>CP139501.1:133514629-135996954 GCA_021014915.2 Artemisia tridentata subsp. tridentata
ATCAGTATTATGAGACATAAGTTTGGTTTTGATTGTTTTGTAGGGATTATGTTTTTGGCTTAAGGAACAAAGATATTGCTGGTAATTGGCCTTTTTCTCCCACAAGTTTGCAACTTTGCTTGAAACATGGGTTCAAGAATTTGCTGCCACCTTTCGAGTCTGTTGATTCACTGAGGAATAGCACACCTTTGACCAGATGCAGTCTTGGAAATCGTTCGACTGAGGATGAAATCATACACAAACTTGATGGAAAGTTGAAGAATGATCAAATTAGAGCTGAAGCATAAATTCAAGTGGTTCAAAGAAAGATCAAGAATCTCAATTTCGTTATCAAGAAACTTTGGCTTGCACAAGGTCAAAGGAAAAACCTTCTCAAAAGTTTCAAAATATTTCTCGCGATAAAAAGAGTGGACACGTAATGAAATTGAAGCTGAAGTCTGCTGTTAAACCAGTCGAAAACATTTCTTCTCGCACAAAAAAGAGTAGATTCGTAAAGAAACTGAATTCAGGTGTTGAAGGAGTCGAAGAAGTTGTTCTAAACTGTCTTATCGTTTCTGAAGCAATGGCGTCGAAAGTTTGTCCCGTTTGCAAGATTTTCTCATCATCGTCAAACACGACATTGAACGCTCATATTGACCAGTGTCTGACTGGTGAGGGGACTTTGAAGTGGACCACAAATCCTAAGATTTTAGTCAAACACAAAGTCAAGCCAAGGAAGATGAGGTCAATGGTTGCTATATACAAAACAGCTCTACATTGTACAGTTGAGGAACTCGATAAAAGGAATGAAACGAGTTGGGCTACTAATTCATGTTTTCCCGCTCAAGAATTCCAGTTTCAGGGAGAAGAAAAAGAAGAAGATGACAAAGAAGAAGAGGACGAAGAGAAAAGAACGACCAAGATTATTCCCAATGTTGCTGATAATGAAGGTGATGTCTATATCGATACCAACGGCAAAAAAGTTCGAATCTTGTCGGTCCCCAAAACAGTTTTATCAGATAATAATAGTTCTTGGAAGTTAGTGAAAAGAGTGAAAGGGAGTAAAATGATCATGGCTAAGAAGAAAAGTAATATTTTTAAGAAGAAACATCAGCATAAGCAGTTGAAACTTAGTCCTAATGCCAGAAAGTTATTCTCATTAAAGCCTCAGGTACATTTTTTTTGGCTGGCAATTGCAAATATTTGGAAATAAAAGGAACTTTTTTAATTATACTTTAAATTATATTATTATTTATTAATTAATATTGTTGATGAACTTAACAGGCAGTAAGTGGTTCAATAGCAGAAAGTTGCAGCGAAGATGAATGAGACAAAGAGATTATAAGGCCATCATGGGCATGGTTTAACTTTATCTTAGGACTTTGCATTACATCTTGAATAAATTTTTAGGTTTAGTTTGATCCTGACAGGGTTGTATATAAATCACTATCATTTGGCTAATCTACATCCGTTCTCTTATGTTTCCAGCTGCCTTGGACTATCCAAATGAAGCATTAAAACCATCAATCCATAACGTTTTGTTGAAAGTATTTTGACTTCGCGGCCTTTAATGAGGTCCAAGCAAGCAGCTGATACTGGAAGCACGATACTAACAGGTAACTATTGTAAATGTGTCAGGTATTTCAGTTTATTTGCTAATATCAGCTCCCATTTTGAAAGCAGATTACATTGGGTGCGTTGAGATAGTTGATGAGGAAAGGGCAACAGGTGATCCTACTACAAAGCGAACAAGAAGAAGAGATATTGAAATCTATAACGTTGAGTAAGTCCACAATACATCTGTATGTATAGTCTGGCACTCCCAAATGTCTAATCACACATGATTCATTTTTTAGAGGCCGAAGCGTTCGGTTTACCTTATGGAACGAAATGGCAAGGCTTTCAGAATCGAAGAGTATTTACCAGCCGAGCGACCAGTCGTTATTTCCGTTGGCTCCTGCTGGGCAAAACACTTTAGGGGGAAGTACAAAGCTAGGATCATATAATAAATGTTAGTCATCCCCTATACCTTAGCAATAACAATTTTTATGACATTTACAGGGTTACAACTGTAAGAAGTTCACAAACATATAACACACATATAGTAGAGATTTGGCCGAATAGATCAAGAATATTAGAGAGAGAAAGTAAGTTGGGAACTTGTAGAGAGAGAAGATGAAGATATTAGATTAAGAGAATGAGGAAGTTCCAACCCTCTCCCTAGGTGGAGAGGGGTATTTATAGTACTAGTAATTGTGCCCCGAGTGGGCTGTGGAGTGAGCTAACAGTGGGTAAAGACCCGACCCACTCCACAAATTCTATAATAACTAAACTATATTAACTTACTATTAATTATCCTACGAGCTATTCAATGCTAATGAGTTATCGGGGTGACCGAGTCTTCATAAGAATATTATATCCTAACATTCTCCCCCTAAGGGAGGTCACCCCGGAAATTACATTTTGAATTCTAGCATTCTATCCTCTGATCTTGTCTTTATAGCTTGTAGTCCTTTGATTCTTCAAATTCAGCACTCTTTGCACTTTCAGCAGTAATCTCATTTGACGACTGATCTTTTGTCTTGGATGATCTTTGAAGATTCTTTGATGATATCATCCAACATATGTCTTCTAGTCATCTTGTTTCAGCATCGTCGCTGTGTGAGGTTGTGATCTTTGAGTATTCATTAAGATCATCATTCACCGTAAATCTCCAAGCTCATCCGTTGTAATATTGCCTCCATGCGATATGTTGTGACCGTTGGACTCGCATGCACACACATTTCTGGATCATGATAACTGTTATCATAGTTGCAGAAGCTGTGTTGTAGGTCTTTCATCTATCATGATGTCTTTGATAATGAGTTGGAAGTGTGAGCACGGAGGGTGGATTGACACGTCTCTGCTAGAATCAGGAACCACCATCACCATCTTTATATAAATCTGAAATAAAACAGTTAGCAATAAAGTTGGGGAACGAATATGGCTTAGTCATTCGTTCGGGGTGGTTGGATTAACCTTCGGTTCCGTGAGGACCGACCTGTGATCAGGTAGAATCCCCTTTAAAGAAGATTCTCCTTGTGTCACACCCCCAAAATCGGGTCCAGCGGAAGCTTACACATCGCTGGGGTGCAACTCAATTGGTATCATAACACAAGTGTAAAGAACGGTTTTCACATCAATCATTTAGAATATATTTGAGAAGTCAAAAGTGTTAAATTTACATTATGAAAAATGGTGCGGAAGTTGGCCCATAAAATAAGTTAAGCGGTCCCAAATGCTTTATCAGAGTCTTCTATGACCATGCCATGCCCTGCCAAAAGCCTCCAGTAGCGTGCTATTGCTTAGTTCCTGAAAATACATGCTAAAGTGTCAACACGAGGTTGGTGAGTTCATAGAGTTTGTTATAAATGAGTTGAAAAGTTCTACGAGAATGTTTCCACAGCAAAGGCATTGTAAATCCACTCAGTTGCAAATCCCGCCCATAACAAAACTTGCAACATGTGTGTTTACAACCCACTGCTAAAATACAGCTTGAGTAGACATGTACGTATACGAGGTGCGTTCTATAACACTAGAAGACCTTATGCTGCTCACTAGGAGACTTATGTTCGGCTACCCCAAGTGATAGATACTTAGGTCCGTGGTATGTTATGTACGGCTACCCCAAGTGATAGATACCCAGGTCTGTGATATGTTCTGTACGGCTACCCCAAGTGATAGATACTTAGGTCCGTGATATGTTCTGTACGGCTATCCCAAGTGATAGATACTCAGGTCCGTGATATGCTTTCAAGAATAACGCAAATAAGTTTAACACAATCATGTATGTAAGCAAGCAGTTTAAACATGTATCTCCCCCAAAAGTTCAAAACGTATAAAGTAGGGCTATGAAACTCACCTGATGCGATAGCAACAATGATAATAATGGATAAGATGAAATGAGGCTCGATCTCTAACCGCGACCTATTATGAATAATATGATCTAGCGTAAGCAATGATACAATGCTACACATGCAAATACGTATGTTAACGATACCACTCGTTAGTTTTGAAAATAATGTTTATCGCTGAGAACTACATTTTTGACGTCTCGGCAAGTTATGAACTACTTTTCGTGTAAAAATGTTGAAACGGTACTCCATGATCCTTATTCGGTGCTATATAGTCAAATATATTAGTTTCGTCGCAAAATGATACTTTTTATAACTTGTGAAAATGTGACCAAACGGCCTCGCAAAACTAGCCGCAAAATATTGCACGTTAAGAGTTAGTAATAAAACTTGTCGTTTTTGAAATCCTTGTAACATAATCTCAATGTCGTCTCTTATGAGTTTTGATCATACGCGCCTCGATCATATAGAAAATCGGCTATCAATATAGTGTCTTGTGAAACAATTTCTATACTTAGAAATATTTTCTTATAATGGCTGTTTTCGGAGATATTCGGAAAAATATATCGTACTCGTTATTAGTCCGATCAACGAACGGTTGATTGATTTGGAAAATAGGCCAGGTGTACTTCATTTTAGTTACTGATGAAAATTTCTCAAAACTGACTCGATCAACGGGAAAATAGCTCGCAATATGGTGACTTGAAAGGAAAACTGTTTTACACTTGGAATATATTTTGCTATTAGAAGCCGTCAAAATTAAATAAGTTTCGTCGGGTTTTCAAACGTGTATATCTTGGTCGTTACAAGTCTGTTTTCAACGTTCTTTATATCCACGGAATCGTGGGACAACATACTAATATATTTTTGATAATTCGGGTCGGATAGATTACAGCTAATGCCTCATTTTTCCGTTGAAATTCGTGCAACAGCACGTATTATTTTCAGAAAATAGTTTTTCGTCGTTAAACTTTGAAAAATCATATCTCCTTCGTTATAGACTCGTTTTTGTTCATTCCAGCGGCCATAGTTTCGTTTTTGAAAGTATTTTCTAAATCTTTTGTCCAAAGTTACACCTTAGCCCCTGAGTTCCCCACGTTTTGCAAATAGGGACATCAACTTTCTAATAGTGTCTAAAAAAATGAATTTTCTAGTTCATAACTTGTTCAAGTCCACTCCAATCAACTTCAAAACAACCCTTAATCTACCATACACCTTCTTAGGGTGTCATGGGTCCTAAACTTCACAAAATATTGTAGGATTTCAAGGGAATGATCATAGGCTTTATATATACTCATAAAAACCATAAAACTTGTAAAGTGGTATGAATAACATATGTAACTCGCATGTTTAACCATTATAACTTGAAAATACATGATGTTAATGATCAAATGAAAGTATGAGATGATGAAAAAGTTCACTTGAAGCTTACTTGAAGATTGATGAGTTTGGATGGAAAAAGATCACAACCTTGGAGTTTTTATCGCAAAACTCTAACAAGGAAGATATAAGGAACTTGTATAACACTTGAACTAAAAATTTTTATGGTTGATCTTGTGTTCTTCCTTCTTGCCGTGGACTAGGGAGAGAAAGAGGGAGAGAGTGTGTGACTTTTTTAGTGAAATGAAGCTAGTTTAGGCATTATATAGGCCAAGGGCATTTTGGTAATTTAGATGGAAGGGTAAAATGGTAATTTCACTATATTTTTCGAAATATAAATATCTAGATATTTTAGGTTGGATATTTATTTTTGACATACGGAGTGGGTTTTGGTACCGTAAATCGCTAACCGTAAACAGTTAAGTCACGAAACGCAAAACCGGGTATCGCAAAATTCCAAAACTTTTAGAATTGTCGTAAAATGAGAGAAAATCATATTTCTATTGTTTATAGTGTTTTATGGACATATCGGGATGTTGGAATGACGTTTAAACCTAAACGTAAATCTCAGACACGGTTTCGTGATTTTTGCAGAAATTATCCGACGAGTGCCAAAATCTCGGGTTATTATTAAAATAGTTTAACTTATGAGAATATGAAATAAAAATTTTGGAATGAATAGTGCCAGTGAATAGTAAAAATGAATAGTAACTCGTGAATAGTAAATTGTCGAGGTTCGGAAAAATGGCCTGGAATTACGAGTTGTGACAGTCTCCACCCGTTAGAGGAATTCAGTCCCTGAATTCAGCTCACTCGTTCTACGTACGTATGTTCTCGTGGTCGGGTTTGATGGGGGTAAACTTTCCCATTATCGAGCGTAGTCCCCAAAAGACCTCTAGGTAACCGATTTTTACTTAATCCCACAACTCATCAAACAAGAACTGTCATGGGATTAGGCTAAATCGGTTTGAGGTTGTCGATTCAAATTTAATCTCACAACTCATCAAACAAGAACTGTCATGAGATTAAACTAAATCGGCTCGGGTAACAACTTGACTCTTAGCTTGATTTTCGCAACTCATCAAACAAGAACTGTCACTAAATCAAGCTAGGAAACAAGTTATCTGAAAGAATGGATTCAACATCCTGAAATGAGGTCTTTTGAAAGATTGGCTCGATATTGGAATTGCTTACACCGATCAAATCAATCCGGACATAATTCCATTATAACTACTCTCAGTATTGCAAAATTCTTCTCTGAGTCGAACATAGGTGGTCAGGCTATGTCCCACTGTCCCGGGTCGAATATAGATGACCAGTCTATATTCCACCGAGGTTCAATGAATTTTGGAATACTCAGATTAGTTATAATAATACTATGTCCTTCACATGTAAAGGGTGGTTCAAAAGACTAAGGCAGGTGATCAATCTTGAGGTCGAATGATGAAACTACGTAAGGAAAAGGTGTAACGCTGCGATGTGCATGATATGTAAGCATACTTATATGGAATACAAGTATAGTAATCAACGAGAGTAAGTGTGTATAATCTATCTGATAATAAGATTTAAATCTCATCAAATATGTCAGCAACAAAACACAAATGAGGCATCAGCTTGGCAGGCAGGCATGTGACGGTCATAGGGTTAAGTTTTCGTAAAAGTAGCTATAGTTTAGGTTTTAAAATTACCCAATTCTCTATAGCCTAGGCTCTGATACCAATCTGTCACACCCCCAAAATCAGGTCCAGCGGAAGCTTACACATCGCTGGGGTGCAACTCAATTGGTATCATAACACAAGTGTAAAGAACAGTTTTCACATCAATCATTTAGAATATATTTGAGAAGTCAAAAGTGTTAAATTTACGTTATGAAAAATGGTGCGGAAGTTGGCCCATAAAATAAGTTAAGCGGTCCCAAATGCTTTATCAGAGTCTTCTATGACCATGCCATGCCCTGCCAAAAGCCTCCAGTAGCGTGCTATTGCTTAGTTCCTGAAAATACATGCTAAAGTGTCAACACGAGGTTGGTGAGTTCATAGAGTTTGTTATAAATGAGTTGAAAAGTTCTACGAGAATGTTTCCACAGCAAAGGCATTATAAATCCACTCAGTTGCAAATCCCGCCCATAACAAAACTTGCAACCTGTGTGTTTACAACCCACTGCTAAAATACAGCTTGAGTAGACATGTACGTATACGAGGTGCGTTCTATAACACTAGAAGACCTTATGCTGCTCACTAGGAGACTTATGTTCGGCTACCCCAAGTGATAGATACTTAGGTCCGTGGTATGTTCTGTACGGCTACCCCAAGTGATAGATACTCAGGTCCGTGATATGTTCTGTACGGCTACCCCAAGTGATAGATACTTAGGTCCGTGATATGTTCTGTACGGCTACCCCAAGTGATAGATACTCAGGTCCGTGATATGCTTTCAAGAATAACGCAAATAAGTTTAACACAATCATGTATGTAAGCAAGCAGTTTAAGCATGTATCTCCCCCAAAAGTTCAAAACGTATAAAGTAGGGCTATGAAACTCACCTGATGCGATAGCAACAATGATAATAATGGATAAGATGAAATGAGGCTCGATCTCTAACCGCGACCTATTATGAATGATATGATCTAGCGTAAGCAATGATACAATGCTACACATGCAAATACGTATGTTAACGATACCACTCGTTAGTTTTGAAAATAATGTTTATCGCTGAGAACTACATTTTTGACGTCTCGGCAAGTTATGAACTACTTTTCGTGTAAAAATGTTGAAACGGTACTCCATGATCCTTATTCGGTGCTATATAGTCAAATATATTAGTTTCGTCGCAAAATGATACTTTTTATAACTTGTGAAAATGTGACCAAACGGCCTCGCAAAACTAGCCGCAAAATATTGCACGTTAAGAGTTAGTAATAAAACTTGTCGTTTTTGAAATCCTTGTAACATAATCTCAATGTCGTCTCTTATGAGTTTTGATCATACGCGCCTCGATCATATAGAAAATCGGCTATCAATATAGTGTCTTGTGAAACAATTTCTATACTTAGAAATATTTTCTTATAATGGCTGTTTTCGGAGATATTCGGAAAAATATATCGTACTCGTTATTAGTCCGATCAACGAACGGTTGATTGATTTGGAAAATAGGCCAGGTGTACTTCATTTTAGTTACTGATGAAAATTTCTCAAAACTGACTCGATCAACGGGAAAATAGCTCGCAATATGGTGACTTGAAAGGAAAACTGTTTTACACTTGGAATATATTTTGCTATTAGAAGCCGTCAAAATTAAATAAGTTTCGTCGGGTTTTCAAACGTGTATATCTTGGTCGTTACAAGTCTGTTTTCAACGTTCTTTATATCCACGGAATCGTGGGACAACATACAAAATATTTTTTGATAATTCGGGTCGGATAGATTACAGCTAATGCCTCATTTTGTCCGTTGAAATTCGTGCAACAGCACGTATTATTTTCAGAAAATAGTTTTTCGTCGTTAAACTTTGAAAAATCATATCTCCTTCGTTATAGACTCGTTTTTGTTCATTCCAGCGGCCATAGTTTCGTTTTTGAAATTATTTTCTAAATCTTTGGTCCAAAGTTACACCTTAGCCCCTGAGTTCCCCACGTTTTGCAAATAGGGACATCAACTTTCTAATAGTGTCTAAAAAAATGAATTTTCTAGTTCATAACTTGTTCAAGTCCACTCCAATCAACTTCAAAACAACCCTTAATCTACCATACACCTTCTTAGGGTGTCATGGGTCCTAAACTTCACAAAATATTATAGGATTTCAAGGGAATGATCATAGGCTTTATATATTACTCATAAAAACCATAAAACTTGTAAAGTGGTATGAATAACATATGTAACTCGCATGTTTAACCATTATAACTTGAAAATACATGATGTTAATGATCAAATGAAAGTATGAGATGATGAAAAAGTTCACTTGAAGCTTACTTGAAGATTGATGAGTTTGGATGGAAAAAGATCACAACCTTGGAGTTTTTATCGCAAAACTCTAACAAGGAAGATATAAGGAACTTGTATAACACTTGAACTAAAAATTTTTATGGTTGATCTTGTGTTCTTCCTTCTTGCCGTGGACTAGGGAGAGAAAGAGGGAGAGAGTGTGTGATTTTTTTAGTGAAATGAAGCTAGTTTAGGCATTATATAGGCCAAGGGCATTTTGGTAATTTAGATGGAAGGGTAAAATGGTAATTTCACTATATTTTCGAAATATAAATATCTAGATATTTTAGGTTGGATATTTATTTTTGACATACGGAGTGGGTTTTGGTACCGTAAATCGCTAACCGTAAACAGTTAAGTCACGAAACGCAAAACCGGGTATCGCAAAATTCCAAAACTTTTAGAATTGTCGTAAAATGAGAGAAAATCATATTTCTATTGTTTATAGTGTTTTACATATCGGGATGTTGGAATGACGTTTAAACCTAAACGTAAATCTCAGACACGGTATCGTGATTTTTGCAGAAATTATCCAACGAGTGCCAAAATCTCGGGTTATTATTAAAATAGTTTAACTTACGAGAATATGAAATAAAAATTTTGGAATGAATAGTGCCAGTGAATAGTAAAAATGAATAGTAACTCGTGAATAGTAAATTGTCGATGTTCCGAAAAATGGCCTGGAATTACGAGTTGTGACACCTTGATAGGAATTTTTAGCTTGTAGTAATGAGTCTTCCAACAAATTAATGTCAGAATCATCATACTAAGCAAGTTCTCATACCGGAACGTCTCAAAGCAGACAGCACGGTAGAGTGAATCAGTGAATTAAGCACCCACCAATTAATGAGAAATTGATTGTAAAAATCACTCGCGTGTCACTAGATAAACATTTTATGCAACACGACGAGGGTTTTATACGTTGAATCACATTTCTGTCTAAAACACTTTTGTTTGAAAATTTTCTAAATCAATGTGCTCGAAAACTCGGTTGGTGAGCACATTGAAAGGTTTTCCAAAAGCATCCGTTTATCCATTTCCTGGAACAATTTTGATTTAAATGTGAATCGCCCCATCGTTTCTTTCCAGTTGTCACAAGTTTGATCCATGAAGGATCTTACATGTCACCTACCAAGAGCTTGTTTGATGTTGGCTCTAGAATGGTTTCCATCTTCATTGTGAATACTTTCGTATCACTCGGATGTTCTAGCAATACCACAAGGATAATGCGTAGGACTCTTTAGCATATATTTTCTTACTTTTCACAGTATATGAAACAGCAAGCATATTGGAAGTGTGTCCTAATGAAATTTATGGATGATCTCTTGGCTCTAGACTCAATAGTGCATTTTGATTTAGTGATGGGAGGCTGGAGAGGACTGCCACCTTTTCAATATCATCTAACTCGGAGTGAGAGAGACGATAGACATGTATTGATCTCTGTGACAAATGAAACAAGAGTCCTTTGTGGGACCTTGAGTGGCTAGGGAGGGTTCTGTAGCGTATCACTGGGTCCATGATACTTTTCTTCAATGTCAGCAATCAACTAAGTGATTCTGACAGCATATGTATTGACCCGATTTCTGCCTAAAGTGTAAGGAGGGCTTCTTTCTTTTCACCCTTTATCTTTACATTTATTTTTCATTCTTCAACCCCTTCAGCACTTACAGAGACTTCATCACTAGTACCTTGTTGGGTTTGTTCCAGTACTAGCTCCATCTCAGTCGGCACTTTTCCCTTATTCACATTTCTCCTTTTTAATCATTCCTAAGGACTTCTATTCTAACAAGAGGATTGTCCCTGAGAAGATCCCTCCGGTTCTGGCTGGATCGTGGGAACTAATACCTAACCTCACCATCCTTATAACTCCATTACATAAAGTAAAGTGGTCGGTCTTCGGTATTCTTTCACAATTGCCATCACAAATAATTTGCTCCCCGTCAATATTTGCATCGATATACGAAAGAGTTTAGCACATATTTGGGAGCCTACACATGAGTCCAAAAGATCACATTTTATCAGATTTCATATTTAAATTACATTCTCTCCCCCGATCAAAAATTTCAAACCTTTTGAGATTTGTGATCCTAATTGATTTAAATATGTTTAGAAAGTTTGGGAGAAAATGTGGTCAGGTTTAACATATATTCTGATAATGGAACATTACGATGCTCCCCCTCAATCTATGAGGGAGAATATTAGTGTCAGGTATGATTAGTTTGGAAGAATTTGAATGTAACAAAAAATCATACATTGACACATAGCAACAAGTTTCATAAAATTCACTGCTTATTTGGTACAAAGTAGCATGTTTTGATGATATAGAATTTTGAAAATCATCACTCTCCCCCTCAATCGATGACCCGTCTTCTAATGGAATAGCTGTAGTCATTGATTGAGTGATAGATTTTTTATGAAAAATTCAATTCTGATTGATATTCAAAAATCATGGTACCACCAAGTTTTCATACAAATACTTTCCTGAAGAATCATAGATTGGAAAGTACTTGCGTTGTAAAGAAGACTTCTCTTCTTATACGAGGAATGATGCACTGAAATGTACATCAAATCGAAGAAACATGGATATAAAGTAATCCATGCCCAGGTGAACATCACCCAGTTGGAGGAACAGCCGTCTTTTTGGCGACATGCTTTCCCCATAATAATGCACGGGTTGCAGTCTGAAGTAACTGCAAGCCGATTAGACATGTTTTAACCAGTTAATATAACTTCTGCTCGAGCTTCGTTTAAAGACCTGTTTCATTACTGAATGACATTTCTAGGACCGTAAATGTTATCGATAAACAGAAGACATGCCTAGAAGAACTATTTTTGGTATTTTTGTTTTTCTGATTTTTATAGTTTTTATAGGTTTTATATTTTTCTATTTTCTTTTTGTTTTAAGATATATACAAGTATATACAAGGATATGTGATGCAAATCCTTTACTCCTCCTTTTATTCTTGAAGACACCTGAGTGTTTCAGGTGACAAACTCTTCATGCCAAGCCGCGGGAGAATAAATTGGAACCGTTCTCTCGGAAGTGCCTTAGTGAAGATATCAGCCAACTGAAACTCCGTCCTCAAGAAGTAGAGTTCAACAATCCCTTTCTCAACCTGTTCCCTTATGAAGTGATGCCTGATATCGATGTACTTTGATCGGGAGTGCTGGACATTGTTGCAGCAAAGAGCAATAGCACTTTGGTTGTCACAATACAGAGGAATCGTGTTGTTTGAAAAACCATAGTCCGATAGTTGTGATCTCATCCATAGAATTTGAGCACAGCATGCAGACATGGCAATGTATTCAACCTTTGTGGAAGATATAGACGTACTCATTTTCTTCTTAGAAGACCAACTAACCAGCTTTTCCCCCAAAAACTGAGCACCTCCCGAAGTACATCGACGAGTATCTTGACACCCTGCATGGTCAGCATCTGCATAAGCCGTGAGTTCCATTGCAGTGTCCTTAGGATACCAGAGACCCATGTGAACAGTGCCTTGAAGATATCTGAAGACCTTTTTTACCGCTTCCAGATGCTTTTTGGTGGGCTTGGACTGGTACCGAGCACACATACATACTACGAACAAGAGATCTGACCTACTAGCGGTGAGGTACATTAAGGATCCAATCATGCTTCTAAACTTAGTTTGATCAACTGGGATCCCAGAGAAACCATAGGAGTGTCAACAGGATTACTTGAATTATATCCAAACTTCTTCAATATTTCGTATGCATATTTGGATTGATTAATGAAGATGCCTCCAGGACTTTGAGAAATTTGAAAACCTAAGAAGAACGACATTTGTCCCATCATCGACATTTGGAACTTAGAACTCATCTCTTTTGAAAACCGATCACATTCACTAGGATCAGAAGAGGCAAAGATAATGTCATCTACATATATCTGAACGTGAAGTAGATGTTTGCCCGACTTCATGGTGAAAAGAGTAGGATCGAAAACCCCTTTGGAGAATCTGTTTTCCAGAAGAAACTTGGATAACGTATCATACCACGCCCTAGGTGCCTGCTTCAAGCCATAGAGGGACTTCTTCAAGCGATAAACATGAGTAGGATGATCAGGGTCCACAAATCCTTCAGGTTGACTCACATAGACTTCCTCTTTTAAGTCACCATTTAAGAATGTTGTCTTAACATCCATCTGGTAGACTATCATATTCTGACTGGCAGCATTAGCGAGGAAGATTCTGATGGCTTCAATTCGGGCAACCGGATCAAATGATTCTTCAAAGTCTATGCCCTTCTCTTGTCTATACCCCTTTGCAACAAGCCGTGCGTTATTCTTCAGAACATCACCGTGCTCATCGAGTTTCACTTTGAAGATTCACTTTAGAGCAATAATCATTGCACACTCTGGAGGAGGCACTAATTCCCATACTTCAAGTCGATCAAATTCATGAATTTCATCTTGCATAGCATTAAACCAACAGTCTTTGTACATGGCTTCTTTGAAGTCTTTTGGCTCGACTTTGGATAGTACGAAATTGAAGAAACACCACAGTGCATCAGTAGCAAGTTGCTTTCACATGGATACCGGACGGGAAGGATTACCAATGATGTTGTCAATTGGATGATCATTGGTCCATTTTCTGAGATGATCATGTGGTTGAGGGTATTGAACTGATGTTTCCATGTTGTGATCTCCTGAAGAAGATGTATCAGTGGAAGACTCTGGAGCAAATACATTTTCAAATGGAACATCGTCAACGGGAGCAAAAGGATTCACGTCAAAAGAATTGTCTTCTGCAGAACCTTGCTGTACCGAAGAAGATTGAATATTTGATGATGAGGGCAATTGACTGGCATATGGTGCATCTTGACTGATTGAGACAGATATCGATGGACCTTCTGAGTTTTGTGGAATTTGAGCATCAGCAGCAGGAGTTACAGGTGGAGCTTCCGTTGTAGCATTAACTGTTGGTGGCTCAAAGTATTCGTCAAACATTGAATCAAATAACTTCTTCAACTCTTCACTGGTGGGAGGTACATAAGGAACTGCAGGCGTGGGATTCTTTACAAGACCTGAACTAATTGGTCCAGGTGTCAATAGATTAGGTGCAGGTCCAGAACCGGTTTGTTCAGGAGCCGTTTGCTCAGTCAGCTCATCGAATGTCACGTGAATTGTTTCCATGATTTGTCGGGTTTTTTGTTGTAGATTCTATATCCCTTGCGATCTGGTGCATACCAAACGAAGAACCCTACGTCTGCTTTAGCCTTTAGCTTTCCCAAATCTTGACCGTCATTTTTCGGATAGCACAGAGCACCGAACACTCGAAGAAAGGAAAGATCTGGTTTCTTGCCATGTATCAGCTCGTAAGAAGTTTTGTCGTGAAGAGTGTGTATCAAGGAACAGTTTTGGGTGTAACATGCAGTAGCAATTGCTTCTGCCCAAAGAAACATCAGAGCCTTAGAATATGTTAGCATAGTTCTTCTTGCTTCCACTAGAGTACGATTTCGTCTTTCAACAACGCCGTTTTGCTGAGGAGTCCGTGCAACACTTTTCTGATGAGTTATGCCAATACTTTCATAAAATTGACTGAGTTGTTGGTTAACAAACTCAGTTCCATTGTCCGTCTGGATGATTCTGACACTTTTCTTCAGCCTTACTTGTAACTGCTTGATTAGTTTAATGATAACCTCTAGAGTTTCATCCTTGGTTCTCAAAAACTTTACCCATGTAAACCGAGAGTAGTCGTCGACCACCACAAGAACATATTTCTTTCCATTGATACTCTGCACTCTCATTGGTCCGCATAGATCCATGTGAAGGGTGTGAAGAACTTCCATGATGGTATTGACGGTTTTGGGTTTGTGAGTATGTTTCTTGCTTTTGCCCAGTTGACATGCAGAACAAAGATGATCTTTTTCAAACTTTAGTCTGGGCATGCCTTGTACAAGATCCTTGCGAGACAAGTCATTTATGGTGCCGAAGTTCAAGTGATTTAAACGACGGTGCCAAAGCCAAGATTTAGTCTTTGAGGCCTTTGAAAGCAAGCAAATAGGAGAGGAAATCATCATTTCTTCAATAGAGATGGTGTATAAATTGGTGCCACGACTGCCTTTAAGAAGATCAACACCATCCAACTCTCTGACGAAACAAGTGTGTTTTCTGAAAGCAACTTCAAGATTGGAATCACAAAATTGACCAACAAAAAACAAGTTATGCCCTAGTCCTTCCACATAGTATACCCGGGAAATTACACTGTCGCCGAACACATAATCTCCGTAACCCATAATCGCCCCAAAATGGTCATTCCCGAATCTAACTGTCCCGATAAACTTTTTCACAAAATTCTTGAGCCGTGAGCGATCCCCAGTCATATGTTTTGAGCAGCCTGAGTCCAAATACCAAAGGACGATTTGTACGACCTGCATTTGAAACAGACAACGATGGATAACTAAAAAATGTGGATCCCCACGTACAGCTGGGGTCTGTTTAGTTAGCACAGACAAATTCTGGAACTACAGGATTCACAGATGCTACTGTATTTGCATTGGAAACTACACTAGAAGTAGCAATTGACCTAGTAGCAGGGCATTGTATCACTAAAGGCAAAATTCAACCAGTTGGTTTCCATTCCTTAACCTTCACAACTTTATGATTATTCAATCTAGTTAAGGGGCACTAATCTCCTTGTAACACCCCAACCCAGCAAGGGTAGAAGTATCACATTAATGGCTTCATATCAGATCAAACAAAACATACATTCAATAGTAATACAAAGATTCTCAAAGGTTACAAATGAAATACTGAATACACAAGGATACAAGGGAAACAAAAGCTAATTACTAAGTCTGCAAAAGCAACTCCTTCTAATGGTCTCTACTTCAGAATAACTATCAAAGTCTTCTAAGTCCAAAAGTCTCTTCACTCATACCCAAAACCCGTCGTCCTGCTTATTACCTGCCGCACACGGAAAGAAAACGTGCGGCTGAACTTAAAAGCTCAGTGAACAGATACATATAAAAAGCAAAGAATAACGAAACAGAAATATAATATGGGCAATGGGAATGTCAGAAGGTATAAAAGAAACAAATGGATAATAAGAGAAGAATAGGATAGTCATCCACCACGAGCCCAGAAACTCAAAGTCATAATCTCAACATCATAATCTCAAAGTCATAGTCTCACAATCAGAGGGGATACCTCTTAGGCAACCAGATAATATGAGGGGTGTCCTCATGTATCACAATAGTGGAGTGATCAGCTCCCAGAAAATGTGAAAGGCGTGTATTGCACACAAGCACCAGTCACCTCAAAGTCATACTCAAAGTCATAGTTAAATCCACTAAACACACAAATCTAGGATTGCAATCCATACGCCCCAAACTCAAAGTCAATCTCAAAGTCAAGTAGCCATGGCAGATAATATAAAAGGGACGGTGTGAGAAATCACTCCGCCACACAGGAGTCATGCCAGTGGTGCATCACAGACATGGCCAGGTTACCTTCCTTGCTAGGAAAAATCACAAAATGGCTCGGGTATCAAACTAAGAGTCAAGTCTCAAAGTCATCACAAAAGGTCATATATCAAAAGGTGCATCTCAAAGTCATATCAAAAGTAATATCAAAGGTTCACTCAAAAGGGAACATAGCAATGGCTTGGGAAAGCTTAACTGAATCATAACTCAAAATCAATGTATGGAATATGAGAACCCTTAATGAAAAAGGGCAGAGTATCTGTACCTTATCCGATAGCAAAACAAACCAAAGGCAGATCACAAAACACCGGATTACTCCCGCTTCAGCGAATCTACATGAATTATAATTGTATTTATAAGTTTCATAGCTTTATGATTTCTTAGTTTCTTAATCATAAGGTTTCATTTTAGTTTCTCTCCATCTTAGGTAACTTTACACATTCAGTAACTTTAGTTATTATCATTCCTGTTTATCAACTTATTAAAGATGACCATGTTAGTAGGTTAAGGTTCATAATGCCTTTTACATAAGTTCAAGGTTAAATATGACAACTTTCCATAAGTTAGGGTTTTTAATTGCAAACATCCCAAAGTTAAGGGTCTAGAATGAAAATATTGCAAACTACTAATTTAAGTACATCATTTATTCAGAATCACATCTCCCGTCCTTTAAGTTTCATAGTTTACACATTATACCCTTGATTTACCAAAATCACAAAATAAACCTTATAATTATACAAATTACACTTCAACCTTTATTATGTTCATAATTACACAACTAACCCTCATATTTACTAAATTACTGATTATACTCTCAAATATAAGTGTGGGACGAATCAAACCCTCAAGTTTCATAAAATTACACATTTAGTCCCTTTAGTTTTTAAAATAACACGAAACACCTTTCAAAACCCTTTTTATACTTTTCATCAGGTTCTAACAGTTTTAAGCTTGAAATTGTTAGGTTTTCTATAAATCTAAAATTATAAAAGAACTCAAAAATAAATTCCCCAAAATTTTCCAGAGATGCTCAAATGTCTTAAGTATTTTATCTAATTTTTCCAGATTTTATTAAGTAACATAGCTATGGATTAAAATTCACCTAAACCAACTCGTCCAGATTTCTGATTAATTTTTCTATACGAAAAGTTATTACTTATAAACCTTTTAAGAAAAATTCACAAAAATCTACAAAAATTAAAGGAAGTAATAGACATCCTAAATATTACCCAGTTCAGAGGACACCTCTTAATTCGACACGGTTTGGAAATTAAAATTCAAAAACCCGGACTGATTTTCCAGACTCACAAATCCGATCAGACACATAATTTTCTAAATATCAAAAAGTAACCTTCCATGCCTCCAAAAATTACAAACTAAATTTTACCAGGTAGCCATTTCATTGAACTTAGTTTTAGACTCTTAAAACACCAAAATACACGTTCACATCATTTATTTACAGCCGGTTAAAGTCGAACAAAATTCCAGATCAGTAGTAGTCATTCACAGAATCATGTACAACTTAGGGTTTTAGCCATTTCATTCACTAGTTCTTGACTCCAAACGATTTTAGGTGAGTCCATAACATATTTAGGTCAATTCATAACAGTTGTAAACACATTCAAATCGAATTAATCATCACATAAACCAGTCGATTTATAGACATGTTCTTAGGGTTTGTTTTTTATTTATGATTTTATGTAACGATTTCCTTACTATCCTCCGATCATAACTCGACTAGGACACAAGATTTTTGAATAAAAGATGAGTAATACAATACCCTTGATGACAAGATGAAGAACACGATCACACGGAATCAAGAACACCACACGAAATTTCTTCTTCTCCCTTCTTGGTCGATCGGCAGCCCAAGAACAACAAGAACACAATCCTTTTGATTAGTTTTTGATTCAAGAATTCGTATGGATTAATAATAGATTGTTTCACATGTTACCTTAGATCAAGAACAAGATTTCAAGACCTCCTTTGGGTTTGTTTTTGGTTCGACAGCAGCATCAACAAAAGGTAGCAGCCGAGTTTTGAGAGTGATAGGGAATTAGGGTTTTGTGATTTGTTTTTGAGCCGTGTAAAGGAGATAAGGGGAGAGGGTTATGATTTATTTTTGGAGTGTTAAATCACACGGTTTTGTGAGGGTTTTTAGGGAGGGATGTGCAGAATTTTTTGGA
This sequence comes from Artemisia tridentata subsp. tridentata, assembly GCA_021014915.2. NCBI lineage: Eukaryota > Viridiplantae > Streptophyta > Magnoliopsida > Asterales > Asteraceae > Artemisia > Artemisia tridentata. Next base: position 133,533,491 of record CP139501.1, read on the forward strand.
AGCAAATTAAGGGAAATAATTATCTTCTATACATATCAAATTTGGTCTATTTCTTTTGCATTACTTTGGCCGAAAATTTCATAGTTAGGGACACTATATATTTCGACTAGCATAGGCTAGTAGTTGTACATTTAATTTGTGATATTTAAGTTGTAGCATAAGGGTTCATTGGTAGCTTAGTTGATCAAATACTTAGGACAAGTTTATCTTAGATTAAATGCACTTAACGTTACTTATATAACTCTTATAAGTTCTCAAAAAAAAAAAAAAAATTAAATTTGAGGGTATTTTTGCCATTTCATATTATGTAAATTTTGGGGTTTTACAACTCTTCCCCTCTTAAAAGGGAATTTTCGTCCTCGAAAATTGAAGTGCGAAGTCGAAATGAAGTCGTAGCAAATCGCAAAAGATCATCACAAACATTCTCATGCCCGAGGAGGTTCTGCTAAAAAGATCTTCAGACCAGATAGTTTCTCAGGACTCGAATCAGAATGAGATGGGTTCAAATTTCTCAGAGAAGGACAAAATAAGTTGATTCTGATCAAAAGGTCCATGCAACATAAAACGGACGATAGGCGAATCTTCTAGAAAGCTCATATGGAATACGAACAAGATTTCAAATCAAATTATCTGTTTCAACAATAGAGAGCTCTTCAAGGAGTTCAAGATTTATAACTGAGGTCAACGGAATGCGAAACGAGAGTCCAAAGTCATCCCGATATCTAACGAACAAAAACAGGGTATACGTATAGGTAGGATGGACCTACCGTCTCACTAATCACGGATAATCTAACAGAGATTCAAACTCTAAACTTCTTGGGTACTCCCCAAGATATCCTATGCCCACAACAAGTGCACGTTATATGATGTAAGTATTATCACGTTGGCCAGACGTCATAATACTGGCATCATATAAATATGCCCTCATGATGGTCATACTTCATCTCAAGTCGTAATCAAAACCACCTACCTTAATCCACCTAGTACTTCTACAGTCTCAGAGGTCAACAAAATCAAATGCCATAGTCCAGAGGACAAACAAAACTATTCGTAAGAGTATCAAGATCCCAGATTGTTTAGCAGAAGTGAGTTACGCCGTCACGAGCATCACATCTTCCACAAATTACCAAAATCTCTCAAAACAAAGTCGTCACCGAACATACGAAAAATAAATACGAACTGACATGCTTCAAGGGAACTTAAATCATAAGAGGATCTTATTATTGTTTAACGAAATTTAAGAGGGTTAACGGAATGAAAGTTAGTCGCCAAGAACTTTGGCCTTCATAGAATCAATTCTTCCAAAAATAAAAGGTTTGTTTCAAAATCCGTTCATTCAACACATCCAATCTCCTCAAGTCCGGTTAATCTGTCTTTGTCTGTCCATCAGTCAGAAAGTGAAATTAAGATCGGGAACTGGTGTTTGGTTCGTCGATCCTCCTGCATTTCTGCTTGGAATGTGATGGAGTGTTGTGGATTTCTGGCACGATCTTTAAATCTCTTCATCATATAGTCTGCTTCCGCTCTCAATTCATCTTAGTACAACCAAGATGAATAGGGAAGTGAGACTGTGCGTCTTCATCAGCTCCAGGTTCGCCATCTTGACTAGATCTTCTGCATCGCCCACACTTCTGTATTGAAAGGAATGTCTTCACTCTTCAGGGTAGCCTCCGTTGTTTTCAACTCCAGGTCAGGCAAAGAACACCGTTGTCTCAACAAACATCAAACTCTCAGAATACACAAATGATCGTCAAATTTCTAACAAGGTGCAAAAATGATTTTCATGTTCTTCCTCGTCTCTGAATGTACCATTAAGTCATACAATGACCATATGCCCAGTACTCATGAGAAAATATCATCTATCAATTTCACCAAGATCGTCAGAGCTTTAGCTAATACTATTAGCGTCACTAACCGTCATAGCAGTCGTTTATGAATACGGAAGGCGATTTCAAGAATAAGATCAATTCATCCGAAAGGAAAAACTTCGCGCTCTGAATTTAAACAAACATATAGTCGTTTCAGGGTGGAGGAATATTGGTTCCTAACAGTATTACGATTCAGCTTCCAGAAATCAATACATATCTGATGTCATCATTCTTCTTTATTGCGAACAAAACTGAATTACGCCAAGAGAATGCACTTAAGAAAACTTACTTTACACTCCGGTGGGAAACTTGGTGGTTCAATCAGAAATCGTGTTTTAGAAAATTTAGGGTGCCAAATAGCGTTCAATACAAGGTTCATGCTCAGACGATTCAAGTGCCAAATAGCTCCCAAGATAAGGTTCATTCATTAGCGTACGAAATGGGTTCTATGAAAAACTTCATACACGCTAAATTAACACAAGAGACTCCAGAGTAATAGTGATAGCAGAGGGTTTATCAATCGGTAATCATGGTAGGGAGTTCAAAATTGTTGAAAACGTTAAAGGCGAGACATAGAAGGGAAATTGTCCATATTTAAATGCTCAGTCAGCCGATTCCTTGTCAGAATAAAATTGAAGTTAACTATCCCAAGATAGACGGATCACAAATCAAATCTTTATCATTTAAAAGTGAGAGGGAAAACATTCTTATCCTCGTGGTTACACACCACAAGGCTTCTTATAAGGACAGAGATGGGCGAAACGAAATTGAATAGTGTCGGAAGATTCATAGGTACTTATCAAAAGAAAAAGACGTATAACAAAACATATACCGTACTTCATCGCTATGGAGGTGCTCAGAATGCCCGAATAGGCATCAAAGTGATTAACAAAATGATCAGAGTGCAACATGGGCCTTTATCAAAATGATTATTGGAAGAAATCTGAAGATAAGGATCCAAACAGTGTCGGGCAATTTTTATGAAATTTCTCAATGCCTTCCAAATTTAATCAGGTTCAAATCTTAGGTGGTGCAAAACATAAGCTTTCGCTTTCCAAAAGTGGTATCAACAGGATCTAACCAAAAGCAAGGCACGGATCAGAGTGATGCGGAAGTAAAGATACATAAACAAATGCCTTATAGTCTACCCATTCCTCACTGGTCAAAACTTAGGTTCCTAAGGGAAATTCTAAAGCAAATTTTCAAAGGTTGACTTACGGGTGCCTACAGGGAAAGCTTAGTGGTCCTAACTTACACAGGTCAAGGGTAAATGTATTACGAATCGCAGCCTGTCTCTCTGAAACCATAATTGTAACACCCCAACCCAGCAAGGGTAGAAGTATCACATTAATGGCTTCATATCAGATCAAACAAAACATACATTCAATAGTAATACAAAGATTCTCAAAGGTTACAAATGAAATACTGAATACACAAGGATATAAGGGAAACAAAAGCTAATTACTAAGTCTGAAAAAGCAACTCCTTCTAATGGTCTCTACTTCAGAATAACTATCAAAGTCTTCTAAGTCCAAAAGTCTCTTCACTCATACCCAAAACCCGTCGTCCTGCTTATTACCTGCCGCACACGGAAAGAAAACGTGCGGCTGAGCTTAAAAGCTCAGTGAACAGATACATATACAAAGCAAAGAATAACGAAACAGAAATATAATATGGGCAATGGGAATGTCAGAAGGTATAAAAGAAACAAATGGATAATAAGAGAAGAATAGGATAGTCATCCACCACGAGCCCAGAAACTCAAAGTCATAATCTCAACATCATAATCTCAAAGTCATAGTCTCACAATCAGAGGGGATACCTCTTAGGTAACCAGATAATATGAGGGGTGTCCTCATGTATCACAATAGTGGAGTGATCAGCTCCCAGAAAATGTGAAAGGCGTGTATTGCACACAAGCACCAGTCACCTCAAAGTCATACTCAAAGTCATACTCAAAGTCATAGTTAAATCCACTAAACACACAAATCTAGGATTGCAATCCATACGCCCCAAACTCAAAGTCAATCTCAAAGTCAAGTAGCCATGGCAGATAATATAAAAGGGACGGTGTGAGAAATCACTCCCCCACACAGGAGTCATGCAAGTGGTGCATCACAGACATGGCCAGCTTACCTTCCTGGCTAGGAAAAATCACAAAATGGCTCGGGTATCAAACTAAGAGTCAAGTCTCAAAGTCATCACAAAAGGTCATATATCAAAAGGTGCATCTCAAAGTCATATCAAAAGTAATATCAAAGGTTCACTCAAAAGGGAACATAGCAATGGCTTGGGAAAGCTTAACTGAATCATAACTCAAAATCAATGTATGGAATATGAGAACCCTTACTGAAAAAGGGCAGAGTATCTGTACCTTATCCGATAGCAAAACAAACCAAAGGCAGATCACAAAACACCGGATTACTCCCGCTTCAGCGAATCTACATGAATTATAATTGTATTTATAAGTTTCATAGCTTTATGATTTCTTAGTTTCTTAATCATAAGGTTTCATTTTAGTTTCTCTCCATCTTAGGTAACTTTACACATTCAGTAACTTTAGTTATTATCATTCCTGTTTATCAACTTATTAAAGATGACCATGTTAGTAGGTTAAGGTTCATAATGCCTTTTACATAAGTTCAAGGTTAAATATGACAACTTTCCATAAGTTAGGGTTTTTAATTGCAAACATCCCAAAGTTAAGGGTCTAGAATGAAAATATTGCAAACTACTAATTTAAGTACATCATTTATTCAGAATCACATCTCCCGTCCTTTAAGTTTCATAGTTTACACATTATACCCTTGATTTACCAAAATCACAAAATAAACCTTATAATTATACAAATTACACTTCAACCTTTATTATGTTCATAATTACACAACTAACCCTCATATTTACTAAATTACTGATTATACTCTCAAATATAAGTGTGGGACGAATCAAACCCTCAAGTTTCATAAAATTACACATTTAGTCCCTTTAGTTTTTAAAATAACACGAAACACCTTTCAAAACCCTTTTTATACTTTTCATCAGGTTCTAACAGTTTTAAGCTTGAAATTGTTAGGTTTTCTATAAATCTAAAATTATAAAAGAACTCAAAAATAAATTCCCCAAAATTTTCCAGAGATGCTCAAATGTCTTAAGTATTTTATCTAATTTTTCCAGATTTTATTAAGTAACATAGCTATGGATTAAAATTCACCTAAACCAACTCGTCCAGATTTCTGATTAATTTTTCTATACGAAAAGTTATTACTTAGAAACCTTTTAAGAAAAATTTACAAAAATCTACAAAAATTAAAGGAAGTAATAGACATCCTAAATATTACCCAGTTCAGAGGACACCTCTTAATTCGACACGGTTTGGAAATTAAAATTCAAAAACCCGGACTGATTTTCCAGACTCACAAATCCGATCAGACACATAATTTTCTAAATATCAAAAAGTAACCTTCCATGCCTCCAAAAATTACAAACTAAATTTTACCAGGTAGCCATTTCATTGAACTTAGTTTTAGACTCTTAAAACACCAAAATACACGTTCACATCATTTATTTACAGCCGGTTAAAGTCGAACAAAATTCCAGATCAGTAGCAGTCATTCACAGAATCATGTACAACTTAGGGTTTTAGCCATTCCATTCACTAGTTCTTGACTCCAAACGATTTTAGGTGAGTCCATAACATATTTAGGTCAATTCATAACAGTTGTAAACACATTCAAATCGAATTAATCATCACATAAACCAGTCGATTTATAGACATGTTCTTAGGGTTTGTTTTTGATTTATGATTTTATGTAACGATTTCCTTACTATCCTCCGATCATAACTCGACTAGGACACAAGATTTTTGAATAATAGATGAGTAATACAATACCCTTGATGACAAGATGAAGAACACGATCACACGGAATCAAGAACACCACACGAAATTTCTTCTTCTCCCTTCTTGGTCGATCGGCAGCCCAAGAACAACAAGAACACAATCCTTTTGATTAGTTTTTGATTCAAGAATTCGTATGGATTAATAATAGATTGTTTCACATGTTACCTTAGATCAAGAACAAGATTTCAAGACCTCCTTTGGGTTTGTTTTTGGTTCGACAGCAGCATCAACAAAAGGTAGCAGCCGAGTTTTGAGAGTGATAGGGAATTAGGGTTTTGTGATTTGTTTTTGAGCCGTGTAAAGGAGATAAGGGGAGAGGGTTATGATTTTTTTTTGGAGTGTTAAATCACACGGTTTTGTGAGGGTTTTTAGGGAGGGATGTGCAGAATTTTTTGGAAGCAAATTAAGGGAAATAATTATCTTCAATACATATCAAATTTGGTCTATTTCTTTTGCATTACTTTGGCCGAAAATTTCATAGTTAGGGACACTATATATTTTGACTGGCATAGGCTAGTAGTTGTACATTTAATTTGTGATATTTAAGTTGTAGCATAAGGGTTTATTGGTAGCTTAGTTGATCAAATACTTAGGACAAGTTTATCTTAGATTAAATGCACTTAACGTTACTTATATAATTCTTATAAGGTCTCAAAAAAAAAATTTAATTTGAGGGTATTTTTGTCATTTCATATTATGTAAATTTTGGGGTTTTACACTCCTAAAGTGAGTTTTCTTGCAGTAGGTCTCCTTTGATACCCAAAATTAGCAAAGATTTTCCTGTTGCTTTCCAAATTTTCTTACTTATTTCAGTTTTCCTAACATTCTTAACTTGTGGTAGTGCAAGAGACGTCAGAAATAACACAACACAATCATCATGATTACCAGAAATTAAACATTCGTTACATGTTTTATAGACAGAATTAGAATTCGAATTAATTACAATACTTTTAATACTAGAATCAACACGATTCATTCCATTCATTGCAAAGTTATTGTTCCTAGGTTGGGCTTCTACTTTCTTCTCGTGACCACTCTTAGCCGGTGTAGTCCTATCTTTCCTTGCATTGCCTCAAGGCTTTGACCCACTAGCTTTGGTGTCACCGTTTACTCCTGTAGAAGTAATGATGGGAACATTAGTGTGTATTACTGTCATTTGCTTTCCTGATTTTGATGTGCTTGGTTCTGATGTTCTCAGTGGTAGATCAAAGGTTACGTTCTTGTTCTTAGTCATAGATGATGATGCAACAAATCTATCTCTTTTGTTATCATTCTTAGGATTTGTGCCCATGACATACTCTAAAAGCTCCTGAGACCGTTTTGTGAGGAAGCAAGCATCTATGATTGCACTATCAAGTGGTTTATCTATCCTATCCTCTTCAACTATCTCACGAAGTATATCAAGACTATCCCTAAGGTGATTGAGATATACTTGATGGGCAGACCTATTCTTCCTAAGGGGAAATGGAATAGGCACAACATCAACAGCATACTTACTACAAGCAGAAACCTTTGGAACAACATTTTCACAAGTGATAATTGGCATTTTCCCTTTCACCAGATTCTTTAGATTCTCGATTTCATTTAGCAAAGAAGTTACCTTTTCATTGTGACTGTTTCGTGTGACTTTAATTGAGTCATATAACTCTTTGTAATGCTGTTTGATTTTTGAATTTTCAGCACGAAAACATTCATTTTCATAGTGTAACTTATTGATGGTGTCTTGATATTGAAAATTCTGAGAATCTAAGGACGATGGTTTATGGGTGCCAATCGCATCACTCTTATTTGACTTTATTTGGGCAATTTGAGCCCTCAATTGTCGAATCGTGTTAGTGTGAGCTTGAATTTTTTCATCGCGTTTGCTTAATTGAAAATATGTATCAAATTCAGGAGCAACCAAAGATGTCTTGGCATTTGATAGTTTACATATTTCTTCTAAGTGTTGATATTTTAATTGCAAATTAAGATGATCAACCTCTAGTTTTGAAAAACGCTTGACCATGTTATCATGGTCATCATTTTGAATTTTTTTCTAGCAATTTCAAATTCTCCCCCTCAAGCTCAACAACACGATTCTGGGTAACATTCAATGCAATAGAATACTCATGAAATTGACATGGAGTAGTATAAAATATATCCTGTGCAATACATCTAGCAATCAAATTCTCATTGGTGATGAGAATATTCTTTCTCTCAATCTCACGACTCTTAAGTTCTATCGCATGTTGAGCTACCTCATTTTCCATATCTTTAAACACTGCTTTCATCTCATTAACTTCAGTTTTAAGGGTTTTTTGCATCCCTTCAAAATGTTCTTTGAGTAGTTTAAAGAATGGAATGACCTCAGTTAAATAACACCTTTTTGTTTATTCAAAACCCCTTTCCCCCTCAGTAATTCCTGTAGGTGTAATTCTCTTCTTACATGTTCTATCAAAATCAGCAAATAGTTGACAAAGTACATATATGCTAATTAGAGTTTTACATTCTGTGGGAAGAGTTAAAGGAACTAAATGCCTAGGTGTATTGGGAGGATACACCGTTGCAATCGAAATTTTCCTAAGGAGAGGAGTTTTGGCTTCAAGCTCTTCGGCCTTTCTCTTTTCTATATCTAGAGACCAAAATATTTGTTCAGGCGTTAACTTCTTTTGAGGTGCAAACACAGTCAATCGATTCTCCTCATAATAATCATGTGGTTTGACTATGATTCGATTGGCTATGCATTTGGGATCCTTCATTTTCTCAAACATTCTTTCTCTAATTCTCTCTTCTATCTCATTACTCTCTTCTAATGAAAAAACATCAGGAGGGGCATGACCAGGCATAATCATCACATTTGCATCATATAAGGCAGGTTGGGCTACTTTAGCATTCCTAAGGAGAGCTAATTTAGGTTCACCTACATTACTTTCACTATGCTTATCACAGAACTTTTTGTGCTTTTGAATCATTTGGGCAGTTTGTCTGGTCTGGTCTTATGTGTACAACTTGTTTTCAAGCTTATTCTTCAACGTTTTAAGTCTGGAGAAATCATTTAAGAGTTTTGTTTCTTTTTCTTTGAAATCTTCTTTTAGTGTATTTAAATGCTCTTGGGCCTCCTGTTTTTGTTTAACAGTCTGATCCAGCTGTTTTTTCAAAGAATTCAACTCTTGTTTCAATGTTTCTTCCCTTACATTACGTTCTGTTATAAGTGTACGCATTTGACTTTCCATTTTTTGCTCACGTTCAATTAGTTCAAATTTAGCACATTGTTCATATATGGCCACCTGATCTTTATATATGTTTAGTCTAGTGGTCAAGGTGTCATCAGGGACAAACACAGTGTTCTCATGTCACTCACAAGCATTATCTACAACACAAGTATTATCTACAACACAAGCATTATCTACAACACAAGCAATATTTTTAACAGAAGATGCACAACCTGGTACATCAGACACGTTGTTGTGAATCACATATTGTTCATATGGAATAATATTACTATTTCCCATGTCAACAGTATCCGATTCAACCACATCTGTCTGTTGTACTTTGTTGGGAATCTTCCGTTCATCTACCACGTTATATGTAACACCCCGACCCGACAAGGGTAAAGATATCACAACAATGGATCCACATCAGATCAAAACAAAGCATACTAATACAGTAATACAAAAGTTCAAGGATTACAAATGAAATATTGAATCTAAATGGTTACAATTAAAACTTCCGAAACTAATTCTAAACATAATGTCTTCAATCCAACTCTAACCCAGCATAGCTATCCAATCTTCTAAGTCCAAGGTACACTCTTTACTCATTCCCAGCTTCCTACTAATACCTGCCGCGTGAAAAAGAAAACGCGGCTGAGCTACGAGAGCTCAGTGAACAGATATATAGATAACAAGAAACGATAATGTATAGCAGTACAAGTGAAATCAGGAATGCAGATCATACCGATACGAAATCAAAATGAAAGGAATGAGAAATGGATCATGAATAAAAGAAAAGCACAAAAGTGATTAAGATTTAAGAAAAACAGGAACACAGGAATCTATCACGAGCCCAGATGACTGACAATACCATAGCATTACTAATATAATAAAACAAACCTGTGTAGAGTGATCAGCTCTCAGACAAAGTGAAAGACGTGTATCGCACACACAATCAGTCACCAGATATAACAATCATAATCATATAACATATACAGATAACAGGTCAAATCTAGAGTGCACCCATACGCCCCACAGACAAATCAATAATCATAATTATAATGGCCATAGCAAATAATAAATAAGGGATGGAACAGGTCATCACTCTCCTGCCTTAGAGTCATGTCAAAGGTGCGTCAATGACATGGACATGAAACCCTCATGCCTAGTGATTGGCTCGTAATATCAAACTGTAGGTCAAAGGTCAGGTGTACTATCAAAATAATCAAAAGTCATATCTTAAGGGTACATGGCAAAAGGTTCATGTCACATAGTTTAGAAATAAATGTCAAAGGTTCAAATCAAAGTTTATCAGATTAAATTTATATCAAAGTTTAAGTTTAGATTAAAAGGACTATATCGAATGGTTCAAAAGAGTATAACAAAGATTCATAATCAAAGTTTCATAGCAACAGTTTATTTTAAGAGGTTTCTATTTAAAAGTCCATTTAAAACAATCCTTCAAAATGATTTTCATAACCACTGGTCTTACAAAATAGTTTTCATAAAATGGTTTTCCAAAACTTTTAGTAACTTCCATTAAATGTGGTATCGCTTCTTTTTAAAATAGCTTTTCTTAAACCGTTGCATATATAGTTTAATAATGGTTCAAGATCACTTAGGTTCAAATAAGGATTTAACAGATTAAGGATTTTATCAAAATCAATTTAGTTTTACAACACGTATATCAGATTAAGGTTCAAAACAAAGTTCACAGATCAGGGTTTAGGACAAGAGATCAAACAACAAGGTTCATGAAAGGTTCACAAAACAAAGACCACATGGAAGGTTCACAAACAAGAGATCATACGAAAGGTTCACAACAGCAGGGAACATAGCAATGGTATAGGGAATCCTAAACGAATCAAAATACGAAATCAAAAGAAAACGAGGCACCTTACTAGAGAAGGGCAGAATATATGTACCTTATTATGAATGCAAGAACACAGAGATAAACGCTGATAGAGATTAGATTTCTCCTTCCTCGAACCTAAGGGAGTAGAATACAAAATGACAAGTGGGTTTTAGTTATCTTATCTTTTCACTATAAGTAACTTTCTAAGTTTGGTAACTTTCCAGATTTAGCAGGTTTCCCGAATTAACAGCTTTTCACATTTAGCAAGATATTAATATCTCATATTAAGTTAAGTCCTTATTTAAGGCTTATGATGGTATTAAGGTATCTTCTAACAGGTTAAAAAAGTTTAGGGTTTATTATGATAGATTTTCATAGTTCAGGGTTTTAATTGTAAATTCATCTAATTCAAAGGCATAAAGTGAAAATACTTTAAGTTACTGACTTAAATACTTATTTTATTCAGAATGACATCTTAATCCTTTTAGTTTCACCATTTACAGATTAAACCCCTTTAGTTATATAGTTTACAAAACAAACCCTTCATTTACATAATTCATGTTTTAATCCTTATAATATTCATATTTTCCAAACAAGTACCTTATATTACAAAGTTACAAAACATAACCTCAGACTTATATAAATTACAAATTAGATCCCTCAGAATTTATACATTACATAAATGGTCCTTTAATTTTACAAAACTTATAATTTAAATCATAATTTCGTAACAATTTCATATTAAGCCCATAACTACTCAAAATTACACAAAACACTCTTAATATCATTATTTACTCAAAATGATTTCAAGATTCCAAAATTTACACTTTTAGTCCCTCTACTTTAATTAATTCCAATTCGTACCACATAAATACAATTAAATTCTTTTCTTGCAATATTTACACTTAGGACCCTCAAGTTATATTTTTCCTACATTCCCACAGACTTAATTAACATTACAAAAGTATCCTACAAGTTCCAAAGTTGGCAAAACATACCCTTATACTTTTTAAACCAATCGTATATACTTTTAAAATAGCAAAACCAAACCCTAACTTATCTAATCATTAAACCATCATGACACAATCATTAAATGCATTAATTTAGTCAGATCCAAACCACAAAACCCTAACCCTAATTCGATTTAGGGTTTTCCCCAATTTATCTTTTTTATTTTACATAATCCGATTTAAACAATAATTAGCATCGATTAATCTAGTCTTCTAAAAATCAAGTGGATATTTTTCATAGCTTTTATTAAAATCAAAGAACATATAAAAAATATGGTTGCACCTCAAAAAATTCATATAACATGATTTACGAATTAAGCTTATTTTATGCCTTTTATTTTCTTACGCCTTAATAACCATGTATGATTTGTGTTTCTTATTTTTCTCAGGTTATATTAGACCCATAGATCACTAGGAAAATGTTGGATAATTTTTAGAACGTAAGAATAAGTCGAAAGGAATTAATACCTCTCGGATGGAATAAAACGAACAAACAATTCTCACGATCAAACCAAGCTTCCTAAATTCCAACTCTTATTTTTCATGGCTCCTTAAGACTCCAGAGAACACCAGAAAATTATTGGTTTAGGTCCAGAAGTCGTGTGGAGGCAAAAGGGAATTTTTGTTTGTCGACTTTGTTAGGGTTTCGGAAATTAGCAAAAAAAATAAAAGATTTGTGTATTTAATTAGGTAACCGACTAGGAGGGGGCTTGGATCAGATTTTTCGGCCTAATAGTTATCACAATATCACAATTATATTTTGTATATAATTCCTTAAATTAGTTTTGTATTTATCCTAATTAAAATGATTTAATAAATATATTAACTTTAATTATATAATTTCGGATTACATATATATATGTATATGTGAGTTTAATATTTTTGGACATTCAAAATGATATAATGTTGTCCCAGAAATTAATTTACTTGATATGTAGATTGTTTTCAGAAGTTTGGAATTGTTTCAGAATTCTATAAGTTATTTATTTAGGTTTTATGGTTTTCGGGGGTAATTTGGTCATTTTATATGCTTTCTGAATTTCAGGTATTACAACTTCTTCCCCACTAACAAAAAAATTTCGTCCTCGAAATTTGCAGGAAGCAGGAAGAAAAGAGAACGGAACACAAAACAAAGACATACCAGACCTAATAGATGATAGTAGGATTCTCTCGGAAAAGACGTAAGAATTACACAGGATTTTGACGGATATGTCGTCCACAGGATTTGATTTGACAGGTCAGATTAGAACGTACAGGAATAGATTATCGATAACATCAATTGGTAGCAGTTCTATAACAGAACCTAAGATTTTTATCGGGAGTCCAGAGGTCAGCAGAATGCGTAACTAGAATCCAGATGTATCAATTCGTATAACGGCGAAAGCAGATTACGCGTAAAGGTAGAATGAACTTAAGGTCTCACTAACGCAGATAACCTCAAACAGTTATCAGAATTTCTGAAGCTCTAAGGCACTTCTCGAAATATCCAATGCCCACAACAAGTGCACGTTATATGATGCAAGTATTATCACGTTGGCCAGACGTCATAATACTGGCATCATATAAATATGCCCTCATGATGGTCATACTTTATCTCTAGTCGTGAACAGAACAACTTATCTTAATCCACCTAGTCTTCCTACGGTCTCAGAGGTCACAAAAATCAAATACCTTAACTAAGAGGAGAACGAATCACTCGAAGGAGTTAACGGAACCGATCTAGAATGTTTATCAGAATTTGGGCACCTCATCAAAAGCATCAGGTCATCCATCATTCGTCAAATTTGACCTATCAAAGCCATCGTCCTACATACGCGGAATGAACACAAAGCGGAATTACTAATAGAGAACCTAAAACATTCAAAGGATTTTATCATCAGGTAACCGAAATTTAAATATGTCAAGAGGAAATGAATTACGTCATCCATAGCTTCATCCATCACATAAATAATTCTTCTAAACACAACGTTCACTTCAGGATGTTCTTCCATTCAAAACCATGATCTCGATTTCCATTCTCAAGTCTGTTTCTGCTCTCAATTCATCTGAGTACAACTAAAATGGATAAAGAAGCAAGACTGCGAGTCTTGGACAGGTCTACTAGCACAGTTCAGAATTCGCCAACTCAGACCGATGTCGTCATCGGATGCCTGGTAGTGGTGTCTGCTACAAACTCTGAACGCCAATCAAATCTACTCTTCCAAAACAAAGGTCATTCCATTTAATACGAAGATGGTCTACCTGTTCCTCGTTCGTCTCAGAGCAAAAACATGTTGTCATACTATGATAGTTGTCCAATTACTCACGAAAACATGATTCCATTAGCCAATACAATTGGCATTATTTACAACTCATGATGGTCACAATGAGTACGAAAGCAGCTTCATGAATCGTCTCAGGGAAAACTTCATATCTAATTCACATCACCAATCTTTACGAATAAAACTGAAATACTTTACGGACGTTGCTCTTAGTTAGTCATCTCCTATCTTAGGAGTTCTTGTGGTTGCTTCTTCAGTCCTTCAAACATTAATGAGGTTCTCTGATACAGGGTTTCAAGGTAGAACAATTTAATCAGTGACACGTAGAATTGAAAAGTGATTACGGTTAGAATTACGGTTAGGTTTACGATAGTTGATATGCAGACGCAAAAATTTTCTCCTTCTTCTTCATAAATTAATAGAGTATTTAAAAGGGAACATCGAGGTGGACAAAAACATATTACATCATCTTCTTCAATCCCTCAATTTCAACAGTATCATGGTTCGTCAGCTGATATCGGTTCAAAGCCAATTTTATTTCTCAATCAGGGGAGCTACCCAAAAGTTTCATCAGAAGCACCAGAAAATTTGTACAACAAAACTTCCAATGCCAAAACTTTCTAATGGTGGATACTAATAGGTGTCAGGAGAATTTGACGATCAAATGAGATCAGGGTAAGTATTTCCATAGCAGTTTTAAGCTTAACATATTTGAGCGGTTAAAGGTTATCATAGCAAAAGTAGGGTGGAGCAGATTTAAGGATCACATTTCAATTACGGTAGTCTTATGGTAGCTCTTACGAAGAGCCAGCCAATCAATAATCGAAAGATCTCCAAAATCAGGTATATCAATAGTAAACAGATACGCAGGACGAATATGGTTATTAAACCAGACGGATAGTTCATATGTCAAAGTCGAGTACATGTTTCAGTATAGTGTGGAGATTTATAGGCGAACAATTTAAGGTGTTGAAACCTTATTAGCTATTTAGCACAAATGGTAGGTAGGTTGCGAATAATCGGTAATACGAACATCGTATACTGTCAAAGTGAGACGTATAGAAATATCAGTTATCAGCATCATCATGCTCTTTTAACAATTTCCTACGGAGATAGTATTTGCATCAAATCCTTCCAAAGGAAAACTGATTGGCAATAAGATTCGTCATTCAAGGAATAAACTTCCTAAATTCATGGTTAATATTCATTTGAGTTCTCATAGGAGTAGTGTGGAATTTGCCAGACAGAATAGTATCGGATGATACATTTATATCCAGCATGGAAAATGATTTATAGAAGGCGTCAACCACATTAGGGTTAAACGGCCCTCAGAATGGTCGAAAAATATTAACTGTTTATCAAACGGATTGGAAGTGAAAGTCAAAATCAGGTAGCGGTAGCAAGATTTAACAATCGGTAATCATGGTAGGGGTTTCAAAATTGTTTTAAACGCCAAAGGTGAGACATAAAAGGATACTCGTCAATATTAGATGATCAGTCAATCAATCCTTATAAGAACACTAGACTTCTTATGGAAACAGGGATGGTTAAGACGGAATTAAGTAGTGTCAAAAGTTTCGTAGATGATCATCGGAAGTAAGAAACAACTGACGGAATGTATCAAGTACATCATTGTCAAGGGAATTCTCAGAATGCCCGAATAGGCATCAGGATGATTAACAAAAGATTCGGAGGTTGGAGTCGGAATCTGAAAGCAAGGATCAAATAGTGTCGGATGACTACTATGCAATTTTCAATGCTTCAGGTTTTATTTAGGTTCAATTCTTAGGTGGTGCAAGGCATAAGCTCTAAATTTCCAAGTGTGATTTCAATAGGCTTTAACCAAAAGCAAGGCACGAATCAGAGTGATGCGGAAGCAATGCTACTTAAACATATAACTTATAGTCTACCCATTCCTCACTGGTCAGGAGTTAAGTTCCTATAGGGAAATCCTAAAGTAAATTCTCAAAGGTTGTCCTACGAGCGCCTACAGTGGAACTTAATGGTCCAGGATTCATAGGTCAAGGGTAAATGTATTACGAGTCGCAGCATGTTATCTCTGATACCATAAATTGTAACACCCCGACCCGACAAGGGTAAAGATATCACAACAATGGATCCACATCAGATCAAAACAAAGCATACTAATACAGTAATACAAAAGTTCAAGGATTACAAATGAAATATTGAATCTAAATGGTTACAATTAAAACTTCCGAAACTAATTCTAAACATAATGTCTTCAATCCAACTCTAACCAAGCATAGCTATCCAATCTTCTAAGTCCAAGGTACACTCTTCACTCATTCCCAGCTTCCTACTAATACCTGCCGCGTGAAAAAGAAAACACGACTGAGCTACGAGAGCTCAGTGAACAGATATATAGATAACAAGAAACGATAATGTATAGCAGTACAAGTGAAATCAGGAATGCAGATCATACCGATACGAAATCAAAATGAAAGGAATGAGAAATGGATCATGAATAAAAGAAAAGCACAAAAGTGAATAAGATTTAAGAAAAACAGGAACACAGGAATCTATCACGAGCCCAGATGACTGAAAATACCATAGCATTACTAATATAATAAAACAAACCTGTGTAGAGTGATCAGCTCTTAGACAAAGTGAAAGACGTGTATCGCACACACAATCAGTCACCAGATATAACAATCATAATCATATAACATATACAGATAACAGGTCAAATCTAGAGTGCACCCATACGCCCCACAGACAAATCAATAATCATAATTATAATGGCCATAGCAAATAATAAATAAGGGACGGAACAGGTCATCACTCTCCTGCCCTAGAGTCATGTCAAAGGTGCGTCAATGACATGGACATGAAACCCTCATGCCTAGTGATTGGCTCGTAATATCAAACTGTAGGTCAAAGGTCAGGCGTACTATCAAAATAATCAAAAGTCATATCTTAAGGGTACATGGCAAAAGGTTCATGTCACATAGTTTAGAAATAAATGTCAAAGGTTCAAATCAAAGTTTATCAGATTAAGTTTATATCAAAGTTTAAGTTCAGATTAAAAGGACTATATCGAATGGTTCAAAAGAGTATAACAAAGATTCATAATCAAAGTTTCATAACAACAGTTTATTTAAAAAGGTTTCTATTTAAGTCATAAACAATCTTCAAAATGATTCATAACATGGTCTTAAAATAGTTTTAAAGGTTTCAAACTTTGTACTTCATTAAATGTTATGCTCTTTTTAAAATAGCTTTTCTTAAACCGTTGCATATATAGTTTAAGAATGGTTCAAAATCACTTAGGTTCAAATAAGGATTTAACAGATTAAGGATTTTATCAAAATCAATTTAGTTTTACAACACGTATATCAGATTAAGGTTCAAAACAAAGTTCACAGATCAGGGTTTAGGACAAGAGATCAAACAACAAGGTTCATGAAAGGTTCACAAAACAAAGACCACATGGAAGGTTCACAAACAAGAGATCATACGAAAGGTTCACAACAGCAGGGAACATAGCAATGGTATAGAGAATCCTAAACGAATCAAAATACGAAATCAAAAGAAAACGAGGCACCTTACTAGAGAAGGGCAGAATATATGTACCTTATTATGAATGCAAGAACACAGAGATAAACGCTGATAGATATTAGATTTCTCCTTCCTCGAACCTAAGGGAGTAGAAGACAAAATGACAAGTAGGTTTTAGTTATCTTTTCACTTTAAGTAACTTTCTAATTTTGGTAACTTTCCAGATTTAGCAGGTTTCCCGAATTATAAGCTTTTCACATTTAGCAAGATATTAATATCTCATATTAAGTTAAGTCCTTATTTAAGGCTTATTATCGTATTAAGGTATCTTCTAGCAGGTTACAAAAGTTTAGGTTTTATTATGACAGATTTTCATAGTTCAGGGTTTTAATTGTGAATTCATCTAATTCAAAGGCATAAAGTGAAAATACTTTAAGTTACTGACTTAAATACTTATTTTATTCAGAATGACATCTTAATCCTTTTAGTTTCACCATTTACAGATTAAACCCCTTTAGTTATGTAGTTTACAAAACAAACCCTTCATTTACATAATTCATGTTTTAATCCTTATAATATTCATATTTTCCAAACAAGTACCTTATTTTACAAAGTTACAAAACATAACCTCAGACTTATATAAATTACAAATTAGATCCCTCAAAATTTATACATTACATAAATGGTCCTTTAATTTTACAAAACTTATAGTTTAAATCATAATTTCGTAACAATTTCATATTAAGCCCATAACTACTAAAAATTACACAAAACACTCTTAATATCATTATTTACTGAAAATGAGTTCAAGTTTCCAGAATTTACACTTTTAGTCCCCCTACTTTAATTAATTCCAATTCGTACCACATAAATACAATTAAATTCTTTTCTTGCAATATTTACACTTTGGACCCACAAGTTATATATTTCCTACATTCCCACAGACTTAATTAACATTACAAAAGTATCCTACAAGTTCCAAAGTTGGCAAAACATACCCTTATACTTTTTAAACCAATCGTATATACTTTTAAAATAGCAAAACCAAACCCTAACTTATCTAATCATTAAACCATCATGACACAATCATTAAGTGCATTAATTTAGTCAGATCCAAACCACAAAACCCTAATCCTAATTCGATTTAGGGTTTTCCCCAATTTATCTTTATTATTTTACATAATCCGATTTAAACAATAATTAGCATCGATTAATCTAGGCTTCTAAAAATCAAGTGGATATTTTTCCTAGCTTATATTAACATCAAAGAACATATAAAAAATATGGTTTCACCTCAAAAAATTCATATAACATGATTTACGAATTAAGCTTGTTTTATGCCTTTTATTTTCTTACGCCTTAATAACCATGCATGATTTGTGTTTCTTATTTTTCTCAGGTTATATTCGACCCATAGATCACTAGAAAAATGCTGGATAATTTTTAGAACTTAAGAATAAGTCGAAAGGAATTAATACCTCTCGGATGGAATAAAATGAACAAAAAATTCTCACGATCAAACCAAGCTTCCTAAATTCCAACTCTTATTTTTCATGGCTCCTTAAGACTCCAAAGAACACCAGAAAATTATTGGTTTAGGTCCAGAAGTCGTGTGAAGGCAAAAGGGAATTTTTGTTTGTCGACTTTGTTAGGGTTTCGGAAATTAGCAAAAAAAATAAAAGATTTGTGTATTTAATTAGGTAACCGACTAGGAGGGGGCTTGGATCAGATTTTTCGGCCTAATAGTTATCACAATATCACAATTATATTTTGTATATAATTCCTTAAATTAGTTTTGTATTTATCCTAATTAAAATGATTTAATAAATATATTAACTTTAATTATATAATTTCGGATTACATATATATATATGTATATGTGAGTTTAATATTTTTGGACATTCAAAATGATATAATGTTGTCCCAGAAATTAATTTACTTGATATGTAGATTTTTTTCAGAAGTTTGGAATTGTTTCCGAATTCTATAAGTTATTTATTTAGGTTTTATGGTTTTCGGGGGTAATTTGGTCATTTTATATGCTTTCTGAATTTCAGGTATTACATTATATGTGTCATAATACTTAAGTACCTCAGAAATCACAGATGCATTGGAGGGACCAGCTTGTTGAGGTGATGATACAACAGAGGACAGATTAGCTATGAAGATAGTTTGAGTAGTTGGTTCATCATCCACATTAGAGTCAAAAGCATCACAGTCATCAGCTTTGAAGATGTTGGGATCATTTAGTGCAAGGTCCTGAACTGGTTGCTCGTCCACATCGGCATCAAAAGTATTTCCTTCATCGCCAGCAAGAAACAACAACTCTTCTTCGTCCAACACTGCTCCATTCTCTTGAGCTTGCATCAACAACATCTTTTCCTTGAAATAGTCTGAGTTATGTGGACGCTTTAGCTGATTGCAGTTTCTGGCAATGTGTCCAAGTCCACCACAGTTGTAGCACTTGGGTTGCTTCCCCTGCCCTTGATTTGCATTCCCTACTCTGATCTGCACATTACCTCGACCCATGTTCCTTTGATTCAAGTTCTGCCTCCCCTGAACATTCTAAACCATAATTCTTCCATCCTCCACAGTTGCCAGATTGCGTGGGTTTGATGAAGTTTTGAGTTGATTGTTAGTTTGAGGGAGTATTGCTTTGAATTGTTGCACCAGTAAGGAAACTTGGTTGGTGAGGTTATCAATCATTTTGTCAGTGTGGGAGTAACCTGAATCCAGTTGTGGATTCATAGCAGATGGTGATAAGTAGGGATGATGATAAGCTTTATCAGATGAAGCTTGGTTGATTGGTTGAACATTTGCAACAAATGCAAGTGGATCATTCAGTTCAGTTTGATTAAGTTTTTCTCTCAACAGACGGTCATAAGCAGCATGCTTTTCATGTTGTTACAGGTAGGCATACAACTGTTCATAGTTTGTATCTCTTAATCCTTTGTTGAGTTTCACTGCAGTAACAAATCTGTCCCATTCTGGTGTCATGTTGTTCACAAACTTTGAGTTGAGTTGGATGTTTGGCATTGTCATCCTGATGATTCTGACATCGTTCACCAACTTATGAAATCTCACATAGTAGTCTGTGATGTTCTCACCTGGGTTCATCTTGAAATGCTCAAACTCATCATATAGCTGTGACTCACGATCTTCTTTTGTGAGTTCTAATCCAGCCAGAAGCATTTTGACATTGTCCCAAACAGCTTTTGCTTCAGGGTTGAAATTGATGAGTTTGTAAACATCTTTGGGCAAACCTTGAATGACAATGTTGGAGGCTCTAATGTCTGCATCATACCTCTTCTTTTCTTCCTCATTAAGATCATTGTAAGTTCGAGACCTGTATATTCCAAAAGTTACAGTTCCTTCTTCACCGGTAGTAACAGCGTCTCTGGTGGTGCCCATCTGAAATGGTCCTTCATCAATGGATTTACGAATGGTAAATCCATTTTCTTTGCCCAAGTATTAAAGCCGTATTCATGGTGCCCATGATTCATAGTCTGTCCTATCAAGCATAGGAGGACAGGTTTCGGACATGGCAGCTTGAATATCATCAGAAGCTGTGCTCGTCATGATGTTGAAGTGAACGGGATTTTACAATTCTTTGATTTAAACCGAGAAATAAGTTCTTTCGCGGGGTTTTACAAAAATCAAGAATGAACCATTATTTGAATACTTGAGTCAAATCACAGTGAAAAGTATTAGTTTAGTATCAAACCGCAGCACTCAAACCGCAATCCCAGTCAGCAAACCACAACTGTCAAACCGCAACAATAAACTACTAAATCGCAATACCCAAACCGCAGCAACACAAGACAAACCGCAATGGTTAAACCGCAGAATCAGAATACTAAACCGCAAGACTCAAACCGCAACGAGTCAAACCGCAAAGAGTCAAACCGCAAAGATTCAAACCGCAACGAGTCAAACCGCAAAAGATCTAAACCGCAAAGAGTCAAACCGCAAGGAATCAAACCGCAAAGACCAAACCGCAAAGAGTCAAACCGCAAAAGCCTAAACCGCAAAGATTCAAGCCGCAATACCTTGGTCAAACCGCAGGACTGGTCAAACCGCAACTACTAACGACAAACCGCAAACGGACAAGAACAACAAACCGCAGTAGGAAAGGACAAACACGTAACTTTCAGTATTATTTGTCGTGTTTCCCTTTTTAGGTTAAACGCCAAACCGCAAACCTGATAAACACCAAACCGCAGTCAGAAATTTCCCAAACCAGCACAAACCGCAATCAAGAAAACTTCAACGAGAGACAAACCGCAGTGAAGAAAACGCGTCCGAGTGTCAAACCGCAGCCAAGAACACCCACTCGAATTCACTCAACCTTTCAATATACGATTGAAACAAACAAACCAACAACTAACCAAAGCTTATATATCAATCTTAAACAAGAAAGTACAAAGTTTTAACAGATCTAGCCACAAACAAAGCCCAAACGAAGAGATATTCACCCTATTCTATTCGAACCAAACTAACCACTAAATCACACCAAGAAATCCGTGAACCTATACTTACATGAACCTAACCATGGCTCTTGATACCAATTGTAAGAAGTTCACAAACATATAACACACATATAGTAGAGATTTGGCCAAATAGATCAAGAATGTTAGAGAGTGAAAGTAAGTTGGGAACTTGTAGAGAGAGAAGATGAAGATATTAGATTAAGAGAATGAGGAAGTTCCAACCCACACCCTAGGTGGAGAGATGTATTTATAGTACTAGTAATTTTGCCCCGAGTGGGCTGTGGAGCGAGCTGACAGTGGGTAAAGACCCAACCCACTCCACGAATTCTATAATAACTAAACTATATTAACTTACTAATAATTATCCTACGAGCTATTCAATGCTAATGAGTTTATGGGGTGACCGAGTCTTCTTATGAATATTTATATTCCTAACAACAACTACCTGTAACCCCAACCTACTGCTACTATTTCAACCCACGCATACCAGAAACGCAGCAAATTCATGATGTGTAAGTGCCATAACCCGATACTTGCAGCCTAGAAAAAATAACAATGGAAAAATAACAAATACCATGTGAATTTCTCTACTACATGCATGCAGCCACAGTAGAACCAGCACCAGTACAAAAAATCCAGACACAGAGGCACAACAATGTGTACCAAGAGAGATTCAAAAACCGGATACAACTGATCACTGCGAGTGAGATCAATCCCGAATACTATGTGGTATGAAACAACACCTTTCACATACGCATAAACTGCCATAATACACAATTAACAAAATGTTAAATTTGTTTGCAGGATGTTAGGTTTACAGCTGAAGCCGATATAATAAGAATAGACGTCACAAAACCCTGGTATTTCAACAAATGTTTCACATGCGACAGGAAGGTAACCACCAAATCCGCACACCAGCAATGTCAGCGACCAAGCACAAACCAACTGCCTATTTACAGGTACGGTACTCTAACCAATATTTTTTCCAACTGAATAACGTCATAATAATACAGTTCTGAGATCACAGCTAATTAAGAAGTACATATGTAACGAACACAACTACTCCTTAAAAGCCATTATCAGTGATGGAAC
The DNA here is from genome assembly GCA_021014915.2 of Artemisia tridentata subsp. tridentata. Lineage (NCBI taxonomy): Eukaryota > Viridiplantae > Streptophyta > Magnoliopsida > Asterales > Asteraceae > Artemisia > Artemisia tridentata. The sequence goes on from CP139501.1 coordinate 133,556,675, forward strand.
AGCAACCATTACACTTACATGCTTCAGTCCCGAGGCACACTCAATGACAGCACCATGTGAAGAAGTCCTGGAAAAGATGCATGACAAAGCACACTACTATATAATCTATTTGTTGTGTTAAATGAAATAGTTTACGTGAAAAATAAACGTGAGAATATTTTCTTTGACTTACGTATTGCTATTATGTGGATTATTTTTCGAACAAAAGTCATTTCTAAAGGGGTGTTAGGAATATAAATATTCATATGAAGACTCGGTCACCCCGAGTATCTATTTAGCATTTATGTAGCTCGTAGGATTGTTATTATTATTAGTATTAGTTTAGTTATGTTAGTATTTGTGGAGTTGGGTCGGGTCTTTACCCACTGTCAGCTCACTCCACAGCCCACTAGGGGCAACTTAGCTATTAGTATATATACCCCTTCCCAAGTGTGGGAAGGGTTGGACCTTTCACTTCACCTTAATCTAATCCTTCATTTTCTCTCTCTAGAAAAGGCTCCCAACTCTTCTCTTTCTCTCTCTAGAATTCTAATCAATCTATGAATCTTGTTTGTGTTATGATTTCTAGTATTCTACAATTGGTATCAAGAGCCTTGGTTTGATCTTGGGTACTCGGATTTCTTGGATTGGTTGTTTTCTTTTTTCTTTCCTTTTGGTTCGAATACACAAACACAAATTCGTGGACTTGTTTGTGTGTTAAAATTCGGCCTAGATTGTGTGTTAAAATTCCTGTTTTCTTAGTGGTTGTCTCGTTTTTTATTTCTCTTTGGTTCAAACACTTTTTTCTTGGTGGTCTTCTCATTACTTAGTGATTGTTCTTGATGATTGTAGTAGCACTCTTGGTTGCGTTTTGGTGAAAAAGTCACGGGTCAAGTAGTGGGGTTTGGTTCGATCATCATTTTTAGATTACAAATCCATTTGAGTTTGGGCTTTAACTGTTTTAAGGATTCAGTTTGCTTGCTTTAATGTTCACGTTTTATAGCTTATCTCCTCTAGTTATTGATTTACGTGGCTGTCTTTAGGTTAAAAGTGGTGTTTTGAAAAGTGTTTCTTGACTACGATTTGTGCCATTCTTGGTTGTGATTTGATACTACCTTGCTGCTGTTTGAACTTAAAAGGAAAACTTTTTTTGTTGCGGTTTGACTTGTCTCATTTGGAAGTTTGCTTAATTGGGTTTAAGTGACAATACTGGTGATTGTGACATTTGCTATTGTGTTTTGGTGTTGTCTACGATTTGGTGACTTATTGTTGCGGTTTGAGGTAGATTGGGAAGCATATTCATACGGTTTGAATATAAGACTAGGTGTGGTTTGGCTTGTATCCGTAAAAGGAAAAGAGGACAAAACACTGAAAGTGACTATACTATATTTTGTGGTTTGTCTCGTAGCTCCTGCGTTTTGACTCAAGAACCTTGCGGTTTGAATCTGTTGCGGTTTGGTGTGTTGTGCGGTTTGATATAACTCTGCGATTTGACTATACGTCTATTGCGTTTTGACTGACTCACATTTTAGGTGATGCGATTTGATAAAGTATTAGAAGAAGTATATCAGTTTGATAAAGTTACTAAGCTTTACATATTCAGATAAATCAAATCCAAACCAAAAACAAAAATTATTCAGTACAACCAACAATCAAATTACATCCAGTGATTAACAAACAACAACTAACCACTGCTCATCTCATTCGACAACAACAAATCTCAGTCGAAATTACATTCGATTTCAACACGAAATTACAACAACTAAACCATTTGATTTCACCCTCTTTTCATTCGGTTATACACAACAAGAAATGAAAACAAATAGAAATGGTTTCAGATCTCAGTTAATCTCATTTGGGAAATCATAAGATTTGTTCAAAGAACAACACCACAAGAGATATTGCATCTCAAATCCGTGTGAGAAGCTTAAACTTCTTTTGATATCCGAAATATAAAAGAAAAACAGGACAAATAACAATTGTGTTATCATCCTTGTTTTGTTCGGTCCAACGTAAATAAAAAAAAACAACGATGAAGATACCTACCATGTCCTAATCTTGTTGTCTTCTTTCCTGGTTGCGTTGGAATAACAAGGAACACAAGGGACGATTCATTCTGTATTTGATTTATTTTTTCCGGATTCATCGGCTGAGAAGGAAATCAAGTGGTGTGATTGTGATTCGTATTTTTTTGGGAAAACAAAGAAAGGGTGTTCGTGCTTCATGAATCATTTATCAAGAAACAAAGGAGGCTGCTGGGATTATTAGGGTTTGGTGTGAATACGATTGGGTAGAGAGTTGATTAGGGTTTGATTAAGTGTGGGTAAGGTGTATTAAATACTGGAAAAATTAGGGTTAGTGACAAGTGGGCCTTAATCGGTTTTAATTATTCAAAAATATTGGACTTGGGCTGATTAATCACAAGTGACAATTTGGTTAGTATTAGTGTTGGGCTGTGTGGGATGTTTAATCAAGGAACGGAATTTTTTTGTATGCTGATTTGTTGCGATAATTTTGGTCCACCGTTTTGGTTGAGATTTGTTAATCCGTGACTGTGCTGAATTATTGGGATTATTCGGATTTCAAAACACGAGCATTGTCTGAAATTCACTGTGACTTGTCTACTTCATCACTTATACTCATTTCAACCAAACCAAATCATAATCAAACAACAGTTCACAAAGTCTAACAATCATTCATCACCCTCAAGACACAATCACTAATCGTCAAACCGATCCAAACTTTTCTTTTCTTTTTTCATAACACATTCAAGTAATCATTGTTTCACGGTTCTTCTCTTGATTTTGTAAAATCCCGCGAAAGATTCTATTTCTCGGTTTAAATCATAGACTTGTAAAATCCCGTGAACGTTCATATCATGTCAAAGACTTCAGATTCAGTCATTGCTAAAGTGCTTAAACTGTACGACATGATCGATCAACATAAGATTCCAAATAAAGTACAACAGACAAACGTTTTTGGGTCAAATATTGCTAATATGGAATCTTCGTGCTCGATTTCTCAAGAGAGAGAGTTTCATCAGTCACTAATGTTGCCTAATGCAAAGGAAAGTTGCATTGAATGTTTTCAATTGCTTCATTCACATCTCAAGGTTCTCTTTGAACAGCCCGGATACTTGGGAGGATACAGACGTACATTCGCATCACTCTTTGGTCAAGATGTTCAAACTTTCATAATCAAGATGATTCTGTATTTAGATCAACTTGAAAAACAACTTGACAAAAGAGAATTTTCTGAAGATAGATCCATGGCTGCTTTGGGTGTGATTAACAACCAACTCCAAGTGTTCATTGATTTGCAATACACTGAGGATTATGATTCTGACAGTTAAATGGCGAAAAAGTGTTTTGCTAATTACACTGGAATCGAGGTTGACATGTTCAGAGTTACACTACTCCAGCTCATGAGTAATGTTAAGGAGTTCATTATTGAAAGAGCATAGCACATGGGGAATGGGACAGAGTCAAATAAGCATGATGATAGCAACAACTCAGGGACTGATATCACACATGGTGTGGATGCAGATATCAGTCCAGTAAATCACCAAGTATCATCTACTGAGGTACATCTGTCTGATCAACATAAGGTTATTTCTAATGAACAACAACATACTGATCAAATTAAACCTACTTATGACACATATCTGTTGGAAAAGACTGATAGCAATATCACCTCTGATTCAACAAATATGAGTCATAAGGGAGGAGAAATTGATCAGGATGCTGAACATGATGATGCGTCAAGTACTTCGCTTACGGCTGAGTTTTTCAAATCAAATGATATGGTTGAAAAAGAAGTTTATAATGAACTTTCAAACAGACCTTTACGACTTGAAAAACATTGTATTGATCTTGAAATCTCAATGCAACAAAAGGAAGAAAGTCTTCAAACTAACCTATGATGAACTCAAATAAGTACATTTTATTATCATCATTTGTCCTATTTATTTGACTTGTTTTATTATATTATATATGAGAATTGATATGTTAATGTTTAATTTTGTAATTCTCAGGTAAAAACAAGTATTATGTGAAACTTGGCGATTTTGGACTAATTATGGAGCAAAACAAGCAAGATGTTAAGAGTCTACTGAAATGTACAAGATCAAGATCATTCTGCTCCAGATACGCCGCAACATACTTCTTACATACGGCGTATCACTATCAAGATTTCACAAGTTACAATCCAAGACGACAAAGGACATGCGCCGAATAGAGAAATGGAGTTACGCCGCATCTTAAGGCGGTGTACGAATATTCCTGAATATATTAATCTTGGACCCCACGCGAAGTTAAGTCGATGCGCCGCATCTACTTATCCTATGCGCCGCATCTATCCCTCAGACAGAAACTATAAATACCCCAAGGCCAGACGAATTTCGAGACTTGGCTTAACTCAGAAGAAAAAGACAGAAACCCTGAAGCCGAATTCAGACGTATTAGCAGCACAAGACACACATTGAACGAAGATACAAGAGCTGTAAGAAGGTCCTGCATGTATTCAATTCATTAAGTAGTTTTGTTTTATTGTATTAGTACACTTTAATTCATCAGGATTGATGGGCTGATGTCATGTGACTACGGAATATCATATCCACCCCTTAAAATTGCTTTCCCATTAATTAAAGTTTATATGTTGATGTCTTTGGTGACTTTTATTAGTGCATTGATAACCTCTGTGTCTAGCTGAGCATTGCTTGGGTCGCCATGCCCCTTCCTTGCCTATCTATTCTAGCGTATACGAAACGTGGGTATCACAAATGCTCAATATTCTAGGATAGTGGGATAGACATAAGTGATCATTAAGGGTTTACTCGCCGATAAGATTAGAGCCAACGAGAAAGGGTTAATTATATACACTTCATATAAAACTAGCAATAAAACAAGTGACAAGCCACTTAATTATCAGGACAGGTCTTCTTATTGTCTCTAGTATCTATCTGTGTACGTGTGTGCTAATCGCTGATTCGTGCTCATTAGTTTAGTTTACTATTCAATCATAACCAAATCGTGCCAGTCTCTCAGGCTGAACCCACTTGCGTTAGATTAGGTTGTACAGCTAACTTAAGATATTAAAATACTGATTAGAATAACTAGATAATACGTTCCACTCTTAGTGATCGACACTCTACTTACCATTATATTCATACTGACCGGGTACACTGCTCGTTAAGTGTGTGTGTTATTGATAAGTCGGCTAAATATAAATTTAAAACTTGAGTAGGCATTAATACTGCTAAACCGCAACGACACATCGCACGCATCAAGTTTTTGGCGCCGCTGCCGGGGAGTGAATTGTTATTATCTGTTAATTTGATTAGTATTTTAATTAGGTTTTCTATTTAATTTTTAGAATCTAACCGCTAACCCTGTTATATATTAGATAAATTGCATTCATTGTATACTTGCATATTTTCTGTTTTTGTGTGTTTTTATTTTCTTTAATTTTTGTTTCTTTTTGTTTATTTTTATTTTAGTTTTTTTTTTTTTTTTTTTTTTTTTTTTCTATTTTTCTGCATTCTGCTATCGTTGTACTGAGCTGATACAAACGATACGGCGCATCTGTTTTCATAAATACGGCGTATTGCGTTTAACTTTTATAAAATACAACGCGTTTAATAAATTCGAGTACGACGCATCTTTCCCAAGATACGGCGTATTCTGTTTTTAATAAGAAATTTTTCTAAACCCTAACGCCATACGACGCATCTGTTTTAACAGATACGGCGTATTTTATATTTAAAATTAAAAACAGTTTTCGAATTATTAAACAGATACGACGCATCGATTTCAATCGATACGGCGCATCTTCTAAATCAAAAATCTTGTATTTTGAAACGTAACGAAAATACGGCGCATTAGCTTTTGTTAATACGACGCAATTAATTTTAATAAATATAATCGATTTTTGATAATTTAAAACTGATACGGCGCTTTCTAAAATTATAAGCGGCGTATCTGTTTTCTGAATAAAAGTCTGATTAAATTTTAACGTAATAAGATATGGCGTATCCAACTTTCTGGATACGGCGCATCAGTTGCAGATATCAGCAACTTTTATTTTTCTTATTCCCGAACGGAAAATATTCTAACTTACCCTTACACTTGGAAGTTTTTACTTTGAAATCTACCTGTCTTTAATTTTCAGGAACAATGTTCGATATTTTCCCCAACTGGTTCGGAAGACCCCAAAGAAACCTTACCATGGAAGAGTTTGCACTACTGATCGCTCAAGCAAATGAAAAAGAACATTATGAAGCAAGAAACCTTATTAATGAATTCAAAGGCAGTCATGAGCTGTTACTAAAGGAACAAAACAACATGATTAATGGATTGGCAATTGAAGTGCACCAATTGTCAACGGTGCTTAACAAGATTCTTTTGGTAAAACACGATTTGAAAGGGATTACAACTAGAGGCGGAAAGTCAACCTTTCAAATCGGAGAAACATCCGAGGATAACAGCACAAACAAGATTTCCCCTGAATCTATATCATCTGAGCAAAAGCAACCAAAAGAGACTAATCCAGAACCTGTGATTAGAGAAGAACCTTCTGTTGAACTTAAACGATCAACACTACCTTTTCCACATAGGGTAAGGAAAGAGAAAGAAGATGCCTATCAAAGGAAGTTCCTGGAAAATCTCAAGCAACTGCAGCTAAGCATACCATTTATGGAAGCCCTAGTGCAAATGCCAAAATATGCTAAATATCTGAAGAGCTTACTTACAAACAAGTCCAAACTTGAAGAGGCTTGCACTGTAACAATGGGGGAAAGAAGCTCAGCAGCATTGCTCAACAAACTTCCATCTAAGGAGAAAGATCCAGGGAGTTTCACTATTCCTTTTCAAATTAAAAATTTAAATATTGGAAATGCTTTAGCCGACCTAGGAGCTAGTATAAGTCTTATGCCCTCTTCTATATATGAAAAATTAGGCCTTGGTGAACCAAAACCTACTAGGATGTGCTTAGAGCTAGCTGATAGGTCCATACAATACCCGTTAGGAATAGCTGAAAATATATTAATAAAAGTTGATAAATTTGAATTACCTATTGACTTTGTTATCCTCGATATGCCCGAAAATTCTAGAACTCCTATAATATTAGGACGACCATTTTTAGCCACTGCTAGGGCTATGATTGATGTTTTTAATAAAAAGATAACTCTTACCATAGGAAAAGATGAGGTTGAATTTAATATGGAACAATCTATGAGTAAAACTAATTCTGAAGACGATGAATGCTATAATATCGATGTTTCTGATGACACGATTAATCAATTTACTCAGAAATTGTTAAAAAGTAATTTGCTTGATTCTTTTCTGCTTAAAAATTTAGAAAACACAATCGCTATAGAAGATCAAGTTGATGAAAATACTATTGATAATTATTTCGCTGTTGATTCCACTGTTTGTAACGCCATACGGGGCATCGAAAATATCGATGCGACGCATTTATCTGATGACAGCAACGAAATAATAAAAGAACAAGTTTATTCAGCTAGTGCTAATGAAATTGATAATGTTAAACCTGTGCTTAAGGATCTCCCTTCTACCTTGGAATATGCCTATCTAAATGGGAACACTAATTCGCCCGTTATTATTGCATCTGACTTAACGCAAAAAGAAAAAGAATCGCTTTTGCAGGTACTATATAAACGAAGAGGAGCATTAGCATGGAGTATGTCTGATATTAAGGGAATTAGCCCATCATTCTGTACACATAAAATCCTTATGGAAGATGAATTCAAACCAACTATCCAACCCCAAAGGCGTTTAAATCCAAAATTCCAAGACGTGGTGAAAAATGAAATTGTGAAATTACTTGACTCCGGACTTATCTACCCAATTTTCGATAGCTCGTGGGTCAGTCCTATCCACGTTGTACCAAAAAAGGGAGGAATGATGTAATACTTGAAATTCAGATGATCTATAAAAGACCAAATTACCCCTGAAACCATAAAACCTAAATAAATAACTTATAAAATTTTGAAACAATTCCAAACTTCTGAAAATGATCTACATATCAAGTAAATTAATTTCTGGGACAACCTTATATTATTTTGAATGTCCAAAAATTATTAACTCACGTATACATATATATATATACAATCCGAAAATATATAATTATATTATATATATTTATAAAACCAAATTAAATTAGGATAAATAAAAACTAAAATAAGGAATTTTACACCAAATCAAACTTGACCTTGTGATAATATTTTGGGCTGAAATTTTGGATCCCATGCCCCCCCCCTAGGTCGGTTTATTTAAGTATAAATACAAAACACATATTTTATAAAACCCTATTTTGCCAAAAACCCTAAATCGACAAAACTAAAATCCCTCAAACCCTCATTCGACCTTCTGGACCTGAGCAAGAAATTTTCTGGAGTTCATTGTGGTGTAAGGAGGCTACGAAAAATAAGAGCTGGCTTGTGGAAGGCTTTGTTCGATCAGGGTGCAGTTGTTGTGTTCGACTATCGCGTACGAGAGGTATAAATCCACACGACTTATTCTTACATTCTAAAAATTATCCAGCATTTTTATAGTGATCTATGGGTCGAATATAACCTAAGAAAAATAAGAAACATGAATCATGCAAGTTTATTATGGCGTACGAAAATAAAATGCATAAAACAAACCTAATTCGTAAATTATACTATGTTAATTTTCTGAGGTGAAACCATATTTTTATATGCTCTTTGACGTTAAAATAAGCTAGGAAAAATATCCATGTGATTTTTGGAAGCCTAGAATAGTTGATCTCGAATTTTGTTTATATCGGATCTAAGAGAAAAATAAAGAAAAATTAGAGAAAACCCTAAATCGAATTAGGGTTAGGGTTTTGTGGTTTGGATCTGATTAATAAATTCATTTAATGATTGTGTCATGATGATTTAATGATTGGTTAAAGTTAGGGTTTAGTTTGCACATAAAAAGGTATATACGATTGGATTTTAAAAGTACAAGGGTATGTTTTGCCAACTTTGAAACTTGTAGGTTATTTTTGAAATGTTATATAAGTCTGTAGAAATGTAGGAAAAATATAACTTGAGGGTCCTAGGTGTAAATATTGCAAGAAAATGAATTAATTGTAATTATATGGTACGAATTGTAATTAATTAAGTAGAGGGACTAAAAATGTAAATTATGGAAACTTGAAGTTATTTTGTGTAAATAATGTCATTAATGGTGTAATGTGTAATTTTGAGTATTTATGGGCTTGATATGTAACTATAAATAAATTATGATTTAAATTGTAAGTTTTGTAAAGTTAAGGGACCAATTGTGTAATTAATAAATTCTGAGGGATCTAATCTGTAATACACTTAATTCTGATGTTACATTCTGTAATTATGTAAAATAAAATGCTTGTTTGGTAAATATAGATATTGTAGGGTTTAATTTGTAAATTATGTAAATCTAGGGTTCGTTTTGGAAATATGATAACTAAGGGGTATAAATTGTATATTGTTAAACTTAAAGGGTTAAGAGTGTAAGTATGGATAACTTAAGTATTTAAATGAGTAACTTGAGGTATTTTCATTTTAGACCTTTAACTTTGGTGTAATTACAATTAAAACCCTAAGGTAGGGAAACTTGTCATAATTATCCTTAAACTTTTGTAACCTGATAAAATGTACTTTAATTCCATAATAATCTTGAAATAAGGACTTAACCTAATTTGTAATATTAATAGCTTACTAAATCTGGAAAGTTACTAAAAATAGAAAGTTATGTAAAATGGAAAGATAACTGAAACCCCTTTGAAATTTTGTCCTCTACTCCATTAGGTTTGAAGAGGGAGTGGTTTGATCCTTGTCAGTTTTGCTACTCTTGTGTTCTTGCATTCAAATAAGGTACAAATTTCTGCCCTTTTTCAGTAAGGGTTTTTCATTCCCTTTTCCTTCAGTTTTTCATTCTCCTTATTAGGATTCCCTATACCATTGCTATGTTCCCCTACACTTTGGTTCGTTTGTTTGATTCATTTTGACCTTGATGTTTGATATGACCCTTTTTGCTTTGAGCCTCTATAATGATCCATTTGATATTCATTCGTTACCTTGTTATATATTAGTATTCGAATCACATTCGAAGGTTCATTTGATTTTGGTAAATAAATGCGAAAACCTTTTAATTATGACCTGAAAATGTTTTGAGAAAATCAGTTATTTGAAAAGAATGATTATGAATGGTGATATGATACTATTTTATATGACAGTTGTTAACTTTTGTGAAAATTAGTTTTAAAGAATGTTTTTATGAAAAACTGTTTTTAAAGATTATTTTATGAAAACTGTTCTGAAAGATCATTTTATTGAAAATCCGTTATTAAAGGAATGCTTTAAATGAACTTTTGACAAGAATCTCTAAAATGAACTTTTGCTAAGAACTTTAATTATGAACCTGTGAAATCCTTTTCGGGACCATTTGATATAGTCCTTATAATCTGAACTTAACTTTGATATAAAACTTAATTTGATAAGATTTGATTTGGACCTTGACTTTTATTTCTGAACTATTTGACATGAACCTTTTGCCATGTACCCTTAAGATATGACTTTTGATTATTTTGATAGTACGCCTGACCTTTGACCTACAGTTTGATATTACGAGCCAATCACTAGGCATGAGGGTTTCATGTCCATGTCATTGACGCACCTCTGACATGACTCTAGGGCAGGAGAGTGATGACCTATTTCGTCCCTTATTTATTATCTGCTACGGCCATTATGATTATGATTATTGATTTGTCTGCGGGGGCGTATGGGTGCATCCTAGATTTGACCTGTTATTTGTTTATTGATATATGTTAATTGTTATACTTGTCTGGTGACTGATGGTGTGTGCGATACACGTCTTTCACTTTATCTGGGAACTGATCACTCCATTGATACATGAGGACACCCCTCATATTATCTGTTACTTGAGAGGCATCCCCTCTAGATTGCTTATATGTTATAGTGTTATAATATTATCTGTTGTCTGGGCTCGTGATAGATTCCTGTTTTCTTTACATTATGAACCTTATGAATTTTCCTTTGTATTTGTTCTTTTCGTTATTTTCCTGAACCTCATTCCTTATTTATTCCTGACATCTCATTCTTACACCCTGAGTTATCGGTATGACCTGTATTCTTGATTTCCTTTGTAATGTTATCTATTATTGTTTTGTTACCGTTATATCTGTTCACTGAGCTCTCGTAGCTCAGCCGCATTTCTTTTCCTGCGGCAGGTTTTAGTAGGAAGCTGGGAATGAGTGAAGGGTGTACCTTCGGACTTAGAAGATTGGATAGCTATCCCGGATTAGAGTTGACTAGAAGATAATAAAATTTAGAATGTGCCTTTTGTAGAAGTTCTCATTTGTAACCTTGTAGATTCAGTATTTCACTTGTAAACCTTTGAGATTTTTGTATTATTGAAGATGTATGCTTTGTTTTGTTCTGGTATGAATCCATTGTTGTAATATCTTTACCCTTGTCGGGTTGGGGTGTTACAATATATGGTATCAGAGAGACAGGCTGCGATTCATAATGCATTTACCCTTGACCTGTGTAAGTTAGGACCACTAAGTTTCCACTGTAAGTGCTCGTAGGACAACCTTTGAGAAATTGCTTTAGGATTTTTCCTATAGGAACTTAAATTCTGACCGGTGAAGATTTGGGTAGACATTAAGATTTTGTTTTGTCGTTCCATTCGTGATTATTCTCCATATTTCGTAAATCATCTTGGAAATCGTTCAGACGGTGATATTCTACGTGTTTAAAATTTTTGAGTTATGGGTAGTTTTTGACTCCTATCGAGTTCTAGTACTTAGTATCATTAGTGTCATTTTCAGCATGGCACCTCCAGCACGCAGCATGTATCGTTGGACAACTGTTTTCACTACAGGCCGAAAAAGGATTGGTAAGTTGAGGTGGACTAACAGAAGGATGTTGATCCCTGCTAGCATGTGTCCCTGCCGGATTGAAGAAAGGTTGACCGTGGTTAATATAAATGGAACGGAGGTACATGTGCACGAGATGAAAGTGACTGATAAAGACGGAGTAGTGACTAAGTACCCGGGAAGGTGTCCCAAGTTCGTAGAAGAAGGAGGAGTAGTGCGGGCAGAGCCTCACAATTTGTATGGATTTGTGGACGACGTAGGAGATGAAGAAAGGAACCCCGAGGATGGTTTTGCGAGACAACCACTGCCACAGCCTGAAGGGAACCGAAACGGATGGCTTAGCGAGGAAGATGAAGTGGATTCAGACTTGGAGTCTACTGCGAGTAACACGATCTAGTCATGGAATTAGAGCTCGAGTCATGTGTGTTATTACTATTAAAATTTTGTCTTAGGTTTCTTTTGACATTAATATTGTACGGATTCCATTGGATTGTGGGTTTTCCGAATACTTAATAATAAGGCTTGAGCAATTTTTGGAATAAATTATGTTGATATGTGTCTGTCATGGTTCTCAACCTTCTAAGTCTGTCGAGCTCATCTCGGCTATGAAAGCCAGAACTTGATTTCCCATGGTTGCCTTGGTTTTCTGGCATCCATTAAAAATACCTCCTTAGAAATTCGAGTACTGAAGTTTTCCTAGAACCCATTTCGTACGTTGGGGAATGAACCTCATCTTGAGAGTTATTGGGCACCCTGAGTTTCTGAATATAATTCCTGGTTGAACCACCAAGTTGTCCACCGAAGCGTGAAGTAGGAATTGACAAGTTACCGAGAGATGTTTAGTCACCAAGTGAAGGTGTCTTTCAGATATGTTCGGGATCATACCAGTCGGTTGAGCAACCGAGAAGAGCAACAACTGAAGATCGGGAAGTAAGTTTGTTTAATTGTATCTCCTGGGCGTATTTTAGTTTCGTTCGCGATAAAGAAGGATGGTGACTGGAGATAGCTGAACCGTATTACTGTTAGAAACCGATATTCCTCCACCCTGAAACGATTATGTGTTTGTTTAATTTTAGAGCGTGAAGTTTCTTTACGAGGGATTAATTAATTTTAGTTTTGAAATCGCCTTCCGAATCCATAAACGACTATTATGACGGTTAGTAACGCTAATAGTATTAGCTAAAGCTCTGACTGCTTATAAGATTGGTAATTAAGTTTTCTCGTGATTACTGGGACAAATGGTCATTGTATGACTTAATAGTACGTTCGGAGACGAGGAAGAGCATGAGAATCATTTTGCACTTTGTTAGGAAATCCGTCGATCATTGTGCAGTCTGAGAGATTGATATTTGTTAAGCCAACTAGAAGCATACCAGAAGAATCATTTCGCTGCCTGACCTGGAGTTGACAAGATAGCGAACCTGGAGCTGATGAAGACATGCAATCAAATTTTCCTATTCACCTTGGTTGTACTAAGATGAATTGAGAGCGGAAGCAGACTGGGTGATGAAGAAATTCAAAGAGCATGTTAGAAATTCACATTACTCCATCACATTTCAAGAAGAACTGCAGAAAGCTCGAAGAACCAAACACAAGTTCCGATTTTGGTTTCACTTCCCGATTGATGGACTGATAAAGACAGATTAACCGGACTTGAAGAAATTGGATGTGTTGAATGAGCGGATTTTTGGAACAGACCCTTTATGGTTGGGGGAATTAATTCTACGAAGGCTGAAGTTCTTGGCGACTAACTTTCACTCCGTTGACTTACTTAAGTTTCGTAATAAGATCCTCGAATGAGTTAAGTTCCTAGAAGCATTCCTGTTCGTGTTTATTTTCGTATGTTCGGTGATGACCTTGTTTTGAGAGATTTCGACAAGGATGGATGATCGGATGCTTTTAGCGATGTACCAAATTCCAATAGATGCTCTGGGACATCCGTTGGCTCTTTCGAGTGATTTGTTATCCACTTAGTTAGGGTATTTAATTTTGATGACCTCGGAGACCGTAGGAAGACTAGGTGGAATAAGATAAGTTAGTTGTTCACGACTTGAAATCAAGTATGACCATCATGAGGGTATATTTATATGATACCAGGATTATGACGTATGGCCAACGTGATAATACTTACATCATATAACGTGCACTTGTTATGGGCATCGGATATTTCGAGAAGTGCCTTAGAACTTTAGAAATCCTGATAACAGTTTGGGATTATCCGCATTAGTGAGACCTTAAGTTCATCCTGACGGTACGCGTAACCTGCTTTCACCGTAGGTAGAGTGCACGTCTGAATTCTCGTCACGCATTCTGCTGACCTCTAAGAATTTTCGGTAAAAATCTTAGGTCCTGTTATAGAACTTCTGCCAATTGATTTTATCGATAATCTATTCCGTACGTTCTACTCTGACTTGTCAAATCAAATCCTGGGGATGACCCATCCGTCAAAATCCCATGTATTTCCTGCGTCTTTTTCGAGAAGATCCGATTACCATCTGTTACGTTCGATATATCTTTCTTTCGATTTCGATTCGGTATGATGTGTCTTTTGAGGAAACCGAAGTTTTGACCTACAACATAGAGTCATAAGAACCAAGTCTTTCACATTCCTGTTCACAGTCGGTTGAGTTTTCATTTCGTTTCACCTCAATTTTCGAGGACGAAAATTTTCTTTTAGAGGGGAAGAAGTTGTAATACCTGAAATTCAGATGATCTATAAAAGACCAAATTACCCCTGAAACCATAAAACCTAAATAAATAACTTATAAAATTTTGAAACAATTCCAAACTTCTGAAAACGATCTACACATCAAGTAAATTAATTTCTAGGACAACCTTATATTATTTTGAATGTCCAAAAATTATTAACTCACATATACATATATATATACAATCCGAAAATATATAATTATATTATATATATTTATGAAACCAAATTAAATTAGGATAAATACAAACTAAAATAAGGAATTGTACACCAAATCAAACTTGACCTTGTGATAATATTTTGGGCCGAAATTCTGGATCCCATGCCCCCCCCTAGGTCGGTTTATTTAAGTATAAATACAAAACACATATTTTATAAAACCCTATTTTGCCAAAAACCCTAAATCGACAAAACTAAAATCCCTCAAACCCTCATTCGACCTTCTGGACCTGAGCAAGAAATTTTCTAGAGTTCATTGAGGTTTAAGGAGGCTACAAAAAATAAGAGTTGGCTTGTGGAAGGCTTCGTTCGATCGGGGTGCAGTTGTTGTGTTCGACTATCGCGTACGAGAGGTATAAATCCACATGACTTATTCTTACGTTCTAAAAATTATCCAGCATTTTTATATTGATCTATGGGTCGAATATAACCTAATAAAAATAAGAAACATGAATCATGCAAGTTTATTATGGCGTACGAAAATAAAATGCATAAAACAAACCTAATTCGGAAATTATACTATGTTAATTTTCTGAGGTGCAACCATATTTTTATATGCTCTTTGATGTTAAAATAAGCTAGGAAAAATTTCCATGTGATTTGTGGAAGCCTAGAATAGTTGATCTCGAATTTTGTTTATATCGGATCTAAGAGAAAAATAAAGAAAAATTAGAGAAAACCCTAAATCGAATTAGGGTTAGGGTTTTGTGGTTTGGATCTGATTAATAAATGCATTTAATGATTGTGTCATGATGGTTTAATGATTGGTTAAAGTTAGGGTTTAGTTTGCACATAAAAAGGTATATACGATTGGATTTTAAAAGTACAAGGGTATGTTTTGCCAACTTTGAAACTTGTAGGTTATTTTTCAAATGTTATATAAGTCTGTAGGAATGTAGGAAAAATATAACTTGAGGGTCCTAGGTGTAAATATTGCAAGAAAATGAATTAATTGTAATTATATGGTACGAATTGTAATTAATTAAGTAGAGGGACTAAAAATGTAAATTCTGGAAACTTGAAGTTATTTTGTGTAAATAATGTCATTAATGGTTTAATGTGTAATTTTGAGTATTTATGGGCTTGATATGTAACTATAAATAAATTATGATTTAAATTGTAAGTTTTGTAAAGTTAAGGGACCAATTGTGTAATTAATAAATTCTGAGGGATCTAATCTGTAATACACTTAATTCTGATGTTACATTCTGTAATTATGTAAAATAAAATGCTTGTTTGGTAAATATAGATATTGTAGGGTTTAATTTGTAAATTATGTAAATCTAGGGTTCGTTTTGGAAATATGATAACTAAGGGGTATAAATTGTATATTGTTAAACTTAAAGGGTTAAGAGTGTAAGTATGGTTAAATTAAGTATTTAAATGAGTAACTTGAGGTATTTTTATTTTAGACCTTTAACTTTGGTGTAATTACAATTAAAGCCCTAAGGTAGGGAAACTTGTCATAATTATCCTTAAACTTTTGTAACCTGATAAAATGTACTTTAATTCCATAATAATCTTGAAATAAGGACTTAACCTAATCTGTAATATTAATAGCTTACTAAATCTGGAAAGTTACTAAAAATAGAAAGTTATATAAAATGGAAAGATAACTGAAACCCCTTTGAAATTTTGTCCTCTACTCCTTTAGGTTTGAAGAGGGAGTGGTTTGATCCTTGTCAGTTTTGCTACTCTTGTGTTCTTGCATTCAAATAAGGTACAGATATTCTGCCCTTTTTCAGTAAGGGTTTTCATTCCCTTTTCCTTCAGTTTTTCATTCTCCTTATTAGGATTCCCTATACTATTGCTATGTTCCCCTACACTTTGGTTCATTTGTTTGATTCATTTTGACCTTGATGTTCGATTTGACCCTCTTTGCTTTGAGCCTCTATAATGATCCATTTGATATTCATTCGTTACCTTGTTATATATTAGTATTCGAATCACATTCGAAGGTTCATTTGATTTTGGTAAATAAATGTGAAAACCTTTTAATTATGACCTGAAAATGTTTTGAGAAAATCAGTTATTTTAAAAGAATGATTATGAATGGTGATATGATACTATTTTATATGACAGTTGTTAACTTTTGTGAAAATTAGTTTTAAAGAATGTTTTTATGAAAAACCGTTTTGAAAGATTATTTTATGAAAACTGTTCTAAAAGATCATTTTATTGAAAATCCGTTATTAAAGGAATGCTTTAAATGAACTTTTGACAAGAATCTCTAAAATGAACTTTTGCTAAGAACTTTAATTATGAACCTGTGAAATTCTTTTCGGGACCATTTGATATAGTCCTTATAATCTGAACTTAACTTTGATATAAAACTTAATTTGATAAGATTTGATTTGAACCTTGACTTTTATTTCTGAACTATTTGACATGAACCTTTTGCCATGTACCCTTAAGATATGACTTTTGATTATTTTGATAGTACGCCTGACCTTTGACCTACAGTTTGATATTACGAGCCAATCACTAGGCATGAGGGTTTCATGTCCATGTCATTGACGCACCTCTGACATGACTCTAGGGCAGGAGAGTGATGACCTGTTCCGTCCCTTATTTTTTATCTGTTACGGCCATTATGATTATGATTATTGATTTGTTTGCGGGGGCGTATGGGTGCATCCTAGATTTAACCTGTTATTTGTTTATTGATATATGTTAATTGTTATACTTGTCTGGTGACTGATGGTGTGTGCGATACACGTCTTTCACTTTATCTGGGAACTGATCACTCCATTGATACATGAGGACACCCCTCATATTATCTGTTACTTGAGAGGCATCCCCTCTAGATTGCTTATATGTTAAAGTGTTATAATATTATCTGTTGTCTGGGCTCGTGACAGATTCCTGTTTTCTTTACATTATGAACCTTATGAATTTTCCTTTGTATTTGTTCTTTTCGTTATTTTCCTGAACCTCATTCCTTATTTATTCCTGACATCTCATTCTTACACCCTGAGTTATCGGTATGACCTGTATTCTTGATTTCCTTTGTAATGCTATCTATTATTGTTTTGTTACCGTTATATCTGTTCACTGAGCTCTCGTAGCTCAGCCGCATTTCTTTTCCTACGGCAGGTTTTAGTAGGAAGCTGGGAATGAGTGAAGGGTGTACCTTCGGACTTAGAAGATTGGATAGCTATCCCGGATTAGAGCTGACTAGAAGATAATAAAATTTAGAATGTGCCTTTTGTAGAAGTTCTCATTTGTAACCTTGAAGATTCAGTATTTCACTTGTAAACCTTTGAGATTTTTGTATTATTGAAGATGTATGCTTTGTTTTGTTCTGGTATGAATCCATTGTTGTAATATTTTTACCCTTGTCGGGTTGGGGTGTTACAAATGACGGTAGTACTCAATGACGACAATGAGCTAATCCCTTCAAGAACTGTTACTGGATGGAGAGTTTGCATCGACTACCACAAACTCAATGATGCTACGCGAAAAGATCACTTCCCTCTTCCATTTATTGATCAAATGTTAGAAAGACTATCAGGACATGATTATTATTGTTTTTTAGATGGTTTTTCAGGTTTCTTCCAAATACCCATTGCCCCCGAGGATCAAGAGAAGACGACTTTCACCTGCCCTTATGGAACCTTCGCCTATAGGAGAATGCCGTTCGGACTATGCAACGCCCCTGCTACTTTCCACCATTGTATGACGGTTATCTTCCATGATATGGTAGAAGACTTTATGGAAGTCTTCATGGACGACTTCTCGGTGTTCAGTAACTCATTTAGTGATTGTCTCTTTAAACTTGACAAAATGCTTGCTAGGTGTGAAGAAACTAACCTTGTTCTTAATTGGGAAAAATGTCATTTTATGGTTAGAGAGGGAATTGTGTTAGGACATAAGATTTCTGGGAAAGGTATAGAAGTCGACAAAGCTAAAATTGATGTAATTGCCAAACTACCTTACCCCACTAATGTAAAAGGTGTTAGAAGTTTTTTAGGGCATGCTGGATTTTATCGTAGATTCATAAAGGATTTTTCAATGATATCTAGGCCTTTGACCCAATTATTGCTAAAAGATGCGAAGTTTGAATTTTCTGAAGATTGCAAAAAGGCGTTTAATATACTTAAAGAAAAACTAACTACTGCACCTATTATAATTTCGCCGGATTGGAATCTGCCTTTTGAACTAATGTGTGATGCCAGTGATTATGCTGTTGGAGCTGTACTTGGCCAGAAGATAGAAAAGAAATTTAAGCCAATTTATTATGCTAGCAAAACATTAAATAATGCCCAAGAACATTACACCACCACGGAAAAAGAACTTTTAGCAGTAGTTTTTGCATTCGATAAATTTAGGTCATATCTTATATTGTCAAAAACTATGGTTTACACTGACCATTCTGCTTTGAAGTATTTGTTCAATAAACAGGATGCCAAGCCAAGGCTTATTAGGTGGGTTTTATTGCTCCAAGGATTCGATATTGAAATTAAAGATAAAAAGGGTGCAGAGAATCTAGCTGCTGACCACTTATCTAGACTTGAAAACCCTGACATGGAGGTGCTTGATGAAAGGGAAATCGCTGATGACTTTCCTGATGAACACCTTATGATGGTAAGAATTAAGAGCAATGATAATACACCATGGTATGCCGACTATATAAACTTTATTGTTGCAAATGAAATTCCAAAAGGGCTAACATCCGACAAGAAAAGAAGGTTTCTAAATCGCGCTAGTGAGTATATTTGGGATGAACCTTATGCCTTTAAATTATGTCCTGACAATATTATACGAAGATGCGTAGATGGAGATGATGTCCCAGAAATATTAGCACATTGTCATTCAGGGCTGACGGGGGGACATCACGGTGCAGTTATTACAAGAAGAAAAATCCTTGATGCAGGATTTTATTGGCCCACTATGTTGGATGATGCAAAAGATTATATAAAAGGATGTGATGCGTATCAACGATCCGGAAATATAACATCAAGAAACGAAATGCCGCAAAACTATATCCATGTATGTGAAGTTTTCGACATATGGGGATTGGACTTCATGGGACCGTTTCCTGAATCTATAGGTAATAAGTATATTTTGGTTGCTGTTGATTACGTATCAAAACGGGTCGAAGCGCAAGCGTTACCAACAAACGACAGCAAGGTAGTTCTTAAATTTTTGCAAGGTTTGTTCGCTAGGTTTGGAGTTCCTAAAGCATTGATTAGTGATAGGGGAACACACTTTTGTAATCACCATCTAGGAAGAGCTTTGCAAAAATATGGAGTGTATCATAAGGTTTCCACCGCATACCATCCTCAATCCAATGGGCAAACTGAAGTAACCAATAGGGCTATAAAACGGATTTTAGAAAAAACGACTGGATATAATCCGAAAGGGTGGTCTGACAAGTTAAATGATGCTTTATGGGCATTTCGTACAGCCTATAAGACACTGACGGGATGCACTCCATTTTTTCTTGTATACGGAAATGCATGCCACCTACCGGTCGAAATTGAACAAAGTGCATATTGGGCTTTGAAGCAATGTAATATGGATATGGAAGCTGCAACGAAGAACCGTTTCATGGAACTCAATGAACTCTACGAACTAAGAGATGAGGCCTACAGAAATACTAAGATCTACAAAGAAAGAACTAAAAGATGGCATGACTCGAGGTTACATGGGGATAAAATGTTTACTATTGGAAAAAAAGTGATGCTATTTAATTCTCGATTAAAGATATATCCTGGTAAACTTAAATCAAGATGAACGGGTCCGTTCGTTGTCATGAAAGTGTATCCATATGGGACTATTGAAATATGCGATAAAAATGGTTATATATTCAAGGTAAACGGGCAACGAGTTAAAAAATACTTTGATAATAAAATTGAGGATACTGAGAACGAGGTGGTGGAGTTTGAACCCGAAGTATTGGAATAAGGAGTTGAACGTGAGTCTAACTTGAAGACTCTGGAATAAAGACAAGTGCTGACCGGGAGACAACCCGGAGAAAATTTTTACTTTTCTGTTATGTGTCGAGTCTATCAGACCTGCAGAAGATGCGACACATCTCCATCATAAGATGTGACGCATCGCCTGCAATGGTCATATCTTATTTAATTTTCTGCATTTTTATTATTTTTGACTTTAAAACTATCTGTCAGTATTTTAATGCGGCGCATCCCTGGTTAAGGATGCGACGCATCTTTTATTCTGATTCGTATTTATTCCAGGCTTGATACGGCATATCTTCTTCCATAAGATACGGCGTATCGACTGACCTGATGATTTTCAATTTAATTTTTTAGTTTTATTTTTACTAACTACTAATGTATTATGCAAGTTTGAACCTTCTTAACTCAGGTGTGTTAAAGTCTGAATGGTATTATAGATTCCTGCATTTCTGTGGATACATCATCTATGAAGCTTAAACTTTCTCATCCACAACAAAGTTGATTTTTGCTCTTATACGAATAATGGAGGATCATACCGAACAAATCTCAGGGGAGTTTTTCTGTTCTAATTCTTTTATTTTCCAGTTTTTAACCTTTGACACAAACAACGAGGACGTTGTTTAACTTAAGTGGGGGGATTGGAGAATTAGAACACTTACTTGTCCTAAACTTTTTCAAAATATGCTTAAAATGCGCTTAATATATCAAAATTTAAAATTTTATAGCATGTTTTTGTTTAAAGTCTAAATTACATAGCTGCACACATAACATTATTTTAAAAAATTGTGAACTTTTTAAAATTCACAAATCTATGAGTGTACCGGTGACTTGTAAACTTTAGAACTTGGCTTGTATACTATTCGAGACCACCATAATAAGTATTATCTATATAATTGGAATGACTTGTCTAAATTGGTAAATTTCTAGGATTACACCCAAATAGCCTTTATATGTTATGTGATATTAACTAACTACACTGGTTAGTTAACCCCGTATAACCCTTTGTTACTCTCACTTTTAGAGTAAGATACCCCTAGAAAAACACTCAGAGCCATTCCTTTCGTTTCTTACACCTTTGTTATAATGTTTCGTTACACCCTTACACCTTAGCCTACCCTGTAGATTAAAATCCATGGTTGGTTAATTGCTTTAGGCAAAGTGTGTTTCCTTACATTACCTGTGTTCGCGTGCGTAATTCATTATCTTTGGTTAGGTCGGGAAATTGCACAATGCAATTGGTATGAAAGTAAATATTGTATATCTTTGAGTTTATTTTTCGTGTGTTTACTACTTTCGCTATTACAGTTATTTCTGAAAGTATGAAGAGTATGGAAAAATTATCCGGAAAAATAGTGATAGAAAAGTTGTGAAATTTTACACATATATGTTGATGTAAAAAAAAAATAAATAAATAAAATAAAATAAATCGAAAAAAAATAGAAAAGAAAAAGAAAAAGAAAAGTTGGAAGTTTGTTTTAACCAACTTATGTAAAGTTTTGTATTAAGTGGTCGATATCACCACTATTTGTTGTATATTATATTTATGGATTGAATGGGAGTTGACCGTTATGGGAACGCCAACTAAGGTTATTCTTTGATTGAGATCTTGTTGAGTATAATTCGTGTCTACCTAAAGCGTGTGTTTCAAGTGTTAAAGCGTGAGTTATTCAATGATATGAGTGTTATTCATGGGATGGTTAGGAAAGTAATTTACCACACTTAGTATTTTAATTTATCTGTTTTGTTTATTTTTCATTTTATACCAATTTGTATCCCAAATATTATCCATACCCTCTATCATTCTTTATCCAAACCTTTGATTTATTGAGATTAGGGATTTGAGCAATCTTAAGTATCGTAGTCGTGGATTCGGCTATGTATTTATGATTTTATCGCCCTTTTTGATATAATATTATTGGTGAAGATTACTTGGTCCTATCTTTAGCCCATTCGAGTTAAGGATTTGAGCAATTGCAAGTATCGTGGTCGTGGATTCGATCATGTATTTGTGATTTTGTCGCCTTTTCTGGAATGTGAGATCGATAGAGATTAAGAAGAATGATTAACCCTTAACCAACAAACCCTTTTAACCGCTTTAGACTTGTTATTCCTTGGCTTTAGTGGGGGAGATGCGTATACTTGCCAAGCTTATGATAGAATATTCGTCACGACTGGACAGTTAAACGATTAGATTTTCTTTTATCGAAATATTTTATTTTATTTCTAATTCTTTAAGTGTTTGGTTGTGCAATTATGACAAAACGAAAACCTGCTTAAATATAAAAATAAATCCTAATATCTTTTAGGATACATTTTCATAAGATTTATTCTAAGGTTTACTTGGGGACAAGTAAAGTTCAAGTGGGGGGAGATATTTGATGAACTCAAATAAGTACATTTTATTATCATCATTTGTCCTATTTATTTGACTTGTTTTATTATATTATATATGAGAATTGATACATTAATGTTTACTTTTGTAATTCTCAGGTAAAAACAAGTATTATGTGAAACTTGGCGATTTTGGACTAATTATGGAGCAAAACAAGCAAGATGTTAAGAGTCTACTGAAATGTACAAGATCAAGATCATTCTGCTCCAGATACGCCGCAACATACTTCTTACATACGGCGTATCACTATCAAGATTTCACAAGTTACAATCCAAGACGGCAAAGGACATGCGCCGCATAGAGAAATGGAGTTACGCCGCATCTTAAGGCGGTGTACGAATATTCCTGAATATATTAATCTTGGACCCCACGCGAAGTTAAGTCGATGCGCCGCATCTATCCCTCAGACAGAAACTATAAATACCCCAAGGCCAGACGAATTTCGAGACTTGGCTTAACTCAGAAGAAAAAGACAGAAACCCTAAAGCCGAATTCAGACGTATTAGCAGCACAAGACACACCTTGAACGAAGATACAAGAGCTGTAAGAAGGTCCTGCATGTATTCAATTCATTAAGTAGTTTTGTTTTATTGTATTAGTACACTTTAATTCATCAGGATTGATGGGCTGATGTCATGTGACTACGGAATATCATGTCCACCCCTTAAAATTGCTTTCCCATTAATTAAAGTTTATATGTTGATGTCTTTGGTGACTTTTATTAGTGCATTGATAACCTCTGTGTCTAGCTGAGCATTGCTTGGGTCGCCATGCCCCTTCCTCGCCTATCTATTCTAGCGTATACGAAACGTGGGCATCACAAATGCTCAATATTCTAGGATAGTGGGATAGACATAAGTGATCATTAAGGGTTTACTCGCCGATAAGATTAGAGCCAACGAGAAAGGGTTAATTATATACACTTCATATAAAACTAGCAATAAAACAAGTGACAAGCCACTTAATTATCAGGACAGGTCTTCTTATTGTCTCTAGTATCTATCTGTGTACGTGTGTGCTAATCGCTGATTCGTGCTCATTAGTTTAGTTTACTATTTAATCATAACCAAATCGTGTCAGTCTCTCAGGCTGAACCCCCTTGCGTTAGATTAGGTTGTACAGCTAACTTAAGATATTAAAATACTGATTAGAATAACTGGATAATACGTTCCACTCTTAGTGATCGACACTCTACTTACCATTATATTCATACTGACCGGGTACACTGCTCGTTAAGTGTGTGTGTTATTGATAAGTCAGCTAAATATAAATTTAAAACTTGAGTAGGCATTAATACTGCTAAACCGCAACGACACATCGCACCCATCAACCTACCATGTAAAAATCAGGAATTTCCTGAATTCCGTGAATTTTTTATGATAAACGATTTGAAAGCTCAGCTACAAGCAAAAAACTTAACGATCAACAACCTGAAAAACCGTATTGCTGAGATATGTGATATGTTAAATGAAGTTAAGGATAAACATGACAGTGATGTTATTGCAACTAAAAATACTGAAATGGAACATAAAGTGGCTGAATTACTCTATGAAAATGAGACTTTGAAAATTCATTGCAAAGAATTGTGTGATACAATCAAAGAAACGAAAACTAAGACTGTAGAGAAAACAACCTCTTTGATTGCCAAAAATGATGAATTCAAAGCTCAACTTCAGGAAAAGGGTTTCGCAATTGCAGCGTTGAAAAACGAGTTAAAAAAATTGACATGAATGGTGTGAACACTAAGTTTGCAAAACCATCAATCTTGGGGAAACCACCACTTAGAAACCAATCAGTTGTTAGACAACCGACTGCGTTTAGATCTGAACTTCCAAAATCCTCAAAACCACGGTTTGCCTCCCAAGTTGATTCGAAACAAGTTTTGTCAAAACCAGTAACTTCACAGTCTAGACCTAAGGAAAAGGAATATACGCTTGCAAAACCTCATCATATGAGTGCCTCTAGTTCTTCTAGGATTAGTTCAAAGCGTGTATCATTTGTGACACCAAAGGAACATGTTAGACATAGAAACAGTGTTCAGAATCACAACCTAGAGGATGCTAAGAAAACCACACATGAAAAGACTAGGAATTTGCCTGTTTCTAAGAGTAGTTACGTATCGATTAAAGCGATTCCCGTAGCAGATCACTCTAAGAATTCTAGATCTTTTTCTGAATCCAAACACTCTGTTTGCTTAACTTGTCTGAAATGTGTTTTTAATGCAAACCATGATGATTGTATAACAAAATTCCTGAAGGAAGTGAATGCTCGTGCTAAGGCTCAATCCTCTAAGACTAGAAACAACAACAAGCCCGCAAAACCAAAGAGTTATACTCAGAAACCTGGTAGGCAGATTGCTGTAGGACAAAGGTTTTCTCTCAACAATTCTTCCACTGTACATGAGAAACCAAACACTGCTAGATCTTGCCTTAGGTGGATACCGACGGGTAGAATTTTTAAGATTATTGGTCTTAGATGGATACCTATTAGAAAGATGTTCACTGAGTGCAAAACCAAGGTTGACAGTGAAACCCCAAATGGTCTAAATGCTGATATCACTAACCCATATAAATGCAATCAAACTCTTAATGTCAGTGTAGGTAGTCTTTACTTAAGTGCAGGTACATCGTTCACTCATATTAAGGAAAGACTCAGGGTTTGGGTGCCGAAAAGACTGATATCTCATGAATTAGGGGTTCAAGCAACTCAAGCTTGATGAACATCAATGACAATGACGTCTTTTCACATCAGTTCAGGCCTCGTTCTTCATCGACAATGACGTTTGAACACATCAGTTCAAGCCTCATTCTTCATCGACAATGACGTCTGTTCACATCAGTTCAGGCCTCGTTCTTTATTGACAATGACGTTTGAACGCTGCAGTTCAAGCCTCGGGTCTCAATGTCTACATTATAGCGTCTGTTGAAAACACTCCAGGTCCCGTTCCTCAAAGAAAAGAAAGGCGTACACTTGAGTGCGCTTTATCTTCAGAAGAAGAGAAATCTTCTTGTTTCTGACTATTCTCATTGCCAGCTTCATACTTGCTCCATGCTCGTTCAGTCAACAAGTGGATCTACTTTCATTAGATTGGATTTTTATTCACTCGATCAAAAATGGCAACCTCAAATGCAATTTTTGAGGGGGAGAAGTGTGAACAGTGGATCAACCTCATATGCACTTATTCAATCAAAAATTGCAACTTCATATGCAATTTTTGAGGGGGAGAAATGTGAACAGTGGATCGACGTACATTTAATTGTATGATCACTCACTGGTTGGGCATGTGAATCTAATTGTGACTATGGAGTTGATCAGGTATCATTTATCTGAGATTAAAATTGACTTTCACAAAGGCGTGATCTTATTCTATCTTGAAGTCGGGGTTGGTTGGATGCATGACTGATAACGCTCAAATCTAACATGTTTTTATAGCGTTATTCTTATGATTATGCATGTCATTTGGTTGTATTTGTGAACATTTTACGCTTCAAAGGTGCAAAAGATGTGTTTAGGTTCAGGTACAACTATGTCGAAGGAAATAGAGAAAAAGATGAAGAAAAGTTGACAAAATCAAGTAAATATGCACGAAGTGAAGTTTTCCGTTCAAGATAAAGATTCATGCTATGGTTATGTTCAAGTTCAAGAGAAAGATGTGAAAATGAAGTCAAGATTAAGTGCCAAGAAGTGTGTTAAAAGTTGGAGCTCCATGCTAGCATGAAGCCAAAATTATATGAAGAAAGTTGGTTCCAAACCCAAGGTTTAAGTTTCCAGACCCAAGGTTTAAGAAAGGGAGCTCATGCCTGAGGTATAGGAATTCATGCCTGAGGATTAGCCGTCGCCCATGCCCAAGGTTTACATTTTCATACCTGAGGTTTACAGAAAAACTGAAATGAAGAGTTGCATTAACTCTCAATTTTAAGCACCATAAAGATTAGAGACCGACCATATACTCCTATTAACTAATTTTCCTGCATCTTAATGACCATTTGTGGCCAAGGAACATGCTTGGTGACCAAGTATTACTCAACTACAAATAAGAGTGCTTGGGTATAATGTTTCTCATGCATCAAATCACCCTTTGATCATCAAACACCATGGAAAACTCTCCCTTACACCATAAGGACAGATTTTCTACACTTACAATCAAGCTTTACACCATATTGACTTGATCATCTATCTTACTAAACCCAAAAGAATTAATAATCTCTACCATTCTCAAGGAAGATCACAAGTAGAAGAGGTGGAAGATTCCCTTGTTCAATTGGAGGCCTCAAGGAGTGCTATAACTCTTTCATTACTCATTGTAATCTTACTATTGGGTAATTTACTTTACTTTTAATTAATCATGTTGGACTTGTTAATGATGAATGAGATGTTATGTTTTATGATGATGCTTGTTATGGAATAATTGTTGATGCTAGTTTGGGAATTATGTATACTTTCGTGTGATTGATTGACTTAATAGTTGGTTAGAGAAAGTGATTGTTCTTATTAGTTTGTTTAAATATAGTTCGTATTCTAAAACTTGTTGATTAAACATTGTTAGATTTAAAGGTTGAAAAGATTTCTAATATTGTTTGATTCCAAGAAGTTGAAGGCCAAAATGGATTGGTATTTGATAATTGACAACTATTGAGTATTCAAGTTTTTATATGAATTCGGAAATATTTAATCACGTGATTGGGTCGAAAGAACTCGTAAGAACTAATGTTACTAATCATATTTTTCATACATTTGATAAAACAAAGAGCTAGCGTAATGGGATGATGGATAGGCCGAAAGGACTCACCCGTGAAACTAGTAGAAACATGGATTTTCTTGATATTACCCATTGACTAGAGATCCTTGTGAATATTGATATGTGCCTTATATGTTTCACCCAAACATGTTCAACATTCCACCACGATTGTTTATCATTCCTAAACGAGTGTTTGTGTGTTTATATTATGCTTTTATAATTGCTTTTCTTGTTGGTTTGATCCGTGACAATCATAACCATCAACTGGTTACTTACTTACACAATCAAACAACACTTGAGTACAACCAAGTCTCTTGGGACGACCTTGACTTACTAATCCTTTTACTACAACGGACGAGTATACTTGCTCGTATTTGTTCCTAGTTAACCGGTAAGTCTTGTTTATAAATTTAAAACCCGTTGCGAAAGCACATCAAGTTTTTATAGCTCGGTGAACGCATCAAGTTTTTGGCGCCGTTGCCGGGGACTTGCTTTTTGTTCTTAGGTGTTTGTTTGATTGTTTGTTGAATTGTTTGCTATACTGATTCCTTGCTTGAAATGCTCGTTTGTTTGATATATTGATTGCTTGTTTGCTACTTTGTTCGAATGTTATATTAATCTTACTCATGAATGATTGTTTCTTTGCTCTTGTTTGATTACTTGTTTACTTGTTTGATCATGATGCTTGCTTAATTGTTCCATTGCGTTTTGTCTCAAAAATCTCTTAATTCTCATATTTGCTCAATGATCTTGGCATCAAAATAAAGTTTTGATGTTGGGATTTCGTTTCATGTCTTCTTAAAATGCTCACTCAAATAATTGCTTTTAAATAATTGTCCTCGAAATTGCTTGCGAAAAAAAAACCACCCAATGTGTCCGTCTTAATTTTCATTTGCTCTTTTGTGTTTAAAGTTATTTTTATGTTTAATAAAAGTTTTTAAATTTAAAGCTTGTTTATAAATAAATACATATATAAAAAAAATAGAGTTGAAAGAGAATTAAAAAAAAAAAAAAAAAAAAAAAAAAAAAGTAAAAATTTGTAGCAGCGAAAAAGAGAAAAAAGAAAGATTTTTAAAAACCATATGGCTATTGACCATGTGCTACTACTATTGTTCGAAGTCAAAGAAGAAAAAAAACAAAGTGTTTGTCTTGTTCGGTTACTGTAGCAAAGAAAACAAACTGCCGGCCTGTGTTTTGAAACCGCCGGTTTTGGACCGAAAAAGAAAAAAAATATATATATATAGAAAAAAAAATTTTAAAATTATTTTTGTTTATTTATTTTATTGCTTAAGATTTATTTTATCTAATTTTCTTTAATAAGCTTTAACTTATGTTTTGCGTTTTAAAGTTTTGTTAATTTAGTACTTAGTCAATAAATAAGTTTTTGCTTATATTTTTAAATAAAAATGCTTTCGAACTTTGTGGGTATGTTCACTGGAAACCCTCACGAGACTTAACTTGTCCACTCGGGCCACCGAGGGGTTTAAAAGGCTTGTTGCATACGCTAAATGCAACCGTGATGCCTACGAAAGTGAGTTTTAGAATTTTACGTGTTTTTTGTAGTTTAGTTTATTTTTGCAGATTTAATAAGCTCTTGGAGATTGGACGATTGTGGCATTACTCTCTTGATTGGAAATGCTTGTTTGTAAGAGAAATCGCGATCGAATTCCATATGATAAGATGTTAATATCATGATTTCTTAAGCCCGTGAAGTTTCGTTTATCTCGGTCTTTTCTTATCTTAATTTTTCCCTACTTTTTCATGCTTTGAAGTTTATTTTTAATAATGAATGTAATGCTTAACTTAATTGTGGGGGGAAACTAAAATGGTGAAAAATGAAACTAGTTTTAAATTTTCATATCTTTGGGCCAATTTTTGAAATCTTGTTTGCCCTTAGCTTCTTCTAGTGTTTTCACGCATATAGGTTAATATATTAGAATAACTAAATCATCCCACTGGTGAAATTGGTAAATTTTGAAAAATTCGAGATGTGTCCCGATTGACATTGCAATCCATTTTAGGATCGATAACATTTGCTAGCGCATTTATAGCCCATTACCACTAAATATGTGAGGATTTGAGCCTATTCTTATATAGCATATATCTTTTATGCTTGATCTTTTTGCTATGAGTGTGCCGGTGATTTAATTTATTCTAGAACTTGTACTTGCAAATCATTATCAGACCGTACATTCGTGTGATATAAGTGTATTCATGTGAAAAAGAGGCACCCTTAGGAATTAAACCAAATGGCCTTCCATTTTACATCTAATGATATATTAGCCAGCCACATCGGTTAGTTAACCACCCATATGGACGCATTTGTTAGCACTCAATTTTAGTGCTAGATACCCTTAGTACACCCTCCGAGCAATTCTTTTCTTTTGTTACATCCAGAAAAAAAATACAAAAAATATTTTACACTTTAAACCTTTGCCCTACCCTTTGTCAAAGTCTAAACGGTTGGTTGCTAGTTGCTTGGAATGTTGGATTGTTTTTGATGATTATTAGTTAGCCACACTTTGTCATTCATGTGTGCCATTCCGACAAAGATGAAGATTGATCACCTTTATGTTTTGTATTTTTGTGGTGTGCCTATGTGAAGTGTGGGGGGAGATGTGATGTATGAAGGAGAAAGGTGTTGAAAAAAAAATTGTGAAAAAAAAAAGTGAAGAAAAAAAATAATAAGTCAAAAAAAAAAAAGAGAAAGAAAAAATATATATGATGACAATTATAGCCAATGTGCTATATTATGAAGTTGAAGGAAGATGAAGTATGTTTAAGATATCGATTAGCCAATGTGCTTATTCGTGTTATACATATATATTTGGTGATCAATATGTGAAGAGGAGAAGATTGTAACTATAATCATTTACGGGTTTGTGGTTTGTTTGGTGACTAGCAACAATGTGACTTTGACTTGATTTTATTTTTCTCTTAAAACCAATTTCATAAATATTCTCATGCCTTATCCCTACCCTTTTGACTTTGTGGAATTATCAAGTGTATTGACATGTAGTGACCATCTGATTTCTTGAAGAATTAGATAGCGTTGTTAGCGATCTAAGGTTATCCTTAGTGACCATCCGTTATTTGGTGATGCAAGAATTTGTTGTTAGTGAGCTATTATGTTTTGCATGAGATAGTTGCACATAAGTCTGATATAACCCTTTAAGCCTTCAACCCGAATAAAAGTCCTCTTTAGATGTTTACACTTGGTGCTTACGCCACGTCGGTGGAGTTTTGTTTCTTGTACAAGCCTATGGTAATAAATGGATCATGACTGAGCAAAATATGAGTGTGATTTTCTTATATACTCCACCACCAAAAATATATGAGTGTTGAGTGAATTATACTTGCATTCCTTTTCGTGAGGTGCTTAGCCATGTTATCAAGCGAGAGAATCCATAGGGTATTGTCAAAAATCTCGGTTTTTCACCATTAAAGCGTAAAACGATGAATCGTATCTTGTACTTGTACTTGGTAGATTTGCATCATATTTTTTATAATCATTTTTCATACACCATGTGGGATCTATTTTTCTTTATTGTTAGATTTGCTTAAGGGCAAGCAAACCCTTAAGTGTGGGGGAGTGTGCGCTCAATTTTTCGCTTATTTATAAAAAACAAAAAAGATTTTTAAATATTTTCTAAATTTTTAAAATTTTTAAAATTTTCTTTTCATTTTGCCATTTAGATATGCATTTTAATTTTTCTTTTCTTAGATTTGCTTGAGGGCAAGCAAAGTTCAAGTGTGGGGGATTTGATAACGCTTAAATCTAACATGTTTTTATAGCGTTATTCTTATGATTATGCATGTCATTTGGTTGTATTTGTGAACATTTTACGCTTAAAAGGTGCAAAAGATGTGTTTAGGTTCAGGTACAACTATGTCGAAGGAAATAGAGAAAAAGATGAAGAAAAGTCGACAAAATCAAGTAAATATGCACGAAGTGAAGTTTTCCGTTCAAGATAAAGATTCATGCTATGATTATGTTCAAATTCAAGAGAAAGATGTGAAAATGAAGTCAAGATTAAGTGCTAAGAAGTGTGTTAAAAGTTGGAGCTCCATGCTAGCTTGAAGCCAAAATTATATGAAGAAAGTTGGTTCCAAACCCAAGGTTTAAGTTTCCAGACCCAAGGTTTAAGAAAGGGAGCTCATGCCTGAGGTATAGGAATTCATGCCTGAGGTTTAGCCGTCGCCCATGCCCAAGGTTTACATTTTCATACCTGAGGTTTACAGAAAAACTGAAATGAAGAGTTGCATTAACTCTCAATTTTAAGCACCATAAAGATTAGAGGCCGACCATATACTCCTATTCACTAATTTTCCTGCATCTTAATGACCATTTGTGGCCAAGGAACATGCTTGGTGACCAAGTATTACTCAACTACAAATAAGAGTGCTTGGGTAAAATGTTTCTCATGCATCAAATCACCCTTTGATCATCAAACACCATGGAAAACTCTCCCTTACACCATAAGGACAGATTTTCTACACTTACAATCAAGCTTTACATCATATTGACTTGATCATCTATCTTACTAAACCCAAAAGAATTAATAATCTCTACCATTCTCAAGGAAGATCACAAGTAGAAGAGCTGGAAGATTCCCTTGTTCAATTGGAGGCCTCAAGGAGTGTTATAACTCTTTCATTACTCATTGTAATCTTACTATTGGGTAATTTACTTTACTTTTAATTAATCATGTTGGACTTGTTAATGATGAATGAGATGTTATGTTTTATGATGATGCTTGTTATGGAATAATTGTTGATGCTAGTTTGGGAATTATGTATACTTTCGTGTGAATGATTGACTTAATAGTTGGTTAGAGAAAGTGATTGTTCTCATTAGTTTGTTTAAATATAATTCGTCTACTAAAACTTGTTGATTAAACATTGTTAGATTTAAAGGTTGAAAAGATTTCTAATATTGTTTGATTCCAAGAAGTTGAAGGCCAAAATGGATTGGTATTTGATAATTGACAACTATTGAGTATTCAAGTTTTTATATGAATTCGGAAATATTTAATCACGTGATTGGGTCGAAAGAACTCGTAAGAACTAATGTTACTAATCATATTTTTCATACATTTGATAAAACAAAGAGCTAGCGTAATGGGATGATGGATAGGCCGAAAGGACTCACCCGTGAAACTAGTAGAAACATGGATTTTCTTGATATTACCCATTGACTAGAGATCCTTGTGAATATTGATATGTGCCTTCTATGTTTCACCCAAACATGATCAACATTCCACCACGATTGTTTATCATTCCTAAACGAGTGTTTGTGTGTTTATATTATGCTTTTATAATTGCTTTTCTTGTTGGTTTGATCCGTGACAATCATAACCATCAACTTGTTACTTACTTACACAATCAAACAACACTTGAGTACAACCAAGTCTCTTGGGACGACCTTGACTTACTAATCCTTTTACTACAACGGACGAGTATACTTGCTCGTATGTGTTCCTAGTAAACCGGTAAGTCTTGTTTATAAATTTAAAACCCGTTGCGAAAGCACATCAAGTTTTTATAGCTCGGTGAACGCATCAATGACTATCAAGGATAACTTTCTCGTGATTAAGATTTAAGTTGAAGACTTAGTTTATTTAGTTACTAGCAGTCGGGGTTAATGTTTGAAGACCTGGTTAACTATCACTTAAAGGAGTTATGTTGTAATACTCAGTGTCACACGCGGATGACATTGTGGATAATCGCAAGAGGTGTTAATGTCTCATACTTTGGTTGGGTATTGAGTACTTGGAGATTTTCTTGGAGCATAAATTCTCTACACCGCTCTTCCAACATTAGGGCAAGCTTAAGTCACGAGAACGGGGAATTTTACTTCAGTTTCAAGTTTGGTATATCGGGTTTGCTCCATCAGTTATCACTTCAAATAGCCTACTTAAGGGTTGGTAAAGATAGTCAGAGAGTGTTTCGGTAGCGGTTGATTCTCACTTGATACATTTGAGCCAATTTTATTCTTCTCACAAGATTTCAAGTATATGTGCGTAAAATGTGTTGCTGATTCTGAGGTATCAAAACCAGCAAGGGGGAAGGAGACATACTTCGAAATGCACAACGAGTACACGTGATGAACTTTATACTTCTTCTTAGTTGAAGTTATTCCGGGAAGACAAATGTCATGACCGTAGAGAAAATCAGTGTCTTAACTCGTGGCATTTGGTGTATCATTCCAACTACGTGGGGGAAGAGATGTAAGAAACAGTTTCTGATGATTAAAGAGGTACACAATTGTATGATGACTTCTCTGGATAGTCGGTATTCTACAGAAGGAAATGTGTTATCATTTCGACTACATACGGGATAAATTGCTTACACTCGAGACTTAGTTGACTTTGGTGTAACAATTCTCATCTGCAATTTTCTGAAAGGAGAAAAGGGATTTTCGGGTCTTAATTGATCTTGATGTTATATTTTTGACTTCATTAATGGGATTGAGTTTCTACTTAGGGTTTTTGAGCTTCATACAATGAGACTGATTGCATCACTTCAACTACATGGGGGAAGTGGTCTCTGGATACTTTTGGTATGCATTACTTCAGCTTTCAGCGGGAAGAAATATGAGAAGAATTTCTCAAGCGTGAGATGATACGTTGCTGATCTACTTGATGATGCCCCGAATGGATAATCACGATGATCATTCTTAAAAGGAGCAGCAATATTTGATGTGGTTTGCTACGATTTCCGCTGTACACTTACCTTATGTAAGCTAGAAAGAGAGCTTTGAAACTGCTCAAAAAGAAGATTGTCGGTTTGGGGGGAATCTATCAAAGCTTCACAATTGAGAAGGCTCAAATTCTAACGATTACTCAGGAGCCTCGAAAGCTTTGGTTGTGAAAGCTTAAGGGATGTTGACTACAGACTTCTACATCGTGCAGAACGATATCCTTATTTCGGTTTTCATGTCAACATCTTCTTAAATTGAATAATACATTTTGTACATATCTTAAACCAAACTGTATATAGAAAAATATAAAACCTAATTGTAAATAGAAAATTATAAAACCAAGAAAAACCATAAAAATAAAAATAAAATAGAAAATACCAAAAATAGTTTTTCAAGGCATGTCTTCTGGTATCGATAACATTTACGGTCCTAGAAATGTCATTCAATAATGACACGGGTCTTTAAATGAAGTTCGAGCAGAAGTTCAAAAAAGTTTTCAAAACATGCCTAAATGGCTTGCTATTACTTCAGATATGCAACCCGGTCTTTCAACATGAGGAAAGCACGTCGGCAAAAAGACGTCTGTTTCTAACAACGGGTGAAGTTCACCCGGGCATGGATTACTTCATATCCGTGTATCCCCGATTTAG
Organism: Artemisia tridentata subsp. tridentata; assembly: GCA_021014915.2. Lineage (NCBI taxonomy): Eukaryota > Viridiplantae > Streptophyta > Magnoliopsida > Asterales > Asteraceae > Artemisia > Artemisia tridentata. The sequence continues at coordinate 133,591,897 of CP139501.1, forward strand.
TGCACGCCTCAGTGCATTATTTCATGATACAGAAGAAAAGTCTTATGCCCTGAACAAATAATTTTCTTTCTATGATTCTTCTGAAAATTATTTGTGAGACACAAGGTAATAACGTGTTGTTTAAAATTCTTTCAAAGTTGGATTGTTCATAAAACTTGTCACTCAATCAATGACTATGGCTCGTTAACTCGAATACGGGTCATTGATTGAAGGGGAGAGTGATTTCAAATTTTATATCATCAAACGGGTTCATTGGTTATCTCATAATTGTTAGAAAAGGTTTTGTAGTTAATGGGGTATTAGTTGAAGAGGAACTTACTATGCTTTATCTCAAATGGCCAAATGTGTTAGTTGTTAGAAAGATTAGGACATTATGTGCAATTTGCTTATAGTTTCCTAGCTTTATGTAACTATATGGCTCATTTGTATCACTCTGGAATCCTCGTTTAATCCCCTAAATACTTTTAAAAAACCAAAATCTAAAAGGAGTTAGAAAACCCATTGTGTTTGATGTTCTTTAATACTCCACTGGCATTTGTATGATCTGAATGAATGAGTTTCAAATGTTGATTGACTTTTGTTAGTCGATAGCTGTTTAATTGTTGTTGACGTATTGCTTGTGCACTCAAAATATGCTTAGGTGTGTAGCTATCGTGCTAGAATCATGTCCCTAAGATCCTGAGTTGAATATTGAAATATGAGTGAATTGCCATGTTCATGATTGCTGATTGCTCTTCATGCTAGATAGCAGTTTGATGTATTTCCTGACTATGGTTTGATTATGAGATGAATATGGTATTATGAGTCGGCAAGCTGCTATGTGGTAGCTGTTAATGAAAAGTGAATCTGTATGCATGTATATCTATGTTGATATTCTTATGCAGATTCCATGGCCAATATGAATGTGCCTGTTCCCGCTCTAACCAATTTATCAGATGTTCAAACTCTATTGAATGGCTCTGAATTCACCACAACAACAACATCGGCAGCAACAACAACAACAACACCACCTTTACCACCACCACCACCTTCACTTCAACAAAGCTTTACTAATTCTGATCTCCCCTAGTGGGGGTCTACAATACTTGGGAAGTTTTTCTTGGTGGATGGATAATTGATGTTGACTACTGACTCCCTCAAAGAACCAGATGATCACATCGTCTGCGCAAAAAGGTCAATATCACTTGTGTCATAACAGTAACTTTATGCATAATAAGTAGTGAATCTCCCTCTTAGATTAAAAGGGAGCATAGTAAGTTCCATCATCAGAATATAGGAAACCTGACCACATTTTCTCCCATGATTCCTAACTTATTTAAATCAATTGGGATCACAAATCTCAAAAGGTTTGAAATTTTTGATCGGGGGAGAGAATGTGATTTAAATATGAAACCTGATGAAAATGTGGTTCTTTGGACTTAAGTGTAAGCTCTCCCATATGTGCTAAACTCTTACGTATATCGATGCACATATTAAGGGGGAGAAAATGGTGTGTAATAGCAAAATGGATGTGGCATCTTATGTGAGCACGACTCAGACTTCACCAATGAATTGACGAAACATAAACTGTCATTAATCGAAAGGATGCGTCCTGGCCGGGTAATAATTTCAAGCTGGTCTAACCAGTGATGTAAGCGTGTCTCGAAGAGGACGTATCTGAGTAGAGTGTACCGTTTCGAGAATCTTTCTGTGAATTTGACCAGGCCGGGTAATAATTTCAAGCTAGTCCAACTAGTGATGTAAGCGTGTCTCGAATCGGTCATGTTCACTGAAAGTGGATCAATTCAAAAAGTGCAATCTCTACCCAACATGTGCAAATTTTAAATTAAAACATATGAGCACATGTTAAGGGGGAGCATTTGAAAAATATAAAACTCTCAAAGTGTTAGCAAAATGTGTTTCATAATCATAAACACTTTGAGAGATTTTTCAAGGATTTGGTTAAGGGCAACATAGGATAGTCATGAAGTTATAAGGTGGCTAAGGTTAGGAAAACCGTCCTATGATCCGCCAGAGCCGGAGGGATCTACCCAAGGACAATACCGAATAGTTAGTATTAGACAGTCCTTAGGTATGATTATGAAAAAATGAGTAATATGAGAAAGGAGAAAGAAGGGGTTGAAGAATTAAAAAGAAAAGTAATGTGAAAGGGTGAAAAGAAATAGCCCTCCAATTATTCAACCTTAGGGCAGAAACCGAGTTCAATTCATATGCTATTGGTTGTTACTAAGGTAACGCCAGTATTGAAGACAAGACGTCATGGACCCAGTGACGCACTGCACTAAACCTTCTAATCCACTCAAGTTCTCTTAAAAGGATTTATTTCATTCTCACGGGGAACCCTGCATAATCTATCGACAGCTCATTACGAGTTATGTTGATATTGAAACAGGAGACACCACTCCAGTCTCCGACTACCAAAAATGCACTTATTGAGTCTAGAGCCACGAGATGCATTACAAGATCTCATAGGAATGCGTGTTAATTCTACACTGGTTGTTCAACATTAAGGACACTCGTTGTAAACTTACTAGTCCTACGCAGATCTTAGCAATCTCCCAGAACATTTATGAGGGAATTTACATAAGTAATTCTCAGTGATTGAATGGAAATTCCATCCAGGGTCAACATCAAACAGCCCTGAAAGTAGGTCACTTCGGTAATTCCTTGTGGAGTACGCTTAGTGGTCGCGGCAGTGTCAAATGGTCTACTGTTGTGGAGTGACCTCCAGGGACTCACCTAATCGTTGATTTACTACGGTAGATCTTGTAAGCTCTCTGGGGTATCCGATTTAGGAATGGCCTTGGTAAGGATTATAAAGAGTTTTCACACTATGCTGTTAACAATCTCAAAGCCCGAACCTGTAAGTACCGAACATTTTATTGCTAACTGTCGTATGCAGGAATACCTGGCGGTTGCAGCTGATTGCCGAAAAGATGCCGGTCCATCACCCCATGCTAAAACTTCACCATCATCATAATCAAAGAAATCATGATAATTGAAAGGCCCTCAACACTGCTTTCGCAACTCTGATGCTGAAAATCATGATCCAGAAAAGTGTGAGCATGTCGTTCAAAGAGCACAACACCACATGGAAACAATACTGCAACAAGATGGCTTGAAGACGTTTGTTGGATGATAACCTCAAAGAATCCATAAAGATCATCCAAGACAGAAGATCAACCATCAAAAGTTCACTACTGAAAGTACAAAGTGTGTTGAACTTGAAGAATCAAAAGACTACCAGCTAGGAATTTACAGTCATGTAATAGAATGCTAGAATTCAAAGTGTATTTTCTGGGGTGACCTCCCTTAGGGGGAGATTGTTAGGAATATGAATATTCATATGAAGACTCGGTCACCCTGAGTATCTATTTAGCATTTATGTAGCTCGTAGGATTGTTATTATTATTAGTATTAGTTTAGTTATGTTAGTATTTGTGGAGTTGGGTCGGGTCTTTACCCACTGTCAGCTCACTCCACAGCCCACTAGGGGAAACTTAGCTATTAGTATATATACCCCTTCCCAAGTGTGGTAAGGGTTGGACCTTTCACTTCACCTTAATCTAATCCTTCATTTTCTCTCTCTAGAAAAGGCTCCCAACTCTTCTCTTTCTCTCTCTTGAATTCTAATCAATCTATGAATCTTGTTTGTGTTATGATTTCTAGTATTCTACAAGGGGGTTGTTTGTAACCCTGTTCTGTTATTGACATCTATCTGACTTATATATATACTTCAGTTAAGCCATTAAGCGGTTGCAACCAAAGAGAGCATACGTAGTTGGAATGACCCATGAGTTTGATCACCACAAAGATAATGAGTTCCTCTAGGATTGGTCTAAAATGTACCCACAATTAAGATTGTTGCTATCCATCAGGTATCTACTTGGCACCTTCATAATTTATAACACTTGCTACTAACAAACATCAGATGCATCAGAAAGTTTAAGATAATTCATCACTATAATTACTACGAACCTTATTGCAGGTTATTGTGCCACTAAGGCTGCACCAAACGATACACAGGCTGTAGCTATCCAACCTAATGACAAGTTTCTATGGTGTCAAGGCTTAAACATGATCATGTGGTTGGGCCACTCGAGTATTGTGTTGATGGTGACACAGCTGAAGATGTTACTAAAGGAATTGATGGTCCTGGCTTAACTGGTACGACGACTCTTTACTGATCATATGAGCTGTAGTTTAAGCGAAACCAATCAGTCTTATGTTCTTTACTGATCATATGATATCATGCATTTATAGAAACACAGCGGTTAGACATTCAATAGTAGCTAGCAGATATTTAGAAAGAGAAAGTGGGAATGTTTTGTTCAACTGCTACGGTTTTTTATATAGTTTAACTGATATATGTATTTAATGCTAGCCTTGCCTGTACTCCCATATTTCATCGCTTTGCTTCACTTTACAAGTAAAAAATTTTGAACTGAAGTACTGAACCACTATTTGGAGGCTCTTTTTGGGAAATAGTGGTCAGGTATATGTAGATTAGCACAGTTTCGATATGTAAGGGTCGAATAGGCAACTAAATATCCGAGTCTTTGTACACATTTTTTTAGTAGTTTAAGTTGTTAGATATTTTTTGTGCATTGGGTCTATAGGAGCCAACAATCAATCCAAAACTGTAAAAGGGCAGATGATTAGCTAATAAGGACAATGTTATAATTAGAAATTATTGAGCTTTGATTTATTAGTAAAAAATGGTTAACCGAATAGATAAACCGGAAAAAACCGAATAAATTTGTATTGGTTAACCGGTAGTTTTGGTTTTGGTTTGGGACTTAGGTTAATGATATTGGTAATCCGAAATTACCTGTCAACCATCCATGAACACCCGATTTCATTAAATATCGTTGCTATTTGATTATGTTGATAATGGGCAAATTGAGGTAACTAATTATGCAGCCGCCTTTTATAAATGGTTTATAGAGCTAAATTTGTAAAGCATGTTGAAACAATGTTGTGGTTCCCATATCCAAATAGCATACTGGTGTTGATAATGTTCATGCATTTCTTTGGGGTGATGATAAAGGAGAATGACTTAAGAAGCTTCAATATAGCGTATTTGGTCATAGTAACAGGTAGTACGAGCATTTTATTAAGGTTGTTATTAGCGTCATTTTGCTAGAAATAGTTTATATTCAGACTACCAAGTCATATAGTGGTAAGATATAAATGATCAATAGCTCATGTTTTGACCATAAATTTAATATCTATTTTGAAGAAAACTTGATATTGGGATTGTTCCTTGCTGGCGTAAGTATGGTAGATAAACATACCTGTTACTTTTTGCATACCTAAAACTACAATATTTTTCGTTTCTTTTAATTAGTATTTAGTAACATTTTGTATATTTTTTTATTTCTTTATTATAATCAATCACCCTACACCTATGTAATCTACCAGATTGAAGTGGTAAGTAGCATGAAAGTAAAGAAACAAGATGCGAGTAATGGAGAAAGGAGTTTATCAGCACAAAGTTTGGCAGCATGAACACGGCAATGTACATCAAGAGCGGTTAGATAGGATATCCCGAATGTCTGAGATTGCGGACCTACAGGCACCACGTGAGCCTCCGGTCGCGCCACTTTGTATAAGGTTTGAATTTTAGTATTTTAAGTACTAATGTCGTAATGTATTTTATCTCGGTGTGTCTTATATTCTGATCTTAAAGAGGATCCTCGGGATTACTTTGATTCTCAACAAGTTAATGCAAGGAATCAGGAAGCTGGAATCAAACAGATGAAATATAGGATGAGCACTTCTGAAGCTTATGGTTCTTTAAGGGTGTTCATCTCTGAAAATAGGACCGTAGGATTGAATGATCCTATAGTTAGACCCGAAGTAGCTGTCATGGTAAATAGCCAGAATCATAAAAGCAGTTGTGTTTGTAGAAGACAGTATTTAGACATGTTTTTTACTTTTTAGACATGTTATATAATTTTTAGGGAAAAACTTTTTTATGATTACCCACCCGTAAACATAATATTATAATTACAACTCATGCGTCAAACTTATAATTCACTTTCTCTAAAAATTTCCCACCCAGTTAATTATAAATAACTTTGTAAAAAAACAATTCACAAGTAAACTAATACCATAAGAAGAAAAAAAAAATACCCGTCCTTAAAAATAATTTCCCACTAACTGACACCATCTAGCATCTTATAATTATGATATTAAAAATTACAATAAAACAAACGTCCTTAAAAATAATATTAGAATAACTAAAACCATCCAAATTATAATTACAAGTCATGCCCGCCCATCGGGCGGGCTTTGAAGTTCACTTAAAAATACACTTACATAAAATAAAATAAATTCTAAATAAGTAAAACGTATAAGTAACATCAAAATATCGTAACAAAAATTATAAGTTCAAGATTGTATATTTATCTTTTTTTTTATCCGGATAACAATTTTTTAATCATATATAATTGGCTCTATTTTATTGTATTTAATATAACAAACTTAAAACATAATTTTAAGTTAACTAAAACCATCCAAATTATAATTAAAAGTCATGCCCGCCCATTGGGCGGGCTTTGAAGTCTAGTATATATATATATATATATATATATATATATATATATAGGGTAGGGATACAATGAGAAATTTAGGAAGGATTGTGAGAGTGACATATGTCACTTTGCCACATCATATGACATGTGGCAAAATCATATATATATATATATATATATATATATATATATATATATAATATATATATTAATATATATATATATATATATATATTATATATATATATATATTATATATATAGTAGGGATACAACGAGAAAGATCTTATAATGAGAAGGGTAGGAAGGATTGTGAGAGTGACATGTGTCATCCCATGCCACATCATATGACATGTGTCACCTACCCCCACCCCCCCTCCCACCCGAAAAAAAAAATTTCTCGCCAAAAATTATTTTTTTTTGGGACAAAATTTTTTTTTTCCGCCAAAAGTTTCCCGCCAAAATTTATACTGCATCACATTTATAAAGTTACTGAATCACGGTTATAAAGATACTGCATCACAATTATGATTTTACTGCATCACGGTTACTGCATCATGGTTACTGCATCACAATTATGATTTTACTGCATCACAATTCCCCCCCCCCCAAAAAAAATTTTTTCCCTCCAAAATTTATACTGCATTACATTTATAAAGTTAATGCATCACGGTTATAAAGTTACTGCATCACGGTTAGTGCATCACAATTATGCTTTTACAGCATCACGGTTATTGCATCATGGTTACTGCATCACAATTATGATTTTACTACATCACAGTTACTGCATCACAATTATGATTCTAGTGCTTCACGGTTACTACATGCACTAAAATCATAATTGTGATGCAGTAACTTTATAAATGTGATGCAGTATAAATTTTGGTGGGAAAACAAATTTTTCCCCAAAAAAAATTTTTTTGCCGGGAAAAAAATTTCGGGGGAGGTGTGGGGGTGACACATGTCATATAATGTGGCAAGGTGACACATGTTACTCCCACAATCCTTCCTAAACTTTTCATTATAAGACCCTTCTCATAATATCTCATATATATATATTATATATATATATATATTATATATATATATATTGGTTCATGAGAAAAGTCCATTTTGTTAGAAAAGTGAGAAAAATGTACAAATCACCCTCTTCCTTTCCCCCTTCTTTTTTTTCCAACTAGAGGGGCCTCTTTGTCACTCACTTTATTTTCCAAGGGCTGTTTTTGTATTTCATTTAATTTTGTATGTAACACCCCGACCCGGCAAGGGTAGAGATGTCACAAATACGGATCCTTATCAGAACAAATACAAGCACATGACATTAATAATACAATAGAATTCAATGGTTACAAAGAAAATATGAAATTACAGGATTTCAATACAACGATTTCTAAGTCTAACATGAGTTCTTCTAACCATCATCAATAGCTAATTCCAAACTGCTAGTAAAATTCTTCTAAGTCCAAGGTCCTCTCTATAAATAACCCAGCTTCCAACTAAACCTGCCGCACACGAAAAGAAAACGTGCGGCTGAGCTTAAAAAGCCCAGTGAACAGATATAACGGTAACAAGCAGTAACGGTAAAAATAGCGAAGTAGAAGAATGAATACCACAAGAGTCAGAAACAGGTATATAAAAATTATACAGATATAACATGAATAACACTTGTTACAGAAAAATAAGTATAAACACGTAATCCAAGATCCTACCACATACCAGGTCAGATCAAATCAAGTAAAGTGTTAAATCACATACCAGGTTTCCGGGTGACAGTAATAGTAATGGAAAGCAAAGGTAATCAGGTTATAAGGTTACAAGGTGTAGGGTAACAGAAATCCTCTACGAGCCCAGAAACATGAACATGAAATCATAATCATACCGCCATGCAGAGAGATGTTCCTCTCACTAATCCCAGAAATCAGAAAATATGGAGTGATCAGCTCCCAGAGTGTGAAAGACGTGTATCGCACACACCATCAGTCACCAGTAATACAGAAATCAGTAATCAGTAATCAGAACAGTTCTAGGATGCATCCATACGCCCCTGGTGGCCATAAACCTCCCAACACACCAAATAAAATACAGAAAAGGGACGGAACAGGTCATCACTCTCCTGCCCTAGAGTCATGCCATCGGTGCATCAATGACATGGTCATGAAACCCTCATGACTAGTTATGGCTCGTAGTATCAAACTGTGGGTTAGGGTCAGGTATCATGTATCATGTGTCAGGTGTCATGTCTCAGAAATCAGTATCATGTATCGAGAATCATGTATCAGGAATCAGTATCATGCATCAGAAATCCGTATCATGTATCAGAAATCAGTATCATGTATCAGGAATCAGTATCATGTATCAGGTGTCAGGTGTCAGGTGTCAGGTATTCAGGTGTCAGGTTCAAGTATTCAGGTTTATGGCAAGGCATTAAGTATTTAGTTTAGTTGCATAAGTCAATTCCCATTTCAGAATATCAGAAGTTCATATCAGAGGCTCATATCAGGAAGGTCATAACAGTAGGTCAATATCATAAAGGTTCAATATCAGAAAGTTTTAATATCAGTAAGATCATATATCAGAAAGATCATCAATCAGAAGGATCATAAATCAGAAAGATCATATATCAGAAAGATCATATCAAACGCTCATAATATCATGAAAGAAACAAACAAGGTTCACAGAACAAGGAAGCATAGCAATAAATCAGGAATCAGAAAATAGGTTCAATATCAAAAGGTCCAATGTCAGAAGGGTCAAGTATCAGGGAGTCCAAAATCGGAAGGTTCATATCATTTTGTTTCAAGGTTCATAACAAGGTTCAATTTAGAGATTTATATAAAAGTTCCTATCATAGTTCAAAAAGTAATCTTTTAAAATAGCTTTCGTGAAAGTAAACCTTAAACAGTCTTCATAAAGTAGGTCCTTTAAAGAAAGTTTTCAAAACATTTTCACATGTAATTAAGAAGAGTTTTTACATTTAGTTATAAAATCCTATGAACCTTCAAAGTATTCCAGGGTCATAAATATTCACATTACAGGGTGATGGACAGATCATATCATGTATCAAAATAAATAAAGCAAGGTTCATGAATTAGGGAAAACATAACAAAGACATAGATTCAAATAGGAAAGCCCCATATAAAAGGCTCAGATCATAACCAACTGATATGCATAATGAAGACCCAATCAGAGTATAACAACGGCTCAGAGAAATACTAAGATGAATCATAGATACTGAATGAAATAATCAAGAGGACACCCTTACTGAAAAGGGCAGAATATCTTTACTTTATTAGGAAAGCAAAAACAGAAATAGAAGCACAAACAGATCAGGATCTCTCCTTCTTCACACCTAGAGGAATAGAAGACGGAATTACAGAAGATTCTAAGTCAGATTACCATTTTGGTTTTCCTTTACTTTTTAATAACTTTCTATTTTAGGCAGGTTTCCTTATTTGGCAAGTTTCCATACTTTAGGGTTTCAAATGTAATTCCTCCAAAGTTAAAGGTCAAATATGTAATTATCACATTCATTCTTTTTAATCCTTCATTTATTCGGAATGTACGTCTTCAATACTTCAAGTTTGCCAAATTACATTTCATACCCCTTAGTTTACAAAATTTCCATTTAAACCCCTTAATTCATAATTTTACACTTTAAATCCTTATCTTATCCATAATTACCAAACAAACCTCATATTTTATCAAAATACAGAATATAACTTTAGAATTACTTATTGTACGAATCCAGCCCCTCAAGTTTCAGAAATTACATATTTAGTCCCTTAAGTTTACAAAACTTATAATTTAAATCATAATTCCATATTAATTACACATTAAGCCCATAAATACTCAAATTTGCACAAAACACCCTTAATATCATCATTTACTCAGATTGACTTCAAATTTCCAGAAATTACACTTTTAGTCCCTCTCTTTTAATAATTTACAAAACATACCCTTTAATTATCATAAATTCATTTCTTGCAATATTTACACATAAGGACCCCATATTATAATTTTTCACATTCTCCCAGATCTAATATGACTTACAAAAATAACCCACAAGTTTGGAAAATTACAAAACACCCCCTTCTTAATTAATTCCAAACCGGATATACTTTTTAAATGAAAATTACAAGCCCTAATTTAATTAATCATTACCCAATAATTAGTTCATCATTATATCAACCTTAAACCATCATTAAACTTCCAGATTCAAACCCTAATCAGAAAACCAGATCGATTACTTTTATTTTCTTTTTCTTCCTTTGATTTTCAAAAACCCAGTTTATAATTAATTCTACTATAATTCGTATAAGCCTCCAAAAATCAAACCAATATTTTTCCCATGTTACTAGATGTATAAAGAACTCAGAAAAATTATAAAACCAACACAGAAAAATCGTATGGTATTTATTTGATTTTAGGCACATTTTTAACCACAATAATTACAACGACTCATCTAGGCCTTTATAAATTATTCAAACATTTTTCCCAGAACATACACATCATATAAGGTCCAAATAAAATAAATATGACCCTCAGAAAAATCGTATCACGTATTTTGGAAAATAGGTGTGTTTTAACCCATAAATTCAAAAACGACCCAAAACCCTTGTATGCTTCGAAGTACTTATTTTTCCTGAGTCTAATATGATGTAAGGAATGTAAGAAAATTATAAGATGAATTTTAGATCGTGTAGAAACAAGATGGGCGAATTATACCTTCACGTATGGAAAAATGACAAGAAACTCGACCAAGATCAAACCGGCGAACCACAGCCCCTATTCTTATTTTTCGTAGCTTCTTTAGATTAAGATCCAACCCAGAAAAATGATCCTTGAATTTCTTGGTGGCCGGATTTTGATATACGAATTATTTGTGTGGTTTGGTTTTGATCAGATTGTATTTTAGGGAAAGGATAAATGGGATAATTATGAATAATGGGAGATACTGGTTTTAGGGGAGGGAATGGGCTATAATTTCGGATTTTTGGTTTGGGAATAATTATTGGGCTTTAATTTGTCATTTAATGTATTTTAATTATCATTAAAACTATAATAATATTGATATAAATTCTATTCGGCACATGAAGGGCAATTTGGTAATTTTATAGCTTGCAAAAATATTAATTGGAGTTGTCAAAAATATTTGGTGACATAACTTGTCCATTTCCAGAAGTTCGGGATTGATTCGGTACTTTATAAGCCTTTTATTAAATTTTTTAAATTCATAGGGGCATTTTTGTCTTTTACTTGCTTTCAGATTTTTGGGTATTACAACTTCTTCCCCACTAACAAAAAAATTTCGTCCTCGAAATTTGCAGGAAGCGGAGAGAAATGAGAACGGAATACTCATACGGAATGCGAACAAGATTTCAAATTAATTCAACTGTATCAACAGTAGGGAGTTCTTCAAAGGGTTAACGATTGATAACTGAGGTCAACAGAATGCAATTCGAGAATTCCAACTTATTCAGGCAGAGTATACTCGTAACGGTGAAAGCAGATTAAACGCATAGGTAGATCGAACTTAACATCTTACTAAACACAGATGATCTCAGCCAAATGTCAGAATTTCTAAGGTTTCAAAGGCACTCCTCGAAATATCCTATGATCACAATGAGGGTACGTCATATGACGTAGGTATTATCACGTTCGCGAACCGTCATAATACCAGCCTCATATGAGTATACCATCATGATGATCATACTTTATCTCAAGTTGGGAACTAAACATCTTATCTTAATCCACCTAGTACTTCTAAAATCTCAGAGGTTAACCAAAGAAATGTCATAGCAAGGCATGAATTAGAGTGATGCGAAAACGATGATACTTGAATACCTTATAGTCTACCCATTCCTCACCGGTTAAAACCTAAGTTCATATCAGGGAATCCTAAAGAAAGTCCTCAAGGTGTTCTCCTATGTTCTTACAGTGGAAACCTAATGGTCCTAAATGCACAGGACAGGGTAAATGTATTACAAGTCGTCAGCCTGTTCTCTGATACCATAAATTGTAACACCCCGACCCGGCAAGGGTAGAGATGTCACAAATACGGATCCTTATCAGAACAAATACAAGCACATGACATTAATAATACAATAGAATTCAATGGTTACAAAGAAAATATGAAATTACAGGATTTCAATACAACGATTTCTAAGTCTAACATGAGTTCTTCTAACCATCATCAATAGCTAATTCCAAACTGCTAGTAAAATTCTTCTAAGTCCAAGGTCCTCTCTATAAATAACCCAGCTTCCAACTAAACCTGCCGCACACGAAAAGAAAACGTGCGGCTGAGCTTAAAAAGCCCAGTGAACAGATATAACGGTAACAAGCAGTAACGGTAAAAATAGCGAAGTAGAAGAATGAATACCACAAGAGTCAGAAACAGGTATATAAAAATTATACAGATATAACATGAATAACACTTGTTACAGAAAAATAAGTATAAACACGTAATCCAAGATCCTACCACATACCAGGTCAGATCAAATCAAGTAAAGTGTTAAATCACATACCAGGTTTCCGGGTGACAGTAATAGTAATGGAAAGCAAAGGTAATCAGGTTATAAGGTTACAAGGTGTAGGGTAACAGAAATCCTCTACGAGCCCAGAAACATGAACATGAAATCATAATCATACCGCCATGCAGAGAGATGTTCCTCTCACTAATCCCAGAAATCAGAAAATATGGAGTGATCAGCTCCCAGAGTGTGAAAGACGTGTATCGCACACACCATCAGTCACCAGTAATACAGAAATCAGTAATCAGTAATCAGAACAGTTCTAGGATGCATCCATACGCCCCTGGTGGCCATAAACCTCCCAACACACCAAATAAAATACAGAAAAGGGACGGAACAGGTCATCACTCTCCTGCCCTAGAGTCATGCCATCGGTGCATCAATGACATGGTCATGAAACCCTCATGACTAGTTATGGCTCGTAGTATCAAACTGTGGGTTAGGGTCAGGTATCATGTATCATGTGTCAGGTGTCATGTCTCAGAAATCAGTATCATGTATCGAGAATCATGTATCAGGAATCAGTATCATGCATCAGAAATCCGTATCATGTATCAGGAATCAGTATCATGTATCAGGTGTCAGGTGTCAGGTATTCAGGTGTCAGGTTCAAGTATTCAGGTTTATGGCAAGGCATTAAGTATTTAGTTTAGTTGCATAAGTCAATTCCCATTTCAGAATATCAGAAGTTCATATCAGAGGCTCATATCAGGAAGGTCATAACAGTAGGTCAATATCATAAAGGTTCAATATCAGAAAGTTTTAATATCAGTAAGATCATATATCAGAAAGATCATCAATCAGAAGGATCATAAATCAGAAAGATCATATATCAGAAAGATCATATCAAACGCTCATAATATCATGAAAGAAACAAACAAGGTTCACAGAACAAGGAAGCATAGCAATAAATCAGGAATCAGAAAATAGGTTCAATATCAAAAGGTCCAATGTCAGAAGGGTCAAGTATCAGGGAGTCCAAAATCGGAAGGTTCATATCATTTTGTTTCAAGGTTCATAACAAGGTTCAATTTAGAGATTTATATAAAAGTTCCTATCATAGTTCAAAAAGTAATCTTTTAAAATAGCTTTCGTGAAAGTAAACCTTAAACAGTCTTCATAAAGTAGGTCCTTTAAAGAAAGTTTTCAAAACATTTTCACATGTAATTAAGAAGAGTTTTTACATTTAGTTATAAAATCCTATGAACCTTCAAAGTATTCCAGGGTCATAAATATTCACATTACAGGGTGATGGACATATCATATCATGTATCAAAATAAATAAAGCAAGGTTCATGAATTAGGGAAAACATAACAAAGACATAGATTCAAATAGGAAAGCCCCATATAAAAGGCTCAGATCATAACCAACTGATATGCATAATGAAGACCCAATCAGAGTATAACAACGGCTCAGAGAAATACTAAGATGAATCATAGATACTGAATGAAATAAGCAAGAGGACACCCTTACTGAAAAGGGCAGAATATCTGTACCTTATTAGGAAAGCAAAAACAGAAATAGAAGCACAAACAGATCAGGATCTCTCCTTCTTCACACCTAGAGGAATAGAAGACGGAATTACAGAAGATTCTAAGTCAGATTACCATTTTGGTTTTCCTTTACTTTTTAATAACTTTCTATTTTAGGCAGGTTTCCTTATTTGGCAAGTTTCCATACTTTAGGGTTTCAAATGTAATTCCTCCAAAGTTAAAGGTCAAATATGTAATTATCACATTCATTCTTTTTAATCCTTCATTTATTCGGAATGTACGTCTTCAATACTTCAAGTTTGCCAAATTACATTTTATAACCCTTAGTTTACAAACTTTCCATTTAAACCCCTTAATTCATAATTTTACACTTTAAATCCTTATCTTATCCATAATTACCAAACAAACCTCATATTTTATCAAAATACAGAATATAACTTTAGAATTACTTATTGTACGAATCCAGCCCCTCAAGTTTCAGAAATTACATATTTAGTCCCTTAAGTTTACAAAACTTATAATTTAAATCATAATTCCATATTAATTACACATTAAGCCCATAAATACTCAAATTTGCACAAAACACCCTTAATATTATCATTTACTCAGATTGACTTCAAATTTCCAGAAATTACACTTTTAGTCCCTCTCTTTTAATAATTTACAAAACATACCCTTTAATTATCATAAATTCATTTCTTGCAATATTTACACATAAGGACCCCATATTATAATTTTTCACATTCTCCCAGATCTAATATGACTTACAAAAATAACCCACAAGTTTGGAAAATTACAAAACACCCCCTTCTTAATTAATTCCAAACCGGATATACTTTTTAAATGAAAATTACAAGCCCTAATTTAATCAATCATTACCCAATAATTAGGTCATCATTATATCAACCTTAAACCATCATTAAACTTCCAGATTCAAACCCTAATCAGAAAACCAGATCGATTACTTTTATTTTCTTTTTCTTCCTTTGATTTTCAAAAACCCAGTTTATAATTAATTCTACTATAATTCGTATAAGCCTCCAAAAATCAAACCAATATTTTTCCCATGTTACTAGATGTATAAAGAACTCATAAAAATTATAAAACCAACACAGAAAAATCGTATGGTATTTATTTGATTTTAGGCACATTTTTAACCACAATAATTACAACGACTCATCTAGGCATTTATAAATTATTCCAACATTTTTCCCAGAACATACACATCATATAAGGTCCAAATAAAATAAATATGACCCTCAGAAAAATCGTATCACATATTTTGGAAAATAGGTGTGTTTTAACCCATAAATTCAAAAACAACCCAAAACCCTTGCATGCTTCGAAGTACTTATTTTTCCTGAGTCTAATATGATGTAAGGAATGTAAGAAAATTATAAGATGAATTTTAGATCGTGTAGAAACAAGATGGGCGAATTATACCTTCACGTATGGAAAAATGACAAGAAACTCGACCAAGATCAAACCGGCGAACCACAGCCCCTATTCTTATTTTTCGTAGCTTCTTTAGATTAAGATCCAACCCAAAAAAATGATCCTTGAATTTCTTGGTGGCCGGATTTTGATATACGAATTATTTGTGTGGTTTGGTTTTGATCGGATTGTATTTTAGGGAAAGGATAAATGGGATAATTATGAATAATGGGAGATACTGGTTTTAGGGGAGGGAATGGGCTATAATTTCAGATTTTTGGTTTGGGAATAATTATTGGGCTTTAATTTGTCATTTAATGTATTTTAATTATCATTAAAACTATAATAATATTGATATAAATTCTATTCGGCACATGAAGGGCAATTTGGTAATTTTATAGCATGCAAAAATATTAATTGGAGTTGTCAAAAATATTTGGTGACATAACTCGTCCATTTCCAGAAGTTCGGGATTGATTCGGTACTTTATAAACCTTTTATTAAATTTTTTAAATTCATAGGGGCATTTTTGTCTTTTACTTGCTTTCAGATTTTTGGGTATTACATTGTATGAGTTTGTTCATACGGTTATTTGACTGGGAACACAAGATTTTATACATTTTTTTTTTGAAGCTTTTCACGGTTTCACCCCATTCGACTTGTTACTTTTTTTCTATTTATTTTTTTTTTATTTGTTTACTCATTTATCACGTATCATAGTATAAATTAAGAACAAACGAGTTGACATTCTTACAAACAACTACACAAACAAATTTTATTATCTCTCAATATTCAATTTATTATCTCTCAATATCTCAGCAACTTTGTTCCATAAACCAGTTTAAACGGAATGCTCTTCATACAGTCCAGCCCATACTTGTAGTAATCGGTTTCAGTTTCGTAGTTGTGATACTGGACATGATATGTTGGGAACAAAAAATGAGAAACTTGATTCCAGAACAACCTAATGTTTTTGTGGGAAACAGGCAAACAACCCACCGCTAAGAGAGCCTCTTGCAGGGCGATGTCCTGAACAGGTCCCCCTCTCCTCGAAATCTGTAGGATCAGATTGAGCATTTGATTCAAACTCTCCATCTGTTTGAACCTTGATTCCAGAACCCACTGGATGAACAGCTGAAATAGAGACAAGATTTTTCCCCATTGCTTCAGTGGTCGTCATATGTGATAAAGTAAAACTGTTATGCACATGGTTTTGTGATTGACCTTGTTTTCTTTTTGCCTGGGCAACTGCAATCAGATGCCTCAACAGTTGTTCTATCCACCTCAAGAATTTGTAACCTGTATCAACCAATGGGGCAATATTAGCACCAATCCAAATACCACCAAATTCCACCAATATTTAAGCCTCATTTCATCAAATACGCCTATAACTATCAAAAGAACATTAATGAGCAAAATTACATATTCAACACAAATTAAAAAAAAAAAAAAAAGAAGAAGTAACAGAACCTCGCTGACATAAATCCATAATTTATGTACACCTAACGACTCGAACAAACTCTTATCCACTATTTAACAGCATAATTGATATCTAAAAGACCTTCAACACTGCTTCCGCAACTCTGAGGCTGAAGATCATGATCCAGAAAAGTGTGAGCATGTCGACTCAACAATCACAATCCATTACCACATGATCACACTACACCATCATCGTATTCAAAGAAGTCATGATAACCTAGAAGACCTTCAACATTGCTTCTGCAAACTCTGATGCTGACAATCATGACCCAGAATAGTGTGAGCATGTCGGTTCCAAGTGTACCACATCAATTGGAGATATACTGCTAAAAGATGACCTGGAGACATACGTTGGATGATGACATCAAAGAATCACCAAATATCATCCAAGACAGAAGAACGGTCATCAAAAGATCACTGCTATATGTACAAAGAGTAATGACGTTGAAGAATCCAAGACTATGAGCTATAAAGTCAAGTTCAGAAGATAGAATGCTAGAATTCAAAATATTATTTCCGGGGTGACCTCCCTTAGGGGGAGATTGTTAGGAATATAAATATTCAGATGAAGGCTCGGTCACCCCAAGTATCTATTTAGCATTTATATAGCTCGTAGACTTATTAATATTAGATTAGTTAAAGTAATATTAGTTTAGTTATTATAGTATTTGTGGAGTGGGTCGGGTCTTTACCCACTGTCAGCTCACTCTACAGCCCACTCGAGGCACCATATATTGTAACTATAAATACCCCTCTCCACTAGGGAGAGGGTTGGACCTTTCTACACATTCAATCTAATCTTACTAAAGTTTCTCTCAAAGGTTCCACTTTCTCTCCCTTTATTCTACCATTCAATCCATCTACAAGTCCCAATCAGGTGTTTCTTTGTAAGTGAATATACTACAAAAAAAATAAAAAATAAAAAAATAAAAAAATAAAAAAAAAAAAAAAAACCCTGATTCGAAACACCTTTTTAGCACTACCCCACATACAAAAAATGAACATTTTATGCACTGGTACTAGTCTGTTGTAAAACTAAATGTCAATTAGTCTTTCTTTGGCTATTCAATTTTTATGCTTTACGTCCTTATACATTACGAATACGAGTCTTTTTTATCTTTCTTTCTGTTTTCACAAACCATGATATACAAAGTGCAGTTGGCAGAAAACAAAGTGCACTTGTTCACTCTGAATGATAACAAAACCAACTAACCTACAACATTACATCAGTAACAACACTTGTTCACTCTGAAATTTAGCAAGCATGTAGTAATAACATTGGCCATATTTTAGTATTGAATCATAAAAAACTTACAGTAGCAGCACGTTTTTCATTGAAGTATTTCAGTTTAGTACCTGAATTGAGCATGACAGATGTATCACTTTTAGCAATTACTTCCAAACACTGTCAAGCAAGTTGTGTTGTCTTTTAACTGAAGATCACGCAAACAAGCAAACCTCCAAACACTGTCATGCATTAATTGGAATGAGTACAATTAAACATACAAGCGGATACACTAAACGTATACATTGATGCCTTAATATGTTTCACGATGCACTAATTAATACTCACTAATGCCCTAATATGTCCATTGATGCACTAAACATACAAATAGTTGCCCAAGTATTTTCCATTAATGCACTAATCATACTAAAAAATGCGCTAACGCTTATTTCATATGTAATAATAATAAAAAAATGCCCTAACGTGTAACGTGATGCTTTACTCATACACTCGGGATGCCTTAACGTGTCACGCGACACTCTAATTATACTAATAGATGCCATAAAATGAGTTGCTGATGCTTTAAAATGTACACTAGTTACATAATGTATAATTATGATGCATTAATCATACACACTTCAAGCGCTAACGTTTCATGAGATGCCCTAATCCTAAACTCTCTATGCCCTTACTTTTTTCATTTCATGCTCTAATCACACACATTTTATGCCCTAAATTTGTCACTTCATGCACTAACTATACACTCCCGATGCGTTAATTTTTTAGCGTGATGCTTTAATCATTCTAACAGATATCACAACATTAATGTCTGATGCATTAATCAAACAAACAGATGCCAAACATGTCACGCGATGCTCTAATAATACGCAATGGATGCATCAATCTATCGCTCTAATCTAACAAAAAATATAAATTCCTTATACTGATGCACTTATTCACACAAATAAATGCTATAACATATTATTTACACAGATGCACTAAAATATAATTTTATACATACAGATTCATTAAATGTCATTCAATTCCATAATAACACTAATTATTTTATAATTTTCACGATGATGCACTATAATAACATAAAAATTAAAAAAATCTGTAATTAAAATCCTACAATTGCCGGAATACACTAAAATAATACAATCTTTACATTTGCCTCAATCATAAAAATTGTACATGATTATAACATGTTTAAATCAACAAAATGATGAATATTCAAAATTAGGGCACTTACGATTTTGAAACTTCTTTTTCGTCAATTTTCTGATGATCGGAGAGAAAAATTATGGCATTCACGAGTGTTTTATCTAATTTTGCTTTGATTTTGATCGGTAATTGTTAGAATTGGGGTTTTTTTTATCGGTGTGTATGTTTTAATAATGGAGTGGTGGCGATGGAGATGATGGTGGCGATAGAGACGGAGATGGTGGCGATGGAGATAATGGATTTTTGATCCGGATTGAATGATCGGAGAGTGTGTTTTTTGTTACTGATAATGGGTTCCGCCCTTCTTTATTTATTTTTTTCATTCTTTTACCCTGAAGTTTGAGACATTAGTAAAATCTAACCTATAACTTTTTTTCTCACTTTTCTATCTAATTATAGTTTTCTCTAGAACCGGACCCTATATATATATATATATATATATATATATATATATATATATATATATATATATATATATATATATATATATATATATTAACTAAATTCCATAATTCTATCATGAACATGAAATCTAAACTTGAAAATAATTCATACCTTTGATTGTGGTATGTTAAGGAAGCTTATAACATCTTGTGCCTAGCATGATAACACCAAAATTCATCATAATTCACCATGAAGTTGATTTCTTCATAATTAAGAAACTTAGTGTATTTCCTTCCATTTTCTCTAGGTAACACATGTCACTATAAGAGAAATTCTGGTATTTTAGAGTTTATAAAGTCATAACGGCAATTTGGTATTTCCGCTAAAAATATATACTTTACATCGTTAGTCCCTGCTGTTAAAATGTATTCCTACATTGAGTTTCTAGTGCAATAAGTTCTCTAGTATTTATGATAATTAGCTTCGTCTCATTGGCCTAATGTAACTCAACTAAATGCATTATAACTAAGGTGATGAAGATGTCATGTTATACATAAGAATTTAATAATGGTGTGTCTACATTTAGAAAGCAAACAATATGCTTCAATCTTGAGTTTGGGATCTAAGGTTGTTTGAATTTGATGAGCAAAGTTACATATGTTGGTGGAAGACTCGAGTTTGGATTTTCGGTTGCGACCAATTATATTTGCGTTGCAATCATGTACAAGTAGACTCAATAATGCATCAACACAAGTGTGAGTTATGATCCGAAGTACATGCTTATCGTCTTGAAAGATGATGCAGTATTTTTTTATGTTAGCCGAGTGAGGCAAAACATGTAGATACAAGACAATATCTATGGTCATAAGTTAAACTTATGATTTGATTGTACGTTATCTTTGTAAATAATGAGTCCAAATATTTATTTATACACGACACACGGAAATATGAATGGATAATGAAATCAACCATAATTTGAATATTGAGTTGATACATACCCGGAATTTTTCTAGACCCTTGCGTACAAACTTTTAAAAGAAAACAAATAAGGATTAACGAAATGGGTTTCGATGAGATTAATCCTAGTTTCGGATAATGCGAATATGAGATGATCAATAACCTTAGTATAATCTTTTTATATTTGTTAACAAGTGCAATAAGCTTAGTTTTTGACATTTCATACATATGAAAAATATTCTTACAAATTTTATATGCATTAAACACGTTTTTCAAAAACACTATATTATTTTAAGATAATACAAAAAGTGGTGACACATTAACACTATTAGAAAAGAGTAATATTTTTAGATATGTTTGATCAACATGCATTTGTAAATGAGTTACTAACGTTTTATAAAATATGCAAGAAGTTGAAGAAGTTTATGCAAAGAAAGTGGTATATGCCTATATGCAAAAACATAAACAAGTGCACAAAGTCTAACATCAATCATATTTAGCAAAATCATGAAGTCGACAAACAAGTAAATAAAATGGCATTGTAAACACTAATGCTTCATGACTAAACAAACTCAACAACAAAATGCAATGAGCTAACAAAAGGATATACATGCTACCAAGTAAAACAAGTAGTCATTTTAGCGTAACACAAAAATATTTTTCTTCGTTTTGTGTATTATATATAACAAGGTATACAAAGCTTGACTAGTTTCCTTCGTATTTTAAATATGACCAAATCAAAAGAAAATACACCAGCGTACAAAATTAATAAGTCCCCTTTTTTAATTTGACCATAGATTTGAGCAAATGACTTGCCTGAAAAAGACATTCTGTTACAAATCAAGGACTTTGATATATTTTTATTTTCATTCAGTTCCTAGAAATAATTTTATATGGAAGTAAACTCAATTCCTTTTAAATTGATAGGTGACACGACTCCTACGGACTTACGGTTGATTTTAAACAAATTTCTAATCATGAGTTATTTTGTGCACAACAGTTATTTTGGACAGTCTCTTGTAAACTATTAATTTGACATATTTAGACTTGGAACTGGAATCTGTAACTAATTTTATTATGAAGTAGACTCAAATACTTTTAAAATGATAGGTGGCACGACTCCTACGAACTTACGGTTAATTAGTTATAGCTTTTTGAAGTTAACAAAAATTTGTCCACTTACGGATTCGACGGATCCCTCAAAAAAAGGATCCGGCCAATGTTAACAAAGGGGTCCGTGGACCTGTTTACAGAATGTATTTTTATGCTAAAAACTTATATTTTTTTTTTCGCAACGAAAATGTATAGGACTTACTAGACTTGTTAGTAAACATGTACCACATATTTTAAATAAAATTACTACTTATATTACTTACCTAAGTACTTACGGAAGTATATTTTTATTAAAACTAGGAGCTATCCCAAACACTATTTTCAAAAACTTATAGTTTCGTACATTTACTTTAAGAACATAAATCGACACTTACAAACTCTTTTAAGAAAACTTTCTTTTAGTTTGAACGAAACCTTCAAGCTAGTATAAACAAGTGTATTTGATGCGTGGTTTTGCGACCTTACAACAGGTTTTACCTCTCGAGGGATCTCAAGAGGCTTGCAATCCCCACCAGGCAGTGTACCTGACCGATGTAGTATAGTGAAGTGGCAAGTACCGGGGGATTGACTGTTCTCTAGGGGAATAGTATCGTTAGGATTGAAAAACTACTCTAATAGGTCTAAGGGTGAGGGAAGATTCTTTTTGTATTTTTATATTTTATGGAAAGCAAGTAAAATATCGGGTTTGAAGGAGTGGGCGGAATTAGTTGCTAGTCAACTAACCCAAATGACTACAAATGCAATTAAAATAAAATAACTGAAAATGAAAAGGTTGTGAAACTTATATGGAGAGAAATGTGTTTACTTAGATTTCCTTACTCCCTAACTATCTTTTACCGGTTTATTAGTGTGTATTAATTGCGTGGATGACGGGTGTATTCCTTAATACCAATCGTGGGGTGGCGTACGTACTTCCCCAACTCTATAAGCTCCTACTTCACTCCTATGTCGAGCCGGCTAAGAAGCTCCTAACATGGGATCACTAGAATTCGCTCATGCATTAAATACAACCATAAAAACCTTAGTACGCATTGGTTCATGTTTCTTAAGACGTTCAAGCAAGTTACCGTATAGGAGGTTAGCCAGTTTTCTTAAGCCTAACATCGATAAACAATCATCCAATACAATTAATAACACACCAATAACCAATAATCAATAGTTAGGTTTCATTAGATCTAAGCAAACACAAGATAAATGTAGCCTAGCATGTTAATTAAAAGACAAGAACAAGATATAATCAAACAACACATAGACATATTGAATGATTAAATGATTACTTATCTTCAATTAAACATGGGAGATCCAAGGGTATAAAACCCTTAAAAATGGCAGAAAATTCGTCTTAGGGTTTCTCCTCACAAAGTTGCACCACAATGACTAAAAATTGCAAAACTATATATAGAGTTTAGTGGCTGACGGCGTCACGTTGTAGGAGGTGATGCCGTTACCTCGCCGTGGCTAGGGTTCCCGGATGGTCTTCCTGACGCCGTCCCTCTTTAATCCTCCAAAATCCTCTCTGGCGCGTCAAGGGTTGATGCCGTCAGAATTGTTCTTGACGCCGTCTCTCTTTAACTTAAACCGTGATGGCCTTGATCACCTTAAAGGGTGACACCGTCAGACTTTCCATTGTAAAACTCTCTGGCGCGTCACGTGTATTTTGTCATATCCACCTCTTTTGCCAATCCATGACGCCGTCAAGAGCAATACTTGACGCCGTCAAGTGTACTTTTCCAGCAGCTTTGGAGACTTTGTCGTTTTCTTCACTTTTATGCTCCAAAAACGTCCAAAATGCTTCCTTTTCCAGATTTCTTCTCCAAAGTACCTAAAATGACAAAAGGAACGATTTAGGGCAATATTTGATCAAATAAATACGATTTAGGGCTTAAATGACCCCCTAAAAGCGGTACACTTTTCGCTTCATCAAATACCCTTACACTTGAGATTTGCTTGTCCTCAAGCAAATGCGCTTTTATTCTAATCAAAATACAAGTTAGGGGTCATTTAACGCTAATATAAAAGTAATTACAACAAATAGTCGTTCCACTTTAATCATAATAAGCATGGAGATTACAAACTAGCACCTCACAAGTAGTGTTTAGATACTCACATCTCTCAGGTGTCATAAAAGTATATCTCATAAATGAAAACGGATAATATCTCTCACTACCTGTCTTAGCAAATAGATTACCATAGGCTTGGGAAAGGATCGAAAACCTTCTCCACTAGGCGTAAGCACCTAAGATAAACTATCAAAGAGGGCTTTTACATGGGTTATAACGTGAGGTGTAGGGATATGATAAACACGGTTTTGTTGGATAAAGGATATTTTACTGGTGGCGAGTTAAAGATCTTGATTAATTACATGTACAATATGGCGTTGCTAAGCCAAGATTAGACTCGACTTAAGCTAAAAACAAAATAACAAAAACATAAAATAAACATAAAATGAAACGGGATGGTAGTCCGTATGTTTTTTCTACTTTTCTTTTTCTCATTTTTTTGTATTTTTCTTGATTTTTTCGATTTTTTTTTTTTTTCCATACACTCTTGCCCTACCATCCAAAATAATACATCATAGGGGCGTCGCATTCCCCTTACACTTGAACTTTTACATAACTTTACAAATAACTATTCTAATGACTCGAATCAAGAAAATTAAAACACTTGGAGTACTTTTAAAATATTTAGCACAAATGGGGGTAATAATGTTGTTCTTCCCCATTACTCCATTACACTAGTACTTTACCCATGAGTCCCAATCATCCCAAAACAATATGTACAAGGATATGACTCGACTTAGCAACCATGTAATCAATTAGATAATTAACTTGGGGTTTAAAAAAATGTTGTCACAATAATGCACTAAAAATAAGTGCATACAAGGTAGGCTAAGGCGATTTGGGTGTACATTTAAGTGGGGTGTAAACAAATTCTTACTTTAAGTAAAATGCTTAAAGTTAGAAACGAAAAGATAGGCTCTAAGGGGTGTACTAGGGGTATCGTGTACTAAAAATGAGTACAACGCAAAGGGTGTGGGAGAATTACTTGACCAATGTAGCCAATGTAATTATAACAAAAACACAGGTGTAAAACAATGGGTTAATCCTAATGCCTCTTATCATGTAGTAAATCTAACTACACGAATGTAGTCTCACTTATGGCCTCGGAATGGTCCTAACGCAAGTTCTAGAATCTAAGTGCTACCGGTACACACATCATAGCATAAATGCTTTTCCTACCAATTCTAGGGGCGAACCTCACATATTTGGGGGTGGAAAATTTTTTAGTGGTACGGTTTTGTGCTAGTCATATAACTCCTATCCATGAGACGCTCATTAAGACCAAAGTTTCACTCCTATATGTTGTAAAAAAAATTTAAATTTGGCACTAAAATTGCCTTAACAGGTATTTCTCTCAGTTTTATTACACATCTACCATTAAACAAACGAAAAATCAAGCGTAATAGCATTCTCTAAGATATCGTACTTTACCCCCCCCCCCCCCTTACACTTAAAATGAACATTGTCCCCAATGTTCAAATAACAAGATGTAAAAGTAAATAAGGTAAAAGAATGAAATCAAATACTCCCCTGATTCGCTCGGTGGATAAAGAGGTAACATGGTTAGATCTTCTTCCAAGGTAATGTTGAAGCTTCAAGATTAAAGCAGCGCCAAAAGCTAGATTCCACATACATCTCCTTGTCCAAAATAACCTGTTAAACCTGAGAAAACAAACACGAAAACCTGCATAACATCGGCGAGATAAATCTGTATAAGGATATAATGCTTGTGGAATGATTATTTTGCAGATTCCTGGAGTTTATAAGTTAGAGATTTAATAAAAACTTTTTATGAAAACAAAACTTTCAAAAATTTTAGAAAATTAAAACCTGACGCCGTCAGAAATGATCTGACAGAATTCTCATGTTAAGTTTCCGGAAAATTTCTGGAAAAACCTATACCTTACTTCCTGGAATTCCTGCAAAACATCATTATGACTCGATACAAGCATTTGACTCAAACAATTACTAATATGTATGTTAATTTATTATTGTTATGATTCATGTTCATTTGTTCTAATAAACCGATTTGGATTTCCCTTACACTTATCTTTTGCAAAATACCTTTATATGTAGTTAAGACGAAGTTAAAAACAAGATAAAGCATTTTCACAATTTAGTTTCGAACATGAATCAATAATAATAAAAATTAAACATACATACGGAAGCAAATAAAATCAAACAAACAAATAAATAAACACATAAAGCAAATAAAGCTTGGGTTGCCTCCCAAGAAGCGCTTGTTTTTGTTCGAGTCACGAGCCTGACTCTACCCTTATTTAACGGAAATAGGGGAGGTTTTCCCTACACTTAGGATTAAGTGTGGGTGAAAGTAGTGATACACACCCTTAGGGTGGAAATATGCCACGTGAGGAAAGAGTGACGGGTGAATTATATGCTCAAAGGTGCGGGATCCTGTCATCATAACCTTACCTAATTCAATTGGGTTAGTGGGCGGATTAAGATTTTCTCCTAGAAAGGGATCATCTTCTATCAACTTCGAGAGACTCCAAGTTAAGAATCCACTTTGACCTAATAAACCCGGTTTAAACCCATAATGTTTCTTGTGATCAATCATAAATGGGTGATGTAAGTATGTAAGGTCATGGTTCACTCCTATGTTAGCTTCCTCTCTACAAGGCCTAGAGTCTACTACCTTAATCTTAACATTACCCGGACTACATGGTTTGATGGGTGGATCGGGACCTAATTCAATTCGTAAGTTCACATCTAAGGATGGAAGATTAGGTAACGGTTTTGGTTTAGGCTCCGGTTCATCAAAACTAGGAACTTCCATAGAACTAAAAGAAAGGTTGTGACTACAAGTATTCAAACCTATTTCTTCTAGTTTTGTTTCTTCCAAAGGTTCTACTTCAATTGGGGTTCCTATAGTCCCTTCTACTTCTTACGGGTAAGTCACGGGCGGTGTGTATGCCTCGAATGATGGTAGGACTTGTGGGGTACTTTGTAGGTTTGTGTTATTTACCTCATCCTTCCTTGTCTCTATATCAATTATATCCACATCATGTGTTTTAGTAGAATCTAACCCAAACATGTTCCTAAGTATCTCAAATCCTTCTCTAGCCATTTCAAGTTCTAAGTCCGATTCATAAGAATCTTCCCCGATAACATGATTACTATGTTCAATTTGCCTAAAGGATTCATCATGTGTTCCTTGAGATTCAAAGTCATTGATCATAAAACCTAGGTCTTTTTGCTCAATATGCTCATGTTCGGCTAAATCCTCCTCAATTGTTTCCTCAAGTTGTGATGTATACGAACCCATTAATTCATTAAACTTATGGTTCACGGTTAGGAGGCTTTCCTCAAAATTTTTCCAAAGGGTCTTATTAAAAGGAGTTGATCCTAACAATGATTGTTTAATAGAAGCCACACATGCACATAATTCATCAAACCTATCAAACTTTATAACCATCTCCTCTTGTATATATCTGTTAGGAACACGTTTTAATTATTTACAAGTCTTGTTCACTTATAATGTTGCAAATTAAATAGGATTATATTGTTTGTAATTATGGACCGGTCCATTAGTAATCCATGGACCGGTCACAATAGTAAGGTCATGTTAGTAACATGCAAGGGAATATTCCATAGAATGATTCCCTCCCATTGCCTATAAATACAAGGCATGGGGTACTCATTTAGGGTCGGTTTTTTCATGTTTAGAGCGGAAGCCATGTTTGTGTAAAGTTTGATCAAGTGAAAAGCCTACCATTCTTATTCTTCTCTTCTTAGTTTTCTCTTCTAGCTTATTAGCTTATTGTTCTTTCATACGTAGCTTATTATTAGAGATAGTAGTACGTGCGTATTTAACCTTAACGTGTGTGGGTTTGAGATCTAAACGGGAACCTACAAGTGGTATCATACGCCAAGGGATTATTAGGATAGTGTGTTTGAGTCGTTCGTATTCTTAATTACGTTGGTTTTTATAGATCTAGTAAGGTTTTGTTCAAATCTACACGTTAAACTCTTCGTTGTGTTGATAAGTCACTTTTAGCACGTTAAACTTTCACAAATTTTCGTCAAATCTCATTTTCTAATCATTAACGAGCTTCATCTTCATTAAAACTATTGGTTACTAATCGTTTAACGTCAAAAACATTAGTGATTTTTGGTTATTTGAGCGATTTAGTGTAATCCGTATTGTTAGCGTTTGGAAAAAGTTGATGAAAAGTGCTACTTTGGTTTCTGAGTGAACTTCGACAATCTAGGGTTTTATCGCAGTTGGCAATCAAGAAAGATTAGGGTTTCATCGCAGTTGCAAATTACTCAAAGGTTTTATCGCAGTTGGCAATCAAGAAAGATTAGGGTTTCATCGCATTTGGGAGATCTTCAATTATCGCATTTGGGACTCAGTATTGTACTTTCTTGTATTAGAAAGATTACATACTTCGACTTGGTTATTTCTCTTCTCTTGTATTAGAGATTGAGAATTTGGACTTGTGATAAATTATCGCAGTTTGATTTTTCAAATTGTAGTTGTTTATCGCACTTCATAGTTTTATCGCTATTGAAGGTTTTCGCCTTTGGTGAATTGTCCTTATCGCATTTGGTAAACTTGTTCTATCGCACTTGGTGAACTTGTTTTATCGCACTTGGTCAACTGATATTATCGCAATTGGTGAACTCATCTTATCGCATTTGGTGTACTAGTTTATCGCATTTGGACAAAATTTTTTGGATTTTCAAAACCAACTTACCATAACTCATAAACACATATCTTAATTATCTTCAAGATCCAGATATGTCTCAACCACCTCATTTCAACTACTACTATCAGCTACAGCAACATCCTCAACAACAGCAATTTCATCCTCAGTATCAACAACAACAAGCATTCGTTCAACAACATCAATTTCTCTCTCCACCACAAGTGTCCCCACAACAAATCATGCAACAGAACCAACAACTGCAAAATTATCCATCCTACTCCAGAGAACCTCATTGGTTTAACAAGATGTGTGAAGCAATCAGTAGCCAGCAATCACGTCATGAAGCTGGAAGTCAAGAAACTCCACCAATGCTAACTCCGGGTAACTACGTACAGTGGGCTAGTAGATTCCTCAGATTCGTTGAACTCAAAAAACCCCATGGTCAGTATCTCAAGAAGGTCATTGAAGAAGGACCGTATCCTATTCCAGCTACTGTGGTTTCAGCAACTCCAGAGAGAGATGAAACATCCACACCCATTCCGGTTGCCAACTACACAACTGAGCAAACATTACAGCAAGAGGCAAACCAATTGGCTATGTCTTTCATACTTCAAGGAATTCCCAATCCTATCTACCGAAGTATTGATGCTCAAAAGACAGCCAAAGATATGTGGGAACATGTTCATCTTCTCATGGAAGGAACAGAGTTGAACCAAGAAGATCTTGAGTCCAAGTTATATATGGAGTATACACACTTCATCATGGAACCAGGGGAAACTATTGAATCTTACTACCACCGTTTCACCAACATTATCAACGATCTTGATCGTCATGATATAAAGTTACCAAAGATTGCTATCAACTCCAAATTCCTTGGATGTCTTGGTCCTGAATGGCAAAAATATGCAACTTTTGTGAGACAGACAAAGAAAATTGGTGATGTCAAATACGGACTCATGTATGATTACCTCAGACAACATCAATCAGAAGTGGATAAAGAAATTGCAGCACGCGGAGGCTTCACACCAGCACCAACACCAAACTCACTTGCTCTCGTTGCTCAATCCAACTTCTCTTTACCACAACAGGAATTTGGCAACTCATCTTTTCAACCAAACATTCCACCCCAACCTCATAATCAAATCATTCCTTATGAAGCACCACAACAATACTCTGATAACCAGCTGGTTCCATACAACAACACCGATTCAATGCTATATTCAAATGCAGATCATGATGAAGAAGAGGATGCTTTCAATTCACTTAATGAAGCATTTGGATTGATTGCTAATGCATTTGGCAGATTCACCAAATCCAACAACCGTCTTCGTTCATCTTCAAATACCAGGAATCAGGCAGTTGTTCATGATGGCAGAGTTGAAGTTCAGAACAGGTCTTCAGGCAGATTTGGTTCAGGAAATCGTGGATATGGAAATCAAAGGGTTCAGTCAGGAGGAAATAGGTTCACTGCTGCAGGGGTAAACAGAAACAGTATAGGGAATGTTCAGAGAGGAAATTCAAATGTTGGGAATGGTCAGAAAGGCATTGCTAATACATCTATCACATGCTACAATTGTGGGGGAAATGGTCATATGGCTAATACTTGTCCGAAGCCGAGAACAATGGGCAGTCAGTATCACAAAGAAGCTCTTATGATGGCACTCAAAGATGAAAGAGCAGCTGGGATGATGACTCAAAATGATCAAAGTTTTATGGCAAACGTGGAATCAGATGATGAGATGGAAGACCTTGAGGCCAATGCTGCAGTCATGCTTATGGCTAACATGCATGAAATGAATTTGTCCGAGTCAGGCCCAGTATATGATACTGATGGTCTTTCTCAGGTACCCGATCCTACATGTCTTATTCATGAAATTGCTTTACCGTCTCTATCTTCATCTACAAACGAAACTTTTGTTCAAAATGAGTTATTTTCATCACCATCCGATGATCAAGTTAACACGGTTGTATCATTTGATGATGATAAAACAGTTGTTTCCTTTGATGATCTCATCGATGATGCTAATTGTGATCATATTGAACAAAACGATCAGTTGAATGATCAAGATTCGGACTTACAGGCCTTATTATTGACCACCCAGTCACAAATAGAAAAATGCAATGACATCAATCAGAAGCTCAAAGAGAAAATTGCAGTGTTAACAAAGGATAATGAGTGTTATAAATTACAACTTTCCGGATATCTAAAACAAGATAAACGAGAAAAAGGTTTTGAAACAGCTTTCCAACAAGAGTATGTAAAAGTTCAAAATTTAGAAAGTCAAGTTCGTGAGTTAACCATTGCCAAAGCTGAGCTTTTCTCTCAAAAAGAAAAGGATCAATTGGAGTTTAAAATTCAAATTAATACTTTAAATTCTGAGTTGTTGAAAACTCAATCTGAGCTTTCTGCATCTCAATCGGATCTTCTTGAAGAAAAGAAAGCTAATAGGAAATGTGTTGACTCCTATCTTGATCAAATTCTGGATTTGGAAACCAAACTCAAAGACTTTCAAAACATTGTGTATAAAACGGGTAATTCTGTAACGCAAATTCAAAAGAATGTTGTAAAACCAAGTCCTAAGGGAGTCAGTTTTGCACTTGGAAGTGACACACCCCGAAATTTACACAAAGCACTCAAAGAGAATCCGAAGTTATACAATGCAACATTTCTGTTAGATGATTCCTTTCAACGTGTTGTTATGTACTCTGTTGATGAAGAAACTGATTTTCTTGAAAACAAGATTGAGGGTCGATCCAATTCACAACAAAAGTTTTCAAAAGTACATTATGATTATAATGCAAGACCTCATTTGAGCAAATCATTTGTTCCTCCAAAGGATCATCCAGAACAAACGTTAACATACACACACATAAGTGCTCCCTCGTCCATAACTTCTGATTCTATGACTGGTGTACAATTTAAAGATTGTTTGACAGAGGATCTTGTTGATCCACAAATGCCTAAAGAATGTCGGGTTCTTCGATATTTTAAGACATTTATGGATGACATTTTTCGTTTGGAGACTGAAATTGAGTTTAGTTCTCAAATTCCTATCTCGTCTTTTCTTTCTCCTGTTCAGAAGGAAAAGAAGGAGATTCTCCAAAAGAAAATTCTTCCTCATGTTAGAAATCTGAAAAAGGGTGCAACAAGATGGGAAGAGGAGTTAAAAACGGAGATAGCATCTATGAGATCCATTTTCAAAGCTAAAGATGACAAGGTTCAACGTCAAAAACTTCAAAAGAAATTTTTAGCAATAGAAAATGATCGACTCTTGGAAAAAGTCTTGTGTTATGACGTAGTCTCTGTGATTATGAACTCGCTCTATGAATCTGGTAATGCGTTAATTGTGAATGATCATGCTGTGGATCTTAAGATACTACACATGGAAATTGATAATCTGGTAAATGAGAATGAGAATCTTCGACAGAACAATTGTGATGTGGAAAACAAAGTTTTTAATCTTCAAAAACAGTTGGACTGGTGTCAAAAACGAAGTTTTGAATTTGAACTCAAATTTCAAAATCTCATGGAATCTCTATCATTTCAAGACAGTCATGAACAGAACAAAGAAACTAAAGCGTTTTTAAAAGTTAAACTGTTTCAAAATGACAAAGATTTGGATGAAGTTATTCAAAACAGAAATGACACAGTCTACCTAAACAGAAAATTGGATTCACAAAATCAAGAGTTCCAACACATCATCATTGATTTGAAGAAGAAGATCAAAGTTTTAGACAAAAGCAAAACAAACAGTCATAAGATTGCTCCAGGAATGTATGTAGTGGACAAATCATTCGGGCATACCCAGAGAAACATGGGATTGTTCATCAGACTTCCATAGCTCGCACTCCGGAACAAAATGGTGTAGTTGAAAGACGAAACCGGACGCTCGTGGAAGCAGCTCGAACTATGCTGATCAATGCCCAATTACCAGATTATCTTTGGGCTGAAGCTGTCAACACTGCTTGTTATACTCAGAACCGTGCAATGATCACCAAAAGACACACCAAAACACCATATGAGATTATACAAGAGAGAAAACCAAACATCAACCATTTTCACGTCTTTGGAGCTTTATGTTATCCGAAGAATGATAAGGATGATCTTGGTAAACTTAAGGCTAAAGCAGATATTGGGATCTTTGTTGGATACTGTGAGAACTCCAAGGGATATCGTATTTGGAATCGTCGGACTGGAGATATTCAAGAAACCATACACGCTAATTTTGATGAACTCACCGAAATGGCTTCTGAGCAAGACCGCTTAGAACCCGCACACAACCGTCTGAACTTTCCTGAATCTTCATCTGCACCCCTACCTTTCAACAGGAAGGATCTGGAAGATTTGTTTGCACCAATGTTTGATGACGTTCATGTAACTAGTGCATCAGATGCTTCCACCAATTCCGCTGCTCAACAACTTCCGTATCAAGCACCTGATCTATCAGCATCTACATCTACAGTAGTTGTTGATGATGCACCACAACCTGAATCATCATCATCAATGGAGAAAACACCTCCACCAGCAGTTGAAGATTCATCCCCCATTTCTAACAATGTTCCAACACCATCAGGATATGACGGGAATGCCTTCTTTAATCCATTTGCTCCACCACCAACTGTTCCAGATTCCGGAGAATCATCCTCGAGCAACATGGACCCGTCATATCATCATCACAACGTTCAACACTACCCATCAACTCATAAATGGACAAGGGATCATCCATTAGTAAATGTGATTGGCAATCCAGATAAACCCGTAATGACCCGACAGAAACTCCACACAGATGGTGAAACATGCATTTATGCTCTCACTGTTTGTCAATCTGAACCGAAAAATATCAAAGAGGCCTTGACTTACGACAATTGGATTGAATCAATGCAAGAAGAGTTGGATCAGTTCAAGAGATTAGAAGTTTGGGAACTCGTTGAAAGACCAGATGGAGTTTATGTTGTGGGATTAAAATGGATTTGGAAAAATAAGCTGGATGCAGAGGGAACGGTTATTCGGAACAAGTCTCGGTTGGTTGCTAAAGGGTATAGCCAAGAAGAGGGAATTGACTTCGAGGAATCCTTTGCACCAGTGGCTAGGCTAGAGGCAGTGAGAATGTTTCTGGCATACGCGGCTCATAAGAATATCACAGTTTATCAAATGGATGTGAAGACTGCATTTTTGAACGGACAACTTCGTGAAGAGGTGTATGTTTCACAACCAGAGGGCTTCGTTGATCCAGAACATCCACAACATGTTTACAGGCTTAAGAAAGCTCTCTACGGCCTTAAACAAGCCCCGAGGGCATGGTACGATAAACTTGCTGCATTCTTGCTTGCTAATCATTTTACTAAAGGATCTGTGGACCCGACTCTGTTTATACAAAAACACGGGGAGGACACTCTCATCGTACAAATTTATGTGGATGACATCATTTTTGGGTCTACCCATAAAAAGTACTCAAACGCTTTTGCAAAACTAATGAAACAAAACTTTGAGATGTCCATGATCGGTGAATTAAACTTTTTTCTAGGATTACAAGTTCACCAGTCACCTCGTGGTATATTCTTGAGTCAGTCTAAATATGCACAAGAGATATTAAAGAAACATGGCATGACAACTAGTGACACTTATAACACCCCAATGGCCTCCTCATCCCCGAAGCTAGATGCTGATTTACATGGGAAACCCACTGATCCTACAAATTATCGTAGTATAATTGGGTCTCTTATGTATCTCACAGCTAGCAGACCGGATGTTGTATTTGCCACATACCTGTGTTCACGCTATCAATCTAACCCAACAGAAAGACATTTATCTGCTGTTAAACGAATCCTTAGATACATCAAGGGAACCATTAATTTGGGGATCTGGTATCCAAAGG
Organism: Artemisia tridentata subsp. tridentata; assembly: GCA_021014915.2. Lineage (NCBI taxonomy): Eukaryota > Viridiplantae > Streptophyta > Magnoliopsida > Asterales > Asteraceae > Artemisia > Artemisia tridentata. The sequence goes on from CP139501.1 coordinate 133,626,887, forward strand.
ATTCTGGTTTTGCACTAACTGCTTTTTCAGATGCGGATCATGCGGGATGTATTGATACAAGGAAGAGCACATCCGGTGGTGTCCAATTCCTCGGTGATAAACTGGTGTCCTGGCAGTCCAAGAAGCAAGATTGTACGTCTCTATCATCCACAGAATCAGAATACGTAGCTATGTCTGCCTGTTGTGCTCAAATCATTTGGATGCGATCACAACTGATGGACTATGGTTACATATTCAACAAAATTCCGATGTACTGCGACTCCAAGAGTGCCATAGCTATCTCGTGCAACACAGTCCAACATTCCAAGTCCAAACACATCGCTCTCAGATATCACTTCATCAAAGAACATGTGGAGCAGGGTACCGTTGAGCTGTATTTTGTGGGAACGGAACACCAATTGGCGGATCTTTTCACGAAGGCTTTACCTCATGAACGTTTTGTGAAATTGGTTCATCAAATTGGAATGCGATGTTTGACTCCTCAAGAATTAACAAACTTTCTCAAAAACAACTAAATGAGTCAAATATCCAAAACTATCCTTGTAAATATATAACACAAAAAAAAAAAAAAAAAAAAAAAAAAAAAAAAAAAAAAAAAAAAAAAAAAAAAAAAAAAAAAAAAAAGGGTTGCAAGTACAATTCCTTCTCCAACACTTTGTTCATTTTTCATTTTTGAACACGTGTTGAGGGGGAGACATAATTTTTTCCAAAACTTTTAAAATTGTACTTGCATATTTTTCAGATATTGTTGTTTCACAAGATTTTGGTGATAAGATGTTAAGATAACAAAATTGTGTGCCTTAAATGTGACAATTGAGACTTAGTGTTAGAATGATGGTGGTATAGGACTAGGATTTCAAAGTTAACAAGGTTAGGGGACTAAATATGCAAAATATGCAAAAACTAAAGATAGATATTTAATCTCAATATCGCATTTACTGCTCTGCTATTTTTTCCACCAACCGAATTAAATTCACCCCACCAACCATCATCAACGGCCAACAATCATTCCACCGATCCGATCAAGAACTTTGATTTTTGTGAGTATTTCTGTGTTTATAATGCTAATATAAAAGATGGTTTTGAACTACATCATGATCCAACGGCTAGAACACCCAAAATTGAGTAATCTAGTTCTAGGGTTTGCGTTAAAAGTGAGGATTTTGATTAAGGATGTTTGTGATGAAAATGATTGCATAACAACACTCCTACAATGTTAGGAAACCTAGATTGCATGCTTAATCGTACCCAGAAACCACAAAATTGTCGAATTGATATTTAGGGTTTTAAGCAAAATTTGGGGAAAACTTTGTGGATGTGTTTTTGTGTAATGTGCTTATTGAAAAGTTGTTGTCCAATGTTTAATTAAGTATTGCCATGCTTGGATCATACCCAGAAACACTCTAAGTGATTTGATTAAATTTTAGGGTTTAAGAAGAACAATGAACATTAGCAGATTTGATCTTGAATATTTGTGGTTCGTTTGTGTTATAACTTAGTACAAATGCTCATAATAGTTATCTAAGTTGTTTGTGAACATCTGTGGACATAAACCATGAGTTAAAATGAATTACGATAAGAATTTGAGTGTTTGTTTCATCGTCAAAAAGTGTTCGTTAACTCTTGTATTAGAGTTTATCGAAGTTGGCTAAAAAATTATCGCAGTTGTGGTAGTTATCGCAGTTGTGATAGTTATCGCAGTTGAGATGGTTATCGCAGTTGAGATTTTTTATCTTGATTGGGGTAATTATCTTGATTGATATAATTATCGCAGTTGGATGATTATCACAGTTGGATGATTATCGCAGTTGAGATGCTTATTGCAGTTGGGATGCTTATCGCAATTGGGATGATTATCGCAGTTGGATAAATATCGCAGTTGGATTCTTATCTTGATTGTATATTTATCGCAGTTGTTATAGTTATCGCAGTTGTTGTAAGTTATCGCAGTTGTCTTTATTTATCGCAGTTGTGATAGAACTTGGCTAATTCTTGATAAATTCTTTGACCAAGCATGTATCAACTAATCATAAATACAATAGGGTGCCATGTGTTGTTTAAAACTAACAATTTCTCTAACAAACATGCATTCTGTATACTTGTATATGATTGTTGATTCAGATACTCATCAATGGCAACTTCTCAACAACAACCTCTTCCTGCTCTCACCAAAGAAGAAGTCTTTCCTCGAGGGTATACTTTGGAAATTGGGAAAAAACAACTCACGGGTAGAATTGGACAAAATCAAATGTTCTGATCCAAGCTGTCAGATTGCTATAGAGATTCTCAAAGCTCACAAGTGCAGGGATATTCTTGACAGCTCAGACACAATTCCAGAGTTATACATTCACCAATTCTGGGATACCTTCACCAAGAGCAATGATGACAAGTACTTTACTTGCACACTGGATCGGAAGCAAATCAGAGTTACACCCGCTACTCTCAGAAAAGCCTTGAAACTTCCAGAGGCACCTGAAGCTGCTGCCCGATTCCACCCAACACCTTCAGAGTCAGAGGTCATGCAATTCCTGGAGGATATTGGTTATGATGTTCAGCCTGATACACCATTAACCACAATCTCCAAGGTTAATGCCAGATACATTCCTCAACCCTGGAGGACTATCTTCTTCATCGTAACACATTCAATATCTGGAAGAGATAGTGGGTTCGAGCATCCAAGACTGGCTCATCTTCAAGTCTTATGGGGATTTCTTAATGAAGAACCTATTGACTTTGCTGCTCTTATTTGGGATGATATAATGTACTTACAGCGTAAAATTTTCAAGAAAATCCCATTTGTTCGATTCACCAAAGTTCTTATCAGCTACTTACTTGATCAACATGAAGACATTGATAAACGTCCTACAGATCAAGAAGTTCATGAATATAGCATGGATAAAACATTGGGCAAAGTTTATTTTCCGAAGGAGAGCACACGAAAGCAAGGTGCAAGGTTGCCAGACTTTTTGATACCAGATGAGGTTAGAGAAACAAAAGCTTATCATGATTATGATAAAGCATACCGTGAACAACGTGTGGGTCTTGCCAAGGTGACTGAAGAAACTGGATCTTCAAAGACTCGCTCAAAAGGTAAGACTAAGACAGGAAGTGCCTCAAGTGTGTCTAAACCAAAAGAAAAACATCCAAGACCAAAATTCATCAGAAGAAAAGTACCAAGCAAACCTCAGCCACAAACTGAACCGAGTGGAATCGTTGATGAAAGTACTGAGTCTGACTCTGAATCATCTAAAGAAGAACAAGCATTTATGACCGTTGAAGAAGCAGAATTTCACAATCAGATCTCTAAGGAAAATGCACAGAAACAAAGTCTCAAATCATTAAGAGAAGATGAAGAGAGAAGGGCCAGAAAGGCAGTAGAAACACAGAGAGAGTATGAGATGACTCATAGAGTTGAAGGATCGGGAACCGCTCACGAAGAAGAATCGACTCGAGACAATCCGGTTAATCAACCCGGTGGATCTGGAGCTGCATCAATCTCTTCTCAGCATACAAGCTCGGTTAATCAACCCGACTTGGAAGCCCAGAATCAGGAGGAGAAAGAAAAGAGTCAAGAAGGCAATATTGTATTTTCTGACAAAGAAATCTCAGATTCCATGTTTGACGACAATCCAGAAGAACAACCACGTAACACTGACACAGACGATTGGAATATGGAAGATGACAGAGATATTCTTGGAGATACAACAATTAATGCAGCCAAGGATCTTGAGGAACAAGAAAAACAAGAAGAAGAAAGGAAACGCAAGGAGGATGCTCAGGCTAACCTGGAAGCAGACAGTTACATACGTTCTCACACTCCAACACCTCCTCGTTCTCCTCCAAAGGACACAGCTAAATCCAAAGACACCATTCCTCAAACTGAACTTGCTATGGTTGTCAGTAACCCACAACAACAACAGGAACAACCACCAGTTCAATCCTCATCAAAGACACCTCCCGGGTCACCTCCTAAGAATCCTTCACCTCCACCCTCACCTCACGAAGAATCAACTGCTAAATCTGACGAATCAATCCCTTCACTCACACCATCACCTTCAAGATCTTCATCACCAAAGTCAAAAGCAACCGTTTCTGAAGCTATTCATAAGGCCTACAAGGGAAAGAGCAAAAGAAGAATCGTTCATGTAACTAAAGTTGAAGTCGTATCACCTGCAGCAAAGAAGCTTAAAAAGGCAGTGAAGAGAGCACAAGCTCTAAGAGACAACCAAGCTACAACAAAATTGACTGAAATGGAAGAATTAGTCAAGAAGTTGTCTCAACAAATGGAAGAGATGCAGAAGAGTAAAGAGCAGATAGACGAATTCCTCGGTCTTAATATCAAAGATCATATGACACGCAAGACAAAGAAATTTGTCAAGCAATTTCTTCCTGATCTTCAAAAGGACATCAATGACCATATTGATTCACAACTTGATGAAAAGATCAAAGAAGCTGTCTCCTCTTCTTCACAAACCAAACCACTTCAAGATCTCTCCATTGAAGAAATCGAGCTTGTTCTTCTCGACAAACTCTTTGCTATCATCTCTCCCTCTCCAGAAGAAATCAATCTGATCACAGCTCTTCGTGAACACATTGACAAGAAATCATGCAAGGAAACTGCTGATAAAGGGAAACGCATTCGAGAGGATGACGATGAAGATGACAAGGAAGAAAAAGACCCTAAACCCGAACAAAAGAAACACAAAAGCGGGTCAGGAATTCATATTCAGGAACAAACTGGGAAACCAACATCATCTATGCCTCCTAAACAACAAACATCTGGTCCTAAGGAAACCGAACATCATTATGAACACTTCACTGCTGAAGACGTTGACTTTCAGCCACAAGACGATCAACCACATTCGCCACCATCACCACCAAAAACAAAGACATCCAAATCAAAGTCATCACACAGCAAGAAATCATCCAAAGAACCAGCTGTTGTATCATGGCTTGATGATGATACAGATGTACTAGGGAATGATTGGTTCGATCATCTAGCAAGTGCTCAGATTCCGACAAATGAAGCTTCCCGAGTTGAAGACAGCACGTTTGCTGTTACTCAAGAAATTAAACGCAGTCTTAATATAAAGAAGATGACCAAAAGGGAACTACGTCGAATCAAGAATGATGCATTCACTCTTCTGAGGGATAAAGCCACCAGTGCCGCTGAACTCGAATATCACCTTGAAAACATTGCACGGGCAATGTCAAGTGACTTTGATTGGGCTAGTCCAGATGTCGTCAGGAAAATTGGCAAGAATCAACCCTTCATCACTGATTGGAACAAGCCACTTCCTGTGATACGACGATCTCACTCCTCAGAAATTCCATTCAATCTTTTCTTCAACCAAGATCTAGAACTTCTCAAGAATGGAGCTCAAGGGAAAACAAAATATGCTACATCTATAACTTTCACACCAGCTGCTGTCTACACACAATCAGCAATTGAAGAAGCAGCTATTGAAAAACATCTGTTTGTTAAAAAGCTTGTGACATATGATCGTGACGCAGAATTAGGGATTCATCATTGGTACTCAAAACGACAAAGCTGGTACAAGTACAAACTTGCTATCCAGAAATCTCGAGAACAAGTTTACAGTGATCTCAAGCTCGTGGCCGTTATTGATGTGAGCGGATCCAGACGTTGTGATTATATCTTTCTCGATGAAATCAAGGTCAAAAGAATCGACGGCAAAATCTACACATTCTCTGAAGCTGACTTTCCTGAGTTGAATTTGAATGATATCGAAGATATGTACCTAATGAAGGTCCAAGGCAAATTGCAACATTTGTCAGACGAACGTCGATATGCACTCAGTACATCTCTGTGTCATTTCATCAGAAGGAAAATCATTCGAGAACGTATAGAGGATCTCCAACTGGGTGTTGAAAGTTATCAGACAAAGTTAAATCTTGTTGAACCAGAGTTTCTTCGAAGTAGCAATAAGGACCCTCAGTACACCATGCTCCATAATCCAGTCTTTGGGTTCGTCTACAGAAGCACAACAGATTTTCACCGCTTCATGGCATTCGATGAAATTCACAAGTTCTGTGACGATACTTTGAAGAGTGTACGTGATGGGTTAGCTAACCGGGTTCAAGATTCAGCATTGGGGAAATCGAGGAGATGGAATTCCAAGGAAGTACGCCAAGTCAAGGGGTTTATCCGGAAGATTGAAGAACGGTTGTATTATCGGGATCAGATGAGAAGGCTAGAAAGCTATGTTGGGGGTCGTCCACCGTTCGCCATCAGGCTATTCCAGAGAACAGACCCAGTCTTCACAACTTTTGGCAGGGGCGGTTGATGTAAGAATTTATTATCATATTACATCATTCTTATTCTTTCCATATCGGCCTATGTATTACGGCTTGTGCACACATAACAGTGTACAACCCAGACCCTAAAGAAAGGACCCTAAGGTACGCTTCAGTGCCTCAATCCTGAAAAAGGAGCGAAAGCTTCTTACTTATGAGCAGAATTAAAACCTGAATGTTTTCCAACGTTTTTTCAAACATTCTGCTCATAAGGACAAGTATTCCCTCGTCCAGGGGGAGTATTTGTAAAATATAATCTTTGTTCAAAAAGAAGTATCAAAGTTCTTGAAACTTCTTCCCTAAAACTCAAAAATCAGCATATTTTAATCATAAACGTTTTCCAAAAACATCATGAGTATGCTATTTTTGAGGGGGAGAAGAAACAAATGATTAAAATATGATGTCTCATTTGCTGAAATCTCGTGAGCTCAAACTCAGAATTGACCCTCGAATTGACGAATAGGAAAGTCAGTAGTCGAAAGGACATGTCCCGGACGGGTAATAATTTCAAGCCAGTTCATCTGGTGATGTAAGCGTGTCTCGCAAAGGATGTGTCTGAGTAGAATGTACCGATTTCGAGCGATAATCTTTGAATCTGATCTGGACGGGTAATAATTTCAAGCCAGTTTAACTGGTGATGTAAGCGTGTCTCGCAAAGATCAGGTTCATTGAAAGTCAATCAATTCAAAAAAGTGCCAACTCTTTCCGGCATGTGCAAATTTCAAAATTTAATACTTATGAGCACATGTTAAGGGGGAGTATTTCTGAAAATCATCAAACTCTCAAGGTGTCAACAAAATGTCTTTACAATTATCGACACTTTGAGAGATTTTCAATGGTTTGGTTTATGGCATCATTAGGATAGTCATGGAGTTACAAGGTGACTAAGGTTAGGGAAAACCGTCCTATGATCCGCCAGAGCCGGAGGGATCTACCCAAGGACAATACCAATAGTTTAGAACTAGAAAGTCCTAGGTATGATATCAAAAGGAGAAAATGAATGAACGGAGATAGAAGGGGTTGAAGAATTAAAAAGAAAAGTAAAGAAAAGGGTGAAAAGAAATAGCCCTCCATTTGTTCAACCTTAGGGCAGACACCGGGTTCAATTCATAATCTACTGGTTGATGAGCATCACCGGTATTGAAGACTAAAGACGTCATGGACCCAGTGACGCATTAATAAACCTTCTAAGCCACTCAAGTGTCTCTCAAAAGACATTTGTTTCATTCACACGGAGAACCCTTCATAATCTATCGACATCTCATTACGAGATTGTTGATATTGAAAAGGAGGCAATCTGCTCCACGCCTCCGATGACCAAACAAATATGCACTTATTGAGTCTAGAGCCATGAGATTCATCAAAAGATCTCTTAGGTACACTTAGAATTACTCTGGTGTTCTACATTATGGGCAGCAGATGTAAAATTAAGGAAGTGTCCTTCGCAGATCTTAGCAATCTGCCAAGAACATTCATGAGAAAAGTCACAATTGTGATTATCAATGATTGAATGGAAATCCTGCCAGAGCAACATCAAACAACTCTGTCAGCAGGTCACTTCGGTAACTCCTTGTGGGTTACGCTTAGTGTTTGCTCCAAAAGGTCTACAGTCGTGGGGTGATCTCCAGCGACTCACTGAATCGTGGGTGCACTTCGGTGTGTCCGTGTAATCCCTTTCGGGGGAATCCGGTTCAGAACGGTCTGGGTTAGGATTTGAGAAAGTCTTCACACTATGCTGTTGATGATCTCAAGTCTGAGCCTGTAAGTACCGGTTGGTTCGTGCTGTTGCTGCTGCTGCTGCTGTGGAGCTGGAGTTCAACCATCAAGACTCCATCATGCTTATATCTTGAAGAAATGTTCTCTCAATGACTCAGTTATTACAAAAGTTCAACACAAGCTATAGTAAAGTCAAAAGTTCAAGCACATCAACTTTCACAAGATTAAGATTGAAAAGTGAGAACATGTTGCAGAAAACAAATCAAAGATATATGAGCATGATGGAGAAGACCAGAAGACGTTGGAGATTGGCAGATAGACACAACATCATATCATCATCACACAAGAACAAAGAATCAAAGATTATAAAGACGTCGGAAGCCTAAGAAGCAAAGAAGACGTCGGGCAACATTGATGATCAAGACTTAGGGGGAGATTGTTAGGAACACGTTTTAATTATTTACAAGTCTTGTTCACTTATAATGTTGCAAATTAAATAGGATTATATTGTTTGTAATTATGGACCGGTCCATTAGTAATCCATGGACCGGTCACAATAGTAAGGTCATGTTAGTAACATGCAAGGGAATATTCCATAGAATGATTCCCTCCCATTGCCTATAAATACAAGGCATGGGGTACTCATTTAGGGTCGGTTTTTTCATGTTTAGAGCGGAAGCCATGTTTGTGTAAAGTTTGATCAAGTGAAAAGCCTACCATTCTTATTCTTCTCTTCTTAGTTTTCTCTTCTAGCTTATTAGCTTATTGTTCTTTCATACGTAGCTTATTATTAGAGATAGTAGTACGTGCGTATTTAACCTTAACGTGTGTGGGTTTGAGATCTAAACGGGAACCTACAATATCTAAGATCACTTAAAAATTCATTGGAACAACAGGAAGCAAATCTATCCGTGTAAAGTAATTGTTCCTCTATTGTTAATGATCTAAATGGAATTTCATCCGCCATGGTGACAAATGAAAATGGTTTTACAAACAAAGGGCACAAAGAAAAAGATAGACTAAAGAAATCTAATAAAAAGAAAAATAAAAATCTCACTAGAAAGGAATCTAGTGAGTAGACCTAATAAAATAAAAATTCAACCTAAACAATAACTATTCCCCGGCAACGGCGCCAAAAACTTGATGCGTGGTTTTGCGACCTTACAACAGGTTTTACCTCTCGAGGGATCTCAAGAGGCTTGCAATCCCCACCAGGCAGTGTACCTGACCGATGTAGTATAGTGAAGTGGCAAGTACCGGGGGATTGATCGTTCTCTAGGGGAATAGTGTCGTTAGGATTGAAAAACTACTCTAATAGGTCTAAGGGTGAGGGAAGATTCTTTTTGTATTTTTATATTTTATGGAAAGCAAGTAAAATCTCGGGTTTGAAGGAGTGGTCAGAATTAGTTGCTAGTCAACTAACCCAAATGACTACAAATGCAATTAAAATAAAATAACTGAAAATAAAAAGGTTGTGAAACTTATATGGAGAGAAATGTGTTTACTTAGATTTCCTTACTCCCTAACTATCTTTTACCGGTTGATTAGTGTGTATTAATTGCGTGGATGACGGGTGTATTCCTTAATACCAATCGTGGGGTGGCGTACGTACTTCCCCAACTCTATAAGCTCCTACTTCACTCCTATGTCGAGCCGGCTAAGAAGCTCCTAACATGGGATCACTAGAATTCGCTCATGCATTAAATACAACCATAAAAACCTTAGTACGCATTGGTTCATGTTTCTTAAGACGTTCAAGCAAGTTACCGTATAGGAGGTTAGCCAGTTTTCTTAAGCCTAACATCGATAAACAATCATCCAATACAATTAATAACACACCAATAACCAATAATCAATAGTTAGGTTTCATTAGATCTAAGCAAACAAGATATAATCAAATAATACATAGACATATTGAATGATTAAATGATTACTTATCTTCAATTAAACATGGGAGATCCAAGGGTATAAAACCCTTAAAAATGGCAGAAAATTCGTCTTAGGGTTTCTCCTCACAAAGTTGCACACCAATGACTAAAAATTGCAAAACTATATATAGAGTTTAGTGGCTGACGGCGTCACGTTGTAGGAGGTGACGCCGTCACCTCGCCGTGGCTAGGGTTCCCGGATGGTCTTCCTGACGCCGTCCCTCTTTAATCCTCCAAAATCCTCTCTGGCGCGTCAAGGGTTGACGCCGTCAGAATTGTTCTTGACGCCGTCTCTCTTTAACTTAAACCGTGATGGCCTTGATCACCTTAAAGGGTGACGCCATCAGACTTTCCATTGTAAAACTCTCTGGCGCGTCGCGTGTATTTTTTCATATCCACCTTTTTTGCCAATCCATGACGCCGTCAAGTGTACTTTTCCAGCAGCTTTGGAGACTTTGTCGTTTTCTTCACTTTTATGCTCCAAAAACGTCCAAAATGCTTCCTTTTCCAGATTTCTTCTCCAAAGTACCTAAAATGACAAAAGGAACGATTTAGAGCAATATTTGATCAAATAAATACGATTTAGGGCTTAAATGACCCCCTAAAAGCGGTACACTTTTCGCTTCATCAGTATTTAATCAACAAAACTTCTAAGCATAAATCGAATAAACACTTTTCATATTATATCCTGCTTCAATGGTAATTTGATGCATGGATCATACTCAATTTTAAAAACCATTTGTTTTGAAAGTAAGAGACAAGTAGCTTTGGTACCAATTGTGGAAAAACGTAGAGGGGTTGAATATGTTTCTGTTTAAAAACTTAAAACTTTTGTATCAAATTGCCGATCAAGTGTGCCGTAATATGAAAAGTGACGATAAAGACTACATAAAGCATGAAGTAAAACATATAGTCACAACACAAACAAAAACATAAAGCCACAACACAAGCATAAGCATAATATAAAGAAAGAACGATAAATAAAAGAGATTACAAACCGGTCACGGTGATTTAAAGTGGTTCGGTCACGAAGCTCGTCTTCGCCCTACTGCACTCCCCGAGTACCCAACTCGAGGGTTACGTCACTAGATCAACAAGCTCCTTTCTCGGCAGAGGAAACCTTACACAACGTTGCTTACACTTTATCCGGTACAAAGCTATATACCGGGTCTTAGTTCGAGGTAGAACCAACCTAACATCGCTTCCACTTTTACTGGATCAAAGCTAAATACCGAGTCCTTCTTTGGGTACAACCAAACCAATTATGTTTTATGGCCCAACATTACAAACCTTGTGTTTTATGGCATAAACACATAAACCATCTAATCTAATTTAATGATACAAGGTGATGATATAAATGTATAACAAACATCCAAGACACAAATGTCTAGTGGATATGAATGTCTAAACTAAATGAACTTCTTATGACAAGAAGCCTTCAAATGGATGAAGATGATAAGATCACCAATCTTGTGGATCTTCATATGTTTATGCTTTGTGATGGATGAGAATGGCAAGATCTCTAGGCTTACTTTGGTGGATCATCATGGAGGTATGCTTACCAAAAAAATGAAGATTAGAAGTATTATGATCAACGGTTTTTCATTGTCAATAATTGGCGTTAATTGTGACTCTAATGGAGGCTAATATATGATAAAAAGCATTGAAAATATAGTGGTTTTGTGTGTGAAAATGGGTATGCAAAGGCTTGAATGTATAGGCAAAAAACCCAAAAAAGTTTCTGACCCCAAGGATCCCTTTTAAAAGGGATCCGCCTTTATAGACCAAAGGGATCCGACGGATCCGGCAAGTCTGACAAAAAATCCGGATTTTGAAGGATTTTGTGATATCAAATCTTATATGATCTTCCAAGATATGGCAAGATTATGATGTGACAATACATAAAAGGTCAACCAGATGAGTGAGGTCATGCATTAGGTAAAGAACAATTTAATTTATTTTACCTTAGTTAATTTTATGTATTATACTTAAAAGTGTAAGTAACAAAAGTTACTTGTATGATCCAAAAAAAGATTTGGACTTTTGTAAAGAAAATTGTGTAGTTACCTTTATGTAAGTAGCATACTAAAAAAAATTAGACACAAATATGTTTAAACGACTCTAACAAGTATTTTTTAAATACTCTTAATGGTTTGCTAGAGGTTTGATCATAATGCAACATAATAAATATGTACGAACGTGTCTTGTAGCCTACTAGGATATGAGACATCGAAAGGTGTTGGTATATGTTGAGACAAAATATGATTACGAGTAACTTGTACATTTTATGTTATGTATTACAAGTTTACATGTTTGTCATCAACAAAACAAACGATACTGTATAGATTAAATATCGTAATATTTGCAATAATAAATGATTTTCTCCTCATAGTTGTACTTCCCAAAAAGTGTAGCAAGGCTATCATTTTTGATAGAGTTGTTTGCCCTTGGAGTCTGATTTAGACTCAGCCACTTTCTGGGCAAGTTGTTGACAAAAGTAGCATTGGCCTGAGCTTCAGAAATGTTAACACCTTTGCTTAAGAGCTCATTTAACAAGATCTTCAGCCGGGTGTAGGTTTGTTAAACCTTTTTACCATCAAGTGCCTTAAAGGCATTGAATTTTAGCCTAAGGGATGCAACCTTGGTGGCCCTGGTCTTAGAGGGTCCTTCATGCCCTAAAACTAGGCCAGTCCACATTTCTTTAGCAGTTTTATATCTTATAACTGACTTCATGGTGTCATTAGGAAGGGCAGAAATGATAATACTTTTTGACATACTATCTGTTGGGAATTAAATGTTCTAAAGATTAGTATTGGGAATTAAAACGTTCACAAGGTTAATTCTGCTCAAAGAAATATACCAATTATCATTCTACTGCTAGCGTATTTCATTCTACTGCTAGTGTTAGAGATTCTGCTGCCGCAAGGATTCTACTGCTAGTGCAACAGATACTGCTGTTGAAGAGATAAGTGTTGAGTATTCTACTGCTGTATGGATAAGTATACAAAGATATTTTGTGTATAAAAGTCAAAGATATACGGTAGATAATATCTTTGATAGATGTTCAGTCAACAAGTTATGTACACAGATACAAGTTGTATCTTAAGGACTGACACACTCAAGCAAAGCAAGTAGCTTCGACAAGAATTATCATTTATTGTAAAGATCTCCTTAGTTGTATAAAAGGAAGATCTTATATTAGTTACAAATAGTCTGTGTGTTAAAAAATCTGAATGTGTGAATTTGTGATTATTGTAACCAAAAGAAAAACTAACTCAGTTGATAGAACAAGATAGAAAATAAGGTTTTTCTTTGTAATAGAGATTCAAGGTTTTGTAACCCTAGTGATAGTAAAGATCACTCGTATTATTCTTAATAATATTGAATCGTTTGGTGTTAACATTCATTGTTCATTATCAAATTCAATAACCACCACTGTTTCATTTCCAATAACAAATAACCTTCTAAGTGTGGTTAAGTAGATTCCGCATACTTAATCATATTCACTCAAAGTATCTCATACACTCGTTATAAAGGACTAACATCCTATTAAGTGTATCGAAGCATCCTCTCAATTGGTATCAGAGCAAGGCTGATATCTTTGATTTAGAAGAAGAAGAAGAAGAAATGGACGTTGAATCTATTCAGACAAATGTTGCTGCAAAATTACCCATGCTCAAACAGAATGAGTTTGAGATGTGGAGGCTGAGGATAGAGCAGTATTTCCAAGTGCAAGGCTATGCACTTTGGGAAATTATTGAAGATGGAAATTCTTACTAGCCTACAACCATTACATCAACAGTTGAAGGCAAAGTGGTGACAACTCTGCAGCTCCACCCAACATCTGCAGAAGACAGAATAAAGAAGAATAATGACCTAAAGGCAAGAAGTATGCTGATGATAACCATTCCTAATGATCAACTTTTAAACTTCAGCAAGTTCAAAGATGCCAAGTCATTATTTGAAGCCATTGTTGGCAGGTATGGTGGAAATGAATCCACCAAGAAAACCCACAAGACTCTGCTCAAGCAGCAGTTTAAAAACTTCTCCTCAACCAACAATGAATCTCTTGACCACATGTTTAATAGGCTTCAGAATATTGTGAGCCAACTCGCTATTCTTGGGGTTGAAATACCTCAAGAATATTTAAACTCAAAATTTCTGAGAAGCTTACCAGAAGAGTGGGCTATACATGTTGTTGTCTGAAAGAACAAGCCAGACCTTGACACCATGGAACTAATAGACTTGTATAGCAACTTTAAGATTGTGGAACAAGATCTGAAGAAAAATGGAGGTACTAGTTCTAATACTGGGAACATGGCATTTATGTCATCTCCTAGTACCTCAAATCCAAGCGAATAGGTGAAGGTTGTTGATGGTGTTGGTGCTGCTAGTTCATCAAGCAGTACCATGGGTATTTTGGATGAGAAGACTTGTTGTGCTTTCCTCACAAGTCGAAATGATGGGTCCATGCTCACTTATGAAGACCTCCAAGAGATCAATGATGATGATATGGAGGAAATGGACCTAAAATGGAAATTTTCACTTCTTAGCATGAGGGCTAAGAAGTTCTATCAAAGGACGGGGAAGAAACTCACAATCAGCAATAATGATACTGCTGGTTTTGACAAATCAAAGATAAAATGCTATAACTACCACATGATGGGGCATTTCTCAAGAGAATGTAGAAGGCCAAGGCAGCAAGATAGCAAGAACAGAGGTCTTGGAAGCAAATCCAAAACAGGGGAGGTTTCTGAGCCAAACTCAAAAGCTATGGAAGCTATTGATGGCCTAGGTTTTGATTGGAGTTTCATGGCAGATGAAGAAGAAGCTTCTTCACAGATGGCACTCATGGCTTTCTCTACTGAGGTAAAAAATCCTAACATTTGTTCTAATACTTGCACAGCTCTTAAAGAACTACAAACTTTAATCAAACATTATGATGACCAAAAGAAAGTCCTAAGCAGAACTCAACAAGACTTAGTAGATTATAAGTGTGGTTTAGAATCCCTAGAGAAGCAGATCATTCACTACAAACAAAATGAATTTGCTTTTTCTGATGACAAAGCTCTTCTTAGACAGGACATATTCTTTAGAGATGCGGAAATTAAGCTTTTGAGAGATGCTTATGATAGGATCAAAAAGGAAAATGGAAACATTCACTTGACTGTAGAAACACTAGAACATGCTTCTAGAGGTGTAACCAACATGATTGAATGTCAAGTGATTAATATAGCCAAGTCAGGGTTAGGATATAATGCTTTCCCACCCCCTTACAGAGGAATTTCTGTTCCCCCAGGGATAAACATAAAGAATTCAGGAGTAGCTGAATTTCAACAACCTGAGCTACAATATGGTGTTCAGCCAAAAGCAAAGTCAGTTGTTGATGAACCTAAGAAAGTAAGTGAGAGTTTATGTAAAACTTCACTTCCTGAGGACTAGGTGTCCTCTGATAGAAGATCAGATAGAATAGTCATTGAAGACTGGATATCTGATGATGATGAAGAAGAACAGGTTATGTCTAAACCTGAAATGGTTAAGAAAGCAGGAACCAGTTTTCCTAAGATAGTCAAACATAATACTGATAGGCCTAAATTCAACATTAAACATGCTAGGCAACCAATTAGATATTGAGAACAATACAGAACCACAAACAAGCCTAAAGGCAACCAAAGGAATTGGAATGGCCTTAAGTCTCACCAACTAGGTGATGACTTTGACTTCTATAACAAAGCTTGTTTCATTTGTGGAGAATTTGACCATCTTGCCGCTTTCTGCAACCAAAGGGTATCTGGGTATACAAACAATAGAGTGAATTACAAAAGGCAAACACATAAAAGTCACTCTAATAATACTAGAATAACACCCAGAGCAGTTTTATCAAAGTCTGGACCAAAAGCAGTTTCTACTGCTAGACCAAAAGATTCTACTTCTAGACAAGCAGTTTCTACTGCCAGACCTTTTTACTCTGTTTATCCTAAATCAGCAGTACAAAGTGCAAAAACATCTTACAAACATGCACAAACAACTGCTAAGAGACCTTTTCCAACAAAAGTAGTTTCACTAAAACAAATTTGGAAACCTAAGGGTTCTACTGCTAGGGAAAAGAAGGCCAATGCTGTTAACGCCTCAACATGTTAGATTTGGAAACCTCTAAAATCCAATGGTGCATCAACTGTTCTCAAGAGATTTAATTACATTGATGCACATGGCAAATCCAAGTCAGTAATGGCTTGGGTTCCCCAAGGAAACTAATTTCCTTATTTATGTGTAGGAAAATTCACCAACAGATCATGAAGATCAAGGCAATTCAGATAGTGGGTGTTCAAGGCACATGACAAGTAACATGTCATATCTTTCCAACTTTCAATCATTAGATGGAGGATATGTTACCTTTGGAGGTGGTATCGGTGGCAAGATTACTGGTAAAGCTACTCTTAAAACTGGTAAATTATATTTTGAAGATGTGTACTATGTGCAAGAGCTAAAGTATAATCTTTTTAGTGTCTCACAAATGTGTGACAAAAAGAACAAAGTTCTTTTTACTGAAATTGAATGTCTTGTACTTTCTTCTGATTTTAAGATGCCTGATGAAAGTCAAGTACTTCTTAAAATTCCAAGAAAGGGCAACATGTACAGTGTTGATATGAAGAAGATTGTTCCTAAAGAGGCACTTACTTGTCTAGCTGCAAAGGCCACATTGGATGAATCTATGAAATGGCATAGGAGGCTTGGTCACATTAACTTCAAAACCATAAATAAAATTGTTAAGAATGGTTTGGTAAGAGGTTTACCTCAAAAACAATTTGAAAATAACCAAACATGCATTACTTGTCTTAAAGGCGAACAACACAAAGCCACTTGTAAGCCCAAAATTTTTAACTCTATTGATCAATCATTGTTTATGCTTCATATGGATTTATTTGGACCTACTTCTGTTAGTAGTATGATGCATAAAAGATATTGTCTAGTTGTTACTGATGACTATAGTAGATTTACATGGGTTTTCTTTTTAGGTTCTAAGGATGAGACTTCTAGCATTCTTAAAACATTCATTACAGAGATAGAAAACCTAGTAAGCAAAAGAGTAAAAGTCATTAGATGTGATAATGGGACAGAGTTTAAGAATAGAGTTATGGATAACTTCTGCAAGGAAAAAGGTATTAGGAGAGAATTTAGTGTAGCTAGAACTCCTCAGCAAAATGGAGTAGCTGAAAGGAGAAATAGAACACTCATAGAAGTTGCTAGAACCATGTTAGCCAACTCTAAATTGCCTATCACTTTTTGGGCTGAAGCAGTTAATACTGCTTGCTATGTTCAGAATAGGGTTTTGGTTGTCAAATCTCACAATAAGACATCATATGAGCTTTTTAGAGGTAGAACTCCTTCAATAGGATTTCTTAGACCTTTTTGATGTCATGTGACAATTCTGAATACCTTAGACCATCTTGGAAAGTTTGATGGTAAAGCAGATGAAGGATTCTTAGTTGGATATTCTCTTAATAGCAAAGCTTTTAGAGTATACAACTCAAGAACTAGAAGAGTAGAGGAGAACCTGCATGTGGAATTTTTAGAGAATAAATCCAATGTAGCAGGTCAAGGTCCTAATTGGCTATTTGATCTTGAGACACTAACCCATTCTATGAATTATGTGCCTGTTGTTGCAGAAACTAATGATTTTTCAGGTTCACAAACAACAAATGAGGCAGGGTTAGAAAAGGAGACAGATCAAGATTCTGTATGGATGACAATAAGTACAAGTGTGGATTCAACTTCAAAAATTGATGAACCTTCTTCTGATGAAGCTAAAAAAGGGATTGAAGATGAAAACAAGGAAGATGGAACAAAGGAACAAGAGAATGTTTCTACTGATGATAGTACTGCTGAGACAGAGCATTCTACTACTAGGCTTAATTTTTATACTGCTGAGCCAAATGATTCTACTGCTGGCCCATCAGAACCAAATGAAGCAGAATTCTCAGAAGAAGTGGATTTCAACAATCTCCCACCTAACTATCAAGTTCCTTCTACACCACACACAAGAATTCACAAAGTCCACTCCCTGGACAATGTGATTGGAGATGTACAATCAGGGGTGAAGACAAGGCAACAACTGATGTCTTCAGACCAACAAGGGCTTCTTGATGCTCTTTATGCATCAAAGCAGCATGAGTATTCCAACTCTTTCTTGTTTGTATGTTTTCTCTCACAAGCAGAACCAAAGAATGTTCTTAAAGCCCTAGATGATTCAAGCTGGGTAGAAGCTATGCAAGAAGAGCTTCTTCATTTTAAGATTCAGAAGGTTTGGGTACTAGTTGATTTACCCAAGGATGTAAGGGTAATTGGCACTCGATGGGTTTTTAGAAATAAAAGGGATGAAAGGGGCATAGTGATTAGGAATAAGGCTAGATTAGTAGCCCAAGGGTACACACAAGAAGAAAGGATAGACTATGAAGAGGTTTTTGCTCCAGTAGCAAGGATTGAAGCCATTAGGTTATTTTTGGCTTATGCTTCATTTATGGGCTTCACAGTTTATCAAATGGATGTCAAGAGTGCATTTTTATATGGTACTATTGAAGAAGAGGTATATGTCTCACAACCTCCAGGGTTTACAGACCCAGATCATCCAGACAAGGTGTACAAGGTAGTTAAGGCTCTTTATGGTCTTCATCAGGCACCAAGAGCATGGTATGAAACACTAGCTTCCTACTTAATAGAAAATGGATTTCAAAGAGGCAAGATTGATCAGACATTATTCATCAAGAAGCACAAGAATGATCTTTTACTAGTGCAGGTGTATGTGAATGATATCATCTTTGGATCTACAAGGAAGGAGTTGTGTTTGGAGTTTGAGAAACTTATGCATCATAAGTTTTAGATGAGTTCCATGGGGGAACTTACATTCTTTTTGGGTCTGCAAGTTAAGCAATCAAGTGAAGGCATATTTATCAGCCAAGATAAATATGTTGCAGAGATTCTTAGAAAATTTCAATTTGCTGATTCAAAAGTGGCAAGCACACCAATGGACTCCGAGAAGCCACTTCTTAAAGATTTAGATGGAGACAATGTAGATGTACACACATACAGATCTATGATAGGCTCTTTGATGTATCTCACATCATCAAGACCTGATATCATGTTCTCTGTTTGTGCTTGTGCAAGATTTCAAGTAACTCCAAAGGTTTCTCACCTCACAGCTGTCAAGAGGATTTTTAGATATCTCAAGGGTCAACCTAGGTTGGGACTATGGTATTCTATGGAATCACCTTTTGATTTGGTAGCATTTTCAGATAGTGATTATGCAGGTGCTAGCTTGGACAGAAAGTCAAAATCTGGAGGATGTCAATTCCTTGGGTGTAGACTTATCTCATGGCAGTGTAAGAAGCAAACAATTGTGGCTACTTCAACGACTGAAGCTGAATATGTAGTTGCTGCAAGTTGTTGTGGTCAAGTCCTATGGCTTCAAAACCAACTTCTTAACTATGGGTACAATTTCATGAACACTGTCATACATATTGATAATAGTAGCACAATTTGCATTATTAAAAATCTAGTGCAACACTCTAAAACAAAACACATTGAAATTCTACATCATTTTATTAGAGAATGCAATGAGAAAAAGTTGATTCAAGTTCTTAAAATTGATTCTGATCACAACTTTGCAGATCTTCTCACAAAAGCTTTTGATGTTGGAAGGTTTCAATACTTGGTAACAAGTATTGGAATGCTTAATCCTCAATGATTTCAAACTCTGTGTTTATATATATAAATTTTTGTTTGTACTGCTAGCTTTGTTAATTACTACTGTTACTGAAAAGTTTGTACTGCTAGTACAAATTTTTATTTGTTAAGTTCATACTGTTAGTCATATGATTCTACTGCTATAAGACAAATGTTTTGCATTTTGTTTCTTTGTTTTGGACTAACAATTTCAGGTATGAATATTGAGCATAAAGGAAGTTTCAAGTGAAATGGAAGCAGCAAAATGATTATCCTAGTTGCTGATATAATAGATTTATGATGGACTGAGTTTGGGAATTCATTAACAAAGGTTTACACCTAAGTTAATTGATTCTTTAAAACTTCTTTCTTGAAATCTGATTATGATGTTTCACATTGACTTGATGGCTCAGTTGGTCAGATAGTAACTGACTCAACTCACTTTCTATCATTTTATACTTTTAAGTATAATGAGCAAGTCTAAGGACATCTGATAGAAAGAACAGCTAGCAAAAGTGAATCTAACACTTGTGTTAGAGGTAACAATTGCTATGAGCTGAAAAACCTATCAAGAAAGCCTTTTGAATGGGTTTATCTTTACACAGGCAGTTATTTATAACTGAAAATATTGGTTCTCACACAACCAGAGGTTAAATTAAACCAAATTCTTGATTAAGTGTCTGTTACACACTTAATCCCTTCAAAATGGTTGAGAGCAGTATGATTTTTCAATAATAAAATCATCTTCATACTGCTAAGTAAAAAGTTTCTTTAAAAGGATTTTCTGTAAAACCCGAAAATCTAAAACGTATTAAAAGACCAAAATGCCCACATACTTTGAAATTTAATTAAAACATATATAACTTACAAATAAATCACAAAACGTATGAAAACGAACCAAATGCGACATGAAATGATTACGAGGCACCATAATATAATTATATGAGCTACCAATAATATCTGTAACACATTACTTAGTTACTTGAACCAAAAACTCAACAAGTATATATTTATTTTTGTTCTAAAAATAGCTACGTGTAAGTCGTATTTTAGAAACGAGGGAAATAATGAAACTTGGACATGGATACTTTGGGTTGGGCTTAGAGGCCGATCCAAGGCCCCCCCTCATTCATATTTCGGCCAGACATCACACTAAACCAGCCCAAACCTTTTGCTCCTTTCATAAAAACACCGAACATCACATAGTCTCTCAAAATAAACCCTAATTTCAAGTTCCTGCTGCTGTCTTTTGTGTTGCTGCTGCCGCACCATATAGGAGACCAAGAGAGGGTTGTTTTTGTTCCATTCCTGTGTCAAACATCTTAAGGTAACATGTTCTTCAAGCCTCAAACCCTTGTGAATTGTTTTCTTACCAAAAACCCTAATGTTCCTTGTTTTTGTTCTTGATCGATCGGCCAAAAGAGGAGAGGGAGGAAGGAAAGTTTCGTGTGGTGTTTTGATTTCTTGTGTTCGTGTTCTTCGTGGTCTATGAGGGTATTGTATTCCTTTACACGATTCTTGTTCTCATTTAAATGTTCTATTCGAATCTTGGATTGAAAACATGCCACATAAAATCATAAAATTAAAGAAACCCTAAAAACGTAATGTTATGGATCGACTGGATTTTTGTGGTGTATAAATTCGGTTTGAATGTGTTAAAAACTGATGAGTATTGACCTAAATATGTTTTAGACTCACCTATAATCGTTTGGTGTAATGAAGTAATGAACGGGATGACAAAAACCCTAAAATATACATGGTTCTGTGATCACTGATTCTGAGCTGAATTTTTATTCGACTTTAACCGGCTATAACTTGATGATATGAACGTATATTTTGATGTTTCTAGAGCCTAGATTGTAGTTTAATGAAATATCTACCTGGAGAAATTTAGTTTGTAATTTTTAGAGGCTTAGAAGGTTACTTTTTGATTTTTTGAAAGTTACATGTCTGGTCGGACTGGTGAGTCTGGAAAATCAGTCTGGGTTTTTGAATTTTAGTTTCCAAACCGTATTGAATTAGAAATAGCCCTTTGAACTAGATAATATTTGGGATGTTTTCTAGTAGCTTGAATTTTTATAGATTTTTTGTAAATTTTTCTAAAGGGGCTAACAAGTGATAACTTTTCGGTGTTCCATCAGATACGTTTTCAGAACAAGTTGTAAAAGTGGATTTTTATTTCGTACCTAAACTAACTAATAAAATCTGGGAAAAATTAAGTAAAATACTAGGGACATTGAGGTACTTCTGTGAATTTTTTTAGATTTTATTTCGGAGTTTTACTATGATTTCTAATTTATTTAATACGGGTCCAGAAATGCCTAAAAAGCTGAAAAAGTGTATTTTGATATTTAAAAGGGGTTAAGTGCTAATATTCAAACATTTGAGGTTCTATATTGTTATTTTGATAATACTAAAGGACTTAACTTGTAGGAACCTGTAACTTTACAATACTTACACCTTATGCCCTAACTCTATGATAATTACACGATTGGTCCTTAAACTTATCCTAAATACCTAATGAACCTTTAAATGTATAAAACTACCATAATAACCTTATGAACCTTGAACTACTAAAATGGAAAGACAAGATAACATGAGTAATTAAGAACATATTATAATACTCTTCTACTCCTTTAGGTGTGAAGAAGGAGAGGTCCTGAGCTTGTCAGTGTTTTCTGTTTCTGGTTTCTTGTTTCTTGTGTGCTTTGCAATAAGGTACGGATACTCTACCCTTTTTAGTAAGGGTGTCTTATCACCTATGCTACGATGTTGAGCTATGAACTTTTGCTATGAACCGTTGCTATGACCCTTTTGCTATGAACCTTTTGATATGAACCTTTTCATATGACTTTGAGATTCACTTTTGACATGACCTTGAGATATGCTTTGATATGACTTTGAGATGAACCCGTTTGCATGACTTTGAGACCTGACTCTTAGTTTGATACCCGAGCCACCTTTTGTTTCCTAGCCAGGAAGGTAACCTGGCCATGTCTGTGATGCACCACTGGCATGACTCCTGTGTGGGGGAGTGATTTCTCACGCCGTCCCCTTTTATATTATGATATGGCCATGATGACTTTGAGATTATGATTTTGAGATTGACTTTGAGTGGGGGCGTATGGATTGCAATCCTAGGCATGTATGTTTAGTGGATTTAACTATGACTTTGAGTATGACTTTGAGGTGACTGGTGCCTGTGTGCTATACACGCCTTTCACATTTATGGGAGCTGATCACTCCACCCCTTTTGATACATGAGGCCACCCCTCATATTATCTAGTTGCCTGAGAGGTATCCCCTCTGATTGTGAGATCTTGACTTTGAGTATCATGATGTTGAGATATGACTTTGAGTATGGGCTCGTGGTGGATGACTATCCTATTCTTTTCTTATTATCCATTTGTTTCGTTTATACCTTATGACATTTCCATTGCCATATTATATTTCTGTTTCGTTGTTCTTTGCTTTGTATATGTATCTGTTCACTGAGCTTTTTAAGCTCAGCCGCACGTTTTCTTTTCGTGTGCGGCAGGTAATAAGCAGGTTAGTAGGAAGCTGGGTTATGGGGAGAGAGTATTTCTGGACTTAGAAGACTTTGCTTTGTAGATGTACTGGATTAGAGGCAATTAGAAGAGTTTCACTTTATTTAAACTTAGAAATTTATTATTGTACCTTGTATTTCAGAATTTCATTTGTAACCTTTGAGAATTTTTGTATTACTTGGAATGTATGCTTTGTTTTGATCTGATGTGAAACCATTAGTGTGACATCTTTACCCTTGTCGGGTTGGGGTGTTACAATTATGGTATCAGAGAGACAGGCTGCGATTCGTAATACATTTACCCTTGGCCTGTGTAAGTTAGGACCACTAAGTTTCCCTGTAAGCACTCATAAGATAACCTGTAAGATTTGCTTTAGGATCTCCCTATAGGAACCTCAATTTGACCAGTGAGGAATGGGTAGACTAAGGCATATATGTGAGTATCATTTGCTTCCGCATCACTCTGATTCGTGCCTCTGCCTTTAGAAGTTTTGTAACTTAAAGCTTAGAAACCAAGTAAGTGGAATGCCTCGAAAAACCCACCTGGATACCTTACACCAATTAAGTTTCACTTTCAGATTCTGATCTCCACCTCCGACTTGTTTGACAAGCTGTTTGACACCTTTTCGACCTTATCATAGGTTGTTCAACCATAATGTGTTCGACACATTTTGTGAATTCATTGCTTATGCTGAATGTAAATGTATCATCCGATACTACTTAACTTTGCATAGATCCATTACTACTCCTATGAGAATTCCGGTAATTATTAACCATGGATATAGGAAGCTATGTTCCTTTCCTTTGAATGACGAACCTTGTACTGCCAACCATTTCGGTTGGAAGGATATGATGTTATGTTATCTCTGTATGGGTTGTTAACTGAGCATGATGATGCTAATAACGGATATTCTGTACACCTCACTTTTGACAATTATACGATGTTCGTATTACTGATAATACACGCCCTACTTACTGCTTATGCTAAGAAGCCGAACAAATTCCCACACTTTGAACTGTTCGTTTATCCATCTCAACGCTTTCATTGAAAAACGTGCTGAACTTCGATATATGAACTCCCCGTCTGATTCGATGACTGTATTCGTGCTTTGAATCTTTTGATCTTGACATGTCTCATTGTATGGTCTTTTAGTTATGGACTGGATGACTAATTGTAAAGTTGCCATGGACTATCCAATCTGAAATGTGATCTAACAATCTATCTCACCCTATTTTGTTATGATGAATCTCCACACCTGAATCTGCTAAAATTCTGCCGTTATGGAAGCACCAACCCTGAACTCATATGATTATCAAGTTTTTCCTGTCAACCATTACTATCCGCCCTTGGAAAGTCCCGCCATCAGGAAGTATTTTGTTGTACGAAGATTTTCCGGTATTTCCGATGTAATATGGTTTGCTCACCTCAGTGATTCTCTTTGGATGCTCTTGTTGGTTTTGAAGAATAAGGAAGAAGGATGTGTCGACGTATCGACTGTTGTAAACCGAACCGTACCGCTATCAGTAATCATTATCCGTTTCCTAGTACCAATAATTGAGTTGGTCCTTCTTTTGAAACTCCGTATCTGATTTCATCGTTTTAGATTTGAAGGGCTGAAGCAGCAACCACAAGAACTTCTAAGAAAGGGGTCAATTAATCGAGGGTAACCTCTGTAAAGTGTTTTGTTTTATTTTCGAAGAAGGAAGGCGACATGAAGTGTATGTGAAGGTTTTTCCCAAAATGATTTCAGAGACTGTCCTTTCACTCGTTAAAACCTTATGAGTTTGAGTGATGCCAATGGTATTGGCTAAGAATGGTCATGTCTTTGCGTATTTTGGACGAATTGTCATAGTAGGACATTGTGTTATGTTCAGAAAACGAAAGAAGAACATGGAGTTTATTGATGAGTCGACCACTTGTTATAGAAGAGGAATTTGATTAACATTCAGAAACCATTGTGGACGACACTACCCTGTATATTGTGAAGACAGAGTTTTCCACAGGAGGAACCGAGATCGAAGACAGTTATCGAAGTGAGAGACTTGGTGGAAGGGTAAGTAAAGATGGTGGCGACCAGCATTACCATGGATGAAGCACCTAGGAAGAAGAGAGGAGCTGGGATAATACTCAACCATATATTATGCAAACCGTAAAGATTACAGTTCGGGCATCAAGACAACCAGACCGTAGGAGACGAACCATTCAACACATAATCTGGAGTTGACAACGGCGGTGTTACCTCAAAACCTGGAGCGGTGTTAGAAGACCTGTCGAAGAAACGCAATCTTGTTTCTCTATTCATTTTAGTTGTACTAAGATGAATTGATAGCTGAAGCAGGCTTGCGGATGGAGGGATGCACAGTGATCATGTCAGAGACTACCGTTACGACGCCACAATAGCAAGAAGAGTTGCCAAAGGCTTGAGGAACCAGACTTAAGTTTGTAATTCCTTTTCACCATGAGAGAAGATAGACAAGCGTCAACTACTCCAACTTGGAAGGAACTTTAGAATTTTGCAGGAGAATAGACGAGTGTTGAATCGGACATTGTGTTCAGCCGAGATGATTCTGTGAAGGATGAAGCTATCGACGACGTATTCGTTTCCCCTCAACCTAATTAAATTCCGTTACCTGTTAAAGAGGTCCTTTGAATGATTTGGTTCATTGTTAGTAATTCCGTTCTGTGTTCATTCTGCGTTTGTTGAATAACGATTTGCATGAGAGTTTTGACGAGATATGGAAGGAATTTGTATATTTATGAAAAGACGGATGTTGAAGTAACCGCTTATTCCGGGCTGAATTGAATTCGGTAAGTTATGAAGTCTTGGCGCTATTAATGACGTACCTGCATTCTGATGAACATTTTCGGATTTCTGTTACTCTTCGAGTAATTTCGCATTCTTAAGTTATGATGTTTGACTTTGGTGACCCTGAGACTGTAGGTGGACTAGTTGGATTTAGATAAGTTGTGTTGTTCACGACTTGAGATAAAGTATGACCATCATGAGGGCATATTTATATGATGCTAGTATTATGACGCCTGATCAACGTGATAATACTTACATCATATAACGTGCACTTGTTGTGGACATAGGATATTTCGAGAAGTGCCTTAGAACCCTAGAAGTTCTGATATCTGAATGAGATTATCCGCGTTTAGTGAGACTTTGGATTCATTCTACCTATCCAGTTGATTCTGCCTTTGATATGCGACTTGACACGTTTGGATGCTCGACGAGCGTTTGCTGATCCCTACACTTCCGATAATGATCTTAGATTCTATTATAGGGTTGTCTGCCATTTGATGATATCTAACGACATGCTTTCTGTCCTTATGGATTCGATCTATTATTATATGAGAATATGCCTCTGTTCTGCTATATATACGTTCCGTATTCGTTAAGTCTGTTCATTTTGATCTGCTATGGGTTAAGATATGAGATTTCGGATTCTGAGAATAAAAGACCTGTCTGTGTATGGGAATACTTTTGGAAGGCTATATTTAAGCCGAGACTATTTGAAAAGCTGAAGAGTTACTTTTGCATCACCTCATGATTGCTACGATTCGATGTATTCTCGTTTAATTCACATAATCAATTCGATGCAAACCCTGCGTACTGTTTGTACCTTTTCCTGGAGAATTTGATTATCATCCGTATTTTGGTACGTTGTCAGTTGGATTAAACCTCAGCCTAGTGTGCCTCTGTTTTGTTTCTGATCCTTTCATTTCTGATTCTTTGCAAATTTCGAGGACGAAATTTTTTTGTTAGAGGGGGAAAAGTTGTAAAACCCGAAAATCTAAAACGTATTAAAAGACCAAAATGCCCACATACTTTGAAATTTAATTAAAACATATATAACTTACAAATAAATCACAAAACGTATGAAAACGAACCAAATGCGACATGAAATGATTACGAGGCACCATAATATAATTATATGAGCTACCAATAATATCTGTAACACATTACTTAGTTACTTGAACCAAAAACTCAACAAGTATATATTTATTTTTGTTCTAAAAATAGCTACGTGTAAGTCGTATTTTAGAAACGAGGGAAATAATGAAACTTGGACATGGATACTTTGGGTTGGGCTTAGAGGCCGATCCAAGGCCCCCCCTCATTCATATTTCGGCCAGACATCACACTAAACCAGCCCAAACCTTTTGCTCCTTTCATAAAAACACCGAACATCACATAGTCTCTAAAAATAAACCCTAATTTCAAGTTCCTGCTGCTGTCTTTTGTGTTGCTGCTGCCGCACCATATAGGAGACCAAGAGAGGGTTGTTTTTTGTTCCATTCCTGTGTCAAACATCTTAAGGTAACATGTTCTTCAAGCCTCAAACCCTTGTGAATTGTTTTCTTACCAAAAACCCTAATGTTCCTTGTTTTTGTTCTTGATCGATCGGCCAAAAGAGGAGAGGGAGGAAGGAAAGTTTCGTGTGGTGTTTTGATTTCTTGTGTTCGTGTTCTTCGTGGTCTATGAGGGTATTGTATTCCTTTACACGATTCTTGTTCTCATTTAAATGTTCTATTCGAATCTTGGATTGAAAACATGCCACATAAAATCATAAAATTAAAGAAACCCTAAAAACGTAATGTTATGGATCGACTGGATTTTTGTGGTGTATAAATTCGGTTTGAATGTGTTAAAAACTGATGAGTATTGACCTAAATATGTTTTAGACTCACCTATAATCGTTTGGTGTAATGAAGTAATGAACGGGATGACAAAAACCCTAAAATATACATGGTTCTGTGATCACTGATTCTGAGCTGAATTTTTATTCGACTTTAACCGGCTATAACTTGATGATATGAACGTATATTTTGATTTTTCTAGAGCCTAGATTGTAGTTTAATGAAATATCTACCTGGAGAAATTTAGTTTGTAATTTTTAGAGGCTTAGAAGGTTACTTTTTGATTTTTTGAAAGTTACATGTCTGGTCGGACTGGTGAGTCTGGAAAATCAGTCTGGGTTTTTGAATTTTAGTTTCCAAACCGTATTGAATTAGAAATAGCCCTTTGAACTGGATAATATTTGGGATGTTTTCTAGTAGCTTGAATTTTTATAGATTTTTTGTAAATTTTTCTAAAGGGGCTAACAAGTGATAACTTTTCGGTGTTCCATCAGATACGTTTTCAGAACAAGTTGTAAAAGTGGATTTTTATTTCGTACCTAAACTAACTAATAAAATCTGTAAAAATTAAGTAAAATACTAGGGACATTGAGGTACTTCTGTGAATTTTTTTAGATTTTATTTCGGAGTTTTACTATGATTTCTAATTTATTTAATACGGGTCCAGAAATGCCTAAAAAGCTGAAAAAGTGTATTTTGATATTTAAAAGGGGTTAAGTGCTAATATTCAAACATTTGAGGTTCTATATTGTTATTTTGATAATACTAAAGGACTTAACTTGTAGGAACCTGTAACTTTACAATACTTACACCTTATGCCCTAACTCTATGATAATTACACGATTGGTCCTTAAACTTATCCTAAATACCTAATGAACCTTTAAATGTATAAAACTACCATAATAACCTTATGAACCTTGAACTACTAAAATGGAAAGACAAGATAACATGAGTAATTAAGAACATATTATAATACTCTTCTACTCCTTTAGGTGTGAAGAAGGAGAGGTCCTGAGCTTGTCAGTGTTTTCTGTTTCTGGTTTCTTGTTTCTTGTGTGCTTTGCAATAAGGTACGGATACTCTACCCTTTTTAGTAAGGGTGTCTTATCACCTATGCTACGATGTTGAGCTATGAACTTTTGCTATGAACCGTTGCTATGACCCTTTTGCTATGAACCTTTTGATATGAACCTTTTCATATGACTTTGAGATTCACTTTTGACATGACCTTGAGATATGCTTTGATATGACTTTGAGATGAACCCGTTTGCATGACTTTGAGACCTGACTCTTAGTTTGATACCCGAGCCACCTTTTGTTTCCTAGCCAGGAAGGTAACCTGGCCATGTCTGTGATGCACCACTGGCATGACTCCTGTGTGGGGGAGTGATTTCTCACGCCGTCCCCTTTTATATTATGATATGGCCATGATGACTTTGAGATTATGATTTTGAGATTGACTTTGAGTGGGGGCGTATGGATTGCAATCCTAGGCATGTATGTTTAGTGGATTTAACTATGACTTTGAGTATGACTTTGAGGTGACTGGTGCCTGTGTGCTATACACGCCTTTCATATTTATGGGAGCTGATCACTCCACCCCTTTTGATACATAAGGCCACCCCTCATATTATCTAGTTGCCTGAGAGGTATCCCCTCTGATTGTGAGATCTTGACTTTGAGTATCATGATGTTGAGATATGACTTTGAGTATGGGCTCGTGGTGGATGACTATCCTATTCTTTTCTTATTATCCATTTGTTTCGTTTATACCTTATGACATTTCCATTGCCATATTATATTTCTGTTTCGTTGTTCTTTGCTTTGTATATGTATCTGTTCACTGAGCTTTTTAAGCTCAGCCGCACGTTTTCTTTTCGTGTGCGGCAGGTAATAAGCAGGTTAGTAGGAAGCTGGGTTATGGGGAGAGAGTATTTCTGGACTTAGAAGACTTTGCTTTGTAGATGTACTGGATTAGAGGTAATTAGAAGAGTTTCACTTTATTTAAACTTAGAAATTTATTATTGTACCTTGTATTTCAGAATTTCATTTGTAACCTTTGAGAATTTTTGTATTACTTGGAATGTATGCTTTGTTTTGATCTGATGTGAAACCATTAGTGTGACATCTTTACCCTTGTCGGGTTGGGGTGTTACTTTAAAAGGATTTTCAAAGAGGCTCAGAAAAACCATCAAATGATGGACAATGAGTCAAAGCCCCATGATTCACCACTCATAGGAGTTAACACATCTAGAAGTGATGAGGGCAGCAATTTAAACTCTTAAGGAATTGATGGCCAACATGTACACCATTGTCTAAAAACATGTTCTAATTGGTAGATCAGATGATAGTAAGAGATCTTCCAAACAGGGGAGGAAATTATAAATCTCAAGGGAGAATATATTTTGGTACATGGTGAGAGATCTTCCAAACAGGGGAAGAAATTATAAATCTCAGGGGAGAATATATTTTGGTACATGGTGAGAGATCTTCCAATCTCAGGGGAGGAAGATTAACCAATAAAGAAAGAAAAGATTGTGTATGCTCAGAACAGGGGAGAAATTGATCAAAATTGTTGTATCTCCTCCTACAATAGAAAAGACAAGAGCATACAAGATGATGATGTCAGCTTTTTGAGAAGCTAACATGTCTTATTATTCAGCCAATAATAAGAACAAGGCATTCAGTTGATGGATGCTAGGAATAAACTTTTTCAGTTGATGGATACTGGGAATAAGCTCTTCAAATGAAGAAAGTTCAAATGAAGATTCTGGAGTATTTTATATATTCAGAAGGGTTGAAGCATTCAAATGGATAAAGTTCTATCTAGGAGCTTTCAGTTTCAATTTCAGTTCACTACGTTTGTTCATCACTTGCAAAGGCATGTTGGAAGAAGACTTCTTGGAACAAGCATCCAAGATACACAGCACCATTGCCTCTTATAATTCCTCCATCCAAGGAAATTGCACCATCTTTTATTCAAAGTACTGCTATTGTTCAAGACAAAGAAAAATGATGTTATTGCTGAAAAAGATTAACAGAAAGTAGATGAGTTAGAAAGAAAGATATTTAATCTTGAAGAACAGAAGAAATCTTAGATCAAGAGTCTGACTATGAAGTGTTTGAAAGATCCTCACAATCAAAATTTAATTCAGAAGAAACATGTTGATTAGGGAATCACATGTTTAGGGGAGGATTGTTGGGAATTAAATGTTCTAAAGATTAGTATTGGGAATTAAAACGTTCACAAGGTTAGTTCTGCTCAAAGAAATATACCAATTATCATTCTACTGCTAGTGTATTTCATTCTACTGCTAGTGTTAGAGATTCTGCTGCCGCAAGGATTCTACTGCTAGTTCAACAGATACTGCTATTGAAGAGATAAGTGTCGAGTATTCTACTGCTGTATGGATAAGTATACAAAGATATTTTGTGTGTAAAAGTCAAAGATATACGGTAGATAATATCTTTGATAGATGTTCATTCAACAAGTTGTGTACACAGATACAAGTTGTATCTTAAGGACTGACACACTCAAGCAAAGCAAGTAGCTTCGACAAGACTTTTCATTTATTGTAAAGATCTCCTTAGTTGTATAAAAGGAAGATCTTATATTAGTTACAAATAGTCTGTGTGTTAAAAAATCTGAATGTGTGAATTTGTGATTATTGTAACCAAAAGAAAAACTAACTCAGTTGATAGAACAAGATAGAAAACAAGGTTTTTCTTTGTAATAGAGATTCAAGGTTTTGTAACCCTAGTGATAGTGAAGATCACTCGTATTATTCTTAATAATATTGAATCGTTTGGTGTTAACATTCATTGTTCATTATCAAATTCAACAACCACCACTGTTTCATTTCCAATAACAAATAACCTTCTAAGTGTGGTTAAGTAGATTCCGCATACTTAATCATATTCACTCAAAGTATCTCATACACTCATTATAAAGGACTAACATCCTATTAAGTGTATCGAAGCATCCTCTCACTATCTTGGTTTGCATGTCTTCTTTCCTCAACAGACCGTTGTTTTGAAGGTTTAGGTAAAAAGTTTTCGGGTGTAAGGTGAGGGCTTCATGTATGGATCATTTTCAAGAACTTCTAAAAGGAAAGGTTCTAGTCCATCAAGGTAAAATAGAAACCTATCTTTCTAATCTAGAAAATCGTCGACATCTAGTAAAGGGACAAGAGTAACATGAGCTCCCCCTAAATCCAGGAATTGTGGAAGGTCATTACTAGGAATGTTTAGGAAAGTACTACCACCATTACCACCAGGTGGAGAACGAGGACCATAATTGTTTCCAGGGTTTTCAGCATTGTCATTGTTTCCTAACATAATAGGATCTTGATTTTAAAGTAACAAGTTCCTTTTAATTGAGCACTTGAAAAAGATTTTTAAGATCAAACTTGCTCTGATACCAATTGTTTGTCCCAGGTTATGTCAGTTTTGTGAAACAAAATATAAAACAATTTAAGTACAACACAATGTTTAACTTTTCAAACATGTAATGCTTTATTGATGTATAATCAAAGAATTACAAAATGTTATGTATAACACTAGTTGAATGACAATGTAAGGATTACTCTTTGAACAAGTAAACTTAATGAATATCAAGTTTACAAGCAAACTTATATAGACCCACTGATAGGATCAGCTGTCTACCTGGAAGTTCGAACAAAAGAGTTCATGAACTTCTAATGATTTTACAATAATAATGAGAAGCAATAACATTTACTCATGACCAACATTCTCTTTAAATAGTGGTACGAGGTTACCTTGATCCTTGAGTAGTTGGGACGTGTCAAGAATCTAGTAGAGAAGTACAATTGCATTCAACGCTCTTCTATTCTTGAAAACATATCAACCCTTCTTTTGTAAACAGTTCTGCCAACTGTTCACAATCTTTTCACCAACTCATACTACGCGATACTTTAATTTGAAAGACTCTTTTGCGCCTCTCTTTTGCTTTATCAAATTAATCCCTCCTAAATCACTCAGAGGGATTTGAGCTATGCTCAGTTGGTAGTTATCAAAGAGTAGTGAAGTTCATCAGGGTATTGTCATCCCCTGATTCACTTTTAGCCTTCAGCGAGTTCCTTCTACATATCAACTGATATCCATGTCAGCTGATAAGTATGTCTTCAAGTAATGTTCAATTTCCCTGACGATATCTATGACTTGAACTCTGCTAAGGTTGCTCGTTGATTTTATTATCAACAAGTCTTCTAGAGTTGCTCGCTATTTTCATTATCAGCGAGTCTTCTTTACTTATACTAATTTATGTTCAAATCTTAGTAAGAGACCATTGGGTACTAAATTTGCCCAATAAAATGACCCATAAAATCGTTAACAAATTACACCTAATCTCCTTACCTACGAAATCACGTCAAAATTTCACGTATTTGTTAGTGTTTAAGGTAAGAAAGTGATATGTGTGCATACGGGAACAAATTTTGGAAGTTAGTGAAAAATTACGAAACTTTTTTCAGGTCACATATTCAAATACGACATTAGAGAAAAGATTTGTTGCTGCTTGCTATTTAAAGACTTGAACCTTCTTTTTGTTGATAACAAAACTATGGCTTATGTTTAGTTGATATTTTATTTACCTTCGCACCGACGCATTAAGGTGAAAAAGAGACTCTAGATAATATGGTTTCCATAAAAGATGTAAAAGTTATGATATAAAACATCGGACTCTTTCATTATACAGGATAAGTATAAAAAGCGTGTTCTGTTCATGAGCGTGTACTGTTGAAACAACAGTGCACGTTGTGAGTATTGCTACAGTAGCTACAGTGCTACTGTAGCTACAGTGTTTTTTTTTTTTTTTTTTTTTTTTTTTTTTTGAAAAGTTATCTAAAAAAAATATGTTTCAAAATTGGCAAAAAATACCCCGAAAATTGACAGCTCTTTGCAAAAGTAATCCTTTTAAAAAAAATCTACTTGAAAAATGGCAAAAAATACCCCTGAACTTCGCAGCTCTTTGCAAAAGGAGTCCTTTGTCAAAAAATCCATTTCGCATCAAAACATGACACCAAAAAATATTTTTCAAAATTGGCAAAAAATACCTCGAAAATTTACAGCTCTTTGCAAAAGTAGTCCCTTTAAAAAAAAATGTTTAAAAAATGGCAAAAAATACCCCTGAAGTTCACGGCTCTTTGCAAAAGGAGTCCTTTGTCAAAAAATCCATTTCGCATCAAAATACGACAAAACACGTATAGCACAAAATTTATAAGCAACACACCCGCGCAACGCGCGGGCTCCCACCTCGGACTCTTTCATTATATTGGAGAAGGGGCATGTTAAAGTGGTGAATAATAGAATATATCAAGATTTGGGCGAACGAGAGAGATTCTCCGAACACCTCAAACTACTAATAATAATAACAATTGTAGGTGACAGGGAGATTTATTCAAACCTTCAGTCCATCACGTACATTAAGAAATCACATTGGGCTTCGTTGTTTTAATATTTGTATTCTTCTTCTTGAACCAACCATTTTCATAATTAACACAGCCGGTCATAGCTTTTTAAATTATTGTTTTTTAGTGATTTGTTGCTAACAAATGCGTGAACAACCCAGTGTTTGATTTAGAACTTATTAGTATTATAAATCATACATGATTAATAATTAGGTAACGATTAACAAAGATAAATAAATTAAGATTTGCAAAATGCATCAAATTGTATTTTAAATAACATAAATATTAGATGTTGTATCTTTACTAGGGAAGTTTATAGAATAATAATTACAGAAATTTAGAGCCAACAAAACACGTTACCATGTCTCTAATATTTACGAAGTCATATTCGGTCTTGAACCTTTCCCCTCTACGTCTTGGTACAGTATTACAAGCATGCACCTTTATCATTGCTATATGTGAAACATAAACATGCAATCCGTAAATAACCCTTTTTAAAACTCATAAAAGAATTAAAAAAAAAAAAAAAAAAAAAAAAATGATAACAACCCACAATTGCTAATATATATCTTTTTCTTAAAATCTAAAAAGAAGTTAATGTTCTGAACAAGAATTGAGGGAATAAATATTCTTCTTATTGATCATTAACTATGAGATTTACAAAGAGTATATATAGACAAACATTAGGGCAAAAACCCTAATAGCTAACATGGGTCATGGGCCTATTATGGGTTATATGGACATCCACTAATAATTATCCATAACATTCCCTCTTGAATGTCCATATTGTTAATACGCTTAGGGAATGCTGCCTCATTAAAAACCTTGCCAGGAAAACCCAGTGGGACAAAACCATGACTAAGGACAAAAAGAGTGCAGCGCGTACTATCTCCCTCTGATGACTACATCACTTGGTATCTTGTAAATAGGTCAACGAAATCATCACTGGAATGAGAAGTGTCTTGTCGCCTTTGATGTAACGTTACTTGAATATAGCAATGTATGCTACATTATCTTCATGCAATAGTTGCTATCTCCTTTCCAGAATTTATGTATGGTTTGATGAAGTCGCCTTGATTGTTTGCTCTATCAAATGCCGGGAAAAATATTCGCCACTTGTAACAATATATCCATGTTGAGATCGATCATTGTAAGTTAAACATATATCCTGCATCTGCAAAACTAACTAAACTTGTTTTGACGGGTTAGTAAAATATAAACCCATATCCTTTGTACCTTGAAAATATTGAAATATTTGATTTACTGTGGTTCAATTTGATCAACTACTATTCTCGAGAATTTTAAATCATGACACGTGTTCCATGCATTCTATATTCCTTAAGAAATCTCAACAAAAATGAGCTCTTGTTTTATAATATTAGACGCATACAACTTATTTCTCATATTGACAGACATAACAATAAATATCCTTTCTCATAACATTCATGTGTATGGATTTCACCCAATAATCACGTTTCATCATAAGAGACTTTCATAGTTCATTAGTTACTTGCGTCTTTATATTCTTTGGCCATTCATTTTACAACTACACTTCTTGTAGATATCCAAGATCCTCACCTTGTATTTATCATGCGCATTATTATATACAGTATTATCGACGTCGTTTCAGTTCTTTTCGATTCCACACTTTACTAGACATTATATTCTATCATTTGTTGAGATCTCAAAGTTTTTTTTTTTTTTTTTTCATGTACCCGGGGTTTTCAATATCCTTTCATGTCTAGTTTTTCTTTCAGAGACTATTATGGGGTCTTTATTACCTCGATTCGACCATCTTAATTTATTGCTCCATTTTATCTATTCATTCGAGGACTTTTTATTTGGAATCGATTCGTCTATCACGCTGCAGACGTGCCATAGACTTACTACCAATCAATGATTTTACTGTTGGGACACACATTGTAATTGGAGCAATAGCAGCATAATATGATCTAGTCACTTTCTTTAGGTCACTAAATATGTCTGGCATTTACTATATCTGGAATGTTATTTGTCCCTTGAACTTTAAGTTCATATTCATTAATGTGAGGATCAACATCTATATCATAATTCATTCCATATTTCTCGCTGCTCATTCTCTCCCCCTGAATGTATTATCAATTTAAATATCCCATTTTGTATGTTGCGGTGTATTTACTATATATCACACAATTACAAAATCTCACATGGAAAATTTGGTTTGTGACCAAAACCATTCTAACGGGGAGGATTCATTATAGATTGTTGGCAAAATGCGATTCATATGTCATAACATGCCCCATAAACTAAAAGTTTTGTTCTCACAATATTATTGGCTTTGCAATCAACTGAAGACGTTTTATAAACGTTTCAACAAAAGCAATTCGCGTATGAACATGGGCTACTTTTATGTTCAACACTTATTCCAATAATCGCCCAATACTTGGAAGTTTTCACCACCATTTTTAATAATTTAATTTGGAAAACCGTGCTCGCATTTTATAAGCCGAGCCATTAATCACGCTAATCTTAAGTTGCGTCTTTGATGATCATTTTGACGATGCATCGATTTTATAAATCAAAATGATCCATATGGCACATGTATAGGCCTACATACATGCCCTTTATATTTTTCCACAATTTAAGGAAGCAAGTTCTTATTTGTATTTTATGGTGATAAGTAAATAACCAACTTCCACTGAGAACAATAAAAATTTATCTTGGAAGAAACACATCATTCTTTTATATATTTCGCATCATCACTAAACCGGAATGGTCGAACCGGTTTGCCAATCAATACAAGTTGCACAATATTCTTAACACATATACATCATATATCATAACATAATGTCCATTAAAGAATTTACAGAAACAAAAATTAATAAATAAATTATGCACGTTACTATGCTTGGCCACAAAACAATAATATGTAAAATAAAATCTGTATACGTCATTCAACTATATTGCTATAAACATGTTTATAACTCAGATCACATAACAAACTAGATAGCCTTAAATAGGTTATGTGTTATTATAAAATTGATATGTGTCGAGTAAAGACAGATTGAAGTCTTAAAGCATTTATCAATTCGAAAAAAAATATAATGGACACCAAAGAAATAAAATAAATAAAATAAAGCCTAATAAAACATTCATAGCCAAAAATAATAGGAATCCAAACATAATCAAGAATGCCTAAGAAAAACACCTAAAGAAAATTCCAAACCAAACACTTAAAGAAAATTCCTAACAAAACACTGAAAGAAAAATTATTCATGGCTTGACTCTACCAATTAATCATCTGTAAGAAAATCATCAGCTTCCAAATAAGTTTCATCATCAGTATGGTCTTTAGGACCATCGGGGATATCATTTTTATTATCATAAACAAAGTTTGACTCTACCCCGTTTCCCTTGTTCTTGATAGAATTTTGATAAAGTTCAACTAGATGCCTGGGTGTACGGCATTGCTTTGCCCAATGACCAAAAGTGCCACAACGATAACATGAATCCGCTATTATGTTCTTTTCTTTTTCATCTCCTCTATTCTTTTCCTTATCTTGCCACTTCTTGTGACCATTGTTGTTCTTAAAGTTAACACTATGATTAACAGCATGATAATTACCTTTACCATTGCCACGCCCTTGACCACGACCTCGACCAGAACCATAACCTCAACCAGAACCATAGCCTCGTCCACGGTCATAACCACGACCACGACCTCCATTGTGATAAGTAGTCACATGCGCTTCCGATAAAGGAGCGGTACCAGTTGGACGATTATCATGATTTTTCATTAAAAGCTCATTATTTTCTTCGGCCACAAGTAAGCATGAAATTAGGTCACTATATTTAGTGAATCCTTTGGCTCGATATTGCTGTTGCAATAGTATATTCGAAGCATGGAATGTGGAAAAAGTCTTTTCCAACATCTCGGCATCACTAATTGAGTCACCACATAATAGCAATGTGGAGGTAATGCGATGCATGGCCGAGTTAAATTCACTCACTGTTTTGAAATCTTGGAGCCTTAAGTGAGTCCATTCATATCTTGCCCTTGGCAAGATGACCGTTTTCTGGTGGTCATATCGGTCCTTTAACTTATTCCAAAGGGCTAGTGGATCTTTTACTGTGAGGTACTCAGTTTTTAAGTCCACATGGAGGTGATGTCGTAAGAACATCAATGCCTGGGCTTTTTGCATATTAGTTGTTTCTTTTCCTTCGTGGATTGTATCCACAAGCCCATGTGCATCCAAGTATGTCTCGGCTTCCAACGCCCAAGACAAATAATTTTTTCCGCTTATGTCTAAAGCCACAATAGAAAGATTTGCAAGTTTTTGCTCCATTATAACTATACGTTGACATTTCGATCCATGTTTGGTTAATTTAAATTATACTAAACTTTAAGCAAATATAATAAGTTATATAAAATAATTACGGCAGAATGCACATATTAAATCATGTTACGCTTATAATTAACATATTTTCAATAATAACATATAACAAGAATATAAAACCACTTTTCGTTAAATTATTATATAAAGAATTCTTTTATGTATATATTGGTATCATTGGATATAGTCTTGGCTCTCTTATGTTGATTAAGGGAATAGTTGGATACTAAATAAATCTCCATTGATAAACATTCGATTATCGAACCAATACAAACAAACAATATATAGTTATTTAATATGCAAGTAGGATTCAAAAGTAAAAATAGTTGAAATCCAAAACGTGAACTTTAGATACTTTGAATCGGTTAATAATAAAGACTACTCTCGGGAAGAAAAAAAAACGATAAACATCTACCAAGTTAAAAGAAAATAAAAATAATAACAAAAACATACAAATAAGAACGCCATAATACTACGAACACCAGCAATCAATTATAAGGTTTCTCTTATTTTGATTTTAATAGAATACTAATAATGTTATTCATATTCATATAAAAGTAGTACTAACGTGGCACATAACTCTATATGATAGTATAATAAAACAAATACGTATAAGGGGTCCAAGACATACCTTAATCAATCATCCATTATATCACGGGATAACTGTAGACAGAGTACCGTTTAGAAGTCGAGGATATTGAAAAAAAAATCACCTTTTAGCTAGAGCGTGCTGATAACGTGTTCTGAACAAGAATTGAGGGAATGAATATTCTTCTTATTGATCATTAACTATGAGATTTACAAAGAGTATATATAGACAAACATTAGGGCAAAAACCCTAATAGCTAACATGGGCCATGGGCCTATTATGGGTTATATGGACATCCACTAATAATTATCCATAACAGTTAATGATTTTTCCTGGATATTGAGTATTCTCTAAATACAAATTTCAGGAATTAACTGACAACAATTACTTTAGGCCGGATGTCAAGTAGCATACACTTTCACCATACACCTCAGCGCCACGTCAGCTTTCTCTCTCCTCTCACTTCTTTCCACCTCTCTTCACCTTTTAGTGGGCAAGGGAAACCCATCTTCACCTTAACTCTCATTTTTTTTTTAATACTTAAACAATTAAAAACGTAAACGTAAAAATATAAATACAAAAACGTATACATACAAAATAAAAAACTTTTATTCATAACTTAAAAATATTACACAGACTTAGAAATTAAAAATACTAAATTAAAAAATGGAATTAAATATTACGAGACAAATGCTCGACCAAATCGGCACGAAGGTGTTATACATTTATTGGTGTTATAAATTTTTCTTCTACCCAGGCTCTTTACATTTATTTAGTTCAATTAATACACAGGCTCTTTACACTTTTCAACCTCAACTTTTTCTTCTACTTTATTTTCCGGCAACAATGGTAAGACCATCTTCTTTTTCTTACTTATCATTTCTTTTCCATACTTATGTATAACAAATCTGCATATTTGTGGCTTCTTCTTTATTTATTGTTTCGGTGGTATTGACTTTTTCAAATAAATGTATAACACCATTAATGGAATTCGACAATTAATATTCATGGTACCATTTTTCTTTCTTTTTCTTATGGTGATCAGATCACCACTTTGTGGTTTTGGAAACTGTGTTGCCGCGTGAATCGTGGTGGATGGCAAGGAGCATACGCGTGAGGCAAGGGGAAGTCGTGAAGGTTTCACCTCCCTTGCCGAGTAGTCTTATAGGCTACTGTGAGCAAAATCGGACAAAATATCATTGAAATAGCTCATGACTTTGCATAAAAAATATTGAACAACTTTATTAAATACAACAATTTGATAAGGAAGATGGTATGTTGCAACCATTTACAAGTTACAGCAATAAACATATTCCAAGCTTTTTTCAAATAATAATGTAATTTATAAGGTATTTTAGTGTTTAGGTGGTTTGTTGCAACAGTTTCTTAGGGCCTACAGAGTGGAACCTGGTTGAAGACGGGCTGGAGCAGCCAGCTGGGAAACACCGCCGCCGAGCTGCTGGTTGAAGACGGGCTGCCCAACGGGTTGATGTGGGCTGGCTACACTACCAGCTGCTGCTTGTATTCTTTGTTCCAAAATCGTACCGTTGAACGGCTAATTTTTTTTAAAAAAAAAAAATTTTAAAAAAAAAAAAAAAAAAAAAAACGCTCCCCCATTCATTCAATAGCAACGGCTAAAAAAAAAAAAAAAAAAAAATCCTTCTTTATAAACCCATTTCTTTCAAACATTCAAACACAAACAACTAAAATCTTCACCCCAAATACATCACTTTTATCACAAAATGGATTCATCTTCCTCCTCGTCTTCATATTGTGATCCGCCTTCTCTTTTCGACTCGTCAACGGGGAGCACTTTTAACTTTTTCCAAACGGTTTTAGACGCGTATCAAGACACCGGAAGCTCTACCGACACCCGTAGGTACATTGATCGGGAACGGGTCGAAGCTCACGAAACACTAATGCGTGACTATTTTGTTGAAGACTCGAAATTCGACGAGTCATTTTTCCGTCATCGTTTTCGCATGAGCCAAAGGTTGTTTTTGAAGATTGTTGGTGATATTGAAGCTAGGTTCGAGTACTTTCAAGAAGGATACGACGCTCGGGGGAAAAAAAGTTTCACGGCTTTACAGAAATGCACATCGGCGATCAAACAATTGGCGACGGGTGAACCTCCAGACGCGTACGATGAGTATTTATGCATGGCGGAAAGAACATCACGCGAGACCCTCGAGTATTTTTGTGATGCGGTCATTTTTTTATACCAAGCGGAGTTTTTACGTAAGCCAACATCTCACGATGTTGCTCTCATCACACAAGCATGGGTACCAGACACTTCATTTAGCGTAAATGGACGACATTACAAGCATGGGTACTACCTTACCGATGGAATCTATCCTAGGTGGGCTACGTTTGTTAAGGCATACCGGCATCCGGTCGAAGAGGACGAAAAGAAGTTCAAAAGACTCCAAGAGGCGGCAAGAAAGGATGTTGAGCGGGCCTTTGGTGTTCTCAAGGGGAAATGGAAGATTTTGGAGCGTCCCCTCCGGTTCACGACAAAACAGAAGATCGGGAAAGTCGTCGCCACATGTACTATATTGCACAACATGATCATAAAAGACGACGGGAGGGCAATATCACAGGTTCGTATTATGGATCCACCTGCCCCTATAGCTTATAACCGGTATGATCTGATAGCGCATATATCGGGTTTGGACTTAGCATACCTTGATGACCCAGCGGATCAGCCACCACCGATCGAGACATTGATTTAGGTGTCTTTATGTAGTATTTTATTTTCTAATGATGTCGTTTATGTAGTTTTTTTAATTATGTTTAGGTTTATGTAATGTTTATGTCGTTTATGTAGTTTTTTTTTAGTTTATTTTAATGAAATGTTTAAGTTTTTTATTATAAATGTTTGATTAAATTAAATGAAAAAAAAATAAATAAATAAAATAAAATAAAATAAAATAAAATAAAATAAAATTGGGAGGGTTGAAAAAGTGATGAATGCCTAAGAATTAAGTTGGGAGGGTTGGTTGAGAGGGTTGGAAGGGTAAAATGAGTTGGAGAGATGTTATTGGTGGAATTTAGGAGGGTTGAAAAATAACACCACATGACTCCTTGAGCCCTTATATTTCAAATATACTAGTCGAGATAAACTAATAATTATATCGACATCATCATAAAGTGTTCACAACCATCGTGTGTTGTGACTAAATCAAATGGCAATGACATATGGAATCGATGAAAAACCCTTTCTGCTATAAAGGCGGTTTGATTTTAATTTGTTGTTAGTTAAAACATGTAAGCATGAATCAATGTATCACCAAAGGTAAGAAACAAGGTGAATACCTCGCCGCATTGCGGCGGGACTTTTTGGCGTTTATTTTGATTTAGTCTCTTTCTTTTTTGTAAAGAAAAGACAGCAAGAGACCATAGTTTTATATATTTGGAAATCCACATTCATCATAAACAAATGGAGGTGAAGAATTCCTTTGGTAACTATGACTCCCGTACATGTTCAGAGAATACAAATCCAACACAGTACTCATGTTTGGCGCCGTATACTTGTCATAGATATATTACACATTGCAAAACACTATACGTTGGTCATTAACTGTGTGTGTGTGTGGGGGGGGGGGGAGCGGTTTTGCTAACGAAATAGAAACAACGGAAGCTTAAATCCAGCCATCAACTGTATCCATCCTGCGCAGCTCTTCAAGAATAAGATAGCTTCCAGCCATCGATTCCAGTTTGCTAGAAAGCATAAATCATGAAGCTGAAAAAAAATAGAAAAAACAGACAAAAAAAAGGATATATTACGGTATTCCACATACATTGTTTCAGTGTACGATAGTCCCGGTCTGATCGTCATCTCAGGTGAACCATAATGTACTGACGCATGTGAGTGCAAAAACGTGGGGAGCACAAAAATATTGACAAAGTACCAATGATGGACATACGGCGACCAGGCGAATTTAGTAATAGCTACGCTTGGTCGCCGTACATCCATCGTCGGTACTCCGTCCATTTATTGGTATTTAACTTCGCTGCATAGTATGTAGTGACGTTGTTAAATCTGCAGAACCTGTTAGCAATTAAAAGGAAAAAAGAAAAACATTAGTAAGCGGAATCGTAAATGAACCTTATACATCCTAAAGGACAGTATTGACCGTCTATAGAGATATACAATTCTGTCTTTATATAACAGAGCTCCAAGAGCATGCGTTCACCATCAGTTCACAATTGGATGATCCGAAGCACAACTTTCTGAGCTACGGTGCCCCAGATATCAGTTTCAGAAACTCAACAAACCTAAGGTTCGGAGTAAGGGAAACTGATATCATCTAGCGCCAGGAATTATTTCTGTTACTTTTGAAGGCTAACTAATAGTAGAAATAATTCCACGCATAAACCAACACGAAGCTGTAATCAAAAATAAGAATCTTACACCAGTGGACGGAGTGTTTCTTGAATAGTGGATGGGCAGACGAAGTTTTTGAACAGCAGCTGCATGAAAGGCACTACATTGTCAGCTGGGTCAGTGGCTGCGTCTGGACAGAACATAGAATCCAGAGCAGACTTTCTGGCACTCGAACAGTGTATAAACAGAAAATATCAGGTAACAACAGGATAGGTACCATGGTAGGCTAACTTAAAACCTACAAAGAGGATGGTGAATATAAGCGAAAGCTTCTAGCAACAACTGTTACCTGTAACACTTATTCAAAACTGTAGCAACACATTCGCGGGACGTCTTCTTCAGTTTAACCTGTTACTTTTGCTTCTGCGACTACTTCAGCGAATGCTCGAGAGTCAACAAAACTGTTCAGAATATAATTCGTCTCCCTCCTGCAAAGAACGTAAGTGAATTATGTTACCAATGTTATTATAGAATTTAGTGACACAAAGAATTACTATAATTACTAATATAGAGCGAACCTTGGATAAAAAAGTCCGGCGTTTGTTTATTTTTTGACTCGACATCCAAGCAGCCCCTATAAATTGTGGCTACAAAAGTGAAACAACTAACTGAAAAGAGGGTAACGGGAGTTGCATTACAATAACCAATTGTTCGACGGGAAAAAATGTTTAACTCATATTATGGCCGAGCACGCACGCACCTTTGCCATACAGATTAGTTAATAAAAAATATACCATTGAGTACGCAAAACTTACTTATTCGGTAGTGGAAGGAAAACCTTCGATCGAACATTCACACGGACATCGTCTTGTGTAAAATATGACGATCAGGTGGTTGAAGAAGCCTCCTGTTGACCGTTTACCCACCAAACCTACGCACAACATTTGACGTCAATAGAAAACAAAGTAACAGAAACCTAAACTTCATATTCTTGTATTTTGTTTTTCGCATACAAACAAAGTCAAAAACGAATATTGAAATGAAGATGCAAACAGAAAAATGTATACCATTTGGGCCAGCGTAACGCAAAATGAGCCCGGCTATAGATGATAAGAATGAGAAAGGCAGTGCGTATTCTGATAATTTGTAGGTGAGATTGAGCTTCTGGACCACATCATTTATTCCATGAGAAAGCCTACCAATTACAAAAGAACATGT
The DNA here is from genome assembly GCA_021014915.2 of Artemisia tridentata subsp. tridentata. Taxonomy (NCBI): domain Eukaryota; kingdom Viridiplantae; phylum Streptophyta; class Magnoliopsida; order Asterales; family Asteraceae; genus Artemisia; species Artemisia tridentata. Next base: position 133,671,696 of record CP139501.1, read on the forward strand.
GAATACAAAATATTGTAGCTCATTTTGTTCCCTAAATTATCTTATACAGCAAGTTAAAATACCTTTGGGGCCTCTTTCCAAGGAATTCATGGACATGCGCCAATGAAGGTTTGAAGAGGTCGAGTCTCGCAGCCGATGCCTTTTCAAAAGGGACTGACCCACTCATTGGTCTGCAATTTCAGAACAGTTAATATAAACACCGGAAAACATATATATTTCTAATGAGTACACACCTAGTGGTACATTCAGCACATAAGGGGTAAGTATTACACCAAATGCAAGATACACCTTGTTAATATGTCTAGATATACCTGCACTGTTGACCAATACATCGACAGTCCCCATAATAGTGATACAAATAGGAACTAAAGGCATAAGTAGCCAATACCTTGCAGCAGGGAAATGCAAAACAACGGTCGTCTGTTGTTTCCATCTTCATATATCCATTCCCAGATTAGTTTTCCCATGAATAAGGCTGTCACCTATAGTTAAAAAAATTTGATCCCCTTGCAAAGTAATGTGCTTTTTTCGATCTGCCTCTCCCTGTAACAATTTTTAACATGCCGAAACTAATGGAGTTCAAAAATCAAGAAAAGGGGACACAGACACATTGACAAAAAACCTGTGTTCAATTTTTATTTTTATTTTTTTCATTTTATCGAGCTTATTGTTCAAGTTCATCGTCTGGCTTCTTCGTTTTTTAAAGCATTTTTTGCCCTTAACAGTTGCAATTTGAAAGTAAAGCACACTTCAAAACACCAACGACTCAAAACTAAAGTGCATAGACTTTATTCAATTTTCATACCTATGGCGCTTGGCATCCTGAACACATTTGATTCATTTCCATTTAAACCATTTCTCTAACCGCACACATTTGACTTACTCATATGAAATAACACCATATAGGTATCCAATAATCAAAAAAAGCTAATTTGTATCACCAAAATGCAGTAAGCCCTTAAACTCTTTATTCAACTAACCTTATCCATACACCCCCTTGATTAAAACTCCTATTAACTGTTCCAAACATGGGGCTTATTTACCAAAGGTATATATTGTATGAAACAATTAAAAAACCGTAACACAAATAACCACGCATACCTTGATTCATAAAGTCGGTCGATCTATTATTGGCAACCAACGTTTTTGAAGCAGCGGTTCTTTTCAGGCCCTAATCTTACATCAACTGAAGGTGTTCCAGATCTGTATACCCAATTGACAATCAAAATCAATATATTCGATAAACAAACTAAAATAGTGAAATCACGTTACGTTAAAATTAACATAAACAAGTTTTTAATCGGAAGATCCCGTTTCTACAACTCTAGAACAAATTTACAACTTCACTAATGATCAAAGAAGTAAATTTGGATTTAAGACTTCACATTTTTATGTGACAAAACATTTTCTTCAAAAATATACTTTACAAATTATTTTTGAATAATTAAGAAATGTTTTAATGGAAAAATAAGTTTAAAATACACAACAGCTATTTTCCCCCCCAAAATCAGCTCCAAACTTCCCCAAATAAGTTTTCACCAGAAAAGACAAAAAATGGAGTGTCTTTGTCTGACACGGCTCCACGGTTCCACTAAATTTAGTGGAGCCGTCGGTGATTTAGTGGAGCCGTCCCTCTGTAACGGCCATATTTTTTCTGCCTATAAATACCAGCCCACTTCACAGATTTTCTTCACCCTTTTTCACACAGAAACTTCTGAGTTTAAATCTCTCACACCATTTTCCTTTCTTGATCATTTAGTTTAGTTTTTCTTTTGTTCAAGAGTGATCCAATCATCCAACTTAGAGATCCTCTTCATTCCTCTTCAATAGCAAGAGAAGAACACAAAGTATCCAAGAAGATACAAGGTGTTATCATTCCTCTTCAAGCAAGAGAAGAACTCAAAGTATTCTAGAAGATACAAGAGTTATAGTTGTTAGGTTTATTGTAACATTTGTTACAACCTTGTTGTATCATAGCATACATCAAGATTATTTTTCTTTTGTGAGAGAGTGAGTCAAGATCATTGTGATCTTATAGAGATAGTGAATATCTCTTGAAGCCATTGGGCTTGTGTGATTGATCAAGAAGATCAAGGGTCAATAGGATAGAGTTAGTCAAGTGAGTGTTGATCATTGTGATCGTGTCGAGATCTTGGAGATCTCTTGAAGCCATTGGGCTTGAGTGATTGGTCAAGTGGACCGTGGTAGATTGGTTCTAGCTAAGATTAGCGACGTGTACGGTTTTATCCGCCTTAAGGGAGGTTGTTGACATAGTGCTTGAAACTCTCGAGTGTGGTACTCGGGGAGTGGAGTAGGGCAAAGAAGAGCTTCGTAGCCGAACCACTATAAATCCTTTTGTCCCGGTTTGATCTTTCCATCTCTACTCTTTACTTTCATTACTTATTATTAGTTAGTTTAGAGTGTAGTTCATATTGGTGTTGTTTGATTGCACATAAGAATTGAATCAAAGGTTTCCAATAGCAAAGTTTTTAAGAAGTTTTAAAAGAACTAAAAGAACTTAAAAACCGGGAAAACTATTCAACCCCCCCCCCTTCTAGTTTTCCACAATTGGTATCAGGAGCCACATCAGTCAAGATTTTAAAGTAGATTGTATTTTAAAACTTGAATCGATCAATGGATTCCGACATATATCTAGAAGGGCAATCTATGAAAAGACCACCACTTTTTGAAACCGATTGCTTTATCTATTGGAAAATTAGATTCGAAACGTATGTGAAATCAAAAGACAATGATCTTTGGCATGTTATTACCGAGGGTGAGTTTCAACCGATTCAAATGAATCCGGTAACTAAAAAGGATGAAATAGTTTCTTATGGTAAACAAAGTGATGAACTTAAAAGAAAATTAGCCAAGAATAATGAGGCTAAAATGATGATTTACAATGCTTTGCCCAAAAAGGAATTTGAAAGAATTTTCATGTGTAATACGGCAAAAGATATTTGGATAACTTTGTTAGTCACTCACCAAGGTAATAACCAAGTCAAAGAGAACAAGATAGATCTTCTTGTTTACCAATATGAATAATTTTTCATTTCGGAAGATGAGTCAATAGATAATGCTTTTGCTAGATTTAATACTATTATCACTAGTCTTAAAGCTCTTGATGAAGGTTTCTCTAGCAAGAATTATGTTAGGAAGTTTCTTAGGGCTCTACATCCTAAGTGGAGAGCAAAGGTCACCACCATAGAAGAGTCAAAGGACTTGGCGACACTATCACTCGATGAACTAATAGGAAACTTGAAGGTTCATGTGATGATAATCAAGAAAGACTCCGATATAGTTAAAGGGAAAAGCGAGAGAGTTAGATCTCTAGCATTGAAAGCCAAGAAGGAGTCTAGTGATGAGGAATGTTCAAGTTCCGATAGTGAAGATGAAGAATATGTGTTAGTGGTTAGGGACTTTAAAAAGTTCTTTAGGAGAAGAGGTAGGTTCGTTAGACAACCTCGTGATGAAAATAAGACATCACGAAAGAACCGAGTTGAAAAGAAAGGGACAAGTGATAGGAAATGCTTTAGATGTGGAGATCCTAATCACTTCATAGGAGAGTGTCCCAAACCACCGAAATCCAACAACCAACGAGCTTTCATAGGAGGCTCGTGGAGTGATAGCGGTGAAGATGAAGAGAAGAAGCCCAAGGACGAAACATGCCTAATGGCTCAAGCTTCTCATGAGATATGCTTGGGAATCGACTTAGAGCCTGACGAATGGGTCAAGGATAGTGGATGCACTAATCATATGACGGGTAACCGAAGTCTTTTCTCATCATACAAAGCATACAACGGAGGTAATGTCACTTTCGGTAGCAAACTTAAGGGCAACATTATAGGCAAAGGTATGATCACTCAAAACTCCCTCACTATTAGAAATGTTGAGCATGTAGATAACTTAGGATTTAACTTGCTTAGCATTAGTCAAATGGTAGATAATAAGTGTAAAGTTATATTCTCCGAAGAGGGTAGTGAGATTATTAAGGATGGTAAAACCATAGGCAAGGGAGTTAGGAGAAATGGCCTATTTGTTTTGAAAATAGGAAATAAGCCTCAGGATAGGATATGCTTAGCAACCATAGATGACAATTGCACTCTATGGCATAGGAGATTAGGTCACGCCAATATGCGATTAATACAATCATTGGCATCTAAGGAACTAGTTAGAAACCTACCTAAGATTAAGTTTGATCAACACTTTTGTGACGCTAATAAAGTTGGAAAACAAGCTTATTCTAGTCACAAAGCTAAGAATATGGTCTCGACCTCTAGATGCCTAGAACTCCTTCATATGGACTTATTTGGTCCATCCGCCGTAGGGAGCTACGTAGGAAACTACTACACCTTAGTGATAGTTGATAATTACTCTAGGTATACTTGGACTAGATTTCTTAAGAATAAGACACAAGCTTTTGAGGAATTTGAAATCTTTAGTAAGAAAGTCCAAAATCAACTAGGATGTACAATTGTTTCTATTAGAACGGATCATGGTCGGGAATTTGATAATGAAGTGCAATTTAGAGCATATTGTGATGCTAATGGTATTACACATAATTTCTCGGCTCCACGCACTCAACAATCAAATGGGGTAGTTGAGCGGAAAAATCGTACTCTACAAGAGATGAGTAGATTGATGTTGAATGAATAATCAATTCCGCAAAAGTTTTGGTGTAATGCGGTGGACACCTCAACTTACATACTTAATAGGATTCTAATTAGACCTATGTTAGGAAAAACACCATATGAAATCATGAAAGGTAGAAAACCTTCTCTTGATTACTTTAGAGTGTTTGGAAGTAAGTGCTTCATACTAAACACTAAAGACTACCTCACCAAGTTTGACCCAAAGTCTTACGAAGGTGTTTTCCTAGGATACTCCCAAAGTAGCAAGGCCTATGTAGTCCTAAACAAGGAAACAATGAAAGTCGAAGAGTCACTCAACGTTACATTCGATGAAAGTCCTCCACCAACTAAGACATCACCCTTGGTGGATGATGACTTAGATGAGGATGAAGCCATTAAGGTTAATGGCAAGAAACCCTTAGAAGATGACATTGAGGATGAAATAGTTGAAGTTGACGAAGTTGTCAACATTAAGGAATCCAAGAACCATCCCATTGAAAATGTCATAGGAAACCTTAACCAAAGAACCCTTAGGTCACAAGCACAAAACAAAAGTAATTTCTTTTGTTTCATATCAACCGTAGAACCTAAGAATGTCGGTGAAGCGATTAAGGATGAAAGTTGGGTAGTCGCCATGCAAGAGGAACTTAATCAATTCACCGCAAACCAAGTTTGGGATTTAGTACCTCCTCCTAAGAAGCAAACCATCATAGGAACTAAGTGGGTGTTTAGGAATAACTCGACGAAAATGGCTTCGTAACTAGGAATAAGGCAAGGTTGGTAGCACAAGGCTATAACCAACAAGAAGGAATAGACTACGATGAAACCTATGCACCCGTAGCTAGATTAGAGTCTATTAGGATACTCCTTGCCTATGCTTGTGCCTTAGAATTTAAGTTATACCAATTGGATATGAAAAGTGCATTCCAAAATGGTTATATCAACGAGGAGGTATATGTTGCACAACCTCCAGGATTCGTTGATTTCGAGAAACCGAATCATGTTTATAAACTCAAGAAAGTACTCTATGGTCTCAAACAAGCTCCTAAAGCTTGGTACGATAGACTAAAGGCATTCTTGATCGAACATGAATATACCATGGGAGTGGTAGATAACACACTTTTCACAAAGAAATGTAATTCACATCTCATTATTGTTCAAATATATGTCGACGACATCATATTTGGCTCAACTTGTCCAGAACTGTGCGATGATTTCTCTAAGATCATGCGTGACGAGTTTGAGATGAGCATGATGGGCGAATTAAATTTCTTCCTTAGTTTACAAATTAAACAAATGGAAGATGGTATCTTGTTTAACCAATCTAAATATAGTAAGGAGATGCTTAAGAAGTTTAGTTTAGAAGAGTCTAAGCCCATGAAAACTCCTATGTCCACGGAAATAAAACTCACGAAAGATGAAGAAGGTGAGTCCGTGGATAGCACTAAGTATAGAGGTATGATAGGAAGTTTGCTATACCTCACGGCAAGTAGGCCCGACATCATGTTTAGTGTCTGCCTTTGTGCTCGCTTCCAAGAGGATCCCAAAACCTCTCACCTTGAAGCGGTTAAGCGTATCTTCCGATACATTAAAGGTACTATACACTTGGGATTATTCTATCCCAAGGGGACCGGTGTAGAAACTGTTGTCTATGCCGACTCTGATCATGCAGGAGATTATGTGGATCGAAAAAGTACGAGCGGCGTTTGTACCTTCATGGGTTGTTGCTTAACTTCTTGGTTCTCCAAGAAACAAATAGCTCTTGCTATCTTCACGACCGAAGCCGAGTACGTAAGCGCCGGAAAGGCATGTCAACAAGCACTATGGATGAAACAAGCCCTTAATGACTATGACATCCATTTAGATGACGTCCCCATTATGTGTGATAATAAAGGTGCTATTGACTTGAGCAAAAATCCCGTTCAACACTCCCATACTAAACACATTGAAATTCGTCACCACTTCCTTCGCGATAATGTTCAGAAAGGAAATATTTCTATTGAGAAAGTTCCTACTCAAGATAATATTGCCGACATCCTAACCAAACCTCTCAAACGAGAATCCTTCAATTACCTCCGTCTAGGTCTAGGAATGATGGAACATATTCCATAAATCTCATGACTCTTTGAAGTCATCTCGTCTAGACTAGGTTCCCCTCGTCAAAAGAATTTATTAGGTATAAATTCTTTCCTCGTGTCAAAAAGTCTCACTAAATCAGCGAGACTTATTCGTCAAAAATCAAAATGGGACGAAATTTCATCCCATCAGATCACGGCTCCACTAAAGGTGGCACGGCACTGTTAAATTTAACGGTACCGTGGAACCGTGTATCTGATACATCCCGTATTTTAGTCTCCTTTTTCCCGCATCACCATATTCAAACCTTCCCAACTTCTGCAATTACTGTCAAAACCAAACCTTACACTCCAAAATTCAATTACACCCCTTCAAGATCATATTCAAGACATTGATTTTCAAAATTATCAATCACTTCGACTCTTTCAACAAGAATTGTAAGTTATTTTACTTTAATTTTCTTCAATTTTGAGTCTAGGGTTTGTTCATACATGAAAATTGAATTGGGGCTTTTCAATTTTTAAGTCTTTATACTAAGATTAGACAACATGTGATTCCCTTTACATAGGATTTTCATAAACAAAATTGAATCACATATTCATATCTAGGAAACTTGCAATTAGAAGTCATCAACACTCAAATTTTTCAAAACCCTTAGCACTAAAACATTGAAGTTGCCAAACACCCCAATTCCATTGTTTTTGAAAAATTTCACGAAATTAGGTTCATGAAAAACTTTTCGTGCATTGTTGATGCAAACTAAAGACGTTTTTCTCATGCATACATGATCTCGCGAATATTGATCGAATTACATAATCAATATGTACTTTTCAACATATTTGCTTGAACAAAAGTAAATTAGGATTGTTTGGGTAATCTCATTAAGTTTAATTCTAGAGTCGAGATTACCGCACCTCCACATAGTTTGCATATAGGCACACACTAGGCTCGTGTCATAAATGCAACCACTCACTATTCTAATTTTTCCTAAAATCTTCTTTATAGGAAACAAAAATGTCTCATAAGTATGATTTTGATCATCTTCTAACCGATACCTATACACCCCAAATCTCCTGTGAACCCACAACACCCGGAAACCACATTCGTGCCTATGTCAATCTTGAAACCCATCGGTTTCATGAAGGCAGAGTCGTTGATCCATCCCTAATTTATCATCGGGATATCAACACTTCCTTTAGAGCTATAGGATTCGATTGCTTACTCCACATTAACGAGCACATTTGTCCTCGTTTTGTGTTGGAATTCTTTCGACAAGTTGAACTCGTACGTAACGAGGATCACTCTTTGTCACTTTGGTTTTGGGTCCAAAATTTCAAATTTGTCCTAACCCTTGAGCAATTTGCTTAAATTCTCCGAATTCCCAATCATGGACAATGTGCCTATACTGAAGATTGGTGTCTTGAGTCCCTCTTCAACTTTCGTGAAGAGGATAGTCCTTATTGTTCCTACATACCCTCTCCAACTGAACTCACCAAACTCATTCGTACTCATAAGTACTCCTCCTCTTACCCAAATCCAACGAAAATTTGTTTGGATGAGGTTCGTCATGAACTACTTTCTTGGGCAGTCATCTTGCGAGAAAATGTTCTAAGTCTAACAGGAAATCGTGAGCAACTTCCGGCGTGTTGTGCTCATATGATTTACTGTCTCCTCACCCAACAACCTTACAATCTCGCCTACTTCTTCGCCAAGCGAATTGTACATCTCAAGGGTAACAAAAATAAATTGATACCCTATGGGATGTTCCTAACCCGTCTCTATCACCACTTCATGAACTCTCATCCTTACCTTTGTAATCCTCAATATTCACTCTTCAAACCCGTCATGAAACCCCTAAACGAGTCATATGTCTCATCCATTCTCATTTCCGAATCCTCCACCCACTATGCTCAAGAGGAGAGTGTGATGAAAACGGGAGAAAGCTCAAGTCATAAGTAGTTAGGAAGGGATTAGTATTACTATTAGGCTTTATCTATAATAGATTAATACTATTGCATGCTTAAAGCTTAATCTATCACCTTGCATGGATATCTTATGGGATATTTGGATGATAGCTTATTTTGTCCATTTTGTTTGCATGCTTATGATTATCTTGGCAAATCACATGATGATCTTTATATGCTAGAAGTAGCTTGATATGGGACATATTAGGAAAATAAATCTCTAGTGATTTGAGGCACTATCATTTCCAGGAACTAGTTCCCCTATAAAACATCCCTCTAGCTGCCCAAAACTAACCTACACATGAAAATCCGTGAAAACAGTGTCACGGTACCACTAAACAGGCCACTGTACCTTTAAATTTAACGGTACAGTGTGATGTTTAGAGGAACCGTGTACCTGTTTGACGGATTTTCACTGTCCATCCTAAATCCCTGCAACCCTAACCTCAAACCTGCAAGTTTTCCAACCTCACATACACCCTAAGATTCCTTTGCTACACCATAGGACACTCTCATCCAATTTAATTCAAAATTCACCCATCTTGCCTATATAAGGCCTCATCCTTGCAAGATTATCTTGCACATCATCTTCAACCTCACATCACATACATACACACAATGTCCTCCACACAAGGATCCACTTCTCACATCTCAAAGAAACCTAGAATAACCATAAGACCACCAACAAGACCTCTCTTTGTGGATCTTACAAAAGATGATGAAGCAATGACACCACCTTCCCAAGCTACTCCCAATTCACCATTACCACCTAATGCACCTTCCAAAACATCCTCTACCTACACAACATCTTCATCATCTCCTTCCCTCAACACCATACCATCCTCAATGGATTACACACTCTCACCAATAACTCTATTGGACTATGCCATGCCAACTCCATCACCAACAAACTCACCACCACCACCCTCTCCTATCATGGCTCAACCTATCCAACCTCATCCCTTTGATATACATAGTGCTAATTGCCTATGTTGCCTCCACAACCGCAACCTCATCTTATTTTTGAGAGATGAAATCCACTTCATGTTCTCCTATGTGGAACATCTTTTAACGCCACCACAACCCCCCATGATGTCACCATCTCCACCACCTCATAGCCCACAAAACTAAACATTATCTTGTTTAGCTTTTCACCAATAAACCTTTAGGACACTTCTTGGAAATGAAGCATGCCTCTAGTCATTATGACTTTATGCTTCTTGTTGTCCATTTTCTTTATGCTTATTATGTAGTCATACTTATGTATGACCCTTGCTTGTCTTTATGAATGAATGTTTTCTTTTATTATGTTTGGGGCTTGACTCTTTAGTCATTTTTGTGGTTGGATATTTATCATGCGTGCTACATGTTAGATTTTGTATACTTGTTATCTAACCTTGTTTTGTAGCACGAATCATTGCTCGATTCCTTGGTATCCTCCAAACGAGGGAGAGTTTACATCAAGGAGGAGCCTTAGCAACCTTTTTGCTTCGACAAAAAGGGGGGAAATTGGGAGTAAACTCATTAAAAACTTGGGTAAAATTAATTTTAACATAAAATGAGTTTATATTTTGTCATCATCAAAAAGGGGGAGATTGTTGACGCAAATAATGTTCTAAAAACGTTATTTCTATCTTTCGATAACTTCACGTTTTGAGAATGACAAAATATGAAATCACGTTACGTTAAAATTAACATAAACAAGTTTTTAATCGGAAGATCCCGTTTCTACACAAATCACTCTAGAACAAATTTACAACTTCACTAATGATTAAAGAAGTAAATTTGGATTTAAGACTTCACATTTTTATGTGACAAAACATTTTCTTCAAAAATATACTTTACAAATTATTTTTGAATAATTAAGAAATGTTTTAATGAAAAAATAAGTTTAAAATACACAACAGCTATTTCCCCCCCCCCCCCCCAAAATCAGCTCCAAACTCTCCAAATAAGTTTTCACCAGAAAAGACAAAAAATGGAGCGTCTTTGTCTGACACGGCTCCACGGTTCCACTAAATTTAGTGGAGCCGTCAGTGATTTAGTGGAGTCGTCCCTCTGTAAAGGCCAGATTTTTTCTGCCTATAAATACCAGCCCACTTCACAGATTTTCTTCACCCTTTTTCACACAGAAACTTCTGAGTTTAAATCTCTCACACCATTTTCCTTTCTTGATCATTTAGTTTAGTTTTTCTTTTGTTCAAGAGTGATCCAATCATCGAACTTAGAGATCCTCTTCATTCCTCTTCAATAGCAAGAGAAGAACATAAAGTATCCAAGAAGATACAAGGTGTTATCATTCCTCTTCAAGCAAGAGAAGAACTCAAAGTATTCTAGAAGATACAAGAGTTATAGTTGTTAGGTTTATTGTAACATTTGTTACAACCTTGTTGTATCATAGCATACATCAAGATTATTTTTCTTTTGTGAGAGAGTGAGTCAAGATCATTGTGATCTTATAGAGATAGTGAATATCTCTTGAAGCCATCGGGCTTGTGTGATTGATCAAGAAGATCAAGGGTCAATAGGATAGAGTTAGTCAAGTGAGTGTTGATCATTGTGATCGTGTCGAGATCTTGGAGATCTCTTGAAGCCATTGGGCTTGAGTGATTGGTCAAGTGGACCGTGGTAGATTGGTGCTAGCTAAGATTAGCACTCGACATCTAGCTTAGTGTCGGAAATAGGATAAGCGACGTGTACGGTTTTCTCCGCCTTAAGGGAGGTTGTTGACATAGTGCTTGAAACTCTCGAGTGTGGTACTCGGGGAGTGGAGTAGGGCGAAGAAGAGCTTCATAGCCGAACCACTATAAATCCTTTTGTCCCGGTTTGATCTTTCCATCTCTACTCTTTACTTTCATTACTTATTATTAGTTAGTTTAGAGTGTAGTTCATATTGGTGTTGTTTGATTGCACATAAGAATCGAATCAAAGGTTTCCAATAGCAAAGTTTTTAAGAAGTTTTAAAAGAACTAAAAGAACTTAAAAACCGGGAAAACTATTCAACCCCCCCTTCTAGTTTTCCACAAACATACCTGTCAAAACATGGTCGACAACTTCAAGTCTCTACCAAAGATTTGAAATAAAGAAAATATGTATCAAAACGAATAAGCTGCATACTGACGTATTTCCATAGCAACTATTAGACATAAAAATTAAAAGCGCACTGAAAAACATACCAGCGTTTTCAAACCCTTTGTCGGCTCTTTTAATTGACTTTAACTCTCCAACAAACTAAAACTTCACACCTATGAACAAAAACAACAACAAAAAGTTTGACTATTTAAGCAACAAAACCCAAATTAAACCCTCGCAAACAGAATAAAACCCGACTCCAAAAACACAAATCAAACATAATCAAAGTAAATCGAAAGGCAGAAAACCTACCGTCGAATCCTTTGGACTCTGGATCTGTAGAAGAGTGGATGCGTCTAGAATTTGGTGAAGCGGTGGGATTTTTTTTTTTTTTAGACGAAGGAACTAATGGAGGCTTAAAGCGGTGGGATATAATGATTTGGATCTGGGTACATGATGGGCCAATCATGGGCTAATTACACGGGCCAAACTTTTAATATTTTTTTTAATATACATTGGGATTTGATACAGTGTGTAATGTATTATAGATATAATACGATGTACACGCCTAGATCATTAACTTAAGGGTAAAGGGCGAAAAGAAACTAACTAACTTGTCACATTTTGTTTGCTGAGTTGTTATTGATATATATATTTATATTATATATACATTATATTTTTGAATTTTTTTTCTTTTATTGGTATCTTATGACCATTTCGTCATTATCTGTTAATTGGAGTGTTGATAAACAAGAAAGGTAAAAATTGTCACAAAAAATCTGCAATAGACGGAATTCAAAACTATAATGTATACAATAGGTTTGTTTGGTTAGAATAAATTGCCTTTAAAAAAACTTTAAAAAAAAAATAATGTTTACAATAATAAAAATTAGAGTTAACTACATTTTTGGTCCTTGTGGTTTTCCAGGTATAACAGTTTTGGTCCAATAGTTTAAAAAGTAACGCATCATGTCCAGAATCCGACGACCTGTAATAGGTTTGGTCCAATTTTTTGTTGACCGTTAGTTTGACCAATTAAGACACATGAAATGACTAAAATACCCGCACTTAATGGACTAAAAGTGTTACATTCAGCAAACCATAAGGACCAAAAATGTAATTAACTCATAAATTTATAAAACTAAAAAAATAAACTTTTAACAGCTAAAAACTTTTAAAGAAATTAAAAACTATCAAAAAAATTCAAAATAAATTATGAAATTTTTATAACAGCTAAACTTAAGTAAGAACTAATTTTATTTTCAGAAAGAAAGTGTATTTTAAAACTTACGAAAATATTTTTAACGATTTAGTAACTAAAACTGTTTTTCTAATCTATATACAATACTAATGAAATACTAAAATTTTAATAAAATTTACAATACCTATAAAAACTGCTTATAAGTTGACAGAAATTTGAGAACTAATTTTCTTAAAAAAAATCTTTGATTTTTTTTTTAAAATTCTCTTTTCTAATTGATTTTAAAATTTATATACATTTTATTACACGTTTTTATATAGGTTTCTATGCACGTTTTTATTTACATTTTTATACACACATTTTATACACGTTTTTATATACGTTTATATATAGGTTTTTATCTACGTTTTTATATACATTTTTATCTACGTTTTTATATATGTTTTTATATGCGTTTTATCTACGTTTTAATCTACATTTTTATCTAAGCTTTTATATACGTTTTTATGTACATTTTATATTCGTTTTTTATCTATGTTTTATATACGTTTTTAAAGACGTAATAAAAACGTAGAACGTAGATAAAAACGTATATAAAAACTTAGATAAAAACATAGATAAAACGTAGATAAAACGTAGATAAAAACGTAGATAAAAATGTATATAAAAACGTATATAAAAGCGTAGATAAAAACGTATATAAAAAATGTATATAACAGCGTTGATAAAAACATAGATATATAAAATAAAATAAAAATGTATACAAAAACGTATAATAAAATGTAGATAAAAACGTATATAAAAGCGTAAATAAAACATAGATTAAAACGTATATAAAAACATATTTAAAAATGTGTATAAAAACGTGTATAAAAATGTGCATAAAAACTTATATAAAAACGTAATAAAAGCGTAGATAAAAACGTGTATAAAAATGTATATAAAAGTGTTGATAGAAACGTAGATATATAAAAACGTATATAAAAGCCTAAATAAAAACTTAGATTAAAACGTGGATAAAAACGTAAGTAAAAATGTATATAAACATGTGTATAAAAACTATTGGACTAAAAGTGAAACACTCGACAAATCACAAGGACCAAAAATAATGTAGTTGACTATCTTATTTAACAATATAAATGAAAAGACAAAAATGCCCTCAGATTTAACAGTCAAAATTGGTCAAACTAACGGTGTACCAAAAATTGGACTAAACCTGTTACGGGTCGTCGGATTCTGAACAGGATCCGTTACTTTTTAAACTATTGGATCAAAACCGTTATACCCGGTAAACCACAAGGACCAAAAATGTAATGTAATGAACTCTAAAAATTAAAGTGACTACACAACAAAGAAGAAATCGAAAAGTTTGTTACATCTTCGTCAATTTGCTCTCTTAACTTAAAAATATGTGCATAAAAGATTAAGATATACGAGAAATGCAAAAGAAAAAAGAAACATTCTTGCCGATACATTATCCTTATTTTGTTCCGAATTGTAATCCCTAATAAAAATATAGCTCCATGAGCAAAAGCTCCTGTCATGATGAATCTTGCGATGTATTGGTGATGAGTATATAACGAAAAGGTAAGTTTCCAAATTAAGACTGGGGACTGTTATTATCAAATTCACCATCTTTACAGTAGCGCCAAATCACGATTTAACACAACCAAACTCATCACTTTTTACTTACTATGGTCACCACTAAGCCCAACACTAAACCTATTTTTTTTGCAAATTTAATTAAAAACTAAATTAAACTTTTATTCACAATAAAAAAAAATACATTAAAATTAAAAACATCATAAATATTGAAAACTTAAATTGAAGTCGACGACTCCACAAGAAAGATGTTTGACCAAATCGGCACAAAGGTTTTGATGCACGTCTGGCAATTTGATTTGTCTGATAACTTGTAGTATTTGTTCATGGGTTCGTATGAGGTCGTCCTCACGATGTGCTTCCTGCGGATGCCAGTCGGGAGATATCGCATTCCCCTTGTGTTTTTGAATCTTATTATGCAAGATGATGCATGTGTATATTACATTCCTTATTCTATGAATAAACATCGTTCGTGCGGGATTGGCTAATATAACCCATTTTTTCTTGAGAACACCAAACGCTCGTTCCGCATCTTTCTTTATCGCTTCATGCATTCGCTTGTGGTAATCGTCGCTTGGATGTAAAATCAACTTAACAAGTGTCACCCATTCTGGATATATCCCGTCAACAAGATAATATCCTCATCTGTAACTTATGCCGTTACCCACAAACGGATCCTCTGGTGCTATTCCATCTTTAAGATCGTTGAATATAGGCGATTGATGTATAACGTTAATGTCATTATTCGCCCCAGAAACACCAAAGAAATCATGTCATATCCATAAATCTTGTGACGCAACAACTTCCAACAAAATGAATGTATTCGAACCATGATCGCGTCTACAATATTGCCCTTTTATATGCATTTGGAACCTCTTCCGGAATGTATATGCATCGTACATTAGATGCTCACTAATAAGGCATCGGCTAAACGATCATGAGCATTATAACGATCTCTATTTAATTAACAACGCGAACTTTCACATTTTTTTTCATTTTTAACAAATAACGCCACTTTTTTATAAAAAGACAACTTCTTACTAGTAACCTTTTCTTCTTCCGATGAATCTGTAAACATGAATGTTTCGGAATTCATTTGGATATGTGAAATGATAAATATTTTGTTTGAGTTGTATATATATTGAGAAAGAAGATGTTTGAAATTGTGTATAAAAATGATGGTAGTTATATGTAAATAAAATGAAAAAGGTTAATATTTTTTTTTTTTTTAAAATTGCATATATAACCGTTGGGGGCCCACATTTTTTTTGGCATTTTCCTCATTTTCTCTTGGGTTTTGTTCGTTGGTTACTGTCACCAAAAAGGGACGAAAATTGCACCATCGAGCGTGATGATATCTGGTTTCAATGGGGATCGCGTGTGAAAGGTACCACCACCGAGTGATGGATCGCCTAAAGGTGCATGTATGATGCATCACACTCTTACCATTAGAGAGCTAGGTGCAGGAAGCACCCGATAAATGTTATTAGGTTTCCACCTCAATAAACACCTAATAACTAAAATGCATTCCTTCGCTATAACTGTTTTGTGAGCATGTGGGTCTAATAACACACTATCAAAAATACCCTCTTACTCAAAAAAAGAAAAGGAAAAAGAAAAAGAAAAAAGAAAAAAACGAATGGCGCTCGCCAAGCCACTAACGAAAGGACGAATGACATGTCAATGACACCAATCATGATACTGAGTGGAAAAATATCCCAATAGCATACCAATGGGTTAATGCACAATGATTGATTTCATTTGTTAATCGATAACTGTATTATTTATTGCTATTGATTATGCATTAAGCTTGGAGGGTACGTAGTGTTTAGTTAACCTATATATCGAGTCATTGATAATTTATGTTTGTCATGACGAGAACATATAAAAATTCATAAAAATTCATTTTTAATCGGTTTTAGTTAAATTAACAAGGTGGAATTGCTGCAACGCACGGCGGGACTTTTTGGCACTTATTTTGATTTATATTATTGCACATAAAGAATATCAGCGTACGTTGTAGGCAAATTTACACACCCAGACAACCTTTATACATAAGCTACTGCAGACACATAGTGATCCTTTGGACGAAAGATGCGGACGCCTGTTGGGCAGTTGAGCGTGTGCGCCGACGTGTTTCACACTGAACACGTACACCTACAAATGGAAGTAAATAAAATTGCTATAACAACAGGTATTCACTGTATGAAAGTACGATTTCTAAATTTAATGTCCAGATGTTCCTCACTTGTTCCAATATTATCAGCTGTAGATTGTTAGTCTGCATCTCCGGCGGAGGCCTCAGCAGGTGCAGATGTTGTGTCTGCAACAACTACTGTCGGTTGACCTTGTGCTTGCAGCAGGACAGGAACACATGGTCGTACCGTTTGAGTGACAATGTCTACAAAAAAGAGGAATTTCACACGTTAATTGAAAGTAGGCTGCTACATAGTTACTTTAAATTCAAAATAAATGTCTACGGTATCAGCCATCGAGTGAACATGCGCATTCGCGGTACTCTCAGCACCAACAGTCAGCTCATACGCAGATGTAAAACCTGCGTAACCACGTATGGTTAACTACATAAAAAAAGCATAGGAACTTGGAAATGTGAGTAGAAAAACAAAATAGCTCAACAAAACGCATCGTCGGGATGAAAATTCCAACAATTAAGATCATATCATACCTACAAAAGGTTGACGGCATCGCCTTTTGGGTGTCTGATTTTGAAAATGCACGGGTCGTACATCATCTTCCATGACCCTTTTACCTTTCTGTCTAGTGGTATAGCTTCTATGGGTACCAGTTGCTGAGGCATGTAGACGGTCACTCGAGCGTACATCTACAAACGGAAGTAAGTAAAGTTGCTATAACAACAGGTATTGACTGTATAAAACTACAATTTCTAACTTTAATGTACACATTTTCCTCACTTGTTCCAATATGATCAGGTGTACATTGTTGGTCCACGTCTTCGGCGAACGCCTCACCAAGTGCACGTGTTGTGTCTGCAGCAACTAATGTCGGTTGGCCCTGCGGTTGCAGCAGGACAGGAACACATGATCGCAGCGTTTGGGTGTCAGTGTCTACAAAAAAGAGTAAATTCACATGGTAGTTGAAGGTAAACTGATACTTAGTTACTTTAGATTCAAAAGAAATGTATGTGATACCAGCCAGTGAGTCAACACGCACAGTCGCGGCACTCTCAGCAGCAACAGTCAGCTGACACGCAGGTGTAAAACCTGCGTAACCACGGATGGTTAACTACATAAAAAAACTGTTGGAGCTTGCAAATGTTAGTAGGAGAACAAAATAGTTGAACAAAACACATCGTGACACTAACAATTCCAACAATTAAGAACATATCATACCTACAAAAGGTTGACGACATTGCCTTTTGGGTGGCCAATTTTGACAATGCGCGTGTGGTACATCATCTTCCATCAGCCTTTTTCTTTTCTGTGTAATGGTATAGCTTCTATGGGTACCACCTCCAGAGGGATGTAGACATTGATTTCCATACTCCTCAAAGGAATGTTGTCCCTCAACCTCGGTGACATCCTCTGTAGAAACAGTACCGGTAGCGAAGTCTAATACAACCGGGCCAGCGATGGCGGCCACATCCTCTGTAGAAACAGTACTGGTAGCAAAGTCCAATACAACCGGCCCAGCTATGTCGGCTACACACGCCAGTACACGAAAACTGAGAGTTAGCTGTAAGGGTGTGGCTAATAATATAGCATGAGAAAAGGTTCGAAACTACTAACCGTCACTCAAATAAGATTGTTACGAATGTGTACGCGTTTGACCCAACAATAGCCTAGTCATTGAAGAGCGAATGGGAGGATCCCCAGATCTAAGTTCCTCTGAACCTACATCTCATGCAAACGATGTGTTAATTAAAGACAACACACATTAATATAAAACATGAAATTATAGCAACAGGGAAACAAAAGCTTACCACAACCTTGGGCAGATGCAAGACTGTTGGAGGCAAACCTTTTTGTACAACCACTTTCCGGTACCATAATACTGTCAGCACTCTTTCTCCTTAAACAACTGCCTCGAGGTTCGTTACCGTTACAGGCAACACCGCGTTAGACACAAAAGGCTGATATAGTCCAGCGGCCACAATGTTGGGACCAATTATGTGCTACCTAGCCCTTTGCTGTTCAATGCCAGTACCAATAGACTGACCACCAACATCGGAAGACAGTATGTGTTGTACGGGTGTTGGTTGCTCATTGGTCTTAACAACAGTCTGTCCGGGCATGTGCACCACAGGTGATGCGCGTGTAACGGCATTGTTTACAAATGCAACCCCCTCAGAGTCACAGGTTACATCAACGTTTGGCCTAATTTTCGTTTCTTGTTTCGTTCTCATGATGAGCTAGTGCAACTAAAAAGGCTACAACCAACTAAACATCAAAATACATACAACATGTCTCCCAACAGATAAGAGAAAAGTCAATAACTTTTTAGACCAACATAACAAAACAGCCATGTGAGGCAAATACGAAGATGCAACAACAACTAAGATACGTCTGTGCGGAAGAATGTCCGCAACATGCTTACCGTGCACGGACACCTCATTATGTGCACATGCAAACGGCTTGTTTGCATCTATAACAGCAAAAGGTTAGCGCATACTTCCGCGAGAGTGTTGATATTGGGTTTTCGTTTTGCTTCCATATTCAGTGGCCAATTATAGCAAAAACAAATAAAATAGTAACAAATATAAAGGACATTCAAACAAAAACACCTCAGTCACAATTAAATTTTCATCACATCCTAATGAAATCCTCACCAATAACATATCAAAAAACCTTAACCTAATTTCCTTGCATCAAACGAAAGTACCAAACCAAAATATATATTTAAATTGCTTAAAGTTATTATGTGAACCTGAATCTTTATTAGCCCAACTAATAATCCACCCAACCATTTCCGACTTTGAGCCATTCAATTCCTGTAAAAACCCAAAAACAAAAGTTAATTGGCGGGAAAAAAAATTAAAACAACCATAGAAAGAAAAAGTGAGCATTTGGTGTTCAATACATTTACAACGAACCATACCTCAGTGTAAACAAAACAAAACTGTGACTACTATTTTTACCTAGACATTTCATCGAACATTTGGTGTGCAACGAAACAAAACCCCAATATTTTCATAAATAAAAATAGCATTTTTTTTTTGTTAACCCTCAATCTTACTCACACTCTTCCTCACCAACAGCAAACAACCCTAAAAAATCACTCAGTAATAGTTAACCAACACAAACCTGTAAAAGAGAAACTTGTTGACAAATATCTATTAACCTGAAAAAAAAGAATACAACCATAAGTACATGGATAAATTAGGCATGCAACTTTGGTTCCAATTTATGAATAATCATAATCAAAAATTGCTTGAAACAATAATAAAACCCAAGTCTAAGAACTCCCTAATTAAATATACAATTAAACCAAGTAAACAACTATAACTCAGAATTAATATATATAAGAAAACACCAAAAATCAATATAATTATATAAAATAAGTTACCTTTCTTTATGCATAATAAATTTGATGAAAGTAATCCAAACCCAGCTGAGATTTTGTTAAAAAACGGGCTTCATACAAACGAAATTGTCAAAGATGCGTCGAAATTGAGCCGGTCACTTTTTTTTTCGAATTTGCGGTGCGTTTTTTCATGAGATTCAGGCGATTATGTGTGTGTTTTTTGATTTTATGTGTGAAGCTGTGTTTGATACATAATGGAAGAACACGTATCCCCTGAGTGTGATTACGTGGGAGAAGTTAAGGTTATCTACTGAACACGTATCGTCAAACGGAGAAGCAATAGGCCAAAACATGGGCTAATTCGCAATCTCGGGTTACAACGACTGGGATGTTGGGCTAACGTGGTGGCCCAAAGGAAGAAACTATATTTTATTAGAGCAAACTATATTTTATTAGGGAACGGAAACCAAAGTCCCCGTGAAATGTATAATTATCCTATATATAATTTACCATCAACTCTTTGCTACAGGTTTCCGCTACAGTTGTCGCAATAGTGTTGGGCTACGCTCTTTTGGGCTGTGGGCTGCTGCTTTTCCCCTTTCGTTTGTTTCCTCGCTTCTTTAGCTATCAATCCGGTACCTACCACCTCATTTATTCTTGCACCTTCTACTGCCTCCTACCCAAACCCTACTTGGTTGCCGGTGTTGTTTACTTGCGGATCGGTTATGGTCTTTTAGATTTCTTTTGCTTATGTAGATGTTCTTTGTGGTAGTTACTGTTTTTTTTTGTGGTAGGTTGTTTGTTCATCGTTTGGTTGTATACTTGCGGATCGGTTACGTTGTTTTTTTTTGTGATGCTTGCGGACGGATCGGTTGTGATAGCTGCTCTTTTAGATCTTTTTTTGCTTATGTAGCTGTTTTTTTTTTTTGATAGTTGCTGTTTTTTTTTTTTTTTTTTTTTTTTTTTTTTTTTTTTTTTGTCGTGCGTTATATGTTCATCTTTTCCCGTGCCTTATTTGTTCATCTTTTACTTATGTGCCTACTTCTTTTGCCGTAATCTTCCGGTATTTTGTTTCTTTATGGTTTATGATTTAGATCTATATTGTCTATCCGTTTTAAGGTTCGCCTTTTGCTTATGTGCCTGCTTCATCCGTTTTTAGGTCTGAGATTGGAATTTTAGATCTATAGCTGTTTTTTGTGGTTTATGCTTTAGATCTTTAGATTTTTTTGTCTGGCTAAAAAAATTATCTTTATATTATTTTGTGTCACTCTTTTATTTACTTTAGTTTATAATTTCTTTATGTATGTTTATGCAGTTACTCTTTCATATTGTGATGCGTTTGTGTTTCATATTTTTTCCCCGGGATTCAGTTTACTTATTTGCCTTTTTTCTTCTGCGTTGGTCCCACAGCTATATAATCAGGTGGTGGCAAGGCAATTACCGGACGGCATAGTGTAAACAATAGCTAAGCAACCGGTCTTATTTTGCAGCCACCATCTCTTCTGAGCTGTCTCTGTGCAGCGCCTGGGATAATTTTCTCACCTTACATTCTCTGAACACATGTTGCTTGGCAAGGTAACTAAGATTGTGGTTGCAGCCATGCCGTGTGTTTAGT
Source organism: Artemisia tridentata subsp. tridentata (assembly GCA_021014915.2). NCBI lineage: Eukaryota > Viridiplantae > Streptophyta > Magnoliopsida > Asterales > Asteraceae > Artemisia > Artemisia tridentata. The sequence goes on from CP139501.1 coordinate 133,693,359, forward strand.
GTTCCTTGCAAAGGTTTCGCCAATACAGTTCTTAAATGAGAGAATGCTCTGGAGAATGTGGTAACTACCTCCTTTACTCTTGCACTCTCCTATATATAATGGACCGTGGAGTTTTGTTACAGTTGTTGTACCATTGTTGCCCTCGCTTTTGGGTTGCAGGCTCCCGCTTTTTCCCTTTCGTTTGTTCCGTCACTTCTTTTAACCTTTTTCCAATCACAAACAGATGATGGAATGTACTGGAGATTTATACGTGTCTCTTCCTTGTGGTTCTCTTGGTGGTTGTGCGTCTGTTCTTTGTAAACTTTTGACGACTGCTGTAGAAATGTTGTGGTTTTCATATGAAATAGTTCACACGCATGGATGTTTGCGCAGTAGGCTGTGATGAGTCTGTGAGTCTGATTTAAGAAATGAATACCTGGCACTTGGCAGGGCAAACTTTTAGATTTGCAACCGTGCCAGGTGTATATATTTCTTCCGATCACTTATTAATATCAATCCAATGATATAAAACTCATAACTTCTTCACAGATCTGAGCTAAAATGTTTAAGTTTTTCACTTATTGGTTGTAAGCTTTTGACGGCTGCTGTAGAAATGTTGTGGTTTTGATGAACTCAAATAAGTACATTTTATTACCATCATTTATCCTATTAATTTGACTTGTTTTATTATATTCTGTATGAGGATTGATATTTAATCGTTTACTTTTGTAATTCTCAGGTAAAAACAAGCATTTGGTGAAACTTGGCGATTTTGGACTTATTATGGAGCAAAACATGCAAGAAGTTAAGAGTCTACTGAAATGCACAAGATCAAGACTATTTTGCTCCAGATGCGCCGCATCTCACTTATTACATAAGGCGCATCACTATCCAGATTTCACCAGATACAATCCAAGATACAAGAGGACATGCGCCGCATCTACTTATGGAGTTACGCCGCATCTTCTGGCGGTGTACGAATATTCCTGAATATATTAATCTTGGACCCCACGCGAAGTTAAGTCAATGCGCCGCATCTACTTACTAGATGCGCCGCATCTTACCCTCAGACAAAAACTATAAATACCCCAAAGACCAGACGAGTTTAAAAGTTCCGAAGTTCGACAGAAGACCGAAGTACAGAAACCTAGGACGAATTCAGACGAATAGGCAGCACAAGACACACCCAAACAAAGATACAAGAGCTGTAAGAAGGTGCTGCATGTGTTTAATTCATTAAGTAGTTTTGTTTTATTGTGTTAGTAAACTTTAATTCATCAAGATTGGTGGCTTGTGTAATGTGACAACGGAAAGATTGCACTCCCTTAAAACTGCTTTCTCATTAATTAAAGTTTATATGTTGATGTCTTTGGTGACTTTTATTAGTGCATTGATAACCTCTGTGTCTAGCTGAGCGTTGATCGGGTCGCCATGCCTCTGCCCTCGCCTATGCATTCTATCGTCTGTAGAAAAGTAGGAAGAAAGATAAATAGGATAGTCATAAGTAATCATTAAGGGTTTACTCGCCGATAAGATTAGAACCAACGAGAAAGGACTTAATCTCGGTGCGTTGCATCGAACTATACACTTCATATAAAACTAGCAATAAAACAAGTGACAAACTACTTATCTATCAGGACAGATCTTCTTATTGTCTCGAGTATTTATCTGTGTACGTGTGTGCTATTCGCTGATTCGTGCCTATTGGTTTAGTTTATTATTTAATTGAAACCAAATCGTGCCAGTCTCTCAGGCTGAACCCCCTTGCGTTAGAATAGGTTGTACAGCTAACTTAATATATTAAAATACTGATTAGAATAACTAGATAATACGTTCCACTCTTAGTGATCGACACTCTACTTACCATTATATTCATACTGACCGGGTACACTGCTCGTTAAGTGTGTGTGTGTTATTGATAAGTCGGCTAAATATAAATTTAAAACTTGAGTAGGCATTAATACTGCTAAACCGCAACGACACATCGCACCGCATCAAGTTTTTGGCGCCGCTGCCGGGGAGTGAATTGTTATTATCTGTTAATTTGATTAGTATTTTAATTAGGTTTTTAATTTTTTTTTATCTAACCGCTATTTTTGTTGTGCATTAGATTAATTTGCATTCATTGTACTATTTTGCATATTTTCTGTTTTTGTGTGTTATTTGTTTGCTTTTATTTGTGCTTATTTTCGTGTGTTTTATTTGTTTTTAATTTTTCGTATTTTCTGCATACTGCTATCGTTGTACTGAGCTAAATCAAACGATACGGCGCATCTGATTTCTCAGATACGGCGTATTGCGTTTAATTTTTATAAAATACAACGCGTTTAATTAATTCGATACGACGCATCTTTTCCCCAAGATACGGCGTATCTGTTTTTGATAAAAAATTTTCTAAACGTTAACGCCTGATGAACTCAAATAAGTACATTTTATTACTATCATTTATCCTATTAATTTGACTTGTTTTACTATATTATGTATGAGGATTGATACTTAATCGTTTACTTTTGTAATTCTCAGGTAAAAACAAGCATTTGGTGAAACTTGGCGATTTTGGACTAATAATGGAGCAAAACGTGCATAAAGTGAAGAGTCTACTGAAATGAAGAAGATCAAGACTGATCTGCTCCAGATGCGCCACATCTCACTATCAACATGCGCCGCATCTCTATCAAGATATCACCAGATACGATCCAAGATACAAGAGGACATGCGCCGCATCTAATCATGGAGTTACGCCGCATCTTCTGGCGGTGTACGAATATTCCTGAATATTATAATCTTGGACCCCACGCGAAGTTAAGTACATGCGCCGCATCTACTTAAGTAGATGCGCCGCATCTTCCCTCAGACACAAACTATAAATACCCCGTAGACCAGACGCATTAAAGAGATTCGGAAGTTCGAAAACCTAAAGACCGAACAGAAAGAAAGGACGAATTCAGTCAAGAGGCAGCACAAGACACACCCAAATCGAAGATACAAGAGCTGTAAGAAGGTGCTGCATGTATTTAATTCATTAAGTAGTTTTGTTTTATTGTTTTAGCAAACTTTAATTCATCAGGATTGGTGGCTTGTGTAATGTGACAACGGAAAGATTGCACTCCCTTTAATACTTGCTTTCCCATCAATTAAAGTTTATATGTTGATGTCTTTGGTTACTACTTATTAGTGCATTGACCACCTCTGTGTTTATTAGTGGCTTGCGGGCACCCGACTGCGGGACAAGGTGTGGCTCCCACGGTTGTTTCTAAGTTGATCACTTAGGAATAACTTTTAGACATAAGTCGTCATTAAGGGTTTACTCGCCGATAAGAATAGGACCAACGAGAAAGGGTTAATTACATACACTTCATATAAAGCTATCAATAAAACAAGTGACAAACTACTTAATCATAAGGACAGCCCTCTTATTGTCTCTAGTATCTATCTGTGTACGTGTGTGCTACTTGCTGATTCGTGCCTATTTGTTTATTTTATTATTTAATTGCAAACAAAACTGTGCCAGTCTCTCAGGCTGAAACCCCCTTGCGTTAGGATATTAAAATACTGATTAGATTAACGAGATTATACGTTCCACTCTTAGTGATCGACACTCTACTTACCATTATCTTCATACTGACCGGGTACACTGCTCGTTAAGTGTGTGTGTTATTGATAAGTCGGCTAAATATAAATTTAAAACTTGAGTAGGCATTAAAACTGCTAAACCGCAACGACACATCACGCGCATCAAGTTTTTGGCGCCGCTGCCGGGGAGTGAATTGTTATTTTCTGTTAATTTGATTAGTATTTTAATTAGGTTTTTCTTTTTATTAGATTAATTGCATCATTGTACTATTTTGCATATTTGTTGTATTGTGTGCTATTTGTTTTCTTTTATTTTTGCTTTTATTTGTTTTTGTTCGTGTGTTTTATTTTATTTTTCGTTTTTTTTGTGTGTTCTGCTATCGTTGTACTGTGCTAAATCAAACGATACGGCGCATCTGATCTCTCAGATACGGCGTATTGCGTTTATTTTTTTTTATATACAACGCGTTTAATTAATTCGATACGACGCATCTTTTCCCCAAGATACGGCGTATCTGTTTTTAACAAGAAAATTTTTCTAAGCGATAAAGTAATACGACGCATCTGCTTTTGTAGATACGGCGTATCTGTTTTGATAAATTTTTTTTTCTAAACGTTAACGCCATACGACGCATCTGCTTTCGCAGATACGGCGTATCTATTATTTTAATTAAAAACAGTTTGCGAATTATTAAACAAATACGGCGTATCGATTTCCGTCGATACGGCGCATCTTACTGAATCAAAAATCTTTTATTTTTAAACGTAACGAAAATACGGCGCATTAACTTTCGTTAATACGACGCATTTAATTTTAATTAGATAAATTGATTTTTGATTGATTAATTCGATACGGCGCATTCATAAATTCTAAGCGGCGTATCTGTCTTATATCAATACGGCGTATACAGGTCAATTGTATACGGCGTATTGACGTTCTGTGACCAAATTTTTTTTTATTTTTGTTTATTTAATTTTTATTAGTTTAGTTTTTATTTTTGTTTAGGTTACTGCTGTTCTTGGTTGTTTATCTTTCAGGTAATAATGATGATGGACAATCCGGACATAACTATGGAAGAATATATGAGGCTTAACAAAGAAAGATCCTTGTGCAATAAAAAGGTTTACGATTGGGAAAAAGCAAGATATGGTGCACAAGTCATCAATGATAAAGAACCCACGATGGAAGAGTACTTATTATCAAAGCAGGAAGAGTCAGGGAAAGAAAGAAAGACATTGCCATTTAGACACACTTGGACTTTATCCAATGATGATGATGAAGAAGAATCATGCGATTTTGGTGCAATTAGGTTTCCGGCAATAGTTATTGATGATGTTATTTCTCCGGAAGTTGCCCAAGATGAAGAAGAGTCACAAGTGTTTGATTTGAATGAAAATCCGGCAATTGTTTACAAAGAAGCTTATTCATCCGGAAGTGCTTATGATGAAAATGAAGATGAATGTGGAACAATGGTGTATAGTGCTATTATTTGTAATTTTCCACCCGAGTTGGAAAATATATTCTCATCCTATCAAAAACACCATGATGATATTCCATCGGATGAAGATAATAAGTATTCTAATATTGAAAGTTTTGATTGTATTGTGTACAATGACATACCGCAATTGCCACAACAAAAGGAAATATTTAGGTGTGGAACAGATGAGCCAGATTATGACCCCACAAAGGATTTTGAAGAAATGTGGGATGACTTATTTGAGGCGGCTATTCGGGAAAAGGATGAACTTACAAGACCACAAGTTGAAGATGAAGACTCACAAGATGAATTGGAGTCACTTACAACAAAAAGTGGTACTAATTTATTTAATATTATTAATCCCGGTACTAATAATCTTGCTAGTTTTCCTAAACAGGTTGCAAAACGAAAGAATGATGAGGTGGAATTTACTGCACCAACTAATGATGTATATAAAGCACCTGTTATCAACCCATTTTTGGTGGAGCTCGAGAAAGAATTCAAGGATGAGCTGGTGGACACGACCATGATTGAAGAGGATGATTTCAATCCTATGAAGGATATAAAGGAACTCGAACTTTTACTAGCTAAAGACCCTTTCTCATCTTTTATGGAAGTCAAGGGACGCCTTACTACCAATGAAACATTTACAGAAGAAAGGAGATTCATTGATCCTCAAGATACTACTCTTTCACATGGAATGCTCACGTCATCCAATTTATCAACCAAACAGGGTAAGGTAATGAAAATATTGCCAAGGTATGATATTTACATATTTCTTCCATCTCTAGTAGCAAATTTACACTCTTATAGTGTTTATTGCTATTTTCACCCGCACTTGATTCCAAGTGGGGGGACGTACACCCTATTACCTAGTAAATAAGGGTGGAGTCAGGCTCGTGACTCGAACAAAAACAAGCGCTTCGTGGGAGGCAACCCATGCTTATCTTTTGTTTTCTTTTTAGTTTATTTTATTTTCTTGTGTTTGTTTTTTATTTGTTTTTTCTGCATGACTGTTGTTGCTGTATTCTGCTGATACAAACGATACGGCGCATCTGTATTCTACATGCGGCGTATTGCGTTTTAATTTTATATGCAGCGCATTTAATAATTCGAGTACGGCGCATCTATCCCCTAGATACGCCGTATTCTGTTTTTAATCAGAAAAAATTTTAAACCATAACCGACATACGACGCATCTGTTGTACAGATACGGCGTATCTAATTATTTATTAAAAACAGTCTTCGAATTAATAAAATAAGAAGCGACGCATCAATTTCTATCGATACGGCGTATTATCCCATTGCATGCAGTTTAATATTTCCTACAGGTTGTTGATGCGGCGTATCCAATATTCCATGGATGCGGCGCATCGACACTCTGGCCTGTAATTTTTTCGTATTTTTATTTTTATTTCCCTAACCAATGATTAACGAGATGCTCTCGAGATTCTTTTTCTGTGGTCTCTATATTTTTACAGGTCTGGACAATTGAAGAGGTTGATGAACTCCCACATTTTATATGCTCGCATTCTTACATGGAGGATTATACCGAGCAAATCTCAGGGGAGTTTTCCGTTCTAATTCTTTTAATTTCCTGTTTTTAATTTCAAATCAAACAACGAGGACGTTGTTTAACTTAAGTGGGGGGATAGGAGAATTAGAACACTTAACAATTACTTGTCCTAAACTTTTTCAAAAATTATGCTTAAAATGTGCTTAATATATCAAACTTAAAAATTTTTTTTTAGCATGTTTTTGTTTAAGATCTAAGTTGCATAACTGCACACATGACGTTATTTTCAAAAATTGTGATTTTTCCAAAATTCACAAATCTATGAGTGTGCCGGTGACTTGTAAACTTTAGAACTTGGCTTGTATACTATTCGAGACCACCATAATAAGTATTATTTATATAATTGGAATGACTTGTCTAAATTGGTAAAATTCTAGGATTACACCAAATAGCCTTTATATGTTATGTGTTATTAACTAGCTACACTGGTTAGTTAACCCCCGTATAAACCCTTTTGTTACTCTCATTTTAAGAGTAAGATACCCCTAGAAAAACCCTCAGAGCCATTCCTTTCGTTTCTTACACCTATGTTTAAAATGTTTCGTTACACCTTAAACCTTAGCCTACCCTGTAGATTAGAATCCGTGGTTGGTTAATTGCTATAGGCAGAGTGTGTTTCCTTACATTACCTGTGTTCGCGTGCGTAATTCATTATATATGGTTAGGTCGGGAAATTGCACAATGCAATTGGAGTGAAAGTAAATATTGTATATTTTAGAGTTTATTTTTCGTGTGTTTACTACTTTCACTATTACCATTATTTCTGAAAGTATGAAAAGTATGAATAAAAATTATCCGGAAAGAAAGTTGTAGTGATGTGGTGAAATTTTACACATCTATGTTTATGTTTCAAAAAAAAAAAAAAAAAAAAAAAAAAAAAAAAAAAATGAGAAAAGAAAAAGAAAGAAAAAAGAGTTGGATGTTTATTTTAAGCCAACGATGTAAAGTTATGTAAGTGGTTCATATGGCCACTATTTGTTGTATTATATCTATGGATTGAATGGGAATTGGCAGTTATGGGAACGCCAATTAAGGTTTATTCTTTGATTAAGATTTTGTTGAGTATAATTCGTGTCTACCTAAAGCGTGTGTTTCAAGTGTTAAAGCGTGAGTTATTCAATGATATGAGTCTTATTCATGGGATGGTTGGGATAGTGATTAACCACACTTAGGATTTTAATTTATTTGTTTTGTTTATTTTTATTTTTATTTTTACACCAATTTATATCCCAAATATTATCCATACCCTGTATTGTTCTTTATCCAACCAAACCTTTGATTTATTGAGATTAGGGATTTGAGCAATCTTAAGTATCGTAGTCGTGGATTCGGCTATGTATTTATGATTTTGTCGCCCTTTTTGATATATTATTATTGGTGAAGTTTGGACCTATCTTTAGCCTATTCGAGTTAAGGATTTGAGCAATTGCAAGTATCGTGTTCGTGGATTCGATCATGTATTTGTGATTTTGTCGCCTTTTCTGGAATTTGAGATCGATAGTGAAAAGAGAATAATTAACCCTTAAGCCTAAAAACCCTTTTTAACCGCTTTAGACTTGTTATTCCTTAGCTTTAGTGGTGGAGATGTGTATACTTGCCAAGCTTATGATAGAATATTCGTCGCGACTGGACAGTTAAACGATTAGATTTGCTTTTATCGACTTATTTTATTTTACTTCTAATTCGTTAAGTGTTTAGTTGTGTGATTACGAAATAAACGAATACATGCTTAAATATAAAAATAAATCCTAACATCTTTTAGGATACATTTTCATGAGATTTAATCTAAGGTTTACTTGGGGACAAGTAAAGTTCAAGTGGGGGGATATTTGATGAACTCAAATAAGTACATTTTATTACTATCATTTATCCTATTAATTTGACTTGTTTTACTATATTATGTATGAGGATTGATACTTAATCGTTTACTTTTGTAATTCTCAGGTAAAAACAAGCATTTGGTGAAACTTGGCGATTTTGGACTAATAATGGAGCAAAACGTGCATAAAGTGAAGAGTCTACTGAAATGAAGAAGATCAAGACTGATCTGCTCCAGATGCGCCGCATCTCACTATCAACATGCGCCGCATCTCTATCAAGATATCACCAGATACGATCCAAGATACAAGAGGACATGCGCCGCATCTAATCATGGAGTTACGCCGCATCTTCTGGCGGTGTACGAATATTCCTGAATATTATAATCTTGGACCCCACGCGAAGTTAAGTACATGCGCCGCATCTACTTAAGTAGATGCGCCGCATCTTCCCTCAGACACAAACTATAAATACCCCGTAGACCAGACGCATTAAAGAGATTCGGAAGTTCGAAAACCTAAAGACCGAACAGAAGAGAAGGACGAATTCAGTCAAGAGGCAGCACAAGACACACCCAAATCGAAGATACAAGAGCTGTAAGAAGGTGCTGCATGTATTTAATTCATTAAGTAGTTTTGTTTTATTGTTTTAGCAAACTTTAATTCATCAGGATTGGTGGCTTGTGTAATGTGACAACGGAAAGATTGCACTCCCTTTAATACTTGCTTTCCCATCAATTAAAGTTTATATGTTGATGTCTTTGGTTACTACTTATTAGTGCATTGACCACCTCTGTGTTTATTAGTGGCTTGCGGGCACCCGACTGCGGGACAAGGTGTGGCTCCCACGGTTGTTTCTAAATTGATCACTTAGGAATAACTTTTAGACATAAGTCGTCATTAAGGGTTTACTCGCCGATAAGAATAGGACCAACGAGAAAGGGTTAATTACATACACTTCATATAAAGCTATCAATAAAACAAGTGACAAACTACTTAATCATAAGGACAGCCCTCTTATTGTCTCTAGTATCTATCTGTGTACGTGTGTGCTACTTGCTGATTCGTGCCTATTTGTTTATTTTATTATTTAATTGCAAACAAAACTGTGCCAGTCTCTCAGGCTGAAACCCCCTTGCGTTAAGATATTAAAATACTGATTAGAATAACTAGATAATACGTTCCACTCTTAGTGATCGACACTCTACTTACCATTATATTCATACTGACCGGGTACACTGCTCGTTAAGTGTGTGTGTTATTGATAAGTCGGCTAAATATAAATTTAAAACTTGAGTAGGCATTAATACTGCTAAACCGCAACGACACATCACGCGCATCAACGCCATACGACGCATCTGCTTTAGCAGATACGGCGTATCTATTATTTTAATTAAAAACAGTTTTCGAATTATTAAACAGATACGACGCATCGATCTCTGTCGATACGGCGTATCTTCTGAATCAAAAATCTTATATTTTGAAACGTAACGAAAATACGGCGCATTAACTTTTGTTAATACGACGCATTTAATTTTAAATAAATATCGATTTTTGATTATTAAAATTGATACGGCGCATTCTAATTTCTAAGCGGCGTATCTATTTTCTGAATAAAAGTCTGATTTATTTTTAACGTATTAAGATACGACGTATCCCATTTATAGGATACGGCGCATCAACAGCAGATATCAGAAGCTTTTATTTTACCTTGATCGTTTCACTCTTCTTTTGCACGAGTAAGTTTTATTTCAGGAAGATGGACGATCCGGATATTACGATGGAAGAATATATCAGACTTGGAGAGGAAAGAGCCTTGAGCAATAATGGGATCTACGATTGGGAAAGAGCAAGATATGGTGCACAAGTCATCGAGGATAAAGAAGTCACTATGGAAGAATACTTGATTTTAGGACGAGAAAAGTCAAAGCATGAAAGAAACAAATTGCCATTCCGACACACTTGGACTTTATCAAATGATAATGATGAAGAAGAGTCATACGATTTTGGTGCAATTAGGTTTCCGGCAATAGTTATTGATGATGTTATTTCTCCGGACGTTGCCCAAGATGAAGAAGAGTCACAAGTGTTTGATTTGAATGATAATCCGGCGATTGTTTACAAAGAAGCTTATTCATCCGAAAGTGCTTATGATGAAAATGAAAATGAATGTGGTACAATGGTGTATAGTGCTATTACTTGTAATTTTCCACCCGAGGTGGAAAATATATTCTCATCCTATCAAAAACAACATGATAATATTCCTTCGGATGGAGATATTAAGTATTCTGATATTGAAAAGTTTGATGCTATTGTGTACGATAACATACCGCAATTACAACAACAAACGGAAATATTTAGGTGTGGAGCGGATGAGCCAGATTATGACCCCACAAAGGATTTTGAAGAAATGTGGGATGACTTATTTGAGGCGGCTATTTGGGACGATGCTGAAATTGCAAGACCACTAGTTGAAGATGGAGATTCACAAGATGAATTGGAATCACTTACAACACAAAGTGGTACAAATTTATTTAATATTATTAATCCCGTTACTAATAATCTTGCTAGTTTTCCTAAACAGGTTGCAAAACAAAAAGATGATGAGGTGAAATTTATTACACTACCTATTGAAGCACCTGTGATCAACCCGTATTTGGTAGAGCTCGAGGAAGAATTTGGTGATGAGCTCTTAAACATTGATATGATTGATGAAGATGATGATTCCGACCCTATGAAGTATATAGAGGAACTCGAACTTTTACTTGCCAAAGACCCTTTCTCATCTTCTGCGGAAGTCAAGGGACGCCTTACTACCAAAGAGACTAACCAAGAAGAAAGGAGACTCATTTTTCCTCAACACACTACTCTTTCAGATGGAATGGTCAAGTCATCCAATTTATCAACCAAACCGGGTAAGGATAGGAAAGACGTACATATATTGCCAAGGTATGATCTTTATTTATTTCTTCCAGCTTTAATAGCAAATTTACACTCTTTTCGTGTTTATTGCTATTATCACCCGCACTTGATCCCAAGTGGGGGGAACAACACCCTATTACACAGTAAATAAGGGTGGAGTCAGGCTCGTGACTCGAACAAAAACAAGCGCTTCGTGGGAGGCAACCCATGCTTATCTTTTATTTTATTATTCTGTTTTTGTGTCGAGTCAGTCAGGCCGCAGAGGATACGGCGCATCTCAATCCCAAGATGCGACGCATCTCCTGCACAGGTCATATCTTTATTTTTCTGCATTTTTTTTATTTTCGACTTTAAAACTTTTTATCAGTTTATTTTAATGCGGCGCATCCCTGGTTAAGGATGCGACGCATCTTCTATTCTGATCCATACTTATTCCAGGCTCGATACGGCGTATCTTCTTCCATAAGATACGGCGTATCGACTGACCTGATGATTTTCATTTTAATTTTTATGTTTTATTTTAACTAACTACTAATGTATTATGCAAGTTTGAACCTTTCTTAACTTAGGTGTGTTTTAAAGCCTTGGTGGTATTATAGATTCCTGCATTTCCTGTGGATACATTGATTATGAAGCTTAAACGTTCTAATCCACAAGAAAGATGATTTTTGCTCTTATACAAATGGAGGATCATACCGAGCAAATCTCAGGGGAGTTTTTCTGTTCTAATTCTTTTATTTTCCAGTTTTTAACCTTTTATACAAACAACGAGGACGTTGTTTAACTTAAGTGGGGGGATTGGAGAATTAGAACACTTAACACTTACTTGTCCTAAACTTTTCAAAATATGCTTAAAATGTGCTTAATATATCAAAATTTAAAATTTTTAGCATGTTTTTGTTTAAAGTCTAAGTTGCATAGCTGCACACATGACGTTATTTTCAAAAATTGTGATTTTTCAAAACTCACAAATCTACGAGTGTGTCGGTGACTTGTAAACTTTAGAACTTGGCTTGTATACTATTCGAGACCATCATAATAATTATTATTTATATAATTGGAATGACTTGTCTAAATTGGTAAAATTTCTAGGATTACACCCAAATAGCCTTATATGTTATGTGTTATTAGCTAACTACACTGGTTAGTTAACCCCCATATAAACCCTTTTGTTACTCTCATTTTTAGAGTAAGATACCCCTAGAAAAACACTCAGAGCCATTCCTTTCGTTTCTTACACCTTTGTTAAAATGTTTCGTTACACTCTTACACCTTAGCCTACCCTGTAGATTAAAATCCGTGGTTTGGTTAATTGCTTTAGGCAAAGTGTATTTCCTTACATTACCTGTGTTCGCGTGCGTAATTCATTACCTATGGTTAGGTCGGGAAATTGCACAATGCAATTGGAGTGAAAGTAAATATTGTATATCTTTGAGTTTATTTTTCGTGTGTTTACTACTTTCACTATTACCGTTATTTCTGAAGTCATGAAAAGTATGAAAAAATTATCCAGAATTATCATTTTGGTGATGTGGTGAAATTTTACACATCTATGTTTATGTTTAAAAAAAAAAAAAAAAAAAAAAAAAAAAAAAAAAAAAAAAAAAAAAAAAAAATTTGAAAAAAAAAAAGAAAAGAAAAAGAAAAAAGAAGAAAGTTGGATGTTTGTTTTAACCAACTTATGTGAAGTTTTGTATTAAGTGGTCGATATCACCACTAATTGTTGTATATTATATCTATGGATTGAATGGGAGTTGGCAGTTATGGGAACGCCAACTAAGGTTTATTCTTTGATTAAGATCTTGTTGAGTATAATTCGTGTCTACCTAAAGCGTGTGTTTCAAGTGTTAAAGCGTGAGTTATTCTATGATATGAGTCTTATTCATGGGATGGTTGGGATAGTGATTAACCACACTTAGGATTTTAATTTATCTGTTTTGTTTATTTTTTATTTTACACCAATTTGTATCCCAAATATTATCCATACCCTATATTATTCTTGATCCAAACCTTTGATTTATTGAGATTAGGGATTTGAGCAATCTTAAGTATCGTAGTCGTGGATTCGACTATGTATTTATGATTTTGTCGCCCTTTTTGATATAATATTATTGGTAAAGATTACTTGGTCCTATCTTTAGCCTATTCGAGTTAAGGATTTGAGCAATTGCATGTATCGTGTTCGTGGATTCGATCATGTATTTGTGATTTTGTCGCCTTTTCTGGAATTTGAGATCGATAGAGATTAAGGAGAATAATTAACCCTTAAACCTAAAAACCCTTTTTACCGCTTTAGACTTGTTATTCCTTGGCTTTAGTGGGGGAGATGTGTATATTTGCCAAGCTTATGATAGAATATTCGTCACGACTGGACAGTTAAACGATTAGATTTGCTTTTATCAAATTATTTTATTTTACTTCTAATTCGTTAAGTGTTTGGTTGTGTGATTATGACAAAAACGAATACATGCTTAAATATAAAAATAAATCCTAATATCTTTTAGGATACATTTTCATAAGATTAATTCTAAGGTTTACTTGGGGACAAGTAAAGTTCAAGTGGGGGGATATTTGATGAACTCAAATAAGTACATTTTCTTACCATCATTTATCCTATTAATTTGACTTGTTTTATTATATTATGTATGAGGATTGATACTTAATCGTTTACTTTTGTAATTCTCAGGTAAAAACAAGCATTTGGTGAAACTTGGCGATTTTGGACTTATTATGGAGCAAAACATGCAAGAAGTTAAGAGTCTACTGAAATGCACAAGATCAAGACTATTTTGATCCAGATACGCCGCATCTCACTTATTACATACGGCGCATCACTCTCCAGATTTCACCAGATACGATCCAAGATACAAGAGGACATGCGCCGCATCTACTTATGGAGTTACGCCGCATCTTCTGGCGGTGTACGAATATTCCTGAATATATTAATCTTGGACCCCACGCGAAGTTAAGTCAATGCGCCGCATCTACTTACTAGATGCGCCGCATCTTACCCTCAGACAGAAACTATAAATACCCCAAAGACCAGACGAGTTTAAAAGTTCCGAAGTTCGACAGAAGACCGAAGTACAGAAACCTAGGACGAATTCAGACGAATAGGCAGCACAAGACACACCCAAACAAAGATACAAGAGCTGTAAGAAGGTGCTGCATGTGTTTAATTCATTAAGTAGTTTTGTTTTATTGTGTTAGTAAACTTTAATTCATCAAGATTGGTGGCTTGTGTAATGTGACAACGGAAAGATTGCACTCCCTTAAAACTGCTTTCTCATTAATTAAAGTTTATATGTTGATGTCTTTGGTGACTTTTATTAGTGCATTGATAACCTCTATGTCTAGCTGAGCGTTGATCGGGTCGCCATGCCTCTGCCCTCGCCTATTTATTAGATCGCCTATGCATTCTATCGTCTGTACAAAAGTAGGAAGAAAGATAAATAGGATAGTCATAAGTAATCATTAAGGGTTTACTCGCCGATAAGATTAGAACCAACGAGAAAGGACTTAATCTCGGTGCGTTGCATCGAACTATACACTTCATATAAAACTAGCAATAAAACAAGTGACAAACTACTTATCTATCAGGACAGATCTTCTTATTGTCTCGAGTATTTATCTGTGTACGTGTGTGCTATTCGCTGATTCGTGCCTATTGGTTTAGTTTATTATTTAATTGCAACCAAATCGTGCCAGTCTCTCAGGCTGAACCCCCTTGCGTTAGAATAGGTTGTACAGCTAACTTAATATATTAAAATACTGATTAGAATAACTAGATAATACGTTCCACTCTTAGTGATCGACACTCTACTTACCATTATATTCATACTGACCGGGTACACTGCTCGTTAAGTGTGTGTGTTATTGATAAGTCGGCTAAATATAAATTTAAAACTTGAGTAGGCATTAATACTGCTAAACCGCAATGACACATCGCACCGCATCAGGTTTTCATATCAAATAGTTCACACGCATGGATGTTTGCGCAGTAGGCTGTGATGAGTCTGTGAGTCTGATTTAAGAAATGAATACCTGGCACTTGGCAGGGCAAACTTTTACATTTGCAACCGTGCCAGGTATATATATTTCTTCCAATCACTTATTAATATCAATCCAATGATATAAAACTCATAACTTCTTCACAGATCTGAGCTAAGATGTTTAAGTTTGTCACTTATTGGTTGTAAGCTTTTGACGGCTGCTGTAGAAATGTTGTGATTTTCATATCAAATAATTAACACACATAGAAGTTTGCGCAATAGGCTGTCATGAGTCTGTGAGTCTGATTTAAGAAGTGAATCCCTGGCACTTGGCAGGGCAAACTTTTAGATTTGGAACTGTGGCAGGTGTGTTTACTTCTTTCGATCGCTTATTAATATCAATGCAATGATATAAAACTCATGACTTCTTCACAGATCTGAGCTAAAATGTTTAAGTTTGTTGCTTATTGGTTGGGATAGCCTGTCATGAATCTGTCACTCTGAATATGTAGCTCTTGGTAAGCCAATCTTTTAGATTTGCACCTGTGGCAGGTGTATTTACTTCTTGCAATCAGTTTTTAATATCAATCCAATGATATCAAATTCTTAATTTATCTGCAGGTCGAAGTCAGATAACGTCAAACTAAAGATTGTAAAAAAAAATAGACAGAATATCAGTGATGGATGTATGGCAACCAGTCACGGTTACTGCATATATGCAGCTATACCCGATTTTGTATGGTGTATACATCCATCATTGATACTTTGTTGTTGTTTTTTGTACTGCACAATTTTTTTACACTGAACTGTCTCACTACATATAATTGCCTCCTTTCAACTACCACTGTATTTACATGGTATTTACACTCACCATTCATAGTTTTTAAATCTTTGCGTAGTGATTCTCTTCATATACATAGTTTATTTATATTTTTTTATTCTTCAGCTTTGTCTTCTTGCATATTCATGTACATACTTTGATCATCTTTTTCTATTCTTCAGGTTACCTGCTCCATCTACATGGCTGTTCTCTGTCGTTTACATGCTGATATAAACTTTGCTTTGCCCCAGTTTCAATTCATAATAGAATGCACTTATATATATATATATATATATAATATATATAATATATATATATATATATATATATATATATATATATAACATGTAAAATACATAAATACATACACACTTTTTTTTGGGTGCATGTCTTTGTTATTCATTATTCTATTAAAAGGTTTACACTAACACTTATAATATTATATATATATATATATATATATATATATATATATATATATTAATATTTTACTAGAAGAATTAATAACAAAGATATGTGCCAAAAAAAAAGTGTGCATCTATTTAATGCATGTTATATATAACAAAACACGGTCACTGATAATTGACTGCAATTTTGGAAGATCAATGCAAAGCGAAATAGTATAGTCTTAGAAATGATTTGGTGCAGATCGTTTCTTTACACTATCCTATTTCACTTCTGACTGATCTTCTAAAATTCAGCCATATTCTTGACCATGAATTTTTATCAGAGGAATGCATATCTCGCACAGAGTAAAAAAAAGCCCAACACTGACTCCAACAATGTACGTTTCCTCCTATGTCTTGCTTCGAACAGTAATTTTTCCTCAATAGAAGTTATTGCTTTTTCTGTCTTTCTAAAATGCCTTTTTCTCAATGGTTTGCAGCCACGGTATTTAGGCGATGATGATAGCTTTGCACATTCCCATTTTTCCAGCTGTGCGTTCGTTGGCAGGGCAACCACGCTATCGGTTGCAGCCACAACGCACAATTCATGCTGATCACAAACGTGCATGTCTGAGCCTTACTGACGTCAAAACGTCTAGGTCCTCACTCAACTGCGACTCCTGATCTGAGGTATGTTGGATTGATTTATCTGCCGGTAACCATTTACTGTCCATCAATCGATTGCTAATATCCTTTATTAAGTTAAGAAAAAAACAGCAGTTAATATTCATCATGGTTTACCATCGCTTTTCGCCCCAGGAATAGTGCCAGCTACTAATATGTCATCTTTTTCTATTTCCAGATATTAACAATTGAACTTACGCGGCAACCATAGATTTTTTTTTTTTTTTTTTTTTTTTTTTTTTTTTTTGCATATTCATAATTGTGGTGGCACAAATGGTTCTGGTCAAAAACATTCTTCAGTTCAGAAAGAAGGATGAGAAGCGGAAGAGAATGCTGCGATAAGTAGTTTGATCCAAATTTCTTCTTCGCAGCATCCTCTTCCGTTTCCCATCTTTCTTTCAGACTTGAACCATATTCTTCGCCAGAACCAATTGTCTCACTACACTTCCGGCTTTGCAAAAAAAAATATTACCTTTTACTGGCACATAACATAAACCTTATGTATCCGCCCTTTACCAGGTAAAGAAAATGTTTCCTCCTATCTCTTGCTTCGAACAGTAATTTTTCCTCAATACAGGTTACTGCTTTTTGTTCCTTTCTAAAATGTCTTTTTCTGAATGGTTTGCAGCCGCGGTGTTTAGGCGATGATGATAACTTTGTGCATTCCCATTTTTCCAGCTGTGCGTTCGTTGGCAGGGCAACCACACTAGCGGTTGCAGCCACAGCGTACATTACAAGCTGATTACAAACGTACATATCTGAGCCTTACTGACATCAAAACGTGTGGCACTTCGCTCGACCACGACTCCTGATCTGAGGTATATTGGATTGATTTATCTAAAAGTAACCGTTTGTTGTCCATCAATCATAAGTTTATATACATTTTACCCAGATTTTTTCATCTATCAATATCTGTAACAGGTCATATATTCAACAACACCGCTACGTGCGCCACATGAATACAGCCAGGATCATTAATCTGACCTTCACCTCGAATTCCTTTTGGTATTTTAATCGTCTATCAATATGTCTGGTGTAGACTATTGTCTAAAGACTGTTTGAATAACAAAAGGGGTTTGAGGTGGAGATCAGATTTTCCACCTATATGTCGATTAAAAAAAAAAAAAAAAAAAAACTAAACATAAGAAACAAAGACTATTTGGTATTTTTTTTTTTTTTTTTGCTGATACTAACAATACATGTCATATGTTTACAATTCTTGAAGAAAGGTGGGAAACCGGAGAGGATAGTATGCCGTATACTTTGGCACAACTTACTTCTTTGCACTATCCTCTTTTGTTTCCCATCTTTCTTCGATAATTGACCCATACTGCTGATCAGCATCTTTTCTCCACCTCCAGTTGTCGATATACGACAACAAGTTAACTTTCGGATGCACATGACATCAACTTTTACTATCAGCAAAAAAAAAAAGAGTAATAGATGGCCTTTGTTTCTTATAGTAAAATTCTTTTTTTTTATCAAATGCCTCGCAATTAAACTGTCAGTTGATAAGGCAAAACAATGTCTGGAACTTAAACATAGTTAGTCATTCTAAGTTCCCATACAGTTCCTTTTGTTCTTTCAACAACCTAGCAGCTCGCTTGGTGCAAGCAGTTGCACAAAGTAAGGTGAAACAACAAATGGAACTGTAAGGGGATTTAGAAAGTTTAACTAAATTTTTTAATAAACAAGTAAACAACACCGGCAACCAAGTAGGGTTTGGGTAGAAGGCAGTAGAAGGTGCAAGAATAAATGAGATGGTAGGTACCGGATTGATAGCTAAAGAAGCGAGGGAACAAACGAAAGGGGAAAAGCAGCAGCCCACAGGCCAAAAGAGCATAGCCCAACACTATTGCGTCAACTGTAGCGCAGAACTGTAGCAAAGAGTTGACGGTAAATTATATATAGGATAATAAATGACGTGCATGATAGTTGCGTTCAATTCCTATTCTACAGGTTCGCATAACCACTCTCATTATTACATTTATCTATTTTAGCTTCTTCTTTTTTCTGACTTTCTAAAAGCCCTTTTTCTCAATGGTTTGCAGCCACATACTTTAGGCGATGATGATAACTTTGTACACCTCCATTTTCCCAGCTGCGTGTTCGTTGGCAGGGCAACCACACTTTTGGTTGCAGCCACAACGTGCATTTAATGCTGATTATATATGTACATATCTGAGCCTTACTGAGATGAAAACATATACCCCCTCGCTCAACTACGCCTGCTGATCCAAGGTATGTTGCATTTGTAGCATTTCGTGATCCAGTGTATATTTAGTAATTATATGCTTCTATTGTAAAAACTGTCTATTCGTTTCAGCATAGACGATTATTCTAAGATCCTATGGTACACCCAATTGTGCAAAGAGATTTGAAACGACAAAAGGACCTGTAGAGAGTCTCAAACCAGCTACCTGCATTCCTTTTTTTGCTTCTATTCAAGTTACAGGATCATAAAAAGAAGCTAAATATCAAAAATAGACAGAATATCAGTGATGGATGTACCGACACCGAACACAACTGCTGCCGATTTTGCACGGTGTCTGCATCCATCATTGATATTTTGTTACTATTTTTGTCCTGTCAACGTATTCACACTCACATTCTCAGTATATTATATTGCCTACGACCAAAAGATAAGTATTACTTAGATCAATATGCTCAATTTAAAGTGCAATTGCTGTTCACATGGATAATCTCCTTAAACATTCTACCCATTACTGCTGTGACGCTTAACTTATTTTCCTTTTTTTTATACCAGTGAATGATGCACAGTTATCTACTCCTACTGCCATTTTTCAAACAGTTACAGATACTGTAACGAGTGCTAGGCGAGCAGTCAAAACACAAAAAACTGATGTTAACCGCCAACGCACAGATACTATTAATTATGTTTTCCTGCTGTATGGGACTTTTATCTGTAAGTAATGTTTGTTGCTCTTTTCGCAATTGAATCTGACCCTGGTCCTACTGCATCTTCTAACTATAATCCTGTTTCTCAATGGTTTGCAGCCACATTCTTTAGGCAATGATGATAACTTTGTACATCTCCATTTTCCCAGCTGCATGTTCGTTGGCAGGGCAACCACACTTTGAGTTGCAGCCACAACGTGCATTTAATGCTGATTATATATGTACATATCTGAGCCTTACTGAAACCAGAACATATAGCCACATGCTCAACTATGCCTGCTGATCCAAGGTATGTTGCATTTGTAGCATTTTTATATTTTATTGCCTACGACCAAAAAATAAGTATTACTTAGATCACTATCCTAAATTTAAAGTGCAATTGTTGTTCACATGGATAATCTCCTTAAACATTCTAACCATTACTGCTGTGACACTTAACTTATTTTCCTTTTCTTAATACCAGTGAATGATGCGCAGTTATCTACTCCTGCTACCATTTCTCAAACGGTTACAAACCCTGTAACGAGTGCTAGGCCAGCAGCGAGAACACAAAGAACTGGTGTTAACCGCCAATGCACAGGTAGTATTAATCATGTTTTCTTGCTATAAACCCTACTCCTACTGCATCTTCTAACTATAATTCACTCTCATTATTACATTCATCTATTTTAACTTATTCTTTTTTCTGACTTTCTAAAAGCCCTTTTTCTCAATAGTTTGCAAATGTTAACCACTAACACACAGGTAGTATTAATTATGTTTTCTTGCTATATGGGACTTTTATCTGTACATAACCTTTGTTGCTCTTTTCACTGTTGAATCTGACCCTGCTCCTAACTGCACGTTTAACTACAAGAGCCATACTTGGACAGCGATAATATTGTGCTGATAGAAACCAGTTCGAACGCACTCCAATTCAGGTACTTAACCTTTACCATACTCATTGATTTCGCTTGTCAAGACTACAACTGATCTAAATGATCTAAACATTAGTCCTAAACGTTGCCACTAGGACTACATATGATGTTATACAGCGCCTGTCAATATTAGCAATTGAAGACTATTTGATATTGTTTCATTCTTGATACTAACTTTTGATATACTGTCTCTACAATACTTACTTTTTCCCCTGCATATTTATACCTGTCACTACACAAAAAGTTCTAAACACAAATATGATGCGATTATAAAAGATAGATGGCAATTACAAGAGAGTGCTGTCATAAGTGCTTTGGGCCAAATCACTTTTTCGCACCATCCTCTTCTCCTTCCCATGTACCTTTTTTAATCGAACCATGTTATTGATAAGAACTTTGTGTAAAATTCCATGTACAAGTATACATAAAAAAACTTAACATCATAGATACAATACGTCAATTTTGAATATGGAAAAATAAACAAAATCATATATTCTTCATTTGCTAATATTGACAGGCGCTGTAGCAACATCATGAACTAGCCTACATTAATAGTAGTATACAATTTTGCAGCCAAATAGCTTAAGATCTACTAAGTTCTTGCAAATTTTCGTTGTCACAGATACAGAGAAAGAGCAATCTATGGTCACAGATTTATGATCCTATCAACCAAGGTATACGATCTTATTTGTGCATATGATAATTACTTTTTTCACGCCTGGAGGGCTTACGAGATTATCTCATTTCGGCTTGCATGTCCTTTTCTGTGTGGATAGAGATGCCGTTCATACGTGATGAGCTTCATTTGGAAATTTGCAACAATGGGTGGCAGGTAAAAAAAAATAACCCATCAACTCCTTGGTTTTGAGGTAACGATATGGTTTCCTCTGTTCTTAGCAACCTATTTGCATTAAAAACAAAAAAATAATCAACTGTGTTTTTGTTTTTTAGTGAATTACAGGTTGTATGGATTCCTGTGTTCTTAGCAACCTATTTGGATTAAAAACAAAAACGTAAGTACCACACTATCACTTAACTTAAATTCTGAATTTTATTTACTGAAATATCTTACAATCAACATAAATTTCCTTCACATAGAAACTAGCCTTTATTGAAACACATATCTTACAATCGACTAGCATTAACCATAAAACGTCCTCCAATTGCAGCCACACACTTAGAAACGCATTACACCCTGAAGTTTCATAATAAACACATCTTTTACTATCACTTCTCTTAGATACTCTGCTGTTTTCTGAGCATGAGTATTTCCAACACCTTCAAGCTCTTGAATAAAAGTAAGCCTGTCACGGTTAACACCAGCCAACCTATCACAAATCACACTCAGTTGCTGTGCCATATGAACATCCTCGATACTAGCTTGACGACAATACAAAACTAATATGTCAGACCAACTATTAGAATTGGCCTCAACTCTTAGCTGATCACACTTAGGATGCCTAGACATTTTCTTTTCTTGATTTTCCTACACACTTATCAAATGAGTTATGAAAACAAATGTCCATTTCAGCTATCTTAAATAGGAAAACCAAATCCAAGAAAGATAGTCACGAGATTGTCTTCTAAAACCAAAAAAAAAAACAAAATGGCCATATCTATAATGCACACTGCCCACATCTATCTACTCAACCATAATTGGACATTACTGTTTTGCAGGTTTCGTACTTATGCTCACAGACTTTTTTACAAATGCCAAATTCTTGACAGGTATCCAAACTTACCAGCCACATATTATAAGCTAATTTATTCTAGCTTGCCTTTTTCTGCTAAACCATATAAAAATTAAAAAGCATTAAACATTATTGAACTGAAGATTTTAAAAGTGGCCAGAAATAAACAACCAAATGTTAACAGTGTATCTTATCTATCATTTCTTTATTCCTTGCTAATGAACCTCTCGCTTTGATTCATGCAGCTACAGCAGAAACCTCAATAGAAGAGCATCGGTCCCTGTCACGTAACACAGCTATGATCTGCTTAGGACTTTCGTTCCTGCAGAAAATGACTTTCCTTCCTGCAGAAAATGCGCCTTGTGAAAATGTTAAGAACTGCAACCACCATTCCGATTACTTACATTTGTATATGTTGTTTGACTTAGGTAGTAAAAATTGAAGGGCAAAGATTCATTGTATAACACAGCAGAACAACCGACAAATATAGCAAACACTTAGTCGCCCCGCCGCAACGCGGCGGTTCGACGCACATCTCGTAGATAGAATTAGTGATAAGTGGGGGGTCTTCCCAGTTCCTTAAATTTTAATTTGGATCCACCAAGTTTGTATAATTTGTCTTTTTATGTATGTCATTAACTATATTATCGACTTAAACTCCCAAAAAAAATCAAGAAAACAAGATTATGGAAGGAAAATGCATAAATAAAGCTAACAAGGACAACTCCACGCAATTGTTGAGGATGAGCAGTATTTCTTGAATTTGATTTTCCACAATGAACTATTAGAGCATAGGGTATGGTAACCTTGTGTTAAACTTTAACACATTGTTACGTCAGTGTTACATCAACTTTAACCTTTTCACATTTAACTAAAAAAAACACCCCTTATCATCACTCAACCTTAACTCACCTTTAACTCAACTATTTTCAAAATCTACACCTAAACTAAAATTAATACTTCATTTAATAACTAACATAACATTTAAAACACGAATTACATTCAACATTAAAGTGAAAACACGAATTACATTAAACATTAAAGTTAACATACGATACGCTAATGAAAATGAAAATACGAATTACAATGAAAAGTCTGAGTTCCAACCCTCCTCACTCGAAGACTCCATAAACTCGCCATCATAATACTTTCCTTCCATAATGTCAACCCAGTTCTTCCTAAGATGCTTTGCATCCCTGGCTTCCTGCTCCATACGAGCAGCTTCCTCTTGTAGTTCTCGTTGTTCTGTTTCTCTCCTGACTTCCTCATCTTGCTCAAGAAGTCGAAGTTCATCCACAGTGAATCCAAACGAATTTGGTTGTTGTTCCACAACCGGTGGATTTGGTTGGTGTTCCACAACCGGTAGATTGTTCACCGGTTCATTTGGAAATTGCTGGGAAAAGTCATGTTCATTTGGGAATCGTTGGGAGAAGTCACGGTGAGTTGTGAATTGTTGGGAGAAGTCACGGTGACTTGGGAATTGTTGGGAGAAGTCTTTGCGAGACATTGTTGAGAATCTGTGTGTGAGTTGTGTGTATGAGTTGTGTGTGTGATAAACAACTCTGGTGGTGTTGTATATATAGGCAGCTTTAAATTTGAATTTGAATAAATCCCGCTCCAATTTGAAATTAAATTATCCCGCTCGTAGTTGAATTTTGAATTTTGAAATTTGAATTTGAATTTGGTTATCCCGCTTAATAACCAAGGGGGTGTTTTTAAAGAGAAAAAATATATATATATATAATATATATATATATATATAGTGAGACTTTCTTGCGAGAACCATTTTATCTGCGAGAACTGAGAGAACCACAAAAAACATACATGCACGCCTTCAATAATTGTATTTTTGCACATATGTTCTAAAAACAATATATATGTTTTTAAAAAAACATAGTTGTTCTAAAGAATTTGATAAGAAATTGGAAATACAACATTTTTCTTTGAAGGTGTGCATGTATGTTCTTATAAGGCGTGCAACGACAATATTGCTGCCTTGTGTAAGGTTTTTGTGAAAAAAGAGGATGAGTTCATGATGATATTGAAGAACATAGGTGGATACTTACGATTATTGATGATTTGCATGCATTTTTATTTTATTTTAAAAGGCGTGCATGTATGTTTTTTGTGGTTCTCTCAGTTCTCGCAGATAAAATGGTTCTCGTAAGAAAGTCCCCCTATATATATATATATATATATATATATATATATATATATATATATATATATATATATATATATCAAACACTAAAAACATTAGAGGGGGTAAAAGGAAAAAATAAAAATAAACCCAACGTCTACATAGTATAATTCAAGGGTAGAAATGACTTTTTTTTTTTTTTTTCGTAATTCAGAGTAGCCTTTAACGTTGCGTTAAAGGGTTAACGTGGGCCGTTAACGCACCTTTAACGCAACAAGGCGGTGTGGTTAACGCACCCTTAACGCAAGAAATGTTAAGGTTTAACGCAGGGTAACGTTACCACACCCCTTGCTCTTATAAAGTTTTATAAATTAATTTTTTTATGAGACATCAAATTTTAGACTTTTTAAGTTAATAAATCTATTTCTACTACGGCATAAACATTTTAACTTTATAATTGTTTCACACAACTCGTCATTAAATATCTTGAGATTAACAAGTGGTCTAACCATTTAGGTCATTTTCATGCACGTAAGGATAAAAAGAAACTTCACTGTAGCTAACACTCCGTATAAATAAAAACTTTTTCAAGTTTTTTAGACTTATTCTTAAACCTCATATAATGAATGATCTAACTACAAAAGGAGTGTTCAATTCAACTATAATCTGCATTTTTTTCCCTGGTTTCCTAATGTTGGCAAATAATAATAGACATAAATAAATATAGATTTGTGTATGTTTTTACTTTTTAGGATATTACTTCAAAATAAATAAAAGTTGTGTTTATATTAAATTAAAGTTCACATTTAACGAAAGCAATTTCTCAAGATTAGTAAGCTTGTTACAAAATTAATCTTCAGTTTAAAAAAGAAGTTTGAGCTTAGTTAATGACTTTAACTAGTACCTTAAACTTTGAAAGCACGTATTAGTTATTAGGCAAACTCAACAATGATGAATATACTCCATATAAAACTGACTTGCTATATCCAACCAAACTCCCCGCATCGACGAGTACGTTAATAAAAAGGAGAGTAACGGGGTTTCATTGGAAGTTTGGAACCCAAAATTTCAGTTTAGACTACCAAGTTTGTACCATTTGTCTTCTTGTGAGTGTCATTAGCCATTATTCTTAACCAACTCATGATCTTAAAGTATTTATTAAGCTCTAGAAAGCTTGCTGTTAGGAATATAAATATTCAGTTGAAGACTCGATCACCCCGAGTACTTAGTAGCACATCATAGCTCGTAGGATCATTAGTAATATTATTAGTAGTTTAGTTATTATTAATATTGTGGAGTGGGTTGGGTCTTTACCCACTGTCAGCTTGCTCCACAGCCCACTAGGGGCATATTATTTAGTCAAGTCGTGTACTATATAAACCCTTCTCCACACATGGAGAGGGTTGGACCTCATTTGAGTATTAATCTAATACACATACATTTCTCTCACTAGGTTCCACTTTCTCTCTCTAACATCTTCTTCTCCTTCTATTCGATCCATTCTAGTGCTCCAAACGTGTGTTTCTTTGTTAGTGAATACCCTACAATTGGTATCAAGAGCCATGGTTAGGTCCATGTGTGTTGGTATTCACGGATTTGATTAGATTTGGGGTAGTTTTGGTTCGAAATAGATAGGCTCTAAATATTCCATTTTACGCCTTGTTTAGTGGTTATATCTTGTTTGATCTTGTACTTTCTAGCTTAGGAATAGTATAGAAGTATTACTTGGTGTTTGGAATCTGTGTTTCAAGCTTTGTGTGGTGAGTTTTGGCTGATTCGTGAGGTTTTGGAAAGGTGTTCGTGGGTGCGGTTTGTCCGTCTGGTGAAGTTTCTTAGGTGCGGTTTGTGTTACCTCGAAGGTGCGGTTTGTCTTATTACCGGTTTTGGCAAAAGGACAAAACGCATTGAAAGCGACGTGTTTGGCAGTTTGTGTCTACGCGGTTTATCTCTGAGGCGTGTATGCGATTTGTGTCTACGCGGTTTGTCTCTGCGGTGTGTATGCGGTTTGTCTAGACTGTTTGTCTGTGCTGTTTGTCCACGCGGTTTGTCTCTGAGGCGTGTATGCGGTTTGTGTCTACGCGGTTTGTCTCTGCGGCGTGTATGCGGTTTGTCTAGGCGGTTTGTATCCTCAAGGGTGCTATTTGTCCATGCGGTTTGTGTCTTGGTGATTTTAGAAATTCCCGCGAAAGATTCGATTTCTCGGTTAAATCACAAGATCAGTAAAATCCCGTATATATTATGGCTACCACATCAAGCACTTCATCAGATGATATTCAAGCAGCAGGATCTGACACTCGTCCACCTATGCTTGATAGGACGGACTATGAGTCGTGGGCACAAAGAATACGGCTCTACTGTTTGGGCAAAGATAATGGAGTTAACATTCTCAAGTCAATTGATGAAGGACCATATCAGATGGGCACCACCAGAGACGCTGTTACAACTGGTGAAGATGGGACTGTAACTTTGGGTATCGACAGACCTAGAAACTACAATGATCTTAATGAAGAAGAAAAGAAGAGGTATGATGCTGACATTAGAGCTTCAAACATTGTCATTCAAGGTCTGCCAAAGGATGTATACAAGCTCATCAATTTCAACACTGAAGCCAAAGCTGTGTGGGACAACGTTAAAATGTTGTTGGCAGGGTCAGAACTCACAAAGGAAGATCGTGAGTCACAGCTGTATGATGAGTTCGAGCATTTCAAAATGAACTCAGGAGAGAATATCACAGACTACTATGTGAGATTTCATAAGTTGGTGAATGATATGAGGATAATCAGAATGACTATGCCCAACATCCAACTAAACTCAAAGTTCGTGAACAACATGACTCCTGAATGGGACAGATTCGTCACTGCTGTCAAACTCAACAAAGGTTTAAGGGATACCAACTATGAACAGCTGTATGCCTACCTGCAACAACATGAGAAGCATGCTGCCTACGATCGGGTGCTGAGAGAAAAGTTAAATCCTTCAACTCCAAATGATCCACTGGCTTTTATGACAAATGTTCTACCAACAGCCCAATCATCTTCCAACCCAAGTTATCATCAACTTCACTCACCAGTACCTGCTATGAGTTCTCTACTTGACTCAGGTTACTCTCAGACCGACAAAATGATTGACAACCTCACCAATCAAGTATCATTACTGGTTCAACAGTTTAAAACATCACTCCTTCAGACCAACAATCAGTTAAGGAATTCATCCAACCCACGCAATCTTGCAATGGTGGAGGATGGGAAAATTGTGGTTCAGAATGTGCAAGGGAGAGCTGGAAGAAATATGGGTCGAGGTTTTGTGCAGAATAGAGTCGGGAATGCCAATCAGGGGCAAGGGAAACAGATCAAGTGTTATAATTGTGGGGGGCTAGGACATATTGCCAGAAACTGCAATCAACCTAAACGTCCTCAGAACTCAGATTACTTCAAAGACAAGATGCTGTTAATGCAAGCTCAAGAGAATGGAGCTGTATTGGATGAGGAAGAGTTATTGTTCTTGGCTGGTGATGGGGGAAATACGTTTGATGAAGATGTGGATGAGCAACCAGTTCAGGATCTAGCTCTTAACGACCCCAACATCTTCAAAGTGGATGATTGTGATGCATTTGACTTAGATGTTGATGATGAACCTACTACTCAAACCATCTTCATGGCCAACTTGTCTTCCTTGGCTTCATCACCTCGACAATCTGGTCCCTCTAGTGCATCTGTTATATCTGAGGTACTAAAAATTTATGACACATATGATATAGTGGATGGACAAAAGAATCCCAAAGAGGTACAACAGGCAGATGTTTCTGATTCAAATAATGTTGACATGGAAAATAGCAATATTATTTCATATGAACAATATTTGAATCACAACAACTCGCCTGATGTACCAAATGGTGAATCTTCTGTAAATAATAATGCTTGTGTTATAAGTAATGTGTGTGCCTTAGATAATGCGTGTAACATAGATAATGCATGTGAGTGCCATGAGTACAACTTGCCTGTCCCTGATGATAACTTGATCACTAGACTAAACATTTATAAAGAACAAGTGGCTATGTATGAACGGCGTGCTAAGTTTGAGCTTAATGAACGTGAGCAGAAATTAGAAGGTCAAATGAGTACACTTATTAAAGAGTCTAGAGTAAGAGAAGAAACATTAAAACAAGAGTTGAATTCTTTGAAAAATCAGCTAGAACAGTCTGTCAAACAGAAACAGGAGGTACAAAAGTGTATGACTACACTTAAGCTAGAATTCAAAGAAAAGGAAAATGAACTCTTAAATGATTTTTCTAGACTCAAAACCTTAAAGAATAAGCTTGAGGATAAGTTGTACACACAAGACCAAACCAGACAGACTGTCCAAATGATGTATAAGCACAGAAAGTTAAGTGACAAGCATAGTGAAAGCAATGTAGGTAAATCTAAATTAGCTATTCATGAGATTGCTAAGATAGCCCAACCTGCATTAAATGATTCTAATGTGATGTTTATGCCTAATCATGACCCGCCTAAACATATCTACACCGAAGAGGAGGATGAGATAAGTGAGAGAACAAGGGAAAGAATGAGTGAGAAAATGAGGGATCCCGAGTGCATAGCCAGACGAATAATAGTCAAGCCCCATGATTATTATGAGGAGAATCGTTTGACTGTGTTTGCACCTCAAAAGAAGTTAACACCTGAACAAATATTTTGGTCACAAGATATAGAAAAGCTAAAGGAAGATAAACTTAAAGCCAACACCCCATACATTAGAAAAGTTGCGTCCATAACGGTGTATCCTCCCAATACACCTAGGAATTTGGTTCCTTTGTCTCTTCCCACTGAATGCAAAACCTTAATTAGCTTATACATGCTTTGGCAACTATTTGCTGATTTTGATAAAACATGTAAGAAGAGAATCACACCAACAGGAATTACTGAGGGGGAAAGGTGTTTTGAGCATGCAAAAAGGTGTTACTTGACTGAGGTCATGCCATTCTTTAAACTACTTAAAGAACATTTTGAAGGGTTGCAAACTGCCCTTAAAACCGAAATAAATGAAATGAAAGTAGTGTTTAAAGATATGGAAAATGAGATAACTCAAAATGTGATAGAACTTAAGACTCGTGAGATTGAAAGAAAGAACATTCTCATCACAAATGAGAATTTGATTGCTAGATGTATTGCACAAGATGTATTTTATACTGCTACTGATTCTGCATTATCTGCTTGTCAATTTCATGAGTATTCTATTGCTTTAGATGTTACCCAGAATCGTGTTGTTGAGCTTGAGGGGGAGAATTTGAAATTGCTTGAAAAAATTCAAAATGATGACCATGATAACATGGTTAAACGTTTTTCAAAACTAGAAGTTGATTATCTGAATTTGCAACTCAAACATCAACACTTAGAAGAAAAATGCAAAATATCAAATGTCAAGACATCCTCGGATGCTCCTGAGTTTGATACATATTTTGAATTAAGCAAAAGTGATGAAAAAATTCAAGCTCACACAAACACGATTCGACTGTTGAGGGCCCAAGTTGGCCAATTGAAATCCAACAAATGTGAGGTGTATGGCACCAATAAACCATCGTCTTCAGATTCTCAGAATTTTCAGTATCAAGACACCATCAACAAGTTACATTATGAAAATGAGTGTTTTTGAGAAGAAAATTCTAAGATTAAACAGCATTACAAAGAGTTATATGACTCAATTAAAGTCACACGAAATAGTCATAATGAAAAGATAACTTCTTTGTTAAATGAAATTGAGAATCTTAAGACTCAGGTGAAAGGAAAAATGCCATGTACCACTTGTAATTGTGTTGCATCAAAGGTCTCTGCTTGTAAAATGTACGATGTTGATGTGAGGCCTATTCCATTTCCCATGAGAAACAACAGACCTGTCCATCAACTGTACCTCTGTCACCTTAGGGATGGACTTGACACTCTTCGTGAGGTTGTGGAAGAGGACAGAATAGGAAAACCACTCGATAAGGCAGCAGGTTATTCTTGCGTCCTCACAAAAAGGATCCAGGAACAGTTAGAATATGCCATTGGCACGGACCCTAAGTCTCACAACCAAAGAGATAGAATAGTTGCATCGTCATCCACAATTAAGAACAAGCATGTAACCTTTGAGGTATCTTTGGAAACTTCAAATCCCAACACATCAAAACATGTTCAGCAACTAGAAGTCAAGAAGACTAAGATTCCCATCAGTCCTTCTACAGGAGTTAATAGTGACACTAAAGCTAGCGAGTCAAAACCTAGGAGAAACATAAAGAATTCTAGGATTTCACCAGCTAAAAGTGTTCCTAAAAGGAAAGTAGAAGACCACATGAGAAACAACAAGTCAGATTTGAACAAAAGGAATCATAAATCGAATCCAAATTCACTTTGCAAAACATGTAATGAATGCATAATTTCGTGTAATCATGATAAATGTTTTAAGAAATTTCTGAAGTCGTCCAACAAACCCCCAGTTAGGAAAGTTTGGAGAGCTAGACAAATTAAGCAATCTTGGAAACCTACAGGGAAAATGTTTACCAATGTGGGCTTTCAGTGGAAGCCCACGGGCCGAACATTCACACTAGGGGAACATTGCCCTTTAACAAGGATTACAATTCCTAGAGTAGTGCCTGTTAAGGAATGGAAGCCTACTGGTAGAGTTATCCCTTTAGATACATAATGTCCCTTAACTAGATCCATTGCATCTACTAGTGTTGCCCCTATTGTTAAAACCAAGGCACCTATGATTTCAGCAGCCCCAAAGATTGTTTGCACTAACCAACTGGAACCCAACCTTAAATGGGGATCCGGCTCTCCAAATTCTCTTGTTTCGTCTGTTTTCAAATGCAGGTCGTACGGATCGTCCTTTGACATTTGGACACAGGCTGCTCACAACATATGAGGGGAATCATCATATGACGTCTGTACACAACAGTGCAGGCCTCGCTCTTCATCATAATGATGTTTGAACACATCAGTTCAAGCCTCGGGTCTCAATGTCAACATTATGGCGTCTGCTGACATCTCTTCAGGCCCCGTTCATCAAAGAAAAGAAAGGCGTACGCTTGAGTGCGCTTTATCTTCGGAAGAAGAGGAATCTTCTTATTTCTGACTATTCTCATCAAAAGGCTTCATACTTGCTCCATGCTCATTCAGATATCAAGTGGATCTACTTCCATCCGATTGGACGTTTATTCACTCAATCAAAAATGGCAACTTCAAATGCAATTTTTGAGGGGGAGAAGTGTGAACAGTGGACCAACCTCACATGCACTTGTTCAATCAAAAATTGCATCCTCGTATGCAATCTTTGAGGGGGAGAAGTGTGAACAGTGGATCAACCTCATATGCACTTGTTCAATCAAAGATGGCATCCTCGTATGCAATATTTGAGGGGGAGAAGTGTGAACAAGTGATTCGATGTACATTTGGTTGTTGGGCATTTAATTGTAACCATGGAGTTGATCAGGTATCACTTATTCGAGATTGAAGTTGACTTCCTCAGATGCGTGATCTTATCCTATCTTGAAGTCGGGGTTGGTTGGATGCATGACTGATGCGTGGTTTTGCGACCTTACAACAGGTTTTACCTCTCGAGGGATCTCAAGAGGCTTGCAATCCCCACCAGGCAGTGTACCTGACCGATGTAGTATAGTGTAGTGGCAAGTACCGGGGGATTGATCGTTCTCTAGGGGAATAGTGTCGTTAGGATTAAAAAACTACTCTAATAGGTCTAAGGGTGAGGGAAGATTCTTTTTGTATTTTTATATTTTTATGAAAGCAAGTAAAATCTCGGGTTTGAAGGAGTGGGCGGAATTAGTTGCTAGTCAACTAACCCAAATAACTACAATTGCAAATAAAATAAAATAACTGAAAATAAAAAGGTTGTGGAACTTATATGGAGAGAAATGAGTTTACTTAGATTTCCTTACTCCCTAACTATCTTTTACCGGTTGATTAGTGTGTATTAATTGCATGGATGACGGGTGTATTCCTTAATACCAATCGTGGGGTGGCGTACGTACTTCCCCAACTCTACAAGCTCCTACTTCACTCCTATGTCGAGCCGGCTAAGAAGCTCCTAACATGGGATCACTAGAAATCGCTCATGCATTAAATACAACCATAATAACCTTAGTACGCATTGGTTCATGTTTCTTAAGACGTTCAAGCAGGTTACCGTATAGGAGGTTAGCTAGTTTTCTTAAGCCTAACATCGATAAACAATCATCCAATACAATTAATAACACACCAACAACCAATAATCAATAGTTAGGTTTCATTAGATCTAAGCAAACACAAGATAAATCTAGCCTAGCATGTTAAATAAAAGACAAGAACAAGATATAATCAAACAACACATAGACATATTGAATGATTAATTAATTACTTATCTTCAATTGAACATGGGAGATCCAAGGGTATAAAACCCTTAAAAATGGCAGAAAAATCGTCTTAGGGTTTCTCCTCACAAAGTTGCACACTAATGACTAAAAATTATGAAAATATATATAGGAAAACAGATCTGACGGCGTCACGTTATAGAGCTTGACGCCGTCACCTCGCCGCGGTTAGGGTTTCTTGATGGCGTTCTTGACGCCGTCCCCTTTTAATCCTCCAAAATCCTCTCTGGCGCGTCAAGGGTTGACGGCCTTCTTGACGCCGTCCCCCTTTAATCTTCCAAAATCCTCTCTGGCGCGTCAAGGGTTGACGGCGTCACACTGGGGCTTGACGCCGTCACATGTACTTTTCAGCAGATTTTGAGACTTTGTCGTTTTCTTCACTTTTATGCTCCAAAAACGTCCAAAATGCTTCCTTTTCCAGATTTCTTCTCCAAAGTACCTAAAATGACAAAAGGAACGATTTAGGGCAATATTTGATCAAATAAATACGATTTAGGGCTTAAATGACCCCCTAAAAGCGGTACACTTTTCGCTTCATCAAATACCCTTACACTTGAGATTTGCTTGTCCTCAAGCAAATGCGCTTTTATTCTAATCAAAATACAAGTTAGGGGTCATTTAACGCTAATATAAAAGTAATTACAACAAATAGTCGTTCCACTTTAATCATAATAAGCACGGAGATTACAAACTAGCACCTCACAAGTAGTGTTTAGATACTCACATCTCTCAAGTGTCATAAAAGTATATCTCATAAATGGAAATGAATAATATCTCTCACTACCTGTCATAGCAAATAGATTACCATAGGCTTGGGAAAGGATCAAAAACCTCCTCCACTAGGCTTAAGCACCTAAGATAAACTATCAAAGAGGGCTTTTAAACGGGTTATAACGTTAGGTGTAGGGATATGATAAACACGGTTTTGTTGGATAAAGGATATTTTACTGGTGGCGAGTTAAAGATCTTGATTAATTACATGTATAATATGGCGTTGCTAAGCCAAGACTAGAATCGACTTAAGCTAATGAAAGAAATAACAAAAATATAAAATAAACATAAAATGAAACGGGATGGTAGTCCGTATGTTTTTTCTACTTTTTTTTTTTTTTTTTTTTTTTTTTTTTTTTTTTTTTTGCATACACTCTTGCCCTACCATCCAAAATAATACATCATAGGGGCCTCGGTTCTCCCCTTACACTTGAACTTTTACATAACTTTACAATTACTATTCTAATGACTCGAATTAAGATAATCGAAACACTTGGAGTACTTTTAAAATATTTAGCACATATGGGGGTAATAATGTTGTTCTTCCCCATTACTCCATTACTCTAGTACTTTGCCTATGAGTACAAGGATATGACTCAACTTAGCAACCATGTAATCAATTAGATAATTAACTTGGGGTTTAAACAAATGTTGTCACAATAATGCACTAAAAATGAGTGCATACAAGGTAGGCTAAGGCGATTTGGGTGTACATTTAAGTGGGGTGTAAACAAATTCTTACTTTAAGTAAAATGCTTAAAGTTAGAAACGAAAAGATAGGCTCTGAGGGGTGTACTAGGGGTATCGTGTACTAAAAATGAGTACAACGCAAAGGGTGTGGGAGAATTACTTGACCAATGTAGCCAATGTAATTATAACAAAAACACAGGTGTAACACAATGGGTTAATCCTAATGCCTCTTATCATGTAGTAAATCTAACTACACGAATGTAGTCTCACTTGTGGCCTCGGAATGGTCCTAACGCAAGTTCTAGAATCTAAGTGCTACCGGTACACACATCATAGCATAAATGCTTTTCCTACCAATTCTAGGGGCGAACCTCACATATTTGGGGGTGGAAAATTTTTTAGTGGTACGGTTTTGTGCTAGTCATATAACTCCTATCCGTGAGATGCTCATTAAGACCAAAGTTTCACTCCTATATGTTGTAAAAAAATTTTAAATTTGGCACTAAAATTGCCTTAACAGGTATTTATCTCAGTTTTATTACACATCTACCATTAAACAAACGAAAAATCAAGCGTAATAGCATTCTCTAAAGTATCGTACTTTACCCCCCCCCCTTACACTTAAGATGAACATTGTCCCCAATGTTCAAATAACAAGATGTAAAAGTAAATAAGGTAAAAGAATGAAATCAAATACTCCCCTGATTCGCTCGGTGGATAAAGGGGTAACATGGTTAGATCTTCTTCCAAGGTAATGTTGAAGCTTCAAGATTAAAGCAGCGCCAAAAGCTTGATTCCACATACATCTCCTTGTCCAAAATAACCTGTTAAACCTGAGAAAACAAACAAGAAAACCTGCATAACATCGGCGGGATAA
Source organism: Artemisia tridentata subsp. tridentata (assembly GCA_021014915.2). NCBI lineage: Eukaryota > Viridiplantae > Streptophyta > Magnoliopsida > Asterales > Asteraceae > Artemisia > Artemisia tridentata. The sequence goes on from CP139501.1 coordinate 133,728,989, forward strand.
ATCTGTATAAGGATATAATGCTTGTGGAATGATTATTTTGCAGATTCCTGGAGTTTATAAGTTAGAGATTTAATAAAAACTTTTTATGAAAACAAAACTTTCAAAAATTTCAGAAAATTAAAACCTGACGCCGTCAGAAATGATCTGACAGAATTCTCATGTTAAGTTTCCGGAAAATTTCTGGAAAAACCTATACCTTACTTCCTGGAAATCCTGCAAAATATCATTATGACTCGATACAAGCATTTGACTCAAACAATTACTAATATGTATGTTAATTTAATATTGTTATGATTCATGTTCATTTGTTCTAATAAACCGATTTGGATTTCCCTTACACTTATCTTTTGCAAAATACCTTTATATGTAGTTAAGACGAAGTTAAAAACAAAATAAAGCATTTTCACAATTTACTTTGAAACATGAGCACAAACAATAACAATTAAACTTGCATACGGAAACAAATAAAATCAAACAAACAAACAAATAAAGCTTGGGTTGCCTCCCAAGAAGCGCTTGTTTTTGTTCGAGTCACGAGCCTGACTCTACCCTTATTTAACGAAAATAGGGGAGGTTTTCCCTACACTTAGGATTAAGTGCGGGTAGAAGTAGCGATACACACCCTTAGGGTGGAAATATGCCACGTGAGGTGAAGGGGGTGAGTGAATGGCTTCCTTCATCCTAAAACTACCCGGATAATATTGGTTTATGGGTGGGTCGGTTCCTCTTTTGTCTCCTAGATGTAAATCTAAGGATGAAAAGTTGTGTAAAGGTTGAGGTTCCGGCTCATCAACACTAGGAAATTCCCTAGAACTAAGAGTAAGGTCATCACTAAAAGTGTTCAAACCTATATCCTCTAGTTGTGCTTGGTCCAAGGGTTCTACCTCCATCGAGATTCCTAAAGTCTCTTCTACTTCTTCCGGGTAAGTCACGGGCGGTGTGGGTGCCTCGAATGATGGTGGGTTTTGTGGAGTACTTGGTGGACTTGGATTTTCTACTTTATCCTCCATCTTATCTTGATTACCTATGTGCTTATTATGTGATTTGTTGAAGTCTATCCCCAACATGCACCTAGGTATCTCAAATCCTTTTCTATTCATCTCAAATTCTTGGTCCGATTCATAAGAATTATTCTCAATAACTTGATCACTATGTTCCATTTGCCTAAAGGATTCCTCATACTCATCATATGTCTTGGTGAAATCTAATCCAAGCATGCACCTAGGTAGTTCAACATTAACCATCTCACAATCTTGGTCGGGTTCATAAGAAACTATCCTAGGTGCAGGCTCATATGGTGCATAGGTTTCACTTAATGAGGTATTTTGAGGGTTTGATGGGGCTCCTAAGGTGATTTCCTCAAAAGTTTTATGCACTTGGTCTCTTTTCTCAAGGTACTCACTAAAATCTATGTAAGATCTTGTTCTCATTACTTCATTCCACCATCTTGATTTATCCAAATTAGTAAAATTATATTTCTTCATGTAAAACTCTAGTCGCGGATTTGGTAGATTCACGTTCTCCATAATGGCGAACGGAAGAGTCAATGGAAAAACTTTACGAACAAAAGCACAAAGAAAAGATAGACTACGAGAAAGCTAATAAAAAGAAAATAAAAATCTCACTAGATAGGAATCTAATGAGTAGACCTAATAAAAATAAAATTTCAACCTAAGCAAAAACTACTCCCCGGCAACGGCGCCAAAAACTTGATGCGTGGTTTTGCGACCTTACAACAGGTTTTACCTCTCGAGGGATCTCAAGAGGCTTGCAATCCCCACCAGGAAGTGTACCTGACCGATGTAGTATAGTGTAGTGGCAAGTACCGGGGGATTGATCGTTCTCTAGGGGAATAGTGTCGTTAGGATTGAAAAACTACTCTAATAGGTCTAAAGGTGAGGGAAGATTCTTTTTTGTATTTTTATATTTTTGTAAAAGCAAGTAAAATCTCGGGTTTGAAAGAGTGGGCGGAATTAGTTGCTAGTCAACTAACCCAAATAACTACAATTGCAAATAAAATAAAATAACTGAAAATAAAAAGGTTGTGGAACTTATATGGAGAGAAATGTGTTTACTTAGATTTCCTTACTCCCTAACTATCTTTTACCGGTTGATTAGTGTGTATTAATTGCGTGGATGACGGGTGTATTCCTTAATACCAATCGTGGGGTGGCGTACGTACTTCCCCAACTCTATAAGCTCCTACTTCACTCCTATGTCGAGCCGGCTAAGAAGCTCCTAACATGGGATCACTAGAATTCACTCATGCATTAAATACAACCATAAAAACCTTAGTACGCATTGGTTCATGTTTCTTAAGACGTTCAAGCAAGTTACCGTATAGGAGGTTAGCCAGTTTTCTTAAGCCTAACATCGATAAACAATCATCCAATACAATTAATAACACACCAACAACCAATAATCAATAGTTAGGTTTCATTAGATCTAAGCAAACACAAGATAAATCTAGCCTAGCATGTTAAATAAAAGACAAGAACAAGATATAATCAAACAACACATAGACATATTGAATGATTAATTGATTACTTATCTTCAATTGAACATGGGAGATCCAAGGGTATAAAACCCTTAAAAATGGCAGAAAAATCGTCTTAGGGTTTCTCCTCACAAAGTTGCACACCAATGACTAAAAATTATGAAAATATATATAGGAAAACAGATCTGACGGCGTCACGTTATAGAGTGTGACGCCGTCACCTCGCCGCGGTTAGGGTTTCTTGATGGCCTTCTTGACGCCGTCTCCTTTTAATCCTCCAAAATCCTCTCTGGCGCGTAAAGGGTTGACGGCCTTCTTGACGCCGTCCCCATTTAATCTTCCAAAATCCTCTCTGGCTTATCAAGGGTTGACGGCGTCACACTGGGGCTTGACGACGTCACAGGTACTTTTCAGCAGATTTTTGAGACTTTGTCGTTTTCTTCACTTTTATGCTCCAAAACCGTCCAAAATGCTTCCTTTTCCAAATTTCTTCTCCAAAGTACCTAAAATGACAAAAGGAATGATTTAGGGCAATATTTGATCAAATAAATACGATTTAGGGCTTAAATGACCCCCTAAAAGCGGTACACTTTTCGCTTCATCAATGACCTTCAATGATAACTTGCTCGTGCTTAAGATTTAAGTTGAAGACTTAGGTTATCTAGTTACCAGCAGTCGGGGTAATTATCACTTAAAGGAGTTACATTGTAGTACTTAGTGTCACACGCCGATGACGTTGTGGATAATCGTAAGAGGTGTTAATGTCTCATACCTTGGTTGGGTATTGAGTACTTAGAGATTACACTGTTCTTCCAACATTAGTGCAAGCGCAAGTCACAAGAATGGGGAATTCTATATTTAGGTTCAAATTTGGTATATCGGGTTTGCTCCATCAGTTATCACTTCGAATAGCCTACTTAAGGGTTGATAAAGATAGTCAGAGACGGTTTCGGCAGCGGTTAATTCTCACTTGATCTACTTGAGCCTAAGTTGTTCTTCTCACAAGATTTCAAGAATATGTTCGTAAAATGTGTTGCTGATTCTGAGGTATCAAAACCAGCAAGGGGGAAGGAGACATACATCTGAATGCACAATGAGTACACATGATGAGCTTTATACTTCTTCTCAATTGAAGATTATTTCGGGAAGACAAATGTCATAACCGCAGAGAAAATCAGTGTGTTAACTCGTGAGTCTTGATGTATTATTCCAACTACGTGGGGGAAGATATGTATGAAACAGTTTCTGATAATTAAAGAGGTTCACAATTGTATGATGACTTCTGGTTAGTCGGTATCCTACAGAAGGAAATGTGTTCATCCGGGACTTACTTGGTTTTCACGGTACTATCTTGGTGTTATCATTTCGACTACACACGGGATAAATTGCTTACACTCGGGACTTAGTTGACTTTGGTGTAACAATTCTCATCTGCAATTTCCTGAAGGGAGAAAAGGGGATTTCTAGGTCTTAATTGATCTTGATGTTACGTTTTCGACTTCATTAATGGGATTGAGTGTGTACTTCGGGTTTTCGGGCTTCATACAATGAGACTGTTTGAATCTCTTCAAGTGCTTGGGGGGAAGTGGTCTCTGGATACTTTTGGTAGGCATTTCTTCAGTCTTTAGCGGGAAGAAATGTGAGAAGAATTATTCAAATGTGAGATGATTCGTTGCTGATCTATTTGAGGATCCCCGAACGGAGAATCTTGATGATTATTCTTAAAAAGGAGCAGCAATACTTGATGTGGTTTGCTACGGTTTTCCGCTGTACACTTACCTTATGTAAGCTTGAAAGAGAGCTTAGAATCTGCTCAGTAGGAAGATTGTCGGTTTGGGGGGAAGCTATCAAAGATGTACATTGGGAAGGCTCAAGTTCCGTCGATTGTTCAGGAGCCTCGAAAGCTTTGGTGGTGAAAGTTTAAGAGATGATTGACCACAGATGTCTACAACATACTGAACGTATCCTCATTTCGGTATTCATTTCATCATCGTCTTAAACCGGATAATATAGTTTGTACATATCTTAAAACATACTGTAAATAGAAAATTATAGAACTAGAAAATTGTATATAGAAAAATATTAAAACCAAGAAAAACCATAAAAATTAAAAAAAAATAAAAAAAAAAAATAAATAAAAAAATAGAAAATACCAAAAAAATAGTTTCACCTAGGCATGTCTTCTGTTTATCGATAACATTTACGGACTTAGAAATGTCATTCAATAATGGCACGGGTCTTTAAATGAAGCTCGAGCAGAAGTTAAAATGGATTGTTAAAACATGTCTAAATGGCTTGCAGTTACTTCATACTGCAACCCGCGCTGTACAATGGGGAAAGCATGTCGCCAAAAAGACAGCTGTTCCTCCAACCGGGTGATGTTCACCTGGGCATGGATTACTTTATATCCATTTTTCCCTGATTTGATGTACGGTTCAGTGCATCATTTCGCGTATAAGAAGAGAAGTCTTCTTTGCACCATGAACTCTTTCAGTTCTATGATTATTCAAGAGAGTTTTGGTGTTTCACAAGGTGGTAACTGGACTTAAATTTCACAAATACTTATCACTCAATTGAATGACTACAGCTCTTTAAATAGAAAACGGGTCATTAATTGAGGGGGAGTTTATTAGTTCAAAATTTGACACCTTTTTAAACATTGTGCAACATCAGCAGTGACACTCTCTCTTGGTTTGAGGGGGAGCATTGTATGCTTCGTAATCAGAATATATTAAACCTGACCACATTTTCTCCCAAATTTTCTAAACATATTTAAATCAATTGGGATCACAAATCTCAAATGGTTTGAAATTTTTGATCGAGGGAGAGAATGTGATTTAAATATGAAATTCTGATGAAAATGTGATCTTTTGGAACTCAAGTGTAGGCTCTCCCATATGTGCTAAACCTTTTCGTATATCGATGCACATATTGAGGGGGAGCGAATGATTTATGATGGCAACTGTGAAAGAATACCAAAGACCGACTAATCTTATTTTAATGCATTGGAGTTATAAGGATGGTGAGGTTAGGTATTTGTTCCCATGATCCAGCCAGAACCAGAAGGATCTTCCCAGAGACAATCCTCTAGTTAGAATAGAAGTCCTTAGGAATGATTAAAAAGGAGAAAAGTGAATAAGGGAAGAGTGCCGACTGAGATGGAGCTAGCACTGGAACAAACCTAACAAGGTGCTAGTTATGAAGTCTAGGTAAGCACTGAAGGGGTTGAAGAATGAAAAAGAAATGTAAAGATAAAGGGTGAAAAGAAAGAAGCCCTCCTTACATGTTAGGCAGAAACCGGGTCAATACATATGCTGTCATAATCACTTAGTTGATTGCTGACATGGAAGACAAAGTATCATGGACCCAGTGATACGCTGCACAACCCTCCCTAGCCACTCAAGGTCCCTCAAAGGACTCTTGTTTCACTTGTCACGGAGATCAATACATTGCTATCGTCTCTCTCACTCCGAGTTAGATGATATTGAAAAGGTGGCAGTCCTCTCCAGCCTCCGATCACTAAATCAAAATGCACTATTGAGTCTAGAGCCAAGAGATCATCAATTAATCTCATTAGGACACATTTCCAATATGCTTGCTGTTTCATACACCGTGAAAAGCAAGAAAATATATATGAAGAGTCCTACGCATTATCCTTGTGGTATTGCCAGAACATCCGAGTGATACTTAAAGTAATCACAATGAAGATGGAAATCCTTCTAGAGCCAACATCAAACGAGCTCTTGGTGGGTGACATGTGAGATCCTTCATGGATCAAACCTGTGACAACTGGAATGAAACAATGGGGCGATTCACATTTGAATCAAACTTGTTCCAGGAAATGGATTGACGGATGCTTTTGGAAAACCCTTCAATGTGCTCATCAAATGAATTTTGAGCACATTGATTGTGAAAATTTTCAAACAAAAGTATTTATGACAGAAATGTGATTTAATGTGTAAAACCCTCGTTGTGTTACATAAAAATTGTTTATCTAGTAACACGCGAGTGATTTTTCTAATCAATTTCTCATCAATCAGTGGGTATTCAATTCACTGATTCACTCAACCGTGTTGTCTGCTTTGAGACGTTCCGGTATGAGAACATGCTTGTAAGACGAGTCCAATGTTAGTTCATTGAATGAGTCTTTACAACAAGCTGGAAATTCCTGTCAAGGAGAATTCTCTTTAAAGGGAATTCTACCTGATCACAGGTCAGTCCTCACGGATCCGAAGGTTAATCCAACCACACCGAACGAATGACAAAGCCATATTCGTTCTCCAACTTTATTGCTAACTGTTTTATTTCAGGTACATATAAAGATGGTGATGGTGGTTCCTGATTCCAGTATGAGACATGTCAATCCACACTCCATGCTCACACTTCCAACTCATTATTAAAGACATCATGATAGCTAAAAGACCTTCAACACAGCTTCCGCAACTCTGATGATAGCTATCATGATCCAGAAAAGTGTGAGCATGCGGGCCCAACGGTCACAATAAATCACATGGAGGCATTACTACAATGGATGAGCTCAGAGATTTTTGGTGGTTGATGATCTCAAAGAAGGCTCCAAGATCACAACTTCTCATGATGACGAAGCCACAAGATGACTTGAAGACGCATGTTGGATGATAACTTCAAAGAATACTCAAAGATCATCCAAAACAAAGAACAGTCATCGCAAGTTCACTGCTAAAGGCACAAAGATTCTAGACGTTGAAGAATCAAGGTCTACGAGCTACGAAGTCAAGATTCAAGGATGAAGTGCTAGAATTCAGAACATTACTTCTGGGGTGACCTCCCTTAGGGGAAGATTGTTAGGAATATAAATATTCAGTTGAAGACTCGGTCACCCCGAGTACTTAGTAGCTTGTAGGATCATTAGTAATATTATTAGTAGTTTAGTTATTATTAATATTGTGGAGTGGGTCGGGTCTTTACCCACTGTCAGCTTGCTCCACAGCCCACTAGGGGCATATTATTTAGTCAAGTCGTGTACTATATAAACCCCTCTCCACACATGGAGAGGGTTGGACCTAATTTGAGTATTAATCTAATACACATACATTTCTCTCACTAGGTTCCACTTTCTCTCTCTAACATCTTCTTCTCCTTCTATTCGATCCATTCTAGTGCTCCAAACGTGTGTTTCTTTGTTAGTGAATACCCTACACTTGCTTAAACCAAGTTATCATGAAATGGAGGTTGTCCCCAAGTTAAATATATCTTATAAGGACTAGGATTAAAGTTGTGGTGGAAATAAATTAGCTACCTATTTATCACATTTAAATGGAGTGAGGGGTGTTATTATTATTATTATTGTTGTTGTTGTTGTATTTTATTTTTTTGTTTGAAGATGATATCTTTTTATATAAAAGTATCTTTCTGGAGTTGGTTAGGTATAAAAATGATGTTTGTTTTATTTACTGAATAGCAAAGGCTAATAAAGTAAATGACTATCTTATCATTTTACTCATAAAAAGCCTCAAGTTAATTTTTTTGCAAACTCAAACCATAAGAGCAGAAGGTACCGAGAGCTGGTGGGAGGCGCCATGGCTACCAGCCCAACTCAACCGATGGCGCACGGTATCGTGGGTGGCGACATGGCTGCTCACACCATAGTGGCCAGCACAGGCCGTGGGTTTTTTTTTTTTTTTTTTTTTTTTTTTGGCTTTGTTTGTGTTTGTGTTTATATGTTGTGTTTGTGTTTGTATTTGTGTTTGTGTTTGGTGGCTTTTTTTTTGAGTTACAGGTCGAGAAGATGGAGAAGAAGACCAATGGGCGTCTTTCTTTTTTTTTTCTCCTTTTTTAATATAAATAATTAATTTACAGTTTATACCCTTGAAGTTTGATTTTATTGTCATCTTTATTTTAAAGTTACATTAGTAACTAATATTGTGTAAATGAAGTTTATTTTAGTTAATATTGTGTATGTTTTAGTTAATATTGTGTATGTTTTATATTATGTTAAAAAAAAATGGACAACGGCACCACATTTTCTAGTGCCATGGGTAACGGTCAGAATGTGGTGTCGTGGGATTTCTGGTGCCATAGAGACTTTTGCTGACGTGGCATGCACTTTTTGGCCATGGCTTGAGGATACCCATTGCTCTAATAAGTATACCAGTTGGTCATATCATTTTTTTTTAAATATTAAACTATATAAATTGAACCACATATCACACTTAGTAGCCTAAATTCTATTTAGATAAAGAAAAAGGATGAAAAAATGACAATAATCCATACTTTCAGTTTGCACCATCTTCTTCATATACCCATGTTCCACTTTTAATGACTCTTGAAGCTATATTTCGGTAAATAAATGTCAGCAGATAGGAAGGAGCATGTCGACAAGAACGTCAGTTACAGGACAAGGTGTTGGGAAGGGGGAGGAGAAAAGCCGATGGGTAAGGGGTTGCCTGGAAGGAGGTTAAGGTAATGAGGATTGAAGGGTTTGAATATAGGAAATGGGTGAGAATAAATTTGGGTATTTATGTTGGATCAGTCCTAGATAGATCTTTGAGCCTTATGGAACCGGTAGAATGCTTATGTAATCACAAATAAACTACAAGAGAATCTCTAACAATAAACTTATGTTTACGCGGAATATAAACACAAGAGTTAAAGAAGAAATAACTAATAAACACTTGATCCTCTATGGATCTATATTAACTATTAAAATTGTTTTTGAAGTGTACAATGTTCATAGCCGTGAGTTTCTTTTATACTAATAGAAACCCTAATTCGGCATTCACAAGAAAACGTGTAAAAGAGATATGCAATATCTATTCCTAATATATCTCATGCATATCCTAACCTTCTGATCATACGGGTTGACTATTATTATTACCCGCAGAAACAATATTACCAGCAGTAACTATATACTACTAACAGCAGGAACCATACCAGCAGGAACTACATACTTGCCAGCAGGAACCATACTAACTACCAGCAGTAATGAAACTAAATACAATTTTAATAATTCCTAACAATCCTCCCCTAAACTTGAATTTGACTAGGTTAACTTCAAGTTTCTAGATAGATCTTTGACTTCCAAAGCATGAGGATTGAACTTTAGCAGCAACATTAGGTAACCAGCAGCAACATGGTTAGAACCAGCAGCAACAAGTAACCACCATTAAGACCAAGGATCCAGCAGCAACTCCTAAGTATCAGCAGCAACAGGAACCAGCAGCAACATGAGTAGATTTGATGAGCCTTTACCAAGTAGCTACTCACTCTTGGGCTAGCTAGTCCTTTGGTGGAATCATGGCATAACCCTGGTGAACTAGTAACCAGTCCAACACTTAGAACATGAATCAATGGTGTGTTGGAATACCCTAATGATTTTTGGCAAACCATCACAGCCATAAACAGATTTGAGATGTCTTTACCTGTAGCCGTTTGCTCAGGACTAGCCAATTCTTTGGTTGAATATAACACCTTGGTGAATTGATTACCAGTTATGGATTTCCACAGCCTTTACCACAAGCCATACTCTTGTGGGCTAGCCAATTCTTTGGAACCCTAAAGGGTAACATCCATGGTGAATTGATGACCATTTCAACTCTCAGTAATGAAACATGGGTGAGTTGAATACCCTATAGTTTTGAGCAAACTATTACAGCTGTCAACGGATTTGAGAATCACACCAGAGCCGTACCCTCATGGTGAGTCAACTCTTTCTTGTCTGTGAGACATGGTGAGTTGATTACCATTTGTTGTGTGGTAATAAACCAACACTCAAACCCTGTAAACAGTTTACTCAAACATACAAGTTAGTAGACAAGTTATATATATATATATATATATATATATATAAGTTATATATATATATATATATATATATATATTTAAATTAACTCTAAAAGAAAGAAAAATATACAACAATAAGCCTCCCCTTAGGCTTATGCCTCCCCTCAATCACAGCAATCAGAGATTTATCATCCTAATATGAACCACCAAATAATTAAATCTAGGTCCATCAAAAGCTTTTGTCAACAAATCAGCCACATTTTCATCTGTGTGTATTTTAAGCACTTGAATGAGATGTTTTTCATTAGCATCTCTTATCAAATGGTGCCTAATCTCAATGTGCTTTGTTCTTTGGTGAAAAACTAGGTTTTTAACAATGCAAATTGTGCTTTGGTTATCAATAAAGATTTTGGTGTTCATAAAATTGAACCCATAGTCTAACAACTGATTTTGTATCCAAAGTACCTGACCATAACAATTAACAGCAGCAACATACTCTACTTCAGTAGATGAGGTAGCCAGAATGGTCTGCTTCTTGCATTGCCAAGAGATCAATCTCCTTCCCAGAAACTGACAACCCCCAGTAGAAGACTTCCTATCAAAGTTAGCACTAGCATAATCACTATCACTATAGGCTTCCAACACAAAAGGAGAATCTCTTGGGTAGCAATGACCCAACTTAGGTTGTCCTTTTAGATATTTGAAGATTTTCTTGACTGCATTCAAGTTGGAAGTCAATGGTGTAACTTGATGTCTTGAACAAGCACTAACTACAAACATTATATCTGGTCTTGAAGCTGTCAAATACATAAGTGAACCTATCATTGATCTGTAGAGGTGAACATTAACAGCATCATCATCAGGTTCATTGTTGGATTTTGGCTTTGGAGCTTCATAAGGAGTTGTTGCGGTCCTTACACTTTCCAAATCATACTTCTTAAGTATGTCCTGCACATACTTTTCTTGGCTAATAAAAATACCATCTGGCTTTTGTTTGACTTGTAAGCCCATGAAGAATGTAAGCTCACCCATAGCACTCATCTCAAATTCACCCTTCATCAATTCTTCAAATTCCCTACACCAAGCCTCCTTTGTAGAACCAAAGATGATGTCATCCACATAGACCTGGACTAGGATAATATCTCTTGAGTTCTTCTTAGTGAAAAGTGTCTTGTCAATGGTACCTCTTCGGTATCCATGCTTCAACAGAAAAGTAGACAATCTTGCATACCATGCCCTTGGTGCTTGATGAAGTCCATAGAGTGCTTTCACCACCTTGTAGACCCATTTTGGATTCTGAGGGTCCTCAAATCCTTTGGGTTGAGTCACATAAACCTCTTCTTCAATCTTTCCATAGAGAAAAGCACTTTTTACATCCATCTGGTAGACCATAAATCCCATATATGAAGCAAAGGCTAAGGCCTCAACTCTTGCCACTGGAGCAAACACCTCATCATAATCAATACCCTCCTCTTGCCTGTGACCTTGAGCTACTAATCTTGCTTTATTCCTTATCACAATACCTCTAGCATCTCTCTTGTTCTTGAGAATCCATTTTGTCCCAATTACATTCTTTCCATCAGGTAAAGGCACAAGCTTCCATACATTTTGATTAAGAAATTGTTGCATTTCTTCTTGCATAGCCTCCACCCAAGCTGGATCTTCAAGAGCTTGTGATACACTGCTTGGTTCAACTTGTGAAAGAAAACAAGCAAAGAGACAATGTAGAAAGTCTGTGTGATTGTTCCTTTGCTGATTATGAACATAACTGACAAAGGCACTTTCACCGAACTTTGTTTGTTTCACCTTATTTCTTGTCTGAACAGCTGAGGTAGGATCACCAAGAATCAAGGATTGAGGATGAATGGTATTGATCCTCTTAGTAGCAACAAGATTGACTTCTACTGTGGGTGCTAGATTATTAACATCAGGACTAATGTCTTCATCATATGAGGAGGAGGTAAAAATGCCAGTACTTGGATGATGATGAATATCTTCAAATTCAGTTCCTGAAGTTAGTGAGTTACCAAGATCTGTAGGTCTTGGATATCTTGTGAGAGGTTCAGGAAAGCCTAATGAATGATCAGAAGGAGTGGACAAAGGAGCAGCAGGAGTGGAGACACCAGCAGGAACATTAGAGCTACCAACAGAATTGATAGTACCAGCAGTAACAGGAACACTACCAGCAGGAATCGAAGAACTACCAGCAGAATCCATATTCCTGTGGGCTTCAACTGCGGCTTGTCTTAAGAGCTCCTCTGTTTCTTTTGTGAATTCAAAACCAAACTTTTCAGCTGCTTCCTTGGCATCATGTTCTTGTCTTTGAAGCCTTGCAAGGTCTTCTGCAAAACTTGAATCATCTTCACCCATGCCAGGATTATCTTTAACTTCAGAACCCGCAAAGTGGTTAGAAGGAAAAGAAGGAACAAAAATGGTTTGTTCATCACACTCAGAGTCTGAATCATCATCTGGGGTACCTGCATTGTTAGTTGGAGACTCCTGTGTACCTGCAGATTGATTAGCTTTGAAATGAGTATATCCTAAAGTATCAGTTAGATAGTCCAGGTCAAAATACCACTCATGACCTAGACCCTAATTGTTAGGTTTATCCTCAAGATATCTCAGGTTTAGTGTCTCTTCAATCTTTTTGGTAGATAAGTTATAAACTCTATAAGCTTTGCTATATGCAGAGTACCCAACTATAAATCCCTCATCAGCTTTCTCTTCAAATTTACCCAAATGGTCACTGGTTTTTAGAATAGTCACATGACATCCAAAAGGTTTAAAATGACTGATGGTGGGAACTTTCCCACACAAAAGTTCATAAGGTGTTTTGTTGTGAGGATTAGTGATCAATACCCTGTTCAAAACATAACAAGCAGTGCTAACTGCTTCAGTCCAAAACATGGTAGGTAGCTTAGAGTCAGCAAGCATAGATCTTGCAGCTTCTATAAGGGTTTTATTCTTTCTTTCAGCAACCCCATTTTGTTGTGGGGTTCTGGCATTACTATAGTCCCTTTTAATCCCCTTTTTCCCATAGAGTTCAATTAATTTAGAATTTTTAAACTCTGTCCCATTGTCACACCTTATAGTCTTACCCTTTTTATTTAGCTGGTTTTCAATTAAGGCAAGAAAGTCCCTAATCACATGAAAGGTTTCATCCTTAGTACCTAATAAGAAAGTCCAACAAAACCTGCTAAAGTCATCTGTAATCACCAGGCAATAGTACCTATGGTCAATACTTCTGATGGAAGTAGGACCAAAAAGATCCATATGAAGTAACTGGAGAGGCTCAGTGATGGTGCTCACAGCTGTGATGGCCTTGTAAGAAGCTTTGTGTTGCTTTCCTTTGTTGCAGGCAACATAATTATGTGCATTTGTGAAGATCTTGGGAGGAAGCCCTTTTACCAATCCATTCTTTGCCAGCTTGTTGATGGTTTTGAAGTTAACATGAGCCATCCTTCTATTCCATTTTGTAGATTCATCTAAGGATGCCTTTGCCACCAAACAAGCTAAATCACCTTCAGATTGGAGTTCATTTAAGTTGAAACTGTATAGATTGTGTCTTCTTAGAACTTTAAGTACAACTTGACTTTCATTAGGCAACTTGAAGTCTTTAGAGAGCACAAGACATTCAGTCTCAGTGAAGAGAACACTGTTTTTCTTGTCACAAATTTGTGAAACAGAGAACAGATTAAAATTCTGCAACTCTTCCACATAATAGACATTTTCAAAATCCAACTTGGAAGTTCTGATGGTTCCTTTGCCTGTTATTTTACCATCTCCACCTCCAAAAGTCACAGTGCCTCCTTTTATAGTCACAAAGTCCACCAACCTGTCTCTATTTCCGGTCATACTTCTAGAACACCCACTATCAACAATACCTAAGTCTTTACTTCTAAGAGGATTTTTCTACAACAAAAGAAAATACAACAACATTAGATACAATGGGAGACCCAAGTCATGACTGACTTGGGCCTGCCTTGTGGATCAGAAAGATTTAAACCATGTAGATTGATGAGATCCACCATTGTTCTTGGATCCCTTCTTCAAATATGGTCTGTATTGTTTCCAAGAACAACCTGCTGAGGACTTAACAGCAGTTTCCCATCTTTCACCCCCCCTTTTTTTGCATTGGGTCATAATAAACAGGCCTATAATCATTCTGAAAGTAAGAGCTTGTAGGTCTGATGAAGGATCTAGCAGCATTACTTTTCCAACCAGCAGGAATAGGTTTACCAGCTGGAACTGGTTTTCTGGCAGGAAATGGCTTACCAGCAGGAACTGGTTTACTAGCAGGAAATGTAGCTCTGCCAGAGCTCATTTGTGCTGCTTGAGGAACAAATGGGGGTATATTTTCAACATTATTCCAAAATGGTCTAGATTGTTGTTGCCCAGCACACACACCCATTCTATTCTCATAAAAATCACAATCTTTAAAAAGATGAGAATAACTACCACAAACAAAGCATGATTTATTTCTAAAAGATTTGTTCTTAACATGACTTCTCTTATTACACAAAAACTTATCACAACCAAAACTAGAAATAGAATTGTTTTTAGCAAAATGAAAAGAAATGTCTTCAAAAGAAGCTGTCTTTGAATTGGATTCATCATCAGCTACTCTTGAGGAGAAGTCATCAGACTTGGGTGTGGGAGACTTGTCACTTGAATCACATGAGGTAAAGTCATTGGTCTTGGGTTCTGAGGACTTGTCACTGTTAGAACAAGAGAAAAAGTCATTAGATTTACAATCAAGTTCAGGCAAGTCATTGGACTTTTTGCCATAGGTCATATGTGATTCATCAAAGTCTGTGTGGGTAGAGGTAGGCTTAAATACTCCTGTTATAGGTGAAGAAACAGCATTCATTCCTCCTTCTTTAACATATTTAACAGGAATTTGATAATCCTCAGGTTCAGGGGTAGGGTAAAAAATGCTTGGCTCATTAGGGTCATATACTTCATCTGGCCCAATATAATCTCCATACCCCAACCCTATCTTAGACCTTACAGACTGAGAGCTATTATTCAACTTAGCTAGGTGTTTAGATGATTCTTGCCATGTATTACACCTGGCCACTTCACTATCTAACTTAGCATGCAAGTCCTGTTTCTCTAAATTCACCTTAGCATTTTCACTTTCAGAATATTTTAACAAATTAGTAGTGTTTTCCAAATCTCTTTCTAAAACCCTAATCTTTTCTTCATATGCCAACTGATTAGTTTGGTACCAAGCCTTTTGTTTTTCTAAAGTTTTAAGTGTACTTTTATAAGCTTGAACCTCAACATAATAATCTTTATATTGAGTTTCTACATCAACAAACTCCTTTTTAATTTTAGCATAGTTGTAATCACATCCAAAAGGACAAGTTTGTACCTGAGATGAGATACCCATCAAAGCAAATTCCTCAGCCACATCTGCCTCATCTTCTGTCTCACATCCAGCAAGCATTCCATAAACTTGAGCAGCACCTCTTTCCTCATCATCTACCTCATGTTGTGACCAATCCACCATGGAATCAACAGATATCAAGGCTTTAGGCTCCTCTGAGTCTAATTCTTTGAGCTTGAATGCAGAGTATCTGGTCTTATCATCTACCTTCTTTTCTTTGCATTCTCTTGCAAAATGACCCAGTTGTGAGCAGTTTAACATCTAACCTTCCTTTTATCAAACCTTGCTCCATCCTTCCTATTGAATTGGATCTTCCTGCCAGCCTTCTTTTCAAATATGTTCACCTTCTGATGTGCCCGGTTCGGTGCAAGTTTTAAATTTATAATAGGGTGAATTACCGAATCTAATAACAACACATACGAGCAAGTATACTCGTCCGTTGTAGCAAGATTTTGATGGTAAGTCGGGATCGTTCGCAGGGATTTGTGTAGTGAATTGAATTGTAAGTTAAAAGAAACTATCTCAATAAGTAGTAATGATATGATGAAAATTCAAATGATTAAAAACTACACTTGCTTAGACTAGTGTACTACAATTGACTAATATGATTGTGATAACTTTGGAAAACATGTTGGTTGTGATAATTAGTTTTGACACTAATCTATTGTTTCTACAAATTAAACCTTCGTCAAGATTTTGGTTTATAAAAACAAGCATTAAGTTTAACCAATCAATTCAAGATCAATTCAAGGTTCATGAGTTGGTGTTCCCCAAACACAAAAACAATCTTTTGTCTAATCAAACAAGCTTAGGAAATGGTCAATACAAAAGGTAACCGATTATAGACAAAAGGTCACAATTGAAAGCAAACTATTAATCTCTCGACCTTTAAAGTGGTTTACAATCAATCCGTTTTGATAGACAAAAGCATTTTCATTACAATCACAATTAAGTTCCTTTGGTTAATCAAGAATAGTGGAAAACAACAATCATTCATAGACAAATGATTATAACTAGTGGAATAACAATAGTTCTTTCAACCCTCAAGATTACTACCACTAGTTAAACTTGATTACCCAAATGTCACTATGAAACTTTATCACAATTGGTTCTTAGAATTGACTTGAAATTGAATTAAAACATGTTATCACAATCATATGCCAATTAATGAATAATACACATCATCTAAGCAAGTGCACAAAGGCACTAGCCACTCATAGCAAACATAAATGTAAACTCAATAATTTGAACATTAGAAACCATGATTGAAAGTCTTACAATGATTTGGAAATAAGATTACAAGTGAAAGACAATGATTCCACAAGCAATGAAAATGGTATATTCGACTTTCTCCCTTCTCCTGGACTTATGGACGAATTTCTGAGTTTATTTATGTGTATATTCTCTCCTAGCACTTGTATGTATGTATATATCTCTCTAGATTGATTGGTATATAAAATACTCAACAAATGGTTCCATAAATTGCTCTAACCAAAGGTCTAAGTGCATAAATGCTTCTCTTGCTCTCCAAGTAGTATTGAATGATTAGAATACTGAAAAGAAGGACCTAGAACCGGAGTTATAAAGTCACAATCCTTAATAAAGAAGTCTTGGGTCAAACAGCGACTTCCAACCGATCGGATAGAATGGTCTACCGATCGGTTGGTCTTCTCGGTAAATCCAAATTTACTCCATCCGAATCGGTTGCGGGCGGCGACCGATCGGATGGCTATGGCTGATGAACCTTTTTCTTGGACTTTTGCATACGACTTGTTTCTCGGTTGTAGCTCTTGATTCTTTGATCTTTCTCTTCATCCTTAAGCTTAT
Organism: Artemisia tridentata subsp. tridentata; assembly: GCA_021014915.2. Lineage (NCBI taxonomy): Eukaryota > Viridiplantae > Streptophyta > Magnoliopsida > Asterales > Asteraceae > Artemisia > Artemisia tridentata. The sequence continues at coordinate 133,746,466 of CP139501.1, forward strand.
GAACTCGACTACTCGGACTTTAACTCATTGAAGTACCTTACAGAGCGGACTTGACACAAGATTCACATGAAATCTCAAATACTTCCTTTTTCCTCATTTTTGCATCTTTTCCATCCATTTTCCTGTCTTTGGCTACAAATGCTTTGCAAACACACTTTGGTACGATTTAGTAACAAAAGCATATAAATATAACCACAAAACGTATATAAAACTGCCAATAACGCTATCAAAAACATGTTATATTTAGGCGTTATCACCTTCACTGAAAGCATAGCCATCTGCCACTTAATATCCAATTCTTCCAAGTCCATCTTATCAATCTGGTCAAAGTCTTCATATGCAAGCTGCTGTTGTGGTTCACTTTCAGCAACAAAAGAATGAAGCACATCTTCAATCACATTGCCAGAATTTGAATGTGTTCTTGGTGTAGCAGGGGTATACGAGGTTGATGAAGATGATGAGGTTGGGCTATCAGCATATGACATCCTGTTATTAGTACTAGTAGTACTAACAAATGCTGAGTGAGTTGGAGTATGTGAATAGCTTTAACCTCCTTTAATATCAATCTCAAGAGTCTTGAGTTTGTTATAGAGGTCATCAAAACTCAAGTAATCAAGGCCACCTCTTGCTTTGAGAGTGATGGATACCTGTGACGAGGAAGGAGGCAATGCTCTCAAGAACTTGGTATTGCAATCTTCATTATCTGGCCTTGCCTGCAGCTGATTGAGTTGGCTCAAAATCTTCTGGAACCTATCATAGCCTTTATGTAATCCTTCTGCTTCAGAAATCTTGAATTCTTGGAACTCCTACTTTAGCATGGACTTCCTCATCTTCTTAGATTCATCATTACCTCCAAATCTGGCTTTAACAGCTAACCAGATGTCCCTTGCATCATCTAGGTGATGAAAATCACCCATGTGGTCTTCTGGGAGAGACTGAAGCAGCAAAGTTCTTGCTTTTGTCTCCCTTTGAACAGCAATATGTTCTTCTGCAGATACAGGGGGAAGAATAATGATGTTCCCTTTTGGATCTCTTCCTGTTTTCTTCTTACTGTTTCCATTCAGGATGATGTTCCAGAGGTTATGATCACTATTTGAAATCCAGTACTCCATCTTCATGGCCCATATCTCATATTCATCCTTCTTGAGGTAAGGAAATTTTGCATTGCTGTTTGAGACAATGGTTGTGATAATTTGTTGTTGGACATTCTGTGTTTCAGGTTTTTCATTGTTGACAACAGAATCATCTGTTCCGGATGAAGTCATTGTATGAGGGTTTAAAAGATTTGTTTGAAAAGGTTTCTTCTTTGACAGAGACTCTAACCCGCTCTGATACCACTTGTTGGATCAGTCCTAGATAGATCTTTGAGCCTTATGGAACCGGTAGAATGCTTATGTAATCACAAACAAACTACAAGAGAATCTCTAACAATAAACTTATGTTTACGCGGAATATAAACACAAGAGTTAAAGAAGAAATAACTAATAAACACTTGATCCTCTATGGATCTATATTAACTATTAAAATTGTTTTTGAAGTGTACAATGTTCATAGCCGTGAGTTTCTTTTATACTAACAGAAACCCTAATTCGACATTCACAAGAAAACGTGTAAAAGAGATATGCAATATCTATTCCTAATATATCTCATGCATATCCTAACCTTCTGATCATACGGGTTGACTATTATTATTACCCGCAGAAACAATATTACCAGCAGTAACTATATACTACTAACAGCAGGAACCATACCAGCAGGAACTACATACCTGCCAGCAAGAACCATACTAACTACCAGCAGTAATGAAACTAAATACAATTTTAATAATTCCTAACAATTTATGTCTTTGTTGTGGCGTTTTATGTCCTAGACGGGAATAAGGGGGTTTTTACACGCTTTTACATTAAGACATGTCTTATGTAATAAGTTAAAAAGAAACAGACTATAAAACTGTGTGTTAAAACAACTGTGAACTCATTTGCAAAATCCAAATAAAGATAGAGAACTTACAAGAAAATCGATTTTTACAAATAATCGAATTGTTAAGCTGAGTTCTCGAGTTTTTATTTAGGTGGAGATAGAAATGATGGGTAAAGAAGAGAAAAGAAAAGAAAAGAAAGTAGTTTTTTATTTTATTTGTTTATTTCATGTTCTTGAGTTGAGATGAAGTGAAAGGAAAAGAAAGAATGTTGTGTTCTCGAGTTGGAAAGAAAACAAGGAAAAGAGACGTAATTACATTTATGTCCTTTTAAACATGTTCATTTTATCACAAAAGTCGAATATAAGTAAACATTGAGGGTTATATTGGTCATTATATACTCAATAGTTTAGGTGCAGTTTTCTTTTCGTCTAAATTGGCCCAAATTTGGCCATAAATTTTTTAAAGAAACGTGTCAATAATTTTCTTGGCATTTCCCTTCTGTTTTCTTTCTTTTAGAGAAAAACTCAAGAACGCAATAACTTTTCAGTTTCCTATCATTTCCTTCTAAAAAAGAACTCGAGAACAATGCGTTAAAGTATGAGTATAATGATTAACGATCAAACAAATCATTCGTTATATGATCAACACATGGCCGATCTACAACCGTTGATCATCCACATGGTGTTTATCCTTAAACCCTAAATGTCTCTCTTTAAATAGAAGGCATCCTGCATAAAAAAAGGGATCCAATTTTTCTACACACTTGTACGCTATTTCACACAGTAAAACAAACACTTACATGGTTTGTTTGAGTGTTAAAATTAAATAAATGCCACGGAAATACAATGTTATCTTATGTATGGTGTTTATAATACCCTTCATGTAAGAATGATTTGTTCAATCATTCATCATTATGAATAAATTATAGGGATAATGGTCTGAAAAGTCATTAAACTTGCCACTTTTTACTATTGTAGAGACTCAACTTTTAATTTTCCTATTTAATATACTGTAACCACCGGTAAAATTCCACTTGTATTAATATTCTAACAAAAGAATACTTATCCATTTTCTACGTCTATTTTTTTTTAGATTAAACGTTATCAGTTTATCTTATCATAACAACAAACTAATGTGACGTAACTCACATTCCTAATAAACGTGCTCACCAACACCAACATGTCTTAAGTACGTTTTAAATAAACATTCCTTATACGTTAAGTACGGAGTATAAAAGTTTTCAACTTTTATTTACCACTTTACGTTATTTCGTTAACGTACGATTATTAAACGTTTAAACTAAACGCTAGCCATTTGTTAGAATTTTCACGAAACCCTAATTTATTATAACTATGATTTTATGTAATTAAATCATAAACACTAAAGTACAACACTTCAAATGCTAATGTATAACCCTCTAATGCATCATTTCAAACTTTGTTTAATTATATTTTACAAACTCTAAAGTACAAGATCTAAAGCTCACATTACAAGTATATAATGCATAAACTCAAAATATATTTATTTCATCCCGCGACCAAGTAACCAAACAAGGAGTGCACCTCGCATATTTCAGGTCTATTTGTAATTATTTAATGCCAATTATTATTATATTTTATTAAAAGATATTACTATTAGTAACGATCACAAAAGTTTAATTTTGTGAATTATACTCACGACCAACACAAGATTACGATGAGTTTATATGTTTAAAATACTCAAATTCATCAATAGTTTTTTTTTTTTTACATTATACTCTTTACGTAATACGAATACTCAAACTTATGTTATTAGGTTTTATCAACGTATACGCTCTCCGTTAAACTTATCACACGTCTAATATAATTAGTTGGAGTATATTAATAAACTTTGATATTTTTATAACTATTATATTTTTACGTTACCCAGTTTTAAGTTTCGTGACTTAAGGACATAACGTTAGTAATTACCAGGATCAAACTATACCCCAAACTATTAATATGTGTCCTAAAATGATGCCACGTAGCAAATTACATGCATGCCATACGTGTATGGAAATTGTTTCACACGATCCTATATATACGTGTGTGTAAATTTGCTCCATATATATGTACGTGAATGGAAATTGTTCCACATGATCACATATATACGTGTACTCCATATAATCCTATATGTATGTGTATGATATTATCCCATATGATCATATATATACGATTCTATATATGCATTATCTAACCTTACTTGTTCTATTAAGAAACTTACAAAACATGCATGGTTCAAAGATCTTACACCATGCAACTCCCTCATGTATACATATTGCTACTTAATTCACCATACACTTTCATATGGTGAATATATATTCACGTATACATGCTTTCAAGTTGCAATGTAGATTAGATATTTTTTGCTATATAAGTCGAAACAAATCAACACCCTTTTCACTCCATCCTTTGTTTTCAAATATAACACACACTCAAACCTAGCTGAACTCAAGCCATAGAAGAAAGGACGGGCAAAACTTTGAGGTTTTAGCATAAGTTTTCAAGTACAAATCATCAGGTCGTGTTTCTTTTCTGCCAAGATCAACCAAGCTTGTTGAGCATTTGTAAGTTGTTTTTAAACCTTTGTTCAATCTTATATATGATATACTATCTATTTATCATGAGTTAAAACTATCAAAATCATCATACAAGCCACGGATAAGTTTTTCTTCTTTTTCTGTTATGCGAACAAAACAACATATATACAGATAAAACTAGAGTTTTGTCCATTTATTTTGAACTCATGGCTTCGAATCATGACACACCATCTACACCTTTGTAATCTCTATACTCTCGAGTTTAAAACGCCCTCAAAACGTAATCAAATAAGCTCGATGCCTCGCTTTTATTTGTGTCTCTTTCTGGCTGTCGAGACATAAAACAAACACCCCTTTATTATATGATTTTGTCTTTTAAAACCTCAAGCTCTAAGCTACACAATAGATCATTAAAATAAGCTATTAAACCTATTATTAAGTCACAAATATAAGCTAAAAGATCCTTACAAGTTTCGGATAAAATTTTATTTTCTTTTTCTTCTTTTGTTCTTGTCGCAAACACACCCAAACCACCCTTTTCTAGGAATTTTTTAGATCAAATGGTGACACCTATAAATAAAACGATTAACTCATCTTAATAAGCACCTAACCAAGTCTATAAATCAATGAAAACGTAACTCAAAAACCTTCGTTGCCCCGGTTAATTTCTAGCTACCTTTTGGTCACGAAACTACAAAACCACACGCACCTTTTTATTGGGCTCAAGGCCCATAAGCCCCTCTTATAAGCTAAAAAGCACTCAACAAATTATTCCTAATATAAAATAACTTATATTAATAAGCCATGACATGCCATATCCTTTTCTAAAACAAAAACGCAAATTTACAAAAACAAGGACTAGAAATGTAACGATAAACATGCATGGGGGTAAAAATACTAAACTTGGAATTCTTGGTTCAAAACTGTAAATTTAGTTAATAATAAAGAATAAAGACTATGTATGTAAATCTCAAAATGCATGGAGGGCCTGTTTTGCCAAAATTTCTACAACTATATATAAAAAGGATTAGATTTAAAAACTAATTAATGCTTGAGAATAAAAAGTGTAAATAATGAATTAATAAATTATAAAAAGGACTCCGGTGCAAATTATATTTTACCAAAGGGTAAAAAGTGTAACTTTTGGAAAGTACAAGGTAAAAACTGTAAATTGCGACTTCTGAGACTGAAATAATTAAATATCAGGGTAGAAACAGTAAATTTTCAGGAAGTGTGAATATAAAGTGAAATTTTATACTTTTGGACTAAAAATATAAAACTTTTAAGTTTTGGGTAAAAAGTGTAAATTTTTATAACCTAAGGGTTAATTTTGCAACTTCATAATATTTTTGAAATATTTATATTTTCAAACTTATGTAGTCAAAGTTTTATAAAAACTTTCATATAAGATTTAAAAACGACAATATCAAAATATAAATAACGATACTATTTTCAATCGAATATTAAATCGAATAGCTTAAAAACAAATAATACAAACTTCTTAGCAACTTAACGTTCACCAAACATAAAATAGTTAGAAATAAATATTTTAACTTATCATGCACTAACCTATATTATATCTTAAACGATTTCATTCTTAAATCTTGATAAACGATTACATACACACAAGTTATATGGGTATATAACTTTAATTATGAACTTTAAGCATTTGCCACACAAGTAACGAAGATACAAATACTTTTCAAACATTGTCTTTTGAACATTAAAGTCATGAACATAAACCCTCGAAATCTAAGGTTTACCGTATCAATTTAGGTAGCGTGATTTGAGCCGTTCCCATCCACACTTGACATTTCTATATCTGGACTACTATACCACCAAGGTGAGTCATAGCCTCTCTTTTCTTATTTTGAATTTTTTAAGGGAGATACATGCTCGTTTAACTTACAAATCTTACTCATAAACATTCAACTCGATTTATGAAACACTCTATTTGTTTACTGAAACTTATTACATGCTGAACACAAGTACTTTCTGTATGGTATCCTAATTGTTATTGCCTAAGTTACACTATTGCCATTAAAAGACCCTCATATCATGAGCCATTAATCACTTGCGAGTGAACGCGAATATAGTGAATAGATCTATTGGAGGTTGACGACCCATTTGTACTAGCCGGATAGATAGCTATAATGCTAGTCGGATTGATAGACAAATGCACTTTATTTTAGACTAAATAGGAAGTTGGCAAGCTCCTACCCGAGGGCATTATTACTACATTTAATTATGTTAGTAATTTACATCACTCTTGTGATATCCTACTTTTAAGGTTTGTGTGTCTTGAGCTTAAGGAAATAATTATTATTGACCCATAATTGTATTCGTTGCAATTATTCTCTTAAATTTGAAACTTGTGTTCAACTGACTTACATGCAAACACTATGGATTCACACAATCTTTGACCCGTTTAGGGCAAACTAACAAACTATGGGTGTAAAACAACGTAGCCCACTATTTGTTTTATCGATATTTGTAATCATTACAATTATAACCCAAACTTGAAACTATTAAAATCAACTGTTTTACTTATTAACTCTATGAACTCACCAACCTTTGTGTTGACATTTTTAGCATGTTTATCTCAGGTCCATAATGAACGAGGATAGCACGGAGGGGCACGGATACTGATAGAAGGCTAAAATCTAATTATCATTCGAAACTCATTTAACAAACTGTAAAACTAATGGGACCTCATTTTGTAAACTCTGATATTTATAAAATTCAAATGATAAATCTTTTAAAACGATTCAATTGAAGATCATTTTCTGTTATTATAACTGTTGTGCCGTCGAATAACACCCAGTTTGAATTCCGCTGTGTATCACGAAATTAGGGGGTGTTACAGAATGGTATCAAAGCTATAGTTATAGAGAAACGGGTCTAATTGAGACCTAAACTATAACTGCTTTTTCACAAAAACATTTTATAGCCTTTCGCTCTCCGTGCCTTCCATCCTCCAGGTAATTTATGCTACACAAACACTTTAGTATATTGATATATACACATTCGACATGCTTTTAATCACTTTATACAAACAACGGAATAAACATACTTGCGTATGCCTATTCTAAGGCATTACGACTCTTCCCCGATCATGTACCTACTCATACATTTTGTAAATTACGAAACCTTCTCAAGACATTGTAACCAGTTACAATGATCATGTACCTACTCATACATTTTTTAAATTACGAAAACTTCTCAAGACATTGTAACCAGTTACAATGGTCTAATTTACTTCTCAAACATTGTAATGATACAATGGGTATTTCTCGACATTGTGGGTTGCATAATTCTTACCCTATATACGTTAAATATATACTCATCAACTATTTTGAATCCTATGTCAACTTTCCTTGATTATCTTACTCCCATCTCCAGAGATGAGTGTAAATACTCATTCCGTACTCTCGGAACACCTACACACTAAATTACCTTATCGATTAAGTATGAGTGTTGAGCCAGAAATTCTTAAGTATGATGATTTACAATGTCTTTATTTAAATGAATTGGGACGCCTTTTATTTAAATAAAGAAATTATGAATCGCCGAACCATAAGTTTATATTTCCTTATTTACATTGTTTGGGACGCCTCATTATGTAAGCAATGAATTATAAATGAGTGGGCTTATTTGTATCTGAAACGACATGAATACAAACTCGAGGATCACAAGAATTCATAAAGATATATGGAAAACACAAATAATGTAAATTTTATTAGAATCCACGAATATTAATACATAACGATATAATTAGCATCGGTAGTGCTAATGTTACAAAGATCACTAAGTAAGGAATAGAATCGCCAATTGGTTGACCCGCCAAGCCAATGAAAAACACCACTACACCCCGGCCAAAAAATCTTCATCTGGAACGTAGGCCAAGTAGATGGCAGCGGCAACAACATACACAATCGCAAGGATGGTAATAACATGCGGCATTTTGAAAAATTAATGAGAGAAATATGGGTGGTGGAAGAATGAAAATTAAAATGGGGTATTTATAAAAATAAAAGTAGCCGTTGGGCTACTGTTCATAGCCGTTTAAAATTACTGTTCATATTAAAAAAAAAAAAAAAAAAAAATAAATAAAAAAATAAAAAAAAATCTTTAACTGATTCATTATCTACAAAAGCTGAATTTCAATAACTTTCTCTACATTCATCAAGTTCTCATCCGAAATCTTCATTGTTAAAAACAGTTTTCGACGTCAATAATTTGATTTTCATAAAACAAGTAATCAGAAACCATGCCATTTTCAAGAATAATCACTAAAACATGATAAACCTTATAAAATAACAATCTTCATTCAAAATGAATTTTTCCTAAGTTTATTTGCCCTTTGGAATAGCGTTTCTCATGTAAAACAATAAATTCTAACTTATAAGTTTTCACAAGTGAAACCAAAAAAAAACATGCTCACCTAGTTATGTGATTAATCTAAATCGAATCAGGAAAAATATTTATCTGATAAAACACTCGAAGAAATTTAGGACAATGACAAAATTACACCTTATTCCAAAACGACAAATTGAGATACATCACTAGTTATTTTATAAACCAATTGAAGCAAGAAACCATAATTAATCGTCAACATTTAACACGGACTGAATCTCGGGACGAGATTCCATTTAAGGAGGTGATACTGTAACCACCGGTAAAATTCCACTTGTATTAATATTCTAACAAAAGAATACTTATCCATTTTCTACGTCTATTTTGTTTTAGATTAAACGTTATCAGTTTATCTTATCATAACAACAAACTAATGTGACGTAACTCACATTCCTAATAAACGTGCTCACCAACACCAACATGTCTTAAGTACGTTTCAAATAAACATTCCTTATACGTTAAGTACGGAGTATAAAAGTTTTCAACTTTTATTTACCACTTTACGTTATTTCGTTAACGTACGATTATTAAACGTTTAAACTAAACGCTAGCCATTTGTTAGAATTTTCACGAAACCCTAATTTATTATAACTATGATTTTATGTAATTAAATCATAAACACTAAAGTACAACACTTCAAATGCTAATGTACAACCCTCTAATGCATCATTTCAAACTTTGTTTAATTTTATTTTACAAACTCTAAAGTACAAGATCTAAAGCTCACATTACAAGTATATAATGCATAAACTCAAAATATATTTATTTCATCCCGCGACCAAGTAACCAAACAAGGAGTGCACCTCGCATATTTCAGGTCTATTTGTAAATAATTAATGCCAATTATTATATTTTATTAAAAGATATTACTTTTAGTAACGATCACAAAAGTTTAATTGTGTGAAACACAAGATTACGATGAGTTTATATGTTTAAAATACTCAAATTCATCAATAGTCATATTTCATATGAACTATTGCCATTTTTTTTTTACATTATACTCTTTACGTAATACGAATACTCAAACTTATGTTATTAGGTTTTATCAACGTATACGCTCTCCGTTAAACTTATCACACGTCTAATATAATTAGTTGGAGTATATTAATAAACTTTGATATTTTTATAAGTATTATATTTTTACGTTACCTAGTTTTAAGTTTCGTGACTTAAGGACTTAACGTTAGTAATTACCGGGATCAAACTATACCCTAAACTATTAATATGTGTCCTAAAATGATGCCACATAGCAAATTACATGCAAGCCATACGTGTACGGAAATTGTTTCACATGATCCTATATATACATGTGTGTAAATTTGCTCCATATATATGTACGTGAAAGGAAATTGTTCCACATGATAACATATATACGTGTACTCCATATAATCCTATATGTATGTGTATGATATTATCCCATATGATCATATATATACGAATTTATATATGCATTATCTAACCTTACTTGTTCTATTAAGAAACTTACAAAATATGCATGGTTCAAAGATCTTACACCATGCAACTCCCTCACGTATACATGTTGCTACTTAATTCACCATACACTTTCATATGGTGAATGTATATTCACGTATTCATGCTTACAAGTTGCAATGTAGACTAGATATTTTTGGCTATATGAGTCGAACCAAATCAACACCCTTTTCACTCCATCCTTTGTTTTCAAATATAAAACACATACTCAAACCTAGCTCAAGTCAAGCCATAGAAGAAAGGACGGGCAAAACTTTGAGGTTTTAGCATTAGTTTTCAAGTACAAATCATCAGGTCGTGTTTCTTTTCTGCCAAGATCAACCAAGCTCGTTGAGCTTTTGTAAGTTGTTTTTAAACCTTTGTTCAATCTTATATATGATATACTATCTATTTATCATGAGTTAAAACTATCAAAATCATCATACAAGCCACGGATAAGTTTTTCTTCTTTTTCTGTTATGCGAACAAAACAACATATATACGGATGAAACTAGAGTTTTGTCCATTTATTTTGAACTCATGGCTTCGAATCATGACACACCATCTACACCTTTGTAGTCTCTATACTCTCGAGTTTTATACGCCCTCAAAACGTAATCAAATAAGCTCGATGCCTCGGTTTTATTTGTGTCTCTTTCTAGCTGTCGAGTCATAAAACAAACACCCCTTCATTATATGATTTTGTCTTTTAAAACCTCAAGCTCTAAGCTACACAATAGATCATTAAAATAAGCTATTAAACCTGTTATTAAGTCACAAATATAAGCTAAAAGATCCTTACAAGTTTCGGATTAAATTTTCTTCTCTTTTTCATCTTTTGTTCTTGTCGCAAACACACCCAAACCACCCTTTTCTAGGAATTGTTTAGATCAAATGGTGAAACCTATAAATAAAATGATTAAGTCATCTTAATAAGCACCTAACCAAGTCTATAAATCAATGAAAACGTAACTCAAAAACCTTCGTTGCCCCAGTTAATTTCTAGCTTCCTTTTGGTCGTGACACTACAAAACCACACGCACCCTTTTATGGGGCTCAAGGCCCATAAGCCCCTCTTATAAGCTAAAAAGCTCTCAACAGATTATTCCCAATATTAAATAACTTATATTAATAAGCCATGACATGCCATATCCTTTTCTAAAACAAAAACGCAAATTTACAAAAACAAGGACTAGAAAACATGCATGGGGTAAAAATACTAAACTTAGAATTCTAGGTTCAAAACTGTAAATTTAGTTAATAATAAAGAATAAGGACTATGTATGTAAATCGCAAAATGCATAGAGGGCCTGTTTTACCAAAATTTCTACAACTATATATAAAAAGGATTAGATTTAAAAACTAATTAATGCTTGGGGATAAAAAGTGTAAATAATGAATTAATAAATTATAAAAAGGACTCCGGTGCAAATTATATTAAACCAAGGGGTAAAAAGTGTAACTTTTGGAAAGTACAAGGTAAAAATTGTAAGTTGCGACTTCTGAAACTGAAATAATTAAATATCAGGTTAGAAACGGTAAAATTTCAGGAAGTGTGAATATAATAAAGTGAAATTTTATACTTTTGGACTAAAAATATAAAACTTTTAAGTTTTGGGTAAGAAGTGTAAATTTTTATAACCTAAGGGTTAATTTTGTAACTTCATAATATTTTTGAAATACTTATATTTACAAACTTATATAGTCAAAGTTTTATAAAAACTTTCATATAAGATTTAAAAACGACAATATCAAAATATAAATAACGATGATATTTTCAATCGAATAATAAATCGAATAGCTTAAAAACAAATAATACAAACTTCTTAGCAACTTAACGTTCACCAAACTTAAAATAGTTAGAAATAAATATTTTAACTTATCATGCACTAACCTATATTAAATCTTAAACGATTTCATTCTTAAATCTCGATAAACGATTACATACACACAAGTTATATGGGTATATAACTTTATTTTTGAACTTTAAGCATTTGCCACACAAGTAACGACGATACAAATACTTTTCAAACATTGTCTTTTGAACATTAAAGTCATGAACATAAACCCTCGAAATCTAAGGTTTACCGTATCAATTTAGGTAACGTGATTTGAGCCGTTCCCATCCACACTTGACATTTCTATATCTGGACTACTATACCACCAAGGTGAGTCATAGCCCCTCTTTTCTTATTTTAAATTCATTGGGGGAGATACATACTCGTTTAACTTACAAATCTTACTCATAAACATTCTACTCGATTTATGAAACACTCTATTTGTTTACTGAAACTTATTACATGCTGAACACAAGTACTTTCTGTATGCTATCCTAATTGTTATTGCCTAAGTTACACTATTGCCATTAAAAGACCCTCATATCATGAGCCATTAATCGCTTGCGAGTGAACGCGAATATAGTGAATAGATCTATTGGAGGTTGACGACCCATTTGTACTAGCCGGATAGATAGCTATAATGCTAGTCGGATTGATAGACAAATGCACTTTATTTTAGACTAAATAGGAAGTTGGCAAGCTCCTACCCGAGGGCATTATTACTACATTTAATTATGTTAGTAATTTACATCACTCTTGTGATGTCCTACTGTTAAGGTTTGCGTGTCATGAGCTTAGGGCAATAATTATTATTTACCCATAACTGTATTCGTTGCAATTATTCTCTTAAACTTGAAACTTGTGTTCAACTGATTTGCATGCAAACACTATGGACTCACACAATCTTTGACCCGTTTAGGGCAAACAAACAAACTATGGGTGTAAAACAACGTAGCCCACTATTTGTTTTATCGATATTTGTAATCATTACAATTATCGCCCAAACTTGAAACTATTAAAATAAACTGTTTTACTTATAAACTCTATGAACTCACCAACCTTTGTGTTGACATTTTTAGCATGTTTATCTCAGGTCCATAATGAACGAGGATGGCACGGATACTGATAGAAGGCTAAAATCTAATTATAATTCGAAACTCATTTAACAAACTGTAAAACTACTGAGACCTCATTTTTAAACTCTGATATTTATAAAATTCGAATGATAAATCTTTTAAAACGATTAAATTAGAGATCATTTTCTGTTATTATAACTGTTGTGCCGTCGAGTAACACCCAGTTTGAATTCCGCTCGTATCACGAAATTGGGGGTGTTACATATACGAATTTGTTAATTATTCCTATTGTGTGCAACATTAGAAGGTCAAATGACAAGGCACGATTTAATTAACATAATTGCCCCATAAGCATCCCACATAAGGGTATTTCAGTCATTTTTATTCTTTTTCATCTTCTACCTCTCTTGATCTTCAAATCCTCTTCATCTTTAGCTAAAAACACCAAATCTAAGGGGGTGCTTGGTTGGGGGCATTGGAGGGGGGGGGGGGTAGGGAATGGGAAATGCAATGAATAAACATGCCTGGTTAGGAGTAGGGAATGCAATTATTGCTTAGTAGTGGGTAATGGGGCATTACTCAGTAAATTGGAATGAATGGTAATGATTACCCACCACCACCACCACCACTACCACCAGCCACCACCACCACCAGTAGCTGCCACCACCACCAGCCACCACCACCACCACCATCACCAGCCACTACCACCAGCCAACACCACCACCACCACCACCAACCACCACCACCAACCACCACCAGGAGCCACCACCACCAGCACCACCAGCAACCACCACTACCACCACCACTAGAACCCACCACCACTAGCAGCCACCACCGCCAGCCACCACCAGCCACCACCACCACCAGCCAGCCACCACTACCACTACCACTAGCAGCCACCACTAGCCACCACCACCACCAGCCACCACTAGCCACCACCACCAGCCACCACCAGTAGCAGCCACCACCACAACCACCACCACTTTGGAGGTTAATATGTTTTTCTTAAACCAAGCACTATCAAAGATAATGATAATCTCCATTCCATTCATTTATATTCCATTATATTCCATTTACCTTTGCTATTCTCATTCCCCTCTTTGAACCAAGCGCGCCCTAAGTCCACTCAAAGACAAAATCTAAACCCACAAATCAATCAAGCTATCCCTAAATATTAAGCAACACGAGTCACATTCCAGTACAAGTTTAAAAGCTTCAGGTGTTCAGATGCAGACTTTCAAAGTGATTATAACTTATCATATCATGACTTGAAGAACTGAATCAGTTAATCAGTTGATACGAAAGTAGGCATAATTACATATGACTTTACATTTAGGGTGGAAGGAGTGGAGGTGCGGGCTGGCTGGCGAGCTGGAGAAGAACATCGCCGCCGCTGTAGCGAGCTGGGCTGGCGGGCTCGCTGAGCGAGCTTTGAACTCGTTGCGAGATGGAGAAGAACAACGGTCATGTGATCGTTTAAGGGGGTGTTTGTGAAATATTTTTGTAACCGTTTGAGGGGCTTTAGAGTAAAAAAAAAAAAAAAAAAAAAAAAAAAAAAAAAAACTTTTTTTCCCTTTTTTTCCCTATATATATCACAACACACATTTTGAAAATCACAACACACATTTTTAACAAATCACAACACACATTTTTAAAAATATGGATCCAAGAAATAAGAAAGTTGGTGCAAGTTCCTCGTCGAAGGGTCGTGAACGGGGAACTCGATCTAAACCCGCTCGACCTATACAACCACAATCGGCTCCTCGACCTATACAACCACAATCGGCTCCTCGTCAACAACACCATTCAACTTCGCAACAAAACTATTATCGTCCCCTACCACCGAGTCCTCCATGACAAAACATCGACTACCGACCAATGCATCCAAACGATTACTACATATACGAAACGGCTAATTTTAACCCTTTCGAAACTTACCGAGAACAACCGGAGGCGACCTATTCCGAAGACGATTTACTCGAGGTACCCGAAACGCAAATGAATTTCGGTATGGTTTTTAACTTTGTTTATTATATATTTATATACGGTTTAATTATGTATATTTATATACGGTTTAATTATGTAGACAATGACGATAACGATGATGTTGAAGAAGTTCAAGAACAAGACGTTCCAAAGAAGAAATACCCAAAAAGGGCTAAAAAAAAGGTTGGTCACCGGACGAGGAGGAGGCTTTGGCGAAAGCTTGGGTTCACATCTCGACATGTAGAATGGTCGGGATGAAACAAGGAAGAGATTGTTTTTGGAAGCGAATTTTGGCGCATTTCACCACAAACGTGAAAGGCACTACTCGAAGTCATCATTCACTAACCACAAAGTGGAGAAAAATGAACGCGCTAATAAGTGTGTTCAACGGTTTATACCACCAATCGGTAAATTATATACGTTTTATTTATATTTTATATATATATACGGTTTTTATGTATATACATTATATTATATATATATATATATATATATATATATATATATATATATATATATATATATATATATATATATATATATATATATATATATACGGTTTTTAATTATATTATATATATATATACATTTTATTTAAATTTTATTGACTTATAACTTATACATTTGTATTTGTAGAGACGTCTTTGGGAGAGTGGTTATAGCGATCTTGATATCTTCACGAATGCCATGGCGAGTTTTGAGAAAAAACAAGGCAAACCTTTTACTCATCAACGAGCTTGGGAAATTGTCAAAGACCAAGCTAAATGGTTGGAACAAAAGTGTGTCCAAGATGAGCAACCCTCCCATTCCGACAAGCGAAGAAAGTCCTCGGAATCGGTCCACTATGAGTCGGGTAGCAACGAATTTGATACTGTTTTGCCAAATCTCAATGAAGACCCAACGCCTCCCCTAGATAGCCGTGCAAGAAAAGGAAAACAGGTTGCTAGTGAAGCCTCGTCGAAGGTTAGTGTTGCGGACATGGTCCAAGATTACACGTCGAAGAAATCTCATTTGTTGGAGGAGAACGCAAGGAAAAAACAAGAACTCTTGGACAAACATCTCTAAGAGAGGGATCAAAAGGCCCAATATCTTGCACAAAAAGCCTTATATCAAGATCACAAGTTCTACAACAAATCGCACGCGCACATCATCGATCCCGCAATGCTAAAGTGGACGCTTGATAAGAAGCGTGAGATAGCTACGAAATATAATTGGCCTTGGACTTGGGGCGATTCGTAGTTTTTTATTTTTATGATTTGTAGTTTTTTATTTTTAGGATTTGTAGTTTTTTATTTTTAGGAATTGTATTTTTATTTTTAATCAAATGTTTGTTTTTTTTATATAATTGTTTTGTTAGTAATATAATATGGAAAGACTAATTATTGCGCATATAAAAATGTTAGGGACAAATTATGAATATTTAAAAAAAGAAGTTGGGAGGGTTGAGAATGATGGACGCCACTAAAAAATGTTAAATGGAGGGTTGCAGGGTTGAAATGAGGTGGAGAAATTTGATCGGGTAATTTTGAGAGGGTTGGAGGGTTCACCCTTACGTAAGTGAAAAGGCTTCTTACAACTATTTGATTATTTTGATCCCAAGTAATTAAGAGAGGTAGAAGATGAAGAAGAGTAAAATGACTGAAATGCACTCGTGTGAGATGCTTATGGAGAAATTATATTAACTAAATCGTGCCGGGTCATCCGATCTTCTAATGTTACACACAATATGAATAATTAACGAGTTCGTATACTGTATTAAATAGGAAAATTAAAAGTTAAGTGTTTAGAATAGTAAAAAGTGGTAAGTTTGATGATTTTTCGGATCATTAACCCTAAAGGCTTTTTTTTTTAATATGTACCACCATGACATGGGTTAAACACAATTAATAACCTTAAAATACCATGTTTAAATGTTAGTTTGCATTAATAATTATCTAAATCTCTTCTAATTACTATGATTAACTTTGTTTTATTTAGAAATAATTTAGTTCATTTAATGCTTTTAAACAAGTGTCATGGCGGCACATATAGAAAAATTATAAAACCGATTCTTTTTATCTAATTGATTCAATGAGTCTTGAGTAAATTTAAACTGACCATGGTTGTAACATATGGAACCATAAACTGGTTGTTAAGTTCCAGAAACCATACGTATTATTTTGGTGTTATTACCATATAAAAACATGCTATTGATTGACAGCAAAAAAATATCTTAGAAAACTCATTGAAGAGCAAAACGTTACAATGACGAAAAAAGTAGTGGGATACGCCAAATGGTGGTCCAAATTTGCAGAAATATAATGGTGTCCATAACTGCAGTCACTTTCTTGTATAAATCCTCGAGTAGTTTTTTAAAAAAAAAAATCTTTCAGATGACAATTTTTTTTCTGAAAGGCAAACTTACACACCGAAATATAATATATACATTCTCATACACCACCAACAATTTTATTTTCACCTCTGATGGGATTTGAACCTACAGCCTCTTGCCTAAGGAAATAACCATAACGGACACCACTAAGCCGAAGGCCTTCGGGTCTCGACGAATTAGCCCACTCTTTGCCACTGAAAGCCTATAACACAAAGACACTAGATATGCCTGTTTAAGAGGTAGGTATAGGATGCATAACCATTCTTAGTTTCTTATCTAACATTAGTACAAAAAAATATTCCAATGTCAACATATAAGTTTCATGTTTACTTCTTATCACAGATTGATTTTATAGTATAACTTCATGTGAGCTCACATTTTTCAAGCTTGGTAGCATATCCATGTGGTTGTACATCAAGTCAAAATAATCAAAGCATATGTTTTGAAAAATATAATTCCAGATTCATCTTTTGATCTTTGAGGCTTAAGTACGAAGATTTTTGAGAAACATGTTATCAGAAGATGTTCAAACAAATTATCATCGATATTGTTTAAGATAAATGTAAATATGTAATTAAGAAGACACTTAACTAGCTACCCGTTACTTAAATAACTTTGTTAGTGTCAAACATCCATATATATGATCAACATTTATCAAGTTTAGTGATCACATTTTGAAAATGCACATCAAACACCTCTACGAAACTTTGGGATAAGTTTGAGGCACTTGTTTACAAGACAAATGAAGAAATAAAAGTGAAAATATATAGGTGTTGGAATGATCAATGATCGGGCTAAATAAAACAATGCTTTGGACAAAGTATGTGAACCAATTGTGTTGTTATCACACTGCTTTCAGCTTACGTCCTTTTCATGGGCCCTAAGCCTTTATCCGAAAGGGAACATTTCCCTTTGCTTACAAGCTTTAACTAACCAAAATGCACCAAACACAAGAAGTGAGTAGTAATTATTGAATTAAGTTGTTTGTTCATGATCAATCAAAACGTTAAGTTAAGATCCACTTTTGATCTTTCATGAGAATGTCTACTGGTTAGGGTGGAAGGTGCGGTCATAAATTTTTCCTCGCCACATCATCTCCACGTCACAAAAAACACTTCCATTATTTTTTCCTTCAACTTTCCCTCAACATTTGCGGCACCTTCTCTCTCATTCCCTCAAACTTTTCTATTTTTTATCATTTAAAAATACCCCATATACACACACCCCCACTCACAACAACCAATAATACACAATTTCTCTCAAAAATGTCTTTTGATAGTGATCACACGAAAGAAGAGAGCTAACTAATGAGATCTTAACCTTTTGTTGACGTCGACTCTTGATCCTCGATGTGAATGCAAGATGACCACATTTTCCACCATTTCGCTTTCCACATCTTGCTTCCATTTAACAAGTCATTAACAAAAACAGAAAACATTTAGGTAAAAAATCTATTAAGTGGCAAAATGTTATCCAGGTAATAATCATATGACACTAAAAACATTTTAACACATCAACGACTAAAATTTAAGAAGTGATTGCTCGCACTGCTACATTAGCCCGCTGTTGAAGTAATTTTCTGTAACCACTTCAGACAAGCAAATGAGGCTTTTCGGATGAACCGGGTGAGCGTTCCTCCGAAAGGTTTAGGTGTTGATTCCTTCGGCTTTGGGGGGTCTTCCGGATATCTGCACACAACAGCACGCGTTAGGCTCGCCCCGGGTGTTATCCCAGGACCCACCTCCGGCGTGAGAGTAAGTATCAGATATACCGAGAGACTCTAAACAGTAATATAGAGTAAATATGGATGGTCAAAAGTTAGTTGAAGGTAGTAAATGAGCTGGGTATTTATAGTACCCAGCCTTGGTACTGAAATGGCGGCGCCGGATTTTCTGAGAACATGTCTCAGACATAATCCCGTAAATCCTGGGGAGGCGGCGGTGGTGTCTGCTGCTGCCATCTGTCCAAAAGGTAATGCCACCTGTTATTAATTACAGTTAAAATAGCCGGGTGATTCGGGCGTCCTTCGGTATCCATCCGAACGACCCAACGTTGTCCGGACGGCCGGACGGGAAGGATCGTTCAGACACATACGCCAACATGTCCCCCCCAGTATCATAGTGTCGGCTTCACCGATATTGTGATACTTTAAAAAATTTGAAATCCTGTTTTACCAATTCCGTTTGGGCTATCCTGTCGGAATCCGATGGGTGGGGTTGATGTACAAGCTGCCAAAAATCATTATTACCCTCTTTTAAGGATAGCCGTCATTTTTACTGGGGCTCTGAGATGTCGACACGTGTGCGTGCACGCATTGCATGGGTGATGGGGTGCCACCTCATCATCTGACAGGGCACGTCGTTTCGTATTCTTCCATTTCACCTATAAATAGCGTCATTTCTACCGTTTTTTACCACTGTAATTTCTGCTCTGACAAACTTTCCGTAGTGTTTTTTCCAAGCGAGTTTTTCTAAACAATCCGAGTGATTTCTGTTAGTCCGATTGACTTTTGTTTTGCCATTCAGTTCAAGAGGTGTGTATCGGATTCTCAACACTCTGGATTATCTTTGTTACCAGATTATATATTTCTTCCTCTCGGTTTAACTATGTCGAATTCTCCTTCCCCTCATGAGGAGGATACCCAAGAGGTCGGGGGATTTCTTCCCAAGTTCGACATACAGAAGTACACCTCCAAGATGGGCGAAGGAGAGTTGTACATCGTGACGACAGACATGGGCATTCCGGTGGATTTGCATCCGAGGTTACCTCCGCTGGACATGACGATGGATCAACTGCCGGATGATGCCATTGGTTTGTACGTGGAGTACTTTTATGAGGGTGGTCTTAGCGTACCTTTCTCTACTTTTTTGCTGGGCGTCATTAAGTACTATAAGGTACATATTTCTCAGATGGTTCCGTTGGGTTTGCATCGCGCTACTCTTTTTGAGGTGTATAGCCGAAGCTTGGACATCATTCCCACCACCTCTTTGTTCCGAGCCTTCTATAAGTTGAGTAAGCAAGGGCATTGGTTCTCCTTTGAGAAGAGGAGTGGAAGGGAGAAGAGGGTTTGTTTTAGGGAGATTCTGACCGGTTTGAAGGGTTGGAAACATAACTTCTTTTTGATTGATAAGCGAGCGATTCCCTTTGCCATGCCGTGGAGGCATCATGATTCTGACATCTCGGATCCGTTTCCGGAGGGCGAGTTTAATGTTGCGGATGCCGAGACGCTGGCCGCCAATGAGATTGACCTCATTCCGATTCCTCCAGGCTTTCTTTATGCCGTGGGGTTGACTTCGCATTGGGCGTACCCCGGCCGCCGGGCCGTGCTACAGGACGCCGCAGGCCAAGGTATAATTTTGTAGCCTTTCCTTGCTTTCTCGCTTAATTCATGTCTGTATGCTTGTCCCTAACTTTGCCGTGTTCTCCTCTTTTTTAGTTGTGCCGATGTTCGAATATCTGATCAATCCCCATGTCCGCGAGAATGTTTTCATGGTCGCGGGAGATGAATATGGTGAGGATGAGGCTCACGAGCTGCACGTGACCGCACCTGCTCAGTCCAATGCCGATATACCTGAGAAAACGCCCGAAGAAAGGAGGGTCGAGTAAGCTGACAGACGGGTTTTAGAGGCCAAGCGTAAGAAGCAACGGCAAACTGCCACCCGGGAGGCGCTAAAGGCTCAGAGGGGATCGGGCGTTAGCAAGACGCGGGTGCGCGTTCAACGCGGCGAGGGGAGCAGCGGTGCACCTTGTCCGGTTAAACGGGGTAGACGGGAAAATGAGACTCCAGTGGTGGATCTGGAGCATGACTCGCCGGAGGTTGAGGTTATCCCGAACCCTTCCCCTATCCGGTCGTTACATCCGGAAGATATCCGAAGACAACAGGAGGAAATGGGCTTTGCATCCGGGACTGCTGACATCGGTAAGTCACTCGGATTTGTTGAGTCGTTCGGACGTGTTTATCTTGTGTACCTTATTACTAATATCGTATTTATATATTTTTTCTTTATTTCTTCTTTCAGGGGGTTCTGTAGCTGCTTCCGGTCGAGGCAAGATAAGGGTCACGGCTGAGGGTGATCCGGTAGCAATTTTTGTTCCGGAGTGGACTGTTAAGAGGGGCGACCGTTTCGATAACTGGAAAGTCTGCAAAGACTTAATGTTGCATTTGCCCACCCCCGAGAGGACTTCTATTTCCAAAGCTTGGGTAACGCGGAGGCTATTCAGAGAGCCTAGAAATTGCTGGGTCAGGGAGCAACGGCTCAAGCGGACATCTTGTTCCGATATGAGTCCCTCCGAGAGGATTATCAACACTTGTTCCGTGCCCATGAAAGATGCGAAGATGCAGCCCGATAGGCAGAGGAGCTCCAGAAGCTAAAGCATGCACATGCTAGCTGCTTGATCAAACAGTCAGACCTTTCGGGCCGTCTCTCAGAACTGGAAAAGCAGCGAGAGGAAAGTAGGAGGGTTTCTGGAGAGCAGATCAAGGCCTTGGAGGTCGGGCTGAACGAGGTTAAGGGCAAACTGGCTGTGGAGGAAGGGGAGAACCGCGAACTCCAAAAAGAAAGGACGAATCTAGCCGTTAAATTGGGCCAAGCGGAGATCGAGCGGTTTAATTTGATAAGGGATTTCATTCCAGAGATGGCCCACCGGATTCTGAGCAGTCATGAGTATAAACAGAATTTGGCCGGTCCTTTCAGTTTATCCTCCCAATCCAGGTTTCTGGAGGGTGTTGCTTTAGGACGCAAGCCGGAAGATCTGACTAAGGTTCTTGCGGAGGTGGAAGACCTAGACACGGAAGCTGGAACCAAGTTTCCACCTCTGTACGATGGACTATTTACCGCGGAGTACCCTTATGTTCAAAGGATAAGCAATGCTTGGGATAAGCCTCTTTCGGAAATCATGGACCTGTTTCCCGATCCTGCGCCGTCTGAGCCTGTGGCCGAAGGGACCTCTGTCGACGGTTCAGCCTTCGAAGAGAATGTATCTGCTCCTTGAGCAAGTTATTTGTTAGCAACGTCCGGGTGTCTCCATTTTGACTATGGGCTTAGATCACTCGCGATGTTGCATGAAGCTTTTTTGTGACCTGTTGTTATTTTGGCCATAATCATGGAAAGATGTAAAGCCTTTCGGCCGTTAGATTAGGATCATGAACAGTTAATTATAGTTTGGATAAATGTAACAATTCATGAACTGCGTGCCTCGGACGCTATTTTGTATGTCTTTTAGAAATTATCTTACGCCAGTTGTTTCGTCCATTGATAAGGGTCTTTTTTTTTTTTTTTTTTTTTTTTTTTTTTTTTTTTTACATATTTGTATCATATTACCTGCATCTTGTCTCCATAATTGCACGGCGGCTCCTTTTTGAGTCCGAATTATTACTGAACATTGACCACTAATCTCCGGAGGGCACGAACCTCTCAGAGGGGTCACTCTCGACTTATGTTCAAAAAGTAATAGACGATCATGCGGCCACCCCTTTTTGGGTGCCGATTGGCCTTTTTGCCATAAACACATGGCAACCCCTTTTTGGGTATGAACCATCTTTGGACATTGACCACTGATCTCCGGAGGGCATGAACCTCTCGGAGGGGTCATTTTCGGCTTATGTCCAGAAAATAATGAACATTGATCACTGATCTCCGGAGGGCACGAACCTCTTGGAGGGATCACTTTCGACTTATGTTCGGAAAATAATAAATGATTACGCGGCCACCCCTTTTTGGGTGCCGATCGGCCTTTTTGCCTATGGCAACCCCTTTTTGGGTATGAACCATCTTTGAACATTGACCACTGATCTCCGGAGGGCGTGAACTTCTCGGAGGGGTCATTTTCAGCTTATGTCCAGAAAATAATGAACATTGATCACTGATCTCCAGAGGGCACGAACCTCTCGGAGGGATCACTTTCGACTTATGTTCAGAAAATAATAAATGATTACGCGACCACCCCTTTTTGGGTGCCGATCGGCCTTTTTGCCTATGGAAACCCCTTTTTGGGTATGAACCATCTTTGAACATTGACCACTGATCTCCGGAGGGCGTGAACCTCTCGGAGGGTTCATTTTCATCTTATGTTCAGAAAATAATGAACAGCGTGGGAGCGCGATATATAGAGAGAATCATTCCCCTTTAAACTGCGGGGTAACTACATTTATCATTGAAATAGTCAAACAACTCCTTTCGAAGGTTACATTAGAGATTAGAAATTTACAAAAAGCATTTTCTAAGGTTAACGGCGTGCCAAGTTCGTGGCACTTCTTTTTCCTCCATTGTTTCCAGCTTGTATGATCCGGTCTAGTATGCTTCCACGACCCGGTAGGGTCCTTCCCAATTGGGTCCCAGCTTCTCTTGGTTCTCGACCTGGCTTGCCTCATTTCTTCGGTATACAAAATCACCTACCTTAAATTGTGAAGGTATTTTCATTTTTTTGTTAGTCATAGCATAGATAAGTTATAATTGGAATGAAATAACCAGGCACGTGTAGCGATATTTTATTTTATATAAAATAAAAAAAAAATTGTGTGAACTCTTACTTTACCTTAAACGATTCGGCACGAACCCTTCGGTTGTAATATTGCTCTACCTTTTTCTTGTATTTCGCCTCTTGGATAGCGGCCATCTCCCTTCGTTCTTGCAGTAGGTCAAGGTTTAAATAGATCCCCTCATCGTTTTCCTTTTCCTTGGCTACCATGGTCCGAAAGGTTGGCATTCCTATTTCGGCCGGTATGACTGCTTCACTTCCGTATGTAAGGCTAAACGGCGTTTCTCCATTGCTTGTCTTCAATGACGTGCGGTGTGCCCACAGGACATTTGGCAACTCATTCACCCATCCGGCCCTCTCCCTCCCGAGTCTAGATTTGAACCCCTTCATCAGGCTCTTGTTCGCCCTTTCTACTAATCCGTTGGCTTGGGCGTGGGCTACGGCGGTATTGATCTGGGATATATTCAGGAGCTCGCACCAGCTTTTGAAAGGATCATGGATGAAATTGCTCCCGTTGTCCGTAACGATTACCCTCGGCAATCCGAACCTACATACTATGTTCTCCCAAACAAACTTTTTGACTTCTTTCCCGGTTGTGCGAGCTAATGGCTTGGCTTCCATCCACTTGGTGAAATAGTCGATGGCTACAATAACAAACTTGACTTTTCCCGGAGCTTCCGGCAGAGGACCCAACACATCCATGCCCCATTGATAGAAGGGCCACGGCGCCATGATTGAAGTCAGTTCGGTTTTTGGGAGCCTCGGCACAGGTGCATGTATCTGACAAGGGTCACATTTTTGAATTATTTCCCTGGTATCCCGGTGCATGGTCGGCCAGTAGTATCCTTGTCGCATTAGCTTTGCCACGACAGATCGCGGCCCCGAGTGCATCCCACACGCTCCTTCGTGCACTTCCCGACGATGTAGTTGGCCTGTAATTGTCCGACGCATCTCAACATTGGGCCCAGATAAGATTTTTTGTAAAGCACGCCATCCACTAGGGTATACTGATTTATTTTCATTCGGAGAGCGCGAGCCTCGTTCTGATCCTCCGGCCAAACGCCCTCTTGCTTACACCGAATGATTGAGGTCATCCAGTTTTCCTCTTCTTCCTCTACAATGGTGCTGACTACCTCTTTTTCTGTTGACGGTTTTTCCAAACTTCCACTAAGGTTTCCTTTGTCAAATGGTCGAAGGCCATGGATGCTAGCTTGCTGAGTATATCTGCTTTTTGGTTTTGCGTTCTTGGGATGCTCCGTATTTTAAACCGTTCAAAGCATGCAATATACTCTTTGGCCTTGGCCAAGTACCGTATCATGCTATCCTTGGATGCTACGAATTCCCAATTGATCTGGCTCGCTACCAGATTGGAGTCCACTCTAACTTCCAGTGCCTGGATCTTCATTTTTCGGGCGACTCTCAATCCTGCCAGCAAGGCTTCGTATTCGGCTTCATTGTTAGTGCTTTTAAAGTTCAATCGGATGACGTAGGTATATTCCGTTTGATCTGGGCTAATCAACACCAAACCTGCTCCGGCGTCTGACTTGCTGGATGCCCCATTGGTATACAACACCCACTGCTCTTGACTGGAGATATTACATATCTCCTTGCCACCCTCCTTTACGATCTGATCGGATGTGACCAAGGGTATTTCTGTTATAAAATCCGCAAGGATTTGTCCTTTGATCGCGTTTCGGGGTACATAAGTGATATTGTAAGCTCCTAATTCCACGGTATATTTGGCCAGTCTCCCGGATGCTTCCGCTTTGTTCAGTATTTGTTTGATGGGTTGATCAGTGATGACTTTTATCGGATGGGCCTCAAAATACCTCCTAAGTCTCCTCGATAAGTGTAACAGCGCCAGAGCTAGCTTCTCCACCGGAGGGTAATTCTGTTCGGCCTCATGCAACGTTCGGCTAACGTAATGTACCGGGGTTTGCTTTCTTTCCCTTTCTACCAAAAGTACCCCGCTTATCGCCCCCTTTGACGCTGCTAGGTACACGTACAGGTCTTCTTTCGGTTTTGGGGTTGTTAGGTAGGGAAGCTCGAGGATCATCTTTTTCATTTCTTGAAAAGCCATTTCGGCCTGTTCCGTCCATCGGTATTCGTCCCAGTTATCCTTGGTGATATTTTTCAATGTATCGAAGAACGGAAGCGCTCTTTCTGCCGACTTGGACAAGAAACGGTTCAGAGCCGCCAGCTTACCACTTAAGCTCTGCATTTCTTTCAGCGATTTCGGGGACTGCATGTCCACCACAGCTCGAGTTTTCTTCGGGTTCGCCCTAATCCCCTCAGACGTTACCATGTACCCAAGAAATCTTCCCTCTTCCACTCCGAACGAACATTTCTTAGGGTTCAATTTCATATTAATCTTCCGGAGGTTATCGAACGTCTCTGCTATGTCGGCCAACAATTCTTTTTCTGTTTTGCTTTTTATTACCATGTCGTCCACATACGCCTCAAGGTTTCTCCCTATCTGTGACCGAAGCAGTCAACTAATCTGTACGGCATCGTTCTTCAAACAACGCATTGTATAGCATAAGTCCCAGTTCAGTATAAGCCGTTTTCTCTTCATCCTCCTTCGCCATTTGCACTTGGTGGTATCCCTTGTAAGCATCCAAAAAGCACTTGTACCGGAATCCCATGACTGATTCTATCTTCCAATCGATTTCTGGCAACGGGTAATAATCCTTTCGGCAAGATGAGTTGAGGTTTTTGAAGTCGATGCACATCCTCCAACTACCATCGGATTTCTTGACCAACACTGGGTTTGAAATCCACGTAGGGTATTGCACCGGTCGAACTATTCCGGCTTTCACCCATTCTTCCACTTCGCTGGCTATGACCCGGTTGTTTTCGACTGAGAAGGTTCTTTTCTTTTGCGCTACCGGCCGATCTTGAACGTCCACGTTCAGCGTGTGTTCAGTAATCCGACGGGGTATTCCCGTCATATCCGAAGGTTCCCAGGCGAATACATCTTGACTGTTTTTGAATAATGTAATCAATTGCCTCCTACATTCTGAGAAAAAATTTCCCCCAATGGTTACTAGTTGGTCCGGGTAAGCCGGATGTATCATTACTTCCTCTGTTTTCCCAGTGAACTCCTCCATCCCTTTGGCATCATGAGGTTCGTTCTTTGCCTTCTTCTCTATCATCTGTTTCTCCTCTAGCTTGCGGCATTCCGAAACAATTATCGATCTGGTGACTAAGGTTGCTATACCTCTCGGAGTAGGGAACTTCATCATTGAATGGATGGTCGATGGGATGGCACGTAGCTTTTTCAAACCTGATCGTCCTAGAATGATGTTGTACGGAGAAGGTGACCTTATCACTGCGAACTTCATCATTGTCTTATGATAAAAACCTTGGCTTCCAAAATAGACTTCTAGTTCAACCTTCCCTAATGGTTTTATGGACTCCCCTGCGAATCCTATCAACAGAGTGTTGGTTTCTTTCAGTCTAGCCTTGATAGCGGGGCACAGGTGTTCGAAACAATGTTCATACATCATTTCTACCGAAGCGCCCTGGTCTACGTAGATCCTTCGCACCGTATAGCCTTCCACCTCGGCCTCTACTATCAAAGGCTCGTCCGACACGTCGCCCGGAAGGATGGGAGGGAAACTGATCGAGGCATTCATCCATTCCTCCTCCGCGTCTGTCGTCTTCCTTTTTCCGGAGGTCGTAGGGTTTCGAATCATATTCACAATCTTTCCTTTTTGTGTAGGACCAGCCATTCTGAACTTCGGGTAGATCGAATAGTTGGTCCCACGGATGGCGCCAATTTGTTGAAGTAATTTTCTGTAACCACTTCAGACAAGCAAATGAGGCCTTTCGGATGAACCGGGTGAGCGTTCCTCTGAAAGGTTTAGGTGTTGATTCCTTCGGCTTTGGGGGGTCTTCCGGATATCTGCACAACAGCACGCGTTAGGCTCGCCCCGGGTGTTATCCCAGAACCCACCTCCGGCGTGAGAGTAAGTATCGGATATACCGAGAGACTCTAAACAGTAATATAGAGTAAATATGGATGGTCAAAAGTTAGTTGAAGGTAGTAAATGAGCTGGGTATTTATAGTACCCAGCCTTGGTACCTGAAACGGCGGCGCCGGATTTTCTGGGAACATGTCTCAGACATAATCCCGTAAATCCTGGGGAGGCGGCGGTGGTGTCTGCTGCTGCCATCTATCCAAAAGGTAATGCCACCTGTTATTAATTACAGTTAAAATAGCCGGGTGATTCGGGCGTCCTTCGGTATCCATCCGAATGACCCAACGTTGTCTGGACGGCCGGACGGGAAGGATCGTTCGGACACATACGCCAACACCCGCCTCCCTCCGTCACAGCTCCCATGAATTTAATGAATTGATGAATTTATAGAATAATAAAGATCGAAGGTGTTATTACGTACTAGGGAAGCAACGGTTAAGTTCGGAGAGGGTTCAGTGTACCCGTACCTGTTGTCGTATGTGTCCGGACGACCTGTCTTATCCGGACGTCCGAATGATATGGCGCCACGTCCGAACGACATTGCGCCCTTCGGAAGAAAGGTCGGAGAGCACATAGCCCATTCGACCAGTACAACTCTTAGCAGTAGGACAAGTGGTGTTACCCTTTGGACTGATGGCAACCGCAGCTAGCCGTCGCCGCCCCAGGATTTATGGGATCGTGTCTGCGAAATGTCTCTAGAGAATCCGGCGCCGCCATTACAGGTATCAAGGCTGGGTAGTATAAATACCCAGCTCATTTACTACTCTCAACTAACTTTTACCACTCGCATTTACTCTTAATCATTATTTAGCCTTTCGGACTATCCCATACTTACTCTCACGCCGGAGCTTGGTCCTGGGATAGCACCCGGGGCGAGCCTAACGTGAGTGTTTCTTGTGTGTAGGAACCTTGGCAAGACCTTGTCCGGAAGATCTGACTCCAGTTCCGAAGGAGTCGCAGGTTTTTACTTCAACAAATTGGCACCATCCGTGGGACCCGTTATTCATTCTACCAAAACCGAAGGATGACGGGCCCAACTTGGGAAACTCCAGTTAATCACGCAGAAGGAAGTGGAAAGAGCGGTGATGAAAGCGATCCTAGTAATTTGGAAGAGCAAATCCTAAGTCAAGTAACCGCACTTAAGGCCCTAATCAAAGAACGCAACACGAAAGCGGGAAGCTCAATCAGACCAATCCTAATCAACTTTGACGAGGAAGACCCTAAGGATACTAAAACCGAAGGCGTTGGAAAGGAACCCGAGGACGACCTGGCTAAACCGTATAAGGAAGTATCGAGACGTCCTTTTACTCGAAGAAACATAGAGTTCTCAGGGCCGAAGCGTAGGATGCCCACCAACATAAAACTTTATGACGGTTCTACGGATCCGGACGATCATATCATTAAATTTTGTGGCGCGGCCAACCACGGTGAGTGGCCTATGCCGGTATGGTGTAAGATGTTTCAACAAACATTGGATGGTTCGGCAAGAGGATGGTTTGACCGCTTGCCCAACGGTGGCATTGACAATTGGGAAACCCTTCGTGACCAATTTGTAACAAGATTTGCCCTTAGAAGGAAATGCATCAAAGATCCTACGGAAGTAACTAAGATCATACGGCTGGCAAATGAAACTCTCCCTGAATTCAAGGAGCGTTGGACGGACGAAGCCAGCCATATATCTGGCGTGCCGGAAGTCATGCAAATCTCGTCTTTCATCAACGGAAGAAAATGCCCCAAATTAGCCAAGCGTTTCTCGGATAGGGTGCCTCAGACAGTAACGGAAATGATGATCAGGGTGGATGATTTTGTCCGTTCGGAAGCAATATATTGGGCAACCGAACTACCTAGGGGTGAGAAGGTAGACGCTTACAAGGAGTATCGCCCCAACCCTTATAACAAGAATGATCACTATGCCCCGAAGGCTCCCTTCGGAGGGGATTGTCGTCGGAATAATCACAAGAATGAGTTCAGGCCTCGCAGGAATGATCATTATGCTCCCTATGTTCCTGCCAGGTATGACAACGCCGAAAGAATGGATCCTCGTCGTAATGACATCCGAAGATACGACACCAGGCCGATAGATTTGAACTCTTTGACAAAGGCGCCAAAAGAAATCCTTGCAACCGAGCATCAGCTGAGGCTACCACAACCCCCGCCATTGAAAGGAAAACCCCTCAAAGAAAATTTAGACAAGTATTGCGACTATCACGGTGAGAAGGGGCATCTCACCAATGACTGTTGGCACCTCAAAGAACAGCTGAGAATAGCTGTAGAGACGGGAAAATTAGATCACCTCCTGAAAGACGTCCGACAAAGAGGAAAGGCACCACAAAGGGGAGATAATCATGCTAATAAAGGAAAGATCATCAACATTATCCGAAGCCAAGGGACCGCAAGGAAGCGGAAGGTCGCGGATTTGGAAGAAGATTGGATGAACGCCCCAATCGGTTTCCCTCCCATCCTTCCGGGGGATGTTTCAGACGAATGTATGAACATTGCTTCGAACACTTGTGACCTTCTATCAAGACCCGGTGGTGGTAGTTGAGGCCGAAGTGGAGGGTTATACGATACGGAAAGTGTATGTGGATCAAGGTGCTTCGGTGGTGGTAATGTATGAACATTGCTTCGAACACTTGTGACCTTCTATCAAGACCCGGCTGAAGGAAACCAACACGCCTCTGGTGGGATTCGCAGGGGAATCCATTAAACCGTTAGGGAAGATAGAATTAGAGGTTTGTTTTGGAAGTCAAGGGTTATTCCGTAAAACTGTTATGAAGTTCGCCGTTGTAAGGTCTCCATCTCCATACAACATTATACTAGGCCGGTCCGGATTAAAAAAGTTGCGGGCTATACCCTCAACCATTTACTCGATGATGAAGTTTCCTACTCCGAAGAGCATAGCAACATTGGTCACTCGATCGGTCGTTATCTCGGAATGTCGCAAGCTGGAAGAGAAACATATGGTAGAGAAAGAGGCAAAAACTGAATCCCAGGATGCTGAGATAACTGAAGAATTGGCGGGAAAGACGGAGGAAGTCATGGTACATCCGGCATATCCAGATCAGCTTGTAACCATCGGAAGGAACTTCTCCCAAGAATGCAAAAGGCAGTTAATTACACTACTCAAAAATGGTCAAGACGTGTTCGCCTGGGAACTGGCCGACATGACAGAAATACTACGTCGGATCACAGAACACAAGCTCAACATGAATATCCAGGCCAGACCAGTGGGCCAAAAGAAAAGAACCAGGCCATAACCAAAGAAGTAGAAGAATAGATGAAAGCTGGAATAGTTGGACCGGTGCAATACCCGACATGGATCTCCAACCTGGTACTAGTGAAGAAGTCCGATGGTAGTTGGAGGATGTGCACCGATTTCAAAAATCTCAACTCATCTTGTTTGAAAGACTATTACCCGCTACCGGAAATCGATTGGAAGATAGAATCAGTCATGGGATTCAGGTACAAATGTTTCTTAGATGCTTACAAGGGGTATCACCAGGTACAAATGGCTAAGGATGATGAAGAAAAGACAGCTTTTTATACCGAACATGGGACGTACTGTTACACCAAAATGCCGTTCGAATTAAAAAACGCTGGAGCCATGTATCAACGGCTGGTGGACTCAGCTTTTCGGTCGTAGATCGGGAGAAATTTAGAAGCATATGTAGATGACATGGTGATAAAAAGCAAGACCGAGAAGGAACTGTTAGCCAATATAGCTGAAATGTTCGACAATCTCTGAAGGATCAACATGAAGTTGAACCCGAAGAAATGCTCATTCGGTGTAGAAGAAGGGAAGTTTCTCGGGTATATGGGGACATCCGAAGGGATCAGAGCAAATCCGAAGAAAACAAGGGCTATCGCGGATATGCAATCTCCGAAGACGCTCAAAGAAATGTAGAGCCTAAGCGGCAAGTTAGCAGCTCTAAACCGTTTCTTGTCCAGGTCGGCAGAAAGAGCACTTCCGTTTTTGACACACTGAAGAATATCACAAAGGAGAACCAGGATGAGTACCGTTGGACGGAAAAGGCCGAATCGGCTTTTCAGGAGATGAGAAAGATGATCCTTGAGCTCCCTTACCTAACAACCCCAAAGTCGAAGGAAGATTTATACGTATATCTGGCGGCATCCAAGGAAGCGATGAGCGGAGTACTTTTGGTAGAAAGGGAAGGGTGGAAAATCCCAGTACATTATGTAAGCCGAACGTTGCACGAGGCCGAAAGGAATTACGCCCCGGTTGAAAAATTAGCTTTGGCCTTGCTACACCTATCAAGAAGACTTAGGAGATATTTCGAGGCTCATCCGATAAAAGTCATCACTGATCAACCCATTAAGCAGATATTGAACAAAGCGGAAGCATCCGGAAGATTAGCCAAGTATACCGTAGAACAGGGGGCTTACAACATTGCATACATACCCCAAAATGCGGTCAAGGGGCAGGTCCTAGCGGACTTCATAACAGAAATACCATTGATCACGTCCGACCAGGTTCTGAAAGAGGGGGGCAAGGAGATATGCAACATCTCCGGCCAAGAAGAATAGGTGTTATACACCGATGGAGCGTCTAGTAAATTTGGCGCTGGGGCAGGTTTGTTACTAATCAGTCCGGACCAAACAGAGTACACTTACGCTATCCGGCTAAACTTTAAGAGCACCAACAATGAGGTGTAGTACGAGGCCTTACTGGCAGGATTAAGAATCGCTCGGAAAATGTAGGTGCAAGTGCTGGAAGTTAGGGTGGATTCCAATTTGGTGACGAGCCAGATTAATGGGGATTTTGTTGCGTACAAAGATAGCATGATACGATACCTAGCCAAGGCCAAAGAATATATTGCATGTTTCGACCAGTTCAAGATTCGGAACATTCCGAGAGCACAAAATCAGAAAGCGGATATACTTAGCAAACTGGAATCCGTGGCATTTGATCATCTGACAAAAGAGATCCTTGTGAAAGTCTTGGAAAAGCCATCGACAGAAGAAGAAGTTGTCAATGCCATTGTGGAGGAAGAGGAAGAAAACTGGATGACCCCAATCATTCGGTGTAAGCAGGAAGGCATTTGGCCGGAGGACTAGAATGTGGCCTGATAAACCATTACACTCTAATTGATAACGTACTTTTCAAAAAGTCTTACCTGGGCCCAATGTTAAGATGTCTCGGACCACTCCAAGCGAATTACATCATCCGGGAGGTGCATGAAGGAGCGTGTGGGATGCACTCCGGACTACGATCAGTGGTAGCGAAGCTAATGAGGCAAGGTTATTATTGGCCAACCATGCACCGAGATACCAGGGAGGTGATCTAGAAGTGTGACTCTTGCCAAATACATGCATCTGTTCCGAAGCTCCTGAAAACCTTGATGACTTCAATTATGGCGCCTTGGCCGTTCTACCAGTGGGGAATGGATGTGTTGGGACCCCTACCGGAAGCTCCGGGGAAAATCAAGTTTGTTATCGTAGCAATCAACTATTTCCCCAAATGGATGCAAGCCAAACCGTTAGTAAGGACGACGGGAAAAGATGTCAAGAAATTTGTTTGGGAAAATATAGTGTGCAGGTTCGGATTACCAAGGGTAATTGTGACAGACAACGGAAGTAATTTCATTCACGACCCCTTCAAAAGTTGGTGCGAGAGGCTGAACATAACCCAAATTAACACTGTTGTGGCCTATCCTCAAGCTAACGGACTAGTCGAAAGGGCAAACAAGAGTCTTATGAAAGGTTTCAAATCAAGACTCAGCAAGGAAAGAGCCGAATGGGTGGATGAATTGCCGAATATCTTGTGGGCACACCGTACTTCTCTGAAGACAAGCAATGGAGAAACACCGTTCAGCCTCACATACGGAAGTGAAGCGGACATCCCGGCAGAAATAGGAATGCCTACCTTTTAGACCATGGCGACGGAAGAGAAGGAAAATGACGACGGGATCCGCCTAACCTCATATAACAACCCGCAATTTTTCAGGCTATTATTTTAATAAAATAATGCAAACTAAATACCTCCTGACTATTTCAGACAATAACGAATCAAAAACGAGAGATTATCTTATTTTTCTGAAAAACCGACACCACACGCGTACCGACACCAATTTAGTAAAGGTTGAACTCTAAAATTCATTTTTAGGAGTCAACAAATTTATTTTACATCAGTTTTGTAAAAAACGACTCCAAAATTTTATTTTTACGTTATGTGAAAACGAGGTGCCATAATCTTACGTCAACTAAATGGATCACAGGGTATACACAATACACTATTAAACTTAAAAATAAATAAATACCCACTCTCTTTTCTCTTGGTCAACACATGTGAGGTCTGCTCCATCTCTTTTCCTGATCTTTTCCACTGTTCGACCTTCACCACAAGAAAATGAGATTCCTCTGCCACAATCTCATCTTCCGTCACCATCAATATGAATCATTGTAGCACATTTCTTGCTTTTTAAAGCCACATCGAGACCCAAACCCTCCCCTGGAGGCCGAATATTATCAAGTCCAAGGGGAGTTAACCCAAAATGGTGAAACCCCATCTATAGTAAATCGAAAGTGGGTCAAGAATTGCCATGGATTGTTTCCTTAAGAAGCTTGATTTCAGGAGAAGCAAATCACACAAGAAACTCCAAACTCACTCAAATCAATATCTTAGTCGAGTATACTCAAGGAAAAAGGGAGGGTGTGATAAGCTTGGAATCAAGTGGGGATTATCCTGTGGTGACTCTCGAATTCGATCCATCATCATCTCTCTTTGTAAGGATTTAATCTTTGTTCTTTTTGTTTTGTTCATTTAACTCTCGAATAGTTAGTATCTTTTTGATTATTATGAACTTTCCTTTTTGTCAAAATATTGTCGAATTATTGTTGGTGGTGGTGTGGTAAAAACAGAATTTTTAAACGGATAATATCATGTAGGATTTAGTGTTGGCTCAAATCTTGATGTTGTGCTTATGGTATAATCCATGTCGAATTGTTCATCAGTTAGAGTGGTTAGGATTAAGATGTTGTCTAATTAGCTAATCTAATGTGAGCATTGAATGGTTAAATCTACCCAAACAAGCCACTGTGATCACTTTCATACTCGTACACTTGTGGTTGAACTAGAGTAGCCAACTTGGTCATCAAAAACTTGTTCCTGTGATGTTTCATGTTGTGGAATGTGAGGAAAATTGATTTAGAAAGCTTACTAGCCAAGGTCTCTAGTCATGGGTTATGCTCAAAATGTGTTTGTGGTTATGTCTAAAAAGAAAGGTCTATTTTTAAAATGAATTAGTGAGTGTTCATAAGTCCTATGTTCGTGTTGTCTTGTTCGTAATTAAACTTATGTTTGAATGGTGCGTGTGGAGTTGGGTTGAGTAGTACTCGGCTCGGTAGTTAGCACACCATTCGAGCAACATAAAGGACCTCGAAAATCCATTCCACTCCATGTTGTGTTCTTAGGTCCCAAGTTAAACCGACCATTAGCTAGTGGTTCTAAGTTGGAAATATCATGTCGTGGCCTTGGACTAATGTCCCAGCCGAGAACTAGCTCCAAAAAGGGTTGGTTAACACTTGGGTGAGTCGACATTCTAGCCAATTTGCGACACCAATCTTTGACGTTTAAGTTCCACAATGAACTCGAGACTAAGTCTCGCCCACCCTAGCGACTCAAACCTTTGGTCAAGACCTTGTTTCGAGCCTGACTTTTTCCAAAAAGCTACTCGAAATCCAAAGGCAGTAGGATATATGTGTATATATTCCTAGGCACCAAACCTCATGTTGTATACTATATAAATATATATATTTGCTTTCTAGTAAAAGAAGAGAAAAGGGCAAATGAGTGGGCTGAAATTCATGAATGGAATTTTTGTCACACTTAGTGCTTGGGCCGAAGCCCAACTGTGAAACTTGGGCTGCTACTCTAGTTTCTCCTTCACCCCAACAGGCCGCTGGCCACTGTACAACTAAAAGCCCAAAAGTTGAGCCTGTTTCACTGTTGTGATGTGGGCCACAACCCTTTTCCCCCTCCTCGTCACACGCATATCACCTATTAAAAGAACTCGACAACTTTGTTAAATTGGTGGACATTAAATTATATACATGCCGGCTACATATTAAAAAGAACTCGACAAGTAGAAATAAATGTCACAATTTGTCCTAACTATATAAAATGATTTACTATTCAAGCATATATGTACACGGGTCATGCCCGACTATTTGTCAAAATATATATTTAGTTCATTTTAACCAACAATGAGAAATTTTGTACCTTCACCAATTTATTTAAAAACAAGAAAATTGATTAAAGTTCTTATCTCACTTTTGTTAGGCATTTTTATGACTATAATAAAAATATATTTATATACACACTTAGTGTCATGTATCTATTTATCAACAAAAGTTTATAAAATCCGTCAACGTCTAACATTTAATTGTAATCCATCCTCACACCTTGTCTTTTGGGTTAGTTTCAAACCAAAGGCTACTCGTCTTCGATATCTTATCCATCGTATACCTACACCCTTCCAATGAGCCAATACCTACAAATGCTTATGAAATCATTTTAAACTTAAATGCTGCCACACCAGTAACAATAACATAAACTCATTAAAACTTTTGAACTTAAGTCTTAAACTTAGTCTGTGAACTAAAACAACCTTACAAATCTAGGTCGCGTGTTGGTGCTGAACTTTATCTGAACTATTGTTTTATCTGACTGCTTTATGCCGAGGTGAGTATTCACAACCCCTTTTTACCGCTTTACTTATTTGGGGTGGGATGCATGACTTAAAATTTTATTTGAACTTATGACATATATTTTACCTGAACTCTTGAAATTGACTTTGAACCTTAGGACATTATTTTGAGATTATGACTTGTTTTGAACTTTATGTGCCGTACATACTAAATGCAAAGTCTCCCTTGTTCGGAGCATTCTTGACAATAATTCTCGCCATGTCGGTGAGTGACAATAATTCTCGCCATGTCGGTGAGTGACAATAATTCTCGCCTAGGCGGTGGAGTGACATAAAGTCTCCCATGTTCGGAGCAGTGCAAAGTCTCCCTTGTTTGGAGCAGTCTTTATTTATTATGTACATGGCATTTTCACTATGAACCTGATAAACATGTATGTTTGACTATAAGACGTACAATTTTCTATGCAATGGTTGTGAAACTATAGGTTACAAGTCTTGTATGGGCAAGACTTGAAGCGGACATCCCGGCAGAAATAGGAATGCCTACCTTTTGGACCATGGCGACGGAAGAGAAGGAAAATGACGACGGGATCCGCCTAACCTCATATAACAACCCGCAATTTTTCAGGCTATTATTTTAATAAAATAATGCAAATTAAATACCTCCTGACTATTTCAGACAATAATGAATCAAAAACGAGAGGTTATCTTATTTTTCTGAAAAACCGACACCACACACGTACCGACATCAATTTAGTAAAGGTTGAACTCTAAAATTCATTTTTAGGAGTCAAT
This sequence comes from Artemisia tridentata subsp. tridentata, assembly GCA_021014915.2. Taxonomy (NCBI): domain Eukaryota; kingdom Viridiplantae; phylum Streptophyta; class Magnoliopsida; order Asterales; family Asteraceae; genus Artemisia; species Artemisia tridentata. The sequence continues at coordinate 133,784,022 of CP139501.1, forward strand.
AAATTTATTTTACATCAGTTTTGTAAAAAACGACTCCAAAATTTTATTTTTACGTTATGTGAAAACGAGGTGCCATAATCTTACCTCAACTAAATGGATCACAGGGTATACACAATACACTATTAAACTTAAAAATAAATAAATACCCACTCTCTTTTCTCTTGGTCAACACATGTGAGGTCTGCTCCATCTCTTTTCCTGATCTTTTCCACTGTTCGACCTTCACCACAAGAAAATGAGATTCCTCTGCCACAATCTCATCTTCCGTCACCATCAATATGAATCATTGTAGCACATTTCTTGCTTTTTAAAGCCAAATCGAGACCCAAACCCTCCCCTGGAGGCCGAATATTATCAAAGTCCAAGGGGAGTTAACCCAAAATGGTGAAACCCCATCTATAGTAAATCGAAAGTGGGTCAAGAATTGCCATGGATTGTTTCCTTAAGAAGCTGATTTCAGGAGAAGCAAATCACACAAGAAACTCCAAACTCACTCAAATCAATATCTTAGTCGAGTATACTCAAGGAAAAAGGGAGGGTGTGATAAGCTTGGAATCAAGTGGGGATTATCCTGTGGTGACTCTCGAATTCGATCCATCATCATCTCTCTTTGTAAGGATTTAATCTTTGTTCTTGTTGTTTTGTTCATTTAACTCTCGAATAGTTAGTATCTTTTTGATTATTATGAACTTTCCTTTTTGTCAAAATATTGTCGAATTATTGTTGGTGGTGGTGTGGTAAAAACAGAATTTTTAAACGGATAATATCATGTAGGATTTAGTGTTGGCTCAAATCTTGATGTTGTGCTTATGGTATAATCCATGTCGAATTGTTCATCAGTTAGAGTGGTTAGGATTAAGATGTTGTCTAATTAGCTAATCTAATGTGAGCTTTGAATGGTTAAATCGACTCAAACAAGCCACTATGAACACTTTCATACTCGTACACTTGTGGTTGCACTAGAGTAGCCAACTTGGTCATTAAAAACTTGTTCCTGTGATGTTTTGTGTTGTTGAATGTTAGGAAAATTGATTTAGAAAGCTTACTAGCCAAGGTCTCTAGTCATGGGTTATGCTCAAAATGTGTTTGTGGTTATGTCTAAAAAGAAAGGTCTATTTTTAAAACGAATTAGTAAGTGTTCATAAGTCCTATGTTCGTGTTGTCTTGTTCGTAATTAAACTTATGTTTGAATGGTGCGTGTGGAGTTGGGTTGAGTAGTACTCGGCTCGATACTTAGCACACCATTCGAGCAACATAAAGGACCTCGAAAATCCATTCTACTCCATGTTGTGTTCTTAGGTCCCAAGTTAAACCGACCATTAGCTAGTGGTTCTAAGTTGGAAATATCATGTCGCGGCCTAGGACTAATGTCCCAGCCGAGAACTAGCTCCAAAAAGGGTTGGTTAACACTTGGGTGAGTCGACATTCTAGCCAATTTGCAACACCAATCTTTGACATTTAAGTTCCACAATGAACTCGAGACTAAGTCTCGCCCACCCTAGGGACTCAAACCTTTGGTCAAGACCTTGTTTCGAGCCTGACTTTTGCCAAAAACCTACTCGAAATCCAAAGGCAGTAGGATATATGTGTATATATTCTGTAACACCCCAACCCGAGAAGGGTAAAGATGTCACAATAATGGTTTCATATCAGAACAAACACAAGCATATGACATAAATAATACAATTGAATTTCAATGGTTACAATGAAAAGTCTGAAACTACAAGGTTACAATGAGATATACAATAATTACTAAGTCTAAATATAAGCTCTTCTAGTCATCTCTATTTATAAATAGCTATCAAGGTCTTCTAAGTCCAAGGTACTCTTCACTCATACCCAGCTTCCAAACTAAAACCTGCCGCAGGAAAAGAAATGCGGCTGAGCTTAAAAAGCCCAGTGAACAGATATAAAGGTAACAAGCAATAATAATGGGATAGTGAATTAAGTGAAACAATGCAAGGTATAACAAGTGTTAGGAATGAATAAAAAGGTTATGCAAATATATCAAGAGTAAGAAATAGTTACAGAAGATAAGAGTAAAGGGAACAATAATCCCAACCCGAGCCCAAGTCAAATCAAGTTAAGTCAAGTATTAAGTCAAGTGTCAGGTCAAGTATGTATCCGGAGGGGTGACCTCGAGATACTAAGTACAAGGTTATAAGGTAAAGGGAAAAACAGTAATCCACTACGAGCCCAAATCAAATATCAAATAGCAAGGTGTACGGAGGGGAGTCCTCAGTACCAAGTACAAGGTGAGGGGATATCTCCAAGGGGTGGAGTCATGAGCTCCCAAGATGTGAAAGACGTGTATCACACACACCATCAGTAACCAAGTATAACAATTAATATAAACAAGTCAAGTTAAGTCAAGTCAAATCTAGGATGCATCCATACGCCCCAGTAGGCCACAGTGTCTTCCTCTACGTAACAAGTCAAGTATCAAGTCAGGGACAGGACAGGTCATCACTCTCCTTCCCTAGAGTCATGCCATCGGTGCATCAATGACATGGAAATGAAACCCTCATGCCTAGTTATGGCTCGTAATCTCAAACTATGGGTCAAGGGTCAAGTATCAAGTATCAAGTATCAAGTTCAAGTTCCAAGTTCAAGTTCAAGTTATATCAAGTTGTTCAAGTCAAGTTTCCCATTTCAAGTGGTTCAAATCAAGTTTCTAATTCAAGTGTATCAAGGTTCAAGTCAAGTTTCCAATTCAAGTATATCAGGGTTCAAGTCAAGGTGAGACAAGAGATCATAGCAAAGGTTCAATTTAAAAGTTCATTTAAAAGAAATCCTTTAATAATGGTTTTAGTAAAAATGATCTTTCAAAATAGTTTTCACAACAATGGTCTTTCAAAACAGTTTTTCATAAAGATAGTCTTAAAAATAGTTTTCTTAAAACTTTTAGTAACTTCCATTTAAAGTGGTATCGCTTCTTTTTAAAATAGCTTTTCTCAAACATTTTCATATGTAATTTAAGAAAGGTTTTCGCATCCAGTTATAATATCAAATGAATCTTCAAGGTATCCAAGGATTTGAATATTCAGGTCAAAGGGTGATGAACGAAGTATAACAAGTATCAAGGGAACATAGCAAGGTTTCAAACAAGAAATCAAGGCGAGGGTTCAAATCAAGTGGATCATAACAAAGGTTCACAATTCAAGGGAAGCATAGCAAGGTTCAAGGGAATCCTAATGAATCAAGATCAGAAGTCAAGAGAACGAAAGCACCCTTACTGAGAAAGGGTAGAATATCTGTACCTTATACCGCAAGTGAAAACACACAACAGAATAATAAAGATCGGAAGCAAATCTCCATCTTCAGCGGATCTACACGAATACATGGTCGTCTTATTATTAATATCTTCTTTAAATCAGATTTCTCATTTTAGTCGGCTTTCCATTTTTAGCAGGTTTTCTCAATTAGTAAGTTTCCATTTTTAGAAAGTTTCTAGCAGATTTCCATAATTTATATTTACGTATCAAGCCCATAATTTTTACAAAATTCCACAATAAACCCTTTAATTAATCATAGGTTCGAAATACAGCCCGAACTTTGTATAAATTACACAACAAGTCCCTTGAATAAATTAATTTACAAAACATACCCTTAATTAATTTAAAATCAAATCCGATCCTAAATAAACTCATATTTACACATTTTACTCTCTATAAATCAAAAGTACATTTTATACCCATAATATTAAAGTTTACGAACCAACCCTCAATTCCCAGAATTTACAAGATTAGTCCCTTAGTTTTAATAATTACAAATCGATTTATAAGTTTAACACGGTTTCAAATTAATCCTCCATCTTACGACTTTTACGCAAAACACCCTCACATTATATTTTATATATGTTACCCCTGATTCATAGTGTATCACAAAAATAACCCTTAAGTTTTAAAATCTACAAATTGCACCCTATAATTTCTTTTATCCGATTGGTAAATTCGAAAATACAAAGAAAACCCTAATCGATTCATCCAATCAATACATCATCATTATATCATTATTAAAATATCATTATTATACAAGATCTATGATTAAAATATAAACCCTAGTTCATTCGACCCATGCCTCTTTTATTTTTATTCGATTTCATCTTATACCCGTTTCCAAATAAAATTTCAAACAAGGTTTCCTAGGTTTCGATCACATCATTTAGCATTTTTCCAGAGCTATATGCTTATTATCGAAGACAGAAAAATTGTGTACAAGACCCAGAAAATTCGTATGAACCCATTTGTATTTTATTTACGTTTTTATTCTCAAAAATTCGTACGATCAAACAAGCTTGCATGATTCGATTTTATCAATTTATATGAGTCATATATGATCTAAATAACATTAGAAAAATACCAAATCAATTTTAGAACGTACGGATTAGGCGTAGGAATTATTTACCTCACGGATTGAAAAACGCGACACAATTAAATTACCACAGATTGAACCAGCTATTTCACAACCCAAAACTTATTTTTCCCAGCCTCCTTAGACCTTGATGAATACCAGAAAATTGCTAGAACTTGTCCAGAAAATCGGATGGAGTGTGTGTGAATTTTTGTGTGTTTCTTGGTTCGAAAATAATGGAAGGAGCGTGTAAATGATATAGCAAACCGTGTAGAATCAATTAGAATGCATGATTTTCGGGATTGATTGAGGCATAATTGATTTAGGAGTGTTTCCAAAAATTTGTGTGGTGTTTATCTTCTTTATTTTGATTTTATATAAATTTTATAAATAAAGAAAATGCATATATACGGCCCATACTTTTTAAATAATGTGACTACAATTTTTAGACATTGTAAAAATATTAAAATGTTGCAATAAAAATTATTTTACTTCATATGTTGCTCATTTCCGTGGTTTGGGATTTATTTGGCGTTTTAAAAGTTTATTAATTAAAATTTAAAGTTGCAGGGTATTTTGGTCATTTTACATGTTTTGAAATTTCGGGTATTACAACTTCTTCCCCTCTAAAATAAAATTTTCGTCCTCGAAATTTGAAGTCGCAAGGTTAAGCAAAGTCGTAGCAAATCGTAAAAGGTCGTCACGAACATCCTCACGTCCGTGGAGGTTCTTCCAAAAGGATCTTCAGACAAATGGTTTCTCATGACTCGATCAAACAAGGTGGGTTCAGATTCCTTAGAAGAAGACAAATTGGGTTGATTCGGATCAAAAGAACCATACAATATAAAATGGATGGTAGGTGAATCTTCTGAAAAGCTTGAACATAATTTCAAATCCGATTAACTGTATCATCAGTAGAGAGCTCTACAAGGAGTTTCAAGATTTATAACTGAGGTCAACAGAATGCAAAGCGAGAGTCCAAACTCATCCAGATATCTAATGAACGAAAACAGAGTATACGCGTAGGTAGAATGAACCTAAAGTTTCACTAATCACGGATAATCTAACGGAGATAAGATTCTAAACTTCTTAGGTACTCCCCCAAGATATCCTATGGCCACAATGAGTGCACGTTATATGGTGTAAGTATTATCACGTTGATCAAGCGTCATAATACTAGCACCACATAATTATGCCTTCATGATGATCATACTTTATCTCGAGTCGTGAGTATAACAACCTATCTTAATCCACCTAGTACTTCTACAATCTCAGAGTCAACAAAGTCAATGTCATAGTCAAGAAGGAAATAAGACTATTCGCAAGAGTATCGGAATTTCCAGATTGCCTAGCAGAGTAAGGCACGCCGTTACAAGTATCAGATTTTCCACAGTTCGCCAAAATTCCTCAGAACAAAGCCATCATCAAACATACGAAAATAAGCACGGGACTGAAATGCTTCTAGGAAACTTAAATCATTAGAGGATCTTATTATAACATAACGAAGCTCAAAGGAGCCAACGGAAGTGAAAATTAGTCGTCAATAACTTCGGTCTTCACAGAATCAATTCTTCCAAACATAACAGGTCTGTTTCAGAAATCCGTTCATTCAAAACATCAAATCTCTTCAAGTCCGGTTAATCTGTCTTCATTTTTCCATCAATCTGGAAGTGAAGCAAAATCGTGATCTTGTGTCTGGTTCATCAAGCCTCCTGCAGTTCTTCTTGGAATGTGATGGAGTAACGTGAATTTCTGGCACGATCTTTAAATTCCTTTGTCATCCAGTCTGCTTCCTCTCTCAATTCATCTTAGTACAACCACGATGAATAGGGAAGTGAGACTGCATGTCTTCACCAGCTCTAGGTTCGCCATCTTTCTTCTGCATCACCAACACTTCTGCCTTGTGAGGAATGTCTTCATTCTTCAGGGTAGTCACCGCTGTTGTCAACTCCAGGTCAGGTAGCGAAGTAATTCTTCTGATGCGTTTCTAGTTGTCTTGATGCATACGCAAAACCTTCTGTGTTGCAAGGGAGCATAACCGAGTCTCTTTCTGAAATGTCTCAAAATTTGTTCCGTCTGAAGGTATGGAAACAAATTTCTATTTCAGCTTTCCAAAACTCCGTTCTCAATCAGACTAAGCTGTTTCCCATTTTGTTATCGGTCTTGACCATTCGGTGATAGTTTCAAAATTTGCGGGATTTAAAGAGATATTCTCAATCAAGAAAAACCGTTGTCTCAACAGATATCAATCTCTCAGAATGCACAAGTGATCGTCAAATTTCTCACAAAGTGCAAAAATGATTCTCATGTTCTTCTTCGTCTCCGAATGTACTATTAAGTCATACAATGACCATTTGCCCAAGTACTCACGAGAAAACATTCATTTATCAAATTTACAGAATAGTCAGAGCTTTAGCTAATACTATTAGCGTCACTAATCGTCATAGCAGTCGTTACGAATACGGAAGGCAATTCCAGAAATAACCTCAATTCATACTTTCATCTGAAGGAAACTTCGCGCTCTGAAATTGAATAGATATAAAGTCGTTTCAGGGTGGAGAAATAAGGGTTCCAAATAGCAATACGGTTCAGCTTCCAGAAATCAATACATATCTCCTGCCATCATTCTTCTTTATCGCGAACAAAACTGAAATACGCCAAGAAAATACACTTAAGCCAACTTACTTCACACTCCGGTGGAAAACTTGGTGGTTCAATCAGAAATCGTGTTTCAGAAAATTTCGGGTGCCAAGTATATCTCAAGATGAGGTTCATTCATGGGTGTACGAAATGGGTTCAGGGAAAACTTCATAATCGCGAAAGTAACACACGAGTCTCTAGAGTAATAGCGATAGCAGAAAGTTTAACAATCGGTAATTATGATAGGAAGTTCAAAATTGTTTCAAGCGCCAAAGGTGAGACATAGGAGGATAGTTGTCAATATTTTGAATGCTCAATCAACCAATCCCTTATCAGAATAAAATCGAAGTTAACTACCCAAGGAAAGACAGATCAATATAGCAAATCTTATCGTTCAAAAGTGAGAGGGAACATTCTTATACTCGTGGTTAAACACCACAAGACTTCTCATAGGGACAGAGATGGGTAAGACGAAATCAAATAGTGTCAGAAAATTCATAGATGCTTATCAAAACAAGAGACAAGTCACAGAATGTATTCAGATACGTTATTGTCAAGGAGATTTTCGGAATGCCCGAAGAGGCATCAAAATGATTAACAGAAGGATCAGAAGTCAGACTCGGACTCTGAAGATAAGGATCAAATAGTGTCAGGCAATTACTTTGCAGTTCTCAATGCCTTCAAGATTTATTTAGGTTCAAAACTTAGGTAGTGCAAAGCATAAGCTTTCAATTTACAAAAGTGATCTCAACAGGCTTTAACCAAAAGCAAGGCACGAATCAGAGTGATGCGGAAGCAAAGATACTTAAAAAAATGCCTTATAGTCTACCCATTCCTCACTGGTAAAAAATTAAGTTCATATCAAGAAATCCTAACGCAAGTTCTCAAGGGGTTATCCTATGTTCTTACAGTGGAAGCCTAATGGTCCAAAACTCACAGGCCAAGGGTAAATGTATTACGAGTCGCAACCTGTCTCTGATACCATAAATTGTAACACCCCAACCCGACAAGGGTAAAGATGTCACAATAATGGTTTCATATCAGAACAAACACAAGCATATGACATAAATAATACAATTGAATTTCAATGGTTACAATGAAAAGTCTGAAACTACAAGGTTACAATGAGATATACAATAATTACTAAGTCTGAATATAAGCTCTTCTAGTCATCTCTATTTATAAATAGCTATCAAGGTCTTCTAAGTCTAAGGTACTCTCCACTCATACCCAGCTTCCAAACTAAAACCTGCCGCAGGAAAAGAAATGCGGCTGAGCTTAAAAAGCCCAGTGAACAGATATAAAGGTAACAAGCAGTAATAATGGGATAGTGAAGTAAGTGAAACAATGCAAGGTATAACAAGTGTTAGGAAAGAATAAAAAGGTTATGCAGATATATCAAGAGTAAGGAATAGTTACAGAAGATAAGAGTAAAGGGAACAATAATCCCAACCCGAGCCCAAGTCAAATCAAGTCAAGTCAAGTATTAAGTCAAGTGTCAGGTCAAGTATGTATCCGGAGGGGTGACCTCGAGATACTAAGTACAAGGTTATAAGGTAAAGGGAAAAACAGTAATCCACTACGAGCCCAAATCAAATATCAAATGGCAAGGTGTACTGAGGGGAGTCCTCGGTACCAAGTACAAGGTAAGGGGATACCTCCAAGGGGTGGAGTCATGAGCTCCCAAGATGTGAAAGACGTGTATCACACACACCATCAGTCACCAAGTATAACAAGTAATATAAACAAGTCAAGTCAAGTCAAGTTAAGTCAAGTCAAATCTAGGATGCATCCATACGCCCCAGTAGGCCACAGTGTCTTCCTCTACGTAACAAGTCAAGTATCAAGTCAGGGACGGGATAGGTCATCACTCTCCTGCCATAGAGTCACGCCATCAGTGCATCAATGACATGGACATGAAACCCTCATGCCTAGTTATGGCTCGTAATCTCAAACTATGGGTCAATGGTCAAGTATCAAGTATCAAGTATCAAGTTCAAGTTCCAAGTTCAAGTTCCATATCAAGTTGTTCAAGTCAAGTTTCCCATTTCAAGTGGTTCAAATCAAGTTTCCAATTCAAGTGTATCAAGGTTCAAGTCAAGTTTCCAATTCAAGTATATCAAGGTTCAAGACAAGAGATCATAGCAAAGGTTCAATTTAAAAGTTCATTTAAAAGAAATCCTTTAATAATGGTTTTAGTAAAAATGATCTTTCAAAATTGTTTTCACAACAATGGTCTTTCAAAACAGTTTTTCATAAAGATAGTCTTAAAAATAGTTTTCTTAAAACTTTTAGTAACTTCCATTTAAAGTGGTATCGCTTCTTTTTAGAATAGCTTTTCTCAAACATTTTCATATGTAATTTAAGAAAGGTTTTCGCATCCAGTTATAATATCAAGTGAATCTTCAAGGTATCCAAGGATTTGAATATTCAGGTCAAAGGGTGATGAACGAAGTATAACAAGTATCAAGGGAACATAGCAAGGTTTCAAACAAGAAATCAAGGCGAGGGTTCAAATCAAGTGGATCATAACAAAGGTTCACAATTCAAGGGAAGCATAGCAAGGTTCAAGGGAATCCTAATGAATCAAGATCAGAAGTCAAGAGAACGAAAGCACCCTTACTGAGAAAGGGTAGAATATCTGTACCTTATACCGCAAGTGAAAACACACAACAGAATAATAAAGATCGGAAGCAAATCTCCATCTTCAGCGGATCTACACGAATACATAGTCGTCTTATTATTAATATCTTCTTTAAATCAGATTTCTCATTTTAGTCGGCTTTCCATTTTTAGCAGGTTTCCTCAATTAGTAAGTTTCCATTTTTAGAAAGTTTCCTTATTTAGCAGGTTTCTATAATTAGCAGATTTCCATAATTTATATTTACGCATCAAGCCCTTAATTTTTTTACAAAATTCCACAATAAACCCTTTAATTAATCATAGGTACGAAATACAGCCCCAACTTTGTATAAATTACACAACAAGTCCCTTGAATAAATTAATTTACAAAACATACCCTTAATTAATTTAAAATCAAATCCGATCCTAAATAAACTCATATTTACACATTTTACTCTCTATAAATCAAAAGTACATTTTATACCCATAATATTAAAGTTTACGAAACAACCCTCAATTCCCAGAATTTACAAGATTAGTCCCTTAGTTTTAATAATTACAAATCGATTTATAAGTTTAACACGGTTTCAAATTAATCCTCCATCTTACGATTTTTACGCAAAACACCCTCACGTTATATTTTATATATGTTACCCCTAATTCATAGTGTATTACAAAAATAACCGTTCAGTTTTAAAATCTACAAATCGCACCCTATAATTTCTTTTATCCGATCGGTAAATTCGAAAATACAAAGAAAACCCTAATCGAATCATCCAATCAATACATCATCATTATATCATTATTAAAATATCATTATTATACAAGATCTATGATTAAAATATAAACCCTAGCTCATTCGACCTATGCCTCTTTTATTTTTATCCGATTTCATCTTATACCCGTTTCCAAATAAAATTTCAAACAAGGTTTCCTAGGTTTCGATCACATCATTTAGCATTTTTCCAGAGCAATATGCTTATTATCGAAGACAGAAAAATTGTGTACAAGATCCAGAAAATTCGTATGAACCCATTTGTATTTTATTTACGTTTTTATTCTCAAAAATTCGTACGATCAAACAAGCTTGCATGATTCGATTTTATCAATTTATATGAGTCATATATGATCTAAATAACATTAGAAAAATACCAAATCAATTTTAGAATGTACGGATTAGGCGTAGGAATTATTTACCTCACGGATTGAAAAACGCGACACAATTAAATTACCACAGATAGAACCAGCTATTTCACGACCCAAAACTTATTTTTCCCAGCCTCCTTAGACCTTGATGAATACCAGAAAATTGCTAGAACTTGTCCAAAAAATTGGATGGAGTGTGTGTGAATTTTTGTGTGTTTCTAGGTTCGAAAATAATGGAAGGAGCGTGTAAATGATATAGCAAACCATGTAGAATCAATTAGAATGCATGATTTTCGGGATTGATTGAGGCATAATTGATTTAGGAGTTTTTCCAAAAATTTGTGTGGTGTTTATCTTCTTTATTTTGATTTTATATAAATTTTATAAATAAAGAAAATGCATATATACGGCCCATACTTTTTAAATAATGTGACAACAATTTTTAGACATTGTAAAAATATTAAAATGTTGCAATAAAAATTATTTTACTTCATATGTTGTTCATTTCCAGAGGTCTGGGATTTATTTGGCGTTTTAAACGTTTATTAATTAAATTTTAAGGTTGCAGGGGTATTTTGGTCATTTTACATGTTTTGAAATTTCGTGTATTACATATTCCTTGGCGCCAAATCTCATGTTGTATACTAAAAAAATATATATATTTGCTTTCCAGTAAAAGAAGAGAAAAGGGCAAATGAGTGGGCTGAAATTCATGAATGGAGTTTTTGTAACACTTAGTGCTTGGGCCGAAGCCCAACTGTGAAACTTGGGCTGCTACTCTTGTTTCTCCTTCACCCCAACATGCCGTTGGCCACTGTACAACTAAAAGCTCAAAAGTTGAGCCTGTTTCACTGTTGTGACGTGGCCACAGCCCTTTTCCCCCTCCTCGTCACACGCGTATCACCTATTAAAAGAACTCGACAACTTTGTTAAATTGGTGGACATTAAATTATATACATGCCGGCTACATCTTAAAAAGAACTCAACAAGTAGAAATAAATGTCACAATTTTTCCTAACTATATAAAATGATTTACTATTCAGCATATATGTACACGGGTCATGCCCGACTATTTGTCAAAATATATATTTAGTTCATTTTAACCAACAATGAGAAATTTTATACCTTCACCAATTTATTTAAAAATGAGAAAATTGATTAAAGTTCTTATCTAACTTTTGTTTGGCATTTTTATGACTAATAAAAATATATTTATATACACACTTAGCGTTATGTATCTATTTATCAATAAAAGTTTATAAAATCCGTCAACGTCTAACATTTAATTGTAATCCATCCTCACACCTTGTCTTTTGGGTTAGTTTCAAACCAAAGGCTACTCGTCTTCGATATCTTATCCATCGTATACCTACACCCTTCCAATGAGCCAATACCTACAAATGCTTATGAAATCATTTTAAACTTAAATGCTGCCACACCAGCAACAATAACATAAACTCACTAAAACTTTTGAACTTAAGTCTTAAACTTAGTCTGTGAACTAAAACAACCTTACTAATCTAGGTCGCGTGTTGGTGCTGAACTTTATCTGAACTATTGTTTTATCTGACTGCTTTATGCCGAGGTGAGTATTCACAGCCCATTTTTACCGCTTTACTTATTTGGGGTGGGATGCATGACTTAAATTTTTATTTGAACTTATGACATATATTTTACCAGAACTCTTGAAATTGACTTTGAACCTTAGGACATTATTTTGAGATTATGACTTGTTTTGAACTTTATGTGCCGTACATACTAAATGCAAAGTCTCCCTCGATCGGAGCATTCTTGACAATAATTCTCGCCATGTCGGTTAGTGACAATAATTCTCGCCTAGGTGGTGGAGTGACATAAAGTCTCCCATGTTCAGAGCAGTGCAAAGTCTCCCTTGTTCGGAGCAGTCTTTATTTATTATGTACATGGCATTTTCACTATGAACCTGATAAACATGTATGTTTGACTATAAGACGTACAATTTTCTATGCAATGGTTGTGAAACTATAGGTTACAAGTCTTGTATGGGCAGGACTTGTAACCGCATGGTTTGACACTACCGATGCCATTTGAACCATTTTCAAAAACCTTGGACTTCTTTTGAATAAAACCTGTATACTCACCAACTATTTTCATAGTTGACCCGTTTTCTCATGCATTTCAGTTGATTGCCAGTAAGTGTATTTTAAGAAGACATTAGCATTAAGGAGTCTTCATCTATCATGTTTAGTTGGATGAAATAAAATGTAATCTTTTGGAAACAAATTATATGCTTTCAAATGGTCTTTGTTGGCTAAGACAATGTTGTATTAATATACTATTTCTTTAAATCTAAATTATGGTGTTGCACTATATCACTCTGCAATGAATATTGATTTCGTAGCACCCCAGGACCCGAATGCTTCCGCAATACTACATTTTTGGGGTGTTACACCTCAACCTGCTGCAAGAGCGAAGGGAAATGGCTGCAATCCGGGAAAAGTACAAAAAGAAGATAGAGCAGTACTACAACTGGAGGGTTCGCCCCGAATCATTCAAGGTAAGTGTTAAAGTTGTTGTTATTTTTTATTTTATTATTTTTTTTAAAGAAGAAAATATCTTCTAGGATGAAATGTTGTTAAAATGCACATCTATTTAATTTCAGTCACAACTCGTTTATTTGCTAATCGACAAACGTAAAAATGAATTCAATACATCTACAATCAAAGGTAGGTGATTTTGTATACCGAAGGAACGAGGCAAGCAGGGTTGAAAATCAAGGGAAGCTGGGACCCAATTGGGAAGGAACACACCGGATCGTGGAAGCTTACCAGACCGGCTCGTAAAAGTTAGAGACGATGGAAGAGAAAGAAGTTCCACAAACGTGGCACACCATCAACCTTAGAAACTGTTTTCTGTAAATATATGGCTAATGTATCGAATGTAACATCCGAAAGGATTTGGTATTAACTTATTGAATGACAAATGCAGCTATCCCATAGTTGAGGGGAAGCAATTTTCACAACATGTCATATTCTTACACTATGTATCATGTTCTGAACATAAGTAAAAAGTGATCCCTCCGAAAGGCTCGCGACCTCCGGAGATCAGTGGTCAATGTTCAAAGATGGTTCATACCCAAAAAGGGGTTTGATGCGCGTGTGCGTAGTGCTCTAATTTATACCCACGGTATGTCGTTGTTGTTTTAGCAGTATTCAAGTTTTAAATTTATATTTATCCGACTTATCAATAACACACACACTTTAATGAGCAGTGTACCCGGTCAGTATGAATATAATGGTAAGTAGAGTGTCGATCACTAAGAGTGGAACGTATTATCTAGTTATTCTAATAAGTATTTTAATATCTTAAGTTGGCTATACAACCTAATCTAACGCAAGGGGGTTCAGCCTGAGAGACTGGCACGGTTTGGATATGATTAAATATAAACTAAACTAATAGGCACGAATCAGTGATTAACACACACGTACACAGATAAATACTTGAGACAATAAGAAGACCTGTCCTGATAGTTAAGTAGCTTGTCACTTGTTTTATTGCTAGTTTTATATGAAGTGTATAGTTCGATGCAACGCACCGAGATTAATCCCTTTCTCGTTGGCTCTAATCTTATCGGCGAGTAAACCCTTAATGATTACTTATGTCTATCCTATTCACCTTTTCTTCCTACTTTTCTACAGACGATAGAATGCATAGGCGATAAAATAAATAGGCGAGGAAGGGGCATGGCGACCCAAGCAATGCTCAGCTAGACACAGAGGTTATCAATGCACTAATAAAAGTCACCAAAGACATCAACATATAAACTTTAATTAATGGGAAAACAATTTTAAGGGGAATTGAAGTGCATGGTTAAATCAATGACACAAGCCCGTCAATCCTGATGAATTAAAGTGTACTAATACAATAAAACAAAACTACTTAATGAATTGAATACACGGAGGACCTTCTTACAGCTCTTGTATCTTCGTTCAAGGTGTATCTTGTGCTGCTACTTCGTCTGAATTCGTCCTAGGGTTTCTTCGGTCTTTGTGTTTTGCAAAAGGTCGAACTCCGAAATTCGTCTGACTTTGGGGTATATATAGTTTCTGTCTGAGGGCAAGATGCGGCGCATTGAATAAGTAGATGCGGCGCATTGACTTAACTTCGCGTGGGGTCCAAGATTAATATATTCAGGAATATTCGTACACCGCCAGAAGATGCGGCGTAACTCCATTTCTAGATGCGGCGCATGTCCTTGCTGTCTTGGATTATATCTTGTGAAATCTTGATAGTGATGCGCCGTATATAATAAGTAAGATGCGGCGTATCTAGAGCAGAATAATCTTGATCTTGTACATTTTAGTAGACTCTTAACTTCTTGCTTGTTTTGCTACATAATTAGTCCAAAATCGCAAAGTTTCACATAATACTTGTTTTTACCTGAGAATTACAAAAGTAAACATTAACGTATCAATTCTCACAGGTAATATAATAAAACAAGTCAAATAAATAGGATAAATGATGGTAATAAAATGTACTTATTTGAGTTCATCAAATATCCCCCCACTTGAACTTTACTTGTCCCCAAGTAAACCTTAGAATTAATCTTATGAAAATGTATCCTAAAAGATATTAGGATTTATTTTTATATTTAAGCATGTATTCATTTTGTCATAATCACACAACCAAACACTTAACGAATTAGAAATAAAATAAAATAATTTTATAAAAGCAAATCTAATCGTTTAACTGTCCAGTCGTGACGAATATTCTATCATAAGCTAGGCAAGTATACGCATCTCCCCCACTAAAGCCAAGGAATAACAAGTCTAAAGCGGTAAAAAGGGTTTGTAGGTTAAGGTTTAATCATTTTTCTTAATCTCTATCGATCTCAAATTCCAGAAAAGGCGACAAAATCACAAATACATGATCGAATCCACGAACACGATACTTGCAATTGCTCAAATCCTTAACTCGAATAGGCTAAAGATAGGACTAAGTAATCTTTACCAATAATATTATATCAAAAAGGGCGACAAAATCATAAATACATAGCCAAATCCACGACTACGATACTTAAGATTGCTCAAATCCCTAATCTCAATAAATCAAAGGTTTGGATAAAGAAATGATATAGGGTATGGATAATATTTGGGATACAAATTGGTGTAAAATGAAAAATAAACAAAACAGACAAATTAAAATCCTAAGTGTGGTAAATTGCTATCCCAACCATCCCATGAATAAGACTCATATCAATGAATAACTCACGCTTTAACACTTGAAACACACGCTTTAGGTAGACACAAATTATACTCAACAAGATCTCAATCAAAGAATAACCTTAGTTGGCGTTCCCATAACGGCCAACTCCCATTCAATCTATAAATATAATATACAACAAATAGTGGCGATATCAACCACTTAATACAAAACTTTGCATAAGTTGTTTAAAACAAACATCCAACTTTTCCTTTTTCTTTTTTTTTTTTTTTTTTTTTTTTTTTTTTTTTTTTTTTTTTTTTTTGACATATAACATAAACATAGATGTGTAAAATTTCACCACATCACTATAACGATAACTCTGGATAATTTTTCCATACTTTTCATGACTTCAGAAATAACGGTAATAGTGAAAGTAGTAAACACACGAAAAATAAACTCAAAGATATACAATATTTACTTTCACTCCAATTGCATTGTGCAATTTCCCGACCCAACCAAAGATAATGGATTACGCACGCGAACACAGGTAATGTAAGGAAACACACTTTGCCTAAAGCAATTAACCAACCACGGATTTTAATCTACAGGGTAGGCTAAGGTGTAAGGGTGTAACGAAACATTATAACAAAGGTGTAAGAAACGAAAGGAATGGCTCGGAGTGTTTTTCTAGGGTTATCTTACTCTAAAAGTGAGAGTAACAAAAGTGTTTATACGGGGGTTAACTAACCAGTGTAGTTAGTTAATATCACATAACATATAAAGGCTATTTGGGTGTAATCCTAGAAATTTACCAATTTAGACAAGTCATTCCAATTATGTAAATAATACTTATTATGGTGGTCTCGAATAGTATACAAGCCAAGTTCTAAAGTTTACAAGTCACCGGCACACTCATAGATTTGTGAATTTTTGAAAAGTTCACAATTTTTGAAAATAATGTTATGTGTGCAGCTATGTAATTTAGAATTTAAACAAAAACATGCTAAAAAAAATTTAAATTTTGATATATTAAGCGCACTTTAAGCATATTTTGAAAAAGTTAAGGACAAGTAAGTGTTCTAATTCTCCAATCCCCCCACTTAAGTTAAACAACGTCCTCGTTGTTTGTATCAAAGGTTAAAAACTGGAAAATAAAAGAATTAGAACAGAAAAACTCCCCTGAGATTTGCTCGGTATGATCCTCCATTATTTGTATAAGAGCAAAAATCATCTTTCTTGTGGATGAGAACGTTTAAGCTTCATATTTGATGTATCCACAGGAAATGCAGAAATCTATAATACCATCAAAACTTTAACACACCTAAGTTAAGAAGGTTCAAACTTGCATAATACATTAGTAGTTAGTAAAAATAAAACTTAAAAAATTAAAATGAAAATCATCAGGTCAGTCGATACGCTGTATCTTATAGAAGAAGATACGCCGTATCGAACCTGGAATAATTACGAATCAGAATAAAAGATGCGTCGCATCCTTAACCAGGGATGCGCCGCATTAAAATACTGACAGAAAGTTTTAAAGTTAAAAATAAAAATGTAGAAAATTAAGTAAGATATGACCAGTGCAGGAGATGCGTCGCATCTCAGGATTGAGATGCGCCGTATCTTCTGTGGGTCTGACAGACTCGACACAGAACAAAATGTAACACAAAAGATAAGCATGGGTTTCCTCCCACGAAGTGCTTGTTTTTGTTTGAGTCACGAGCCTGACTCCACCCTTATTTACTGTGTAATAGGGTGTTGTTCCCCCCACTTGGGATCAAGTGCGGGTGATAGTAGCAATAAACACGAAAAGAGTGTAAATTTTCTATTAAAGATGGAAGAAATGCATAAAGATCATACCTTGGCAATATATGTATATCTTTCCTATTCTTACCCGGTTTGGTTGATAAATTGGATGACTTGACCACTTCATTTGAAAGAGTAGTATGTTGAGGAAAAATGAGTCTCCTTTCTTCTTGGTTTGTATCTTTGGTAGTAAGGCGTCCCTTGAATTCCGCAGAAGATGAGAAAGGGTCTTTGGCAAGTAAAAGTTCGAGTTCCTCAATAACCTTCATAGGATCGAAATCATCATCTTCATCAATCATAGCAATGTTTAAGAGCTCATCACCAAACTCTTCTTCGAGCTCCACCAAAAACGGGTTTATCACAGGTGCTTCATGAGCTTCAATAGGCAGTGTAATAAATTTGACCTCATCATTCTTTTGTTTTGCAACCTGTTTAGGAAAACTAGCAAGATTATTAGTAACGGGATTAATAATATTAAATAAATTTGTACCACTTTGCGTTGTAAGTGACTCCAATTCATCTTGTGAATCTCCATCTTCAACTAGCGGTCTCGCAATATCATAATCGTCCCGAATTTCATCCTTAAATAAGTAATCCCAGATTTCTTCAAAATCCCTCGTTAGGTCAAAATCTGGTTGAGGTATGTCATTATAAACTATGGCGTTAAATGGTTCGAAATCAAAATTAGAATACTTTTCATCTTCATCCGTT
Organism: Artemisia tridentata subsp. tridentata; assembly: GCA_021014915.2. Lineage (NCBI taxonomy): Eukaryota > Viridiplantae > Streptophyta > Magnoliopsida > Asterales > Asteraceae > Artemisia > Artemisia tridentata. Next base: position 133,802,484 of record CP139501.1, read on the forward strand.
GGATTGTCTAATGGTGGTAATACGATTGCAGAATATTCTTCAACGTAGGGTTCCGTATACACATCATCTTGTGCAATCTCCGGAGAAAAAGTACTATCAATAACAATTGCCGAAATTGGTTTCACGGTATATGAATCTTCTTCATCATCATTTGACATACACCAAGTGTGTTGAAACGGCAACCTATTTCTTTCATTCTTTGACTTTTCTTGTCCTAAAATCAAGTATTCTTCCATAGTGATTTCTTTCGTCTCAATGACTTGTGCACCATATCTTGCTCTTTTCCAATCATACACTTTATTATTGCTCAAGGCTCTTTCCTCTATAAGCTTGACATATTCTTCCATTGTAATATCCGGATCGTCCATCTTCCTGAAATAAAACTTACTCGTGCAAAAGAAGAGTGAAACAATCAAAGTAAAATAAAAGTTGCTGATATCAGCAAGCGATGCGCCGTATCCAAAAAGTTGGATACGCCGTATCTTATAATCGTTAAAATTTAATCAGACTTTTATTCAGAAAATAGATACGCCGCTTATAAATTAGAATGCGCCGTATCAGTTTAATTTATCAAAAATCTATTATACTTATTAAAATTAAATGCGTCGTATTAACAAAAGCTAATGCGCCGTATTTTCATTACGTTTCAAAATACAAGATTTTTGATTCAGAAGATGCGCCGTATCGACAGAGATCGATGCGTCGTATCTGTTTAATAATTCGAAAACTGTTTTTAATTAAAATAATAGATACGCCGTATCTGCTAAAGCAGATGTGTCGTATGGCGTTATCGTTTAGAATTTTTTTTTATTAAAAACAGATACGCCGTATCTTGAGGAAAGATGCGTCGTATCGAATTTATTAAACGCGTTGTATTTTATAAAAAATAAACGCAATACGCCGTATCTATGAAAATAGATGCGCCGTATCGTTTGAATTAGCTCAGTACAACGATAGCAGAACACAGAAAATTAAAAAGAAAAACAAAAATAAAAACAAACGAAAATAAACAAAAATTAAAGAAAAATAAAAACACACAAAAACAGAAAATATGCAAATAATACAATGAATGCAAATTAACCTAATATACAACAGAGTTAGCGGTTAGAATAAAAAATTAAAAAGAAAAACCTAATTAAAATACTAATCAAATTAACAGATAATAACAATTCACTCCCCGGCAGCGGCGCCAAAAACTTGATGCGCGTGTGCGTATGCTCTAATTTATACCCACGGTATGTCGTTGTGGTTTTAGCAAATAATACAATGAATGCAATTCATTAAAAACCTAATTAGAGCATACGCACACGCGCATCAAGTTTTTGGCGCCGCTGCCGGGGAGTGAATTGTTATTATCTGTTAATTTGATTAGTATTTTAATTAGGTTTTTCTTTTTAATTTTTAGATTCTAACCACTAACCCCGTTGTATATTAGATAAATTGCATTCATTGTATTATTTGCATATTTTCTGTTTTTGTGTGTTTTTATTTTCTTTAAATTTTTGTTTCTTTTTGTTTGATTTTATTTTTGTTTTTCTTTTTATTTTTCTGCATTCTGCTATCGTTGTACTGTGCTAATACAAACGATACGATGCATCTATTTTCATAGATACGGCGTATTGCGTTTAATTTTTATAAAATACAACGCGTTTACTAAATTCGAGTACGACGCATCTTTCCTCAAGATACGGCGTATTCTGTTTTTAATAAGAAATTTTTCTAAACGATAACGCCATACGACGCATCTGTTTTTGCAGATACGGCGTATTTATTATTTTAATTAAAAACAGTTTTCGAATTATTAAACAGATACGACGCATCGATCTTTATCGATACGGCGCATCTTCTGAATCAAAAATCTTGTATTTTGAAACGTAACGAAAATACGGCGCATTAGCTTCTGTTAATACGACGCATTTAATTTTAATAAATATAATCGATTTTTGATAATTAAACTGATACGGCGCATTCTAATTCTAAGCGGCGTATCTACTTTCTGAATAAAAGTCTGATTAAATTTTAACGATAATAAAATACGGCGTATCCAAATTTTTGGATACGGCGCATCGCTTGCAGATATCAGCAACTTTTATTTTTCTTATTCCCGAACGGAAAATATTCTAACCCTTACACTTGGAAGTTTTTACTTTGAAATCTACCTGTCTTTAATTTTCAGGAACAATGTTCGATATTTTCCCCAACTGGTTCGGAAGACCCCAAAGAAACCTTACCATGGAGGAGTTTGCACTACAAATCGCTCAAGCAAATGAAAAAGAACATCATGAAGCAAGAAACTTTATTAATGAATTCAAAGGCAGTCATGAGCTGTTACTAAAGGAACAAAACAACATGATTAATGGATTGGCAATTGAAGTGCACCAATTGTCAACGGTGCTTAACAAGATTCTTTTGGTAAGACACGATTTGAAAGGGATTACAACTAGAGGCGGAAAGTCAACCTTTCAAATCGGAGAGACACCCGAGGATAACAGCACAAACAAGACTTCCCCTGAATCTATATCATCTGAGCAAGAGCAACCAAAAGAGACTAATCCATAACCTGTGATTAGAGAAGAACCTTCTGTTGAACTTAAACGATCAACACTACCTTTTCCACATAGGGTAAGGAAGGAGAAAGAAGATGCCTATCAAAGAAAGTTCCTGGAAAATCTCAAGCAGCTGCAGCTAAGCATACCATTTATGGAAGCCCTAGTGCAAATGCCAAAATATGCTAAATATCTGAAGAGCTTACTTACAAACAAATCCAAACTTGAAGAGGCTTGCACTGTAACAATGGGGGAAAGAAGCTCAGCAGCATTGCTCAACAAACTTCCATCTAAGGAAAAAGATCCAGAGAGTTTCACTATTCCTTGTCAAATTAAAAATTTACATATTGGAAATGCTTTAGCCGACCTAGGAGCTAGTATAAGCCTTATGCCCTCTTCTATGTATGAAAAATTAGGCTTGGGTGAACCAAAACCTACTAGGATGTGCTTAGAGCTAGCTGATAGGTCCATACAATACCCATTAGGAATAGCTGAAAATATATTAATAAAAGTTGATAAATTTGAATTACCTATTGACTTTGTTATCCTCGATATGCCTGAAAATTCTAGAACTCCTATAATATTAGGACGACCATTTTTAGCCACTGCTAGGGCCATGATTGATGTTTTTAATAAAAAGATAACTCTTACCATAGGAAAAGATGAGGTTGAATTTAATATGGAACAATCTATGAGTAAAACTAATTCTGAAGACGATGAATGCTATAATATCGATGTTTCTGATGACACGATTAATCAATTTACTCAGAAATTGTTAAAAGGTAATTTGCTTGATTCTTTTCTGCTTAAAAATTTAGAAAACACAATTGCTATAGAAGATCAAGTTGATGAAAATACTACTGATAATTATTTCGCTGTTGATTCCGCTGTTTGTAACTCCATACGGCGCATCGGAAATATCGATGCGGCGCATTTATCTGATGACAGCAACGAAATAATAAAAGAACAAGTTTATTCCGCTAGCGCTAATGAAATTGATGATGTTAAACCTGTGCTTAAGGATCTCCCTTCTACCTTGGAATATGCCTATCTAAATGGGAACACTAATTCGCCCGTTATTATTGCATCTGACTTAACGCCAAAAGAAAAAGAATCCCTTTTGTAGGTACTATATAAACGAAGAGGAGCTTTAGCATGGAGTATGTATGATATTAAGGGAATTAGCCCATCATTTTGTACACATAAAATCCTTATGGAAGATGAATTCAAACCAACTATCCAACCCCAAAGGCGTTTGAATCCAAAAGTCCAAGACGTGGTGAAAAATGAAATTGTGAAATTACTTGACTTCGGACTTATCTACCCAATTTCCGACAGCTCGTGGGTCAGTCCTATCCACGTTGTACCAAAAAAGGGAGGAATAACGGTAGTACTCAATGACGACAATGAGCTAATCCCTTTAAGAACTGTTACTGGATGGAGAGTTTGCATCGACTACCGCAAACTCAATGATGCTACACGAAAAGATCACTTCCCTCTTCCATTTATTGATCAAATGTTAGAAAGACTATCAGGACATGATTATTATTGTTTTTTAGATGGTTTTTTAGGGTTCTTCCAAATACCCATTGCCCTCGAGGATCAAGAGAAGACGACTTTCACCTGCCCTTATGGAACCTTCGCCTATAGGAGAATGCCGTTCGGACTATGCAACGCCCCTGCTACTTTCCAACGTTGTATGACGGCTATCTTCCATGATATGGTAGAAGACTTTATGGAAGTCTTCATGGACGACTTCTCGGTGTTCGGTAACTCATTTAGTGATTGTCTCTTTAAACTTGATAAAATGCTTGCTAGGTGTGAAGAAACTAACCTTGTTGTTAATTGGGAAAAATGTCATTTTATGGTTAGAGAGGGAATTGTGTTAGGACATAAGATTTCTGGGAAAGGTATAGAAGTTGACAAAGCAAAAATTGATGTAATTGCCAAACTACCTTACCCCACTAATGTAAAAGGTGTTAGAAGTTTTTTAGGGCATGCTAGATTTTATCGTAGGTTCATAAAGGATTTTTCAATGATATCTAGGCCTATGACCCAATTATTGCTAAAAGATGTGAAGTTTGATTTTTCTGAAGATTGCAAAAAGGCATTTAATATACTTAAAGAAAAACTAACTATTGCACCTATTATAATTTCGCCGGATTGGAATCTACCTTTTGAACTAATGTGTGATGCTAGTGATTATGCTGTTGGAGCTGTACTTGGCCAGAAGATAGAAAAGAAATTCAAGCCAATTTATTACGCTAGCAAAACATTAAATAATGCCCAAGAACATTACACCACCACGGAAAAAGAACTTTTAGCAGTAGTTTTTGCGTTCGATAAATTTAGGTCATATCTTATATTGTCAAAAACTATGGTTTACACTGACCATTCTGCTTTGAAGTATTTGTTCAATAAACAGGATGCCAAGCCAAGGCTTATTAGGTGGGTTTTATTGCTCCAAGGATTCGATATTGAAATTAAAGATAAAAAGGGTGCCGAGAATCTAGCTGCTGACCACTTATCTAGACTTGAAAACCCTGATATGGAGGTGCTTGATGAAAGGGAAATCGCTGATGACTTTCCTGATGAACATCTTATGATGATAAGAATTAAGAGCAATAATAATAGACCATGGTATGCCGACTATATAAACTTTATTGTTGCAAATGAAATTCCAAAAGGGCTAACATCCGACGAGAAAAGAAGGTTTCTAAACCGTGCTAGTGAGTATATTTGGGATGAACCTTACGCCTTTAAATTATGCCCTGACAATATTGTACGAAGATGCGTAGATGGTGATGATATCCCAGCAATATTGGCACATTGCCATTCAGGGCCGACGGGGGGACATCACGGTGCCGTTATTACAAGAAGAAAAATCCTTGATGCAGGATTCTATTGGCCCACTATATTGGATGATGCAAAAGATTATATAAAAGGATGTGATGCGTGTCAACGATCCTGAAATATTACATCAAGAAACGAAATGCCTCAAAACTATATCCATGTATGTGAAGTTTTCGACATATGGGGATTGGACTTCATGGGACCGTTTCCTGAATCTAAAGGTAATAAATATATTTTGGTTGCTGTTGATTACGTATCAAAATGGGTCGAAGCGCAAGCGTCACCAACAAACGATAGCAAGGTAGTGCTTAAATTTTTGCGAAGTTTGTTCGCTAGGTTTGGAGTTCCTAAAGCATTGATTAGTGATAGGGGAACACACTTTTGTGATCACCATCTAGGAAGAGCTTTGGAACAATATGGAGTGTATCATAGGGTTTCCACCGCATGCCATCCTCAATCCAATGGGCAAACTGAAGTAACCAATAGGGCTATAAAACGAATTTTAGAAAAAACGACTGAATATAATCCGAAAGGGTGGTCTGACAAGTTAAATGATGCTTTATGGGCATTTCGTACAGCCTATAAGACACCAACGGGATGCACTCCATTTCGTCTCGTATACGGAAAAGCATGCCACCTACCGGTCGAAATAGAACAAAGTGCATATTGGGCTTTGACGAAATGTAACGTGGATATGGAAGCTGCGACGAAGAACCGTTTCATGGAACTTAATGAACTCTACGAACTTAGAGATGAGGCCTACAGAAATACAAAGATCTACAAAGAAAGAACTAAAAGATGGCATGACTCGAGGTTACATGGGGATAAAATGTTTACTATTGGAGAGAAAGTGCTGTTGTTTAATTCTCAATTAAAAATGTATCCAGGTAAACTTAAATCAAGATGGACGGGTCCGTTCGTTGTCAAGAAAGTATATCCATACGGGACTATTGAAATATGCGATAAAAATGGTTATATATTCAAGGTAAACGGGCAACAAGTAAAGAAATACTTTGATAATAAAATAGAGGATACTGAGAACGAAGTGGTGGAGTTTGAACCCGAAGTATTGGAATAAGGAGCTGAACGTGAGTCTAACTTGAAGACTCTGGAATAAAGACAAGTGCTGACCGGGAGACAACCCGGAGAAAATTTTTACTTTTCTGTTCAGTGTCGAGTCTGTCAGACCTGCAGAAGATACGGCGCATCTCAATCTTAAGATGCGACGCATCGCCTGCACTGGTCATAAGATACGGTGTATCGACTGACCTGATGATTTTCAATTTAATTTTTTTTTTACGTTTTATTTTTACTAACTATAATGTATTATGCAAGTTTGAACCTTCTTAACTCAGGTCTGTTAAAGTCTTAATAGTATTATAGATTCCTGCATTCTTGTGGATACATCATTTTTGAAGCTTAAACGTTCTCATCCACAAGAAAGTTGATTTTTGCTCTTATACGAATAATGGAGGATCATACCGAGCAAATCTCAGGGGAGTTTTTCTGTTTTAATTATTTTATTTTCCAACCTTTGTCACAAACAACGAGGACGTTGTTTAACTTAAGTGGGGGGATTGGAGAATTAGAACACTTACTTGTCCTAAACTTTTTCAAAATATGCTTAAAATGCGCTTAATATATTTTAGCATGTTTTTGTTTAAAGTCTAAATTACATAGCTGCACACATAACATTATTTCTAAAAATTATGAACTTTTCAAAATTCACAAATCTATGAGTGTGCCGGTGACTTGTAAACTTTAGAACTTGGCTTATATACTATTCGAGACCACCATAATAAGTATTATCTATATAATTGGAATGACTTGTCTAAATTGGTAAATTTCTAGGATTACACCCAAATAGCCTTTATATGTTATGTGATATTAACTAACTACATTGGTTAGTTAACCCCCGTATAAACCCTTTTGTTACTCTCACTTTTAGAGTAAGATACCCCTAGAAAAACACTCAGAGCCATTCCTTTCGTTTCTTACACCTTTGTTATAATGTTTCGTTACACTCTTACACCTTAGCCTACCCTGTAGATTAAAATCCGTGGTTGGTTAATTGCTTTAGGCAAAGTGTGTTTCCTTACATTACCTGTGTTCGCGTGCGTAATTCATTATCTTTGGTTGGGTCAGGAAATGTCACAATGCAATTGGTATGAAAGTAAATATTGTATAACTTTGAGTTTATTTTTCGTGTGTTTACTACTTTCGCTTTTACAGTTATTTCTGAAAGTATGAAGAGTGTGAAAAAAATTATCCGGAAAGATAGTGATAGAAAAGTTGTGAAATTTTATACATATATGTTGATGTCAAAAAAAAAAAAAAAAAAAAAATCAAAAAAATAGAAAAGAAAAAGAAAAAAAGAAAAGTTGGATGTTTGTTTTAACCAACTTATGTAAAGTTTTGTATTAAGTGGTCGATATCACCACTATTTGTTGTATATTATATTTATGGATTGAATGGGAGTTGGCCATTATGGGAACGCCAACTAAGGTTTATTCTTTGATTGAGATTTTGTTGAGTATAATTCGTGTCTACCTAAAGCGTGTGTTTCAAGTGTTAAAGCGTGAGTTATTCAATGATATGAGTCTTATTCATGGGATGGTTGGGAAAGTAATTTACCACACTTAGGATTTTAATTTATCTGTTTTGTTTATTTTTTTTATTTTACACCAATTTATATCCCAAATATTATCCATACCCTATATCATTCCTTATCCAAACCTTTGATTTATTGAGATTAGGGATTTGAGCAATCTTAAGTATCGTAGTCGTGGATTCGGCTATGTATTTATGATTTTGTCGCCCTTTTTGATATAATATTATTGGTAAAGATTACTTGGTCCTATCTTTAGCCTATTCGAGTTAAGGATTTGAGCAATTGCAAGTATCGTGGTCGTGGATTCGATCATGTATTTGTGATTTTGTCGCCTTTTCTGGAATATGAGATCGATAGAGATTAAGAAGAATGATTAACCCTTAACCAACAAACCCTTTTTACCACTTTAGACTTGTTATTCCTTAGCTTTAGTGGAGGAGATGCGTATACTTGCCAAGCTCATGATAGAATATTCGTCACGACTGGACAATTAAACGATTAGATTTGCTTTTATCGAAATATTTTGTTTTATTTCTAATTCGTTAAGTGTTTGGTTGTGCAATTATGACCAAAACGAATACATGCTTAAATATAAAAATAAATCCTAATATCTTTTAGGATACATTTTCATAAAATTGATTCTAAGGTTTACTTGGGGACAAGTAAAGTTCAAGTGGGGGGATATTTGATGAACTCAAATATGTATATTTTGTTATCATCATTTATCCTATTTATTTGACTTGTTTTATTATATTATATATGAGAATTGATACGTGAATGTTTACTTTTGTAATTCTCAGGTAAAAACAAGTATTATGTGAAACTTGGCGATTTTGAACTAATTATGGAGCAAAACAAGCAAGATGTTAAGAGTCTACTGAAATGTACAAGATCAAGATCTTTCTGCTCCAGATACGCCGCAACATACTTATTACATATGGCGCATCACTATCAAGATTTCGCAAGTTATAATCCAAGACGGCAAAGGACATGTGCCGCATAGAGAAATGGAGTTACGCCGCATCTTAAGGCGGTGTACAAATATTCCTGAATATATTAATCTTGGACCCCACGCGAAGTTAAGTCAATGCGCCGCATCTACTTATCCTATGCGCAATATCTAACCCTCAGACAGAAACTATAAATACCCCAAGGCCAGACGAATTTCGGGACACTTAAATCCTACAGACATATAGCTTAACTCAGAAGAGAAAGACAGAAACCCTAGAGCCGAATTCAGACGTGTTAGCAGCACAAGACACACCCTAAACGAAGATACAAGAGCTGTGAGAAGGTCCTGCATGTATTCAATTCATTAAGTAGTTTTGTTTTATTGTATTAGTACACTTTAATTCATCAGGATTGATGGGCCGATTCCATGTGACTACGGAAAATCATGGGCACCCCTTAAAATTGCTTTCCCATTAATTAAAGTTTATATGTTGATGTCTTTGGTGACTTTTATTAGTGCATTGATAACCTCTGTGTCTAGCTGAGCATTGCTTGGGTCGCCATGCCCCTTCCTCGCCTATTTATTCTATCGTTTCTAGGATAGTAGGATAGACATAAGTGATCATTAAGGGTTTACTCGCCGATAAGATTAGAGCCAACGAGAAAGGGTTAATTATATACACTTCATATAAAACTAGCAATAAAACAAGTGACAAGCTACTTAATTATCAGGACAGGTCTTCTTATTGTCTCAAGTATCTATCTGTGTACGTGTGTGCTAATCGCTGATTCGTGCTCATTAGTTTAGTTTATATTTAATCATAACCAAACCGTGCCAGTCTCTTAGGCTGAACACCCTTGCGTTAGATTAGGTTGTACAGCTAACTTAAGATATTAAAATACTGATTAGAATAACTAGATAATACGTTCCACTCTTAGTGATCGACACTCTACTTACCATTATATTCATACTGACCGGGTACACTGCTCGTTAAAGTGTGTGTTTTATTGATAAGTCGACTAAATATAAATTTAAAACTTGAGTAGGCATTAATACTGCTAAAACCACAACGACACATCACGCGCGCACCAAGCCTTTGGAGCCGCTGCCGTGGATATAAAAGAATTAAAGCAATACACACGCACCATCAGAATCCCTAGACTCTCTTTTTGCTAAACATTTTTTTGTGATTTTTTTTTGAACAAACTTATTAAGCACATTAAAATAAGCAATTTACAAAACTACAACTTTTACTGAAAGCTAATATATAAGTTAGAAATAAGCCCCAATGAACTGATCAGTAGGCAAAAGTTGAAAAATAAGCTAGATTATATTCTAATGAACTGATAAGCTATTAATAAGCTATTAGGGAATTGTAATAGGCTGAGGAACAAGCAATGAACTAAAAGGAAACTAAATAAGCAATAGAACCCCACAAATAAGCACTGAACACCATCAAATAAGCAATAAGACCACTGATACACCTATGGTACAGGGCAAATTAAGCAGTTTTCAAGGCATGAAAAAGTTATGAAAATAAAATCTTAAAAATCTAAAAAAAATACCAACAGCTAGATAAGCCAGTTTAATCTATTAGTGCAAAAAAATTAGCTTATTCTAACTTAAATTGAGAGAATGAAAAATCAAGAAATGGGCTGCAAAATTGGAAAATCCAAAATATGCAGTCTGCTATAAGCTATGGACTGATTTGAGCCATATTTGAACTAAAGCCTAAAGGGACCTAATCAATACTTAATGTTGACTAATTGGACTGAGTTGAACACAAAAATTACCAAAAGCTAGCATCACAACAGCTTATAGCTAAATAAGCTCATATGGCCAGTATAATACACTAAAACCTTTTTAAAACCATCAAATCCTTCATTTAAGCTCAGAAATCTAGACAAACAGCTTATATCAGTAATTTTAATCAAGATCAAACTTGGGTAAGATGCACATGAACAGTACTCCTTGGTTTGACCCGTTTTTTACCATTGTTGACTTTTTTGACTACTTTGGATTAAAGCAGTTAAAAGGAGAAAGGAGACTTACAATAAGCTAGAAGGCATTTGAGTAAGCTAAATTGAACATAACAAGGGACTTTTAAGGATCAAACAACTTTTAATTTGAATATTTGACTTCACTGGAAACTTTAAAACTTGATTAAACTTTGAACTAGAACAATAGTGATAACATAAAGTACAAATAAGCTTACAAGAACTTGAATTACAATTTTGGAACTGAAAGTGAAACTAAAACAACTACTAAACTACTAAACGACTACTTAAATTAATCTACTCCTAGTTAGTTTTCTTCGGTGTGAGTGTGCATGAGTTTTATATCACTCAAAAGTCTTCCCACGTGTCTCTGAACACTTCTCAGCCATTAGATTGGATTGAATCAATCTCAATCGTTAATTTCCAAATTGGCGGGTGATGAACTCAAATAAGTACATTTTATTACCATCATTTATCTTATTTATTTGACTTGTTTTATTATATTATCTGTGAGAATTGATACGTTAATGTTTACTTTTGTAATTCTCAAGTAAAAACAAGTATTATGTGAAACTTGGCGATTTTGGACTAATTATGGAGCAAAACATGCAAGAAGTTAAGAGTCTACTGAAATGTACAAGATCAAGATCATTCTGCTCCAGATACGCCGCATCCTACTTATTATATACGGCGCATCACTATCAAGATTTCACAAGCTACGATCCAAGACAGCAAGGACATGCGCCGCATCTAGAAATGGAGTTACACCGCATCTTCTGGCGGTGTACGGATATTCCTGAATATATTAATCTTGGACCCCACACGAAGTTAAGTCAATGCGCCGCATCTACTTATCCTATGTGCCGCATCTAGCCCTCAGACAGAAACTATAAATACCCCAACGTCAGACGAATTTGAGGGGTTAAACAGTTCGACAATTTAGCTAAGTACGAGACAAAAGAAACCCTAGGACGAATTCAGTCAAAGTAGCAGCACAAGACACACCTTGAACGAAGATACAAGAGCTGTAAGAAGGTCCTGCATGTATTCAATTCATTAAGTAGTTTTGTTGTATTGTATTAGTACACTTTAATTGGTCAGGATTGATGGGCTTGTGTCATTGATTTAATCATGCACTTCAACTCCCCCTAAAATTGCTTTCCCATTAATTAAAGTTTATATGTTGATGTCTTTGGTGACTTTTATTAGTGCATTGATAACCTCTGTGTCTAGCTGAGCATTGCTTGGGTCGCCATGCCCCTTCCTCGCCTATTTATTCTATCGCCTATGCATTCTATCGTCTGTAGAAAAGTAGGAAGAAAGATAAGTAGGATATTCATAAGTGATCATTAAGGGTTTACTCGCCGATAAGATTAGAGCCAACGAGAAAGGAATTAATCTCGGTGCGTTGCATCGAACTATACACTTCATATAAAACTAGCAATAAAACAAGTGACAAGCTACTTAACCATCAGGACAGGTCTTCTTATTGTCTTAAGTATTTATCTGTGTACGTGTGTGCTAATCGCTGATTCGTGCCTATTAGTTTAGTTTATATTTAATCATAACCAAACCGTGCCAGTCTCTCAGGCTGAACCCCCTTGCGTTAGATTAGGTTGTATAGCTAACTTAAGATATTAAAATACTGATTAGAATAACTAGATAATACGTTCCACTCTTAGTGATCGACACTCTACTTACCATTATATTCATACTGACCGGGTACACTTCTCGTTAAAGTGTGTGTGTTATTGATAAGTCGGCTAAATATAAATTTAAAACTTGAATACTGCTAAAACCACAACGACATACCGTGGGTATAAATTAGAGCATACGCACACGCGCATCAAGTTTTTGGCGCCGCTGCCGGGGAGTGAATTGTTATTATCTGTTAATTTGATTAGTATTTTAATTAGGTTTTTCTTTTTAATTTTTTATTCTAACCGCTAACTCTGTTATATATTAGTTAAATTGCATTCATTGTATTATTTTGCATATTTTCTGTTTTTGTGTGTTTTTATTTTTGTTTATTTTCGTTTGTTTTTATTTTTGTTTTTATTTTATGTATTTTCTTGCACACTGCTATCGTTGTACTGAGCTAATTCAAACGATACGGCGCATCTATTTTCATAGATACGGCGTATTGCGTTTACTTTTTATAAAATACAACGCGTTTAATAAATTCGATACGACGCATCTTTCCCCAAGATACGGCGTATCTGTTTTTAATAAAAAAAAATTTCTAAACGATAACGCCATACGACGCATCTGTTTTCACAGATACGGCGTATCTATTATTTTAATTAAAAACAGTTTTCGAGTTATTAAACAGATACGACGCATCGATTTTTATCGATACGGCGCATCTTCTGAATCAAAAATCTTGTATTTTGAAACGTAACGAAAATACGGCGCATTAACTTTTGTTAATACGACGCATTTAACTTTAATTTAGATACGTTGATTTTTGATAACTTAATACTGATACGGCGCATTCTAATTTCTAAGCGGCGTATCTATTTTCTGAATAAAAGTCTGATTAAATTTTAACGTAATAAGATACGGCGTATCCAACTTTTTGGATACGGCGCATCGACTACAAATATCAGCAACTTTTATTTTACTTTGATTGTTTCACTCTTCTTTTGCACGAGTAAGTTTTATTTCAGGAAGATGGACGATCCGGATATTACAATGGAAGAATATCTCAAGCTTATAGAGGAAAGAGCCTTGAGCAATAATCAGGTGTATGATTGGAAAAGAGCAAGATATGGTGCACAAGTCATTGAGACGAAAGAAATCACTATGGAAGAATACTTGATTTTAGGACAAGAAAAGTCAAGGAAAGAAAGAAACAAATTGCCGTTTCAACACACTTGGTGTATGTCAAATGATGATGAAGAAGATTCATATACCGTGAAACCAATTTCGGCAATTGTTCTTGATAGTACTTTTTCTCCGGAAATTACACAAGATGATGTGTATACGGAACCTTACGTTGAAGAATATTCTGCAATCGTATTACCACCATTAGACAATCCAACGGATGAAGATGAAAAGTATTCTAATTTTGATTTCGAACCATTTGACGCCATAGTTTATGATGACATACCTCAACCATATTTTGACCCAACGCGGGATTTTGAAGAAGTCTGGGATTACTTAATTAAGGATGAAATTTGGGACGATTATGAAATTACAAGACCACTTGTTGAAGATGGAGATTCACAAGATGAATTGGAGTCACTTACAACACAAAGTGGTACAAATATATTTAATATTATTAATCCCGTTACTAATAATCTTGCTAGTTTTCCTAAACAGGTTGCAAAACAAAAGAATGATGAGGTCAAATTTATTACACTACCTATTGAAGCACATGAGGCACCTGTGATTAACCCGTTTTTTGTGGAGCTCGAGGAAGAATTTGGTGATGAGCTCTTAAACATTGCTATGATTGATGAAGATGATGATCTCGACCCTATGAAGTATATAGAGGAACTCGAACTTTTACTTGCCAAAGACCCTTTCTCATCTTCTGCGGAAGTCGAGGGACGCCTTACTACCAAAGAGACTAACCAAGAAGAAAGGAGACTCATTTTTCCTCAACATACTACTCTTTTAAATGGAATGGTCAAGTCATCCAATTTATCAACCAAACCGGGTAAGGATAGGAAAGATGTACATTTATTGCCAAGGTATGATCTTTATTTATTTCTTCCATCTTTACTAGCAAATTTACACTCTTTTCGTGTTTATTGCTACTATCACCCGCACTTGATCCCAAGTGGGGGGAACAACACCATATTACACAGTAAATAAGGGTGGAGTCAGGCTCGTGACTCGAACAAAAACAAGCGCTTCGTGGGAGGCAACCCATGTTTATCTTTTATTTTATTCTCTGATTTTGTATTGAGTCTGTCAGACCTGCCATAGATGCGGCGTATCAACTGTACTGGTCATATCTTACTTTATTTTCTGCATTTTTATTTTTGACTTTAAAACTTTTTATCAGTTTATTTTAATGCGGCGCATCCCTGGTTAAGGATGCGACGCATCTTCTATTCTGATTCGTATTTATTCCAGGCTCGATACGGCGCATCTTCTTCCATAAGATACGGCGTATCGACTGACCTGATGATTTTCATTTTTATTTTTCAGTTTTATTTTTACTAACTACTAATGTATTATGCAAGTTTGAACCTTCTTACCTTAGGTGTGTTAAAGTCTTGATGGTATTATAGATTCCTACAATTCCTGTGGATACATCAATTATGAAGCTTAAACGTTCCCATCCACAAGAAAGATGATTTTTGCTCTTACACAAATAATGGAGGATCATACCGAGCAAATCTCAGGGGAGTTTTTCTGTTCTAATTCTTTTATTTTCCAGTTTTTAATCTTTTATACAAACAACGAGGATGTTGTTTAACTTAAGTGGGGGGATTGGAGAATTAGAACACTTACTTGTCCTAAACTTTTTCAAAATATGCTTAAAATGTGCTTAATATATCAAAATTTAAAATTTTTAGCATGTTTTTGTTTAAGTCTAAATTACATAGATGCACACATGACATTATTTCAAAAATTCTGAACGTTTCAAAAATTCACAAATCTATGAGTGTGCCGGTGACTTGTAAACTTTAGAACTTGGCATGTATACTATTCGAGACCACCATAATAAGTATTATTTTTATAATTGGAATGACTTGTCTAAATTGGTAAATTTCTAGGATTACACCCAAATAGCCTTTATATGTTATGTGTTATTAGCTAACTACACTGGTTAGTTAACCCCCGTATAAACCTTTTGTTACTCTCACTTTTAGAGTAAGATACCCCTAGAAAAACACTCAGAGCCATTCCTTTCGTTTCTTACACCTTTGTTATAATGTTTCGTTACACCCTTACACCTTAGCCTACCCTGTAGATTAAAATCCGTGTTTGGTTAATTGCTTTAGGAAAAGTGTGTTTCCTTACATTACCTGTATTCGCGTGCGTAATTCATTATCTATGGTTAGGTCGGGAAATTGCACAATGCAATTGGAGTGAAAGTAAATATTGTATATCTTTGAGTTTATTTTTCGTGTGTTTACTACTTTCACTATTACCGTTATTTCTGAAGTCATGAAAAGTATGGAAAAATTATCCAGAGTTATCTTTATAGTGATGTGCTGGAATTTTACACATCTATGTTTATGTTTCAAGTTCAAATACTAAAAAAAAAAAAAAAAAAAAAAAAAAAAAAAAAAAAAAAAAAAAAAAAGAAATCGAAAAAATAGAAAAGAAAAAGAAAAATGAAAAGTTGGATGTTTGTTTTAACCAACTTATGTAAAGTTTTGTATTAAGTGGTTGATATCACCACTATTTGTTATATATTATATCTATGGATTAAATGGGAGTCGGACGTTATGGGAACGCCAACTAAGGTTATTCTTTGATTAAGATCTTGTTGAGTATAATTCGTGTCTACCTAAAGCGTGTGTTTCAAGTGTTAAAGCGTGAGTTATACTATGATATGAGTCTTATTCATGGGATGGTTGGGATAGCAATTTACCACACTTAGGATTTTAATTTATCTGTTTTGTTTATTTTTTCATTTTACACCAATTTATATCCCAAATATTATCCATACCCTATATTATTCTTTATCCAAACCTTTGATTTATTGAGATTAGGGATTTGAGCAATCTTAAGTATCGTAGTCGTGGATTCGGCTATGTATTTGTGATTTTGTCGCCCTTTTTGATATAATATTATTGGTAAAGATTACTTGGTCCTATCTTTAGCCTATTCGAGTTAAGGATTTGAGCAATTGCAAGTATCGTGTTCGTGGATTCGATCATGTATTTGTGATTTTTTCGCCTTTTCTGGAATTTGAGATCGATAGAGATTAAGAAGAATGATTAACCCTTAACCTACAAACCCTATTTACCGCTTTAGACTTGTTATTCCTTGGCTTTAGTGGAGGAGATGCGTATACTTGCCAAGCTTATGATAGAATATTCGTCACGACTGGACAGTTAAACGATTAGATTTGCTTTTATCAAATTATTTTATTTTACTTCTAATTCGTTAAGTGTTTGGTTGTGTGATTATGACAAAAATGAATACATGCTTAAATATAAAAATAAATCCTAATATCTTTTAGGATACATTTTCATAAGATTAATTCTAAGGTTTACTTGGGGACAAGTAAAGTTCAAGTGGGGGGATATTTGATGAACTCAAATAAGTACACTTTATTACCATCATTTATCCTATTTATTTGACTTGTTTTATTATATTATCTGTGAGAATTGATACGTTAATGTTTACTTTTGTAATTCTCAGGTAAAAACAAGTATTATGTGAAACTTGGCGATTTTGGACAAATTATGAAGCAAAACATGCAAGAAGTTAAGAGTCTACTGAAATGTACAAGATCAAGATCATTCTGCTCTAGATACGCCGCATCCTACTTATTATATCCGGCGCATCACTATCAAGATTTCACAAGCTACGATCCAAGACAGCAAGGACATTCGCCGCATCTAGAAATGGAGTTACGCCGCATCTTCTGGCGGTGTACGGATATTCCTGAATATATTAATCTTGGACCCCACGCGAAGTTAAGTCAATGCGCCGCATCTACTTATCCTATGCGCCGCATCTAGCCCTCAGACAGAAACTATAAATACCCCAACGTCAGACGAATTTGAGGGGTTGAACAGTTCGACAATTTAGCTAAGTACGAGACAGAAGAAACCCTAGGACGAATTCAGTCGAAGTAGCAGCACAAGACACACCTTAAACGAAGATACAAGAGATGTGATGAAGCGAAAAGTGTACCGCTTTTAGGGGGTCATTTAAGCCCTAAATCGTATTTATTTGATCAAATATTGCCCTAAATCGTTCCTTTTGTCATTTTAGGTACTTTGGAGAAGAAATCTGGAAAAGGAAGCATTTTGGACGTTTTTGGAGCATAAAAGTGAAGAAAACGGCAAAGTCTCAAAATTATGCTGGAAAGTACCTTTGACGGCGTCAGGGATTGGCCCAGACGGCGTCATGGCTTGGCAAAAGAGGTGGATATGAAAATTACTCATGATAAGCCAGAGAATTTTGCATGAAAAATCTGACGGCGTCACCCTTTAAAGTGATCAAGGCCATCACGGTTTAAATTAAAGAGGGACGGCGTCAAGCCCATTTCTGACGGCGTCAAGCCTTGATAAGCCAGAGCGGATTTTGGAGAACTAAAGAGGGACGGCGTCAGGAAGGCCATCCGGGAACCCTAAAAGCGGCGAGGTGACGGCGTCAGGATCTATAACGTGACGCCGTCAGTCCTTAAACTCTATATATAGTTTTGCAATTTTTTGTCATTAGGGTGGAACTTATTGTGTGTAACTTTGGAGGAGAAACCCTAAGACGAATTTCTGCCATTTTTAAGGGTTTTCATACCTTTGGATCTCCCATGTTTAATTGAAGATAAGTGATTATTTAATCATTCAATATGTCTATGTGTTGTTTGATTACATCTTGTTCTTGTCTTTTGATTAACATGCTAGGCTAGATTTATCTTGTGTTTGCTTAGATCTAATGAAACCTAGCTATTGATTATTGGTTATTAGTGTGTTATTAATTGTATTGGATGATTGTTCATCGATGTTAGGCTTAAGAAAACTGGCTAACTTCCTATACGGTAACTTGCTTGAACGTCTTAAGAAACATGAACCAATGCGTACTAAGGTTTTTATGGTTGTATTTAATGCATGAGCGAATTCTAGTGATCCCATGTTAGGAGCTTCCTAGCTGGCTCGACATAGGAGTGAAGTAGGAGCTCATAGAGTTGGGGAAGTACGTACGCCACCCCACGATTGGTATTAAGGAATACACCCGTCATCCACGCGATTAATACACACTAATCAACCGGTAAAAGATAGTTAGGGAGTGAGGAAATCTAAGTAAACACATTTCTCTCCACATAAGTTTCACGACCTTTTCATTTTCAGTTATTTTATTTTATTTGCATTCGTAGTAACTTGGGTTATTTGACTAGCAACTAATTCCGCCCACTCCTTCAAACCCGAGATTTTACTTGCTTTCATAAAAAATATAAAAAATACAAAAAAGAATCTTCTCTCACCCTTAGACCTATTAGAGTAGTTTTTCAATCCTAACGACACTATTCCCTGTGGAGAACGATCAATCCCCCGTACTTACCACTACACTATACTACATCGGTCAGGTACACTGCCTGGTGGGGTTGTAAGCCTCTTGAGATCCCTCGAGAGGTAAAACCTGTTGTAAGGTCACAAAACCACGCATCAAGTTTTTGGCGCCGCTGCCGGGGAATAGTTATTGTTTAGGTTGAATTTTTATTTTATTAGGTCTACTCACTAGATTCCTTTCTAGTGAGATTTTTATTTTATTTTTTTTGGTTTTCTTTAGTCTATCTTATTTCTTTGTACTTTTGTTTGTGATACCTTCCACTTACCTCATGAGTAATAGTGATCGCTTGGTCCCTGTTATTCGTATTTTCCGCCGTGCAAACTTTCAACTACCCGTTCCCGCCCCCATCGTAGAAAACAACAACCTTTCACCCGACCACCACTTTGGTAACAATTCTGAGATGGAGGAGTCTGACCATGAGAATGACTATGTTAGTCCATTTTACTACTCAGACTCCGATGAGGATGCTGGTAATGGAGAAGTGGTTAACGAGGAATGGGGAAAAGAGGAAATTGATCCCTTTAAGTATGTTGACCCTAGAACTAAGATCGAAAAGGATAGCCTCTTTAACATGCAATTTCCATGTAAGATTGGTTATCATAGTTTTCATGCTTATCTTAACTCATCTTTGCCTCTGAACATTATCTCTCGCGCTAATTATAATAAAATCATGGTAAATGAGCTAGAATATCATGGAGATAACATTGTTGCTAGGAATAAGCCACTACACGTATTCGTGGGAAGTTTTGTGTATTTGGTGGATTTTATGGTTATGGAGAACTTAGGAGAATTTATTGATAACAAATTAACCCAAGTCATTTTTGGAGAACCCTTCAAAAGGTTGACCAACCTTGACGAGAAACTTGTGGACGGGTTAATTACATTCTCGGATGGGGATGAAGATTTTGTTTACCAAATGCCCCGAGCACACCCTAGGTTTAAGAACTTCTCCATTGAATCTTGCAATAGACTTGTGCCTCTTGATTTGTTAAGTGAGAATGATAAGAGGAAGGGGCTCAAATATCCACATGAGAAAAATAAGAGATATTATCATGGATGTTTGGAGCTGAATGATGAATACAAGAAAGATGAGGCAACAATTAGATGGCTCACACTCGGATACGTGAGCATAAGCGACACTAGATAGGTGACTTTGAGTCTAGCTACAAGACTCGTTAATAAAGAAAAGCGCTTCTTGGGAGGCAACCCAAGCTTTATTTGCGTTGTGTGTTTATTTATTTATTTGTTTGTTTTATTCGTTTCCGTATGTATGTTTAATTTTTATTATTATTGATTCATGTTCAAAACTAATTTGTGAAAATGCTTTATCTTGTTTTTAACTTCGTCTTAACTACATATAAAGGTATTTTGCAAAAGTTAAGTGTAAGGGAAATCTAAATCGGTTTATTAGAACAAATGAACATGAATCGTAATAATATTAAATTAACATACATATTAGTATTTGTTTGAGTCAAATGCTTGTATCGAGTCATAATGATGTTTTGCAGGATTTCCAGGAAGTAAGGTATAGGTTTTTCCAAAATTTTTCCGGAAACTTAACATGAGAATTCTGTCAGGTCATTTCTGACGGTGTCAGGGTTTACAACCTGACGGAGTCAGGTTTTAATTTTCTGAAAATTTTGAAAGTTTTGTTTTCATAAAAAGTTTTTATTAAATCTCTAACTTATAATCTCCAGGAATCTGCAAAATTATCATTCCACAAGCATTATATCCTTATATATAGAATTTATCCCGCCGATGTTATGCAGGTTTTCGTGTTTGTTTTCTCAGGTTTAACAGGTTATTTTGGACAAGGAGATGTATTTGGAATCAAGCTTTTGGCGATGCATTAGTCTTGGAGCTTCAACATTACCTTGGAAGAAGATCTAACCATGTTGCCACATTATCCACCGAGCGAATCAGGGGAGTATTTGATTTCATTCTTTTACTTTATACTTCTACATTTTGTTATTTGAACATTGGGGACAATGTTCATCTTAAGTGTAAGGGGGGTAAAAGTACGATACGATTAGAGAATGCTTTTACGCTTGATTTTTGTTTGTTTAATAGTAGATGTGTAATAAAACTGAGAGAAATACCTGTTAGGGCAATTTTAGTGCCAAATTTAAAATTTTTTACAACATTTAGGAGTGAAACTTTGATCTTAATGAGCGTCTCACGGATAGGAGTTATATGACTAGCACAAAAACCGTACCACTAAAAAATTTTCCACCCCCAAATATGTGAGGTTCGCCCCTAGAATTGGTAGGAAAAGCATTTATGCTATGATGTGTGTACCGGTAGCACTTAGATTCTAGAACTTGTGTTAGGACCATTCCGAGGCCACAAGTGAGACTACATTCGTGTAGTTAGATTTACTACATGATAAGAGGCATTAGGATTAACCCATTGTTTTACACCTGTGTTTTTGTTATAATTACTTTGGCTACATTGGTCAAGTAATTTTCACACACCCTTTGCGTTGTACTCATTTTTAGTACACGATACCCTAGTACACCCCTCAGAGCCTATCTTTTCGTTTCGACCTTTAAGCATTCTACTTAAAGGAAGAATTTGTTACACCCCACTTAAATGTACACCCAAATCGCCTTAGCCTACCTTGTATGCACTCATTTTTAGTGCATTATTGTGACAACATTTGTTTAAACCCAAGTTAATTATCTAATTGATTACATGGTTGCTAAGTCGAGTCATATCCTTGTACATATTTTTTTGGGACGATTGAGACTCATGGGTAAAGTACTAGTGTAATGGAGTAATGGGGAAGAACATCATTTATTACCCCCATATGTGCTAAATATTTTAAAAGTACTCCAAGTTTTTCAATTATCTTAATTCGAGTCATTAGAATAGTTATTTGTAAAGTTATGTAAAAGTTCAAGTGTAAGGGGAATGCAACGCCCCTATGATGTATTATTTTGGATGGTAGGGCAAGAGTGTATGAAAAAAAAAAAAAAAAAAAAAAAAAAAAAAAAAAAAAATCAAGAAAAATACAAAAAAATGAGAAAAAGAAAAAATAGAAAAAACATACGGACTACCATCGCGTTTTATTTTATGTTTATTTTAAGTTTTTGTTATTTTGTTTTTAGCTTAAGTCGAGTCTAGTCTTGGCTTAGCAACGCCATATTGTACATGTAATTAATCAAGATCTTTAACTCGCCACCAGTAAAATATCCCTTATCCAACAAAACCGTGTTTATCATATCCCTACACCTCATGTTATAACCCATGTAAAAGCCCTCTTTGATAGTTTATCTTAGGTGCTTACGCCTAGTGGAGAAGGTTTTCGATCCTTGCCCAAGCCTATGGTAATCTATTTGCTATGACAGGTAGTGAGAGATATTAACCGTTTTCATTTATGAGATTTATTTTGATGACACTTGAGAGATGTGAGTATCTAAACACTACTTGTGAGGTGCTAGTTTGTAATCTCCGTGCTTATTATGATTAAAGTGGAACGACTATTTGTTGTAATTACTTTTATATTAGCGTTAAATGACCCCTAACTTGTATTTTGATTAGAATAAAAGCGCATTTGCTTGAGGACAAGAAAATCTCAAGTGTAAGGGTATTTGATGAAGCGAAAAGTGTACCGCTTTTAGGGGGTCATTTAAGCCCTAAATCGTATTTATTTGATCAAATATTGCCCTAAATCGTTCCTTTTGTCATTTTAGGTACTTTGGAGCAGAAATCTGGAAAAGGAAGCATTTTGGACATTTTTGGAGCATAAAAGTGAAGAAAACGGCAAAGTCTCAAAATTATGCTGGAAAGTACCTTTGACGGCGTCAGGGATTGGCCCAGACGGTGTCATGGCTTGGCAAAAGAGGTGGATATGAAAATTACTCATGATAAGACAGAGAATTTTGCATGAAAAATCTGACGGCCTCACCCTTTGAAGTGATCAAGGCCATCACGGTTTAAATTAAAGAGGGACGGCGTCAAGCCCATTTCTGACGGCGTCAAGCCTTGATAAGCCAGAGCGGATTTTGGAGCACTAAAGAGGGACGGCGTCAGGAAGGCCATCCGGGAACCCTAAAAGCGGCGAGGTGACGGCGTCAGGATCTATAACGTGACGCCGTCAGTCCTTAAACTCTATATATAGTTTTGCAATTTTTTGTCATTAGGGTGGAACTTATTGTGTGTAACTTTAGAGGAGAAACCCTAAGACGAATTTCTGCCATTTTTAAGGGTTTTCATACCCTTGGATCTCCCATGTTTAATTGAAGATAAGTGATTATTTAATCATTCAATATGTCTATGTGTTGTTTGATTACATCTTGTTCTTGTCTTTTGATTAACATGCTAGGCTAGATTTATCTTGTGTTTGCTTAGATCTAATGAAACCTAGCTATTGATTATTGGTTATTAGTGTGTTATTAATTGTATTGGATGATTGTTCATCGATGTTAGGCTTAAGAAAACTGGCTAACTTCCTATACGGTAACTTGCTTGAACGTCTTAAGAAACATGAACCAATGCGTACTAAGGTTTTTATGGTTGTATTTAATGCATGAGCGAATTCTAGTGATCCCATGTTAGGAGCTTCCTAGCCGGCTCGACATAGGAGTGAAGTAGGAGCTCATAGAGTTGGGGAACTACGTACGCCACCCCACGATTGGTATTAAGGAATACACCCGTCATCCACGCGATTAATACACACTAATCAACCGGTAAAAGATAGTTAGGGAGTGAGGAAATCTAAGTAAACACATTTCTCTCCACATAAGTTTCACGACCTTTTCATTTTCAGTTATTTTATTTTATTTGCATTCATAGTAACTTGGGTTAATTGACTAGCAACTAATTCCGCCCACTCCTTCAAACCCGAGATTTTACTTGCTTTCATAAAAAATATAAAAAATACAAAAAAGAATCTTCTCTCACCCTTAGACCTATTAGAGTAGTTTTTCAATCCTAACGACACTATTCCCTGTGGAGAACGATCAATCCCCCGTACTTACCACTACACTATACTACATTGGTCAGGTACACTGCCTGGTGGGGTTGTAAGCCTCTTGAGATCCCTCGAGAGGTAAAACCTGTTGTAAGGTCACAAAACCACGCATCAAGCTGTAAGAAGGTCCTGCATGTATTCAATTCATTAAGTAGTTTTGTTTTATTGTATTAGTACACTTTAATTGGTCAAGATTGATGGGCTTGTGTGATTGATTTAATCATGCACTTCAACTCCCCTTAAAATTGCTTTCCCATTAATTAAAGTTTATATGTTGATGTCTTTGGTGACTTTTATTAGTGCATTGATAACCTCTGTGTCTAGCTGAGCATTGCTTGGGTCGCCATGCCCCTTCCTCGCCTATTTATTCTATCGCCTATGCATTCTATCGTCTGTAGAAAAGTAGGAAGAAAGATAAGTAGGATAGTCATAAGTGATCATTAAGGGTTTACTCGCCGATAAGATTAGAGCCAACGAGAAAGGAATTAATCTCGGTGCGTTGCATCGAACTATACACTTCATATAAAACTAGCAATAAAACAAGTGACAAGCTACTTAACTATCAGGACAGGTCTTCTTATTGTCTCAAGTATTTATCTGTGTACGTGTGTGCTAATCGCTGATTCGTGCCTATTAGTTTAGTTTATATTTAATCATAACCAAACCGTGCCAGTCTCTCAGGCTGAACCCTCATGCGTTAGATTAGGTTGTCTAGCTAACTTAAGATATTAAAATACTGATTAGAATAACTAGATAATACGTTCCACTCTTAGTGATCGACACTCTACTTACCATTATATTCATACTAACCGGGTACACTGCTCGTTAAAGTGTGTGTGTTATTGATAAGTCGGCTAAATATAAATTTAAAACTTGAATACTGCTAAAACCACAACGACATAGCGTGGGTATAAATTAGAGCATACGCACACGCGCATCAGCGGAAAAATTGGGTTTGGTGGATATCCATCTGGAACTTTCATCATGTGAAAAGGTGCATAGGAATTAGCTAAGTGAGGGGGGGAAGCATGTAGCAGAGGAAAAGTTGAGGAGTGGGTTGATGTCAGGGAAAGGTACTGGTTTTGGTTTTGGCGGGTTAGTGGTTTTAGGAAGAAGGTGGGTTTGACTAGGTCAGACCTAGTGTTTAACTAAAAGGACGGGGTGGTGGGTTGGATTGGGTTTTGGTTTTTTTTTTATTTGGTGTGGGCTGGAAGAATGATTGGGCTTTTAGGGTTAAGGGTTAATTATTTTGGATTAAAGGGTTAGGATTATTTAGGATTAGAAATGGAATTGGTTTTAAAGTTTAGGGACCATTGATGTCATTTCTGAAAATTCAGGGACCATTGATGTCATTTCTGAAAATTACTTCCAAGGACCAATCTTGACAAATTGATATTCTTGGGAGTTGACTTTTAATAACTTGAGCAATATCCTGGTCCAAACTTGTAAATTTCTTCCCCGTCCTCGGCTTTTCACGATTTTCCAATCTTGTGCTCGATTTTGTCTGTTTTTGCCCCGTTTTCAATCCTTTTGTACCTGAAACACATAAAACACAAACCAAGGATATCTGCAGTATAAATTGAGTGTTTTTGGTCATTTTTGTGTCTTTTATGGGTATAAAATGATGAGTATTTACACACTCATCAATCCCCCACACTAAACTATTGCTAGTCCCTAGCAATCCGATCATATGAAGTAATGAAAGGATCAAAAGAATACTAAGTATACCCCGTTTTGACTTTTTATTTGATGCAAGAAATTTAAACTAGAACAAAAATATATACATGCTTGAATTTTCAAAAATGGTATCACGGAATAGGATTCACACAAACTGGGTGTCTCCAGGGAATTGAAATCGTCATCCTCTTTTTTATACTTCCAACTAAGCTTAAACTCAATGTGCAAACGTTTTTTGTAAAATGCTAACACTACTTATACTAATAATCTATGTAAGCCGAGACTTAACTTTTCACTCCCATATTTATTCAAGTTAGGTGAATGTGCTTGATTTTCAAAATTTTGATCACAAAAGTCGACGTTTTTATAAGATTTTGACTAATACTAGTTGAAAGATAGATTTAAAATTTACAACAAGCAAGTTTCAAAACTTTATTCAACACATCAAAACTTATTGCATTTTGCAATATCATTCCATTTTTGCATTTTGCAATATCATTCCATTTTATTTTATTTTTTTCTTTTCATTTTTTCATTTTTTTTTTACTTGTACAACATAAACTAATGGAGTTTCACGGGAACCAAGACCTTACACCTTCCGGAATAAAGGATCCAAGGGCCGTTACAACAGAGAGTTCCAAGACTCTAAACATTCCTGAAATGAGGATCCAAGGGTGTTAGACCAAGACCTCACACATTCCTGAATTAGAGGTCTAAGGGCCAGTGTAAGAGGGTAGCCAAGACCTAAACGCCTTTCGAAAATAAGGATCCAAGGGCCGATCTTGAACCGTAGCTTTTTTAGCACATACATTTATTACTTAACTTTTTGCAACTTTAAAACAACGTCTCACTTTCATTTTGCATTATTATGACATATGCTTGTTCCGAAGTTTAAATAAAGCTTTGAACTAGTATTTTTCAAAATCGTATAAAAAAATGATTTTGTGTGTTCAAATATTTGAAAATAAGCACTTATTAAGTCAGATTAGTTATCTCCTGGGAGGAAAAGCCATAGATTACTTATATAAGCTCTAAAGAAAACCAACTATTCTACGCTTAGCATTTTCATTTGCACATATCGTAAAACCTTAGTCTAATCGTTAAGGAAGCAGCCAGATCAACACTCTGGCAGAGTCGGGATTCCCTTTGTTCTAACCTAATCAAGACTAAACACTTCTTTTTTTATTGCAATTTCTTATCTAAAAACGAAAAAAATTTAAAATTTTGGCCAAAACGGGGGTACTAGGGCACTAGAAGGTACAAATGTGACAAAAATTGCGAGAATTCCCCCCCCCCCCCCACACTTAGAATTGAATATTTCCCTCAATATTCAAAGTACCGGCTATTATGCCGACACTTAGAACGTAAAAAGGTAATACTAATAGCCAAGTGTGGAACAGAAATCTCTATTTTTCACAAACAGGATTAAAAAGATATCCCTAGATAATCATTAGCAAAAAGATCGGATATAAGGCGGCTGGATTGAAAACAGGCGCATCAATCATCACGATTTAAGGGAAACCTGCAAACAAGGGCAAAAACACACAAAACAAAGCACAGTAGAGGAATCCCCCCACACTTAGTGTCAGAAAATAGAAAGAAGTCAGAAACATGGGTAGTCACCCATGAAATGCTAATGTTTTTGTTAACCGAGTCACTAGCTTGACTCTACCCCGAATTCATTTGTTCTTGGGGGAGCATGTGGAAAAGATAATCTCAATCAGACTTTCATTCAAGATGTTTGCATAAACATTGAAGCATATGAAAGTTCCACCCCGATGAGATACCCGCGGCTCTAAATAGAAATTATAAACGACGATGCCGGGGTAAAAGATGGTGTCCTCACTCCCGAAGGAGTGAAGAAGTGGAGAAATCACATCATATGTGAGAAAAGGAAAAGAGATTCTGATAGTCATTGGGAGAAAATCTCCATCATTATCAAATTTGTCGTTTAAGCTCTTAAGGTCATGGTCTAAAAGCACCTCAAGAGGGAGATCCGGGATAGTGTCTTTAATAAGCAACTGCTCACTATAGATCATGTCTCCCTCCAAGTCCTTAGAGTAATCATACTCTGGTGGAGATATGATGTGAGAGAGTTCATCGACGAACTCCCCCAGACTAGAGGCACAATTATTCGACTGATCATGACTTAGCAAAAACTCCAATTCTCTCAGATCTGACTCAAAATCGAAGTTTTTATCTTCATCCCCCGGTAGGATGGGATCAATGTGAGTGAGTTCATCGGTGAACTCCTCCAGAAGATAATCACTTTTATGAAGTACGTCTTTGAGCTTGGGCTCAAGACGGATATACGGAGGTGGGACATGTGCTGTACTTTGTGTGCTAGAAGTTTGCACCTCGTCCATTATTGTCTCCGTATCTGACTCATCACTTTCCTTGTTATGAATATCAAAATTTTGATTAACTGAAGTTAGAGCAAATTCAGAATCAAAATTAGACAAAGGATTTGTGATACTTAAATCGAGAGTTTGAGAAGTAGAATCAGGAAGATCGAGAGGTGCCTCGGATACCCTTGGGATTGGAACAAGGTCATCAATTTCCTTAAGAGGATTGATTTCGAATTCCTTGTCCCCCATTAAAAAGGTATCTGATTTGTCCTCATCTGATTTCTCTTCATCAAAAGGATCATCCTCATCACTTTCATCGGAGTATGAATAGTGGATAGTGTAAGGATGACTTGGTACTTGTTGGCAATCTTGATTTATATAACTTTTGTGATTGCCAAGGACCCCAATCTGTGCAATCTCAGCGGGAATGTAATCGGAATAATGATCACTCAAAACAGTGATGGAGTCATAAAGGGCTCCAGCATCCCGCTGATAGTGATTTTGTGTCATATTCTCGATTAAATCATAAGCTTCTTGAGGAATCTTCTTCATGAGATTGCCTCCGGCAGCCAACATGATTTTGTCTCGATCAATCGGAGTTATGCCACTATAAAATGTTAGGATTTGATCAAGAAGCAAAATTTTGTGGTCAGGACATTTCTGTAACAAAGATTTGAATCGTTCCCAAGCTTCAAATACTGACTCAATGGGCAATTGCTGGAAATTCAGAATGTATTTCCTAAGTTGCACCGTTTTAGAATGAGGAAAGTATTTTGAAAGAAACTTGACGAACATCTCTTCCCAAGTATGAATTGAGTGGATTTTAAGAGTATAAAACCAAGATTCAGCTTCGTGGGATAAAGAGAAGGGAAAAAGATTCAAACGAATGCTATCTTGAGAAACCCATTTTTGTTTCATGGATTGAGTGATAGATATGAACTTGTTTAGGTGCTCATTTGCATCTTCATCTCAAAATCCATAGAATTGGCAATTTTGTCGGATTAGTTGAACCATATGATTTTTTAATTTGAAATTGGTTCCCGAAACTGATGTAGGAGTGATCGGTCCCCCTCTACCGATCAGTGTTGGACGGTAGGAATCCTCCATGGTCCGAGGATCATGGGGATTATATGATGGAAAACTGATCATTGCGGAGAATTAAACAATGAGAGAGTAAGAAGATAAGAATTAAACATTTAAGAGGAATAAGAAGAATATTTTTTATTTTTAAAATTTAGAAACATTTGAAGAACACAAAAGAAAAAGGAAAATAGATTCACTGGAGAAAGGTCTTCAAAACACGCATCGACAAACGAGAATTAAAAATTCGCTTCAACCTTCCCCGGCAGCGGCGCCAAAAATTGATTCGCTGGAATCAACACGTATTTTTCTCCAAGGATTTACAAAGGAAATATGTAAACCCGGATCGTTATCCCCAACGAAGGCGTGAATGGAATTCGTGATCTCGATTCGTGAAACGTGTTTGAATAGGGAAAATAATGAGATTTTGGGTTTTTAATCTAAAATAAGTGAACATAAATTAAAAACGACTTGAAAAGCAAGGGAAACTATAATCTAAAGTACTCGAGATTAAAAATGTAAAGGAAAACTGAAAATACGTTTAAACCGGGAAATCCCGAGCCTAAACGTCAAAATGATGAAATATTAACTCTACGGGTACAAATCTATTTTTCCTAAGTCCTAATTAATAAAAGAAAATTTAAAAAAAAAATTATATTTTTCTGATTAATATTTTATTTAATATGAATTAAAAACTGTTTTAAAAAGAAAAATACATAAAAAATACTAAAACTATTCTAAAAATTCTAAAACTTTTTCTAAAATTACTTTTAGTGGAAACAATTCTAGGAAAAATAAAAACAAGGGACCAGCTTATTCTAATAAGTTGTGAATAAGCTAACTAATTCGTATAAGCTAAATGGGAAACAAGGGTTAAGTAACAAACTAGGTAGAGTTAAACTGAAAAAGACCCAAGGGCGACTGGTTTGTGTGTGGCTTTGTGAACATTTTTCTTTGAACAAACTTATTAAGCACATTAAAATAAGCAATTTACAAAACTACAACTTTTACTGAAAGCTAATAAATAAGTTAGGAATAAGCCCCAATGAACTGATCAGTAGGCAAAAGTTGAAAAATAAGCTAGATTCTATTCTAATGAACTGATAAGCTATTAGGGAACTGTAATAGGCTGAGGAACAAGAAATGAACTGAAAGGAAACTAAATAAGCAATAGAACCCCACAAATAAGCACTGAACACCATCAAATAAGCAATAAGACCACTGATACACCTATGGTACAGGGCAAATTAAGCAGTTTTCAAGGCATGAAAAAGCTGTGAAAATAAAATCTTAAAAATCTAACAAAAATACGAACAGCTAGATAAGCCAGCTGAATGTATTAGTGCAAAAAATTAGCTTATTCTAACTTAAATTGAGAGAATGAAAAATCAAGAAATGGCCTGCAAAATTGGAAAATCCAAAATATGCAGTCTGCTATAAGCTATGGACTGATTTGAGCCATATTTGAACTAAAGCCTAAAGGGACCTAATCAATACTTAATGTTGACTAATTGGACTGAGTTGAACACAAAAATTACCAAAAGCTAGCATCACAACAGCTTATAGCTAAATAAGCTCATATGGCCAGTATAATACACTAAAACCTTTTTAAAACCATCAAATCCTTCATTTAAGCTCAGAAATCTAGACAAACAGCTTATATCAGTAATTTTAATCAATATCAAACTTGGGTAAGATGCACATGAACAGTACTCCTTGGTTTGACCCGTTTTTGACCATTGTTGACTTTTTTTTTGACTACTTTGGATTAAAGCAGTTTAAAGGAGAAAGGAGACTTACAATAAGCTAGAAGGCATTTGAATAAGCTAAATTGAACATAACAAGGGACTTTTAAGGATCAAACAACTTTTAATTTGAATATTTGACTTCACTGGAAACTTTAAAACTTGATTAAACTTTGAACTAGAACAATAGTGATAATATAAAGTACAAATAAGCTTACAAGAACTTGAATTACAATTTTGGAACTGAAAGTGAAACTAAAACAACTACTAAACTACTAAACGACTACTTAAATTAATCTACTCCTAGTTAGTTTTCTTCGGTGTGAGTGTGCATGAGTTTTATATCACTCAAAAGTCTTCCCACGTGTCTCTGAACACTTCTCAGCCATTAGATTGGCTTGAATCAATCTCAATCGTTAATTTCCAAATTGGCGGGAAAATTGGGTTTGGTGGATATCCAGCTGGAACTTGCATCACGTGAAAAGGTGCATATGAATTAGCTAAGTGAGGGGGGGGGGGAAGCGTGTAGCAGAGGAAAATTTGAGGAGTGGGTTGATGTCAGTGAAAGGTACTGGTTTTGGTTTTGGTGGGTTAGTGGTTTTAGGAAGAAGGTGGGTTTGACTAGGTTAGACTTAGTGTTTAACTAAAAGGACGGGGTGGTGGGTTGGATTGGGTTTTGGTTTTTTTTAATTTGGTGTGGGCTGGAAGAATGATTGGGCTTTTAGGGTTAAGGGTTAATTATTTTGGATTAAAGGGTTAGGATTATTTAGGATTAGAAATGGAATTGGTTTTAAAGTTTAGGGACCATTGATGTTATTTCTGAAAATTCAGGGACCATTGATGTCATTTCTAAAAATTACTTCCAAGGACCAATCTTGACAAATTGATATTCTTGGGAGTTAACTTTTAATAACTTGAGCAATATCCTGGTCCAAACTTGTAAATTTCTTCCCCGTCCTCGGCTTTTCACGATTTTCCAATCTTGTGCTCGGTTTTGTCTGTTTTTGCCCCGTTTCAATCCTTTTGTACCTGAAACACATAAAACACAAACCAAGGATATCTGCAGTATAAATTGGGTGTTTTTGGTCATTTTTGTGTCTTTTATGGGTATAAAATGATGAGTATTTACACACTCATCACCTTACAACTAAGGCAAAAAGGCCGAATGGCGCATGACGCCCGTAATCGGCTTGTACCCAAAAAGGGGTCACCATGCATCTAAGGCCAAAAGACCGGACGACACACGATGCTCGGAAATTGAATCACGCCCAAAAAGGGGATGAGACGAAGGCCCAGGGCATAGAATGCCGAACGGCCGCAAACGTCTCAAATTGTCTCAATGACAAACGATACGCGAAATATATTAAAAAAAAAAAGATGCAAATACAACGTATTTTATAACTGACGAAGCAACTATTATGGACAACTTTAAAGATATACAAATAACGTACGATTCATTCAATTAACAAGTTATTACATTTGTCCGAACCATTACAACTGTCCGCAAACCTATTCTAACGACCCGAAGGCCTTACACCTTCCATCAACTATTGCTAAAAAGTAACAAGGGATAAATAAGCTTCACATGAAATCCGGAGCAGCCTTTGTCCATAGTCAAAACGGAGGCACTCAGATCTCACAAACAACCAAATCTTTCAAGGAGCCGATGCGTCCTCTTCTGCTGTGGAGTCTTGGGCAGGACGGTCTTGAGTTGCAGGAGCCTCGGGAGTTGGTCCAGTAGCAACCTCGGCCGTAACAGTCTCCGCAGGCTTGGGCGGAGCAGGATCTGGGAACATATCCATAATTTCTGCAAGAGGCTTGTAATAAGCATTGCTGACCTTTTTCACATACGAATATTCCACCTTAAAGAGCTCATCATACAAAGGCTAATACTTCGCCTCGGCTTCCATGTCTAAATCTTCCACATCAGCCAAGACCCTAGCCATATCCTCCGCCGAACGATCCAAAGTGACACCATCAAAAAACCCAGCCATGGAGGACAGACTGAACGGAACGAATAAACGTTGCTTGTACTCGTGGCTATTAAAGGAGCCGTCAAACCATCTCAAGAATAAATTCCTTTACCACTTTGAAGCGTTCCATTTCCGTTTAGCCCATCTTAACAGCCAGATCATTCTTTTCTTGTAGGAGTTCTTGGTTCTCCCTCTATTCATCACTAAGCTTACGCTTAGTCTTATCCAACTCAGCCTCCAAGGCCTTGATCCTCTCAGCCTGTCCTCTAGAAACCTTTCCCCATTCTTCTTTACCTTTCTCCAACCCTGAGACACGATCCGCAAGATCTGATTCCCTAACCATACAACCGGCGTGCTCATGTCTTAGCCTTTTTAGTTCCTCCGGTTCTTGAGCCGCACTTTCACACTGCTAGTGGGCGGTCACGGAGGAGGCTTTCAAATCGGAACAAGATGTCCGACTGAGCCACAGAGCTCTTTCCTAGCAACATCCACGCCCGTTGACAGGCATCTTCATCATCTAGGCTTTCCAGGTATGTTTCCTCTCGGGGGGTGGGCAGGTTCACCATCAAGTCCCGACAAACTTTCCAGCTATTTAAGCGATCATCCTTCCTCACTGACCATTCCGGGACAAACAACGCTCCGGTATCATCATCACCTACTGCCTTTTCCTTACCCCGGCCTTAAGAGGTAGCAAAAGAACTCCCTGAAAGATGAACAACAAACAACACAACCGTTACTACTGTATAATGCAAAAAAAAGAGGGGAAAAGAAAAAGAAGAAATTCGCATATAAGCACATCCGAATAGCTTACCAGCATCGGCAACTCCAAATTGTTGACTCCCACCCTCCTCAGCCTCCTCAGCCTCCGGCTGTTTTCTTGCCTCGCCCGGATGTAGCGAGCGGATAGGGGTAGGAGCGGGAATATGCTCCGGAATGTGCTCCGAGGAATCCAAGTCCACTATGGGAACATCAACCGTTGACTTACCACGCTTGGACGAACGGTCAGAACCTCCTTCCACAGCGGCGAGCTTAACTCGAACTTTGGTTGACTTGCTTGCACCCGTCCCTCCCTGCTGGGACTTGAGAGCCAACCGGGCAGCAGCTTGTTCCTGCTTTCTGTGCTTAATCTCTAGCACCCTCTCATCCGCCACCTCGACCTTCCTCTGCTCGGCCGTCTTCTCAGGAATAAGCAGCTCATGAGACTGACCCTCCCGATATTTGTCTCCTTTGGTCATGGTGGCCCCCTTCCGGAACTTGGGCTTGATCAGATAGCCAGACATTGTTAAAGCTACAAACAGATAAGTCAAAATATATAAGTCAGTTGGGAATAGACACATATTTACATACAAGAAATCAAAGCAAAGGCTATACCCTTTCCCTCGGCGTCTTTAAGCGCTGCCCGGTAACCAGGATACTCCGAGTGAGAGGTTAAGCCAACGGCGTAAAGAAAACCTTGTGGAATTTGGATGAGGTCAATCACGTTCTCGGATAACCGTTCAGCATCTTCAACGTTAAACTCCCCCTTCGGGAAAGGATCCGATATGTCAGAATCATGATGCCTCCAGGGCATCGCAATGGGAATGGCCCGTCTATCTATCAGAAAAAAGTTATGCTTCCAACCTTTCAGACAAGTCAGGATCTCCCTAAAGCAAACCCTCTTTTCCCTACCACCTCTTTTCTCAAAGGAGAACCAGTTACCCTGCTTGCTCAACTTGTAGAAGGCTCAGAATAGAGAAGTGGTGGGGGTGATGTGCAAACTTCGGCTATACACCTCAAAAAGAGTCGCGCGATGCAAACCTAACGGAACCAAGTGAGAAATATGGACCTTGTTGTATCTAATAACATCTAGCAAAAAGGTGTAAAAAGGAACGCTAAGGCCGCCCTCATAAAAATACTCTAGATACAAACCGATAGCGTCATCCGGCAGCTCGTCCATAGTCATACCCTCTGGAGGTGGCCTCAGATGTAGGTCCTTGGGTATACCGAATTCCATTGTCACCAAGGTCACTGCCCCTTCGTCCATCCGGGAGGTATATTTCTGAATGTCAAACTTGGGTAGAAATTCCCCAACTTCTTGAGTATCCTCCTCATGAGTCGTAATGGGAGAATTCGACATAGCTTAACCGAGGAAAGAGGGGATATAGCCAAACAGCAAAGAAAATACAAAATATGGATGATTCGGAACGTACCTCTTAGGACGAATGGCTACGCAGAAATTGCTCGGATCGATTGGAAAAACTCGCTCGGAAATATATTGCGGAAGGTATGTCAGTGAAAGCAGAGAATTACGGTGGTAAAAATGGTACAAATGACGCTATTTATAGGCGAAAAGGAGGAGCATGAAACGACGCGTCATGTCAGACAATGACGTGGCGCTCTCTCACCCACACGATAGACACACGCACACGTGTCTAAATCCTATGACCCCGGTAAAAATGATGGCTATCCCTAAACATAAGCAATAATTATTTTTGGCGGGTTATACATAAAATCCACCCCGCGAGTACTAACGGACTAAGCCCCCCGAAAATGATAAAATGGAAATTCGATATTTTCAAAGTATCACAATATTAGCGTAACCGATACTATGATACTGGGGGGACATGTTGGCGTATGTGTCCGGACGACCTATCTTGTTCTTACGTCCGAACGACATGGCGCCACGTCCGAATGACATGGCGCCACGTCCGAATGACATGGCGCCACGTTCGAATGACATGGCACCCTTCGGAAGAAAGTTCGGAGAGCACATAGCCCCTTCGACCAGTACAACTCTTAGCAGTAGGATAGGTGGCGTTACCCTTTGGACAGATGGCAACAGCAGCCTAACCGCCGCTGCCCCAGGATTTACGGGATCATGTCTGCGACATGTCTCCAGAGAATCCGGCGCCGCCACTACAGGTATCAAGGCTGGGTAGTATAAATACCCTGCTCATTTACTACTCTCAACTAACTTTTACCACTCGCATTTACTCTTAATCATTATTTAGCCTTTCGGACTATCCCATACTTACTCTCACGCCAGAGCTTGGTCCTGGGATAACACCCAGGACGAGCCTAACGTGAGTGTTTCTTGTGTGTAGGAACCTCGACAAGACCTTGTCCGGAAGATCTGACTCCAGTTTCGAAGGAGTCGCAGGTTTTTACTTCAACAACAAATCCAATTATAATATCCAGACCCGTATATAATCCACTATCCAATGGGCAGGGGCGGAGCTACATGAGGACCGGGAAGGGTCCTGGCCCCCTAGGCCTAAGCCAGTTAGCAGTGGCGGAGCCAAGATATAAAATTACGGGGGGCAAAAAATTTTATGCGAGATACCTATTTTTTAGCGTACGATAAAAAAGTCGGGTCGGGTTTGATTCAACATTTTAAATTACTTCTGGTTAAAGGTATCAGTACTAATATGAGTTTTTCATGTTTGCGCATCGAAGCCCGATTTTTGGGGTAATTTTGACGTTTTTATCATAAAATGAATTGCTTTAAATACATGAAGGTGACCAAGACGAACCAAACAATACAAAACTCGTGTTTGACTGCTTAACAACAATGAAATAGCTCAATAATACTTATAACAACCATATTTATACTACATATAAAAAGAAAACACATTTAATTAGAACTTAAAAACTTAAAAAAATAAGTAATGTCGTTGAACTAAAATACCATTACTTATAAAAGACAACGCAGTTTATTAAATATTTAAATATTTAATTACAATGTAAATCACTAATTTTCTTTACTCTCACTTACTACACACCCGTATATACATTAAAAAAATAATAATAAAAATAAACACACAGATTGATGCTACTATGCATTGTCACCGTTATATACGAGTAATTGTCTAGTATAAAAAGAATGTTAACCTTAAAGTTTAAACCAAACTAAATATTCAACTTTTCAAGTACTTGAAATTCTAATTTAAGATACTTTATAGCTCACTACAAAGTGTTTTAACTCATCAATCAAGTAATGGAAAATAAACAAGTATATTTGCCTGCGCGTTGCTGCGGGGGATTTTTTTTTTTTTTTTTTTTTTTTTTTTTTTTTTTTTTTTTTTTTTTTTTGTAAGTTTTGTGTTTTGTTCCGGTTTTAAGTATTGGTTTAGACGTTTTGAGTATTTTTTTTGAGAACTAATTTTTTTAAGTTGCAAATTGACTGTTCACTGACATTTTGACTAATTACACCCTAATAAGATTTAACAGGTTTATTATACCTCTCTTTTACACCGCCTTACACACTTCTATAATATTCCAGTCACAATTGTATCTTAAAAAAGAAAAACACACATAGTCACATTTATACTATCAGAAATTGTGGAGGCCGTTTGTTAATATTCCATTTGTTTAAGGCCGTGAGGTAACTAACATCAAACTCATTTGCTACAATCCCCGTTACAAAACTGCCGACGAAGTTCGAGATTTTTTTTAATCCATTATGACATCGAGAAGCAGTAATCCATTAACAACAGATGTGATAGACGATTTTAAATCACATGTATGTTTAGTTTATATAATTAAAAAAAAAAAAAAAAAGATTGGTAATTTTATTATTTTGTTATGTCGCATATTTTGTATTTTCATATTTGTTAAAATAAAAAAGGTTTGGTCAATACAAAAGAGAATGAGGTGTTGAAAAGGTATATGATACAATTGGGTAAAAGGAAAAAGTCACTAATACTGTCGGTTTGCCTCTTTATGAAAACTTTAGAATAGAACATCACAGACCATTCCTTCGCCAAATCTTGTTCAGTTCCATCCAACCTCGGTTTAGTGTGAATCTTCGTGGAAGAAGAAGAAGCGGTTCACCTATTGATGTTTTAAAAGGTCAATTTGTACATAAATCGAAAGCATATGTGGGTATTGAAAGAAATCAGGAAATTCAAATGAGGGTATTCTAATTTTTTCATTTCTTTTGTGTTTGAAGATTATTTTAATTGTTGTTTCGTATTTCAAGTAACTATGATTCAAACAATTTTGCTGATATTGTTTGGGTTATTTATTTATTTATTTATTTTTAGTCAATAATGGGATTCAAGGTACTTATGTGTTATTTGATATAAGAAATTGCAGAATGATTGTAGGTGTGGGTGTCAATTCAATGTTGGTATTTCATATATTTGTGTTTGTGTGATAACAAATGTGAGTACAAAAATAATTGATTAACCAAATATAGGTTTGACTACCATTGAACATGAATGTTATGGTTACATGGATGTTGGTAGTAGTTATACAAAACATAGACCGAACCATCTGTTGAATGCAAAAACCTACTTTAACATAATTGATGCTAGTACTTGTAGATATTTACATACGTCATTGGACATGAGTAGTTCTATTTGTGATACTTACTTACATAGGTAACCGTTGGTAGGCTGCACTTTAGATGTGTGCAGTTAAGTAGCAAAAGGGTACAAAAGCCATTGGCCATGACTAACAGGCTAAAGTTTAGAAGGTTTCAGTTAAGCAGCAAAACAGTGTGCGTGCACCTTTCATATTATGTCTTAATTTTTTTACTGTCCGTTGGTTCTTCTGGGAAGAGTGATCGTTTGGCTGTTTTTTGAGCTTGTGTCTGTTTTGGATCTAGTTTTCATTCTTGAGTATGCTGGTGGTGGTGTCGCCATGTCTGTAAGAGTAATAAAAAAAAAAAAAAAAAAAAAAAAAAAAAAAAAAAAAAAAAAAAACACTAAATAAGTAAATAAATAACCTATGGTTTAAGATTAATTTTTTAGTTTGATTAGTTATTTGGTAAGTATGAAAAGATTATTATCTGTTTGCTTTTCTTCTGTTGTTAGATTCTGTTGCGTCAGTTCCTCAATAATGGTTGCCGTTATTTCTGGAGCATAGTTGTTTTTACCCGATGCTATTTTTGTTGTTGGTCTGTCCTGCATACTGGTGTATGCTGGTGTTGGTGTTGGCATTTCGATAGTAATTTAAAAAATTTAACTCAGTATTTTAGATCATATTTAATGTGTTATGCTAAGTTATATTGATTGTCAAAGTTTTTACCTTTTGGATATTCTACTTGCTCTATAACCTTCTGTTGTTGTTCCATAATGGTTACGCTTGCTGTTGCTAGAATGGTGTCAATAACAGCTAAAGCTATTGCTCATGCTCCGGGAACTGTAATGTAAAAATTGGGTAGTTTCCTCATTAGTTTTTTTAGAGTTGAAAACCATATAAGTTGTGTATCGAACTGTGTTGTTAAATGGATATGTTTACCTGAAGGTTGTCCTTCAATTTGTCTTGTCATTCCTGTTTTACCAAATATTTCAACAACCACAAATTCAACGGATCCTTGTCTGCAACTTGGATTGTAATGAAACTGAATTGTATGCTTTGTTCCAAAAATTGCTTCTAATTCATCTGGGAAATGCCGTGGGTCACCATTCTAATTTGATGCAACCAAATTTGCACAATCACCAACACATTCATCCGCCTTAGGTGTAAAGAATATAAATTATGTTGTTGCGCTGCCATCTATTAGAATTGCTCTAAAATTGTATCTGTATGTGATGAGGTGAAAAGTGTACCGCTTTTAAGGGGTCATTTAAGCCCGAAATCGTATTTATTTGATCAAATATTGCCCTAAATCGTTCCTTTTGTCATTTTAGGTACTTTTGAGGAGAAATCTGGAAAAGGAGGCATTTTGGACGTTTTTGGAGCATTAAAGTGAAGAAAACGGCAAAGTCTCAAGAATCGGCTAAAAGTTACTCTTGACGGCGTCACAATTAACATGGGACGGCGTCATGCCTTGGCAAGAAAAGTTGGATGTGAAATTTACTCATGACGGGCCAGTGAGTTTGCATGAGAATTCTGACGGCGTCACGCTTTAACTAAATCAAGGGCGTCACGGCTTAAATCATAAGGGGACGGCGTTACGTTCATGATCCGACGGCGTCAAGCCTTGATAAGCCAGAATGGATTTTTGAAGAGCTAAAGAGGGACGGCGTCAAGATGGTCATCCGGGAACCCTAAAAGCGGCGAGGTGACGGCGTCACAATGCATAAGGTGACGCCGTCAGATGTCAAAGTCTATATATAGTTTTCTAATTTTTTGTCATTAAGGGAGAGCTTAGTGTGTGGAATTTTGGGATAAAACCCTAAGACGATTTTAGCTACTTTTTCAGGGCTTTTTGCCTTGAGATCTTCCATGTTTCATTGAAAGATAAGTTATCAATTAATCATTCAATATGTCTATGTGTTGTTTGATTCTATCTTATGCTTGTCTTTTGTTTAACATGTTAGGCTAATTTTATCTTGTGTTTGCTTAGATCTAATGAAACCTAGCTATTGATTATTGGTTGTTAGTGTGTTGTTAGTTGTATTGGATGATTGTTTATCTATGTTAGGCTTAAGAAAACTGGCTAACTTCCTATTCGGTAACTTGCTTGAACGTCTTAAGAAACATGAACCAAACGCGTACTAAAGGTTTTTATGGTTGTATTTAATGCACAAGCGAATTCTAGTGATCCCATGTTAGGAGCTTCCTAGCCGGCTCGACATAGGAGTGAAGTAGGAGCTTGTAGAGTTTGGGGAAGTAAGTACGCCACCCCACGAATGGTATTAAGGAATACACCCGTCATCCACGCGACTAATACACACTAATTAACCGGTAAAAGATAGTTAGGGAGTAAGGAAATCTAAGTAAACACATTTCTCTACACATAAGTTTCTCACCACTTTTCATTTTTGTTATTTTATTTTATTTGCATTTGTAGTAATTTGGGTTAGTTGACTAGCAACTAATTCCGCCCACTCCTTCAAAACCCGAGATTTTACTTGCTTTTATAAAATATAAAAACATAAAAAAGAATCTTCCTCAACCCTTAGACCTAATTAGAGTAGCCTTTCACACCTAACGAACA
Organism: Artemisia tridentata subsp. tridentata; assembly: GCA_021014915.2. NCBI lineage: Eukaryota > Viridiplantae > Streptophyta > Magnoliopsida > Asterales > Asteraceae > Artemisia > Artemisia tridentata. Next base: position 133,843,319 of record CP139501.1, read on the forward strand.
CTATTCCCTGTGGAGAACGATCAATCCCCCGTACTTACCACTACACTATACTACATCGGTCAGGTACACTGCCTGGTGGGGTTGTAAGCCTCTTGAGATCCCTCGAGAGGTAAAACCTGTTGTAAGGTTGCAAAACCCACGCATCAAGTTTTTGGCGCCGCTGCCGGGGAATAGTTATTGTTTAGGTTGAATTTTTATTTCTATTAGGTCTACTCACTAGATTCCTTTCTAGTGAGATTTTTTTTTTTATTTTTCTAGGTTTTCTTTAGTCTATCTATTTTCTTTGTGCTTTTGTTCGTAACAAATTCTCATTGACTATTCAGTTTGCCATTATGGAAAACGCGAATCCACCCCTTACACCTGGCGAAGTAGCTTTGTTGCGTAGCCAACTTGAGAACGAGATTAGTGAGCTCAGGGAGCTCAGTAGAGTGATTGATATTGAGCTTGATTATGCCTTGAACAACTTAGGGACCGCCATATACTCAGATAATTACTTAGTACGTAATAATCTTACGGTTGATAAGTTGGTTGAGAAAATTGAGGAAGTAAAGGTAGATCCTAGGTTGGATGATTGTTTCAACGAATACCCCACTAAGGAGGAGATTGCTTACTATAACAACCTAGTTGATAACCCTCGACCACCTTTTGTTAGAATTGACCCAAAGATTAAGAGAGGTGATCCCGGGAATGTGAAGATACCATGTATGATTGGGTACCAATACGTTGAGCATGCTTACATTGACTGTGAATCCCCAATCAACGTTATGTCCTCAGGCCTTTATAGCCAAATCATAAATACACCACTTGAGCCTAGGATGGACCCCAAATGTCCAGGCGGAGTTTGCAACTTCGTTGGAAGGATTAAGGATATACATATCCTTGTTGGGAACTTTACCTTTATCACCAACTTCATGATTTTAGAAGATATGGCAAGTGTTGTTGACTGCCGCCTATCTCGCGTTGTGTTAGGTAAGCCATTTATCGAAGCATCCAATTTAAGGTATGACCGTTCGAAAGGCACGGTTCAGTTTTCTAATCACATAGATAGGATCACATATAGGATGCCTTATCGGGTTAAAGAATTTTGTTTTGTGCCTCGATTTGACATGGACAACATTGGTGCGATTGAGGACATCAATGAAGAGGATAAAGAAAAAGGCATGGACCATGTTTGGAATAAGAGAAGCCTTTATTATAAAGATTGCTTAAACCTTGGACCTAAATACAAAATTGATATGGAGGTTGTTAGGATGATTAGAGGGGCAATTGAGAAGCAAAACGGAAAAACGTAGACCCCGTGACTTAGAGTCTAGCTACAAGACTCGTTAATAAAGAAAGGCGCTTCTTGGGAGGCAACCCAAGCTTTATTTATTTTATTTGCTTTGTGTGTTCATTTGTTTGTGTGTTTGTTTTATTTGTTTCGTATGTGTGTGTAATTTTTATTCTTATTGATTCATGTTAAAAACTAAATTGTGAAAATGCTTTATTTTGTTTTTAACTTCGTCTTAACTACATATAAAGGTATTTTGCAAAAGATAAGTGTAAGGGAAATCTAAATCGGTTTATTAGAACACAAATGAACATGAATCATAATAATAATAAGTTAGCATACATATTCGTATTTGTTTGAGTCAAATGCTTGTATCGAGTCATAATGATGTTTTGCAGAATTTCCAGGAAGTAAGGTAAAGGTTTTTCCAGAAATTTTCCGGAAACTTAAAATGAAAATTTTTGTCAGGTCATTTCTGACGGCGTCAGGGGTTATAACCTGACGGCGTCAGATTTAATTTCCAGAAATTTTTGAAAATTTTGTTTTCATAAAAAGTTTTTATTAAAATCTCCAACTTATAATCTCCAGGAATCTGCAAAGTTATCATTCCACAAGCATTATATCCTTATATATAGATTTTATCCCGCCGATGTTATGCAGGTTTTCGTGTTTGTTTTCTCAGGTTCAACAGGTTATTTTGGACAAGGAAATGTTTTGAATCAAGCTTATGGCGATGCATTAGTCATGGAGCTTCAACATTCTCTTTGGAGGAAGATTTAACCGTGTAATTTCATTATCCAACGAGCGAATCAGGGGAGTATTTGATTTCATTCTTTTACTTTATGCTTTTACATTTGTCATTTGAACATTGGGGACAATGTTCATCTTAAGTGTAAGGGGAGGGTAAAAGTACGATTTTTGAGAATACAATTGCGCTTGATTTTTGTTTGTTTGATGGTAGATGTGTAATAAAACTGAGAGAAATACTTGTTAAGGTAATTTTAGTGCCAAATTTAAAATTTTTTACAACATATAGGAGTGAAACTTTGATCTTAATGAGCGTCTCACGGATAGGAGTTATATGACTAGCACAAAAGCCGTACCACTAAAAAAATTTTCCACCCCCAAATATGTGAGGTTCGCCCCTAGAATTGGTAGGAAAAGCATTTATGCTATGATGTGTGTACCGGTAGCACTTAGATTCTAGAACTTGTGTTAGGACCATTCCGAGGCCACAAGTGAGACTACATTCGTGTAGTTAGATTTACTACATGATAAGAGGCATTAGGATTAACCCATTGTTTTACACCTGTGTTTTTGTTATAATTACATTGGCTACATTGGTCAAGTAACTCTCCCACACCCTTTGCGTTGTACTCATTTTTAGTACACGATACCCCTAGTACACCCCTCAGAGCCTATCTTTTCGTTTCGACCTTTAAGCATTTTACTTAAAGGAAGAATTTGTTACACCCCACTTAAATGTACACCCAAATCGCCTTAGCCTACCTTGTATGCACTCATATTTAGTGCATTATTGTTACAACATTTGTTTAAACCCAAGTTAATTATCTAGTTGATTACATGGTTGCTAAGTCGAGTCATATCCTTGTACATATTGTTTTGGGACGATTGGGACTCATGGGTAAAGTACTAGTGTAATGGAGTAATGGGGAAGAACATCATTTATTACCCCCATATGTGCTAAATGTTTTAAAAGTACTCCAAGTTTTTCAATTATCTTAATTCGAGTCATTAGATTAGTATTTGTAAAGTTATGTAAAAGTTCAAGTGTAAGGGGATGCAACGCCCCTATGATGTATTATTTTGGATGGTAGGGTAAAAGTGTATGCACAAAAAAAAAAAAAAAAAAAAAAAAAAAAAAAAAAAAAAAATCAAGAAAAATACAAAAAAAATGAGAAAAAGAAAAGTAGAAAAAACATACGGACTACCATCCCGTTTCATTTTATGTTTATTTTATGTTTATGTTTTGTTATTTTCTTTCATTAGCTTAAGATCGAGTCTAGTCTTGGCTTAGCAACATTGTATAGTACATGTAATTGATCAAGATCTTTAACTCGCCACCAGTAAAATATCCTTTATCCAACAAAACCGTGTTTTCCTTTTCCCTACACCTAACGTTATAACCCATTTAAAAGCCCTCTTTGATAGTTTATCTTAGGTGCTTACGCCTAGTGGAGGAGGTTTTCGATCCTTTCCCAAGCCTATGGTAATCTATTTGCTATGACAGGTAGTGAGAGATATTTTCCGTTTTCATTTATGAGATTTATTTTGATGACACTTGAGAGATGTGAGTATCTAAACACTACTTGTGAGGTGCTAGTATGTAATCTCCGTGCTTATTATGATTGAAGTGGAACGAATATTTGTTGTAATTACTTTTATGTTTGCATTAAATGACCCCTAACTTGTATTTTGATTAGAATAAAAGCGCATTTGCTTGAGGACAAGCAAATCTCAAGTGTAAGGGTATTTGATGAGGCGAAAAGTGTACCGCTTTTAAGGGGTCATTTAAGCCCGAAATCGTATTTATTTGATCAAATATTGCCCTAAATCGTTCCTTTTGTCATTTTAGGTACTTTTGAGGAGAAATCTGGAAAAGGAGGCATTTTGGACGTTTTTGGAGCATTAAAGTGAAGAAAACGGCAAAGTCTCAAGAATCGGCTAAAAGTTACTCTTGACGGCGTCACAATTAACATGGGACGGCGTCATGCCTTGGCAAGAAAAGTTGGATGTGAAATTTACTCATGACGGGCCAGTGAGTTTGCATGAGAATTCTGACGGCGTCACGCTTTAACTAAATCAAGGGCGTCACGGCTTAAATCATAAGGGGACGGCGTCACGTTCATGATCCGACGGCGTCAAGCCTTGATAAGCCAGAATGGATTTTTGAAGAGCTAAAGAGGGACGGCGTCAAGATGGTCATCCGGGAACCCTAAAAGCGGCGAGGTGACGGCGTCACAATGCATAAGGTGACGCCGTCAGATGTCAAAGTCTATATATAGTTTTCTAATTTTTTGTCATTAAGGGAGAGCTTAGTGTGTGGAATTTTGGGATAAAACCCTAAGACGATTTTAGCTACTTTTTCAGGGCTTTTTGCCTTGAGATCTTCCATGTTTCATTGAAAGATAAGTTATCAATTAATCATTCAATATGTCTATGTGTTGTTTGATTCTATCTTATGCTTGTCTTTTGTTTAACATGTTAGGCTAATTTTATCTTGTGTTTGCTTAGATCTAATGAAACCTAGCTATTGATTATTGGTTGTTATGTGTTGTTTAGTTGTATTGGATGATTGTTTATCTATGTTAGGCTTAAGAAAACTGGCTAACTTCCTATTCGGTAACTTGCTTGAACGTCTTAAGAAACATGAACCAAACGCGTACTAAAGGTTTTTATGGTTGTATTTAATGCACAAGCGAATTCTAGTGATCCCATGTTAGGAGCTTCCTAGCCGGCTCGACATAGGAGTGAAGTAGGAGCTTGTAGAGTTTGGGGAAGTAAGTACGCCACCCCACGAATGGTATTAAGGAATACACCCGTCATCCACGCGACTAATACACACTAATTAACCGGTAAAAGATAGTTAGGGAGTAAGGAAATCTAAGTAAACACATTTCTCTACACATAAGTTTCTCACCACTTTTCATTTTTGTTATTTTATTTTATTTGCATTTGTAGTAATTTGGGTTAGTTGACTAGCAACTAATTCCGCCCACTCCTTCAAAACCCGAGATTTTACTTGCTTTTATAAAATATAAAAACATAAAAAAGAATCTTCCTCAACCCTTAGACCTAATTAGAGTAGCCTTTCACACCTAACGAACACTATTCCCTGTGGAGAACGATCAATCCCCCGTACTTACCACTACACTATACTACATCGGTCAGGTACACTGCCTGGTGGGGTTGTAAGCCTCTTGAGATCCCTCGAGAGGTAAAACCTGTTGTAAGGTTGCAAAACCCACGCATCTGTATGCATGAATTAGGTGAATAAGTGAGTGCGGAAAAAATAAGTGGTATATTTGTTATTTGATTACATGTAGTTAGGAGCTGGTATAAGTCCATGTTGTTTGCATTCATAGTTTCCATTGATTTTCATAGCTTTGAAGTTGCAAAAAGTGCATGAAGTGTAGTACCAGCCTCTGTCTTTATTCAGCTCCATTATTGTTGCTTCACAACTAAACCGGACTCCCTAATAAAGAATGGAAAAGGATATGTCATATATAGGTGTTTTATGTAGTAGATGCTAAACTATAAATGGACATTTGTTGTTGTAACAGACCTTGTAGGTATCTGGATTATGTGTAAGTAGTATTGCAAATGGGATGCGGTTTTTGTTTCTTTCTTGTTCAATGTCTTGTAAACGGTACATGGTCACACATAAGGGTGGTTTTTCTTGATAAAGTGCTCTGTACCTGTTGCATATGCATATTGGTTTAAGTAAATAAATTTAGAAGTAAACCATGTATAATAATTGGTAAGGATATACGAATATTACTCTGCTATATATTGTTCAAGCTAGGGTATCTTAGGATTTATGTAATAGTATTTTGCTGGTGTTGATGATACCTGCAGGTCTATAAATAGCAAACAGTTAGATATATAATATTTGTTACATTTATTTATAAATAAGACGTTTTTTTATATGAATGTTACTAAAAGTACCTCTGTTTTGATATTTTGAGACCCTGCATGAACTCACAGCTATTATTATTGGCCTTTCAAGTTTTTCAATAGCTTCTTTTTCAAATCTGTCGGCAAGCTCGTCCTATAATGTCAATTCAATGGAATTGCGACTGTTGATGTAAATAATTTCAAATATATGTTATGCATTTAATCTATTGTATATGTAATTTTTTTTGTTTTTTTTATAAAAACGACTTACTTCAGATTTTGTATTTCCACTTTGCGCAGTCTTGTTTGAGTTATGTTAGGATTTCCAATGTCACATGGTTCTCCGGATGTAATGTAACATCCAATATAATCTGCACATTTAAACATGGTTATAGATATACATATTTTTTTTATTATGGTAACCGAAGGTATTTAAAGTTGTTCATTGGTACCTATAAGATCTGGATATTCTTTTTTTCCTTTGTCACATGGGTCAAAAACTTTGTTACGCAGCTGATTATAAGATACAAAGTTGAAATAGTGGTGTGGGAATGATTCGGATGGTATAGGGTCCAATTTTGTGAGCCTGGTAAATGAGAGTGAGGTTTTGTTATGAAGTGTTTGTTGCCAGTTTTCTGTTTTAATACAATTAAAGTCTGATACACGGTATGCTAGGCTAGGTATAAGAGTAGGTCTGAAATGATGTATGTCGGCAGCTAGCATGTTGGCTTGTATTGCAGTTCCCTAGGTATATAAAATATTGTTAGAATAAAGCAAACGTAGTGGTGTTTGTATAATATTATGTATGTAAATTACCTGTCTGTCTAATAAGATTGCACGGTAGCCTTTCTCAGTTGTATCTGGAGGATCTCGAGCGGTCCATGCATGATATACTTTGACCTCAATCACTTTCTCTCTGTCTCCAGCTTTAAGCTCTTCGATTGGTGTTAGTGCCATGCTGCAATAACCAAATTATTAAAATATTAGAAGAATAAATTAAAAAATAAATAAATAAAAAAGAAAAAAATTAATAAGTATAAAAAAAACCAAAAAAAAACTACAGTTGTTGTTTTCAACTCTATTGAATGCAATTTAAATATATATATATATATATATATATATATATATATATATATATATATATATATATATATATATATATATAAAAAGTAAGTTAATGCAAAGCAAGACTAACGTTAACATTCATGTTTAGTATTGTGTGCAATATAATATTGGCTACTTAAACCTCTGAAAAAAGTAAGTTAATGCAAAGCAAGACTAACGTTAACATTCATGTTTAGTATTGTGTACAATATAATATTGGCTACTTAAACCTCTGTCTCAGCAATTGTGTTGAGAAAGTCTTTATATACTATGTTTTTGGTTGTGTTGGGTGGGTGGTCAGTGTGTTTTTTTGTAAGGATTTTGAGACCATTGGGCGTTGTGGCTCGTGAGAGCGCAACATAAAGTTGCCCATGCGCGAATATAGGTTCAGGTAGGTAAACTTCGATCTTGCTTAGAGACTGGCCTTGGGTCTTGTTGATTGTCATTGCGTAGCAAACCTTCACTGAAAACTGTTTCCTTTTGAAGATAAAAGGCATGTTGGGATCTGTGGCTTTCAGCGTAATTCTTGGAACAAAAACTTTTTCTCCAATCCTGTTGCCTGTGATGATTTCTGCTTGTATTAGGTTTGACAATAGTTGTGTCACAACCATTCTTGTTCCATTGCATAGTCCACACCCTAAATCGACATTGCGAAGTAGCATAATTGGAGTTCCAATTTTAAGTGACAGCTTGTTTGGTGGATACAGTAGTTCATTTGCAGCGCCGTCTTTTCCAAGAGGAATAGCCTCATCAGAACTTATGTATGTTGTGTTTTCTCCTTTGACCAATGACAGAATTTCTGTGTTAATTGCATCCGCTGTTTCATTCTTAGGACATACGATTGCTTTTTTCTGTAAGATTTCTGCAGTTGGTGATTCCAATGTCTTTTCATCATAGATGAAGTTAATAAGCATTCGTAGACCCTCGTTGGTATCTGGAATTAGGTATTCTTCAGGTACTGTGACCCAAGTGGCATTTTGTGCATCTTCATCATCAGGGCTTCCTATTTTACCATCTCCTATGTCTAGTAACCATGAAGAAAATTGCGTCGTTTTGTTTCTTTCATGATCGTCGAGTTCCTTTTGTAGAAGCCTCATGTTTTGTGTCAGCCTGCATACTTTAAAATGTCGCCAAAGGTATGAAGAGGTTATTGATGCAGCCACTATATCTGACTTTGTGCCTTTCTTTTTTACTGGTAATGTTTGTCTAAAGTCGCCACCTAGCATTACTGATTTGCCACCAAATAGTTTATCTGGATTGCTGAGAACATCTTTAAGAGTTCGATCAAGCGATTCAAAGCATCTTCGATCATTCATTGGGTTTTCATCCCAAATAATCAAGTCTGTCTGATAGTAGTTGCGCAAGCAGCGGTTTTTTTTTTTTTTTTTTTTTTTTTTTTAAACATGACACATTGATTCATTTGTTAATTCAAGAGGAACTTTGAATCTTGAATGGGCTGTTCGGCCAGATGGAAGCAACAAAGAAGCAATTCCAGAAGATGCAACTGCTAATACTATCTTTCCTTCTGAACGCAGCATGTTAATTATTGTCTTCCACAAAAAAGTTTTGCCCGTTCCTCCATGGCCATATACGAAAACTAAATGTTGCTTATTGTTACTGCATGAGCTAACAATAAGATTGTAGATTCTTTGCTGGTCTGAATTTAGTTTTTTAATAGCAAGTGCAACTTCTTCTTTAAGCTTGTCATGATTGTAATTTTTTTCTTCCATCAACAGTCTGTTGTTTAAGTCGTCTAGCAGATGTTTTGGAGGCAATTAAAGACTGAAATCTGTGACTGATTTGGAGCAGTTGTTGAATATCATTTCTAACTCATATAGAACATATCCTTTCAATTCTGGATCATTGATATGAAGATTTTTTATATGAGTCATGTCAGATGCTTTTGCTGGAATATCATCAATCATTAGTGTCCAATTCTTTTCCCATAATTTCACGGTGTCTGCAACTTCGCAATAAAGCAACATGTGAGCGAACAGTTTGCTTAAATCTAATGTTGTTGCTGAAATAACTGCTTCTTCCAATGCTATCTCCCATTCTCTATCGTCCTTAAGTAGTGAAAACTTTGTTGTTTACTTTGCGTACGTCAGAGAATGATTTACAACCCTTCTGATGACATAAAAGCATCCTGAAATAGAAGAGTTCTCCTGCAGCAGGATGCACGTATGCGAGTCTTCCAATTGATGATCTTGTCCTATTTTTTCTATGCATCCATGTTTTTGAACTTTCATACCAAACGAAGTCAGAAGGGAAATCTAAGTACGTAAGATGTCACCCTTCTTCATATGAATTATTGAATGTAAACCATTCAGTAAGTGTTGTCAATGTTCTTCCATCATCAATGACAACATATCCCAAAGGTTCTTTGTCACGAAAACTGACCTTTTGCATACCTTCAAGATGAACAGCAAGAATCTGGAAGGCTGGTTCTCGGTGATGTATCGGAAAGTTAAATATTCTCCAGCAAGCTTCATGAGGACATGTAAAGCGGCCTTCAATGAAATTTTTGATTTCATCAACATGGATCGTTGGAGCGTTTGCTGATGTTGATGACTGACCAAGTGCTCTTCCAATTCGTGCTGCAATTATGTCACTTCCTTTTGATATGTATTTGAATAAGTACTTTATCAACATGCTCCATCCACAATATTCTACATTTATATGTGCGTGAAACATAAGGCATAGATGTCTATTGTATGGAACAATATACGTGTTATCCAGCTTCACTTTGTTTCTCATCACATAAGCAGCAATTTTTCTTCTTTGATAATGTACATGACCATTTTTGTCAAAAAATGTTTTGTCGTTGAATTTTTTTGGAAAGTTCTTTATACAGGTACCTTTGTCCGTACATGGAGCATTTGGATTAGCTGCTCCACATGGACCATGTATCATCATTTCAGACACAACTTTATACCTTTCCGGATCTGTAGTCTTTTCAGGTAATTCTACACAAATAAATTTGTCCACGTCTTCGGCTGATTGTATTTTGTCATTTGAATGTAGCCATAGGAAAGTGTGACAATGTGGTAGCCCACGTTTCTGGAATTCTATTGTGTATTAGACTGCATTATTTATCATAGAAAAAGAAAGTTAATTAGTTAAAGTTACTATATATATATATATATATATTTTTATTGTATACAATTTATATATATACATATTCTTTTCTATTATTATTATTATTATTTTTTTATTTTATTTTATTTTTTTTAATTGTTGGAGAGATAAGTAGTACATACCTCCAGTAACATGTCCAAATAGGCTGCCTTCTTTTAAAGCTCTTACAAATTCCTGCACCTTTTGTTCGAACACCCGATCAATAATGTCAGCCCTATCGGATGGTGAAAGTAGAGGATATCGATACATGTATCTGCGGATTTCTAGCTACTTTACATTACATGTGAATGTAATGAAAAACTGTGGATTCCCTAGGACTCAGCAGATGGAAAGAGCATCAAGGTAATGGCTGTACATATACCTCGGTCCACCAGTGAAACTTGAAGGAAGGATTATACGTTTACCTATGCCGGCACCACATCGATCGCCTTTTGAAATTGCATCATAAATGCCTGATAAGTACTCACTTCTAATGTTATTTTGTTTTGCTCTTACAAAATCAAGGCGATCTTGTTCCATTGCACAATATACTGATACAACATATTGCTGAAATAACCTTCCCCCTTTGAATAGTAACCCATAAAGATGCGCCCTTTCATGTAACTGGTACACGTAGTAGGTATTCATTGACATTTTTGATTTTTCACCATTCACATTACGTGTATGTAACCTCAATTTGGTGTTGTATCCTGGTTCACTATATACAAAAAGAAGCGAAAATTGTAATGACATATATGTTGAATGAAGCTTGTTAATTCTTTGAGGACCTACACCTTTTTTGTGTATGATTACATCGTAATCTGTATTGGTATTCGGTCCATCTTCAAAAACTATAGCACCTAGGATGTTTGCAGTTGGCAGTTGGTATTCGCGAGCCCCATCGACATTATAAAGGTGAATTTTGAAGTCAGGTACATTTTCTTGATCACATATGTCACGCGCTGTCCTGAACAATGCTACCAACTGATTGTGCTCGTCTAGAATTTGTATAAGTTGTCGAACAATTTCAGGTTTCAAAGTGCCTGAGGTTGTTCCACCAAAAGCCGCTAGCCTGTTGTCGACTTCATTTTTGGTATCGTATATGTATAACTGCAAAAACTTAGGAGTTTCACTGTTTGGTGGACATAGTGTTCCTATCCAATGATATATTTGCCCTGAAATTTTAAAGACATAAGGGCCTCTTACATCATTGACACGATCATCTATCTGAGCACCAAATGATGTCATACTAAACATTTGGTTATATGCGCGTATGCTCTCCATAAAATGTTTGTCCTTGAGTAATTCTTTTATAGAATCTGGTGGATCAATTTGTTCTTGCAGACGCACTTTTCCTTCCCCACAAAAATGACTATATCAAACCCTTTGCTGTGTAGACCTTTTGAGTCTTTCACCATACCAAAATCTAGCACCACAATGTTCGCATGACCAGTCGCAGTCTCCAATATCAATGTAGAACTGTGAAACACCTGTAAACAAATATTGTTAGCAAATTCAGGTAAAGTAAGTTTTGTGTTCATGCTGCAACAACAATACAAATATATGAATAGGAAAGTTACCTCCACATCTAGTTGATGTTGCATTATAGCTATTATAAGTGTTTGGCCGTTGTCTTTTTTGACGTTCTTGTTGGATTGTATTAGAAGTACACTGATAGTATTCTACAGGTTGTTCCCCTGCAGTTGTGTCAACAATTTGATGCCTATTTAAGATACGGTTTAACGCACACGAAATAACAAATAAATGTATACTGACATGTTATAAATAGTATATAATGGAAATCAGAAAGTAATCGATATTTGAAAGTTCACCTTGATTATTTGGACAGGCTTGTATATCGGTTTCCATAGTAGTATTGTCAATAGTATTTGTGGCCATACATCCTCTTCTTATATTACAGTTTCTATTGGTGCACGTTTGATCACTCACTTCAGACTCAAATGTTCTTTTTAATTTATCAGATGATCCATCTGTAGGCCAATTTAGAATATTGCATAAGTGTAAGCCTACATTTATAGATTGTTGTTAATGATAGAAAAATGGTTGTTTGACTGCTGATGTATTATTTTCAGGTTGCATACCTGCATTTTTAGTTTGTGTATAAAGAGTGGGCATTCTGATATGACAACCATGGATAGAGTCAATGGTGTTTGTATTGTGCATAGGCGTTTGTGAATTCTGAAAACCACATGAAATTTGCGCATTGCAAGAGAGAGCATAGGACACGCAGGCGTCATTCTTTGCTGGTAAGACTGAAACCAAACTTTAGGTGTTAAAATGCAAAGATGCAAATATGAATGAAAAAAAAACAGTTTACCTTTCACTTACTTTGACAAATAAATGTATAGTAACATGTTATGAATACTATAGAATGAATTTAAGAAACTAATGCATATTTTAAAGGTCACCTTCATTATTTCGAGAGGCTTGTATATCGGCTTCCATAGCAGTACTGTCAATAGTATTTGTGATAAGACGTCCTCTCTTTATATTGCAGTTTGTATTTCCGCAAGTTCCGTCACTCACTTGAGACTCAAATTTTCTTTTTAATTTATCAGACAATTCATCTGTAAACCAATTTACAATATTGCATGAGTGTAACGCTATATTTATAAGTTGTTTGATGAAGCGAAAAGTGTACCGCTTTTAAGGGGTCATTTAAGCCCTAAATCATATTTATTTGATCAAATATTGCCCTAAATCATTCCTTTTGTCATTTTAGGTACTTTTGAGAAGAAATCTGGAAAAGGAAGCATTTTGGACGTTTTTGGAGCATAAAAGTGAAGAAAACGACAAAGTCTCAAAATCTTGCTGAAAGTTACCTTTGACGGCGTCAGGATTAACCCTGGACGGCGTCATGGCTTGGCAAAAGTGGTGGATGTGAAATTTACTCATGATAAGCCAGAGAAATTGCATGGAAATTCTGACGGCGTCACCCTTTAATCTGATCAAGGTCGTCACGTTATAATTCAAAGAGGTAAAGAGGGATTTTGGAGAGCTAAAGAGGGACGGCGTCAAGAAGGTCATCCGAGAACCCTAAAAGCGGCGAGGTGACGGCGTCACACTCCATAACGTGACGCCGTCAGATCTAAAAATCTATATATAGTTTTGCAATTCTTTGTCATTAGTGTGGAACTTATTGGGGAACTTTGTGTGTGAAAACCCTAGGACGAATTTGGCAGCTCTTTCAAGGCTTTTTGCCTTGAGATCTTCCATGTTACATTGAAGATAAGTTATCAATTAATCATTCAATATGTCTATGTGTTGTTTGATTCTATCTTATTCTTGTCTTTTGTTTAACATGTTAGGCTAGATTTATCTTGTGTTTGCTTAGATCTAATGAAACCTAGCTATTGATTATTGGTTATTAGTGTGTTGTTAGTTGTATTGGATGATTGTTCATCTATGTTAGGCTTAAGAAAACTGGCTAACTTCCTATTCGGTAACTTGCTTGAACGTCTTAAGAAACATGAACCAATGCGTACTAAAGGTTTTTATGGTTGTATTTAATGCACAAGCGAATTCTAGTGATCCCATGTTAGGAGCTTCCTAGCCGGCTCGACATAGGAGTGAAGTAGGAGCTTGTAGAGTTGGGGAAGTACGTACGCCACCCCACGAATGGTATTAAGGAATACACCCGTCATCCACACGACTAATACACACTAATCAACCGGTAAAAGATAGTTAGGGAGTAAGGAAATCTAAGTAAACACATTTCCCTCCACATAAGTTTTCACCAACATTTTCATTTTTGTTATTTTATTTTATTTGCATTCGTAGTAATTTGGGTTAGTTGACTAGCAACTAATTCCGCCTACTCTTTCAAACCCGAGATTTTACTTGCTTTCATAAAAATATAAAAAACATAAAAAGAATCTTCTCTCACCCTTAGACCTATTAAAGTAATTTTTCATACCTAACGAACACTATTCCCTGTGGAGAACGATCAATCCCCCGTACTTACCACTACACTATACTACATCGGTCAGGTACACTGCCTGGTGGGGTTGTAAGCCTCTTGAGATTCCTCGAGAGGTAAAACCTGTTGTAAGGTCGCAAAACCACGCATCAAGTTTTTGGCGCCGCTGCCGGGGAATAGTTATTGTTTAGGTTGAATTTTTATTTTATAGGTCTACTCACTAGATTCCTTTCTAGTGAGATTTTTATTTTATTTTTCTAGGTTTTCTTTAGTCTATCTATTTTCTTTGTGCTTTTGTTCGTAACAGATTTTCATTGACTATTCAGTTTGCCATTATGGAAAACGCGAATCCACCCCTTACACCTGGCGAAGTGGCTTTGTTGCGTAGCCAACTTGAGAATGAGATTAGTGAGCTCAGGGAGCTCAGTAGAATGATTGATATAGAGCTTGATTATGCCTTGAACAACTTAGGGACCGCCATATACTCAGATAATTACTTAGAACGTAATAATCTTACGGTTGATAAGTTGATTGAGAAAATTGATGAAGTGAAGGTAGATCCTAGGTTGGATGATTGTTTCAATGAATACCCCACTAAAGAGGAGATTGCTTACTATAACAACCTAGTTGATAACCCTCGACCACCTTTTGTTAGAATTGACCCAAAGATTAAGAGAGGTGATCCCGGGAATGTGAAGATACCATGTATGATTAGGTACCAATACGTTGAGCATGCATACATTGACTGTGAATCCCCAATCAATGTTATGTCCTCAGGCCTTTATAGCCAGATCATAAACACACCACTTGAGCCTAGGATGGACCCCAAGTGTCCAGGCGGAGTTTGCAACTTCGTTGGAAGGATTAAGGATATGCATATCCTTGTTGGGAATTTTACCTTTGTCACCAACTTCATGATCTTAGAAGATTTGGCAAGTGTTGTTGACTGCCGCCTATCTCGCGTGGTGTTAGGTAAGCCATTTATTGAAGCATCCAATTTAAGGTATGATCGTTTGAAAGGCACGGTTTAGTTTTCTAATCACATAGATAGGATCACATATAGGATGCCTTATCGGGTAAATGAATTTCGTTTTGTGCCTCGATTTGACATGGACAACATTGGTGCGATTGAGGACATCAATGAAGAGGATAAAGAAAAAGGCATGGACTATGTTTGGAATAAGAGAAGCCTTTATTATAAAGATTGCTTAAACCTTGGACCTAAATACAAAATTGATATGGAGGTTGTTAGGATGATTAGAGGGGCAATTGAGAAGCAAAACGGAAAAATGTAGAACACGTGACTTTGAGTCTAGCTACAAGACTCGTTAATAAAGAAAAGCGCTTCTTGGGAGGCAACCCAAGCTTTATTTGCTTTGTGTGTTTATTTGTTTGTTTGTTTGTTTTTATTTATTTCCGTATGTGTGTTTAAGTTTTATTATTATTGATTCATGTTAAAAACTAATTTGTGAAAATGCTTTATTTTGTTTTTAACTTCGTCTTAACTACATATAAAGGTATTTTGCAAAAGTTAAGTGTAAGGGAAATCTAAATCGGTTTATTAGAACACAAATGAACATGAATCGTAATAATAATAAATTAACATACATATTAGTATTTGTTTGAGTCAAATGCTTGTATCGAGTCATAATGAAGTTTTGCAGGAATTCCAGGAAGTAAGGTATAGGTTTTTCCAAAAATTTTCCGGAAACGTAACATGAGAATTCTGTCAGATCATTTCTGACGGCGTCAGGAGTTACAACCTGACGGCGTCAGGTTTAATTTTCTGAAAATTTTTGAAAGTTTTGTTTTCATAAAAAGTTTTTATTAAATCTATAACTTATAATCTCCAGGAATCTGCAAAATTATCATTCCACAAGCATTATATCCTTATATATAGATTTATCCCGCCGATGTTATGCAGGTTTTCGTGTTTGTTTTCTCAGGTTTAACAGGTTATTTTGGACAAGGAAATGTTTTTGGATCAAGCTTATGGTGATGCATTAGTCATGGAGCTTCAACATTCTCTTTGGAAGAAGATCTAACCGTGTTACTTCATTATCCACCGAACGAATCAGGGGAGTATTTGATTTCATTCTTTTACTTTATACTTTTACATCTTGTTATTTGAACATTGGGGACAATGTTCATCTTAAGTGTAAGGGGGGGTAAAAGTACGATTAGAGAATACAATTGCGCTTGATTTTTGTTGGTTTAATAGTGGATGTGTAATAAAACTGAGATAAATACCTGTTAGGGTAATTTTAGTGCCAAATTTAAAATTTTTTACAACATATAGGAGTGAAACTTTGATCTTAATGAGCGTCTCACGGATAGGAGTTATATGACTAGCACAAAAACCGTACCACTAAAAAATTTTCCACCCCCAAATATGTGAGGTTCGCCCCTAGAATTGGTAGGAAAAGCATTTTGCTATGATGTGTGTACCGGTAGCACTTAGATTCTATAACTTGCGTTAGGACCATTCCAAGGCCACAAGTGAGACTACATTCGTGTAGTTAGATTTACTACATGATAAGAGGCATTAGGATTCACCCATTGTTTTACACCTGTGTTTTTGTTATAATTACATTGGCTACATTGGTCAAGTAATTCTCCCACACCCTTTGCGTTGTACTCATTTTTAGTACACGATACCCCTAGTACACCCCTCAGAGCCTATCTTTTCGTTTCGACCTTTAAGCATTTTACTTAAAGGAAGAATTTGTTACACCCCACTAAAATGTACACCCAAATCGCCTTAGCCTACCTTGTATGCACTCATTTTTAGTGCATTATTGTGACAACATTTGTTTAAACCCAAGTTAATTATCTAATTGATTACATGGTTGCTAAGTCGAGTCATATCCTTGTACATATTGTTTTGGGACGATTGGGACTCATGGGTAAAGTACTAGTGTAATAGAGTAATGGGGAAGATCATCATTTATTACCCCCATATGTGCTAAATATTTTAAAAGTACTCCAAGTTTTTCAATTATCTTAATTCGAGTCATTAGAATAGTTATTTGTAAAGTTATGTAAAAGTTCAAGTGTAAGGGGAATGCAATGCCCCTATGATGTATTATTTTGGATGGTAGGGCAAAAGTGTATGCAAAAAAAAAAAAAAAAAAAAAAAAAAAAAAATCAAGAAAAATACAAAAAAATGAGAAAAAGAAAAGTAGAAAAAAAATACGGACTACCATCCCGTTTTATTTTATGTTTATTTTATGTTTTTGTTATTTTCTTTCATTAGCTTAAGATTGAGTCGAGTCTTGGCTTAGCAACATTGTATAGTACATGTAATTGATCAAGATCTTTAACTCGCCACCAGTAAAATATCCCTTATCCAACAAAATCGTGTTTTCCTTTTCCCTACACCTAACGTTATAACCCATTTAAAAGCCCTCTTTGATAGTTTATCTTTGGTGCTTACGCCGAGTGGAGGAGGTTTTCGATCCTTTCCCAAGCCTATGGTAATCTATTTGCTATGACAGGTAGTGAGAGATATTATCCGTTTTCATTTATGAGATTTATTTTGATGACACTTGAGAGATGTGAGTATCTAAACACTACTTGTGAGGTGCTAGCTTATAATCTCCGTGCTTATTATGATTAAAGTGGAACGAATATTTGTTGTAATTACTTTTATGTTAGCATTAAATGACCCCTAACTTGTATTTTGATTAGAATAAAAGCGCATTTGCTTGAGGACAAGCAAATCTCAAGTGTAAGGGTATTTGATGAAGCGAAAAGTGTACCACTTTTAAGGGGTCATTTAAGCCCTAAATCGTATTTATTTGATCAAATATTGCCCTAAATCGTTCCTTTTGTCATTTTAGGTACTTTTGAGAAGAAATCTGGAAAAGGAAGCATTTTGGACGTTTTTGGAGCATAAAAGTGAAGAAAACGACAAAGTCTCAAAATCTTGCTTGAAGTTACCTTTGACGGCGTCAGGATTAACCCTGGACGGCGTCATGGCTTGGCAAAAGTGGTGGATGTGAAATTTACTCACGATAAGCCAGAGAAATTGCATGGAAATTCTGACGGCGTCACGCTTTAATCTGATCAAGGTCGTCACGTTATAATTTAAAGAGGGACGGCGTCACGTTCATAGTCTGAGGGCGTCAAGCCTTGATAAGCCAGAACGGATTTTTGAGAGCTAAAGAGGGACGGCGTCAAGAAGGTCATCCGAGAACCCTAAAAGCGGCGAGGTGACGGCGTCACACTCCATAAAGTGACGCCGTCAGATCCAAAAATCTATATATAGTTTTGCAATTCTTTGTCATTAGTGTGGAACTTATTGGGGAACTTTGTGTGTGAAAACCCTAGGACGAATTTGGCAGCTCTTTCAAGGCTTTTTGCCTTGAGATCTTCCATGTTACATTGAAGATAAGTTATCAATTAATCATTCAATATGTCTATGTGTTGTTTGATTCTATCTTATTCTTGTCTTTTGTTTAACATGTTAGGCTAGATTTATCTTGTGTTTGCTTAGATCTAATGAAACCTAGCTAATGATTATTGGTTATTAGTGTGTTGTTAGTTGTATTGGATGATTGTTCATCTATGTTAGGGTTAAGAAAACTGGCTAACTTCCTAATCGGTAACTTGCTTGAACGTCTTAAGAAACATGAACCAATGCGTACTAAAGGTTTTTATGGTTGTATTTAATGCACAAGCGAATTCTAGTGATCCCATGTTAGGAGCTTCCTAGCCGGCTCGACATAGGAGTGAAGTAGGAGCTTGTAGAGTTGGGGAAGTACGTACGCCACCCCACGAATGGTATTAAGGAATACACCCGTCATCCACACGACTAATACACACTAATCAACCAGTAAAAGATAGTTAGGGAGTAAGGAAATCTAAGTAAACACATTTCCCTCCACATAAGTTTTCACCGACATTTTCATTTTTGTTATTTTATTTTATTTGCATTCGTGGTAATTTGGGTTAGTTGACTAGCAACTAATTCCGCCCACTCTTTCAAACCCGAGATTTTACTTGCTTTCATAAAAATATAAAAAACATAAAAAGAATCTTCTCTCACCCTTAGACCTATTAAAGTAATTTTTCATACCTAACGAACACTATTCCCTGTGGAGAATGATCAATCCCCCGTACTTACCACTACACTATACTACATCGGTCAGGTACACTGCCTAGTGGGGTTGTAAGCCTCTTGAGATTCCTCGAGAGGTAAAACCTGTTGTAAGGTCGCAAAACCACGCATCATTGTTGTTGATGATAGACAAATGGTTGGGTAACTGGTGATGTATTATTTTCAGGTTGCATACCTGCATTTGTAGTTTGTGTACAAACAATTGGCATTTTGATCTGGCAACTATGGATAGAGTCCAACGTGTTTGCATTCTACATAAGCATTTGTGAATTCTGGCCACCACATGGACTTTGCACATTGCAAGATAGATCATACGACGAATAGGCCGCATTGTTTACTGGTAAGACTGAAACCAAACTTTAGGTATTAAAAAGCAAAGCTGCAAATCTGAATTGAAAAAAATAAAAAATAATTAGAAAGACAGTTTACCTTTCGCTTTCTTTGAATTGGCAACAGTTTTTTAGTCACTGACAATTTGCTTTCTCTTTTTGGTATTAATATCGGAACAAAAAAACTGGTCTACGAAACCTGGGTAGTAAACTGTTTGTGGTTGCATATCTATATCTGCAAAATGGGGTTAACATTTTGTAACCCCAACTTTTTATATCAATCAATATGTAGGTATGATCATAGTAACGGTCACCTTTCATTTCCTTTAGGTGGTTAACTATTGTTGATTCACTTGTGATACATTTCCGTTTGCAGTTGTTAAGATTGGCCAAAATTCCCGAATTATCATTTGAATTCTCTGTTTGGAAGTTCCTTTCATGAATTTCTTGTTGACACATCGTCTTCCCTTTTATAAATTCTGCAAAATAGAAGGCATATTTAGTAAGTTGTACATTTTTACTTTATTTATTTAGTTATAAAAACCACAATTGTAAGACTTACCTGTATCATTAGTTGACGTATTCTCACGATACTCTGTCATTGGATATTTCCAACAATCCTGTTGTATCTCGGTTTTCTCTTTTCTTTGTTGCAATAGATCATGTAACATGGTAGATGCTATTTGTTTGTTTGAGCTATGCTGAATCCGTGCAGCCGTTTGGTTTACACCATATTGCAAGGGTGCAATTGGTTTAATGGTTTTCTGAACAAAGTCGCTTCCAAAGTTGTTTACTGAACCACTCTTATCTTTATTTTCATGGTATCCTTTTTTTTGTACATTGGTATAATATACCACTGGTGTTTGGACATTGTCATGTGTGCAGGGAATTGTCGCAATTTCATTGGAATGACAATTTTTTTTTTTCAATTTCACTAAAAAAGTCAGTAAGTGCTACAAAATTAGTCTTTCCATACCTTTTTTTTCTCATAATCTTTTATACTACAACTAATGCTACAATTTTTGTTCTTTTTCTTAGCAGTTGCACTATCAATGGAAAAGTAAAGCATGTAGAAACAACACAAACGAAGAGCCTACTGTGTATATGTAAGATGCAAGACACTAATATGCTTATATATTCTGTTACTTTTTCAAGATCAATAGTGAAACACAAAATTTATGGACAGTGAAAAAAAAAAAAAAAAAAAAAAAAAAAAAACACAAAAAAACATGTAAGTGTAGCATAATTGAATCTGATCTAGACATATTTGTATTGCATGCATGGAAATAATACACTTATGTAGAAACTTAGATGAACATACCTATGTTACTAATATGAAATCGTTGCAGCTAAAAGGGTTACTACTCTGGGCAAAATTTGATCTGCTGTGTGAACTGCTTCTTCTGGATTTTTTTGGTTTTTTTTTGTTTTTTCCTTTTCCTGGGTTCAATGTATAAGTTTAACAATCTGTATGGTGTAGATATATTTTTTTTAATCAATGTATTCAAGAAGCTTCATTGTCAGAAGAAGGACATAATTAGTGTACACATGTATGGCTTACATTGTATATCGGTATAAGTAACCATCATTTACCTTACTAATCCCGAAGGTGGTTGTATTAGAAGGGTGATTAGCATATACCGTACGTGAATAGGAAATTTTGGCCTTGCAATAGGCTAATCATAGCCGGCCACAATGGCTCCCTACATACTAATGTTGGTGATTAAGTTGTTAAACATAACAGGTGGCCCAATGAGGTTCACATTTTTTTAGATAAACCACAACATAATGATCCACCATTATGCATAAGCAAATTCGGTTGAAATCTTTTATGGGCTTATATGTTCCGCACCATTTTTGAAATGTTGCAAATAAATCACTTTTGAATATGAAATCTATTTTTAATGGTTGAGGTAAAACCATTCTTTATACTTTGTGTTTTGATACCAATTTAGTAGCACCCAAACATGTATGCTTCCGCTAAACCAGATTTTGGGGGTGTTACATATACTATTGTTGTTCCCTTTACACACTTAGAAGTAACTACAAAGTTAATCTAATTGTGTTTATGACTGAGATTAGTGTATTGATTAATTATAACAAATAAATTAAACGTAAAGATGAAACACACAAGTTTTTCAACGTTTAAATTCTTATTAGAAATTAATCAAAAGAATCTATTGCCCAAGTGTTTGCGGAAAACACTTGGGATTGAATAGATAAGGTATGGTTTGTCTCCTATCTAAACTCAAGTTATTCTTGAGTGGTAACAATATAGACCCACTAAGCTATCTCAGGGACTTGGTTACTCTTTGTAGGAGAAAAGTGGTTTTGTGAAAGTCTAAGCTTTTAATGCACAAAACTTAACCCATTTTTCTCCTATTTGTTCCTATTTATACACAAGTATAAAAGAGTACCTATTATGATTAAAAAATACAAAAAGAATAACCTAGCGTATCTGACAACTATAACAGTATTTGTCATTTCCAAGAACTAATAGGAATAGGCTAAAAGTCTTTCCGAGTGTCAGGTCTGTCACTTCTTGACTTTAAGCCGTTTTAGGGAAGGTTTGTTTCTGGCCCGATAAGACTTCACCTTATCTTCTCAAACTCTTCCCGCCTAATCCCGCCATTCTTTCAGACTTCTGATTCTTCAGTCTAGGTCTTTAGTCTTCAGTCTTCAATCATTTATTGTTGTTGAGGAGACTGGGGTTCAGTGAGTTCTTGTCAAATACTCACTGAACTCATTACCTTCTTCTTTGGCTTAAGTGACATTCAGGGAGTTCCGCCTCACTGAATGGTGAATCTTTCTTCTTAGACTCGTCCTAAGCATCTTGAAGGTAACTCACTGAGTGACTGTTCACTCAGTGACTTGAGAGTGTTTAAGGTTGATTAACACTTGGCTAATTTGTGTCCAAATCCTATTTTCAGGACGCTTGGGTACTGACGGACCCAACAATCTCCCCCTATTTGGATATAAATTATGCCTAAGTGTTTTGATCAGTTATGAGTAAGCAAATGGGCTTCTTCTCATACTAAATATACTAGAAAGCAATGAAAGGATACTGATATAACAAAAACATGGGCCATCATTTTATTAATATCATTACAAAGTCCTAACATCTAACATAATACTCAGGGTTCTTGTACTCCACCTTCCAAGATACCCAGGAGTTCCAGTTTAGCTTTCTTCGACACTAACACTTCTTTGTCAGGTCGCTCATTCATCATCCTATCCAACATCTTGACAAACTCTTCATTTTCAGGGCCCTTTACTTGAAGTGCCATTAGCTTGTATGCTAGGAGAGTTATCGTTTCGACAAGGTTGATATCACTGACTCGCTGAAAGGCAGGTTGGTCAAACTCATCGACAAAGAAGATACCGTACTCAGGCTCCTTGATGACCAGGTTGGGGACAAACTTGACTCCCTGAGGATGAATCCTGTCGCAATGAAGAGCAGCTATGAATTGTTCAGGCTCCTGACCCACAGCTTTTCTTTTCCTCCTGGTCTTCTGAGTAGGTTCAGGGATTGACTGTCCCTGAGAAGCAAGCGCCTTCTCATGATCTATTCCTAAACTCTTAGCTACCTTCTCCAGTTCCTCGTATTTAGAGTTCAGGGTTTTTAGAAGACTTGGAACGATCTTTCCTTGCTTCTTCCTTAGGATGGGCATCATCATGTCCCATTCCCTTAGCCCATAGTATGAGAATTTGAAGGGCTTGTTAACCTCAGACTTTCTTGGTCCCCTGTGAACCGTTACGCTTATAAGCTTGGTCAGGTGAATGGTCATATCAGTGATGGTGCCTTCTCCCTTGGTCTTTGTCATGTGCCACATATACCTCTCCTAGGTTCTCTTCCTCCTTTCTTCTCTAAGCTTGGGCTGCTGATTGTGTTCTTGAATGAGGTCAGCCGGAAGCTTGAGGAATTCTTCCCCCTTGATGTCCTTGTCAGTCTCCTTGATCACCTCCTTGGCAACCTCAAAAATTACTGGTATGTTGAGTTGCTCAGATTTTTCTTTGGCCCTTCTTATGTCCTGTTCATGCAAGACTACGGCCACTTCCGCTGGAGTTCCATAGAATTTCCCTCCACCATCCAATTCAACCTCAAATGGTGCATCAGGGTCTGGACGAATTTCAGATGATGCCAGAACCAATTGCACTTGAGGAGTAGATTCTTCAGTCACCATGATTCCCTTCCCTTTGTCAGTGGGAGGGGGTTGACTGGTGGAGGTCTCAGGGATTTCTGTTGCTACTGCTTCAGGTTGTACGGGGTTTGCAGCAACAACAAGTGCAGAAGTTGAAGGTTCAGGAGTTGGATCAACAAGTTTCTCCCCCTCAACAGATGCTGGAACTTCAGTGTATGCACCTGTTGACTGAGGAGTTGGGGTAACCGGAGAGGCTTGAAGAATAGACAGGATGCTGGAGACCTTCTTCTTTATGTCAGTGGTCTCATTCTTCAGTGTGGACATTTCTTCTGCCATTGTAGCCTGAGTTTTAGCGAGTTCAGTTACCTTTGTGGTGTAATGGGTGATCAGCTCATTATGTTTGTTGGAGAGCTGATCAAAGGCTGAGGATAGCATGGACAGGCACTCCTTGGAATCAGTGACTGACTGCTGAATAGAATCTTGCTGAGACCTTATGGGTTTAAGATCCACCCTGTAGCAAACTGCAAAATTTCACTATAATTAACAACGTTTAATTATATATTAATCTCCGTCACTATTCCTAATCACCATTTTTACGGGAAAATTTAAATTTTTTTTTATTATATTATTTTAACGCGAAAACGTTATCACATAATTTATAAAATAACGGGACGAGCTCACACGCAATTTACAAAATCAAAATACACAAAATATTACTAAATGGGCTAATTTAATACCAAACCAACATCCCCTTTCCGGTTACTGTTCAAGCAGCCCACCACCAAGCCCAACTCTATTATTATAGCACATTTCCAGTCGAGCAGACCCTCTCCAAACGCCCCGTTTTTCTTTCAATTTTTAAACACGACATGTATATATTTTTGTACTCCCTATTTATTCTCCCACCAAGGAATTAGGACGCAAAGTATCAACTCCTAACATCATCATTTGATACGTTTTAAAGGATCAAAGCAAACAGCCTTTGAGCACCCACTCAACATATAGTAATTTTCACAAAATCATCCGTTTTGACTCAAACTTGTTTCCACCCCATTCTAATGATTGTAATTGATCATTTGTGAGTCATTGAGAGAATATATCAACCAAGATCTTAATGTTGCATGTTAAAATCAATTCTTGTACATATTAAAAGTGCTAGTCAACATATAATAAACACAAGGCAACTCATATTTGTCTTCCTCACTCACACACTCCCTTAAAGTCATATAAGATCTAAATATCTAACACAAAATCTCTCATATTCCTGACAATGAACAACCCCCACAAGTGGTGTATGTTTTAAAAAGATATTGACACTATACGTGTTATATTTTATACGTATAACTCATTTCTCCTTCACCACCTCTCCCACACAACTCCCTTCATGTTTTCTCAGTCCCTTTTCACCATTTAGAAAACCCAAAACGATCAGAAGCAATCACCATCTCCTTTTGAAGCTCATTCGAAAACCAAGGATTATATATATATCGTATATATTGGGTATAGCGACTTGTGGATTTTTCTTCTTGTTCTAGTCCTTCGAACGCATTCATTCACCACCCTAGAGGTGTTGTAAGTCCCCTCGTATCATTTCTAATTCATTTAGTTTCATTTTATATCACCATGCATAGCATAGAATTTGATTCGAACGTATATACTTTGTAATTATTTTTACGTATTACATTTCATACTAGAACGCCAAACATGATTTGCCTCCCTTGTGGAAGGCCTAGGAATCATGAGGAACACTCATATCACGTTTATTTTATGTTTACATGCTTATTCGACACTCATTTGATCATACCTCACACGTACAAAAATCATTCAACTTAAAATTTTCTAAGTCTTTTACTACTTGAAAGCTGTCCAAAGTCGCGACATATATGGCCTTGTAAAACCAAATTTAACTTAACAACCACCCCATATTTTTACACGACCTAATAGACCATGCTACTAGCTACAAGTTTCGTATTTATAGTTCATAAATATAAGCTCATCTAGTCCTCCTAATTTGGCCAAAGTAAATCGACAGACACCATTTTTAAAACAGTTAATATAAATACAAATTGGACTAAAAGCCCAATAAGCTCTTTTTAAGCAAACCACATAAGCTGGACCTAAAAGCTCTTTTGATATGAAATTAGGACATTAAAAATGAGCCTAAGGATAAGCCCTACTTGTCTCAAAGCTCACAGATTGTTAAACGCTAACGGGCCTTTAATTTAGCTCGTTAAGGCCCATTTATTGAAAAATAAGCTATTTTAGCAAATAAGAAGTTGAAATAAGTTTTAATAATCTTCAATAAGCTCCAGAAAAATTCGGAATATTTTTCCCCATAATTTTTGGACGTTTGGACTAAATTTGCAAACAAGTTTTACTTTGGAGGACTAAAACTGTCAAACCTTTAAAACACGGACTAAAACTGCCAAAACAGAAACTTTAGGATAGAAATTGATATATTATCATATTTCAAGCTCAGAAAGTTATTTTGTACATGTAGTGGACTATAAATGTAATTTATACATAATTAAGGACTAACGGTGCAACGCTAACGCCGTTTCGGTGTAAAGTGTAAAAACAGTAAAATTACAAGGACCAACAGAACATGATTAATATTTTCATTTCTATATTTCATTTTATGAATTCCCATCACGTCACGTGCATTTTTGTATAATTCGTTTACTTAATATTTAACGTTCGTTATATTTATATATAAAGCGTTTTAAACGATTTAACTTCCCGTTTCGTTTCACCACTTTCGAGGAAACGATATTATTGGTTTCAAAGACATGAAAACAAGATAATAGTATGAATAATATTATTTTTGAACTTTAGGCATTTTAAGCATATCACTCTCACGTCACCGATCAAATCGTTATCGATTTCTCATTTTCACACTCGTTATTCTTTGTAATTTAGAATCTCAGACTTCCCTTATATTCAGGTCTCGTGTTGAAGCCGTTCCCATAATCTTACTTGATTTCATAATTCCACCTTGTCAGATACGCTCAAGGTGAGTCATAGCCCTGTTTTTATACTTGTGTTATAAATACTATTTGGGGGAGATACATGCTCAATTATATTTTATTACTTTTACAAGTACACTGAAAATTCTCATGATTTACTCAGAATTATAACCCCTACCTTACACGTTTTGATTTACTCTTTGGGGGAGATATATGCTTGTTTTACTTGCAAATTACTTGTTTAGCTTAAACACTGAACTCAGATGATAACATTTTCAAATTGCTTATTGTAACATAATACTTGTTTTCACGATACACATTCACGTAACACCATGAATGTACAGCCCACTCATATATGTTAATTCCATATTTCATTGGAAATACTTGCTAGAGTTAAAAGCATACATTTTATGTACACCATTAAGTTGATATTGCCTAAGTTACCGTATTGCTATAAAGTCCCTTTATCATGAGCCATTAATCACTACGGTGAACGCGAATATAGTGGACAGCTTCAAAACCTGTTTGAGGTTGACAACATATCCCACTAAATACTGGACGGAATGCCTTTGTGGTTAGTCGTATTCAGTCGCGATGCACTATATTTGAGAAAAATAGGAATCGGCAAATCACCTATTACATGAGGGCCATAAATCCATCATTTCTTTGATGTTGATCACCTCCATTTTACAGTACTTTATTAACGTTTGCGTGTCATGAGGCTTAGAGCAATATATTTATATGAATATATATGTTTTCATATATATTTAGATACAGCTGTATAGTATTTCACCACACCACATTTGTAGATTTCAGGCATAACATCATTGTTTTCACTCCATGCTAGGATTATGATCCTATATTTGAACTTAACTAATTTCATATATGATTTACTTGTGGTTTTTACCCAACGCCACTCATTACTTGTTTCATCACTGTTAGCATTTATTTCAAACATCACTTCACCTTTGAAATTATTGAAACCCACTGTTTACTCGTACTTGTACATATTTCAAATATCACTGTACACTCTTGAATTAATTGAAATAAATTATTTTTCATTAAACTCTATGAACTCACCAACCTTTGTGTTGACACTTTAAGCATGTTTATCTCAGGTAATTAACGGAGAAGAACAAGACACGAAGCGGACATTGGTGTAAAATCAAATATGTCATTCTTTTCAAATTATCACACCCTTTCATGGGATTTTATTACACTGATATTTCATTTTTGAACAAAAGTATTATTTGAATGGCAAAATAACTTTCAAAACGTCTCTTTTGAGCCGTTTTCTGTGATTATGACTTCGATCCTCACCGTAATACCCTGATTAGTCTTCCGCTGTTATCTCATAATTTAGGGGGTGTTACAGATTGGCATCATCGCTATAGTTATAGAGAACCAAATGTTTTCAAACATTGGACTATAACTACACTTTCATAATGAATGATTTTACTCCATACCATTTTACGCCCTCCTTGTCTACATATCACCATGCTTAGTACATTACCTATTAGGATTATTTTACACTAATCTTTACACGCTTGATATTTACTCTACACACGTTACACACTTTATTACTTCACACTTACTGTTACACCTTTAACGTATGAATTACTTAAAATTACTATTTGCGGATTTCTACAGTACCATGTCTTCCAAACCAGTTGATATTACCAAAACTATCCTTCGTACTACTCGTACATCACCTACCTATCAGATTACTCTGGATGCCGAAGATCCCTATGTATTAATGTCACAACCCCAGCCTAATACGGAACTTACTCAATTACCACTCCCATCATCACCTACTCACTCGCCTCCACGTCAGAAACTTAGGAGAACTACTGAATCTTATTCAGATGAAGAGTTGATTAGTTGTCCGACAACATTCGAGGTTGGACAGAATTCACACCAAGAAACGATTTGGAAAGATGTTGAGCCAAATTCTCCATTACCTGACACTCCAGATTCCTCAATGCCATACATCCCAGACGACGTATCTTCACCTAATTCCCCTAACTATAATTTAAACCCTCGTGATTCAATATGGACTCTTCTTTATCAACAAGCCAGCACCCTAGACATTCACACTGAACAACTGGAAGGGTTACAACCATTACGTTTTGAATGGTACGACCGTAACATTGATACTCTGTTTAGAAGAGCCGATGCCGAGAGGCGAGCAGTGTTTGACCTAGGAATGAAGGTTGATAAGATGAAGGATACTTACAACCATGAACTTATAAGCTTGGATTCCAGAATCCGCTGTTCAAGAAGAGACCACGGTCAGACACATGGTAGAGTTGAAGACGTTGAAAGGACCCTATGGATAGCCAGAGACACGGCAAGAAACCAGGGTCAGAAGATTTCCGCCTTAGAAACCATGTTGGCTACTCAGATGAGGATGCACCAGGAATCCCAGAAAAGCTTCTCAGACATGAAAGCTACACAACTAGAACTTGAGGCAAAAGTTAGACACCTACGTCAAGGACGTAACTAGTCTTAAGTTCACATATATCGTTGTTGTACCCACTAAACCAAATAGTTTTTGGTTAGTATTTCACGTATTTTCCAATAATTCTAAAACTCTCAGAACTTGTAACCGACCTTTAATCAATAACAATCTCCTTATGTTATATCTCTCTGTTGTGAATAAATTCTTTCTATCATACCCTATCATGATGCTATGCATGCATGTAATGACTTCTCATACCCTCATGCAAAATCTCACCATTCGTTACTCTCTTTAGTAGACAAATGACTCCACGCAAATCAATGGAGCATTAATAAAAGACCTTGTATCATTTGTTTTGCAAAAACAATCAATCAAGTTATTAATACTATGTTGTTTACAGTGATTATATCCAGACTTACCATGATATTACCTATGATTATTATGATTCCTTATACCTGCCGTAACTAGGCTATAACCATAGAATTTCCTAAGACAAATTTTCGAAAGAAAACTTGATGAATGAAGAGAAAGTTGCTGAACTTCAGCTTTTGTAGATGAATCAGTTTGTTCCTTAGCAGTTCCATACCAAAAGTTGATCATTTATCTACGATGCTACCCAGACACATCGTAATTTTATGATTCTCAATTGGTTATAATTTCGCATTGTGACCACATTGTTAGCACTAGTATACAAATACCTTATTACTCAAATTATTCTAACATGGCCATTAGGTGGATTCTAAATCCGTGTTTCTTGTGATATTGATAGAAGATGGCCAGCATGAACAATACAAATACCCCACCAGCACCAACCACAACTATGACTCCTGAAACTATCCGGAAGTTAGTAAACAACATCATTATAGTGGTACTCGAAGTGACTACAGTAGCTCGTCCGAGTAGCAACGATATGGCAAGAGAAGAAAAGAAGACGGTTGTGTCCTGTAAGCCTACCCATGAAAGTTTCACGGGTTGTAGACCAGCTTACCATAAAGGTCCAGAAGGAATGACTAAACCTACCATCACCTATACCCAAGGATGTCCCAACCAAGGAATTAAGCGAGGTGCTACGCCCAAGAAAAATGACCATAAGCGAAAACTCGATGAGAGAAAAACCACTATCCCCAACAACTGCAAGTACCACAACAACATCTGTATCCGCAATCATCTACAAGATCGCGTCGACTACCACCGCCAACAAAGGTTCAGACAGGAAGCTGACAGAGAATGCATCACCACACCTGCTAACGGAGCTGGTTATCGTTGAAAACTACCTCTATGTCAGCGATGCAAGTTGCATCACACTGGATTTTGTTTTGCTAAGTGTGGGAAATGCCAGATAACAGGCCACAAGACAAGAGACTGCAAGGCCCCAAACAGAGGAGAACAGCCATCAACCGTAGTAAGTCACGGATGTGGTGGAAAAGGACACTACAAGAATCGTTGCCCAAACTATAATACCAATTAGAAAGTCAAGGCCAGTACAAGAGAATGAAAACTCGTTAGCACCTCAACGACGTCAAAGGATGACACCAATGATGAAGCAGAAGAATAAATTCCTGTTGTAGATAGATAAACCATAGTTTAAAACTTTCTAAGTTGTATTTCTTTTGTACTTTACCTTAGGTAAGATGGATGTAACCTAAGTGTAACAACTACCGCTCTACCGTATGAAATCTCTACCTTGTAATATTTTCGTAATAATCATAATCTACGTATAATTTTAATTTCTATTCCATTTGCCCTATTCGTAGTCGTTACGTAACAATACACTGTTATCACCTTAGAAATTTGATTAATATCATTTCTGACCGAACAGTAGACTATCAACATTTTGTAAGAATTCTCACATGAAACCTAAGATTCATTTCAAGGATATCCTATTATCACCCTAGAAATTCCTGACTCATCACCGTAGTATGAACAAAAATTTTCTTATTCTTTTGAAAAATAATTATGTTGTCATTTTACAAAAACAACACGTTGAACACCATCTAAAACTTTTTGAAAAGTATAAATACCGCAGTGACTAAGCCAAGCATCACATCATTTGGTCCTCAATTATACATAGCCTGATCACCTATGTCTAATTTACGAAGAATCATGTCATAAATGGAACAGTTATCTCTTCAGATTCCCTAATAACAATTTTCATTCAAAAGCAAAATCTTGAGACAAAATAAACTGTTCATGAACATCACTTTTGACAAACCCCAATAGATGTCTACACCTATTACCCATCACCTTTATGATAGGAAACCGACAAAAGTACAAACATTGGAAACCCTAAGAATTCTCAAAGACTTATGGAAAGCACAAATAGCATAAATTTTATTAGAATCCTCGAAAGTTAATACATAGTGATATAATTAGCATCAGAAGTGCTAATGTTACAAGGACTACAATAAAAGGCATAGAATCACCAATAGGTTGACCCATCATAGCAACAAATGTCACACCCTGAATTTACCTGTTAATGGCAGCGATATGAATACCTTGGTGTGACTTTCATGGCGTCTCATACAATGGATATATTGAACGACCTAAAGTGTCGTTTTGAAAATACACGTTTGATCATAAATAAAATCAGAGTTTACCAAACATAGGTCCCAAATGATGTTGCAAGTTTATATAACAAAACCATAGTAGATCAAACGTTTACATAAGTGCATGAAAATAAGTGATGCAAGTCGACCCCGCGACTCCAAAATAGCCAAATGCATGTCCACACGCTAGCTAATTACCTGAAAATACATTGCTAAAAACGGTCAACATAAAGTTGGTGAGAGATCATAGGTTTAATAAAATGAAGGTATACGATAGCCACAAGTATAAAGTGTATGACATAAGTCACATAAAAATGGTGTACAATAGACTTAAGCTCATGACCCCGAAACTATGACTGAATCTGTGGTGCCCCTCAGAGTGTTTTGCCAGGCACTCTAATAAAAAGACATGAAATGCATCCGCTATCGGTTGTTGGTCAAAGCCAACACGGATGGAGGCGTCACCCTCGATAGATCTATCCACTCACTCTCGCTTACAGGTAAATTAACGGTTCATGATATAGGGGACTTTCATATGGCAACAAGGTAACTTAATCTATGTACAAGGAATTTGATACTAGGGCTCGCATATAAAAATGGTTGCAATGTATTCTCCCCCGTGGGATTTGAAATGAAAATAATAAATTGAAAAACGGGGCTATGAAAACTCACCTGGTATGATAGCACAATGATAATGATGAGTAAGATGAAAATGGAACTCGGCCTCTAAACGCGACCTATTATGAATGATATGACTTATGTAAGCAATGATGTAACTCAACTCATGCAAATACTTATGTTAACGATACCACTTGATACTTTTAAAGATACCATTTATTGTCAATATATACGTTTTTGACATATCGTCAAGTTATAAAACATTTCTCGTTTATATATAGTGAAATGGTACTCAATGATCCTTATTTGGTATTATATTGTCAAATATAACAGTTTCGTCGCAAAAATAATACTTTATACGACTTGTGAAAATATAACCATTTTGGCCGTGTAAAACTAGTCGCGAAAATTATATACTTTGTATACATATTAGTATTCCGACTTGACGTTCTCAAAAACCTTATAACAATATTTCAATATCGTTACTTTTGACATTGAATCAACCGCGCCTCGATCGATTTGGTAAACGGCTATCAATATTTCAAGTTATGAAAATACTAGTTTTTAACACTCTATTTTCTACTAAAAAGGGTGCTGTCAAAATATATACATATCGTCGAGTCTTTAAAAGTCCATATTTTGTTCGTTATAAGCTCGTTTTCAACGTTCTATATATCCGCGGGTTCGTATAATTATGAACTAACATATTTTTAATGTCTCGGCTCATCTAGATCACGGCTAACGACTCGTTTTGCTCCTGAAAATTCGGCCAACAGCACATTTTTTTCTGAAAATATAGTTTTCGTCGCGTAACTTTAAAAATTCATATCTTCTTCGTTATAATTCGGATTTTAATGATTCTTGCGCTCACGGGTTCGTTTTTGAAAGATCTTTCTGAATATGAAGGCCAAAATATTTCAAAAGTTTCTGAGTTTTCCAGATCTGTCGTTTAAAAACAGTCCCTTTTCTATTTTGTTTAAAAATTCATTTTCAAGGTTCTAACTTAATCAAATCACTTCATATCAACTCCACAAGTTCGCAAATCCTACCATACACCTTCTTAGGGTGTCATGGGGTCCTAAACATCACCATCCTTGGTGGATTTCATGAAATCATTAATGAAACTTATGGATCTAGTGTTTAAGATAGTTTATGTGCAAAAGTGGTATCTAAAACATAAATAACTTGCATGACTAATTTATATAACTTGAAAATACATAAACATATGAATCAAATGAAAGTAAAATATGAAAAATTAGTGTTCTTGAAGTTACTTACAAAGTATGATGAGATTTGAAGAGATTTGGATGAAAACCTTGAGGTTTTTATTTCAAAACCTTAACAAGGATCATGAAATGAACTAAAATAACACTTGTACTCAAAAAAATTATTGTTTCTTTCTTGGTTCTTGTGGCTGCCGTGGATATGGGAGAGGAAGACAAGAGAAGTGGTTTTTGATCTTTCACTTGTAAAATGTTACTAGTTTATGATGTTTGTGAAATAAATTGCCAAGACAAGATACCTACTACATTAAATGTTGGAAGAAATATTGGAAAGAAAGGATGGGATGGGGCGTACCATAGGTTGAAAATTGGTGCAAGACTTAGATATTTTGGATAATATTGTAAG
This sequence comes from Artemisia tridentata subsp. tridentata, assembly GCA_021014915.2. NCBI lineage: Eukaryota > Viridiplantae > Streptophyta > Magnoliopsida > Asterales > Asteraceae > Artemisia > Artemisia tridentata. Next base: position 133,877,201 of record CP139501.1, read on the forward strand.
AGTTAGTTGTTATTATGTATACTTTGGGTGTTATCGGGTACCGAGTCGTCCTGAAATAAATGTTAACGTAGTGAAATAAAATACAACGAAGTTGTAAAAATTATAAAATTATGTTACTGATAGGAATCGGGTGTCGGAATAATTATCGGGTTAAATTTTCGTAAATTGACGGAGTTATAAGCCCTTAACGAAAACTATAGCAATTGGTTTAATAACACCGGGTAAAATAATAATATAAACTTTATATTATTAAAATTAGTATAAAAATTTATTAGGATCATTGTCTGGAGTACTGGGTATAATTGTTAATAATACTGACTGAGTGGTAACGTTAATTAAATAAATAACCATACGTAAATTTAAATAATGCATAACCGTGCATGAATTAAAATACTGATGATATGCAGACTCCTCTAGTCTATATGATGTGTCCTTACTGACAATGTTATGAATTCACAGCTAAACCGAACTGGTTACGCTGAAATGAATGATGATCATGAATGGTGATTTGTCGAGGTTAGGAAAGTGACCTGAAATTACGGGTTGTGACAGTCGCCCCTCCAAAAGGGAATTCAGTCCCTGAATTCAATTGTTGTTGGTTTCAGAAGCAGGCTCGGGAAAAAGGTGTGGATACTTGCGTCGCATTTGGTCTTCTCGTTCCCAAGTAAACTCGGGTCCTCTTCGAGAATTCCAGCGAACCTTCACGATAGGAATTCGACTTTGCTTTAATAGCTTGACCTCGCGGTCCATGGTTTCTGATGTTGGATGACGTCCATTGGTTGACAATAGGCAAAACTAACGGCATGGGTATTCAACCTTACTTAAGTCCTGAAATGGTTCATCATTGAAGTTGTTACCATGATGGCAAAAATGTAGGTATCGGCTGATAATACGTCGAGGAATGCCTGTCTCGTTTTCATATGCGGATGGGGGAATCCGTTCGGGCATGTTGCTGTTCTTGACATGGAAGTGGGGTTATCCGAAATTTCTACAGGTAGTAGGGCCTTAGGAAGGATCTACATCGATATCCTTGCTTTATCTTGAATATCCATTGAGGAAGCTTGTTGTTATAAGGAAACTCGATCAATGGCAAATGGTTCGCCCAACCATTTCTAAAGTCGATCACACATGCCCTAAGCATATCTTCCAGTGTTTAAATTATTCTCTCACTCTGACCATCGATCTGAGGATGGTACGCAGTACTCATGTCTAACTTAGACCCAAAAGAATCCTGCAATGACTGTTAGAAGTTTGAAGTACGTGATTTTCTCTGTCGGAAATGATGGAAATTGGTGCACTGTGCCTTAAGACTATTTCCTTGTCACAAAGTCTGATAAGCTGCTTCATGGAATGAGTCTCTTTGATTGGAATGAAATGGGTTGATTTGGTGAGACGATCTACTATAACCCAAATAGCATCGTAACCACCTGAAATCTTGGGGAGTTTAGTAACAGAGTCCATTGTAACGTGTTCCTATTTCCATTGTGAAATTTCTGGTTGCTGAAGTAATCCTGTTGGTTTCTGGTACTCGGCTTTTACTTTAGCACAAGTATGGCATTTGCTGACATAAGTAGCTACTTCTACTTTCATGTTTGGCTACCAATAAAACCTCTTGAGGTCCTGATATATCTTATTAGAACTTGGATAAATAAAGTACTTCGACTTTGTGTGTTTCATTAGGAAAGTACTTCTTGAGGTCTGAAAGGTGAGATGAGTAGTATATATGTTGCTGAACTCTGGCGGAAACTTAGGTTTGTATGCCAACTGATCGGTTCTAACTAGAATCTGAAATGGTCCAATACTGAGAGCTCAATCTATCGGGTTACCAAAAAAAAAAATTTATCATGCCTTTCCAAGGCAAGGCTTTCAATCATAGTTCGTGCTTCCACTTGAATCTAGGAGGTTCATTGTTCAAGGATATCAAATCCGAATGATGTGCATCATGCACCAACCTAACTTCCATTGTTTTCTCATTCCTTGTAACTGATTCTTGACTTGTGAAATTCCCTTTGTTGTTTCCCGGTTTAGTTCTAGGCCCGTGAATTTAACTTTCCAAATTCGATATGTAAATGTGTACATGGTCACTTCGGCCATAGGGTGTCTTAAATGGTGCCTTTATATATTCCCGTGATGGCTATTTTTTTTTTTTTTTGCTGATGATGAAATTCGTCAATAATCGAAAGGTTATCCTAATCCATTCAAAGTTGGTTATGTGGTGTTGAATACATCCTATAGTGCTCAGGTAGTTCTCTTAAGGATTCGTCGGGCTAACGATGGTAGAGCGTGTATATCTGATTAGAAAAGGAATATCTTAAAGGAATTGCTAGAAATCTGAGGGGTATCGTCTATCCTTTCGTCGTTTCTATGTCATGAAATATCCTTCATAATGTAGAGTCTCTCCTAGAGAAATCAATGTTAAAAATTCAACTTAATGGCTGAGTGAGTGATGAGTGGTGTAAGTATCCGGTGGAAGTTTGTTAAAAAGGGGGTTCATGAAAGATTCCATTTGTTTACAAAGCTTTTGAATGAAGATTGTTATTAATAATTCCTGAAAATGTGACTATTTTCTTCACGGCATAATTCCTCCTGAATTATACATAGGTGATCAGGCTATGTATAATTGAGGACCAACGATGCGTTGCTTGGTTAAATTGAAACGGTATTACTTTTTCCCAAAAGTTTTAGATGGTGTTCAACGTGTTGTTTTGATAAATGGTTTTCTAGATATTTCCTTTGAAAGTAACATGAAAATTGTCTCGCGTAGCGGTAGTAAATACTTGATAAAATGACAGAAAATCCATTTATAGGGTGGTACAAAATGGCTTATTTTGAAAATTCTGAAAAACAATTCTCCCGTAGGGTAGTAAAATAACTTGCATTATATTTGTTGAATGGTTCATTGGATACATGGATGAATCTTTCGAAATGGTAATAGTCTACTAATCTGCCAAGAGTGAAATCAGTTTAATCCCTAATAGGATAGTGGTATGTTGTTGTGGAACGATTGAAAATGGAGCAATTGAAATAGAAATGGAATAACCCAAGGTTGTGAGTATCAGGGAAATAGCAAAAGATAGTTATTACATTGGATAGAAGAGTGCTTATATAACTAGGTCAGGTCAACGTACCAACGGAAAATTACAATGGATAGATACGACCCTAAGGGCTCGAAATACGGTTTATGATAGAAGGCAGGAATCCCTTTCCATTAGAACCTGTGCCATCAGTTTCTGAGCCATCCTGTTTGCCTCATCACATGTTTGCGGGTCAGAAGAGATCACATCTCCACAGATGTTTTTAGGTAAACCACCAATGAAGTTTTCCAACTACTTCTCATTATTAGGAACCATAGACGGGCATAAAGCAGCCAACTCTTAAAATCTTCTGAGGTATGTCTCAATGTCATTACCCAATGTCACTAGTTCATAAAACTCGACCTCCAACTTCTTCACTTCCGTGCGTGGACGAAACTTCTTCGTCAACAAATTCTTGAATTCATCCCATGTATGCTTGTATGCATTATCCTTTCCAATGAGCTCGGTGTAGGAATTCCACCATGATATAGCTTCATCAGGGAGTATACTAGCAACAAACTTTACCTTAGCTTCCTCAGGACAATAGCATAGGTGAAATACAGATTTGGTGTGCTCAAACCAATGAATCATAGCAATGGCTTCTTCAGTACCTTTGAATTTGATGGGATTACCACTTTTGAAGTCCTTATACGTACACTTTCTCCCATTAGTTCCATTACTAGCTTCCCCAGATGTCTCTATCTGAGGAGCAGCCTCAACGGCTCTTTCAACCACTAGTGTTTCAGGAATACTATTCTTAACAAGCTTTTGGATAGCTGCTTGCGTCATGTTCGGTGTAGCCGATGTAGTCTTAACTTTCCTTGGTGCCATGTTTCTTCAAAACCATAAAAGAATACAACCATGAGTACTCGTAATAGCAACGATCATTGTTCACTATGTATACCACCACAATCATGCGTATATCCTCATAACACATGAATACAACACTTGAAAATTTCGGTCTACATTGACCGGTGTCATAGATAGCACAACCATACCCATATAGTAAAGTCAATACTTGGGGATCTCGTTGTACAACAATCAAAATACCACAAGCTTCTTTGAACTACGCCACACTTCCCGTGGCTAGGATGATAGTAAAAGCGAGTAAAGGTAAAAGCTAGGATGATGTCCTTTTCAATGAATCCAGGGTTGTGGCGTCATAAGGTTAAGATGAGTCCTGAAGTGAGGTCCGAGGTTGTGCATCGATTCATGTCCGAGATAATGTAGATTCCAATCCATTCTTGAGGAATCTAGTGATGTTCCTGTTGAGTCCGTGATCTTGGTGTTATCCACAAAATGTTATTTAATTCATGTCAAGTGAGAATGGGAAAAGGGAAATGACAATGGTCGTACTGAAAGGCAAGGTTAGGCTCCCGAATCTCGAAGGTCTCGGTGTCATATCTGATTGGTGGGGTGTTGTTACGATGACCAATGATGAAATCCAACTCATCGGCTTAGAATGTGATGTAATCAAACTTGGTAATGAGGAGGGTGTTGTGAAGAGTTCTCTTGTGGTGGTGTAATATTGCTCAAAGCATCTTGTTGGTTCATTATGTCATGGAAGTATGAGTCGGTTATACCTGAGATAGTATAGAGTCCTTGCGAGGAATGCCACTCTTTGGCGATTTGTTGTTACTCTTGTTTGGTTTGTGGGGCATCTAAACCCTCACGTGTAGTCTCAATTAATTAGAGATCATCATCTAACGATGAAGAGTAGTAGGTTGTCTAACAGTAAGGGCTCTCGAACTCTCATCAACCTTAGTCTATAAGGTGGTGTAGTGTCCTTAGTGGTATATGGTAATGGTGTATCAAATCACGTACGCTTCTCAAGCGGTAAATTAAGTATGTGGGTAGAGTCCCTGAGATGTGATGGTATAAATGGGGTTCCATATGATGATGATGAAGTCGATGGTGATAATACTGAAGGAATCACTACCCTCTTTTACGCTATCTTGCGATGTCTAAGCGGTAAAACTGGAGTATGCACTATGGGACGACCAATAGTGGTATGAGTAGCTGATAATGGTGGTAATACATGAGTGGTGAGTGTTCTAATAATGAGGGAATGAAGATATACTATCTTTCTTGCAATAAACATCCTAATAGGTCCATAAGGACTAAGCATGTACGTCTTATCAAATGGTATACTCTGTATGGGTTGAAGTAATAGGGACATCCCTGTTCCTAAGATACCTTAATGGTGATAATGATGGTGTAGATGCGACTTTACCCTCCTCAAGGGCTCGGTCTCGGCATCGGATGTTATCCATAGTGAGTATGATGTAAGGTCAACTGGTGAAAGAACGATGTGATGTATGAGTAATGGGCACCCTAGGAGTAGAGGCAACAAAACGTACGCTCTTCCTAGGACCCCCGATCGTCTTGCGACGTCGGAACATAAGAGTTGGATCCTGTGGAAACCGGAATAGTATGGGATGATGAATCTGTAGGTGCACGAGTAACCAAAGGTGGTGCAATAAGTGAAATCTGAGGAGTAGGTGCAACAATGGGAGTAGTAGAAGACATAGTGTCCTCGATGTAAACATCAGAAAGTATAACCATAGGGTGGGAATTGGAAGACATATCTCTGTGGCAACAATGCAAAATGAAATGAATAACCCATGTAATGAATCCTCGTAAATAATAATGTGCACTTATGATGTAATGATGAGACGCTACCGTTGGGGTAGTTATAGTCTAGGGTCCAAGATACAACCTAGTTCGCTATAACCTTTGCTCTGATGCCAATCTGTCACACCCTGAATTTACCTGTTAATGGCAGCGGATATGAATACCTTGGTGTGACTTTCATGGCGTCTCATACAATGGATATATTGAACGACCTAAAGTGTCGTTTTGAAAATACACGTTTGATCATAAATAAAATCAGAGTTTACCAAACATAGGTCCCAAATGATGTTGCAAGTTTATATAACAAAACCATAGTAGATCAAACGTTTACATAAGTGCATGAAAATAAGTGATGCAAGTCGACCCCGCGACTCCAAAATAGCCAAATGCATGTCCACACGCTAGCTAATTACCTGAAAATACATTGCTAAAAACGGTCAACATAAAGTTGGTGAGAGATCATAGGTTTAATAAAATGAAGGTATACGATAGCCACAAGTATAAAGTGTATGACATAAGTCACATAAAAATGGTGTACAATAGACTTAAGCTCATGACCCCGAAACTATGACTGAATCTGTGGTGCCCCTCAGAGTGTTTTGCCAGGCACTCTAATAAAAAGACATGAAATGCATCCGCTATCGGTTGTTGGTCAAAGCCAACACGGATGGAGGCGTCACCCTCGATAGATCTATCCACTCACTCTCGCTTACAGGTAAATTAACGGTTCATGATATAGGGGACTTTCATATGGCAACAAGGTAACTTAATCTATGTACAAGGAATTTGATACTAGGGCTCGCATATAAAAATGGTTGCAATGTATTCTCCCCCGTGGGATTTGAAATGAAAATAATAAATTGAAAAACGGGGCTATGAAAACTCACCTGGTATGATAGCACAATGATAATGATGAGTAAGATGAAAATGGAACTCGGCCTCTAAACGCGACCTATTATGAATGATATGACTTATGTAAGCAATGATGTAACTCAACTCATGCAAATACTTATGTTAACGATACCACTTGATACTTTTAAAGATACCATTTATTGTCAATATATACGTTTTTGACATATCGTCAAGTTATAAAACATTTCTCGTTTATATATAGTGAAATGGTACTCAATGATCCTTATTTGGTATTATATTGTCAAATATAACAGTTTCGTCGCAAAAATAATACTTTATACGACTTGTGAAAATATAACCATTTTGGCCGTGTAAAACTAGTCGCGAAAATTATATACTTTGTATACATATTAGTATTCCGACTTGACGTTCTCAAAAACCTTATAACAATATTTCAATATCGTTACTTTTGACATTGAATCAACCGCGCCTCGATCGATTTGGTAAACGGCTATCAATATTTCAAGTTATGAAAATACTAGTTTTTAACACTCTATTTTCTACTAAAAAGGGTGCTGTCAAAATATATACATATCGTCGAGTCTTTAAAAGTCCATATTTTGTTCGTTATAAGCTCGTTTTCAACGTTCTATATATCCGCGGGTTCGTATAATTATGAACTAACATATTTTTAATGTCTCGGCTCATCTAGATCACGGCTAACGACTCGTTTTGCTCCTGAAAATTCGGCCAACAGCACATTTTTTTCTGAAAATATAGTTTTCGTCGCGTAACTTTAAAAATTCATATCTTCTTTGTTATAATTCGGATTTTAATGATTCTTGCGCTCACGGGTTCGTTTTTGAAAGATCTTTCTGAATATGAAGGCCAAAATATTTCAAAAGTTTCTGAGTTTTCCAGATCTGTCGTTTAAAAACAGTCCCTTTTCTATTTTGTTTAAAAATTCATTTTCAAGGTTCTAACTTAATCAAATCACTTCATATCAACTCCACAAGTTCGCAAATCCTACCATACACCTTCTTAGGGTGTCATGGGGTCCTAAACATCACCATCCTTGGTGGATTTCATGAAATCATTAATGAAACTTATGGATCTAGTGTTTAAGATAGTTTATGTGCAAAAGTGGTATCTAAAACATAAATAACTTGCATGACTAATTTATATAACTTGAAAATACATAAACATATGAATCAAATGAAAGTAAAATATGAAAAATTAGTGTTCTTGAAGTTACTTACAAAGTATGATGAGATTTGAAGAGATTTGGATGAAAACCTTGAGGTTTTTATTTCAAAACCTTAACAAGGATCATGAAATGAACTAAAATAACACTTGTACTCAAAAAAATTATTGTTTCTTTCTTGGTTCTTGTGGCTGCCGTGGATATGGGAGAGGAAGACAAGAGAAGTGGTTTTTGATCTTTCACTTGTAAAATGTTACTAGTTTATGATGTTTGTGAAATAAATTGCCAAGACAAGATACCTACTACATTAAATGTTGGAAGAAATATTGGAAAGAAAGGATGGGATGGGGCGTACCATAGGTTGAAAATTGGTGCAAGACTTAGATATTTTGGATAATATTGTAAGAGTTAGTTGTTATTATGTATACTTTGGGTGTTATCGGGTACCGAGTCGTCCTGAAATAAATGTTAACGTAGTGAAATAAAATACAACGAAGTTGTAAAAATTATAAAATTATGTTACTGATAGGAATCGGGTGTCGGAATAATTATCGGGTTAAATTTTCGTAAATTGACGGAGTTATAAGCCCTTAACGAAAACTATAGCAATTGGTTTAATAACACCGGGTAAAATAATAATATAAACTTTAATATTATTAAAATTAGTATAAAAATTTATTAGGATCATTGTCTGGAGTACTGGGTATAATTGTTAATAATACTGACTGAGTGGTAACGTTAATTAAATAAATAACCATACGTAAATTTAAATAATGCATAACCGTGCATGAATTAAAATACTGATGATATGCAGACTCCTCTAGTCTATATGATGTGTCCTTACTGACAATGTTATGAATTCACAGCTAAACCGAACTGGTTACGCTGAAATGAATGATGATCATGAATGGTGATTTGTCGAGGTTAGGAAAGTGACCTGAAATTACGGGTTGTGACAACAAAGACCACCACCAACCCAGCGAGAGCGAGAGCCACCACGGGATGTATTACCTTGATTATTCTGTGTAATAAATACAAACAAACCATTAAAAACTATAGCAAGACTAGTTCTTAAACATAAAAACAAACAAGTTTTATTTCACTTTTATTAAGGATTACATAGAAACACAACAAGGACTCATTTTAACAACCCTAACTATAGACTATTACCCCCATAGCTTGTCCACGCCGATAGCTAGGATCACGAATGGCATGAGAGCCGCTAGAACGCAAACCATGAATACGTAGTCTTCATCAGGGACGTACGCCAAGTAGATAACCGCAAGAACAACGTACACTATCGCAAGAGTAGTAATAAGGTGCGGCATTATGGAAGTATTAAATAAGAGAAATATGGTTGGTGGAAGAATTGAAATTAAAATGGAGTATATATAGGGAAAAACTAACCGTTATTTTACTATTCACGACCGTTGGTATTTACTATTCCCGACCGTTAGGACACTGTTCATCATTGTTGATTTTTCACTATTCCTGACCGTTATTTTTCACTATTCACGGCCCTTGAATTCATTAGTTGACCAAACATTTAAATTTATTTCATCCAGTACGAATAAACCTAACAAGATTTCGTCTTCTCAATTTCCGAATGGAAATTTCTCAACGACCCTTTTTCCATAACCCCTTACCCTAACAACTACTTCAAACTTGAATTCTGGGACGGAATTCAGAATGACGAAAGGGCACTGTAGCAAACTGCAAAATTTCACAATAATTAACAACGTTTAATTATATATTAATCTTCGTCACTATTCCTAATCACCATTTTTACGGTAAAATTTAAAAATTTCTTTATTATATTATTTTAACGCGAAAACGTTATCACATAATTTACAAAATAACGGGACGAGCTCACACGCGATTCACAAAATCAAAATACACATAATATTACTAAATGGGCTCATTTAATACCAACCCAACATCCCCTTGTCGGTTACTGTTCACGCAGCCCACCACCAAGCCCAACTCTATTATTATAGCACATTTCCAGTCAAGCAGACCCTCTCCAAACGCCCCATTTTTCTTTCATATTTTAAACATGACATGTATATATTTTTGTACCCCCTATTTATTCTCCCACCAAGGAATTAGGATGCAAAGTATCAGCTCCTAACATCATCATTTGATATGTTTTAAAGGATCAAAGCAAACAGCCTTTGAGCACCCACTCGACATATAGTAATTTTCACAAAATCATCCGTTTTGACTCAAACTTGTTTCCACCCCATTCTAATGATTGTAATTGATCATTTGTGAGTCATTGAGAGTATATATCACACAAGATCTTAATGTTGCACGTTAAAATCAATTCTTGTACATATTAAAAGTGCTAGTCGACATATAATAAACACAAAGCAACTCATATTTGTCTTCCTCACTCACACACTCCCTTAAAGTCATATAAGATCTGAATATTTAACACAAAATCTCTCATATTCCTGACAATGAACAGCCCCCACAAGTGGTGTATGTTTTAAAAAGATATTGACACTATACGTGTTATATATTATACGTATAACTCATTTCTCCTTCTCCACCTCTCCCACACAACTCCCTTCATGTTTTCTCAGTCCCTTTTCATCATTTAGAAACCCCAAAACGATCAGAAGCAATCACCATCTCCTTTGGAAGCTCATTCGAAAACCAAGGCTTATATATATATCGTATATATTGGGTATAGCGACTTGTGGATTTTTCTTCTTGTTCTAGTCCTTCGCACGCATTCACTCACCACCCTAGAGGTGTTGTAAGTCCCCTCGTATCATCTCTAATTCATTTCATTTCATTTTATATCACCATGCATAGCATAGAATTTGATTCGAATGTATATACTTTGTAATTATTTTTACGTATTACATTTCATACTAGAACGCCAAACATGATTTGCCTCCCTTGTGGAAGGCCTAGGAATCATGAGGAACACTCATATCATGTTTATTTTATGTTTACATGCTTATTCGACACTCATTTGATCATACCTCACACGTACAAAAATCATGCTACTTAAAATTTTCTAAATCTTTTACTACTTGAAAATTGTCCAAAGTCGCGACATATATGGCCTTGTAAAACCAAATTTAACTTAACAACCACCCCGTATTTTTACACGACCTAATAGACCATGCTACTAGCTACAAGTTTCGTATTTATAGTTCATAAATATAAGCTCATCTAGTCCTCCTAATTTGGCCAAAGTAAATCGACAGACACCATTTTTAAAACAGTTAATATAAATACAAATTGGACTAAAAGCCCAATAAGCTCTTTTTAAGCAAACCACATAAGCTAGACCTAAAAGCTCTTTTGATATGAAATTATGACATTAAAAATGAGCCTAAGGATAAGCCCAACTTGTCTCAAAGCTCACGGATCATTGAACGCTAACGGGCCTTTAATTTAGCTTGTTAAGGCCCATTTATTGAAAAATAAGCTATTTTAGCAAATAAGCAGTTGAAATAAGTTTTAATAAGCTTCAATAAGCTCCAGAAAAATTCGGAATATTTTTCCCCATAATTTTTGGACGTTTGGACTAAATTTGCAAACTAGTTGCACTTTGGAGGACTAAAAATGTCAAACCTTTAAAACATGGACTGAAACTGCCAAAATAGAAACTTTAGGATAGAAATTGATATATTATCATAATCCAAGCTCAGAAAGTTATTTTGGACATGTAGTGGACTATAAATGCAATTTATACATAATTAAGAACTAACGGTGCAACGCTAACGTCGTTAGGGTGTAAAGTGTAAAAATAGTAAAATTACAAGGACCAACAGAACATGATTAATATTTTCATTTCTATATTTCATTTTACGAATTCCCATCACGTCACATGCATTTTTGTATAATTCGTTTACTTAATATTTAACGTTCGTTATATTTATATATAAAGCGTTTTAAACGATTTAACTTCCCGTTTCGTTTCACCACTTTCGAGGAAACGATATTATTGGTTTCAAAGACATGAAAACAAGATAATAGTATGAATAATATTTTTTTTGAACTTTAGGCATTTTAAGCATATCACTCTCACGTCACCGATCAAATCGTTATCGATTTCTCATTTTCACACTCGTTATTCTTTGTAAGTCAGAATCTCAGACTTCCCTTATATTCAGGTCTCGTGTTGAAGCCGTTCCCATAATCTTACATGATTTCATAATTCCACCTTGTCAGATACGCTCAAGGTGAGTTATAGCCCCGTTTTTATACTTGTGTTATAAATACTATTTGGGGGAGATACATGCTCAATTATATTTTATTACTTTTACAAGTACACTGAAAATTCTCATGATTTACTCAGAATTATAACCCCTACCTTACACGTTTTGATTTACTCTTTGGGGGAGATATATGCTTGTTTTACTTGCAAATTACTTGTTTAGCTTAAACACTGAACTCAGATGATAGCATTTTCAAATTGCTTATTGTAACATAATACTTGTTTTCACGATACACATTCACGTAACACCATGAATGTACAGCCCACTCATATATGTTAATTCCATATTTCATTGGAAATACTTGCTAGAGTTAAAAGCATACATTTTATGTACACCATTAAGTTGATATTGCCTAAGTTACCGTATTGCTATAAAGTCCCTTTATCATGAGCCATTAATCACTACGGTGAACGCGAATATAGTGGACAGCTTCGAAACCTGTTTGAGGTTGACAACATATCCCACTAAATACTGGACGGAATGCCTTTGTGGTTAGTCGTATTCAGTCGCGATGCACTATATTTGAGAAAAATAGGAATCGGCAAATCACCTATTACATGAGGGCCATAAATCCATCATTTCTTTGATGTTGATCACCTCCATTTTACGGTACTTTATTAACGTTTGCGTGTCATGAGGCTTAGAGCAATATATTTATATGAATATATATGTTTTCATATATATTTAGATACAGCTGTATAGTATTTTCACCACACCACATTTGTAGATTTCAGGCATAACATCATTGTTTTCACTCCATGCTAGGATTATGATCCTATATTTGACCTTAACTGATTTCATATATGATTTACTTGTGGTTTTTACCCAATGCCACTCATTACTTATTTCATCACTGTTAGCATTTATTCCAAACATCACTTCACCTTTGAAATTATTGAAACCCACTGTTTACTCGTACTTGTACATATTTCAAATATCACTATACAATCTTGAATTAATTGAAATAAATTATTTTTCATTAAACTCTATGAACTCACTAACCTTTGTGTTGACACTTTAATCATGTTTATCTCAGGTAATTAACGGAGAAGGACAAGACACGGAGCGGACATTGTAACTCTGATAAATTAAGTGGCGTAAAATCAAATATGTCATTCTTTTCAAATTATCACACCCTTTCATGGGATTTTATTACACTGATATTTCATTTTTGAACAAAATTATTATTTGAATGGCAAAATAACTTTAAAACGTTTTGTTTTGAGCCGTTTTCTATGATTATGACTTCGATCCTCACCGTAATACCCCGATTAGTCTTCCGCTATTATCTCATAATTTAGGGGGTGTTACACACCCCCTGAAGAAGCTTTAGAAGCTTAGCAATGTTGGTGGAGGTGGTCTTCTGAGTATCCATGTACTCAGTCAGCTTTTGGATCAGGGTTGGGTCATCTCTGACTTCCTCTTGGATGGAATCAAGAGTCTTCAATATGTTGGTGAGCTGCTTGTCTTGTTTAGTACCCATATTGTCAAAAGATTCCCTCATGTTACCAAGTTTTTTGTCAGTGAGTTTGGCGACCTGATATAACTTGCCCTGAGATTCTTCAACAGTAGCCCTGAAGTCAGCATAGTTGGCTGCTGCTTCAGTATGCAGTTCCCATTGCTCTCCAGTAATTTCATGAAAGAGAGCATGGTTGGCTTTGCGGAGAAATTTTACCAGCTGCCTTTCAGTGAGTGGGAGAATATTATCGTACTTCTGCAGGTATTGAGGAGTAGCAGGAGCAGATGAGTGACCTGGTGATGATGATGTTGTTGGGTTGAGGGGTTGTTGATCCTCAGGAGGAGGAGATGATTGTTTTTGTTCAGGGTGCTAAGGAGAGTTCTGTGTATCAGTCTCCATTTCCTCCTCAGCAGCAAAAATTTCTTCATCCCCAAAATCTACCATCTCCTAATCAGATTCTTCATCCATGAGATTCTGAATATCCGCAAGATTAGGAACCTTGGCTGAATCCGGATCCCCCACAGAAGAGGGCTTGCCTTCATTGTGGCCAGGTCCTGACCCCTCCAAGTGCACTGAGTGGGTTTGCTCAGCCTGGACTGTGGAGTCAGTTCTCAAGTGACTGGATTCGCCATGGGGGTTGTGGGTTCCGTATCAGTGGGTGGTTTTAATCCCTCTGAGTCTTTCCCCCTGAGAGCCTTTAAGGACTAGCGGGTGTTCTCCAGTACTATCATGAGGCAATGAGATATTGAGGTCCCCCTTCTCAGCAGGGTTGTACTACCCTGATGAGGATTTAGAGACCGTTCCTCCCTGAGACTCTGGTTGTGATATACCAAAGCCGTAAGCGGGATGTGAATGGGTGTGGGTCCCCTTCTCAGTAGAGTAGTGCTGCTCTACCGAGGGTATAGGACCCTGTACTCCCTCAGGCAAAGGTTGTGATTGACTAATGCCTTCATCGGGATGTGAAAGGGTAAAGGTTCCAGACCCCACTGACTTATGTATGTTAGTAAAGGCATGAGGAAAGGTTTTGCCTGAGGACACTGAGGATGATTTCTTAGTACCCTCCGTTGGCGTTTGTTTTAAGGTCAAGAGGGTCTCAGGAGTGGGTGTCTCATAGGTCTTGGCCGTTGTTTGCCTTTCTTTAGGCTCTGAGGCAGAAGTCTCAAGGGCGAGTAGTTTGGGTTTAACCACCTTCTTGGACCCTGCCTTCTTCTTCTTCTCCTTTTTTGTAGGAGAAGGTACTGGTGAGACAACATTTGCCCCCTGAATAACTATCAGCATGTAGTTGGTCAGGGGAACTGGTTGTACCTCAGTAAGGTCTTTTGAATAGTTGGCTTTGTGTAAGACGTCAGGTTTAGATCCCTCAACGTTTGGCCTAACATATTCAGAGCCTAGTAAGTCCTAAAGCACACAGGAAATGAACCTAGGGTAAGACATATGTCTTTGCTTAGATTTACCTGATAGCTTGGCTACAAGGTATCGGAAGATTATTCCTCCGATGTCTATCTTTCTACCCTCTAGGAGGCTGAACACCATCAATTGTTGTGATGCATTCAATTGCTCCGTGGAGGATTTGTTGCCTCCAAGGACCTGAATGACAAAGGTCATCAGGATCCTCCAAACAGCAGGGAACCAGTTCTTGATGATAGGCGCTTTGGCCAAAAGGGTTACTGAGGCCACTTCAGGATGTTTTTCATCATGTGGCCCTAGTAAAAGCAATTTGGCCTTTACTTCTGCGTCAGTGGGGTTAGGCTCAAAGTTCTCAGTGAAATCAAGACCTGTGGCCTTGATGAAGGTTGGGTAATCCAGGGAGAGGGTCCTTCTCCCATTCATCACTGAGAACGTGATTATGGAGTCTTTGGCGTCCTCGGGGCTTGTTGCCACTGCTGTACACCAGAATTCCCTCAGATAGTCATGATATATGGCTGAGGGGGTTTTTGTAAACGCCATAGCAAGAAAGCAGTTTTGAAGATATTTGACTACATTCTTATACACCCAAAAACTTTCGGGGTAGGCAAAATTTCCTACGACGTTATTTTTGGTCAAGTCCACGCCCTCCATTGTGAATTCTACATTTGGGGCGTAGGTGATAGCTTTAGAAGCAGCCATTACAGAGTCTTGGTTTTGCAAGAGAATTGGTCTGGGTCTAAAGGTGAAGAACACACACACAATATTTTTTTGAAAGAAAAGGGGCAAGAGTTTGCTTAAGATTTCTAATAAAAACATGTGTGTGTTATTTTGTTTGGGGGTATTTATAGGAAAGTGAAGAGGAGGGTGGTTTAGGAATTAAGCGAATTATTCTCAAAATTTTGAAAATGGTTTTGTATAAAACGTTTGGGATCCGCATTAAATGCCACCACTCTACTTTCCCGGGTTTTGCGCAACAGTCGAGGTAAACAGTTGTGCCATCTGCAAAAAGTGTAATTTGCAGAGTTTACATCATCACATATTTTTTATGTGAGAGAATAGGCATTAAATGCCAAGTGGGTAAGTGGGGGCCCAGAGGTGGATGCCAGAAGGCAAAAGAACAAATATTCTTATATTAAATAAGAATTCAGTTACCAACCTAGGACATTTACTAACTAAATACTTAGAGCATTTAAGTTAGCATTGAATGTCATCTTGAGGGCCCTGAATGACTTTTCATTTAGAGAGGGGTTCAGGGAAGGTGATTTAGTGATCTTTTTCACTGAGGAACACATTGAGTCAGGGACCTGGGGTTTTCAGAATTTACACTTAGTTGGATGGATTCAATCATTGGACTGATTCTCAATATCCAACATTCCTAATTCAGCTTTCAGTCTTGTGAAAGTTGGTTCATCCAATGGTTTGGTGAATATATCAGCTAGTTGATATTCAGTAGGAATGAAGTGTGTTAATACAAATATCGTCCTAAAAACGTTATTTATATTTTACGATCTTTGCTTAGTTTTGTTAATGACAAATACAAATTTTATCTTTAAGCAAAGCACAAATAAGATTAAGTCTTTTACACTTATAGTAATAAGCATTTTACAAACACATTTTCACATCACAAAGTTTTCTAGAAATGACATATACAATTTTACATGTTTATTTCTTAAAATGGAAACTTTATTAGTTAAATATTAGGATGACATCATGGCATGCATCATGTACACAATCTTGGTAAGATTTTGTGATATTTTGTTTAGATCTTCAAGCCAAAGAGTTGACATTTGAAGATATGGAAAGATATGCCAAGATTTAGAAAGATTTGAAGATCTCTTTGCTGGCCTGACACGGCGGATCCAAAGTGGTACACGGACGGATCCAATTTTGGGGATCCGCCTGTTGATCAGCTTTGCTTATAAATAGCAAGCTGATCACTTGGTCATTTTATCACTTACATAGCCTAAATTAGATATCCTTTCATTTACATATTACTAACCCTTAGCATACTAACATTTCATAGATCTTTCCTTTTGTAGCAAAGAAAATCTCAACATATAAGGATCAACATACTGTTGTCATCCTGTAGTATAGAGTCTGTGTGATCTTGCATCAGTCCACACATCATAGTTGCATCTTTTATTCAGTAGAAACCGGTTAGTGTTTTAGTCCTCAAAACACATAGAGTGTCGGGAGTGGTTGTACCCTTGTAAAGAACCAAACGGGAGTGGTTGTACCCTTGTAAAGAACCAAACGGGAGTGGTTGTACCCTTGTAAAGAACTCGGTGTTTAGCTTAGTACCGGAAAAAGATTAAGCGACGTGTAAAGGTTTTCTCCGCCTAGAAGGGAGCTTGTTTCTTAGTGAAGATAAACTCTCGAGTTAGAGGCTCGAGGAGTGGAGTAGGGCAAGGAAGAGAGTCCTTGTAGCCTATCCACTATAAACGACTGTGTTGTGTGGTTTGATCTTTCCTTTCTTTACTTATTTACTTATATCACTTGTTTGTGTGCTTGACTGTTTACTTGACTTTGAAATTACGATAAGTAACAAAGCGAATTAATTTTAAACGGTAAAACTATTCAACCCCCCTTCTAGTTTTTCACAATTGGTATCAGAGCGGTGTTACTCAAGATTTTCAAAATATATTGTATTTTAAAAACTTGAAACGATCAATGGATTTTGAAAACTTTAAAGAAGGGCAATCTATGCAAAGACCACCACTATTTGAACCAAATTGTTTCATATATTGAAAAAATTGCTTTGAGACATATGTGAAGTCAAAGGACATAGATCTGTGGTATATTATTGTAGAGGGTGATTAAAAACCCATAAGTAGTGACATTTCAGGTGGTCGGGATATAGGTAACTCTTTTATTCGTCATAGTGATGAACAAAAGAGGTTGATTGCCAAAAATAATGAAGCCAAAATGATGCTTTACAATGCCTTACCTAAAAAGGAATATGAAAGAGTTTTCATGTGTAAAACGGCTAAAGATATTTGGCAATCACTAATCATCACTCATCAAGGGAACTCACAAGTCAAAGATAACAAAATTGATCTTCTTGTTCAACAATATGAACAATTTGTTATCTCTGAAGATGAGACCATTGATAGTGCTTTTTCTAGGTTTAATACTATCATTACATCTCTTAAAGCACTTGATGAATCTTTTTCTAGTAAGAATTTTGTCAGGAAATTTCTAAGAGCACTCCACCCGAAGTGGAGAGCAAAGTTGACAGCTATTGAAGAATCTAAGGATCTTTCAAGTATGACACTGGATGAGCTCATAGGAAACCTCAAAGTTCACGAAATGGTGATGGAAAAAGACTCAGAAATAGTTAAAGGCAAGAAGGAGAAAATGAAGTCCATTGCCTTGAAAGCTAGAGTAGAGTCAAGTGATGAAGAGTCTTGTTCTAGTAGTGAAGATGAAGAATATGCCATAGCGGTAAGAGATTTCAAGAAATTCTTCAGAAGACGAGGAAAGTTCGTTAGACCACCTCGTGAAGAAAAGAAATCCTCTCGAAAATACCGTGATGATAAAAAAGGAAAGATAGATAGGAAGTGTTATAGGTGTGGAGACTCTAGTCACTTGATAAGTGAATGTCCAAAGCCTCCAAAGAACAAGTCTCAAAGAGCCTTTGTCAGTGGAGCTTGGAGTGATAGTGAAGGAGATGATGATGAGCCTAAGAACGACGAAATTGCTCTCATGGCTCACGACACAGAAGAGGTACATTCTTACTCATCATACTCCTCTATAGATGATGAATCTTTAGAAATAGAATATAACAAACTGTGTGAAATTACCCTTAAAATCATAAACAAGAATAAATTCTTAAAAACCAAAACAACACTTTTAGAAAACGAAGTTCATTGGTTAAAAGAAAAGGAGATAAGAATTGAAAAGGGTAAAAGTGTTAAAGAAACATGTGTTTCATGTCAGGAGCTTAAGTTAGAACTAGAAACACTTAAGTCAACACAGGAAGAACTCATCAAACAAAATTCTAAGTTTAGAAAGTTTGATAAAAACATAAGTTGTGCAGATGAGATAATGAAGATACAAAAACTACCTAATGATAAAATCGGACTAGGATTTATGAAACTAGGAAGCTTAGGTGAGTTTAAGAAACAAACAGTGAAAGAAAAAGAAATTGTTCCAACTAAGTCAGAAGCTGACGGATCCGACGGATCCAAAGTTTTGGATCCACCAGTTGTGCCAAAAGGATCCGCCGGTACAAGTTGTGAACAGAAGGTTCTAAAAACTGACCGTACTGAATTCGTTAGAGTCACTAGAAAACCTAGTACTAGTACAACTGATAATAAACAAAAACCATCAGTGTCTATAGGAAAAGGTCAAGTTAGAAATGAGTATAGAGTTAAAACGGTTCAACAGGCTCCAATTTCTTTGATAATGATGTTGCGAGTTGAAGTTACTCTTTGGAAAAGGGTGCTTGGGAAAACTAGTTTGTCCACCATTTCCATACATGAATCATGATAATGTTATGTTTAACCCAAACGGACCCATGAGATATTGGGGACCAAACGCTTGAGTTTTTCTTGAACTTAGGTGTGCTTAAAAGTTGAACTAGAACCTGATGAATGGATCAAAGATAGTGGGTGCTCAAGGCACATGACGGGAAACAAAAGCCTTTTCTCAGACTACCAAGTGTATGACGGAGGTAATGTCACATTCGGTAGCAAGCTTAAAAGTAAAATCATCGGAAAAGGTACGATTTCTCATGACTCTCTCACTATTGATGATGTTGCTCATGTAGATAACTTAGGATTTAACTTGCTTAGTATTAGTCAATTATGCCGCAAAAAGTATAACGTCCTTTTCAGTGAAAATGGAAGTAAAATACTTAAGGATGGCATAACTGTAGGAAAAGGTGTTTTGAAGAATAACGTTTACGTTATGAAACTCGACAAAACACCTAAAGACAAGCTTTGTCTTACCTCCTTGGACGAAAACTCAACTCTATGGCATCGACGCTTAGGTCACGCCAATATGAGGTTAATTCAATCCTTATCATCTAAGGAACTCGTTAGGAACCTGCCCAAGTTGAAATATGACCAACACTTTTGTGATACTTTCAAAATAGGAAAACAATTTCATAATAGCCATAAGGTTAAAAACATGGTGTCTACATCTAGGTGTCTAGAATTATTACACATGGATTTGTTTGGTCCATCCGCTATTCAAAGTTACGGGGGAAACTTCTATACTTTAGTAATAGTAGATGACTACTCTAGGTATACATGGACTAAGCTTCTAAAAACTAAAAACGAAGCATTTGATAAATTTGAAATCTTAAGTAAGAAAATTCAAAATCAAATAGGAAGTAACATAGTATCAATTAGAACTGACCATGGTCGTGAATTCGACAATGAATTCCAATTCGGAGCTTTTTGTGATGCCAATGGCATAACTCATAATTTCTCGGCTCCTCGAACCCCTCAATCTAACGGTGTGGTAGAACGCAAAAATAGGACAATTCAAGAAATGAGTAGAACCATGTTAAATGAACAAAACGTACCTCAAAATTTTTGGTGTCACGCTGTAGATACATCTACATATATTCTAAACCGAGTTCTAATTAGACCATTCTTGGGAAAGACTCCATATGAGTTATACAGAGGCAAAAAGCCTACTTTATGATACTTTAGAGTGTTTGGAAGCAAGTACTTTATTTTAAACACAAAGGATTATCTCACGAAATTCGACCCAAAGTCGTATGAAGGTGTATTTCTAGGATATTCACAAACTAGTAAAGCATACATAGTTTTGAACAAATAAACCTCAAGAGTCGAGGAAACATTGAATGTAACATTCGATGAAAGTCCACCTCCCTCTAATACATCACCTTTGGTAGATGATGACTTAGTTGAAAACCAAATGGTTGAAAATCATGAAAATGTTGAAAATGATAAAGAAGATGAACCAGTAAAAAGAGATTTAGTCAACATCAAAGAAACAAAAAGTCATCCATTAGAAAACGTCATAGGAAAACTCAACGAAAGAACATTAAGGTCTAAAGCTCAAAATGAAAGTAATTTCTTTTGTTTTGTTTCAACAATAGAACCTAAAAATCTCAATGAAGCCATAAAAGATGAATCTTGGGTCATTGCGATGCAAGAAGAATTAAATCAATTTGTTAGGAATGACGTTTGGACATTAGTTCCACAACCTAAAAATCAAACCATAATAGGTACAAAATGGGTTTTTAGAAATAAAATGGATGAAAATGCCATTGTGTCTAGAAACAAAGCTAGGTTAGTAGCCCAAGGCTATAATCAACAAGAGGGTATAGATTATGATGAGACTTTTGCACCCGTAGCTAGACTTGAGTCAATTAGGATATTACTTGCATATGCATGTTCATATGACTTTAAACTATTTCAAATGGATGTCAAAAGTGCATTTCTAAATGGTTTCATAAATGAAGAAGTATATGTAGCACAACCTCCCTGCTTTGCCGATTTTGAAAAACCTAATCATGTCTACAAACTTAAGAAAGCATTATACGGACTTAAGCAAGCACCAAAAGCTTGGTATGATCGACTTAAGACCTTCCTAGTTAACCATAAGTATACCATGGGCCTAGTAGACAATACTATCTTTACCAAGAAAAAGGGATCACATATTATCATCGTCCAGATATATGTGGATGACATTATATTCGGTTCAACTTGTCAAGAGTTATGCGATGATTTCTCAAAAATCATGCATGACGAGTTTGAAATGAGAATGATGGGGGAACTAAACTTTTTCTTAGGTCTCCAAATAAAACAATTAGAAGATGGGATATTCTTCAACCAATCTAAGTATATCAAAGATATGCTTAAGAAGTTTGGTCTTGAAGATTCAAAACCCATGAAAACACCATTGTCTTCCAAAACCAAACTAACCAAGGATGACGAAAGTAGATCCGTAGATAGCACTAAATATAAAGGGATGATTGGTAGTTTACTCTACCTAACGGCTAGTAGACCGGACATCATGTTTAGTGTTTGTCTATGTGCACGCTTTCAAGAAGATCCCAAAACATCCCATCTTGAAGTCGTTAAACGGATATTTAGGTACATAAAAGGCACTACACATTTAAGATTATGGTATTCCAAAGGGATAGGTGTAGAAACCATAGTGTATGCCGACTCAGACCATGCCGGTGACTATGTTGATAGGAAAAGTACTAGCGGTATTTGTACTTTTGTAGGACATTGTCTCACCGCATGGTTTGCTAAGAAACAAACAGCCCTCGCCATATCAACAACTGAAGCCGAGTACGTGTCAGCAGGAAAAGCTTGCCAACAAGCACTGTGGATGAAACAAGCTCTCGTCGACTACGAAATTGTACTCAACGACATCCCCATTCTTTGTGACAACAAAGGAGCTATCGATCTTAGCAAAAACCCAGTCCAACACGCTAGAACCAAACACATAGAGATACGTCATCACTTCCTTCGTGACAATATTCAGAAGGGAAACATCTCAATTGAGAAAGTTTTCTCAGAGGACAACATTGCCGACATCCTCACAAAACCTCTCAAGAGAGAACCTTTCAATTATCTTAGACTTGGTTTAGGATTAATGGAACCTAGTGAGTAGATTAGACATTAGCTCAAACCTTAGATTAACCAAAACACGGCAAAAGCCAAACCTTGTGTTCTGATCCTGCGGATCCAAACGACAACAAGGGCGAAACCCTTGTTTGGGATCCGCCGGATCCGTCACATGATGACCAGGTTTTTATATTAAATAAACTCATGTACTATTCATCATTCACTCCAAAACATATCACCCACTGGAAATACGACCCATAATTCACCAAACTCACAAATTAGGCCATCTTTCTCAACCAAATTGTGCTCAAATCATCACTGTAAGTATCCTTAACATGTTTGCATTCCTGATCTGAGTCTAGGATTTCTATTTCATGCACAAAACCAAAACTTGGGGTTATGCATAATTCTTGAAAAATCATGGAGCATATTTACTAAATTGCATAACAAATCATGTTTTTCATAGTTAGGAATTGCATCTTGTAGTACATTGTCATTATTCATCAAAAACCCCATGAGAAATTTTTGCTAAAATCTTCTCACGACTAGGAAAAATGGTTTTTGGACATTGTTCATACAAATACAAAAAACGTTATGTTTTGAGCATCACTTGCATAATGTCTCTTGAATACTAAAGGAAATACATAATTAACTATATATATTTCGTGTCTATGATAACTATGCCTCCCGCAACCAATTACGATCACAAACACACCAAAAAATACCTACCTCAACACCACAAAACCAAAGGTCTCACCGAAGCTCAAGTTAATGTCTTCAAAACCTTAGAAAAACGGTATGTTCATGAAGGTAGAACCGTAGACTCATCATTTTTAGAAGAAACCAATATCCGTGAACAATTAGCATCCATCCAACTTGATTGTCTCATCGACATAGATGAACCTATCATTCCTAGGTTTATTCTTTAATTTTATGCCTCCATAAAACTTAGATCTGACGACTTTGGAGCTTTAAGCATCCATTTCAAAGTAAACCAAAGTCAATTCAGCTTTCCTTTAAATCAATTCAAAGAAGTTTTAGGTATTCCAAATCAAGGAACTTGCTTTTATTCAGACAAGTGGCCTTTGTCCATTCTAGAATGCAACCTTGGTCGTTCACATCCATACGATACACCTCTCACTTCCAAAGAAATCATTCGAGACCATCTTTTCAATCCTAGAACCAACCTAACTAAGAAAATCCGAGGTAAACAAATAAATCGAGATCCATTTGCCATGGAGCTTAATGAACTCAAACCCGAATTTAAGAAACTGGAGAAGATTCTTAGAGCCAATGTCATTAGCACTGTTGGCAATAGGGATCACATGAACGCAAGCTTATGCTACACGCTCTACTGTGTATCTACCCACCAACAATTCAACTTAGCCTACTATATCTCCAAAAGGATGGCCGATATACCAGTCTTAGGCTCAACCGCCATGCCATACGGGATACTTCTTACCCGTCTGTTTAAAGCTTCTATACCTATTCCTCAAAATGAGAGTGGTTTCCTTCCTCTTTACACCGAAATCCCACACACCTTTGTTCCTCTTAGCGATTTTAGAGTAGTCGTAGCAAGAGGAAAACGTGCTCATTCTCCATCCTCATCTTCATCATCATCGGCTAGTGACGAAGACGGTTTGCCAAACTCTAAGATTCCTCCACCCGAATACTTGAATCAACTTTCTTCCATTAACAATGAATCTGAGGAGCTTCGAGAAACAAAGGGAATGATAAAGAATCTAGGTCGATGGATCATGAAACTTCAGAAGGGTCAGAAGAAAATAATTAAGATGTTGAACAACAACAAGTGACATCCAAGGAGTGTTTGGTTTTAGATTTTTTTGACTTATTTAGACAATGAGATATTGATCTTGTGTGGTTCTTAAGATATTATGTTTGCACTTATCTCCTACGTGAACTAACTTGAAGTTGCAGGTCGATAACACATATTGTTATCAATTTTCTGAGATTAAGACCTCGTTTGGCTTAACTCCTTTTTATGGTAAGATGTTATAATCGGATTAATCTATTTGTATACGTGTGTTAGAATCTATATGTTTAGCATATTTGTGTCACATATTAGCTATTACATAGGTTTTAGAAGATTTTTCGGGTTTTGACCAAGAAACGCGAAATTTGACTTTCATTCTGTTAAGAAACTGAAAATCCATTTGGCGGATCTGGCGGATCCCAGAATTTGGATCCGCCTAGTGTATCACTCGGTTCCGCCGGTCCAGAACCCACGGATTACACGGCTCCCAAAATTTGGCTCCGTCTTTGTTGTCGATTGGATCCGTGGGTACCAACAGCAATATTTTCAAAACTTTCCCAATTAATCAACTCATAGATTCTTCATTTTAGGAGCATTCTACTGATCATTAGGATGATTAGGAACCATTAGAACAATTAGAAAACAATAGAATCAACTTTCCCACCAAAATTTGAATATTCAAATTTTTGCCTAGGTTACCCTTTTCTAACACATCAGGATTCCTTAGCTAGGTTCCTTGGAATCCGTGAATCAATCACATTTCATTCTTTTGAGTCATCCTCTGATTTCTTCATATCAACTCCATTTCTATGGATTGACCTTCACATATAGGACAAACCACTTTATCTTGTTCCAAGTTCTTTGGAAATCAACACCTCTTCAAACATCAATCCAAACACCAGTTTCCATGCACTTTAGAGTAGTATAAATTAGAAGCCTTAGGATGATTTCAACTCACATTCTCATAATCATACCTGCACAACTTCACAATGCACAAAACCAACAACTCACACATGTCCAGACCACACAGAAGGACTGCCAGAATTAGTGTTAGACCATACTGGATTATAAATCCAATCTCTAATGTGAACTTTCCCACCATATCCACTACTACTTCAACACCCATCATCACTCCTGTGATTAACATATCATCACCCGTTTCAACTCAACCATCAAGATCACCTTCACCTATCATAATTCCACTAATTACCACACCATCACCTACATCAAAGTCACCATCACCTACCATAACTCCAATAGGTAATACACCATCACCAACTCCATCTCAACCAAGATCACCATCACCACCATTAGCTTCCTCACCAATACCCACATCATCTTCACAATCACCCAACTTGCAACCCCATGATTTACTTACCACACTCCAAAACATTGATGAGTCAATGTGGCTCAATCAACGAAACATTCAAGGCAATGAAGAACTTGATTCAAACCCACATGATACTAAGAACTTAGAATCCATTTGGCTTGCTTCCATCACATCTTCATCAAACCCAACCAATCCTTCTCAATAGGTGTTCTTAGGATTCGTCCTAGTATTTTCTTTGTAGGATTTATTTTCTTCTTGTAACATCATGTTTAGTGACTTATGTAATAAACAAATTTTCAATGAATGGATGTTATATGTCTATGCTTGTAAGTGATCAATATCAAGCATATTATCTCATTTTAGGATACTAACATCATAGTATGGTTGTCTTACCTTCACATATTGCATTGATCAAATGTACACTAGGTACTAAAATTTGATCAGACACTTCATTTTGACTTTTTAGAAGTCAAATGGGTTGACCTTTCTTGGTTGACTATTGCATATGCATATTGCTTCTTGATTGAAGTATCTCATTACTAACCTTTATTTTGTAGCTTTTCTCAACCTTGAATCCTATACGTTGGTACCCTAGCAACGAGGAGTATAGATCGAGGGGGAGTTTATCATATACTAACTCATCATATTGCATTTTTCACCCTTAAAATGTATACGTTGGTACTCTAGCAATGAGGAGTATACATCCATGGGGAGCATATCATAGTCTAACCATTTGTTTTGTAGGATCATTCATCATATCATACTCTTGAAATGTATACGTCGGTACTCTAGTAATGGGGAGTATACATCAAAGAGGAGCATAGCATATTCTAACAATTTATTTTGTAGGATCATACATCATATCATACTCTTGAAATGTATACGTTGGTACTCTAGCAATGGGGAGTATACATCAAAGAGGAGCATAGCATATTCTAACAATTTATTTTGTAGGTTCATACATCATAACCTTGTTACTCCACTTAAGAGGAGTATAAATCAAGGGGGAGCTATAAAGTTCTCAACATCGCATTCCGTTACGCATATCTTCTTTTTGTTTTGACAAAAAGGGGGAGATAGGATTAAGTTTGCATCAACTGTGAAACATCACAGTATACATTTTAGCTTAAAATGAATTTTAAAACTTGCATAAACTAACTTAATCTATATTTTTAAAAGACTCATCCTTTATTTAAGCTCTCTACTTAAAAATACACTTTATGTTTTGTCATCAACAAAAAGGGGGAGATTGTTAATACAAATATCATCCTAAAAACGTTATTTATATTTTACGATCTTTGCTTAGTTTTGTTAATGACAAATACAAAGTTTATCTTTAAGCAAAGCACAAATAAGATTAAGTCTTTTATACTTATAGTAATAAGCATTTTACAAACACATTTTCACATCACAAAGTTTTCTAGAAATGACATATACAAGTTTACATGTTTATTTCTTAAAATGGAAACTTTATTAGTTAAATATTAGGATGACATCATGACATGCATCATGTACACAATCTTGATAAGATTTTGTGATATTTTGTTTAAATCTTCAAGCCAAAGAGTTGACATTTGAAGATATGGAAAGATATGGCAAGATTTGGAAAGATTTGAAGATCTCTTAGCTGGCCTGACACGGCGGATCCAAAGTGGTACACGGACGGATCCAATTTTGGGGATCCGCCGGATCCGCCGCTTGTTGATCAGCTTTGCCTATAAATAGCAAGCTGATCATTTGGCCATTTTATCACTTACATAGCCTAAATTAGATATCCTTTCATTTACATATTACTAACCCTTAGCATACTAACATTTCATAGATCTTTCCTTTTGTAGCAAAGAAGATCTCAACATATAAGGATCAACATACTGTTGTCATCCTGTAGTATAGAGTCTGTGTGATCTTGCATCAGTTCACACATCATAGTTGCATTTTTTATTCAATAGAAACCGGTTAGTGTTTTAGTCCTCAAAACACATAGAGTGTCGGGAGTGGTTGTACCCTTGTAAAGAACCAAACGGGAGTGGTTGTACCCTTGTAAAGAACTTGGTGTTTAGCTTAGTTCCGGAAAAAGATTAAGCGACGTGTAAAGGTTTTCTCCGCCGAGAAGGGAGTTTGTTTCTTAGTGAAGAATAACTCTCGAGTTAGAGGCTCGAGGAGTGGAGTAGGGCAAGGATAAGAGTCCTTGTAGCCGAACCACTATAAACATCCGTGTTGTGTGGTTTGATCTTTCCTTTATTTACTTATATCACTTGTTTGTGTGCTTGATTGTTTACTTGACTTTGAAATCACGATAAGTAAAAAAGTGAATTAATTTTAAACGGTAAAACTATTCAACCCCCCTTCTAGTTTTTCACAAAGTGTAATTCAATGTCACCCTTCATGACGTGGTCCCTGATAAAGTGATATCTAATATCAATGTGTTTTGTTCTCTGATGAAGAACAGGGTTGTTTGAGATGGAAATTGCACTTGTGTTATCACAAAAGATGGGAACCATCTTATACTGGATTCCATAGTCACTGAGTTGACTTTTCATCCATAGTACATTTGCATAACAACTGGCTGCTGCAACATATTCAGCTTCTGCTGAGGATATGGTTACTGATTGTTGCTTCTTAGCACTCCAACAGACTAATTTTCCACCAAGAATTTGGTAGGAGCCTGAGGTGCTTTTTCTGTCCATGTTGCATCCAGCATAGTCAGAGTCTGAGTATCCTTTGAGATCAAAGCCTGAACATTTTGGATAGTATAATCCAAGGTTTGGAGTACCTTTCAGGTACATGAGTATCCTTTTCACAGCTATGAGATGAGATTCTCTTGGGTCAGATTGATATCTGGCACACAAACAGACTGAGAATTGGATGTCAGGCCTTGATGCAAGTAGATACATCAGTGACCCAATCATTCCATTAAAAAGAGTTAGATTCACTGGTTTTCCAGTAAGATCAGGACCAAGGTTGTTTGGTGGAACCATGGGAGTTTTGACTGAGGCACAGTCACTGAGCTCATACTTCTTCAGTAGGCTTCTAACATACTTCTCTTGACTGATAGAGGTTCCCTTATCAGTCTGCTTGATTTGCAGTCCAAGGAAGTAAGTCAGTTCTCCCATCATGCTCATTTCAAACTTCTTTGCCATCAGTTTTTCAAACTGTTTGCAATTTTATAACTTGTTGAGCCAAAGATGATGTCATCAACATATACTTGTACAAGTATGACATCATTATTTGTCCTGTAGATAAACAATGTGTTGTCTATCTTGCCTCTGACAAATTTGTTTTGGATCAGGAAGGCTGAGAGAGTTTCATACCATGCCCTGGGTGCTTGTTTTAGTCCATAAAGGGCTTTCTTAAGCTTGCAGACATAGTCAGGAAACTCACTGCTTTCAAATCCAGGAGGTTGCTGAACATAAACTTCTTCTTTCAGTGAGCCATTTAAGAATGCACTTTTTACATCCATTTGGTACACCTTGAAGTTCATGTAGGTTGCAAATGCAAGGAAGATCCTGATGGCTTCCATCCTTGCCACTGGTACAAATGTTTCTTCATAGTCAATGCCTTCTTGTTGATTATAGCCTTTGGCTACAAGTCTGGCCTTGTTTTTAATGACTATGCCATTTTCATCAGATTTGTTTTTGAATACCCATTTCATGCCAATGACTGAAACATCTTCAGGACATTTGACCAAGGTCATTACCTTGTTTCTGTCAAATTGTTCCAGTTCATCATGCATGGCCTGAACCCAACTTGGATGTTTAAGTGCTTCTTTGACACTTTTGGGTTCAATTATGGAGATGAAGTCCACAAATAGGCATTCATTGGCAGAGGCTGCTGTTAGTTTAGCAGCCATGCTTCTGGTGAGCATGCCTTCAATAGGCTCTCCAATTATATTGACAAGTTCTATATCTTGAGACCTAGTCCAACTGTCCTGAGGTCTTGGATACTGATTAGAACTTGTGGAGGCCTGATTGGTTGGGTCTGGTGTAGACACCTGATGATCTTCAGGATCTTGAGTGTCTGACTGGGTTGACTGATCACTAAGATTGTTTGGTTCCTGAGCACTTTGTTCAGATTGATTGATTGCATCAGTACTTTTTTGTGCTTCAACAAACTCAGTGATGGTTGAGTAAGGAAGGTTGTGAGGGATTGATGTGCGTGTCGTTGTGTTCAAGTTTTAAAATTTATAAACACGATTTATCCAATTCTCTAATCACACATACGAGCAAGTATACTCGTCCGTGGTAGTAAAGGTGGGTAAGTCGAGATCGTCCCAAGGGAATTGGGGTTTAGGTTTAGTAAATAAGTTTTAGCAAAATGGAGTGTCAATCCAATTTGAAGCAAATTAAAAACAAACAAGCAAGCAAGGTTCAATCAATCAAAAACAAATATACTTGTGTGTAGGTTCCATGACAATTGTTTAGAGTAACCAATCAAGTTGGGTGTTACTTGTAATGATGCACAACTTAAAATGAATGATTCACAATCAATGGTTTTTATCATGAGAAATCATATCTAAGAATTCAATCTCCTAGTTAACTCCTTTCGGCCATTATTAACTATTACG
Organism: Artemisia tridentata subsp. tridentata; assembly: GCA_021014915.2. Lineage (NCBI taxonomy): Eukaryota > Viridiplantae > Streptophyta > Magnoliopsida > Asterales > Asteraceae > Artemisia > Artemisia tridentata. Next base: position 133,907,299 of record CP139501.1, read on the forward strand.
ATAATTCTATTAAGTCCTTTGTGTTGTTTGAAAGCATGTCTTATCTCAAGAATTCCTACGAATCCTTTCGGCCTTTTTCGTGATGAAATCGTTTCCAAATCCATTTTAATGAGTAAAGGTGCTGCTTGTCACACACCACAATCCATACTAATTCGTGCACTAACTTTTTGGAATAAAAACATAAAGAAAACTCCTTTCGGCCTTGTGAATCTTTGAAAATGTTTTTACCAACCAATTAAGCAAGATTAGATTTTATCTCAACAAACTCATAAAATAAGATATGTTTTCATGCATCACTTATGATAAGATTACTCCAACAATTGTCACATCATCCACACACAAGTATAACTAAATTACTCCATAACAATCATAACCAAACACACATAATTAACCAAACTTTCATTCATCATATAGTAAAAGTAAAAGTAGTTCATGATAACTCAACAAGAAATACCTATCAAGGAATTACAAGAACTAGAATTGTGGAACTATAGCAATCCACACTCCTCCAATCGCCTATTATCACAAGTAAACAACTCCACACACGGACGCAACTCTTGAGACTCGAACTCAAGATCTCCTGGACGTTTTCACAGCAACTCCAAGCTTTTGGGCAATAATAATAATAGTGGTGTAGCTTTCTTAGGTTATGTCACTTCCCCCAAAAGAACTCTCTTTGCAAACTAACCAAGGGTTCCTTAAATAAGTGAGGAAACCCTTCTTATCCAAGTAAAAACGTCCCATATGATTTAACAGCTGAGAAATGATAAGCCTCAATGATTATGGGGCTTAAATTCACTATTTAATGCAACTTTGTAACTTCAGTGTTGGCCAACCGATCGGTATTTGGCTCCTACCGATCGGTTGGAGCTCTCGGTGTTTCTAACTTCACTCCATCCGAATCGGATGCGGGCAGCATCCGATCGGATGGATGATCCTGCCATGCACTTTTGTTTTCTTTTATTCATTTCTCGTTACGTGCTTGATCCTTCGCTGCACCATTTTATTTCCTTCATAGATCTTGATCTTTTCTTGATATGTTAAGCATAGAAGTCTTGGTCTAATCAATTCTTTGAAGTATCAAGTGGTTTCTTTCTCGTAATTCTCCTTATGCACATAATCTCTTCATTTCTTCATGTTTTCCTCCACTTTTCCTGTACTTGGCTATACTTACTTGCATACACACTTTTTCATCATTTAGCAACAAATACATGCAAATATAACCAAATATAATGCACAAAACTAGTAATAACGCACCTAAAAACATGTTAGATTTAAGCGTTATCAAATCCCCCACACTTGAGTTTTGCTCGCCCTCGAGCAAATCTAATTTTTAGAAAAACTGAACTCAATGGCATTTTCATATGTTCATGAAAAAAAATCCTTGAAATGTTAGCAAATTAAATTGAATTTTGTTAACATCACCAAGTACCTCACAAAGGAAATTTAAATTCACACAACTCTCGATAGTAGATTTGATTGTATATCACTCAATTGCCCAGGCGCGATTCATGTCTCTTACCATAAGCTTGTACTTGTATCAAAACAACAAAATAAAACATCAAAGAGGTCTTTATTTGGGTTTAGGCTTCAAAAAGGGGTTTTGATTACCTAGCTAATGTATAGATATTTCATACAAGTACATCATAATTCGCTAACAACGAATCCTTGTGTAGTCAAGCAACGGATGGTCACTAGATCGTGCCTTGGTTCGCTAATGACGTTACTTGCATAACGGATGGTCACCAATTTACTCACCAGATCGCTAACAACGCTTTTCAACTACCCAAAAACTCGGATAGTCACTAAAACATACATGTGCTACATATCTAAACAAAGCCATCACTAAATCCGAATGCTCGAATAAAGTAATTGGTAAGGGAAAGGGATAAGACATGGGAATTTGATTTGGTTCTAAAGAAAAACAAAAAATCAAGCCCAAATTCAATCCTAACTCTTTACATCACAAATGATTACTCACCAAACTTCTTCGATCATTATTCCGCATTTCATATAAACTCTATCTTCCATAATAACTCTTTGACTATCTTATTTCCATACATACATAGCTCATTGGCTTCTTTTTTTTTTTTCTTTTTCTCTCTTTTTTTTTTTTTTTTTTTTTTCTAACACCCCCACACTTTGGATGAGCACACGCTACAAAAATATAAATAAGAGTAGCGACCTCCTTCTTCATTGGAACAACATATACACATACAAGGTGTGGTCAATCATGCAATCATCAAAAATAAATAGTTTCGAACTTCATTTGGACTTGATTCGGGAAAGTCTAAGGTGTATGGTGTAATAATTTTCGGGTTAAATCAAAAGAAAAGATAGGCTCAAAAGGGTGTAACTAAGGGTATCTAGCATATAATGCTAACAAATGGGTTCCAATTACTAAGGACAACTAACCGATGTGGTTAGCAAAAATGTATTGTAAACGGAAGGCCATTTGGTGAAAATCTTAATTTGCCTCTTATCATTTGAATATATTTTATTACTTGAAAGTAATTTTAACCGTAATGCATAACAAGTACAAGTTCTAGAATTGACATAATCACCGGCACACTCATACGAAATATAAGGCATGAATCCTTACAACTTAAAGTGGTGGTAAAATGTACTTAGCAATAGCTACCAAAAAACTCTCAAAACTTGACTACATTCCAAAAAAAAAATTCAAAATAACCTCATTATTTACCATTGAATCAATTTGTCTATCAACTAGAAAAATCAAAGGCGAATAAATTCACAAATTCTAGTCCTTGAAATCCAAAAACAAAAATTTTAAAAATTTTAAAAAAAAAATCTTTCCTATTTACTTCCCTCCCCCACACTTAAGTTTTGCATTGTCCTCAATGTAATAAAACGAACTTCAAAGTAAAGGAAATGGAAAGAAAAATAGAAAAAACTACCCGGAAAAAAATTAGCATTAGCCTAGTTGATCACAAGTAATCTCGTGAATTCTTCCAACTTCAAAAATTGATCAACACTAAGCTTTCGTCAATTCTTCCCCTGCAAATACTGCATACTATTTTCGAAACAAACAAACAAAATACCAAAAACAATAAACCAAACAAACATAAAAATAAACATAATCCAAACAAACCAAAATCAAAACAAATAAATCCTACAAGAGTTAAAGTTTAAAGTAGTAGAAAATAGAAAATAGAAATAGTTCAACCATCATTGTTTTGAAACCATAATCATAAACCATCCCAAGTGGTTATTGGCTGAATATCCAAGACTTCTGGAAGCCCTCTTAACTTTCCATTCCTGCTCTCTCTAAGGTTTGTGAACTTTTTTATATCAACACTCCATGGAACAACTGGTTCTCCAAAATCGCTCATTTCTTCTTCATTAAACAACCCAAGATTCCTAGCAATTCTAGAAATAAAATGCCCCGCACATAGGTAATTTCTTATCCCATCTGCTGCATGCTTGTGCAAATGTTGCACTATTACCCATGCTACGTTCAAATGCCTATAGGGATGCTTCTCATCTAATGCGTGTAGTACCCATAAATCATCTTCATAAATCACTTCCACACCAGACGTCCTATGTAACAATGACTGCACTATTATCCTATGAAGCACACGTAACATTGGTTTCTTGATTGTCGACACTTCACTTTCTCCAAACACTAACTTGCTTTCCGTACTAATCCTCTTCCAGTATCCGTTAGCATCAAAATTATTTTTATTTCTTTCTCCACTCATTACCAAAAATTTGAAATCCCTATTACTTAAATCTTCGTCCGAATATAAACCTAATAGGTTTCCAAATTCAAATAGTGTAACCTCGTGTTTTTGTCCCCCTAGTCTGAATTCGAGGAATTTATCGGTGGTAACACCGATATCAGTGATCTTTTCTTTCATCCTCATTGAACACAAAAATTCTAAGCACCATTCCTTGTATATCGGTTCCCTTATGCTCAATGCTTTCATCCACATGTTGGAAGTCAAAATTCGTCCATCCCAAAGAATCCTAATAAGAAACATGTCCTCCAGAAACTCATCACAACCAAGCTCTTTCATGTCATTCCAGTTCATAATCCTTGGTGAATGAATCACCCATCCGCCAATCTTGAGAAGTATAGCACTAAAAGCTTTTCGAACACTCGCATCCTCCCCTTTCCACACTAGATTGGGGTGACATTCCGGTATCGGCATATTTTCTCTCTTTCTAATTCCTTCTCTCGTTCTTTTCGCGATTCCTGATCCACCTGCAAGATAACTCTGTAGAAATCATGATTATTTGTTAGTATAAGAGTATAAGAAACAAAGTTAGATGATTAAGAAGTCCAAAATATTCGATTTGAAAATCTTCAAAAAGTTTTACCGAGGGCTCCATCCGATCGGTATCTCTCTCCATCCGATCGGATGGAGTTGTGACCTTGTCCAGCCGATCGGTAGCAATTCGCAACCGATTCGGTTGTACTCACTGTATTCAAAACAAAAAATTTCCGACTCCAAACTCAATCCTATCTAATTCTACTCTTCCTTATCCTGCATTTCATCAATCACTATGGTCTCTACACATCCCACTTATCTCCGAATCATATCCATAACATACTCGCATAATCAATCTTAGAACCTACGAACATATTCAAAATCAAACCTTATTGATGTTCTAATCCACAATGCATCATCCTAGGAACAATAATTAACATCTAAACAGCATCTGGAAATCACTAATTTCTACCGAGAATCGATTCAAAGTTTTGACCCTTATGATTCAAAAAAAAATCAATTAATTCATTCTTCCTCAAAACTTAATCAATCCATCTCATTCTTTTTGCATTGATTTCCTCAATCATTTACCCATCTATTCCAGAAAAATCATGCCTTAATTCGAACTATATCAAAAACGCCTAAATTTTGACCTAATTCAATCAACTCGAATTAAAACCTAATTGACACAAATTAATGATGTTACTTACTTGTTTTGGTGCCATTGATGACCCTTCAACTCTCCTGCAACTCTTAAAACTTTCCTAATGGTCGAATTAATGAACCCCAAGTATGGTGGAATGAGTGTGTTTGTGTTTTTATGATTTTGAAATCTTGAGTATATATACTTCAATCCATCCGATCAGTATTTCATCCAACCGATTCGGATTGAATTTTTGCAAACTTCACTTTTTCTTTCTCTCTTCAATACTTTGACTTTTGCAAGAACAAATAAAAAGTATTTGACTCCCTTATAAAGACTTCTTTTTAAGTAAAAATACCACCAACACACTTATTCTCCCAACTTGTTATCCAAACTATCTCTACAACTTCTAAAACAAAACTTAACTCCTTAGATTAAAACTTAATAAAACCATAAGATAACCAAAAGGTCTTAAACTTAAATCAAACTTAAATGCAAAATATTAAACTACCATTAAAAATGCATTAAAAATAAACAAAACAAACATTAGCACAAGCCTTGTGCTTTATTCTTCAACTCTTGCTCTTCAACCTTCAACCTTCAAAATATTCATGCTTCAAGATGTCTTCACTTTGGAATTTACCGGATAACTTTCGATTAGTCACTTGAGTTTTAAACTTCCTTGCAAAATTTCTTCCATCCGGACAAACTACATCAAACTTCACATGCCATTCTCCATCACCTTCTTCTTTCTTGTAAACACTAGCTCCTTCGGGTCCCCATTCCAAATTCTTCAATTGAACCGGTAAGGATCCAAGAAAATCTGTCAATTTATGGAACACAAAAATATTCTTGAATGGGTTATAGAAAACCTCCATAGCTAATGCTCTTTCCAACTCATCTTCAATACCAAAGTAACTAGGGACAATCGGCCCATATTTAGGTCTTCCCTCTTCATCTCTACCAACTTCAAAACAACCTAAATGGTCTTCTTCTTCTTCTTCATCATGCACTTCCTTAATAATCTTGCCTCTAGGTTTTGGATAATAGGTATGCTTTAAGATCCCATCACTAATAGTCATAGTACCTCTACCCATATCTATAATAGCTCCGCAAGTTCTCAAAAACGTTCTTCCTAACAACAAAGGTAACTCATTATCTTCCGGGATATTAAGTACAAGAAAATCGGCTAAGAAAGCTTGATATCCTACTTGCACTCTAACATTCTTCACTTCTCCCATTGCTTTTGCTCTTGAATTGTCAGCCATAGTAAGATTATATTGATTTGGTTGAGGATTACCAAGTCCTAATCTTTTGTACAACGGGTATGGCATCACATTCACACTTGCTCCTGTATCGGCCAATGCATACATCGCATCGGTTCCATTCACCTTAACTGGTAACACAAAATTTCCCGGATCACTCTCTTTCTTAGGCAACCCATTTTCAACTATCCTTTCCCTTGCAAACTCATCAAAATTCTTATCCTCTAGCCTAGCTGTTGCCATCATAACCGCATCTAACTTCTTACGATAAACCATGTAATTGTTCAATACTTCTATAACCGGCTTCTCTTCCATAAGCTCCTTAAATTTCATTTCCAAGTTCTCCAAAACAGCTTCCTTTTGTTCTTCAGTCAATGGTTTAACTTCTTGAGGTGATTTGGGCGATGAACTAGATGAACTAGCCTCATTTTTAGGGGTGGAGGGTTGGGTAAGTTTGTTAAGTGGTGTTTTCTTGCGATTAGCCTTTCCCATTTTAACAATCTCTCCTTTTCCTTCCTTCTTCTCTACCATATCATCATCAACATCAATTCTCATCTCTCCCATAGCAAAATCAACCCTACATTTAGTTTTCACCATGAAATTTCTACCAAACATAACTTCCGGTTCATCCACATTTCCATATTCCAACACAACAAAATCAACCTTGAAAACATGACCATGAATATTAACTTTCACATCTCTCACTATCTTCCTACCATAACTTTCATAATCAAGCCTAACAAAGCCAAGCTTACCAAGCATTTCTTCCGTAATGTAATTCTCACCATATTCCATATTAAGTTGAGCATCCCAAGCCTTAACTCCTTCCACACCACATGGTGTAGCATACCTCATACATGGTACATCAAACTCTTTAGGTGGTGCTTGTGTGAACACAACTACTCTTTTCTCCTTAGGTAAACAAACACTGCTTTCGCCAACTGCTTCTTTCCTTTCTAAACCAATCTTAGCTTCATCCAAAATGCTTTCCAACTTCTCCAAAGAATTTCCTGAATCTCTCAACATCTCTTCCAAATTTCTCAAATACTCCGAAACATTGCTTAAACTCTCCATTCTACTTAAACACTATCATAACATAACCACAAAACAAAAAATTCCAAACTATTAGCGTGAGGGTTAGTTATAATCAAACCATATCAAAATATCAAACAAACATAAGCTAACAAACAACTTCAAATCATCAAAACATGAAAACAACTAAAAATAAAAAATCATAAAAATTTTTACCGAGGCAACCATCCGATCGGTATCACCTTCCATCCGATCGGATGGGTAAACTGCAAAAGATGAAATCTCACCAACCGAATCGGATGCGGGCGGCCTCCGATCGGTTAGATCGAAAAAAAAATTTTTTTTTTTTTAACTTTATTAATAATACTAAGACTAACTAATGACAACCTCTTTCTAATTTGTTTTTGTGCTTTTTTTTTTTTTTATAAAAACTAAAAAGAAGAAATAACTAAAAACTAAAACTAATTAACATAATCCTACAATCACTTATCAAGCATTAAATTATCTAATTAACTTTTAACTAATGAACTAATGATCATAAAAACTAATTATTACTCATCCAATAAAAACTTTAAAACTACCAAACATTAAAATTAACCAATTAACTAACATTAAATATAAAAAAAAAACTTTCTAATACCCTAAATTAATTAATCTAATTACTATACTAATTAAACATAACATTAATAACTCATAAAAACTGAATAATAACAAAAATTACTGAACCAAAAAAATATATTACGAGACCACCAACCGATCGGATGGAAATCCATCCGATTCGGTTGGTCCGAACCAAACTTTTTTTTTTTTACTTTTTAACCTTTCTTTAACTAAAAAAAAACTTAAGACTACTAAGCCCAACTACCAAGAAAATCTTAACAATTCCCCGGCAGCGGCGCCAAAAACTTGATGTGCGTGTCGTTGTGTTCAAGTTTTAAAATTTATAAACACGATTTATCCAATTCTCTAATCACACATACGAGCAAGTATACTCGTCCGTGGTAGTAAAGGTGGGTAAGTCGAGATCGTCCCAAGGGAATTGGGGTTTAGGTTTAGTAAATAAGTTTTAGCAAAATGGAGTGTCAATCCAATTTGAAGCAAATTAAAAACAAACAAGCAAGCAAGGTTCAATCAATCAAAAACAAATATACTTGTGTGTAGGTTCCATGACAATTGTTTAGAGTAACCAATCAAGTTGGGTGTTACTTGTAATGATGCACAACTTAAAATGAATGATTCACAATCAATAGTTTTTATCATGAGAAATCATATCTAAGAATTCAATCTCCTAGTTAACTCCTTTCGGCCATTATTAACTATTACGATAATTCTATTAAGTCCTTTGTGTTGTTTGAAAGCATGTCTTATCTCAAGAATTCCTACGAATCCTTTCGGCCTTTTTCGTGATGAAATCGTTTCCAAATCCATTTTAATGAGTAAAGGTGTTGCTTGTCACACACCACAATCCATACTAATTCGTGCACTAACTTTTTGGAATAAAAACATAAAGAAAACTCCTTTCGGCCTTGTGAATCTTTGAAAATGTTTTTACCAACCAATTAAGCAAGATTAGATTTTATCTCAACAAACTCATAAAATAAGATATGTTTTCATGCATCACTTATGATAAGATTACTCCAACAATTGTCACATCATCCACACACAAGTATAACTAAATTACTCCATAACAATCATAACCAAACACACATAATTAACCAAACTTTCATTCATCATATAGTAAAAGTAAAAGTAGTTCATGATAACTCAACAAGAAATACCTATCAAGGAATTACAAGAACTAGAATTGTGGAACTATAGCAATCCACACTCCTCCAATCGCCTATTATCACAAGTAAACAACTCCACACACGGACGCAACTCTTGAGACTCGAACTCAAGATCTCCTGGACATTTTCACAGCAACTCCAAGCTTTTGGGCAATAATAATAATAGTGGTGTAGCTTTCTTAGGTTATGTCACTTCCCCCAAAAGAACTCTCTTTGCAAACTAACCAAGGGTTCCTTAAATAAGTGAGGAAACCCTTCTTATCCAAGTAAAAACGTCCCATATGATTTAACAGCTGAGAAATGATAAGCCTCAATGATTATGGGGCTTAAATTCACCATTTAATGCAACTTTGTAACTTCAGTGTTGGCCAACCGATCGGTATTTGGCTCCTACCGATCGGTTGGAGCTCTCGGTGTTTCTAACTTCACTCCATCCGAATCGGATGCGGGCAGCATCCGATCGGATGGATGATCCTGCCATGCACTTTTGTTTTCTTTTATTCATTTCTCGTTACGTGCTTGATCCTTCGCTGCACCATTGATTTCCTTCATAGATCTTGATCTTTTCTTGATATGTTAAGCATAGAAGTCTTGGTCTAATCAATTCTTTGAAGTATCAAGTGGTTTCTTTCTCGTAATTCTCCTTATGCGCATAATCTCTTCATTTCTTCGTGTTTTCCTCCACTTTTCCTGTACTTGGCTATACTTACTTGCATACACACTTTTTCATCATTTAGCAACAAATACATGCAAATATAACCAAATATAATACACAAAACTAGCAATAACGCACCTAAAAACATGTTAGATTTAAGCGTTATCAGGGATGATGTGGTAGGAGATGTCAACATTAGCTTGGTACTGAGTGGAAGGATCATTGTCAGGATGATGTTCATCACGAGGGTATCTTGATGAATCATCAATACCTATCTCTTCCACTAAGGTGTTAGAGACACTGATTGCTTCAGTACTCTCATCAAAGGTAACATTGAATGTTTCCTCAGTTTGCTGTCTCCTAGAGTTGAACACCCTGTAGGCCTTTGAGACAAGAGAGTATCCTAGGAAGTATCCATCATCAGCTTTGGCATCAAATTTCCCTAAGTGATCCTTGTGATTATGAATAAACACAGGACACCCAAAGACATGAAAGTAGCTGATGTCAGGGAACCTTCCCTTGAATAACTCATAAGGGGTTTTGCTATGTCTCTTGACAATGATGGATCTGTTTTGTGTGTAACAGGCAGTTTTTACTACTTCAGTCCAGAAGTGTTTGGAAAGGACTGATCCATTTAGCATTGTTCTAGCTGCTTCAGTGAGTGTTCTATTTTTCCTTTCAACAACACCATTTTGTTCAGGTGTGTAAGGAGAGGAAAAATTTTGGAAAATTCCTTTCTCATCACAGAAACATTCAAGTTCATAGTTTCTGAACTCTGTCCCATTGTCAGTCCTAATCTGTTTGACTTTAATGTCATTTTGATTTTCAATGTTCCTGACAAAGGACATGATTGTTTCAGCTACCTGACTCTTTTTGGTCAGGAAGTAAACCCAAGTGTATCTTGAGTATTCATCCACAATGAACAGAGTATACTTCTCATGGTTGATGGATCTAGGACTGATGGGCCCAAAGAGATCCATATGGAGAATATGAAGGCAGTTCCTGATGGAAAAGTTTGTTTTGGTTTTAAAGGATGCTCTATGATGTTTACCTTTTTCACAGGCAGAGCATGGTTTATCCTTTGAAAACACAAGTGATGGTAAGCCAAGGACCTTTTTTTGTTTTACAAGATTGTTTATGTTTTTGAAGATCAGATGGGAGAGTCTCTTATGCCAAAGCCAGTTGAGGGTTTCAGTGGCCTTAGCAAAGAGACAAGTTCCATTCTGAGTTAGACTAGACATGTCTAACACATAAACATCTTGCCTTCTTGGTGCAATAAGGACAACTTCCTTATTTGCATTGAAGATGATTCCTTGCTTATCATCAAACTGAACTATGTACTTTGCATCACATAGTTGACTGACACTGATCAAATTGTACTTAAGACCATTGACGTAAGCTATCCTAGTAAAGACTATACCACTACAGTTTACTGAACCATAACCTTCAGTGAGACATGATGAATTATTAGCAAATACCACCTTAGGTCTATGTTCTTCTACATATTTGTGCAGATAATCTTTCACACCAGTCATGCTCCTTGAACATCCACTATCTAGATGCCAAACTGGCTCCCTAGCATGTTGATGAACTCAAATAAGTACATTTTATTACTATCATTTATCCTAATAATTTGACTTGTTTTACTATATTATGTATGAGGATTGATACTTAATCGTTTACTTTTGTAATTCTAAGTTGAAAACAAGCATTTGGTGAAACTTGGCGATTTTGGACTAATTATGGAGCAAAACATGCAAGAAGTTAAGAGTCTACCGAAATGTACAAGATCAAGACTAATCTGCTCCAGATGCGCAGCATCTCACTCATTACATGCGCCGCATCACTATCAATATTTCACCAGATACGATCCAAGATACAAGAGGACATGCGCCGCATCCAAAGATGAAGATACGCCGCATCTTCTGGCGGTGTACGAATATTCCTGAATATTATAATCTTGGACCCCACGCGAAGTTAAGTCAATGCGCCGCATCTACTTACTAGATGCGCCGCATCTCACCCTCAGACAGAAACTATAAATACCCCAAGACCAGACGAATTCCGAAGCTTTTGGTCGTGACACATATTATATCCGAAGACCGAAGACCAGAAACCTAGGACGAATTCAGTCAAGGCAGCAGCACAAGACACACCCAAATCAAAGATACAAGAGCTGTAAGAAGGTGCTGCATGTGTTTAATTCATTAAGTAGTTTTGTTTTATTGTGTTAGTAAACTTTAATTCATCAAGATTGGTGGCTTGTGTAATGTGACAACGGAAAGATTGCACTCCCTTAAAACTGCTTTCTCATTAATTAAAGTTTATATGTTGATGTCTTTGGTGACTTTTATTAGTGCATTGATAACCTCTGTGTCTAGCTGAGCATTGATCGGGTCGCCATGCCTCTGCCCTCGCCTGTTTATTAGATCGCCTATGTATTCTATGGTCTGTAGAAAAGTAGGAGAAAGATAAACGGGGTAGTCATAAGTAATCATTAAGGGTTTACTCGCCGATAAGATTAGAACCAACGAGAAAGGACTTAATCTCGGTGTGTTGCATCGAACTATACACTTCATATAACACTAGCAATAAAACAAGTGACAAACTACTTATCATAAGGACAGCCCTCTTATTGTCTCAAGTATTTATCTGTGTACGTGTGTGCTACTTGCTGATTCGTGCCTATTGGTCTAGTTTATTATTTAATTGCAACCAAATCGTGCCAGTCTCTCAGGCTGAACCCCCTTGCGTTAGATTAGATTGTATAGCTAACTTAATATATTAAAATACTAATTAGAATAACTAGATAATACGTTCCACTCTTAGTGATCGACACTCTACTTACCATTATATTCATACTGACCGGGTACACTGCTCGTTAAGTGTGTGTGTTATTGATAAGTCGGCTAAATATAAATTTAAAACTTGAGTAGGCATTAAAACTGCTAAACCGCAACGACACATCACGCGCATCAAGTTTTTGGCGCCGCTGCCGGGGAGTGAATTGTTATTATCTGTTAATTTGATTAGTATTTTAATTTGGTTTTTAATTTTTAATCTAACCGCTAATTTTGTTGTGTATTAGATTAATTTGCATTCATTGTACTATTTTGCATATTTTCTGTTTTTGTGTGTTATTTGTTTGCTTTTGTTTGTGTTTATTTTCGTGTGTTTTATTTGTTTTTATTTTTCGTATTTTTTGTGTTCTGCTATCGTTGTACTGAGCTAAATCGAACGATACGGCGCATCTGATCTCTCAGATACGGCGTATTGCGTTCAATTTTTTATAAAATACAACGCGTTTAATTAATTCGATACGACGCATCTTTTCCCCAAGATACGGCGTATCTGTTTTTAATAAAAAAAAATTCTCTAAACGTTAACGCCATACGACGCATCTGCTTTAGCAGATACGGCGTATCTATTATTTTAATTAAAAACAGTTTTCGATTAATTAAACAGATACGGCGCATCGATCTCTGTCGATACGGCGTATCTTCTGAATCAAAAATCTCGTATTTTGAAACGTAACGAAAATACGGCGCATTAACTTTTGTTAATACGACGCATTTAATTTTTATAAATATCGATTTTTGATTATTAAAATTGATACGGCGCATTCAAATTTCTAAGCGGCGTATCTATTTTCTGAATAAAGTCTGATTTAATTTTAACGATTATAAGATACGGCGTATCCATCTTTCTGGATACGGCGCATCGTCCGCAGATATCAGCATTTTTATTCTTTATATTCGTTTCTAAATTCATTAATTTATCTTCTAGCGAACAGATGCTACTGACGATTTTACCTATGATAACATATTTTGCTATGGAAGATATGTCAATGAACGGATATCTTACTAAAGGAACAAAACAACATGATTAATGGATTGGCGATTGAGTGCACCAATTGTCAACGGTGCTTAACAAAGTTCTTTTGGTAAAACACGATTTGAAAGGGATTACAACTAGAGGCGGAAAATCAACCTTTCAAATGTGATCGGTATTAAGGAGCTGAACGTGAGTCTAACTTGAAGACTCTGGAATAAAGACAAGTGCTGACCGGGAGACAACCCGGATTTATCTTTTAATTTTCTGTTTATGTGTCGAGTCAGTCAGGCCGCAGAGGATACGGCGCATCTCAATCCTGAGATGCGGCGCATCTCCTGCAATGGTCATATCTTATTTTATTTTTCTGCATTTTTATTTTTGAATTTAAAACTTTTTATCAGTTTATTTTAATGCGGCGCATCCCTGGTTAAGGATGCGGCGCATCTTTTACTCTGATCCGTATTTATTCCAGGCTCGATACGGCGTATCTTCTTCCATAAGATACGGCGCATCGACTGACCTGATGATTTTCATTTTTAATTTTTAATTTTTATTTTTCCTAACTACTAATGTGTTATGCAAGTTGAACCTTTCTTACCTTAGGTGTGTTTTAAAGCCTTGGTGGTATTATAGATTCCTGGATTTCCTGTGGATACATCTAATATGAAGCTTATACGTTCTAATCCACAAGAAAGATGACTTTTGCTCTAATACTAATGGAGGATCATACCGAGCAAATCTCAGGGGAGTTTTTCTGTTCTAATTCTTTTATTTTCCAGTTTTTAACCTTTTATACAAACAACGAGGACGTTGTTTAACTTAAGTGGGGGGATTGGAGAATTAGAACACTTAACACTTACTTGTCCTAAACTTTTCAAAATATGCTTAAAATGTGCTTAATATATAAAAGTTTAAAATTTTTAGCATATTTTTGTTTAAAGTCTAAGTTGCATAGCTGCACACATGACGTTATTTTCAAAAATTGTGATTTTTCAAAATTCACAAATCTATGAGTGTGCCGGTGACTTGTAAATTTTAGAACTTGGCTTGTATACTATTCGAGACCACCATAATAAGTATTATTTATATAATTGGAATGACTTGTCTAAATTGGTAAATTCTAGGATTACACCCAAATAGCCTTATATGTTACGTGATATTAGCTAACTACACTGGTTAGTTAACCCCCGTATAAACCCTTTTGTTACTCTCACTTTTAGAGTAAGATACCCCTAGAAAAACACTCAGAGCCATTCCTTTCGTTTCTTACACCTATGTTTAAAATGTTTCGTTACACCCTTACACCTTAGCCTACCCTGTAGATTAGAATCCGTGGTTGGTTAATTGCTATAGGCAAAGTGTGTTTCCTTACATTACCTGTGTTCGCGTGCGTAATTCATTATCTATGGTTAGGTCGGGAAATTGCACAATGCAATTGGAGTGAAAGTAAATATTGTATATCTTTGAGTTTATTTTTTTCGTGTGTTTACTACTTTCACTATTACCGTTATTTCTGAAGTCATGAAAAGTATGGAAAAATTATCCAGAATTATTGTTTTGGTGATGTGGTGAAATTTTACACATCTATGTTTATGTTATTATATATATATATATATAAAAAAAAAAAAAAAAAAAAAAAAAAAAAAAAAAAAAAAAAATCAAAAAAATGAGAAAAGAAAAAGAAAAAAAGAAGAAAGTTGGATGTTTGTTTTAACCAACGATGTAAAGTTATGTAAGTGGTTGATATCACCACTAATTGTTGTATACTATATTTATGGATTGAAATGGGAGTTGGCAGTTATGGGAACGTCAACTAAGGTTTATTCTTTGATTGAGATCTTGTTGAGTATAATTCGTGTCTACCTAAAGCGTGTGTTTCAAGTGTTAAAGCGTGAGTTATTCAATGATATGAGTCTTATTCATGGGATGGTTGGGATAGTGATTAACCACACTTAGGATTTTAATTTATTTGTTTTGTTTATTTTTCATTTTACACCAATTTATATCCCAAATATTATCCATGCCCTTTATTATTCTTTATCCAACCAAACCTTTAATTTATTGAGATTAGGGATTTGAGCAATCTTAAGTATCGTAGTCGTGGATTCGGCTATGTATTTATGATTTTGTCGCCCTTTTTGATATATTATTATTGGTGAAGTTTGGACCTATCTTTAGCCTATTCGAGTTAAGGATTTGAGCAATTGCAAGTATCGTGTTCGTGGATTCGATCATGTATTTGTGATTTTGTCGCCTTTTCTGGAATTTGAGATCGATAGTGATTAAGAATAATTAACCCTTAAGCCTAAAAACCCTTTTTACCGCTTTAGACTTGTTATTCCTTGGCTTTAGTGGTGGAGATGTGTATACTTGCCAAGCTTATGATAGAATATTCGTCGCGACTGGACAGTTAAACGATTAGATTTGCTTTTATCAAAAATATTTTATTCTACTTCTAATTCGTTAAGTGTTTATTTGTGTGATTATGACAAAAACGAATACATGCTTAAATATAAAAATAAATCCTAATATCTTTTAGGATACATTTTCATAAGATTTAATTCTAAGGTTTACTTGGGGACAAGTAAAGTTCAAGTGGGGGGATATTTGATGAACTCAAATAAGTACATTTTATTACTATCATTTATCCTAATAATTTGACTTGTTTTACTATATTATGTATGAGGATTGATACTTAATCGTTTACTTTTGTAATTCTCAGTTGAAAACAAGCATTTGGTGAAACTTGGCGATTTTGGACTAATTATGGAGCAAAACATGCAAGAAGTTAAGAGTCTACCGAAATGTACAAGATCAAGACTAATCTGCTCCAGATGCGCCGCATCTCACTCATTACATGCGCCGCATCACTATCAATATTTCACCAGATACGATCCAAGATACAAGAGGACATGCGCCGCATCCAAAGATGAAGATACGCCGCATCTTCTGGCGGTGTACGAATATTCCTGAATATTATAATCTTGGACCCCACGCGAAGTTAAGTCAATGCGCCGCATCTACTTACTAGATGCGCCGCATCTCACCCTCAGACAGAAACTATAAATACCCCAAGACCAGACGAATTCCGAAGCTTTTGGTCGTGACACATATTATATCCGAAGACCGAAGACCAGAAACCTAGGACGAATTCAGTCAAGGCAGCAGCACAAGACACACCCAAATCAAAGATACAAGAGCTGTAAGAAGGTGCTGCATGTGTTTAATTCATTAAGTAGTTTTGTTTTATTGTGTTAGTAAACTTTAATTCATCAAGATTGGTGGCTTGTGTAATGTGACAACAGGAAAGATTGCACTCCCTTAAAACTGCTTTCTCATTAATTAAAGTTTATATGTTGATGTCTTTGGTGACTTTTATTAGTGCATTGATAACCTCTGTGTCTAGCTGAGCGTTGATCGGGTCGCCATGCCTCTGCCCTCGCCTGTTTATTAGATCGCCTATGTATTCTATGGTCTGTAGAAAAGTAGAAGAAAGATAAACGGGATAGTCATAAGTAATCATTAAGGGTTTACTCGCCGATAAGATTAGAACCAACGAGAAAGGACTTAATCTCGGTGCGTTGCATCGAACTATACACTTCATATAACACTAGCAATAAAACAAGTGACAAACTACTTATCATAAGGACAGCCCTCTTATTGTCTCAAGTATTTATCTGTGTACGTGTGTGCTACTTGCTGATTCGTGCCTATTGGTCTAGTTTATTATTTAATTGCAACCAAATCGTGCCAGTCTCTCAGGCTGAACCCCCTTGCGTTAGATTAGATTGTATAGCTAACTTAATATATTAAAATACTAATTAGAATAACTAGATAATACGTTCCACTCTTAGTGATCGACACTCTACTTACCATTATATTCATACTGACCGGGTACACTGCTCGTTAAGTGTGTGTGTTATTGATAAGTCGGCTAAATATAAATTTAAAACTTGAGTAGGCATTAAAACTGCTAAACCGCAACGACACATCACGCGCATCACATGTCTTTGCACAAATGATAAACTAAGTTAGTTCTTTCTAGGACCCCTCTTCTTGTAGGGCTTGGCTTTAGTAGCCTTCATAAAATTAGCAATTGATTCATGGTCAGAGGTTGAGTGGACTGAGCTACCACAGGTTTTGCATTTGATTGCAGAGGTGGACTCAGTAGACTGAGAGGATGACTTGGTCATACCTCTTCTGGTCTGAATAACCTTCTCATGTCCTGAGGTGTCATGAGTGGGATCTCCACAAATGTCACAACTGTTGTCCATTAGACAATCCTTAGGAAGGTGATCATTGAAGCCACAGTGAGGGCAAGGTGCAAAAGGCTTGGCCTTTTGTTTCTATTTCTGTTTAGAATCAGAAGGATATTTTAAAGCCTGTGCTTTAAAGTTTGCCATCTTTGATGTGGCTGTGTATGATAGGTGATTAGAGGTCATGTGATCATCCTTTTTGCATATCATGCAGTAAAGGATTCTAAAACAATCATCAGTGGAATGATTGGTATAGTGACACAGCTCACACCTTTCCAGGGGTTTGGAGGGTTTTGGTTTGGTGCTTGAGGAAGCTGATTTGGGTTCCTTCAACTTAGATTGAGAAGGCTTCTCAGAAGATTCAATCTTCTCACTCAGCTTCCTGACAAGCTCAGACAACTGATCAATTTTTGAGTCAGGGCTTTCAGTTTTTACTTCAGAAGGGACTGAAGTTGATGAGTCATCAATGTGAACTGAGACTTCAGGGGTTTGCCCTATCAGGATGGTTTTTCCCATTCTTGGCTTCTCCTTTGGAGAATGCTGAGAGTAGACCAATGGTGTAAGGTCTGAGCTTGGTGCAGCTCCCTGAAGGACTTTCAGAGGTGGGAGTGGTGTAAATGATTCTGATTCAGACTCATTGACTGACTCAGTACTACTGGGTTGGTCAGTGAGTCCAAGAATATTTTTCAGAGCCTGACTTTCAGGAAGCATGATTTTCCCAGTCTCAAAGTTTGGTAACTTACTGACTGGGTTGTCCCTGACAATCCAGTCATTTGACTTGGGTTCCATTTCCTGCTCAAAAGATATGCCATCTGGCATAAAAGCCTTTTCTCTGTGACTTTCACTGGGGTTTTCAGTGAGTTGGTCTATTCCTGTAACTTTCTTGTTTTCACTAGGAATTAGACTCACAGTTTCATAGACTTTGGGGTTCTTTTTAGTCCAACCTTTAATGACAGCCTTTTCTTTGTTAAGTTCATTTTGAAGAGCTTGATTTTGTTTCAAAATCTCAGTGTTTTGAATTTGTAGTGTAATAGTTTCTAACTTGGCCTGTTTTAATACAAACAATTCATCTCTACACTTATTTAATTCTAACACAAGATTGTTATATTTAGAAAGCAAATTAAGCCTTTGTTCTTCTACAAACTTAAGATTTACACAAATATAATTCATATAGGACTGCCAGTCAGAATTATCATCCATTGAAAGTAAAATATTTACCTTCTTCATGGTTATGTTGACCCACTCTCCATTCCTTGCATGGCTTTTTCCAACAGCCAGCTGATCACCTTCAGAAAGTGCCATCAGTGCACTTACTCTAATTTCCTCATCTTCCGAGGAGACCTCTTCTTCATCCCAGTCATAGGCTTCGGCTACAAGAACCTTGTTCTTTGTCTGAACAGGTTTGGAAGTTTGAGCAGCCTGAGACATTGAGGGATTAGTTTCAAGGAGGGCAAGTTTATCCTTAGCTTTTCTATATTTTGCCTCAAAGTCTTTTTGACCCTTTTGAACATTATTGTTTTGAAAATGTTGGGTCGACTGAAGTATTTTAGGTTGAAACTTGCTAGTTCCTGAGGAACTGTTTCCAGAAAATTTATAAGAGGGTTCTGAGATGGTTTTTGAATAACAGTCTTTAGCAAAATGACCCTTTTTACCACATCTGAAACATCAGTGGTTTCATTTGCTTTAGCTTTTAAAAAGTTTGACTGATTTCTTTTGATAAAACGTTTTGAATTAGCAAGGAGTGCCCTTTCTTGGAATTCCAAGCTTAAATCATTTAGGTGCTCATCACTAGTTCTTTCATCAATCTCATCATCAGAATCCTCTTGAAAATCCTGCACAACACCATTAGAATAAAAGGCAGTTGATATGGGTGAGGAAGTCAGGGCCTTTTTGGTCTCAAGAGCTTTCTTTGAGTCTAGGTATCACCTAGAGATTAAGTTATCTTCATAGAGAAATTTCCCATAGATCTCAGGGAGCTTAAGGGTCTGAATGTGATTAGCATTCCTGAGGCCCTGTGAGAAGTTTAGCCACTTCTCAGGGAGACTATTGACAAAGCCAACATTGATCTCATGCTTAGACAAAACTACACCATCATTTGACAATTCATTTATCAGGGTCTTGTATCTGGTATATGTCTGAGAGAGACTTTCATAATCCTTTGACCTGAAAGTGTTGTACTCAAGTTTCAGGTCCATGATTCTGTTTTTCTTGGTATCTGAGGGACCTTCAAAGCTATTAATCAAGTCAACCCAAGTTTTTTTGGTTGTTGCACAGTTAATGACTCATTCCATTATATCGTCAGGAAGACAAGATATAATTATGCTTTTCAAGCGTTGGTCTTGATTGACCACCCTTCTCTCATCAATAGTCCACTGAGCTTCAGGTTTGCTTAACCCCTCAGCAGTCTTAGGGACATAAGGACCTTTATTGATACAAGTGATAGTAGGTTCCATACCAGTCAAGTAGCAAAGCATTCGCTTTTTCCACTTGCTAAATTTTCTAGCTTCAAGTCTGGGGGCAACAGCTGAAAATCTACCACCCTTTTTATCGACGAGCTGGGGCACATTAATATCAGCTATAGTAGGATCTTGGTTTTAAAAACCTTGAGCACTCTTAATTTTTGAAAGATTTTATAAACTAGATGCTCTGATACCACTTGTTGTTCCCTTTACACACTTAGAAGTAACTACAAAGTTAATCTAATTGTGTTTATGACTGAGATTAGTGTATTGATTAATTATAACAAATAAATAAAACGTAAAGATGAAACACACAAGTTTTTCAACGTTTAAATTCTTATTAGAAATTAATCAAAAGAATCTATTACCCAAGTGTTTGCGGAAAACACTTGGGATTGAATAGACAAGGTATGGTTTGTCTCATATCTAAACTCAAGTTATTCTTGAGTGGTAACAATATAGACCCACTGAGCTATCTCAGGGACTTGGTTACTCTTTGTAGGAGAAAAGTGGTTTTGTGAAAGTCTAAGCTTTTAATGCACAAAACTTAACCCACTTTTCTCCTATCTGTTCCTATTTATACACAAGTATAAAAGAGTACCTATTATGATTAAAAAATCCAAAAAGAATAACCTAGCGTGTCTGACAACTACAACAGTATTTATCATTTCCAAGAACCAATAGGAATAGGCTAAAAGTCTTTCCGAGTGTCAGGTCTGACACTTATTGACTTAAGCCGTTTTAGGGAAGGTTTGTTTCTGGCCCGATAAGACTTCACCTTATCTTCTCAAACTCTTCCCGCCTAATCCCGCCTTTCTTTCAGACTTCTAATTCTTCAGTCTAGGTCTTCAGTCTTCAATCATTTATTGTTGTTGAGGAGACTAGGGTTCAGTGAGTTCTTGTCAAATACTCACTGAACCCATTACCTTCTTCTTTGGCTTAAGTGACATTCAGGGAGTTCCGCCTCACTGAATGGTGAATCTTTCTTCTTAGACTCGTCCTAAGCATCTTGAAGGTAACTCACTGCGTGACTGTTCATTCAGTGACTTGAGAGTGTTTAAGGTTGATTAACACTTGGCTAATTTGTGTCCAAATCCTGTTTTCAGGACGCTTGGGTACTGACGGACCCAACACTTGTATATCGGTTTCCATAGTAGTATTGTCAATAGTATTTGTGGCCATACATCCTCTTTTTATATTGCAGTTTCTATTGGTGCACGTTTGATCACTCACTTCAGACTCAAATGTTCTTTTTAATTTATCAGATGATCCATCTGTAGGCCAATTTAAAATATTGCATAAGTGTAAGCCTACATTTATAGATTGTTGTTAATGATAGACAAATGGTTGTTTGACTGCTGATGTATTATTTTCAGGTTGCATACCTGCATTTTTAGTTTGTGTATAAAGAGTGGGCATTCTGATATGACAACCATGGATAGAGTCGACGGTGTTTGTATTGTGCATAGGCGTTTGTGAATTCTGAACACCACATGGAATTTGCGCATTGCAAGAGAGAGCATAGGACACGCATGCGTCATTCTTTGCTGGTAAGACTGAAACCAAACTTTAGGTGTTAAAATGCAAAGCCGCAAATATGAATGGCAAATATGAATGGAAAAAAAATAAAAAAAAAATAATAAAAGACAGTTTACCTTTCACTTACTTTGATAAATAAATGTATAGTAACATGTTATGAATACTATAGAATGAATTTAAGAAACTAATGCATATTTTAAAGGTCGCCTTCATTATTTCGAGAGGCTTGTATATCGGCTTCCATAGCAGTACTGTCAATAGTATTTGTGATAAGACGTCCTCTCTTTATATTGCAGTTTGTATTTCCGCAAGTTCCGTCACTCACTTGAGACTCAAATTTTCTTTTTAATTTATCAGACAATTCATCTATAAACCAATTTACAATATTGCGTGAGTGTAACGCTATATTTATAAGTTGTTGTTGATGATAGACAAATGGTTGGGTAACTGGTGATGTATTATTTTCAGGTTGCATACCTGCATTTGTAGTTTGTGTACAAACAATTTGCATTTTGATCTGGAAACTATGGATAGATTCCAAGGTGTTTGCATTCTGCATAAGCATTTGTGAATTCTGGCCACCACATGTGAGAGGATTTTGATACACTTAGGATGTTAATCCTTTTAACATGTATATGATACTATGAGTTAATATAACCAAGTATGCGGAATCTACTTGATTACACTTAGAAGAATATTTGTTTGAGTGATGGAACAGTAATGTATGTGTATGAACAATGAAGACAATGTTAACACCAAAAGATTCAATATTATTGATAATAATACGAGTGATCTTAGCTTATCACTAGGGTTACAAAACCTTGAATCTATTCGTATGACTTCTATTACTTCTATATCAAAAACCTAACCTATGACCTCCTTTTATAGCACAAGGACTCCTGTACAAGTAAACTACAATATTTGTATCAATCTATAACTAGAAGATAAACATCAAATCTATTCTATATTTATCTTCACGCGTCTTCATCTTTGTCTTCATCACATAAGCAGTACAAACTATTTGTACTGACAGTACTAACTCAGTTAGTACTGCTAGTTCTAACTTGAACCAGTTGAAACATTGAACCTGGCAGTATTAACTGTTAGTTTAATTCCCAACAATCCTCCCCTAAACTTATGATTTCTCTGCAAATCACTAAGTTTCTTGAATTAAACTCCAACTTTGATGATGGGGGGATTCTTCCAAACACTTCACCTTCTTTTCTTCCTTAGGGCTTGTGTCTCTTTCTTTCAAACTGATCATATATTCTCTGAACTAGATTTTGAATTACCTCAGTATTTTCTTCACATCTGAGCTTTGAAGAAATCATCACTGCAAGCACATCAGCACTTAATGGATATTCCAGTTCAGCTAACATAAAGATATCAACTTCACCTTGTGTTGATAAATGATGAACATTATAAGAACCATAGAACTCCCATGAGGTAGATAGATCATAAATAGGAAAGTTCCAATATACATCTGTGGGATCTGGTCCATATAACCTCTTGAATTCAATCCATAGCTCTTGCTCTTTCACATCAGTCTTCTTCTTTGTTTTGAGCTTATCTTGAACTAATCTCCATAAAGTATCTAGATCTTCTCTATCACAAGCTCTCAGCAAATTTTCAAAATTCTTGTAAACTGTTGATGCTCCACCAACTCTAGTAACCTTCCAAGCTTTTCCAAATTTGTCTTTGTAAATCTCCCAGTCCATTATTGGATGTCTAGCTTGAATTAGGTCAACATGTAGAATTTCTGGCACAGTAACTAGCATATTGCTCATCTGTTCTTGTGACAATTCTACTCTTTCTTCTTGTGCTTCTACTTTCTCAGTTTGTTATTTCTCAGCAGTCTTAAGTCTTTTTGGTGTTCTTGTATCTGTGTCTATAGGAATAAAATGTTGAGCTCTTCTGTATGCATTGTAATACAGATATTCAATTTCTTCATGTGATTTACCCTTCAACTCAACTGCCTTCCAATTAGCTTGATTCCTAAGATACATTTTCATTCCACTGATGATCTGTGCCTTTGTTGGTTTTCTCTTTCTCTTTTGACTTTGATTCTTTCTAATATTCTGTATTATCTCATTGAAAGCTCCTTTACCACTTCTTGAATTAATAAAATCAGCAAGCAGAGCTGACCTTTCTTCAATAGTTAAACTTTCATCTGCAATGAGTTCTATCGCCTTAGCCTTCACAATTGGATCAGAATCAATTAGTTGTTAAATTTGCTCTTCATGTGATTGTTGAGCCACAATAACATCTGAAGCAATTCTCTCCTTTTCCAATCTCCGAGCTTCCATAAAGCTTGCAACTTCATCTTCATGAACCTTTCTTGCCAATTCTTCATCCAAATCCATTTGAACTTGTGTTCTTGGCTTGACTTTCTTCTGTTGCTCAGCTTCTTCTAATGTCATTGGTGCCTTTCCTTTATCTGCCCTCTTTCTTTCATACTCTGAAGCCTTAGCAGTACCTTCTTCCATGCCAGCAGTACCAACTGTTGGTCTAAAACTTGAAGCAGTATCTAAGATTTCTTCTTAAGTTTCCAAAACAACAACCTCTGTATCATTATCCTGAGCAATTTCCTCTATTTGTTGTTGTTGAACCTCTTCAGTACCTTGTTGTTCACCCATATCCATATCATCACCACCCATACCTGAAGTACCTTCATCAAAATCCAGTTGCCTCCCCTGAGTTTCTGATCCTGTTTTCCTCCCCTATTTGGGAGAACATCAGAACCCAGCACATCAAAATCAGGAAAACAAATGACAGTAAAACAAACTAATGTTCCCACCATTACTTCTACAGGAGTAAACTGTGACACCAAAGCTAGCGGGTCAAAGTCTAGAGACAATGCAAGGAAAGATAGGACTGCGCCAGCTAGGAGTGTTCACGAGAAGAAAGTAGAAGCCCAACATAGGAACAATAAGTTTGCAATGAATGGAATGAATCGTGTTGATTCTAGTATTAAAAGTACTGTAATTAATTCGAATTCTAATGTTGTCTGTAAAACAGGTAACGAATGTTTTATTTCCAGTAATCATAATGATTGTGTTGTGTCATTTTTGATGTCTCATAAATGATCCCAAGATAAGAATGTTAGGAAGACTGAACTGAGGAAGCAAATTTGGAAAACGACGGGAAAAATATTTGCTAATGTTGGTTATCAATGGAAACCCACTGGAAGGAAAGTCACTTTAGGTGATCAGTGCCCCTTAACTAGATTGAATGTTCGTAAAGTAGTAAATGTTAAGGAATGGATGCCGACTAGTCGAATCTTGCCTTTAGTAACACAATGCCCTGCCACTAGGTCAATTGCTGCTTCTAGTGATGTTTCCACTGTCAATGCAATAGCATCTAAGAATCCTGTTATTCCAGAATTTGTTTGTACTAACCTAACGGACCCCAACTGCACGTGGGGATCCACATTTTTCAGTTATCCATCGATGTCTGTTTTCAAATGCAGGTCGTACAAATCGTCCTTTGGTATTTGGACTCAGGCTGCTCAAAACATATGACTGGGGATCGCTCACGGCTCAAGAACTTCGTGAAAAAGTTTATCGGGACAGTCAGATTCGGGAACGACCATTTTGGGGCAATTATGGGTTATGGAGATTATGTGTTTGGTGACAGTGTAATCTCCCGGGTATACTACGTGGAAGGACTAGGGCACAATCTATTTTCTGTTGGGCAATTTTGTGATTCCGATCTTGAAGTTGCATTCAGAAAACACACTTGTTTAGTCAGAGAGTTGGATGGTATTGATCTTTTTAAAGGCTGTCGTGGCACCAATCTATACACCATCTCTATTGAAGAAATGATGAGGTCCTCTCCTATCTGCTTTCTTTCAAAGGCCTCAAAGACCAAATCTTGGCTTTGGCATCATCGTTTAAATCATTTAAACTTCGGCACCATAAATGACCTTTCTCGCAAAGACCTTGTACAAGGCATGCCCAGATTAAAGTTTGAGAAAGACCATCTTTGCTCTGCCTGTCAACTGGGCAAAAGCAAGAAACATACCCACAAACCCAAAACTGTCAACACCATCTTGGAAGTTCTTCACACCCTTCACATGGATCTGTGCGGACCAATGAGAGTGCAAAGTATAAATGGGAAGAAATACATTCTTGTGATAGTCGATGACTACTCTCGATTTACGTAAGTGAAGTTTTTGAGAACCAAGGACGAAACTCCAGAGGTTATCATCAAACTGATCAAACAGCTGCAAGTGAGACTCAACAAAACTGTCAGAATCATCCATACAGACAATGGAACTGAATTTGTTAACCAACAACTCAGTCATTTCTATGAAAGTATTGGCATAACACACCATAAAAGTGTTCCACGCACTCCTCAGCAGAACGGTGTGGTTGAAAGAAGGAACCGTACTCTGGTGGAAGCTACAAGAACCATGCTAATATTTTCCAAAGCACTGATGTATCTTTGGGCAGAAGTAATTGCAACTGCATGTTACACTCAAAACCGATCCCTGATTCATACTATTCACAACAAAACACCTTATGAGCTGATTCATGGCAAGAAGCCAGACCTCTCTTTTCTTCGTGTGTTCGGCGCACTATGCTATCCGACAAATGACAGTCAAGATCTGGGAAAGTTGAAAGCTAAAGCAGACATAGGTTTCTTCATTGGGTATGCACCAGATCGCAAGGGATACAGAATCTATAACAAAAGAACCCGACAAATCATGGAAACTATTCACGTTACGTTCGATGAGGTGACTGAGCAACTGGTTCCTGGACAAACTAGTTCTGGACCCGCTTCTAATCTTTTGACACCTGGACCAATCAGTTCAGGTCTTGTACAGAATCCCACGCCTGCAGTTCCTTATGTACCACCTACCAGTGAGGAGTTGAAGAAGTTGTTTGATTCAATGTATGATGAATATTTTGAGCCACCAACTGGTGGTGCTACAAATGAAGCCCCACCTGCACCTCCAGCTGCTGATGCTCAAGTTCAAAACAACTCAGATGGCCCATCAGTATCTATCTCTGTCAGTCAAGAAGCACCATCTGTCAGTCATTCACCATCATCATTGAATGTTCAGTCTTCTTCGGTACAACAAGGTTCTGCAATAGATAATTCTTTTGAGGTGAATCCTTTTGCTCCTGTTGATGATGTTTCATTCGAGAATATCTTTGCTCCTGAATCTTCTACAGACACGTCTTCTTCAGGGGATCTTAACTCGGCAACATCAATTCAATACCCTCAACCACATGATCATCTCATAAAATGGACCACCGATCATCCTATTGACAACATCATAGGAAATCCTTCTCGTCCGGTATCCACAAGAAAGCAACTTGCCACCGATGCACTGTGGTGCTTCTTTAATTCTGTACTCTCCAAAATCGAACCCAAAGATTTCAAAGATGCTATGTCTAAAGACTGCTGGTTCAAGGCTATGCAAGAAGAAATTCATGAGTTTGACCGACTTGAAGTATGGTAATTAGTGCCCGCTCCAGATTGTGCAATGATTATCGCTCTCAAGTGGATCTTTAAAGTGAAACTTGATGAGCATGGTGACGTTCTGAAGAATAAGGCTCGACTTGTTGCAAAAGGATATCGTCAAGAAGTGGGCATAGACTTTGAAGAATCATTCGCTCCAGTTGCTAGAATTGAAGCCATCAGAATCTTTCTAGCTAATGCTGCCAGTCAGAATATGGTTGTCTACCAAATGGATGTAAAGACAGCATTTCTGAATGGTGATCTAAAAGAGGAAGTTTATGTCAGTCAACCAGAAGGATTTGTGGATCCTGATCGTCCTACTCACGTCTACCATTTGAAGAAAGCTCTATATGGGCTAAAGCAAGCACCCAGGGCGTGGTATGATACTTTATCGAAGTTTCTTCTGGCTAATGGCTTTTCCAAAGGAGTTGTTGATCCTACGCTATTCACTAGGAAATCAGGCAAACATCTACTTCTCGTTCAGATCTACGTAGATGACATCATATTCGCCTCGTCTGATCCTAGGGAATGTGACAGGTTTTCTAATGAGATGAGTTCTAAGTTCCAAATGTCTATGATGGGACAAATGTCGTTCTTCTTGGGTTTACAAATCTCCCAAAGTCCCGGAGGCATCTTTATTAATCAATCCAAATATGCAAATGAAATATTGAAGAAATTTGGATTTGATTCAAGTGATGCTGTTGACACCCCTATGATTGAGAGATCGAAGTTGGATGAAGATCTCTCTGGGATCCCGGTTGATCAAACAAAGTTTCAAAGCATGATCGGATCCCTGATGTATATCACTGCTAGTAGGCCAGATCTATTGTTTGTTGTATGCATGTGTGCTCGATACCAGACCAAGCCTACCAAGAAGCATCTAGAAGCAGTAAAGTGGG
Organism: Artemisia tridentata subsp. tridentata; assembly: GCA_021014915.2. NCBI lineage: Eukaryota > Viridiplantae > Streptophyta > Magnoliopsida > Asterales > Asteraceae > Artemisia > Artemisia tridentata. The sequence goes on from CP139501.1 coordinate 133,935,372, forward strand.
TCTTTCGATACCTTCAAGGGACTATCCACATGGGTCTCTGGTATCCTAAGGACACAGTCATGGCACTCACAGCCTATGCAGATGTAGATCATGCGGGGTGTCAAGATACTCGTCGAAGTACATCAGGAGGTGCTTAATTTCTGGGAGATAAGTTGGTTAGCTGGTCATCTAAAAAGCAAATGAGTAGGTCTATATCTTCAACAGAGGTTGAATACATCGCCATGTCTGCATGCTGTGCTCAAATTCTTTGGATGAGATCACAACTATCGGACTATGGTTATGCATACAACAAAATACCTTTGTATTGTGATAACAAAAGTGTTATAGCTCTTTGCTGCAACAATGTCCAACACTCCAGATCAAAGCACATCGACATCCGACATCACTTCATAAGGGAACAGGTTGAAAAAGGGGTGGTTGAACTTTACTTCATGAGGACCGAGTTTCAGTTGGCTGATATCTTCACTAAGGCACTTCCGAGAGAACGATTTCAATTTATTCTCCCGCGACTTGGCATGAAGAATTTGACGCCAGAAACCCTTAAGCGTCTTCAGGAAGAGAATGAGGAGTAATGGATTTGCTTCACATATCCTTGTATATATTTGTGTATATCTTAAACCAAAAAGAAAATAGAAAAATATAAAACCTATAAAGACCATAAAAATCTGAAAAACACAAAAATACCAAAAATAGTTCCTCTAGGCATGTCTTCTGTTTATCGATAACATTTACGGACCTAGAAATGTCATTCAATAATGACACGGGTCTTTAAATGAAGCTCGAGCAGAAGTTATATTTACTGGCTAAAACATGTCTCTATGGCTTGCTATTACTTCAGATAGCAACCAGCGTTTTATTATGGGGAAAGCATGTCACCAAAAAGACGGTTGTTCCTCCAACTGGGTGATGTTCACCCGGGCATGGATTACTTTATATCCATGTTTCTCCAACTTGATGTACGATTCAGTGCATCATTTCTTGTATAAGAAGATAAGTCTTCTTTACACCACGAAAACTCTCTGGTCTATGATTCTTCAGGAGAGTTTTGGTGCTTCACAAGGTGGTAACCGGTCTTAAAATTTTCACAAATACTTGAAGCTCAATTAATTACTACAGCTCTTTAAATAGAAAACGGGTCATTAATTGAGGGGGAGAGTAGTTGTTCAAATTTCTAACACCTGTTTAAACATTGTGCAACATTAGCAGTGACACTCTCTCTCTCGGTTTAAGGGGGAGCATTGTACGCTCTATCATCAGAATATATTAATCCTGACCACATTTTCTCCCTCATTTCTAACTTAGTTAAATCAATTGGGATCTCAAATCTCAATTGGATTGAAATTTTTGATCGGGGGAGAGAATGTGATTTAAATATGAAACCTGATGAAAATGTGATTCTTTGGACTTAAGTGTAAGCTCTCCCATATGTGCTAAACTCTTTCGTATATCGACGCACATATTGAGGGGGAGCAAATGGTGTGCAATAGCAAAATGGATGTGGCATCTCATGTGTGCATGACTCAGACTTTACCAATGAATTGACGAAACACAAACTGTCATTAATCGAAAGGACATGTCCTGGCCGGGTAATAATTTCAAGCTGGTCTAATCAGTGATGTAAGCGTGTCTCGAAGAGGATATGTCTGAGTAGAGTGTACCGTTTCGAGAAACTTTCTATGGATGTGACCAGGCCGGGTAATAATTTCAAGCTATTCTAACTAGTGATGTAAGCGTATCTCGAATCGGTTATATTCACTGAAAGCGGATCAATTCAAAAGTGCGATCTCCACCCAACATGTGTAAATTTAAAATTAAAACATATGAGCACATGTTGAGGGGGAGCTTTTGAAAAATATAAAACTCTCAAAGTGTTAGCAAAATGTATTTCATAATCAAAGACACTTTGAGAGATTTTTCAAGGATTTGGTTAACGGCAACATAGGATAGTCATGAAGTTATAAGGTGGCTAAGGTTAGGAAAAACCGTCCTATGATCCGCCAGAGCCGGAGGGATCTACCCAAGGACAATACCGAATAGTTAGTATTAGAAAGTCCTTAGGTGCGATTATGGAAAAAGGAGTAACATGAAAAAGGAGAAAGAAGGGGTTGAAGAATTAAAAAGAAAAGAAATGAGAAAGGGTGAAATGAAATAACCCTCCAATTATTCAACCTTAGGGCAGAAACCGGGTTCAATTCATATACTACTAGTGGTTACTCAAGTAACACCGGTATTGAAGACAAGACGTCATGGACCCAGTGACGCACTGCACTAAACCTTCTAAACCACTCAAGTTCTCTTAAAAGGACTTGTTTCATTCTCACGGGGAACCCTGCATAATCTATCGACGGCTCACTGCGAGCTATGTTGATATTGAAACAGGAGACACTGCTCCAGTCTCCGACTACCAAAATGCACTTATTGAGTCTAGAGCCAAGAGATGCATCACAAGATCTCAATAGGTACACATGTTACTTCTACACTGGTTGCTCAACATTAAGGACACTAGGTGTAAACTTAATGAGTCCTACGCAGATCTTAGCAATCTGCCAGAACATTCATGAGAGAAGTTACAAATGTAATTCTCAGTGATTGAATGGAAATTCCTGCCAGGGTCAACATCAAACAGCCCTGAAAGCAGGTCACTTCGGTAATTCCTTGTGGATTACGCTTAGTGGTCACGGCAGTTTCAAACGGTCTACAGTCGTGGAGTGAACTCCAGCGACTCACCTAATCGTTGATGTACTACGGTAGATCTTGTAAACCCTCTTGAGGGTTTCCGATTCAGGAACGGCCTTGGTAAGGATTAGAGAACGTTTTCACACTATGCTGTTAACATTCTCAAAATCCAAGCCTATAAGTTCCGGACTTTTTATCACCCCATGCTCACATTTCATCATCATAATCAAAGAAATCATGATATCTAAAAAGACCTTCAACACTGCTTCCGCAACTCTGATGCTGAAGATCATGATCCAGAAAAGTGTGAGCATGTCGGTTCAACATCACAACTTCATATGGAGGAGATGCTGCATGATGACTTGAAGACATATGTTGGATGATATTATCAAAGAATCCTCAAAGATCATCCAAGACAAGAGATCAGTCATCAAAAGTTCGCTGCTGAAGGCACAAAGATTAATGATTTTGAAGAATCAAGAACTACGAGCTAGGAAGTCATAGTCATATGATAAAATGCTAGAATTCAAAACATTATTTCTAGGGTGACCTCCCTTAGGGGGAGATTGTTAGGAATACAATTATTCATGTGAAGACTCGGTCACCCCGAGTATCTGTTAGCATTAACTAGCTCATAGGTGTATTAGTAATATTAGTAATAGTTTAGTTATTAAAGTATTCGTGGAGTGGGTCGGGTCTTTACCCTCTGTCAACTCACTCCACAGCCCACACAGGGCACCATATGTAGTCCTATATAAACCCCTTCCCACACAAGGGAAGGGTTGGACCTTTCACACATACTAATCTTACATCTCACTTTCTCTCTCTACAAAGGCTCCCAACTTCTCCTTCTCTCTCCAGAAATCTTCTTCTATTCGGCTAAATCCTCAATCCATACGTGTTATATGTTTTGTGAACATCTTACATGCAGACAAGGTGTTGGAAAGGTTTTCTTATGTTGCTTTAATTGATTCTTTTTCTTGTTCAAAAATGCTTGCACAAATCTTGGATACATCAAAAACTTGGTTTTGCTTTTTACATTGTTCACCATACTCTCAAAAATAAATTTGGAAAAGTTAAAAGTCTTATTTGTTGATAAGCAGATGAGAGCAATAGCAATATTGCTGCTGAATTGCTCCCATGATGTTCTCTTTGGACTCAAACAATGTAAGAGAGTATGGACGAAAAACCTCCATTATGGGGAGAAACATCCTTTTTGAAAAGTCAGTTTATGATTGGATGTGTCATACCCCATTTTAGCAATTTCTTGCCAAATTTTGTTGTTTGGAAAATCATTGATACCATCAGAATCTTCTAATTTAAGATTTCTCCTAATAGAATTTTCAGTAACAATGAATTGTTTACCATCTACATTAGCATGTATTTCTATGTCTACATTTTCACTAGTTTCAACAGTGGCAGTCTGCCAAAACATTGTGATTTGAGAGACATATAGAGTAGGGTTACAAGTAAGAGGATACCTTATATGAGTTATGTTCAAGAAGTCCACAATCTCATGGAAGATTGGTCCATCACCCTGCTCTGTTTTCTCCAAGTAGGCTACATGATTATGAGTCTTGAAAAATTCCAAATTAGCCATGATAATTTATGCAAGTTATAACAGAAAAGTGATCGTTTGTGGTTTAATTGAAGGTGTGAAAAGCCAATTGGGATTTTATAGATGAACACTTAGGGTTTGAGATTTTTACGTAAAGGATGAGAATTATCTTTAGAAAGAATAGGAGTAATATTTGGAAAGAAGATAATTATCCTAAGAAAAACCCTATATATATGGTAACAAACGGTATTTAGCCAACGGCTATATTAAAAATTAGTTACTGACACAACAGTTACAACGGCTAGTTCAGCAGTACAAAGTTTTAACTATCAGTACGAACTTTGCACTACCAGTACTAATTTTTAAAGAAAAATATTAAGGAGCAGTATAAACACAATATTGATTTAAAAACAATACTGCCCACTCATAGTTTTTAGCAAACTATCAGCTATCAACGGATTTGATGTGTCTTTACTAATAGCCGTTTGCTTTGGACTAGCCAACTCTTTGCTGTGAAGTATAGTGAGTTAATAACCATATAGTTTTTGGTAAACTATCAACCATAAACGGATTTGAGAAGTCTTTACCAGAAATCGTTTGCTCTGGACTAGTTGGTTCTTGATGTGGGTTAGACATGGTGAACCAATAACCATTTGTTGTGTGGCAAGATGACACACTTCAAGCTCCAAAGCACCATACAATCCAAAGCATAAAGCACTTGTAACTCTTTTGTGCTTAACATCCATACCTGCAATTGTTAGTCCAAAACTAAGAAAACAAAGTGTAAATCACTTGTCTTATTACAACATAAGCATATGACTAACAGTATAAAAAAAAGGAAATTAGTTTCCTTGGGGTACCCAAGCCATCACTGACTTAGGTTTGCCTCTTGCATCAATGTAGTCAATTCTCTTTCAAACAATTGATGAACCATTGGATTTGATAGGTCTCCAAACCCAACATGCTGAGGCTTTAATATCATTACCCATCTTTTCCCTAGCAGTGTTTTTGATGTTGCCAGTACTAACTGCTTGGCTAGCAGTATGAACTGCTGGCTTTGCAGTTGTAGCCTTAGGTGTCCAAATTTGTTTCTTTACCACTGCTTTGTTATGAAAGGGCCTTTTAGCAGTTTTTGGTGCATATTTGAAAGATGTTTTGGCACTTTTAACTGCTTGTTTTGGGTAGACAGTCTTAAAGGGTCTGGCAGTATGAACTGCTGGTCTAGCAGTCTTAAGAGGTTTTGGTCCAGACCTCAATAGAACTGCTCTGGGTGTCATTCTAGCAATATTAGAGTGAGTGTGAGGCCTATCTAAGGTCACCCTAAGGTTTGAATACCCAGTTACCCTTTTGCTGCAAAAAGCTGCAAGATTGTCAAAAGCTCTACAATTAAAACAAGCTTTCTTGTATAGGACAAAGTCATCACCTAGTTGGTGAGACTTGAGGTTGTTCCAATTCCTTTGGTTACCTCTGGGCTTGTGTGTGGTTCTATACATTTCACAATATCTTACTGGTTGCCTAACTTGTTTAACATTTGTTTTAGGCCTAACAGTATCATTCTTGACCACCTTAGGAACACTTGTTCCTTCTAGCTTAACAATATCAGGTTTAGCCATAACCTGATCATCCTCATCATCAGATGTCCAATCCTCTATAGTTGGAGCATCTGAGTTCCTACCAGAGGACACCTTGTCCTCAGTGAGTGAAGCATCACTTGCACTCTCAAAGGGTTTACTTACTTCTACAGGCTTGTCAACTACTACGTTTTCTTTTAACTTAGGACCATATTCTAGCTTAGGTAGTTGAAATTCAGGCAAACCTGTATGTTCTAGGTCTATACCTGGAGGTGCAGGTATTCCTCTGTGAGGAGGTGGAATAGTCTTATACCCTAGACCTGACTTAGCTTTGTTGATGAGTTGACATTCAATTATCTTGCTTACACCTTTAGAGGCATACTCTAATGTTTCTACACTTAATTGAATGTTTTCATTAGCCTGTTTAATCCTATCCAACTCAGCTCTTAAAAGACTAATTTCAGCATCTTTAAAAGATAAGTCCCTTTTAAGCACAGCTATGTCATCAGCAAAACTAGATTCATTGCTCTTATAGTGAACTATTTTGCTCCTCTAAGACAGCTAAACCTCTCTTATGATTTGCTAAATTATAACTAGTCTTGTTTAGCTCAATTCTTTGTTCATCATATTGTTTCCTAAGAGTTTCTAGTTCTTTAGAAGCAAAACATGATTTAGAACACTTAGCAATTTGTACCTCAGAATCAGAGAAAGCCATGAGTGCCATCTCAGTAGGTGCTGTTTCCTCTTCTTCCATAAAGCTCCAATCAAATCCTAAACCATCAATGGCCACCATAGCCTTTGAGCTTGAGTCAGTAATCTCCACAGTCTTGGTCTTGCCTTTATAGCTCTTGTTCCTGCTATCCTGTTTTCTTGGCCTTCTGCATTCCCTTGAAAAGTGCCCCATCTTATGGCAATTATAGCATTCTATCTTTGACTTATCATAACCAGCAGTATCATTGTTGTTTATGGTAATCTTCTTTCCTGTCCTCAGATGGAATTTCCTAGCCCTCATGCTAAGAAGAGAAATTTGCCATTTGATATCCATCTCCTCCAGATCATCATCATTGATCTCCTGGAAGTCTTCATATGTCAACATGGATCCATTGTGCTGGGTTGTCAGGAATGCACAGCAAGTTGTCTCATCCATAAAGCTTTTAGTACTGCTTGATGTGCTAGCAGTACCAATATTTGAGCTAGCAGTACCAACTGCTGCAGCAACCTTCACTTCTTCATGACTTGAGTTACTAGGAGATGACACAAATGCCATATTCCTAGTGCTTGAACTTGTTCCAGCAGTCTTCTTTTCATCTTGCTCCACAATCTTGAAGTTGCTATACAAGTCCATCAAGCTCATAGAATCAATGTCTGGCTTATTTTTCCAGACAACAACATGCGTAGCCCACTCTGATGGTAAACTTCTTAGGAATTTTGAGTTGAGGTCTTCCTGAGGTATATCAATTCCAAGAACAGCAAGTTGGCTCACAAGCTTCTGAAGTCTGTTGAACATGTGATCCAATGATTCATTGCTTGTTGAAGAAAAGTTCTCAAAATTTTGCTTGAGGAGTGTCTTCTGTGTCTTTTTGGTGGCTTCATTCCCACCATATTTAGCAACAATGGCCTCAAATAGTGATTTAACATCCTTGAACTTGCTGAAGTTCAATAGCTGATCATTAGGTATTGTCATCATGAGCATACTCCTTGCCTTGAGGTCATTCTTCATCTGAATCTTCTCCTCTGCAGTCACTGGTTTTGTCTGCACTATAGTCTGAACCTTACCATCTATAGTTGATGTTGTGGTTGTAGGCTTGAAGGAGTTCCCTTCTTCAATAATTTCCCAAAGTGCATAGTCCTGCACTTGGAAGTATTGTTCAATACGTAGCCTCCACATGTCGAACTCATTCTGCTTAAGCATAGGTAACTTTGCAGCCACATTAGTCTGAGTAGTCTCCATGTCCATTGCTTCTTCTAAAGTTCAATAGTATCAACCTGGCTCTGATACCACTTGAGAGGATTTTGATACACTTAGGATGTTAATCCTTTTAACGTGTATATGATACTATGAGTTAATATAACCAAGTATGCGGAATCTACTTGATTACACTTAGAAGAATATTTGTTTGAGTGATGGAACAATAATGTATGTGTATGAACAATGAAGAAAGATTCAATATTATTGATAATAATACGAGTGATATTAGCTTATCACTAGGGTTACAAAGCCTTGAATCTATTTGTATGACTTCTATTACTTCTATATCAAAAACCTAACCTAGGACCTCCTTTTATAGCACAAGGAATCTTGTACAAGTAAACTACAATATTCGTATCAATCTATAACTAGAAGATATACATCAAATCTATTCTATATTTATCTTCACGCGTCTTCATCTTTGTCTTCATCACATAAGCAGTACAAACTATTTGTACTGACAGTACTAACTCAGTTAGTACTGCTAGTTCTAACTTGAACCAGTTGAAACCTTGAACCTGGCAGTATTAACTATTAGTTTACTTCCCAACAATATGGACTTTGCACATTGCAAAATAGATCATACGATGCATAGGCCGCATTGTTTACTGGTAAGACTGAAACCAAACTTTAGGTATTAAAAAGCAAAGCTGCAAATCTGAATTGAAAAAAAAATAAAAAATAAAAAATAATTAGAAAGACAGTTTACCTTTCGCTTTCTTTGAATTGGCAACAGTTTTTTTGTCACTGACAATTTGCTTTCTCTTGTTGGTATTAATATCGGAACAAAAAAACTGGTCTACGAAACCTGGGTAGTAAACTGTTTGTGGTTGCATATCTATATCTGCAAAATGGGGTTAACATTTTGTAACCCCAACTGTTTATATCAATCAATATGTAGGTATGATCATAGTAATGGTCACCTTTCATTTCCTTTAGGTGGTTAACTATTGCTGATTCACTTGTGATACATTTCCGTTTGCAGTTGTTAAGATTGGCCAAAATTCCCGAATTATCATTTGAATTCTCTGTTTGGAAGTTCCTTTCATGAATTTCTTGTTGACACATCGTCTTCCCTTTTATAAATTCTGCAAAACATAAGGCATATTTAGTAAGTTGTACATTTTTACTTTATTTATTTAGTTATAAAAACCACAATTGTAAGACTTACCTGTATCATTAGTTGACGTATTCTCACGATACTCTGTCATTGGATATTTCCAACAATCCTGTTGTATCTCGGTTTTCTCTTTTCTTTGTTGCAATAGATCATGTAACATGGTAGATGGTATCTGTTTGTTTGAGCTATGCTGAATCCGTCCAGCCGTTTGGTTTATACCATATTGCAAGGGTGCAATTGGTTTAATGGTTTTCTGAACAAAGTCGCTTCCAAAGTTGTTTGCTGAACCACTCTTATCTTTATTTTCATGGTATCCTTTTTTTTCTACATTGGTATAATATACCACTGGTGTTTGGACATTGTCATGTATGCAGGGCATTGTTGCAATTTCATTGGAATGACAAAAAAAAATTTCAATTTCACTTAAAAAGTCACTAAGTGCTACAAAATTAGTCTTTCCATACCTTTTTTTCTCAGAGTCTTGTATACTACAACTAATGCTACAATTTTTGTTCTTTTTCTTAGCAGTTGCACTATCCATGGAAAAGTAAAGCATGCAGAAATAACACAAACGAAGAGCCTACGGTGTATATGTAAGATGCAAGACACTAATATGCTTATATATTATGTTACTTTTTCAAGATCAATAGTGAAACAAAAACTTTATGGACAGTGAAAAAAAACAAAAAAAAAAAAACAAAAAACATGTAAGTGTAGCATAATTGAATATGATCTAGACATATTAGTATTGCATGCATGGAAATAATACACTTATGTAGAAACTTAGATGAACATACCTATGTTACTAATATGAAATCGTTGCAGCTGAAAGGGTTACTACTCTGGGCAAAATTTGATCTGCTGTGTGAACTGCTTCTTCTGGGTTTTTTTTGGTTTTTTTTGTTTTTTCCTTTTCCTGAGTTCAATGTATAAGTTTAACAATCTGTATGGTGTAGTTTTTTTTTTTTTTAATCAATGTATTCAAGAAGCTTCATTTTCAGAAGAAGGACATAATTAGTGTACACATGTATGGCTTACATTGTATATCGGTATAAGTAACCATCATTTACCTTACTAATCCCGAATGTGGTTGTATTAGAAGGGTGATTAGCATATACCGTACGTGAACAGGAAATTTTGGCCTTGCAATGGGCCAATCATAACCGGCCACAATGGCTCCCTACATACTAATGTGGGTGATTAAGTTGTTAAACATAACAGGTGGCCCAATGAGGTTCACGTTTTTTAGATAAACCACAACATAATGATCTACCATTATGCATAAGCAAATTCGGTTTTTAGTATATATTATAATTACGGACGATTGGATTATTATCATATAAAAAATATACATTGTAAATATTAAAAGTTTTATATAACTATTGAATTTTACCATGTACTACTCCGTATGATAATAAAATTATAATATAAAATATTGAGTAAATTACATGAATGGTCTCTGTGGTTTGTCGAAAATTTCACCTATCGTCCCTCAAACTTAAAAGTTGCATATATCGTCCCTATCGCCTCCAAAGAATAACACTCATGGTCCTTTTTTTAACGAGTGTTAAGTGCATTCCGTTATAATTTACACGTTAGCCCATGTTGGTTAACGATTGTTGCATCGTTTATCCATTATAATAACGGGCGTTTATAATTTAAAATTTTTCGACTTTAGACACATTTTTATACATTTTTATCCATTTTCATCCGTTTTTATACGTTTTCATCCTTTTTTATATGCTTTCTTACATTTTTAACTGTTTTCGTCCGTTTTTCTTACGTTTTCGTCCGTTTTTATGCGTATAAAAACATGCAAAAACGTAAGAAAAACGGACAAAATGTATAAAAACGGATGAAACAGATAAAAACGTAAGAAAATTGATAAAAACATATGAAAACCTATAAAAACCTATGAAAACGTAAAAATCGGATGAAAACGGATAAAAACATATCAAAACGTAAAAAAAAGACAAAAACATATAACAATGAACGAAAATGGATTAAAACGTAAGAAAACATATAAAAATGGAAGAAAACGGATAAGAACGTAAGAAAAACGTATAAAAACGGACGAAAACGTATAAAAACGGATAAACGTAAGAAAACGTATAAAAAATGATGAACACGTATAAAAACGGATAAAAACGTATAAAACGTATCTAAAGTCGAAAAACTTTAAATTATAAACGGCCGTTATTATAAAGGATAAACGATGCAACAATCGTTAACCAACAGGACCTAATGTGTAAATTATAACGGAATGCACTTAACACTCGTTAAAAAAAAGACCACGAGTGTTATTCTTTGGAGGCAATAGGGACGATATATGCAACTTTTAAGTTTGATGAACGATAGGTGAAATTTTTAACAAACTACAAGGACCATTTATGTAATTTACTCTAAAATATTAATAGTCCACTAGGCCCTTTTTCTCTTCACTTTCCCAATTCTCATCTTCATCTCTCATTTCACTCCCATAAAACCAGTCAACCGCCATAGATTACATCCAAGCGCCGTAACATAATTTTTTTTCTCCGATTTTAAAGATGAGGGCACTACACATTTTTCATCTAACTTGACATTAATTTCTTACCAGTTTAGCCTTTCTCTGGAAACTTCGTTGAGGGCACTTCCCCCCACTACTTCCTACATGGCTCCGCCCCTGCCCGTTAGTGTATTTATTTGCGATTTCATGAGTAAAAAAATAAAAATTCATCTCGGCCCTCCAATCTAATGTTTTTCCGGAAAAAATTTTGTTTCCGCCCTCCCACGAAATTTTTTCTAGCTCCGCCACTGCCAATAGGTACCGCTCTCCATATCCAGTTTTACAAGTTTGCCCATGGTTATTGGGTATCCCCGTTTTAGTATTTACTGCCATACAAAGAAATCATTTAATGGTTCTTAAACAAAGAAGTATACTCATATTTATGCCATGACCCAGTATTTTGGCCCAAAGTACCCAATGGGTTGATGACTTGGATCGACCAGAAGCAATTCTGGAAAACAAAAGCTTTTTTTTTTTTTTCAAATATTATTTTCAAACATTCTATCATATTTAGGCACAAGTCCATACAAATAATGTCACTTCAAATTGCAATCCAGATTGTTACTATAATTTCCATAAATCGAGTCAACAAACAGATGTGGCCCGAATCTTTTTTATTCTTGGTCACTTGAAATTTCTGATTGATCACTAATCTCCGCTGTCGAGTCCTCCATCTGATCAACTTCACCATCCTTCCAAGATGCCGTATCCGTTTGATCATCATCTTTCCATTCTGCCATATCTACTGGATCATCATCATTAGCTATTGCCGACTCCCTTTCATCATCCTTTCCTTCTGAATTAAATGCACTACCCGGCTCGTTCATTTGTGACTGGGCAGCAGCAACAAAGATAGCACCAGCTCCTGATCCTCCATGAGCGGGTTCCACAATTACATTATCAGCTAATGAGCTTCCAAGCATTTCCCACACACTGCTATGCAATAAATTTCTAAAAACTCTGTAGTGTTCGTATAGTCCACCTTCAATGATCACTACACTCTTCCTGTCGTTTATTCTTCCACGTTTTTTCATGATTCCAATTATGCATGCCCCTGTAAGACGAGCCCCTCTTTCAGCCACTATGTCACACACTTCAGCCACTATTTCTCTTACAGCTAGACTCGTGTTAGTAATCTACAATTATAAACTTCCATGTTACAAAACTATGCAAGAGACTATACAGGCGTTTGGAGTTTTGCTCACCTGTTTACTTTTCAACCATATAAGTAGTTTTAAGAGTTTGGGTAAAACTACTTATCTGCTTATTATAGGCACTTATGACTTTTTTCTAAGCAGATAAGCAATCCTAAATACCGCTATATATTTGAGAACACGAAAGGTGTAAATGGTTTTGGTATTTACACCAAATACTTCCATAAGTTTCTCTTGGATGGTGTCGCGATTTTCTGATGAGTCCTGATGCATGGCAGCCATATCAGGTGACCTGTTTATAAATGTCATTTCAGCTAACAAATTTATATCATGATGTAAACGAATATCTCCATATAAATACCTGAATATGTAAGGCGTTTTAAGTTTAGCAGGAACAGTTTCTCCAAATAGAGCAGTTTCTATGGCCATTTTAAGTAACACTCTCCTAACAACCTCTCCTAAATATCTCCCACCGATGAGTTTGTCAAATATCTGAAACATCGTCAACAGTTACTAATTACTTATATTATCAGGAAAAAAACTAAGCAAGGAGAGGTTTCTACCCGACATCCTGGATTTGAACTTTCGGAGTCTAAGGCCATATCAAATTGAGTTATAGGAAGATGTGGAGTATTGAAGTTGCCCCATTGCATATCAATAACCTGAAATAGTAAACACTCTTATTTACTACAATGGGTTCTTTTCGGTGTTTTTTTTTTCGATAGTTAAAATAGATGGAGTTAAATAAGGGAATAACCATTTCTCCATGTTTGGAGCGTCCATTCGGGACAAATTGAGAGGATTCGACATAGACGGCATTAGTAGTTAACCCCAAAGTAACAGCGGCTACACAATCCCCACTGTAATATCGACCCCCTGCCAGATCACCAAATGTAGCATCTACCTGCGATCGTACATTAATATAATGCACAACAAATATACATGGTGCATTTGGTTGTACAGTTGTACTTATAGTTTTTAGACATGGTCAAGCAAACTTACCAATGCAGAAACCCGCAAATCTATTCCATGTTTCTCCAACACCTCATTGAAATCTTGTGCCAACTCTTTACCGGCCTGGTCTAACGTAAATATTAATTCTAAAATAATAAAATAGGCACAACTAAGGGGAATATATGCATTTATAAAGACCAACACAACGTGGTCTTTATATGTTGTGCCCTCAATGAGTGTAGAATCAAGCGTTGTATATCAAAAGGGTAAAACTGAACTCACTGCATCATTAACAGAAAAGGTGTTCCATCTTATAACATTTCTACTAGCTGCTGCAGGTCCTTCAAGTAACGGGAATGACACGGTGAATCCCAGTTTTCCTTTGGGTGTAATTGGATTCGTTTTTGTATTTATTGAGATAAAAACTGCTAGCTTCAATGCTATGTAATCAAACAGTTCCTGAAATTGTATTAGATCCATGATCATATCAAAATATCAGAATCAAATTGATTGATTAAATAAAAATATGATGCAACATTCATTACATAATACACAAATCGTTAACATTAGCAGTTTAATTAACATGATATAAAACAATAAACGGACTTATAAAATTATTTAGGTACCTTATAAGTGCCAGATTTGACTTCAGAAGGGACATCAACCTCTTCTCTATCCAAATCAGTGATCGGCTCTTTTTTCCCACTTAACCGTGCACGCAACATCAAGAAATTATCTTCACGTAGATTCACTCCATAATAAAAACCTTCTTCCGTACTACCACAAAAGACCATACAAGAATCATAACAACGATATCTTTTAACCAATCTGCAGTATGTAAATTTCATAACACAAGTACTATCGTTTTTGGTTTGGTCTCTCTTAATAAACTTAATACAGCTAATTGCGCATAAGAGCAAAATACTTTCACAAAATCACAAATGTACTCAGAAAACTAAATGCATAAAAGCAAACATGTTTATATAATTTATATAATAACATTTGTGAAATATTAAAGCACTATAGATGAATAGTGATCCTTCAATTCAACAAGCCCTACCCTCATCAAAGCAAGCCCAAGTCCAGTTTGAGAAAATTTAAATGTGACCCCTTAAATTTGCTCACAACACTAAGAGTGGGAGGTACGCATGGCTAGTGGGTGGCGCCATGGCCACCAGCCCAATTCTTTCGACGGCGCACGGTTACGTGGGTGGCGCCATGGCTGCTCGCGCCGTGGGTTTTTTTTTCTTTCTTTCTTTTTCTTTTTTGGTGGGTTTGTTCGTGTTTGTGTTTGTATGTTGTGTTTGTATTTGTGTTTGTGTTTGTGTTGAGAAAGTTTTTTTTTTTTTTTTTTTTTTTTTTTCATGTTGCAAGTTTGACGCAAGGCCAAAAAGGAAGAAGATGGGAATTTTATACTTTTTTTCTTCACTTTAAACCTTGTTGTTTTATAAATTTACATTATTTGCCCTTATTAATGTTTTTCTTGCACCATTAGTCCTTTTTGTTTACACCGTTAGTCCTTATTTAATTATGTAATGTGTTTTATATTAATGAAATTAAATTTGAGTTAATCTAATGTGTTTTAATTTTTATTTTAATTTTATATATCTCTAATAAATTATGTAAGTGGGAAAAAAAATGGACGACGGCACCACATTTTAGTTAATATTGTGTATGTTTTATTTAATATTGTATATGTTTTATTATATATTAAAAAAAAATTAAAAAAAAAAAAAAAAAAAAAAAAAAAAAAAAAAAAAAAAATCATGTGGCACCACCTTTTCTGGTGCCAACGGTAACGGTCAGAATGTGGTGCCATGAAATTTCTGGTGCCATAAAGACTTTTGCTGACGTGGCAATACTTTTTTGGCCATGGCTTGAAGCCATGGCACGAGGGTACCCAGCACTCTAATAAGTCTCTAAATTTAGTAAATTTTATATTTTAAATATCTCTCAAATTTAGTATCGTAACAAATTAGCCTTTAAACATATTAAACTTTATATTTTTACTTCTTTATTCCTAATTAAGTTTACTTCTTTATTCTAATTAAGTTAATTAATAACAAAATAACTACTAAACTCATTAAGGTTATATCTTAATACCCATTCATATTTAATAAAATATTTTATTAATATTTAAATGCATTAAAATCTATGTTTTTACTCATTTAAATGTTTTTACGACCTAAAACGTACGATAACATTCATCAACTCAAATTCACTGCTCATGATGAACAGTAATTTGAATTGATTAATGCCACAAACACCCTTTTAGGTTTATAGAAACTACAAAATAATCCTTGACTTACAATCCTCTTAGCTTAGTAATATAAGAATTTAACCGCTAACTCATTAAACTTTATATTTTTACTCATTAATGTCTATTTTAACATCCATTCAAGTTTAGTAATATTGCTACAAAGTACAAATTAACCCACAAACCAATTAAAAAACATGTTATTTTACAAACATATTATTGTTAAAACTTTATTTCATACCTAAAAAATGAATATTTTTGCTCGGGCTTTGACGCGTAGATAAACTATCTTGTTCCCAACATTCGACGGTTTTACTAGCATATCAACATAGTTATACTTTTTCTTTACCAAATTCTAGCAAATTTTGGTTTTACCAATTGTTGTTATGATTAGTTTCATTGCTAACATACTATACGTGCATTGTCTTTCTTTGCCTAATTCGCGCAATGAGCCCATTCTAGAACCAAATATATCTTTTATATAATAAAACAAGACCTCAAGTGGGGACTTTTACATTTCAAAAAAATCAATCTTCCCTTATTAAGTAATAACTTTTTTAATTTTATTTTTTCTCCTAAATTTTGAAAAATAATTAAGCCTAATTATTTCCGGATTTGGCCAAAAATTGAAAAATTCGGATTTCAAGTAAAGTATAAAAGAAAAAACAAAAAATACAAAGGTACTTCCGGAGTATTAGTTCCTAATCGTGGACTGAAGTGTAAATAAAAGAAACCCAATCTACCTTCCAAACACAAACCCTTACACTTAGTTCTCGAGTTTTGAGTGAAGGGAAATAGAAAAGAATAGGAATGGGAAAAGAAAGGGAAAAAGAAAATAAGTGTTAGTTGATATGTTCTTTAGATAGAGGAAAAGAAAAGATAAGTAATCATATATCATGTTCTTGAGTTGGAGGAAAAGAAAAATAACTTATTCAAATTACATGTATGCCATTTAGTTGTTAATGTCAAATGTTTTAAAGAGGGTATATTAGTCTTTACACAATAATCATTTCGCTTTCCTTTCCCTTTCCCAAAAATGGGAGGAAGATTCTTTCTCTTTCCTCTCTTAAAAAAAACTCAATAACACAAAAAAAAAATGTTTCGTTTCCTTTCCTTTCCTCTCAAATTTTAACTCGAGAACTGAGTGTTACACTCGAATTCGTCATCTCCTCATTCGATTGTCTGTTATGTGATAATTCAATTCAACAATCATGTTAGTATTTTTCTCTCCATGTATAAAATTTACTTGTTTGGATTTGGTTAGAATCAGTAGAAACCCTTATTTGTTTTGCTAATTTTTTTTAGTTAATTGATTGAATTATATGTTAATTCGATTTTCTTATTTTTGGTTAATTAATAATTTTGAATTTGGTTTGTATATCGGTTTTTTGTTTTGCGATTAATTGAAAATTTATTGATGATTGTGGCTAAAAGTTCATACAAATTGGAGGTTCGTATTTTTACATGTGTTAATCCATGTATTTAGTTTGATATGAGATAGGGGCTCTGATATGCATATTCACTGTCAATTAAGTTATCACCAAACTTGGGTTGTTGGTGTCTTAGGTAACCCCTGCACAAGTGGCTTAGGTGAATTAAAAGCAATCATACCAATAATTCAGTTTCTAAAGGTTATCTTTGATCAAAACTAATACAACTTTTTCAATTAAGAATATTATTGCTATTTAGTTTGTGTTGAATCGTGTATGTGTTTGTGTCATATTGTGGACAAATGTTTCGGAAAGAGTGTTTAGTCTCCAACGAATTGCATCACGGAAGCGTAGTTTGTAATTATATAGAGTAGTATTTTTTGGTTATACATATTATTATTATTATTATTATGAACTCTTTTCTAGAATTTGTTTATTAAAATGTTCAAGTGCGTACTGTTATCGTAATTATTTAATAAGGCACATATTTTAAGCTTAGTTTTGTATTAGATTGCTCTTTATGTTTAAATCTTGTTTAATCAATTGCAGCTTTGTTCTACAAAAAAAATTGGAAGGTTTTCATAAAGGAATCAAGAATAAGATGCCGACTAAAGATCATTAAAATTCTAGTGAAGATCTATTGTGCCCAAGAACGACTGGACTTGAAAAATAACCTCAGTTTGATTAAGCTGGTGAGTACAGTTTGCAAAAGAAAAAAGTTATTGATTTAGTCTCAAAGAAGTTATCTTATTTTTTCCGAGAGATTGAAATGTGAAGCACATATAATAGTAGATATAATAATAAGTTGAAGATGGCATTCCTAATGACTATAATTCATCTCACTTGGCAATTTTGATAAGAATGATGTTAGAGGTTGAATACATTTATTTAGATTTTGGATGACTTTCACCCCTTTATATTCCTAACGACTATAATTCATCTCACTAACTTGGTGATTTGTAGCTAGGTGCTTATTATCCTCTCCCAAACAACCTCTAACATCACAACTTTAAGACACTATCACCTATATTATTACACACCGGCCATGCATACCCAAATTGGGTAGACCAAAAACTACATATCTGTTGGTCCCCACACCAACAACAAAAGACGAGCTTTAGGACATACTATGTTCATATTACCCATTTTCCACCACTTGAACAACTTTGACAAAATCTCCATCGCCTCTTTACATAAAATCAAGCTATGATCAACCGATTCGCACACCTCATCACACCATGGACATAAGGTTGTGTGTAATTGAATACCTTTCTTATCTAACTCCAATCGGACCGGAATTACGTAAATATTTATCTTTGGTATAAGATTGTTCCACATTGTCTCGGTACTATAGTTTCCATACATAATACATAATTGGTTAATTCATATCCATAATTGGTTTGATCCTTTTTTAGGTAGGAAGGATTAATGCATATATGGATAAAGTGTTTTGATTGAATTATATCTCTGTTATTGATTTGTTGTTTGATGGTGTTGGAGTCGAGCAGCTAATTAGTACACCTCTAAGACAGTGTTGAATTAGGCATTCGGTGTTAGTTAGTAAGTTGCATATTTGTGTGAAAATATGCGATGTAGAAAGTATAACATATTGACACGTGCAATGTCAGATTTTGGTAAGCTGGTGTGGGTTATTTGTTGTGGAAATGTTGATAATAAGCTTCAAATTGGTATTACATATGTTTACTTCATAAGGAAAGAACAATGGTTATGGATGTCATGGACGTTTTCTCTGTTGACGCTGCATGATCACCTATCATGTAGTGAATTTGACATTTAAGTTAAAATACATGATTGTGACTCCACTGTAATTGTGACTTGCAAAGATTTAATGTTCTATTGTACATTTTCTTAGATTCTTGAAATTAGTTTGGGTGCAAATCTGAAGAATCTTTTTTCCTTTTCTCTTTGTAGGATCACATTCTCTACCCATGGTTGATTATGATCAATATTCCGGAGGATCCTGTATAGATATACTCAAGACAAAAAACGGGATAAATTGTTTAGCTCTTTACCACTCATGAGTTGGAAAGTTTATTTATAAACATGACACAAATATTAATTCTATTTCTTTATTCTATTAGATATCACTGCTTGTGTAATCCAGTGGTTGGATATGGGTTTTCTAAGTGTTGAATGGTGATGGTAATGTTAATAGACCATCTGTTACAGGGAGGCTTGAAGGTAAATCATGTAAATTATACGCCAAAAAACTTGAAATTTTTGGATAATGATGTTTGTATACCAATTGTAACTTAAATGCCGTGCTTTGATCCTCGAGAGTGTCCAGTAGGTAGGTTGATTTGTAAAAACGATATTCTTTTATCCTATTGTATAATTGTTATTCATTTGAAAGTTCGGTGCACTTTTCCGATGAAAGGAAATTTATGTCAAAATCGAGTTTGTGCACGAGTAGAATTATGTATATGATAATCATATGCAGTTACCTAATCACACTATTACGTATTAATACATAATTAATAATTTATGTCAAAACCCCGTGCACGGGTATTATAACTAGTATAATTCAGTATAGAATATACCATGCATATGCAATGTGACAATTTATAGTATGTAACAAGTAATGACTCATTTAGGAGATTAAAAATTAGTTTGATCGAAATTATCGTAAGTATACTATAAAAACACGTACATACATATAATGTATTCATAAGCATGCTAATAACCAATGTCACTATTGCAACATTAAAAAAGATTACCCATTAGGAAGCGAAGAAGTATAAGACGGATGCATGACATAATCCGTCTGCGACTGATCAGAAAGGCTCGTTTGCATATCCGAAACCAAATCAAATGCAACATGCCATAGCTTTGGCACAGGAGTAGCACAGTCATTAGCAAATTTACGTAGTATCCTTTGAGTCTGCCTCCACCGTCTCTCGTCTCGTTTCTTCCACTGAACCAACAGAACTCCAGCCACCACCACTGTTGACACCGTTGCCACTGCGGCTACTACCACTTCTTTCCTCATTATTCACTATTTTTTAACGTAATATTTGTTAAATTTTGCAATGAGTTTTTATTAGTTTTGATCAAGGAAACATTTGGTTAGATTTTAGATCCAAAACTTATGTCAAAAGAAATTAGAAATCAATAATAGAACAAGAAACCGAATTTTGTGGAGTGAAGAACGAGTCTTGTGCGCTATAACGCTATTTAGTTTCAGACTTTCAGTTAAATTGTAACCACTTTTTTGGTTTTTTTTTTCACTTAATGGGCCTTTAGTTAAAGTTAAGCCCAAATAGAACAAGTTTATTTTTTAACGGCCCACCAACTTTTAAATGAGTTTTTCTTTTTCAGCAGAGTTTATGATTGGTGTTCATCGGTTCGGTTCTCGGGTATTCGGTTTATTCGGTTCGGGTTGTTTCGGTTAAAATTTTTTTTTGGGTCATAACCGAAAACCGAACCGAACCGAAAATATTTGTGACCGAACCGAACCGAGAACCGAACCGAAGTTCGGTTCGGTTATGGGTCAAAACCGAAAACCGAAATTTTCCTAAAAAATAACTAATCATAGCACATGTCCCCATTACGGTATGCCAAAATATATGCAAAACGACATACCTAGACAAGTTTTAACATCTATTGAACACAAAATACCCTAACATCATAGGACCTAGGGTTAGTCAAGTTATATTTTTTTAATTAATATATAAAAAATATTAAATATTAATTATAATTCGGTTTTCGGTTCGGTTCTCGGGTCAATATCCTAAACCCATAACCGAACCATAAACCGAATAAAATGTTCGGTTCGGTTCGGTTTTGACCAATTCGGTTCGGTTAAGAATTCGGTTCGGTTATTTTCGGTTCGGTTCGGTTTCGGTTTTCGGTTACTGCGGATATTACCCGACCCATGAACACCCCTAAATGAGTTTTTCTTTTTCAGCAGAGTTATATGATTGCTGATAATTATCTTAAGGTTTATAGCTTAGTGGTAATTAGAAAGTTTGTTAATATTGCTTTGGTACCATAATAGTCAGTGATTTCCCTTTGCAAGGCGTCACATATTATTATAAAATATAGAGATTTACAAGGGTTTACAAAACATAAATAGGCCGAGTCCTATACACGAAATATACATTAGTACATTTATGAAAGTTGCTACGGGGCAATCCTTTTTCTGCTAGCGTCACACCCAACAAGCAATAGCTACAGTACTCTACGCATAAACTATGTCGGTGAGATTGCTAGGGGCAATCCTGTTTTTGCTAAGGGCCTAATGAACAGTTAAATGTACAGTACTAACGGTCGTTAGTTAACGGCCGTTACTTTTTTTTAATACTTCGACGACAGTCCCTGAGGTGTAACTTTCATTGCAAAGTAGGTCCCTTATGGACTAACGATGTAACAGAATTTACATACTTGGTCCTTCATGTTAGATGTCCGTTACACAGTTAGTCCTACTAACGGCCGTTACTTAACAATCGTTAAATAACAGCATTCTAGGTGACCTATCGTCTGCAAAACTATCTAGCCAAATAACCCGCAGCGAAGCGCGGGCACAATACCTCGTATAATACATACATGATTATGTAAATACACTATATGATACAAGGGTCTGATATTAGATTTATGTCTTTGCGATTTATAAATTTGTCGTTTAAAAAAAGTGGTTAAGATACATAACCCATATAAAATCAACGAAATATGTGATTATAACTTGTTTTTTTCTTGCACACACATATTTGCCGGAGGTCTTTCTGAAAGTTGTCACTGTACGCTCGGGTAGGGGTGTGACTGTCTACATCTCACTTCCCCAAACCTTGCTCTGGCGGGATTGGGTATTGTTGTTGTTGTTGTAGTCCCCAACCGGCCAATGTCAAAAACTTGTTACCAACTCTAGGGAAGACCGAATGTTGAGAAGGGGTACTCACTTTTGCACATAAGCTAGTACAACTCTTGTGCGAAAGTATATAGTCACTCCATCTAGGCTTCTTGGTCGGGTTTCAATTTGTTGGGGTCGAGTTGTTGTGGTTTCAAAGTAGGAAAACTCACCATCTAAATCGATTAACATGTCGCATTCTAGTCTAGGTAACTTAGGTTTTAGAGTAAGAAAAACTCACCCGAGATCAGAACCAATGAATAGGTCATTCTACCAGATGTGGGTTAATCTAGTTCGGATAAGTCAATTTGGGCTAAGATTACTTTATTATTAACAACAATAACATCCCAACATGAGCGTGTAGCTTGAATTGATTCTCTCTTAGAAACTATAGCACAACATGAAGCCAACAACACCCGCATTTTGTGTTGCCTATATTTTTTCATAGAAGAAGTCAAGAACAAACAACTCTAAAGAAACAACAACAAATATTCGAGTGTATGCAGCGAATTTAACAACATTTATATTTTATGTTCCGTGCTTTTTGTTTTATAGTTTTACGATAGGAAAAGAATAAAAAAAAGTTAGAGAATTTAAGGGTGCGTTTGGTTCGTTATAAGGAATCACTATCAGTATAGAAATGATTATATGACGAAATGAGAATAATGATATCATACCCAATATTGTTGTTTGTTTTGACAATATGGTTTGAGTAATAAATTTCTATAAGTTGGACCCATTTACTATTTTTAGGTATAATAAACAAAATTTTATATAAATTCAAAGTTTTTTTACTAGTATTTTTTTTGTTGGAGAAAAATAGAACAAAAAATGACCCACGGGAATGGCAAGGAAACTCACCTTTACCCACTAGAATGAGTCTATGGGTTTAAATTTATATGTTAATTCTCATAGTAGTAAACCAAACACTTATAATAACTATCTTACATGATTCCGATAGTAATCGGCCAAACACACCTTAAAAGTACCAATAACCAAACCCTTTTTAACACAACAAATTAAAGTGATAAATCTCTAATACCACATTATAAATGACCCCACCACCTAAGATCTACCACAACTCCGCAACACACTTTTCACTTAACCCTCTTTGCTCCATTTTTTCCGACAATACAACCGGAAAACAGTTTCTACATTAAATAACACTCTGGCTTTTGGTAACCCCTTAGAGTGTTGAGGGCACTCAGAGTATTTGCCTGGTCATTTTTGTTACCAATTTGTGTTTTTTTTTTTTTTTTTTTTTTTTTTTTTTTCCTTACGTATTTTGAGTGTCCGCAGAGTTTGGTTGGTACTACACATGTCCGCCCTTGGCAGTACGCTAAATGTTTATACATCTTAACTCAAGGATACACATTTGTATGTACATGAAAATGGCCGAATCTCAAACAAGCTACATGTCATGATATAACTCTGAAAAGATGTTACTCCTTTAATGACGTGTAAGCTGACACATGGATATCATAGCACTCAGCTTCCCATGATACATCTTTTGACATTGCGTCCATTACTTTTCGGTTCCACTGTGACGGCTTGTTCTTCTACAAGCAACAAAAAACAGAAAGTATATGAGTTTTCAGCAAAGGAGCAAGACTAGGTGAAATCAGTAGTAACATGCAGAATAGTTTGTTAAAAATAAAAGACCCACAATTTCATCAAGGGCTTGGCTTAAGGAAACATTTGCAAATGTGTTTATGATGTATTCTGACAATCGGGTGCTCTCGGAATCAGGATCAAAAAAATTCCTGATACAAAATAATTAACAATTTAAATAGAGATATATGAAAAGTGAACCGTTAATATGAGTCCTGTGACGAAATAAGGTCAGGCGTGAAGACACATAACATGATATGAAGGGTCATTTATATATGACATTAAAAAATTGAACTTGTGAGTTTTGTAGTTTTACCTTAATCTGTTGTCAGCGACATTCACAGGAACAGGAACAGCTCCGTATTTTATGGCCGTGACCTACGATTCATGGTAAAATATCACTTACATTGTTTTGTCCAAACCCATGAACTTTACATAAGAGCATAGCTAGTTCTATTAAATAGAAACTGCTAATTTGTATGTTCCCTTGTACATACCGGTACTTGCAGCATTGGATCATTGAAATTGCACAAGATAATATCAGAACCAGCAAAGATCAAATGCAAGAGAGACTCGTCATAATCGTTGAGAAATCTCACATTCTCGTCCTGATAAAACAATAAACATAAATTATGAGTTTCCCAAGATTGAATTCCAAAATGAGATGCATAATAAAGAAAAATAATGGTTCTGTGTTCGATCTAATCATACATTGAGACCTTCCTGAAAGGATTCCAGTTCACTGTTTGTTCCATAAATTTTGCTTGTCCCCAATAAGATGTACTGTAATCAATCACCCAAATACAAATCACATTTAAAAATGTATTGAGTAATTTAAATTACAAATGTATTAATGATTAAGGTGTTGAGATATAACCTGAACACCCTTCCTGGAAGACGCCAAAGCAAGTGATTTAAGGTTCTCCATATCAACATCTGAATCTTCCAAAAGGATGCATCCAACCTGATTAAATGTCATAGTAATATATTAGACATGCATAACTATAGTTGCAGCACTTGCGCTACTATCATACTGATACATAGTTAAATACTTATATAATAGTAATTTAGAGTGACTAACAAGAACAGATGCTATATCCCCTAGTAAATTTGTCTGCTGCTGTAGTGCAACTTTGGCAACAGATTTTCCCCTCATATCATCTGCATTGTAAAAACGAGGAAGAAACTTGTCCCGTGAAGGATCCCAAACTGAGTCATTATATCCAAAAGGAGATATTACCACCTTCTTCCTGGAATAACCAGCATCCCATATATTATCGCTACCAATGAAACTAATATATTGAGAAAATGGGCTAGGACAAAACGAAAACTGCTTACCTGTGAGTATCTAAGGCAAGTTCCAATCCATGATTGAGAGTACTAATTATTTGGTCTTTAGAATGTATAGATGACATTACCACAACTTTATTTGAATAAACAACTCCAGCCTGCAGGTCGTATACATTACGGAATTAATCAGTAATAGCTAATAAACTAAGAGGCCAATATTAACTAAGAAAATGATCACCTTTAAAATGTTTACAAGATGTGATTTATTATTGTCTTGCATGCGATCATGACGGTGCAGTTTAGCAGGATCTAGTCCACACAGTGCTAACTTATCAGGTGACTCAAGACACTACAAAGGTATAAACGTATAATCAATTATTAAACTTGGTTCGCGTCACAAAATAAAATGCGACTTTACCTGAGAACTAAGGGTCTGGCATGTCAGAATTATTCTAGTTGCAGCAAGTCCCTGAATATTTAAACAGTTAAAAAAAGATTTACTATGCAAAGCAATATGTAATATGATTTTCACCTGATTAACAAAAACCTCCCAAAAGAGTGGTGCAACAATTGAAGTTTCCCAGTTATGTATATGTAATACATCAGGCTGCTTTCCTGATTTCAGTATATAATCCAGTGATGCACGAGAAAAATAGGAAAATCTGTCAGCATCAAGTGAACAGCAAATTAATACTATAACAAGATAGCATGAGATTTTATCATCTAAATGATGATTGCGTTAATCATAAGTGGGTTACTACCGTTCAAAATCATTTGGGTAGCCATAAATCTTCTCCTTGTTGAAGAACGATGAGTAGTAAACAGGCTGTATAAAAGTAACTCCTATGCCATTGACAACACTGTAACAATAGTAAACCACATTTAGTCAGAGCAAGCATAATTGCAAGAAAAAAGGTTCAATACATAGTCATGGATAAAGAAATTCACCCAGTCCAAATCTTGTTCCTGTGCAATTGACCATCAAAATGTGAAACAAACTCTGCCTCAATTTCTCGTAAAGAATTGACTTTTTCAAGATTCAGGCTTGCATACCTGTTTAGAAAACAAACATTATTCATTCATCTAAATGTCAATTATATATAACACACGTGAACTGGGATAAGAAAAGAAAAAAAAAAAAAGTAGAATAGTTACTTAGGTAAGATCACTTCAACTAAATTTCCTTGTCTTTGCAGCACATGAGATAAAGAACTCACATATGATGCCAAAGATCCAACAGAGGCAACTGGTTCCATTTCAGTGCATATGTGGATTATGTGGAAACATTTCCTGTAAAAACAGAATGTGATCTATTTTAATCTGCTTCGAGCTATCAATTATCTATCATAACTTTGTGGTATTTAAATCACTTCTATGAAATTTAAACCACTTGACATACCTGCGCAGTCAGCTAAGTGATGTATCATGATATATGGTAACAATATATAAAACAATATAGTACCGAGTTAGTTGTGATCTTGGTATATTACATTTTTCTTTTTTTTGAAAAGTGACGGAGTTCTGCCAAAACTTCAGCGTCACTTTTGGACATAACGTCGGAGAAATACTCAGCTACACTAACTTTTGTGTCAGCGACTATACTTCTAAAGCCAGATGCCTCTCTTGTGTCAATAATCCCTGTCAGAACCATCGAGTCTATCCTAAGCAGCAGTTCGGAGCTGATTGAGAATGGATCTGTTAAAATTATAAAAATGGAGAGTTAGCATCCGAGACAATATTTCACTTCAGGATGACAATTAATTTTCACTAACAGATACTCCATATCTGATAATAGTTCAACATACACATTCAGAACATTACAATGAACGCAAATGAAAACACAATGTGATCAGCATACCTCCCTATAACAAAAACTATAGAGCCTAAAACATTTTACGGTTTTATTACCTTGTTCACTGGAAGCATGTGGTTGATCCTCCAGCTGTTGTATCTTTTCAAGTAAAGCTTTTTGTTCCTTCTTCATTTCATCCAGCTCTTCTAAGGCTTGGACACGTTGTCTGTTTAAGTACATGATATCTGGATAAGGTATCGAGCACAAAATAATCATGGAATGTTAAATTGGTATATTAAGATTATATATGAAAGTCTGCGTGTATATATAATGACTCACTCCGTTGAGCTTCTGTGAAAAGACGCCAAATATCATTCTGAGTTGTTCCAGATCCATCATTCGTCGTAGACAGAAACTGGTCCTATGTAGTAGTACAAATTCACTCAATTAAATACAATAAAGACTAGAAAAATCAGGTGCTAAGAGGAAATGATGGTTACCTGATGCAACTCAATGTTGTTATGACTTTCTAACCTGGTGAAAAAAAATGCACATGAGTTTTGAATCAGCCGTAATGCAGATATCTGATCATAGTCGAAGACAAGTAGATGCTTACACCTCAAAGTAAACAATAGTCACATTGACCCTTGAAAACTCGAGAAAGGTTACTAATCATTTAAAATTAACTTTATTGATTATTGAATAACATATTAACTACCTTCCCATGAAGATAAAACAAGTATAACTGTGGGATACACTCCCTTTTTAACCCATTTCTGTCCATCTTTATTTTACGATATACTAGTACAAGATGATAGATGCAATCAAACCACCACCAAATGGCCTAGTAGTAAGGCACTTAACCTCGTCACAGTACGTTTAGGTTTCAAACCTCACTAGGTACGCATTTGAGGGTGGCCAGGTATAGGGTCGAAAATAGTCACGGGATACCTCAGTTAGGCCGCGTACATGTGAGTCAAAGACTCTTCCTCCGTGGTAACGTGAACATGGAAAACCTCATCCATGTACCCTTTTCTTATGATAGACGCAATCAATGTAGTGAGTGAATTTTACTCACTGATATCACCATTACAATAATCATAACTAATTAACTAATCCTAATTGAACTTAGAATTAAACTACTATAGTAAAGCAGAGGAGCATTTCATCATCATTGGCATAAACATATAGAGTAAATAAATGCTCATTACGAGTGTGTTGTTGTGAATAATTACTAACCCAAAGCAACATAAGGGTCGATGATGATGATGATGATGATGCTTAGGAGAAATATGAAGTGGTTTCCAATGTGGTGTGGTATAAACATAATGAAGATGAAACGTAGCAGCTCTAAGTAAAGCCTCCATCTAATATCAAGAAGACTGATGATTACCAGTTGACAAACACAACAAAAAACAGTCTTAATTTAGTGGTTGGAAAACAAACAAACCATTGTGGATAATGTTCATGCTACCTGTCTGCAGTAACTTTAAAAACCAATGAAGTTTCAAAGTTTCATTATGTTTTCATTACCGTAAAAATCTATTTAAACTACTGGTATAATATTGTCCGGTTAACTTTTATTTTATTTTTTCTCTTTGAACGTTAATCTTTAACATAATAAAGGGACAGGAGAGATATTTACATATTAAAAGTTTTTAATATATAATAAATCTTAGCCATTTATTTTTCTAATAAGAAAAACAATGAGAGATTAATTAATATCTAAATTAAAAACTCAATTACACTAATTTTTTTGTTATTTAAACAAGGAATAAGGCTGTCACATAGTGCGACGGAATCAATTAAAATCTGGTATACATTTTGAATTATTTTATGTGTCTGGCACGTTGTGACGAAGCCATTTTGTAATATGTTAATTTGGCGGTAATAAAATTAGTTTGTGTATCTTGTATTTTAAATGATAACTAATAATATGTTGACGTTAATACTTTTTTTCTTAGTATAAGCAAGGGATTTTGTTCTATGAATGTGTTCATCGTTGTGTCAAAGTTTAATGTTTTATGCTGGTACAATTGTATCGGATGAACATCTTGACCTTCTTTGCATTACAAAATCAAAAGCCTACAATAAATGTTCTATTAATGTAGCCGAAGCCGCAGCGCGTGGAGTCTTTGAAACTGCGTGTGTAAATATTTGATCATCTAAAATTTGATATATATATTTTTTTTTGTTAATCCTCTCAAATGACTTTTTTTGAATTTTGTTTAATTTTTTAATATAGAAACATGCATATTAAAGAAGTTGAAGCATTTTAATGACCATCTTCAATATATCTATCATCTAAATCCCAACAGTTAGAAGATACTGCATAATCTGGTTTCGAAACAAATCCAAATGCCCCTAAATACAACAATATCCATATCAAAAAGCCTTTTTGAAAAATGCATTTTCTAGTAGCCCAAACATCCTTGGAATTTGAGTTTCACAATAAACCCGAACACCCCTAAAGATAGAACTAAACGCTTCCTCTACGTTGTTGCTTGCAAAAAATGTTGTTCACCCGCACAACTGACCTGATTGTTGTCCAAGACATCCTATTTCGGGTGTCTCTGCTGAATTTGCAGTTTCACTTCATAATGCGCTTATCATATCTACATCAGATTTACATATGACATATCTTATAATCTAAATAACCAAAACCTTTGTCATTATAGAAGAAAGTAAGGATCTTCTTTCTTCTGCTAAATCCGGAATAACTGCTTAGAGTATTTGTTGGGTTTTATATTTTCATAGATTTGATTATCACAGAACAAGAAGAATGAAACATGAAGATTGCTGAAATGATAAGCAAAATACACCAAGTAGATTCTACTGCTAGGCATAAAAGATTCTACTGCTGGAGTATTTTATTCTACTGCTAGTGTATTGTTGAAGTTTGCTCAGGTTATAACGAGCAGTACTAACTTAAGTTAGTACTGCTGGTTCAAAGAAGGTAGCAGTTAGTACTGCTGGTTCAAAGAAGGTAGCAGTTAGTACTGCTTGTGCAAAAAAGATAGCAGTTGGTACTGCTAGTGCAAAGAAGCTACTGCTGAATGGATAACTGAGTGACTCATACTACTGCTGGATGGATATGTTTGAAAAAGATATTTTGTATATAAGTCAATTATATACGGTAGATAATATCTAGATATGTTATCAGTCAATAAAGTTGTAAACAAAGATACAAGTTGTATCTTAATGACTGACATACACAAGCAAGTAGTAGACAAGACTTATCAACTTTGTAATGATCTCCTTTGTTCTATAAAAAGGAGATCATAGCTTAGATACTTAGTATGTTTTATGTAGTGTTCTAGTGTGCTTAGAATTTAAACACCAAAGGGTGTCAATATGTAAAACATCAAAAGAGTGTGTGTGGGAACATCAGACAAGGGGTCTGATGTTGATTAGGTTTGTTTAGCCTCAAGGTAATCAAGGTTTTTCTTGATCCCTGTTATTGTTGTAGAGTAACCGTGCTATATTTGATCACATAGCATTGGGGTTGAGTTTAATAACAAAGAAAAAGTTTGGCAAAAACCTTGTTGTGATAGTATTGTTTCTTTCATTTAATATTCCGCCAATATTATCATTATGCTTATCATAGTTTATCCTAGTTCAAAGGTGTAACAACCTAGAGCCCATAAACGATCACGAAACTTGTTTTTGTAGATGTAAGTCGGTTTAAAACGAGTTTTCACAAATGGTATCAGAGACAGGGGGCTCTGGATCTAGGAAAATAAAAGGGTTTAGCTAAAGAAAGAAGAAAAATTCGTTTTGCTTAAATTTTTCACAACTGTTGCAGAAACAGTTATGGTATGAATTTTTGGTTTTCTTTCTTAGTTTACACACACAAAGGGGAAGAATCACACACAAAAGAGAGTTGGTTCTTAAAAGATAACAGGTTTGTTTTTTATTTATTTGGCGAAGAAAATTATTTGTTGCTTATTTGAAGATGAAGTGGAATTTTTCAAAGTTGTGTTTTATCATACCTTTTGAAAGAATGTAACTTGTTCGTTCGTTCAAGTGACTACGAAATGACAAACACTTAAAGGAGATACGTTGTAGTACTCAGTATCTCATAGAAGATGAGTTTATTGTCATGAGATTGAGCTCTCCCTATACATCGAAGTTGGGTATACGTTCAAAGTCAATTTTAATACAAGACATAAGACACAAGATTGGTTTATTCTCTTTCATCATCAAGTTACTAATGGTTGGTTTTTCTTCATCAATCATAAAAGCCTACAGAATTAGGAGATTCAAATGGTTAACATATGGGTTTCAGGGGAAGCTTAAATGTTCAGATGGTTAAACCATTTATATGCTACACCAAGTTTTTACTGTTTATATTCTCTATTTGTTGATAACAAAAAGGGGAAGTGATGTGGTGGATAGCATAGATTAAGGGGAAGACAGTATTGTTTCATTCATTGTGATATTTAATTATCTCAATTTCTCTACTTCGTCTAGGGAAATTCGTACAAGAATATGTTTGTTTTGTAATCATCAAATAGGGGAAGACTGTTGGGTTTTATATTTTCATAGATTTGATGATCACAGAACAAGAAGAATGAAACATGAAGATTGCTGAAATGATAAGCAAAATACACCAAGTAGATTCTACTACTAGGCATAAAAGATTCTACTGCTAGAGTATTTTATTCTACTGCTAGTGTATTGTTGAAGTTTGCTCAGGTTATAACGAGCAGTACTAACTTAAGTTAGTACATGCTGGTTCAAAGAAGGTAGCAGTTAGTACTGCTTGTTCAAAGAAGGTAGCAGTTAGTACTGCTTGTGCAAAGAAGATAGCAGTTGGTACTGCTAGTGCAAAGAAGCTACTGCTGAATGGATATGTTTGAAAAAGATATTTTGTATATGAGTCAATTATATACGGTAGATAATATCTAGATATGTTATCAGTCAATAAAGTTGTAAACAAAGATACAAGTTGTATCTTAATGACTGACATACACAAGCAAGTAGTAGACAAAACTTATCAACTTTGTAGTGATCTCCTTTGTTCTATAAAAAGGAGATCATAGCTTAGATACTTAGTATGTTTTATGTAGTGTTCTAGTGTACTTATAATTTAAACACCAAAGGGTGTCAATACGTAAAACATCAAAAGAGTGTGTGTGGGAACATCAGACAAGGGGTCTGATGTTGATTAGGTTTGTTTAGCCTCAAGGTAATCAAGGTTTTCCTTGATCCCTGTTATTGTTGTAGAGTAACCGTGCTATATTTGATCACATAGCATTGGGGCTGAGTTCTTCCACTGTTTTGTTCAAATCGCCTTCAAAGTCTCCGTTTATCAGAATTTGCGCAACATTACTACCCCATAAATCGCTAATTTGAAGTACTAAATCATTAATATTCAAAATAAATATTTGGAAATGCCATCGTGTATTATAGAAATATGCTAAAAATAAAAATTGATCAGGTGTAATTTCATACTCTTTTTAAGGGTCATTTAGCCTCTAAACTAGGGTATATTTGATCATATATTGCCCTCAATTGCTTCTTTTTTAGTTTTAGGTACCTGTGAGAACAATCGCTGGAAATGTACAAGTTTTGGGCTCGATTGGACGAAGAACGGAAAAAACGACAAATTCAGCAACACGACAGGGATATATGACG
Source organism: Artemisia tridentata subsp. tridentata (assembly GCA_021014915.2). Classification (NCBI taxonomy): domain Eukaryota; kingdom Viridiplantae; phylum Streptophyta; class Magnoliopsida; order Asterales; family Asteraceae; genus Artemisia; species Artemisia tridentata. Next base: position 133,967,806 of record CP139501.1, read on the forward strand.
TGGTCACCAAATGTGCCTAGAAAGTGCAAAGTAAAATGGAATTGCGATGGGTCAGGGTGTGGAGGCGCCCTCCAACGACGGCGTCAAAGGCTCTCTAACGGCGTCACAACCATAAAGTAACGACGTCACACAAAGGCGATGGACAAACGAAACCCTAACTGAACGACGAGCTAACAACGTCAGGATCGGTTTTCAATATATATAAACACATATTTTTCATTATTGGTGTTTGTAACTTTTGAGGAACTTTGGAGTCCGAACCCTAATCGGTTTTCATCAATTTTTATGGCCTTTTTGGCCATTGAAGACCCTATGTATTATGGAAATAAGTATTATTATTAATCACCAATCATGCTTCATCTATATTGTTTGATTACTTGTATCGCTTGTTTCTCTATTACTATGCTAGGCTATTACATGAAACCTAGTTGTTAATTACTTGTTTATCGTCTCTTGTCAATGGTGTGTATGTTAGGAGTTGAAAAACTAGCTATATCCCGTATCCTAGCTTGAACATTTGTTAGGAATATAAATATTCATATGAAGGTTCGGTCACCCCGAGTATCTATTTAGCATTTACATAGCTCGTAGGCTTATTTATATTAGCGTAGTAATATTAGTATTAGTATCAATAGTATTAGTCGTATTTATATTTGTGGAGTGGGTCGGGGCTTTCCCCACTATCAGCTCACTCCACAGCCCACTAGGGGCACTTATAGTAGTAAGTATATAAACCCTTCCCACACTTGGAAAGGGTGGAACTCTTGTCACAATTTCACCTACTAATCTAATAGATCAAGTTTTCCCTTTCAACTCTCTCTCTCTAGTTCTTGCATCTAACTCAAACATGGGTTTCTTGATCTTTCAAGATCCAAGGCCACCCGAATAGATCCACACAATCAATAAGGTTAGATCTTACAATTGGTATCAAGAGCCATGGTTAGGTTCGGTTTGATTGTGTGCCGGTTTTATTTCTTTTGGTTCGAATCACTTTGTATAAACTGTTTTGTTAATATGTTGTTTCGAATCATTTCACTGTGTTTGAATCATGTCTTAAATATGCTTTTGCCAAATCGTTTTATACTACATATCATGGTGGGCTTCATATTACAAATCTGCTCTTGTATAAACAGGTTTGGTTCACAACTCTGTTGGTATTACAAATCTATGGATTTGTTGTGTTTTTGCTCTATCCTTTGCTCAAATCCACATATAAGTCAAGATGACAAATCAGTTCGAACATTAAGTCTTTCTTTGACTTGCGTTTACTTTCTTTCTATGCTGTTCGAATCCAAACTTGGTACTCCTTGCCGTATCTTTCTCGGTTATTTCTTGGGTGTTGTGGTCTATTTTTGAAGGTGTATGCTCGGGTTTGAAGGGAGTTCTTGGTTGCATTTTGCCAGATTTCTTGGCTGTTGTGATTGGATTTTTTGTGATGTGGATTGTTCTTGGTAGCCGTTTGTGTCATAATGTTCATGTCAGCGATTTGTGTTGATTCTTGGGGGCGTTTTGTCCAACCTGTAAAAGCAATGTTGGTTTGTAGCCAAAACGGGAAAAAGACAAAAAATTGTGAAAGCGACTTGTGGTCCCAAAAGTGGCGATTTGTCTATTTGGCAATTTGTCTTTGGCGATTTGTCTATGGCTATTTGTCTATGGCCATTTGTCTATGGCCATTTGTCTGTGGCCATTTGTCTGTGGCGATTTGTCTGTGGCTATTTGTTTGTGGCTATTTGTCTGTGGCGTTTTGTGTTCTTAGAAAAGAGGCGATTTGTATCTCACAAAAGTGGCGATTTGTGTCAATAATTAAGGATACTAAACGAAATGCTGCCAAAAATTCAAATGGACTGGCGATTTGTCTAACACAGTCTAACAATGGCGTTTTGACTCAAGAATGGATGATGAAGAAGAATAAGACCACAACAATATTCCAAACCGTAAACAAAACCAAACAAGACACTTATGTAAAGTAAAGTTGACCACAGCCTACCCATTTCAACGCAACCACATGACCATCGACAAATTACATCAATCTATCCTAATTCCAAATCTACTCAGTACCACATCCTCTTCCACACTACTTAACCCAAAAGGAAAAATATAATACAGAAGATCTCAGTTTTTTTTTTTCTTTCGTAGGATTCAAGATATATCATGATTTTTCTAAGGACAAACATCACGAAAGATAAAATCATCATCGATCTAAATCTTTTTGAAGTTTAACTTCTGTCTCAATATACGAAAATGAAAGAACAAGTTATAACAATTATGTTACACTCGGTTCTTTCTTCCGATTAAACGAAAATCATAACTATACGAAACTGAAAAAGTTAAAGTTATAACAACTTTGTTATACTTTTCTTTGTTTCGATGTGATTAATTCAAGAACAAAGAACACAATACCTACTAGAGACCATCTTTAATGATCTTGAAGCCCCCTTGGTGCTCGACGTGCTTAAACAGATGAAGATGTAAGGTTAATGTAATGGATATGTGTTTTGTTTGGTGACTGAAGAAGCAGGGAGGCGGATTAGTTAGTGATGAAGATTGGGATTAGGGTTTGTGTGGTGTGGCTGTGTGAAATATGGAGGAGGGGGGCGGATTATTAAGTGTGATTAGGGTTGTGTTGATGTGTTAAGGGGGTGTTAAATACCCGTGAGATTAGGGTTGCAAATTAAGTGGGCTTAATTGGTTTTAGCTCTTCATGGGCTTGAGTTGTGTAAAAGTATGGGCCGAGTTTTATCAATATGACGTTGGGCTGCATGTTATTTACTCAAGATTGGATTCACAACAGAGAACAAACATAATGCAATTCTTTTACTAAATTGGCTGCATCGTGGCGCTTTGTGTTTCGTGCGATTTTGTTTACTCAAGATTGTGAATTGATTTGGGTTTATGAATGTCAACGTGAGATCAGTGTTGTGGATTTGGCAGAGCTGCTCTATTGATGACCGGCAATTTGAGTGAGCCTGCAAATTAATCTTTACGATTTGAGTTACAAGTTGACTAATTGCGATTTGATTAATTGCGAATTGACAAGTTGCTACTTGACTTGTTGCGACTTGACTGATTGCGATTTGATTGCAATTTGACTTGTTGCGAGTAGACAAACTGCGACTTGACTTGTTGCGATTTGATCAAGTTGAGATTTGACTTCTTTGACTTTGAATTGTAAAGATTAGTATTGCAACTCACTCTTAATTGTTCTTGTTGATTTTACGGTTTCTCTTGTAGGTTTTAGAAAATCCCGCGAAAGAGTCGATTTCTCGGTTTAAATCTCAAGAGCTGTAAAATCCCGTGAAATTAATTTTGGACAAGTAGGCTGGACTTGGATTTAGACTTAATAAAACTTACGGAGTGTGACTACTTTTTCGGGATAAGTTTGTGCTTCAAGATCGGCAGGAATTGGGAAATTATGGTAACTTGATTGGTTTGTTAATTCACGGGTTGGTGTACTTAGTGTCACAAACATCTCGGGGTTGGATGGATGCACGATGTTTGATGACCCTTGCTCGAGCGTATTTATGGTGATTAGTCTTGGAAGTTCAAGAAGTGGATATATACAATAAAGGATGGAAGGTTGGGTATATATCACTACCTATATTTAAAGGAGTTACGTTGTTGTGCTCAATATAGGTTCTAAATCACAAATTTAGTGCAATTATAAGTCGCGAACTTGTCCTTTATCAAGCTTCATCAAGTGATTGTTATTTCTCAAGCTTCTAATGGGATTGTAGTACAAGATCTTCTCAAGAGGTGGTCAGACTTAAAGACGGGAGGTGGTTTGTTCAGAGACGTGTTTTAACCCGCTACACATTCTATAGTTAAACATATTTCATCAAGCGTTTTTGGCATTTTATGAGCTTCAGGGAATTTTTAATCTGCTAAACCATTGATGAGGAAGAAAGCAAGGGGTTACTACAAGAGAGTCTTAATCACCATCTTCGTTGCAGTAGTTTCATTTGCCTCTTTCCATGTTTTGTGCCTGTCAAATTCACAAACATCACAGACTCTCAGCTTTGGCAAAAAGGTCATTTCATGCCCTTTTTGAGGGGGAGAATTTGCGCGAGTTTCCTAGCAGTTCCGTCTCCAGCGATGTGAATTTTAGCGGTTCCGGTTACAGCGGGTCAGATCGTATCGGTTCAGTCTCCAGCGGTTTGAATCTTAGCAGTTCCGGTGACAGCAGGTCAGATCGTAGCGATTCAGGATTCAGTGGTTCAGTCTCCAGCAGGTTGAATATTAGCGGTTCTAGTTTCAGTGGTTTAGCTTTCAGCGGGTTGGCTCTTAGCGACTTCCCTAAGATTTCAGCAGTTTGATACTTACTGTTGTGCAGTTTGTTCTTGAATTTAATTCCCGGTTAGATCTCAAGAACTGTAAAATCCTGTACACAGTACGACAACTATTCCATGCACAGCACCAATAACATCCAAGCAGCTGGGTCAGACAGCTATGTTTGTTTGGACTGACTATGAGTCTTGGGCACTGCTAAGAATTTGCGCATGTTTCTTCTCCCTTTGACTTTTCAACCGCACAAAATGATCACGAAGTTAATTTGGCATTCCTTGTTTGAGATTGAAGTTGAATTTCACGAAGGCGTCTACTTAGTTTATCTTGAAGTCGAGGTTGGTTGGATGCATGACCTTCAATGATAACTTGCTCGTGCTTAAAATTTAAGTTGAAGACTTGGGTTATCTAGTTACCAGCAGTCGGGGTAACTATCACTTAAGAGTCATGGGAGTACTCAGTGTCACACGTCAATGACGTTGTCGATAATCGCAAGAGGTGTTAATGTCTCATACGTTGGTTGGGTATTGAGCACTTAGAGATTTGTTTGGAGCATTAATTCTCTACACCGTTCTTCCAACATTAGTGCAAGCTTAAGTAACCAATTTGGGGACTTCTACTTCAGTTTTTCAATATTGGTATATCGGGTTTCCTTCATCATGTGGTCACAAATAGATGTTTGTGTACGAGGTTGGTCAGTTGGACAAAGGTTTAAAAGTTGTGATGTGATCTGTAATTCTCACAAGATATTCTTAACCCAAACAAATGTTCACCAAAACCAAATCAGTCATGCCGCATTCAATCTGTTACTGTCTCACGGTTTCTTCTTGGTTTTGTAAAATCCCGCGAAAGAACTTATTTCTCGGTTTAAATCATAGATTTGTAAAATCCCGTGATGATGGGCTATGCGCTCTTGACCAGGATCGGGTTAAAACCACTATCAAAGTTCAGCTATAACATCACAAATGGCTGGATCGAGGCATTTAATTGACAAGATGTGACTACGGGGTTAGTTCAGTATTATTTATTTGAGGCGGAAGTGAAATTTCATGGGTGCGTGTACTTAGTATCTGAAGATATCGGGGAGGTTGGATGAAGATTCTTTGAGATCCTTGTTCGAGCTTTCGACGGTTACAATGACGAGGACTTGGATATCTAGTTATTTTTTCTTTCTCTCTATTGCAAAATAACTATCACTTTAAGGAGTCACGTTGTAGTGCTCAGTGTCACACGAAGTTGTGGATATCCAAGAGGTGATGTACGTCTTATACTTGATGGTTGGTTGGTTGAAGAGTATAGAGTACTTAGGGATTCGATGTTGCACGAAGTCTCTACACCGCTCTTTATCACGCATTAGTACAAGTTTAAGTCACAAGTTCGGGTTATGTTACTTCAGTCTCAAGTTCATCATATTGGGTTTTACTCCATCAGTGGTCACGGCATCAAGCCGATTGAATGATAATGGGGTTGGTATGGAGTTAGATGAGAGAAGTAGTAAAGAGAGAGTAATGACGTCTGTACACATCAGTGCAGGCCTCGCTCTTCAACATAATGACGTCTGTACACATCAGTGCAAGCCTCGCTCTTCAACATAATGACGTCTGTACACATCAGTGCAGGCCTCGTGCTTCAAAGAAAAGAAAAGTGTACGCTTGAGTGCACTTTATCTTCAAAAGAAGAGGAATCTTCTTATTTATGGCCATTCTCATCAACAAGTTTTATGCTCTTTCCGTGCTTATTCAGTCTTCAAGTGGATCGGCGCATATTGGAGTACATTTTTATTCACATATTCAACCAAAAATTGCAGTTGACAGGCATATGCAATTTTTGAGGGGGGGAAAGGGTGAATAAACAACATGTCAGTCTTCAAGAACCGTCAAGTGGAGCTACTTACCGTTGATGGTATTCATATTCACTAGGTCAATCATCAAAATTTGCAGTTGCCAGGCATATGCAATTTTTGAGGGGGGGGAATGGGTGAATATTATTCTACATGTTGATTGATGATTGAGAAATGGTCATACGACTCCTGAATACGTCACTTCAGGAGTCGTGCAAACCATGTTTCTCCAACACTACTTCTTCCGTCTATCAAGGTGTTGAAGAACATGGTCATGGAATGCTAATCTACATAGTCTCACGGGCTGGTACAATCAGCAACAAAGGGTTTCTAGTCAATGCTTCATGTACACGTCATTACTCTGCATGTACACATCATGATGATGATTCTGATTAATCGTAACCATCATGGGGGAGAGAAATGTGTACACCAAGGACGCACAACAGGTTCACGTGATCGGGCTTAATCATTTATTCCGGTGTTGATAACTGCAGAGATGATCAGTGGTTCAACTTGTTACCTTGGTATTAACGTTTCACTGTTACGTCATGGGCTGATTAATCGTAACCATCAGGGGAGAGAGAATGTGTACATCAAGGACGCACAACAGGTTCACGTGATCAGGGCTTAATATCCAAGGATGGATACATACTATAGATGATCAGTGGTTCAACTTGTTACTTTGGTGTTATACTCAAGACTGAAGAAGGTCGAGTCGTCAGTCTACTCTACATTCTCTGTTGGGTGTTATCATCTCATGTGTATGCTGCGGGCTGATGGGTTATATGTAAGGTTACTGGAAGGCATTTGGTGAGATGAAGATGATTGGTATTCTGTTCCTCCACATTGGGCAATCTTGAAGAAGGTCGAGTCTACAGTCTTCTCTACATTAAAAAATGTTGAGTTCTTTTCTTACAACTTGATATTTAACTTAATCCCATGACAGTTCTTGTTTGATGAGTTGTGGAGTTAAGTTAGGTTCAAGTTGTTCTGTAGTTTAAGGTTAGGTCCAACTTGATTTTAACCTAATCTCATGACAGTTCTTGTTTGATGAGTTGTGAGGTTAAGCTGAAATCAAGTTGTTACTGGGCTTAAATTTGTGGTTTAGCTTAACCTCATGACAGTTCTTGTTTGATGAGTTATGGGGTTAAGCTAGATTTCAGTTGAGGCTCAACTTAAACTACCGAAAAGATGCATAAGGTTTTTGACGGCGTCTCTCAAGGACGGGAGTGTTAGAAGATTAAAGACGGCATGCATTTGGTTATCAAAAGACTTCTTCATATTATGGGCGTTCATCCAAAGTCTTCTTCCTATTATGGGTGTTCATCAGAAAGGTTGTCAGATTGGGGGAGAGCACTAATTAGGGGAGAGTGAAAAGCCAGAATCAATCCCTGTTTAAAAGTGCTCACATTGCTCTTCAGCAAGTCAAGTGATGAATGCGGAGAAGATTCAGAATGCTGAGGAGTAATGGTTTCTGGTTCGTATCCTTGTATATATTTTGCTTCTTACATTCTTTTTCATATCTTATACCATTTTTGTAAATAGATATATAGAAATCTTGCTAATTGTAAATAGAGAAACGTAAAATCAGAAAAACCATAAAAATTATAAAATTAGAAAAGTCCAAAAATAGTTTCACCTAGGCATGTCTTCTGTTTATCGATAACATTTACGGACTTAGAAATGTCATTCAATAATGGCACGGGTCTTTAAATGAAGCTCGAGCAGAAGTTAAAATGGATTGTTAAAACATGTCTAAATGGCTTGCTATTACTTTAGATAGCAACCCGCGCTTCAAACTGGGGAAAGCACGTCGCCAAAAAGACGGCTGTTCCTCCAAATGGGTGATGTTCACCTGGGCATGGATTACTTTATATCCATGTTTCTTCGATCTGATATACGTTTCAGTGCATCATTTCTGGTAAAGGAAGAGAAATCTTCTTTGTATACAAATAGTTTTCATTCAATGATTCTTCTGAAAATTATTTGTGAGACACTTGGTGATTATGTGTTGCATGAAATTCTTTTAGACTTGGATTGTGCATAAAATTTGTCACTCAATCAATGACTACAAATCTTTACTAGGTCATTGATTGAGGGGGAGAGTGAATTCAAATTTTATATCATCAAACGGGTTTCTTGATAAATTCATAACTCTTTGAAAAGGTTTTGTAGTTAATGGGCTATTAGTTGAAGAGGAGATTGCTAAAATTTATATCAAATGGCCAAATGTGTTAATTGCTAGAAAGTTTAGGACATTATGTGCAACTTGCTTATAGTTTCCTAGCTTTATGTATCTAGAAGGCTCATTTGTGTTACTTTGGAATCCTCGCTTAATCCCCTAAATACTTTAAGACTCAAAACCTAAAAGAAGTAAGAAAACCAGTTGTGTTAGATGTTCTTGAATACTCCTATGACATTTGTATGATCTGAATGAATAAGTTTCAAATGTTGTCTGACTTCTGTTAGTCGATTGCTGCATAATTGTTATTGAAATAGTGCATATGTTCTCAGGATATCCTTAGGTATATATCTATCGTGTTAGAATCTTGTTCCTAAGATCCTGAATTGAATGATGAAATATGAGTGAATTGCCATGTTCATGATTGCTGATTGCTCTTCATGCTAGATAGTAGTTTGACGTATTTCCTGACTGTGGTTTGATTAAATGAATTTGGTATTATAATGTGGCAAGCTGCTGAAGGGTAGCTGTTAAGGAATAGTGTATCTGTATGTATGTATATCTGTGTTGATATTCTTATGCAGATTCCATAGCCAAAATGAATGTGCCAGTTCCCATTCTAACCATTTGATCAGACGATCAAACTCTATTGATTGGCTCGAAATTCACCACAACAACAACGTCGGCAACAACAACAACAACACTTTCACCACCGCCACCACCATTCATCTATTTTGGTCTCGCCAAGTGGGGATCAACGACATTTGCGAAAGATTTGTTGGTGGATGGATGATTGATGTTGACTACTAACTCAGAAAAGCGGGTGATTACATCATCTGCGCAAAAAGGTCAATATCATTTGTGTCATAATTGTCGAATTGTACATAATAAGCAGTGAATCTCCCTCTTAGTTTAAGGGGGAGCATAGTATGTTCCATTATCAGAAAATATTAAATCGGACACATTTTCTCCCACATTTTTCTAACTTTTTTAAATCAATTGGGATCACAAATCTCAAATGGTTTGAAATTTTTGATCGGGGGAGAGAATGTGATTTAAATATGAAATCTGATAAAATGTGATGTTTTGGACATGAATGTAAGCTCTCTCATATGTGCTAAACTCTTTCGTATATCGATGCACATATTGAGGGGGAGCAAATGTTTTGTGGAAACAAAAAGGATTTGGCATCGCAAGAGATCGTGACTCAGACTTGACAAATGAATTGACGATAGCTAAAGTCAGTAGTTGAAAGGACATGTCCTGGACGGGTAATAATTTCAAGCCAATTTATCTGGTGATGTAAGCGTGTCTCGCAAAGGACGTGTCTGAGTAGAATGTACCGATTTCGAGCGATTTTCCTTGAATGTGATCTGGACGGGTAATAATTTCAAGCTAGTTTACTAGTGATGTAAGCGTGTCTCGCGATGATCATGTTCTTGAAAAATCAATCAATTCAAAAGTGCGAGCTTCACCCGACATGTGCAAATTTATAATTAAAACACTTGAGCACGTGTTGAGGGGGAGCATTTGAAAAAAATTCAAAACTCTCAAGGTGTTACTAAAATGTGTTTCTTAATCATGAACACTTTGAGAGATTTTTTCAAAGATTTGGTTTGGCAATCGTTGATGTACACCAAAGACCGACCATTTTATTTAATGCATGGAGTTATAAGGATGGTAAGGTTAGGTTCAAGTTCCCACGATCCCGCCAGAGCCGGAGGGATCTACCCAGGGACAATCCACTAGATAGTGTAGAAGTCCTTAGGTATGATTAAAAAAGGAGAAATGTGAATTAGGGAAGAGTGCCGACTGAGATGGAGCTAGTACTGGAACAAACCCAACAAGGTTCTAGTAAGGAAGTCTCGGTATGCACTGAAGGGGTTGAAGAATGAAAAAGAAATGTAAAGGTAAAGGGTGAAAAGAAAGAAGCCCTCCTTACACTTTAGGCAGAAACCGGGTCAATACATATGCTGTCAGAATCACTTAGTTGATTGCTGACATTGAAGACAAAGTATCATGGACCCAGTGATACGCTGCACAACCCTCCCTAGCTACTCAAGGTCCCTCAAAGGATTCTTGTTTTAATTGTCACGGAGTTCAATACATTTCTATCGTCTTTCTCACTCCGAGTTAGATGATATTGAAAAGGTGGCAGTTCTCTCCAGCCTCCGCTCACTAAATCAAAACGCACTATCGAGTCTAGAGCCACGAGATGCATAATAAGATCTCATAGGGACACGAATTATTTCTACACTGGTGGTTCAACATTAAGGACGCCAGTTGTAAACTCATGAGTCCTACGTAAATCTTAGCAATCTGCCAGAACATTTATGAGAGAATTTACAAATGTAATTCTCAATGATTGAATGGAAATTCCTGCCAGGGTCAACATCAAGCAGCCCTGAAAGCAGGTCACTTCGGTAATTCCCTGTGGATTACGCTTAGTGATCGCGGCGGTTTCAAACGGTCTACAGTCGTGGAGTGATCTCCAGCGACTCACCTAATCGTTGATGTGCTACGGTTCAATCTTAAAAAGCCCTCTGTGGGTTTTCGATTAGGAACGGTCTTGGTAAGGATTAGAGAGAGTTTTCACACTATGCTGTTAACAATCTCGAAGTCCGAACCTGTAAGTACCGGTCGATTTGTTGCTAACTGTCGTATGCAGGAACTTCTGGCGATTGTAGCTGTGGAATGCTGTAGCTAGTTGCTGTTGTAGCTGGTTGCAGAAAAGATGCCAATCCTCTACCACATGTTCACACTACCTCATCATCTTAAACAAAGAAGTCATGATCAATCTAAAAAGACCTTCAACACTGCTTCCGCAACTCTGAAGCTAAAGATCATGATCCAGAAAAGTGTGAGCATGTCGACACAACATACACAATCCATTACCACATGTTCACTCTACTCCATCATCATATTCAAAGAAGTCATGACAACCTAAAAGACCTTCAACACAGCTTCTGCAAACTCTGATGCTGAAAGTCATGACCCTGACTAGAGTGAGCATGTCGGCTCGAAGATTATCACGTCACATGGAGACATACTACCGAAAGATGACTTAAAGACAAATGTTGGATGATAAATTCGAAGAATACTCAAAGATCATCCAAGATAGAAGAACGGTCATCAAAAGATCACTGCTAAAGGCACAAAGATACAAGACGTTGAAGAATCGAAGACTACGAGCTATGAAGTCAAGATCAAAAGATAAAATGCTAGAATTCAAGTTATTATTTCCGGGGTGACCTCCCTTAGGGGGAGATTGTTAGGAATATAAATATTCATATGAAGGTTCGGTCACCCCGAGTATCTATTTAGCATTTACATAGCTCGTAGGCTTATTTATATTAGCGTAGTAATATTAGTATTAGTATCAATAGTATTAGTCGTATTTATATTTGTGGAGTGGGTCGGGGCTTTCCTCACTGTCAGCTCACTCCACAGCCCACTAGGGGCACTTATAGTAGTAAGTATATAAACCCTTCCCACACTTGGAAAGGGTGGAACTCTTGTCACAATTTCACCTACTAATCTAATAGATCAAGTTTTCCCTTTCAACTCTCTCTCTCTAGTTCTTACATCTAACTCAAACATGGGTTTCTTGATCTTTCAAGATCCAAGGCCACCCGAATAGATCCACACAATTAATAAGGTTAGATCTTACAACATTCACTAAAACATGTCTAGTTAATGCTTATGTCTAGGTTATTAGCTACGAAGGGTATTTATTTCGTGGATTAGCTATTAGGTGGGTTATTGACATTCAGATTGGCGTCACTCGCTTAGGTTAGTTCAGAAACGTTTTAGTGACCAACCCACAATAGGTAATAAGGAATACTCCATATTGTATTAGACAAGGAAGTGACAATTCGATAAATTAGTAAGAAACGACTAGGAAGTAATACAACTATAGGTAAATACATTTTCCTCATATAAGAAGTTCACACCACAAATTTACTTTTCTTGTCATTTATTTTTATTTCATTTTAGTTTAATTAGTAGTTAAAATACAAAACCTCCCTCAAAAACCGATTTTTACTTGCTTTCAAATATATATAAAAGACCAAAAATATTCTTTTTTTCACCTTTAGACTTAATCTGAAATACACTTCGACCCTACCTCACTATTCCTTTAGAGAAAGATCAATTCCCCCCAATCTTGCCTATACTACGCTACAACGGTTAGCTACTCTGCGTAGAAGGGTTGTAAAACTTTGCATTTCAACAATCTGCATCAAAATTAAGAGAGTTATGCTAACCAGGAAGATTTTCAGGATGACTGTAGCATATTCCCTTATCCACATCAAGTGTTGGGATGAACACGTCGATATATAAATGTGGCTTTCCATTCCGGACTCCATATTTGGCTGTTAGATGTACCCAGTTCGAGGTCAGATGGATCAAATTTGACTCCAATGGGGAACCCATGTCATTCATCTAATGCCTTCATATAAAAACATCGAAAATAATTAGACTTTTACCAATAAAGTGTATGTGAATTGATCTTTCATGTTGTGTTTATGAAAGCCAACAATATTAAAGAATGTAAAAGTTACTTCGTAATATCATATACTGGCAGGGACGGAGCCAGTAGGGGGCTGGCGGGTGCTCGGCCACCCCCAACCGGCCCAACTAGCCCACCTTGTCTCTCCTGATTTCCAAGCCACGTTGCACATACTTTTCAATCCGGCCATCGCCAACATGGTCGGCTTGCGGTTACACGACGACCCAAGTCATCAAGCAAAGGGGAGGCGTCAAATTAGGTTGTGTTTGTGATGGAGATTAGAGTTGATAGAGCTTATTTTTTTAACTTATTTTTATTTATTTTTTATTTTTTTTATATGGGGAAGACGAGTAGACAATAGTGATATGGGCCCAAGAAAACTTTTGTTTTACCCTAGAGTAAAGTCCAAAATACATCTCTGTGGTTTGTTCCGTGTCTCGCTTTACATCCTCGTGGTTTTTTTTTTTTTTGCACAAAACCATCCCCCCGTTAGTAAAGTTGGCACAAAACCATCCCTCCGTTAGTAGAATCCGTTTTTGTCTATTTTTCTCAACTTTTTTTATCTGTTTTTGTCCGTTTTTACATATTTTTGTCATTTTTTTTTCACGTTTTCATACATTTTAATCCATTTTTCATACATTTGAATCCGTTTTCATACGTTTTTATCCGTTTTTTCAAATAAGTTTGATGATTTACACAAGTTATAAAGTTACAAGAGTTTATAAGTTATGAATTTGGTCGAAAACCGCTTAAGTTTTGGTAGTAAACAGCCCTTGTTTTACATTTTGAGGTTAAAATCTCGCGAGTCTTGATGTAAAAAATCATCCGGACAACTTTTTGTTGGAGTATGCTCGTGTCATAATAAATAATTATATGGCTAGACATATATGAGCCTATGGGGTCACACACTTATACACAGAGACATCATTTTATAGATTGTAATTATCGTATTTACAATATATAAACGGCTATGTAACTCGGGATCTATATCGGACCATCAAATACTAAGTTAGACTTAGCGTTATTGGATTGGACCAACAATGGGCAAGCCCATTGAAGGCCCTTATAGTGGTCGGCCATATGGAGGACATGGAAGAAAGATTTGATCTTTCAAGGGTGCTAAGTGCAACATCTAATTGATAAGATTAATTACCAATTAAATCAAATCAATTAGAATTATAACTTACAAAAATCAAGGAGAGATAATCTCCTCCCTCCCCAATAAAACTCACGGCATCAAACCCTCCTCCATCTAGGGTTTTGATTTTTCCATCTCACTTTTACAATACATATTGTATGTGTTGTTAATTGATAGTTACAACCGTAAGACTAGCATCTAATTGGTGATCGAGGAAGTGTAGTGTGTTTCATCCTAAGAGGAGATCAACATCATTGATCTCTTGGGTTTCTTGATCTTCCATTGGTGATATTGGTGATTGCTAGTGACTCCCGGATCACGCTACAAAGGTATAACACTTGTATTCATTTTGTGATTGATCATATGGCTATATGGATCCATTGTTGGTGATGTTATCCGCTGCGTTTATATGTTTAATTTGTTATTATATATTTGACATCGCCTATAGTGGTATCACGAGCCATCATATGATGTTATATGATCATCTTGTATGCATAAAAATGGCCAAAAACGCGTGTATTTTATGGATTTAAAAGGGTAACTTCAAAACAGCCCCGAGGGCTAATTTTTTGAATATAATTCGAACCATATGGGGTCTTATGATCTGCACTTTTTGATCCCATGACCGTTTGTTATGCATACTTTTATTGGTTTACTTGTTTGGTACCCGTAAAATGGCCAAAAACGCGTTAATTTGATAGATTTGTGAAACTATTTCAAATCAGCCCATGAGGCTGAATTTTCTGTGATAAATGATGTTAAGAAGGTCCTAATATCAGTGGGTTTTGAACCTATGGCCATTTGACACGCGTACCAATCGGGGTTTTAATTCTTGTTAATTAATTTCTTTGATTTCGTTGGCTAACAATTTATTTCTTGTCATTTATTTTGTTATCCATGGCAAATACATGCATGTTTGTCCATGGAGTTATCCAACACCTTGTTTTGATCATAATATTATTGTATTATTATGTGTATATGCAAAGTCGATGAAAACCTAGACCACTTGTGCCTTGTGTTGTTTTGATTTGTTGATTGATTTCATGTTTTTGGGGTTTTGCCATTGTTTCGGCACTTATGTAATGTAATTCATTTTGGTTTTGCCATTTTTTGGGCATTTTTACAATAGATATACTTCATATATTATGTAATCAAAAGCTTGTAATCAAATGGCAAAAGAATGAAGAACTTTGGACCAAAGATAGCTGTTGGACACACTGCTATAAAAGGCCAATTCCAGGAGCTCCGTAAGGTATTTTGGGCTGACTTTTTTGTGTGTAGATTCACAAGACATGGGCCTACAACTTTGTCAACTGGGACGAAGCATGAGGAGGTCATCTTCTATGCGTTTTGGGCCTCCAAAGACAGCAAATCTGATCGGACAAAATCACTTTTCCATGTGCATAATGGGTTTTTACTTGCCCATTATTGTCTTGGGGCAAGTGGGAGCCCTCCGTGTGGTTGTGTATCATGTCCCTAGTTGAATCTTGGTTCTCGTGATGGCTCACGAGACCAAGCATAGGATTTTCATCGGTTGAGGCTTTGCATATTGTGGTTGTGTGTTTGTTTGGTTGTTTTATATATGCTATGATTATATGTAAAATGAAAATTGTTTTCTAAAAACTTGAAACGAAACACAAACCAATTTAAACTAAGTCTTATGATTTAGTTTAACTAAGTTTAAATATAGATTTGAAACTTAAAATCATTGTTTTCTAAATAAACTAGTTAAGTTTGTTTATTTATTTATTGTATTGTCCAAACTTAATTATAATCCACTTAGGATTTATATTAGTCTTGAAAATGGACAACTTGACACACATAAATTAAAACAATGATTAGACTTAAGTTAAGAAAAGTTTTTAACTTGTGCTACGAAGAATGAATGCATGCTTCTTTCGTACACGTTTTTGATCCACATCAAAACATTTTGCCCGTCAAAATTTAAGTCATGCCGTCCAATTGTTGAGAACACTTGCAATTACTTTTTGCCTATGCGTGAGACCTAGGTTGAATTGTAACCCAAGGTGACTATTCTCTATGCGTGGGACCTAGATATATTCTCACATGTTTTCAAATTGGATGACTTAATCGAGTTAAGTGGTTAGACCTTGAACCGAGGCAAAGATGGGACTAAACATGCCTACATGGCGCTAGTTGTTTGACACTAGATGCCATGAGTCCCATAAGGATCTAAGAGTTGTACATGTAATACAATTGGTGATCGTCGCCTACCAATTAAATCTACTATTGCTAGCAGATCAACTGATGTGATAGTAGAAGCACAATGTGGATCTTAGCCTTTTGTAAAATTAATTGTTTTAAATTGTAAACATGGGGTAGTTAAATTACAAAAGGATAATTGTCAAAAATACTAAAAATGAACTTTGTAAATTTAATTAATGAATTAATGCAACACGACCGTAAACAAGAGTTTGTTCCTTTCTTGTTAAAAGGACAAACTAAGTCGCTCTTTCTTTGTAAGAAAGAGACTTATTCCTATCCTTTTTCTTTATGAGGAAAAGCCATAATAGGAATATTTGAATTTTCCTAATTCTAATCAAACTCAAAGAACACCTACTCTAGAAATCGTGATGTCTTGTAAAAGTCAAAACGGTTAATATAACACCCCCATTTTCGGTACGCAGCGGAATACAACATGGGGTGCTATTTATTAGTCACATCGTACAAGCATAGTAAACGAACTCAAAATAGAGACGTTTATAATAAAATATTCACATTAGATAAAATCAGAGTAAGCAAAAGAAGGTCCCAAAGTTCAACACAACACAAGTGTTTGAAGCAACATAAGTTTAAACATGGCATAAGTTTAAAAGTTTAAGTTTCATCGAATGTGATTTTAAAACATGGGCCATCATTTCAGATATCCATATCTTTGCGTTGCCCATCCAAGCTTTAACATATCACGGACCTGGGATAAAACATGCTAAAAAGGTCAACATAAAGTTGAGTGAAATCCATAGAGTTTAATAAGTAATAAGTTGAATACAAGTATTATTCATCGGGCGACAAGTAATGCATATACAAGTCGTGTAAACTGATTATAGTTTTAAGCTCATGAAACCGAACCTTGACCTAGTTTTAATTTGCCCTTCAGAGGTAAGGATTGCCAACTTACCTTAATTTCTCAATATTATGCTACCCGTTATATATGAGTGCGACTCATCCAGACAGGCTTGTCAAACCCCATATGCATATTCATAATACTAGCGTTTCCCATGGAATTAACGGTTCATGATGTCAGGGACTTTTAATGGCAAGAGGTAACTCAATAACTATAATCATGTAATCGGGTCCAGCATACCAAAAACTACTTGTATTCAATTTTAAAAACTAGCATGCATCCCCCTCGCGAGGTTTATAAAACATTAAAATGAGTAAAGGCGAGGCTATTGACCGGATCTAAACACACACGTTGTGTTGGAGATACTTTGAGTATATACTTGATAGCACGCGGAATTTACTACCAAGTAGTTAGGAATATGAATATTCAGCAGAAGACTCGGTCACCCCGAGTACTTATTAGATCATCATAGCTCATAAGCTTATCAGTAATATTATTAGTAGCTTAGTTATTAATTACTATTGTGGAGTGGGTCGGGTCTTTACCCTCTGTCAGCTCGCTCCACAGTCCACTAGGGACATAATATGTAGTAGTATATATATCCCTTCCCACACAAGGGAAGGGTTGGACCTTTTCAATCTAATATCACACAAGTTACTTTCTCTCACTAAAAGGCTCCCATTTCTCTCTCTAAAACATCCTCTATTCGATCCAAACTAGCCTCAAGATAGTGATTCTTGCATTGTGAATACCCTACAATTGGTATCAAGAGCCATGGTTAGGTCCATGAGAGTTGGTATTCACGAATTTGTGTAGTTCTTGAGGTTTTCTTGTTGGATTCGACTTGTAGTTTTAGTTTTTTTTTATTTTGTTTGTTTAGTAGCATAAATCTCATTTTGTACTTTGTTTAGTGATTAGAAGTTGTTTTTCTTTGTACTTTCTTGATTAAGATTAGTATTAGAGTGGTATTTAGTGTTTGGATTCACAGATTTAAGGCTCGTGTGGTGTTTGTGGGTGATTCGAGGGTTTTTCTTTCAAGAGTTCTTGGATGCGGTTTGTGTTGTTTGGACGATTCTTGAATGCGGTTTGTGTAGCATCGTGTACTCGGTTTGTCTTTATACTAGTTTAGGCAAAAGGACAAACGGCATTGATAGTGACAGGTTTGGAAGTTTGAGCCAACGCGGTTTGTCTCTACGGTGCGTACGCGGTTTGTGTCTACGGTGTGAACTCGGTTTGTCTCTTTGACGCATACGCGGTTTGTGTCTACGCGGTTTGTATCTCAAGTGTGAACTCGGTTTGTTTCTTAGGTGCATACGCGGTTTGTGCATACGCGGTTTGTACATTTGGTGTGAACTCGGTTTGTCTCTAAGGTGCACACGCGGTTTGTGTCAACGCGGTTTGTATATCCGGTGTGAACTCGGTTTGTCTATTTGGCGCTTACGCGGTTTGTGTCAACGCGGTTTGTATCTTTGGTGTGAACTCGGTTTGTATCTCCATTGTGAACTCGGTTTGTCTCTTGGCACATACGCGGTTTGTATATCCGGTGTGAACTCGGTTTGTCTATTTGGCGTATACGCGGTTTGTGTCTTTGGTGTGAACTCGGTTTGTCTCTTTGGCGCACACGCGGTTTGTGTCTCCTGTGTGAACTCGGTTTGTCTCTTAGGCACATACGCGGTTTGTGTCTACGCTGTTTGCCTAGGCGGTTTGTGTCTTGGTGATTTTAGAAATTCCCGCGAAAGATTCGATTTCTCGGTTAAATCACAAGATCAGTAAAATCCCGTAGTTACTATGGCTACCACATCAAGTACATCATCAGATGATATTCAAGCAGCAGGATCTGACACTCGTCCACCTATGCTAGATAGGACGGATTATGAGTCTTGGGCACAACGAATTAGACTTTACTGCTTGGGAAAAGATAATGGTGTTAACATTCTTAAGTCAATTGACGAATGACCTTATCAGATGGGTACCACCAGAGACGTTGTTACAACTGGTGAAGATGGTACTGTAACTTGGGGCATCGACAGACCTAGAAACTACAATGATCTTAATGAAGAAGAAAAGAAGAGGTATGATGCCGATATTAGAGCCTCCAACATAGTTATTCAAGGTCTTCCAAAGGATGTATACAAGCTCATCAATTTTAACACTGAAGCCAAGGCTGTGTGGGACAACGTTAAAATGTTGTTGGCAGGGTCAGAACTCACAAAGGAAGATCGTGAGTCACAGCTGTATGATGAGTTCGAGCATTTCAAAATGAACCCAGGAGAAAATGTCACAGATTACTATGTGAGATTTCATAAGTTGGTAAATGATATGAGGATGATCAGAATGACTATGCCCAACATCCAACTTAACTCAAAGTTTGTGAACAACATGACTCCGGAATGGGACAGATTTGTTACTGCCGTCAAACTCAACAAAGGTTTAAGGGAGACTAACTATGAACAGTTGTATGCTTACCTGCAACAACATGAGAAGCATGCTGCCTATGATCGGGTGCTGAGAGAAAAGTTGAATCCTTCAACTACGAATGACCCACTGGCTTTCATGACAAATGTACAACCAACAATCCAATCATCATCCAATCCAAGCTATCACCAACTTCACTCACAAGTACCTGCTATGAGTTCACAACTTGACTCAGGCTACTCTCAGACCGACAAAATGATTGACAACCTCACCAATCAAGTATCTCTACTGGTTCAACAGTTTCAAGCATCACTCCCTCAGACCAACAATCAGTTAAGGAATTCTTCCAACCCACGCAATCTAGCAATGGTGGAGGACGGGAAAATTGTGGTCCAGAATGTGCAAGGGAGAGCTGGCAGAAACATGGGTCGAGGTTATGTGCAGAACAGAGCAGGGAATGCCAATCAGGGACAAGGGAAACAGATCAAGTGTTATAATTGTGGGGGCTTGGACACATTGCTAGAAACTGCAATCAACCTAAACGTCCTCAGAACTCAGATTACTTCAAAGACAAGATGCTGTTAATGCAAGCTCAAGAAAATGGTGCTGTATTGGATGAGGAAGAGTTATTGTTCTTGGCAGGAGATGGAGGAAATACTTTTGATGAAGATGTGGATGAGAAGCCTGTTCAGGATCTGGCACTTAATGATCCTAACATCTTCAAGGCAGATGACTGTGATGCATTTGACTCTGATGTGGATGATGAACCTACTGCTCAAACAATCTTCATGGCTAACTTGTCTTCCCTGGCCTCATCTCGTCAAGCTGGTTCTTCTAATGCATCCGTGATTTCTGAGGTACTAAAAATTTATGACACATATAATATTGTCGAGGGACATCAGATTCCCGAAGAAGTACATCAGGCAGTTGTTTCTGACTCAAGTGATGTTGATATGGAAAATAGCAATATTGTCTCATATGAACAGTATTTGAATAGCAATAACTCGCCTGATGTACCAAATGGTGAATCCTTTGTCAATAATGATGTGTGTGCTATGAGTAATGCATGTGCCTTAGATAATGCAAGTAATGTAGATAATGCTTGTGTGTACCATGAGAACCAATTGCCTGTCCCTGATATTAACTTGATCACTAGACTTAACATCTATAAAGAACAAGTTGCTATGTATGAACAGCGTGCTAAGTTTGAACTTAATGATCGTGAGCAGAAATTAGAGGGTCAAATGAATACACTTATTAAAGAGTCTAGAGTGCGAGAAGAAACATTAAAAATAGAGTTAAGTTCTTTGAAAAGTCAGCTAGAACAGTCTGACAAACAGAAACAGGATGCACAAAAGTGTGTAACAACACTTAAGCAAGAATTCAAACAAAAAGAAACAACTCTTTTAAATGATTTCTCTAAACTCAAGACGCTAAAAAATAAGCTTGAAGATAAGTTGTACACACAAAATCAAACCATACAAACTGCTCAAATGATTCATAAGCACAGAAAGTTGAGTGATAAGCATAGTAAAATCATGATAGGTGAACCAAAGTCAACCATCCTTAAGGGTATGCAAGTACTTCAACCAGCCCTATATGATGGTAATGTGATGATTAAGCCTATTCATGACCAACCTGAGCATATCTACACTGATGAAGAGGATGAGTTAAGTGATAAAACGAGGGAAAAAATGAATGAGAAAATGAGGGATCCCGAATGCATAGCCAGACGAATAATAATCAAACCCCATGATTATTATGAGGAAAATCGTTTGACTGTGTTTGCTCCTCAAACGAAGTTAACACCTGAGCAGATATTTTGGAAACAAGATAATGAAAAACTTAAGGTTGAAAAACTTAAGGCCAACACCCCCCTCATTAGAAAAGTTGCGTCCATAACGGTGTATCCTCCCAATACACCTAGGAATTTGGTGCCTTTGTCTCTTCCCACTGAATGCAAAACCTTTATTAGCTTATATGTGCTTTGGCAACTGTTTGCTGATTTCGATAAAACATGTAAGAAGAGAATCACACCCACTGGCATTACTGAGGGGGAAAGGTGTTTTGAACATGCAAAAAGGTGTTACTTAACTGAGGTCATGCCATTCTTTAAACTACTTAAAGAACACTTTGAAGGGTTGCAAACTGCCCTTAAAGCTGAAATAAATGAAATGAAAGTAGTGTTTAAAGATATGGAAAATGAGGTGAATGAACATGCAATAGAACTTAAGAGTCGAGAGATTGAAAGAAAAAACATACTCATTACTAATGACAACTTGATTGCTAAATGTATTGCACAAGATGTATTTTACACTGTCACTGATTCTGCATTGTCTGCTTGTCAATTTAATGAGTATGCTATTGCGTTAAATGTCACCCAGAATCGTGTTGTTGAGCTTGAGGGGGAGAATTTGAAATTGCTTGAAAAAATTCAAAATGATGACCATGTTAACATGGTTAAACGTTTTTCAAAACTAGAAGTTGATTATCTGAATTTGCAACTCAAACATCAACACTTAGAAGAAAAATGCAAAATATCAAATGTCAAGACATCCTCGGATGCTCCTGAGTTTGATACTTATTTTGAATTAAGCAAACGAGATGAGACAATTCAAGCTCACACGAACACAATTCGACTGCTGAGGGCCCAAATTGCCCAATTGAAATCCAACAAGTGTGAAGTATATGGCACCAATAAACCTTCGTCTTCAGATTCTCAGAATTTTCAATATCAAAACACCATAAATAAGTTACATTATGAAAATGAGTGTTATCGAGAAGAAAATTCAAAGGTTAAACAACATTTCAAAGAGTTATATGATTCTATTAAAGTTACAAGAAGCAATCATAATGATCAAATAACCTCTTTGACAAATGAAATTGAGAATCTTAAGGCTCGGGTGAAAGGTAAAATGCCATGCACCACTTGTAACTGTGATTCACCAAAGGCTAATGATTGTAAAAAGTATGATGTTGATGTTGGGCGTATTCCGTTTAAGATTAGAAATAACAGCCTTGCCCATCAAACATATCTAGATCATCTTAGAGAAGGTCTTGACTCACTTCGTGAGGTAGTTGAAGAGGATAGGAATGATAAGCCACTTGATCAAGCAGTTGTCTATGCATGCAAACTCACGAAAAGGATTCAGGAAAACTTAGAATATGCCATAGGCTCAATTCCTAAGTTTAGAGGCCATAGAGATAGATTTGTTGCATCATCATCAAATGTTGTGAACAAGTATGTAGCCTTTGACCTACCACCCAAAACATTAGAACCCAACACATCATTATCAAGAAGGCATGAGGCAGAAAAACAAACTAATGTTACCTTCGATGCTTCTACAGGAGTAAAAAGTGACACCCAAGCTAGCGGGTCAAGGTCTAGAGGAAATGAAAGAAAGGATATGACTGCGCCAGCTAAGAATGATCACTTGAAGAATGTAGAAGCTCAACCTAGGAACAATAAGTTTACAATGAGTAGGATGAATCGTGTTGATTCTAGTATCAAAAGTACTGTAATTAATTCGAATTCTAATGCTATCTGTAAAACTTGCGACAATTGTTTAATTTCTGCTAATCATGATGAATGTGTTGTGTCTTTTCTGATGTCTTCTGCATCATCCCATGTTAAGAATGGTAGGATAACTAAAGCATGCAAAAAGGTTTGGAAAGCAACAGGAAAAACATTTGCTAGCATAGGCTATCAATGGAGACCCACTGGAAGGAAATTCAATTTAGGACAACCGTGCACGTTACCTAAAATGAATAAGCATAAAATTGTAAAAGTTAAGGAATGGAGACCCACTGGAAGGAAATTCAATTTAGGAAAACAGAGACCATTGCCTAAAATGAATATGCATAAAATTGTGAAGAATAAGGAATGGAGACCAACTGGTAGAATCTTGCCTTTAGAATCACAATGCCCTCCATCTAGGTCTTGTCCTGTCTCAGGTTCTGTCTCCACAGAAAAGATAGTAGCATCTGTGAAATCTGTAGTTCCTGAATATGTGTATGCTGACCAAATGGACCCCAATTGCACTTGGGGATCCACATTTTTCAGTTATCCATTGTTGTCTGGTTTCAAATGCAGGTCGTACAAATCGTCCTGTGGTATTTGGACTCAGGCTGCTCAAAACATATGACTGGAGATCGCTCACGACTCAAGAACTTCGTGAAAAAGTTTATCGGGACAGTTAGATTTGGGAACGACCACTTTGGTGCTATTATGGGTTATGGAGATTATGTGTTTGGTAATAGTGTAATCTCAAGGGTATATTATGTGGAAGGACTAGGACACAATCTGTTTTCTGTGGGTCAATTTTGTGATTCAGATCTGGAAGTGGCTTTCAGAAAGCATACATGTTTCGTCAGAGAATTGGATGGTTTAGATCTCCTCAAGGGCAGTCGGGGCACCAATCTATACACCATTTCAATTGAAGAAATGTTGAAGTCCTCTCCCATATGCTTGCTCTCTAAAGCCTCTAAAACAAAATCATGGCTGTGGCATCGTCGTCTGAACCACTTGAACTTCGGTACCATAAATAATCTTTCCCGTAAAGATCTTGTTAGAGGGATGCCCAGACTGAAATATGAGAAAGATCATCTCTGCTCTGCATGTCAACTGGGTAAAAGCAAGAAACAAACCCACAAGCCTAAAACCGTCAACACCAACTTGGAAGTTCTTCACACCCTCCACATGGACTTGTGCGGTCCAATGAGAATACAAACCATAAATGGAAAGAAGTATGTTCTGGTGATAGTAGATGATTATTCTCGGTTCACATGGGTAAAGTTTTTGAGAACCAAGGACGAAACTCCAGAGGTTATCATTAAACTGATAAAACAGCTGCAAGTAAGGCTAGATAAAACTGTCAGAATCATTCGCACAGATAATGGTACTGAGTTTGTTAACCAACAACTCCGTAATTTCTATGAAAGTATTGGCATCACGCATCAGAAAAGTATCCCTCGCACGCCTCAACAGAACGGGGTGGTTGAACGAAGGAACCGTACTCTGGTGGAGGCTGCAAGAACCATGCTTATATTTTCAAAGACACCGATGTTTCTCTGGGCAGAAGCTATAGCAACAGCATGTTACACTCAAAACCGATCCCTAATTCATCCGGTTCATGAGAAAACTCCCTTCGAGTTAATTCATAACAAGAAACCAGATCTTTCCTTTCTGCGTGTGTTTGGTGCTCTTTGCTATCCAACTAATGATAGTCAAGACTTGGGAAAGTTAAGAGCTAAAGCAGATATAGGTATTTTCGTTGGATACGCACCTGACAGTAAAGGGTATCGAATCTACAATAAAAGGACCCGTAAAATCATGGAAACCATTCATGTTACGTTCGATGAGCTGAGTGAGCTACCTGTTTCAGGACAAATCAGTTCTGGACCCGATCTTCACCTTTTGTCTCCTGGACCCATTAGTTCAGGACTTGTACAGAATTCCACGCCTGCAGATTCTTATGTGCCTCCTACATGTGAGGAGTTGAAGAAGTTATTTGATCCTATGTTTGATGAATACTTTGAGCCAACGAATGGAACCATCCCGAGTGAACCAGATACAATTCCTATGGATGAGGTTCAAGCCCCACAAGGCTCAGAAGGCCCTGCAGCTTCAGTATCAGTCAGTCACAATGCTCCTGCTGCCAGTCAATCGCCTTCGTCATCAAACACTCAAACTTCTCCAGTAATGCAAGAATCTTCAGATAATAATCCTTTGGGAGTTAATCCTTTTGCTCCTGTTGAAGAGGCTCCTTTTGAAAACATATTTGCTCCTGAACATTCATCAGACACATCCTTACCTGAGGAACATAGCACTGCTACATCTGTTCATAACCATCAACCTCACGATCATCTCAGGAAATGGACCAGTGATCATCCAATCGACAACATCATTGGCAATCCCTCACGTCCAGTATCTACACGTAATCAACTAGCCACTGATGCACTATGGTGCTTCTTCAATTCCGTACTGTCTAAAGTCGAACCAAAGGATGCCAAAGAAGCAATGACTAAAGATTGCTGGTTCCAGGCCATGCAGGATGAAATCCATGAATTTGATCGACTTGAAGTTTGGGAATTAGTGCCTCCTCCGGAGCGTGCAATGATCATTGCCTTGAAGTGGATCTTCAAAGTGAAGCTTGACGAGTATGGTGATGTCCTAAAGAACAAGGCACGGCTAGTTGCTAAAGGGTTTAGACAAGAAGAGGGCATTGATTTTGAAGAATCGTTTGCTCAGGTTGCTAGAATTGAAGCCATAAGAATCTTCCTGGCAAATGCTGCGAGTCGTAATATGATAGTCTACCAGATGGATGTCAAAACGGCATTCTTGAATGGTGACTTAAAGGAAGAAGTTTATGTGAGTCAACCTGAGGGATTCGTGAATGCTGAACACCCTACTCATGTTTACCGCTTGAAGAAGGCTCTTTATGGGCTAAAACAGGCGCCAAGGGCATGGTATGATACATTGTCCAAGTTCCTCCTAGCGAACAGATTCTCCAAGGGTGTTGTTGATCCTACACTATTCACCAGGAAATCAAGAAACCATCTACTGCTAGTTCAGATATACGTAGATGATATCATCTTTGCTTCAACAGATCCTGGTGAATGTGATAGTTTCTCAAAGGAGATGAATTCCAAGTTCCAAATGTCCATGATGGGACAAATGTCATTCTTCTTAGGACTACAAGTTTCTCAAAGTCCCGGAGGCATATTCATCAATCAATCCAAATACGCCAACGAGATCCTGAAAAAGTTTGGATTCCATTCAAGTGAACCTGTTGACACCCCCATGGTTGATAGAACGAAGCTGGATGAAGATCCTTCAGGGATTCCAGTTGATATCACACAGTATCGAAGCATGATTGGATCTTTGATGTACATCACGGCTAGCAGACCAGATCTTCTGTTTGCTGTGTGTAT
The DNA here is from genome assembly GCA_021014915.2 of Artemisia tridentata subsp. tridentata. Lineage (NCBI taxonomy): Eukaryota > Viridiplantae > Streptophyta > Magnoliopsida > Asterales > Asteraceae > Artemisia > Artemisia tridentata. The sequence goes on from CP139501.1 coordinate 133,994,190, forward strand.
GTGTGCTCGGTATCAATCCAGACCAACCAAGAAGCATGTTGAAGCTGTGAAAAGGATCTTCCGATATCTTCAAGGCACAGTTCATATGGGTCTCTGGTATCCTAAGGACACTGCAATGGAGTTAACGGCATACGCAGATGCTGATCATGCGGGTTGTCAAGACACTCGTCGAAGTACTTCAGGAGGAGCTCAATTTTTAGGGGAAAAGTTGGTTAGTTGGTCTTCTAAGAAGCAGATGAGTACTTCCATATCATCTACTGAAGCTGAGTACATTGCTATGTCTGCTTGCTGTGCACAAATCCTTTGGATGCGATCACAGCTTTCGGACTATGGATTCTCATACAACAAAATTCCCCTATATTGTGACAACAAAAGCGCCATTGCTCTTTGTTGTAACAATGTTCAGCACTCCAGGTCAAAACACATCGACATCCGGCATCACTTCATCAGGGAACAGGTGGAAAAAGGAATTGTGGAGCTATACTTCGTGAGGACAGAGTTTCAGTTAGCTGACATCTTCACCAAGGCCCTCCCAAGAGAAAGGTTTCAGTTTATTCTCCCACGCCTTGGCATGAAAAGCATGACTCCTGAAACCCTCAAGTGTCTTCAGGAAGAAAAGGAGGAGTAAAGGATTGTCTTCTTATATCCTTGTACATAGTTGTATATATCTTAAATCTAAAAGAAAAATACAAAAATATAAAACCTATAAAAACCATAAAAATCGAAAAATCAGAAAATACCAAAAATAGTTCTACCTAGGCATGTCTTCTGTTTATCGATAACATTTACGTATCTAGAAATGTCATTCAACAATGGCACGGATTCTTAAATGAAGCTCGAGCAGAAGTTATAATCAGTTAAAACATGTCTAAATGGCTTGCAGTTACTTCATACTGCAACCCGCACTGTACAATGGGGAAAGCATGTCGCCAAAAAGACAGTTGTTTCTCCAACCGGGTGATGTTCACCTGGGCATGGATTACTTTATATCCATGTTCTCCCGACTTGATGTACGTTTCAGTGCATCACTTCGTATATAAGAAGAGAAGTCTTCTTTTCATCAAGATTCTCTATCTTGTTAGATCCCTCAAGAGAGTCTTGATGTTACACAAGGTGGTAAAATGAACTAAATTTTCACAAATGTCCGTCGCTCAATTGAATGACTACAGCTCTTTTAATGGAAAACGGGTCATTAATTGAGGGGGAGCATATTTGTTCAAATTTCCGACACCTTACCAAATTTGTGCAACATCAGCAGTGACACTCTCTCGTTGTTTCAGGGGGAGCATCGTATGCTCCTAAATCAGAATACATTTAAACCTGACCACATTTTCTCCCGAATTTTTTCTAAACGTATTTAAATCAATTGGAAATTTTTGATCGGGGGAGAGAATGTGATTTAAATAGGAAATTCTGATAAAATGTGATGATTTGGCAATTAATGTAAGCTCTCCCGTATGTGCTAAACCATTTTGTATATCAAGGCACATATTGAGGGGGAGCAAAATGTTTTGGACATAAAAGCAAGCTCCTCCATAAGTACGAAAATCTTTCTTATATCAATGCATATATTGAGGGGGAGCAAATGGTTTTACAAAACAATGGATTATGGCATCGCATGTGGCTGTGACTCAGAATTAACAAAAGAATTGACGAAACTTGAATTGTCATCAATCGAAAGGATACGTCTTGGCCGGGTAATAATTTCAAGCTGGTCTAACCAGTGATGTAAGCGTGTCTCGAAAAAGATGTATCTGAGTAGAGTGTACCGTTTCGAGAAACTTTCTATGGACTTGACCAGGACGGGTAATAATTTCAAGCTGGTCTAACCAGTGATGTAAGCGTGTCTCGAATCGGTCATGTTCACTGAAAGTGGATCAATTCAAAAAGTGCAGGCTCTACCTAACATGTGCAAATTTATAAAACAATCAACCGAGCACATGTTGAGGGGGAGCATTTGAAAAATATAAAACTCTCAAGTGTATGCAAAAATGTGTTTCAGAATCATGAACACTTTGAGAGATTTTTTTTCAAAGATTTGGTTTGGCAATTGTGGATGAATACCAAAGACCGACCATTTTACTTAATGCATGGAGTTATAAGGATGGTTAGGTTAGGCTCAAGTTCCCACGATCCTGCCAAAGCCGGAGGGATCTACCCAGGGACAATCCACTAGTTAGTGTAGAAGTCCTTAGGTATGATTAAAAAGGAGAAAAGTGAATGAGGGAAAAGTGCCGACTGAGATGGAGCTAGTACTGGAATAAACCCAACAAGGTACTAGTAAGGAAGTCTCGGTAAGCACTGAAGGGGTTGAAGAATGAAAAAGAATTGTAAAGATAAAGGGTGAAAAGAAATAGCCCTCCTTACAACTTAGGCAGAAACCGGGTCAATACATATGCTGTCAGAATCACTTAGTTGATTGCTGGCATTGAAGACAAAGTATCATGGACCCAGTGATACGCTGCACAACCCTCCCTAGCTACTCAAGGTCCCTCAAAGGATTCTTGTTTCAATTGTCACGGAGTTCAATACATTCCTATCGTCTCTCTCACTCCGAGTTAGATGATATTGAAAAGGTGGCAGTCCTCTCCAGCCTCCGATCACCAAATCAAAACGCACAATTGAGTCTAGAGCCACGAGATACATAATAAGATCTCATAGGGACACGAATCATTTCTACACTGGTTGTTCAACAGTAAGGACGCCAGTTGTAATCTCATGAGTCCTACGCAGATCTTAGCAATCTGCCAGAACATTTATGAGAGAATTTACTTATGTAATTCTCAATGATTGAATGGAAATTCCTGCCAGGGTCAACATCAAACAGCCCTGAAAGCAGGTCACTTCGGTAATTCCTCGTGGATTACGCTTAGTGGTCGCGGCGGTTTCAACCGGTCTACAGTCGTGGAGTGATCTCCAGCGACTCACCTAATCGCTGATTTACTACGGTAAAATCTTAAAAAGCTCTCTGTGAGTTTTCGATTAGGAACGGTCTTGGTAAGGATTAGAGATAGTTTTCACAATATGCTGTTGACTATCTCGAAGTCCAAACTTGTAAGTACCGGTCGAATTATTGCTAACTGTCGTATGCAGGAACTTCTGGCGATTGTAGCAGTGGAATGCTGTAGCTGGTTGCTGTCATAGCTGGTTGCAGAAAAGATGCCAATCCATCACCACATGTTCACACTACATCATCATCAAAGAAGTCATGATCACTCTAAAAGACCTTCGACACAGCTTCTGCTAACTCTGATGCTGAAGATCATGACCCCATATCGTGTGAGCATGTCGGCTCTAAGTATATTTCATCACATGGAGTATTACTATTGAAAGATGACTTGGAGACTCAAGTGGGATGATACGTTCAGAGATTATTCAAAATTCATCCAAGACAAAAGAGAAGTCATCTTCAGATCACTGATGTTTGCACAACAATCTATGACATTGAAGATTCAATGAGTACGAGCTATGATGTCAAGATCCATGGAAGAAGTGCTGAATTTCAGAACATTACTTCTGGGGTGACCTCCCTTAGGGGGAGATTGTTAGGAATATGAATATTCAGCAGAAGACTCGGTCACCCCGAGTACTTATTAGATCATCATAGCTCATAAGCTTATCAGTAATATTATTAGTAGCTTAGTTATTAATTACTATTGTGGAGTGGGTCGGGTCTTTACCCTCTGTCAGCTCGCTCCACAGTCCACTAGGGACATAATATGTAGTAGTATATATATCCCTTCCCACACAAGGGAAGGGTTGGACCTTTTCAATCTAATATCACACAAGTTACTTTCTCTCACTAAAAGGCTCCCATTTCTCTCTCTAAAACATCCTCTATTCGATCCAAACTAGCCTCAAGATAGTGATTCTTGCATTGTGAATACCCTACTACCAAGTACTTAGAAGAATGTTAGTTTGTGTTTGGTGATTGATTAAGTAAAACAATAAGAACAACGATATCAACCAAACTTATCACTTCAATATACTGAACGATTACAATAGATCTATATGTATTCGTATATGTATATAAAACCCTAATCTAAGGATCTCCTTTTATAATGTAAAGAGTCCTTTACATGTTAAACATCTAACCATATCATTCTATACAAATAAGATATTTACCATATCTTTTCTATAATTATCTTCAAACGGTTTCAACATGATCTAATAAGTAGTCTTAACTGTTCTTCCTTCAGCAGTTCTAACTGCTCTTCCATCAGCAGTCTTAACTGTCCTTGTATCAACAGTCTTAACTGTTCTTGTATACTTCAACCGTACTAACTTCTTAAGTTTAATTCCCAACAGCTATGAACTCACCGAGAATAAAGGAAGTAGTATGAAACAAGCAAGTGAGGAAAATAGCCGCGAAGCTCTACGATGAACCTAAATAGATATACGCTTGTCTTAGGTTTTTTGAAAATAAACATTGATGCAATTTAGCTATATATATAAATTATGATTTTAATTATGCTTGGTACATAATTTCTATATACTTAACAAGTTCTAATTTGGCATAAAAAAATGGTCTTTAAGTATGACATTTACATTTCTTACAAAAATTCAAGTTTCCAGTCCCTTTTTATTCTTAAATCCAAAATAAGTACTAAAGGTCCAATCTAAGTCTAAGGGTTCAATTTAGTCAAAGGGTCAATTCTTAGTCAAAAGGTTCAGTTTATGACTAAAGGTCCATATTATTTTAGGTTGTTCAAAATGAAACTTAGGGGTCCAAATTCATAAGTTATTAACATTTTTCATAACTTTTAACTAAAAATATGATGGAATTTTTATAACTTAACAATTTCTAAAAATTCATATCTCTCAAACCGTAAGTCGAAAAATTATGTTCTTTATATACCCGGAAAGGTTTTCATCTGTACTAACAAGTTTTGTGGGGCCCACTAATTTAGAAATTTCGTGACAGTAGTGAATTTATTATTTTTCCCTTTACTACCCAGTTCTGAAATCACCAATATCACAACAGTCCCACGAAAAATACAATATCTTGAGTTCTACAAGCCCGATTAATTCCCCGTTTGCGGCCACGTTTAAGTTAAGATGTTATCTACAACTTTTATGTTTTGAGTAACAGTGGGTTCTTCACAAAAAAATGACTTTTATACGTTTCAAATCAGTTACTCAGAATGTAACATGTTTCACTAAAATATTTCTAGTTTAATCATCGTAATGAGTTATTCAATGAAATACCCGTCAAAACGACCGCAAGACATTGATCTATAACTACATATTTTTAGTTTATGTCCAAAGTTCACTGATAAAATCATTTTATTACGTTTTTACCCCTGATCAGAAATAACTGTTGCATGTCTAGTCCTTTAGTGTTTTTATTGTTTTCTAAGCTATGTACCAAACCTAACCAAGCATAATAATTTATATAATATTCAAATACATCAAGACATATAAAATTTACAGAAGTGAAAATAAAAATAAAATGAAAAGTTAGTGAGGAGTTTCTTACAAAAGTGATGAACAAGCAAAATCTCAAGAACAAGGATCAAAGAAACTATCAATTGTCACCACCAAGAAAAACTCTTGCAAGCTTTAAGGAAGGACTTTATGGAATCGTGTAGGGCTTCAACTTACAGCCACAAAAACATTTTTTGAGCCATAAAAATATATGAGGAAGAATAGTTTAAGAAAACCTCTAAAAACATCAATAAAACCTTCAAAAACGTGATTCAAACCACCCTTTTTTTGTGAGCACCTTCAAGATGATGTTGTAGAGATGATTTTGTGTTAAAAATCAAGATGAGATGAGGGTTTCCTATGGTGATTTTTGGCAGAAGTGGGGGAGAGGAGAAGGAGATGGATGGTTTTTGGTGTTTAGGGTGAGATTTGCATGGGAGAGAATTATGATTAGTTTCTTGGAAAAATGAAAAGTAAAGAGTGTGAAAGTGGGAATGGGGTGGCCGGCCATAGGGTTTTAATGGGGAGGGTTTTTCTTTTTTTTTTTTTTTTTTTTTTTTTTTTTTTTTTTTTTTTTGTAGTTATTAGTTAAGTATTAAAATGTTGTAGTTAAATAAAATGTAAAGTTTAAGTGTTTAAAACGCGAATAGTTACTAGAAACTAACAAAATTGTGAAACGAAGTGAGAAATGTGAAAAATATATATACTTGATTCCTATGAGTAAATGAAGGAATATTGAATCACTTAAGACAAGGATACGGATAGAAATCCTAAACACGGCTCGAGAAAAGCTAAAAACGCGAAATTTGCTAAATCGGGTAAAAATTAAAAAGTAAATTTTTACTCAAGAGGAAATGAAATATATTATGGTTTAAAGAATGACTTGAATTTATGAAATGTCACATCACGTACCCCTTAAGAGAGCTCCGTCCTGGAGCTTAACTCGCTTTATCTCCCGACGGTTCATTTGCGAAAAGATGAGGATACTTGCTCTTGATCTGATCTTCGCGTTCCCATGTGAACTCAGGTCCTCGTCGGGTATTCCAACGAACCTTGACAATGGGGATGCGGCTTTGCTTGAGTTGCTTTAATTCACGATCCATGATCTCTATAGGTTCTTCTATGAAGTGAAGCTTGTCGTCGATTTGAAGCTCATTTAATGGAATGACGAGACTCTCGTCTGACAAACACTTCTTAAGATTTGAAACATGAAAAGTGTTGTGAATGCCTTGAAGTTCTTCTGGTAGCTCTAACTTGTATGCTACTAGACCAACCCTAGATAGGATCTTGAATGGTCCAATGTATCGTGGACTTAGCTTCCCACGTTTACCAAAACGAACTACACCCTTCCATGGTGAGACCTTGAGCATAACTCTGTCACCTACATTAAACTCCAAAGGTCTGCGTCTAACATCTGCATAGCTTTTCTGGTAGACTGTAACAAATGGCAAATTTGCCATTTGTTAAAACAATAATTAATGATCGGAATGCACGTATTTAAATTATTTTCCGACTTGTGAAAACGAGAGATTATTTCGAAACAAATGGTTATTATTCAAAATAACTCAAAAACGAATATGTGACAAAACACGGAACGGGATTTCACACAAATCGCGAAATGTCAAAACTAAAAACTAACAAATAACATAAACTAAAAACTGGATGCTGTACGTTCGGCCCAAACTACCCAGCCCAACTTTGTTTTCAAAATTTTGATTTCTTCTTTTTGACTACTCGATCCCACAACCCCAACTTTGGATCTCGATATCTCTTTATATTCACAAGCGATACACGCGATTCTTCCTGTCACTCGATAGACGACATGGCCAAGTATTTGTATGTCAATTATCAACCAGTATCATGGACGTTTGGTACGTGCCACAAGACCAAAGTGTTTGGCCAAACATCACCCATTCGAGTTGGTAAATTTTGTCAAAACTTTCAAATCGACTCGTAACCAATTGTAACCATTTTCAGCCATCACCGGACACTCAGATGAAGATACCAAACGTATTTTTACTATCTTGGACTATGTCAAAACGTCGGATGTAAAAGTAACCATGTCGACACATATAAAACTTTGTAAAAATCCTCACCGACACTCACATTTAAAATGCTTCTCTCAAGCCCTCCCTTCAGTCAAACCTGTCAGAAAAGGGTCACATGGGATCCAGAAAATATGGCATTAATATTTTATAAACTTAATGAAGGAATTATTGAGCTAAACGATTTAAAAATCATTACCGACACTTGTATCTTGAATTGCCTTCTCAAATCTTTCACCAAAAGCCTTTTACGATCAGGAAAACTACAGAAATATGTACTCCCTACACTATGGAAACACATGGTGTGATTTGAAAATCCACATTATTTCACCCCATGCAATATTAAATCAACCCATGCATCCGTCCTTGATCCCTATTCCTTTCTTGGCACTATAAGCATACTTCCCTTGTTATGTCACTCACAAGAACAGGCCACAAAGTCAGAAAACATGTGATGGTAGGGATCTCTTGTCTCACACTATCATTACACAAACACAACAAACTCTTCTCGGTTCCTAAATATAATCCAACGAGACATAATCTCGTTCCCACCACTCTCACACTCACACCATACACTCCATAGTGCTATTACTCATTTTGACAAGTTCACAAAGGCCAGAAACTAATAAAGAAGATCGGGATTCAAGTTTGTGTCGAACGAGCGATGTTGTGTTATACGAGTCCATGTATTCCTGCCCGTTTCCCACATTCAACAACCCTTTCCCCGCCTTACGAAACTCAGTTGCTAAGATATAGAGGTCCAAAGAAGCTCAAGTTAACCGGGGAAACAAAGACGAGTCGAAGAGATGTATCCTAGTTTCATACGGTTTGTGTTGAGCGAGTTTCGCGTATTTCTGCTCGTTACTACGTATCACCCATCCTCTCCACTCGTTGTAAGTTCTTTTAAACCTGTTTCCTATTCATGTGAACGTATAAAACAAACCATGCATACTTGTCATTTTAGATCGAACGTGTGCAGTTAGTATACGTAAATATGTACGTGTACAAAGTTAAATATTGGTTGCATACGTATTAAAATACTTCAAGAAACTCGAAAACGCCATGTCATATCAAATACATGCTTTAAATGAACAAATTCGAAATGTATATAAACCACAAAGTCAAACCGGGTTTCTTATTAACATAGAAAAGTTGTGCTAGGTTGGGTTTATATGTTGCTCGACTAGCCTTTTTCATGCCTCTATTCTTACGAAAACGTGAAAAGAACAGATGCATGTTTTTACTTATATCGAATCGCGACCCAGGTGACCTCAGTTTTCATTCTTGGTGATACCACTCAAAACTTTTATAAGCTCGTAAAAAGCCATAAGCTATAAGCCGATCGACTGGGTAAAAAGACTTGGCATTTTTTTTTTGTGGTTGTCAGTGGTGAAAACGTATAACTAGCTCAACTCAAGGAATAAATACTCCCGATTTGTACATGTAGCATATATATATATTTTTTTTTGCTCAGCTTGAATAACGTCCTAGCAAAGTACATTTTTCGTGTTTTGACTTTGACCACATTAGCCCTCAAACACACTCAAATAAATTATTTTTGGTCGACACACGTAAGTGTTTATTATCAGATTTCCAGAAAACTAATTTATAACTACAATCCGGTTTGGGCTAAACTAGAGCCCATTAAGTCTTTGCGATGGGACAGCCCACTGGGCCCATAAGATATATTTTTAGAATCACAAAAATGACACAAGTTCAGGCCCAAAACAATATTCATGCCCTCGCCTCAAAAATTCTTAACGGGCCTTTAAATGCCACGTTAATGAGCCCATTAAGCTAAAAATAAGTTGTTTTATGGAAAAATCAATTGGAATAAGCTTTAATAAGCTTCTATAAGCTACGAGAATTTTTGTAGAAATTTTCACCACATTTTAGTGTACTTTGGACTAAAAATGCAAAGATTTGCACCCCGAGGGGCCATTTCTGCCACCCGGCAAAACTAAAGATTAAAACCGTCAAAACAGAATGCTAAGGATGGAAAATGACAATATTTTAAAATGTAAGCTCAGTTTGTCTTTTGGGTAAATTTTAAGTTAAAAATGTAACTTTTATAAACCGAGGACTAACGGTGCAACGCAAACACCGTTAGGGTGTAAAGTGTAAAATCAGTAAAATGGAAGGGTCACACAGAAACATTATCACATCTCATTTCCAACCCTCATTTTTCACCACACACCCTCACAATTGTGTATTATTTCAATCTGAACACAAATACTAAACAATACGTTATAATTATATATAACGACTTATAAACAACGCAACTCATAATCTTATTGAGAATATTATTGAACTCTAAATATTTTAAGCATATCACACGCACATCACCGAACAAATCGTCATACGATTCCCCATATCGCATCCATTATTCGTGCTGAGACGAATTCTCAAACGTTGTTGTTATTCAGGTCGTGTGAGAAGCTATTTCCAAAATCTCAATTGAATTTACATTTAAGTGAATCCACTTTGCCATTGTAGCTATCGCATCAGGTGAGTTCATAACCCCTACTTTTACTGGTTTTCTAACTGTTTTGGGGGAGAATACATGCTCGTTTTAAACATACTCAATGACTGTTTATTTAAAAATCTGTGAACTGTTTACTCAATATTTGACTATTGATCCATTATCTGAATTGGTTATTTGAAGGTATTATGTTATTGATTGATATGTAACCCCACTCTACTTGAACTTGTTTTACAACTGGGGTGAGAAACATGCAAAACTTTTATGGACCAAATTATTTTTTTTTATGCTATTACGTAGATTAGCCTAAGCCCTGTTATGTCCCAAATTGCCCAACTCATGAACCGTTAATTCCTGCTGGAAGCGCGAATGTTATAAATAGATCTATTGGGAGTAACGTCCCCGTTCGGGTTGACCGGATAGGCAAACGAACGTATACCATGTCGAAACTGCAAGTGTCTGGGATACACACTTGCTGGGCCTTTAATATTTAACATGCTTCTAGATGCATGCACCAGTTATAGCTTCGGTTGCATGACTTAGTGCTTACGTAATAGACTATTTTATATGACTTCGCATGGGTTGCGATGTTCATATACCAAACTCATGGTCCAACTACTAGCAAAATAAACTATTTTATGTGGGTTACATGCCCTACTCTTGGTACACAACTATAATCTTGTTATGAGATAAACTATATTTTTATGACATTGTGAGCGACACAATGGTCACAAAACTTTTATTGAACTCACAATATCTTTACTGCTTTTTCATAAACCCATGAACTCACCAACCTCGTGTTGACACTTTTTAGCATGTATTTTCAGGTTTTAGCAATAGCACACTACTGGAGGCTTTTGGCACGGCATGGCATGGTCATAGAAGACTCTGATATACTTGGGGACCACTTGAAATCTTTTATGGGCTTATATTTCCACATGGTTTTTAAAATGTTGTAAACAAATCTCTTTTGAATATGAAATCTATTTTTAAATGGTTGAGATAAAACCAATCTTTATACCTTGTGATGTGATATCAATTTAGTAACACCCAAACATGTATGCTTCCGCTAAACCAGATTTTGGGGGTGTTACAGATTGGTATCAGAGCTTAAGGTTATAGAGAACTAGGCAAATTTAAAAACCTAGACTATAACCACTTTTTACAAAAACTTACCCTATGACCGCCAGTGCCAGCCTGCCTTGCCTACCACCTACTTGGTACTCTACAACAAGCTTAGCTTATGCTTTACATGTTACTCTTATATTATATATTTCATATTTCTTGTATACATGCACACACTTACCGATGTCTTGACTAAAACTTCCTAGCTGTACACTAAAATTTTTAAGTAAATACTACATACTTACCCATGGATACTGCTTCTCACACATCAAAACACTATGGGGTATCTAAATATTCTATACTACTCATCGATATAAGTATACACTCAATGTACTCTCAATCCTACTAGAACTAAGTACATCCGCGAATGCCTATCATAGGGCATTACGAGCACAAACACATTACAACAATCATAGGTTGGCAATAAACACACATGTTGCAAGTCCTGCATGGGCGGATTTACAATACGTTGCCGTGGAAACTCGAATCATCATCTACAAAAGCCAAAGTTCAGCACTCTCTCTACATTCATCGAGTTCTTTTCTGAGACTTTCACTGTGAAAGATCTGCGATTCAGACCCTGTGTGGGCTATTCTCCTTTTTTCCACACATACGAATGTTTTGTCAGAAATTCTTAAGTAGGATGATTGACAACGTCTTTATTTAAATAAATTGGAACGTCTTTATATTTAAGTAAAGAAATTGTGAATCGCCGAACCATAAGTTTATACTTCTTTATTTACATCGTTTGGGACGCCTCTCCATGTAAATAACGAATTATAAATAAGTGGGCTTATTTGTCTCTGTAATGACACGAGTATGAAACCGATGATCACGACAATTCATAAAACACACAACATAACTCTCATTAGAAATCATAAATGTTGATACATAATGACATGATTAGCAAAGGTAATGCTAATAATACGAATATCACTAAGAAAGGCATGACATCACCGAACAGTTGACCCGCTATGCCAATGAAAAACGTCACTACACCAACTAAAGCAAGAACCACGACTAAGTGCAACACCCTGAATATCCTGTACGACAAGAATACACAAGTTATTAACGCAATAAATCATTAATACATGGTGTTATTATACGTGTTCAAAACAACGCTCTTATCGTAATACTATCTCCTACCCCATATTTCATCCACGCTAACGGCCAAGAACCACGAGTGCTATGAGAAGCACTATGACCTCGGCCAGGGACTCCAGATCTTCGCCTGGGACGTAGGCCGAGAAGATGACTGCAGCAGCATGCAAAACGACGAGAACAGTGTAAGTGTAGTACATTTTAAAACCCCTTGATGGAAAAAGTATGATGTGGTGAGGAGAGAAATCAGGATATACAGAGTGGTAGCTGTAGACTACTATTCTAGCCGTTTACTATTCATCGCCCAAAGACAAACCAACCTTCATCATTCCCTAGAATGCTGATAATTCAACAATTTTCTCCACATCCTTATCCAAGATTCTCTTTGCATCTGTATCAACAAAACTCTTTTGTGTAACGGGTAGGTTACCCGCACAGATTTTTGGTAATTATAATATCTAAACATGACAGAATAACAAGTTCTCTTCCAAAGTTGTGTTCACGACGTAAACATTCAAACACCATATTATTCGAATAAACTTGGCAGAAATACTTAAACATTACAAACGATACTGAATTAAAACATCACATAAACCTAAACCTAGACTTCAAAGGTAGTCCGGGTGATCCCAGGTTTGAGAATTGTTAGAGTCATAACCATCATCATAAGGATCAAAACTCGCCAACTTCTCTTCTTCCCATTGAGCTTCCAACCTGCTCAGCTCCCAATCCATGGCAGGAGTCCAACCACCATCACCAACTGCCACATTCTCCTCGAAACTTGGCTGGAAATGATCCAGATGAGGCAAATGTTGTTGTTGCACAACCACCCTTGGTGTAGATGAACTTGATGCGCCTTGTTGTAGTTGTGGTTGTTGTTGCAGTTGTAGTGGTGGTGAATTTTGTTGTTGTTGTTGTTGTTGTTGTTGTTGATGTTCAACCCTAGCAGCTTCAACATTCTCTTCCAAGCTCCAACGAACCTTGTTAGAAATCTGGTCATCTATTTGATGAACACAAGACCACAGCGATTCGATGACAGCGGCATCCTTACAAGATTCATCATACAAAAACTTATCGATCACATACTTCCTACCATCTGAAATGTCTGTGCACCTAGCATAGTTTTCCCTAAGTCGTCGTTTCAGCTGCTTCGTAGCCTCCAACTGCAAAATGACCTTCACAATAGCATTTTGATGATCCACGTCACTACCCTCAGTTTCTGCCTTGATGTACAGTTGAATCTGTTCAGCGGTATGTGGTAACTTACAAGCCATTGATTGTGTGTGTATGGGTAACCCAATCACGCCAATGGTATTTATAAGGGTTGAAAAATATTTTTCAATTATTTTAAGAAATATAACCATTTGTATTCAAACGGTAAAACTTTCAAAATCTGTGTCTATTAAAACTAGCAACTAGCTCTGAGATACGTGGTAAATAAAATATTTACTTTGGTTTTCGCAATTCAACGCAAGAGGCAGGAACAAATCGCGTTAAATACGCCCCACCATAACTTAAAAATCCTGAACACGCCACAAACAAATAACACTTTCCATACGATTTGACTACTCATCCCTTAGGAAATGGTGAACCTCCTAACGTTCTCTCGAAACTCTTAGGCATTATACGAAATTTCGATGATCTCGAAAACTACCTCGTAACCATATATGTCATGGAACGTATATTCAACATTTCATATTCACCAAACCAAACTTACCCTTGAAACGTTTGGGCCTCAGTCCATGGCCACCATAACCTAACGCACCATTGTTTTGACATTAGGCCTTAATCAAAAAACTTGAGCCAACAATATTCGGGCCCAGAACTTAAACTATAATTCGAATTCAACTAACTCGTGCTAAATTACTTTGGATCGTTTTCCGTGTTATTTTCCTAACAATCTATCAATATTTTCACACACCTCGATTAAGCCTTACCAAAGAATCATGTGTGACAAGTCTTTCCCAATTACTCGATCATATGATAGCCAAGATATCAACCGAAACCCTCATTATTAAAAATCTATTACTTACAAACTCTTTGTTTGACGGGTAGATTACCCCATTGATTTTTAATTTTCAAAAAAAAAAAAAAAAAAAAAAAAAAAATATATATATATATATATATATGAACCACCTTATTTTCAAAACGCGATGAAATAACAATCTTCATACGAAAATGAGATTTTCTCAAGACATGTTGACTATGGGAATAGTAATTTTCACATAAACCACAATAAATTCATCTCTTTCGAAATTTATATGGCTCAAATGCTTGAAATCTTTTGTTTATGCGTATCACGAAATTGGGGATGCTACAGATTTGAATCAATAGTATTCTAATCGTTTTCAATAGTATTCTCCTCGTTCTCAAGAGATTTTCTATGCAAACGCATACTATAGAAAATGTATAGACAAATCTTCAGCCAAAGTCTTTGAGTACAATCTTCCCTTCTCTAAAAATAAAAAAAAAAAAAAAAAAAAAAAAAAAAAAAAAAAAAAAAATTTGCAATTCCAAAAGTTCGGAACACTCTTGACATCAATAAGATTTTCCTATGCTGGAATATCTCAAGAAGAAATCCGAAATTGGATTTTTCACAAGCCGGAGACGTTTATCGACTTGTAACACTCTTCCTTAAATAACACAACAAGGATGATAGACCTTCTAGTTCAAGGTCAACATTATTCAATACATGCTTAGGGACGATAAAATCTTCCATACATATATTTTGGGGAAACATTACACTCATTTCCTCAAAGACTTTAGACATCAGTTTGCGTGCTCTCTAAATCCGTGACGCTAATGTGTAAGGAATTGAATCTCTACTCTTAAGATTTTACTATCAAGTATCACAAATTTGTCTTCATTACAACCAAACCCGTGTACGAATCCGAGAATCACAAACACATATGGAAAACGGAAATTTTTATTTAGACCAACCAAAATTCATACATAACGATATAATCAGCATCGGTAATACTACTATTACCAAAATCACTAGATAAGGTATAGAATCACCGATGGGCTGACTCGCCAAGACAATAAAAATCCCCGCTAAAATTACGAGAACAAGAGCCAACGCAGGATCTAACCTCTTGAGCACACTGTAAGATAAAAACAAACAAGTCTTATTACACTTCCATTAGCAAAACAACAAATACTTAGCCAAACACAATACTATTACCCCCAAATCTTGTCCACCCAAAGGGCGAGAACCACCAATGGGACGACAAACATTAAAATCCCAAACAAGAGTGCGAACTCTTCTTTCGGGGCGTAAGCTAAATAAATAGCCATAACCACAACATAAACAATCGCAATAGTGGTAATGTAATGCGGCATTTTAAGGGTGGCGACTCGCGGTGGCGATAGCAATAAGGGGTGGAGCTACAATAATAGTTGTAGCTAGCAAATGGTAAGGTCAAAGACGGGGTGACTCGATGTAACCTTTGGAATAATAAAAGGTTCGCCGGGGGTGGCCGGGAAATTTTGTCGGTGACCGAATATAATATTGGGGAAGAAAAGTGCGGAGAGAGAAAGAGGAAGTAATAATGGAGGGGGTGTGTGTGTTTTGTGGATAAAAACAAAAATTTTTACCCTTTTATAGCGAGCGAAGGACTGAACATGGGTTTAACCAAAAATCGAAGGATTGTGGATAAATATTGACCGAAAAGACTAAACTTGCCAAATTGGCGGAACTTTTCAGAAGAACACTCCCAACAGAGAAAAATATAGAGCGATAGAGTAAACAAGTTTTTGTAACGACAGAAACGCCCCTTGAAAGTTTTGAAAACATATATGCTCGACATACCCAAGATTCATTATAACCTTCAGTAAGAACTCAAATTCACGAGGGAACGTGAAAATGAATTCACATCCACATCTTTTCGTATCTCCAACTGGTAACCTGAGCTGAATGTCGGGACGACATTCAAATAAGGCTGGGAGACTGTAACAAATGGCAAATTTTCCATTTGTTAAAACAATAATTAATGATCGGAATGCACGTATTTAAATTATTTTCCGACTTGTGAAAACGAGAGATTATTTCGAAACAAATGGTTATTATTCAAAATAACTCAAAAACGAATATGTGACAAAACACGGAACGGGATTTCACACAAATCGCGAAATGTCAAAACTAAAAACTAACAAATAACATAAACTAAAAACTGGATGCTGTACGTTCGGCCCAAACTACCCAGCCCAACTTTGTTTTCAAAATTTTGATTTCTTCTTTTTGACTACTCGATCCCACAACCCCAACTTTGGATCTCGATATCTCTTTATATTCACAAGCGATACACGCGATTCTTCCTGTCACTCGATAGACGACATGGCCAAGTATTTGTATGTCAATTATCAACCAGTATCATGGACGTTTGGTACGTGCCACAAGACCAAAGTGTTTGGCCAAACATCACCCATTCGAGTTGGTAAATTTTGTCAAAACTTTCAAATCGACTCGTAACCAATTGTAACCATTTTCAGCCATCACCGGACACTCAGATGAAGATACCAAACGTATTTTTACTATCTTGGACTATGTCAAAACGTCGGATGTAAAAGTAACCATGTCGACACATATAAAACTTTGTAAAAATCCTCACCGACACTCACATTTAAAATGCTTCTCTCAAGCCCTCCCTTCAGTCAAACCTGTCAGAAAAGGGTCACATGGGATCCAGAAAATATGGCATTAATATTTTATAAACTTAATGAAGGAATTATTGAGCTAAACGATTTAAAAATCATTACCGACACTTGTATCTTGAATTGCCTTCTCAAATCTTTCACCAAAAGCCTTTTACGATCAGGAAAACTACAGAAATATGTACTCCCTACACTATGGAAACACATGGTGTGATTTGAAAATCCACATTATTTCACCCCATGCAATATTAAATCAACCCATGCATCCGTCCTTGATCCCTATTCCTTTCTTGGCACTATAAGCATACTTCCCTTGTTATGTCACTCACAAGAACAGGCCACAAAGTCAGAAAACATGTGATGGTAGGGATCTCTTGTCTCACACTATCATTACACAAACACAACAAACTCTTCTCGGTTCCTAAATATAATCCAACGAGACATAATCTCGTTCCCACCACTCTCACACTCACACCATACACTCCATAGTGCTATTACTCATTTTGACAAGTTCACAAAGGCCAGAAACTAATAAAGAAGATTGGGATTCAAGTTTGTGTCGAACGAGCGATGTTGTGTTATACGAGTCCATGTATTCCTGCCCGTTTCCCACATTCAACAACCCTTTCCCCGCCTTACAAAACTCAGTTGCTAAGATATAGAGGTCCAAAGAAGCTCAAGTTAACCGGGGAAACAAAGACGAGTCGAAGAGATGTATCCTAGTTTCATACGGTTTGTGTTGAGCGAGTTTCGCGTATTTCTGCTCGTTACTACGTATCACCCATCCTCTCCACTCGTTGTAAGTTCTTTTAAACCTGTTTCCTATTCATGTGAACGTATAAAACAAACCATGCATACTTGTCATTTTAGATCGAACGTGTGCAGTTAGTATACGTAAATATGTACGTGTACAAAGTTAAATATTGGTTGCATAGTATTAAAATACTTCAAGAAACTCGAAAACGCCATGTCATATCAAATACATGCTTTAAATGAACAAATTCGAAATGTATATAAACCACAAAGTCAAACCGGGTTTCTTATTAACATAGAAAAGTTGTGCTAGGTTGGGTTTATATGTTGCTCGACTAGCCTTTTTCATGCCTCTATTCTTACGAAAACGTGAAAAGAACAGATGCATGTTTTTACTTATATCGAATCGCGACCCAGGTGACCTCAATTTTCATTCTTGGTGATACCACTCAAAACTTTTATAAGCTCGTAAAAAGCCATAAGCTATAAGCCGATCGACTGGGTAAAAAGACTTGGCATTTTTTTTTTTTGTGGTTGTCAGTGGTGAAAACGTATAACTAGCTCAACTCAAGGAATAAATACTCCCGATTTGTACATGTAGCATATATATATTTTTTTTTGCTCAGCTTGAATAACGTCCTAGCAAAGTACATTTTTCGTGTTTTGACTTTGACCACATTAGCCCTCAAACACACTCAAATAAATTATTTTTGGTCGACACACGTAAGTGTTTATTATCAGATTTCCAGAAAACTAATTTATAACTACAATCCGGTTTGGGCTAAACTAGAGCCCATTAAGTCTTTGCGATGGGACAGCCCACTGGGCCCATAAGATATATTTTTAGAATCACAAAAATGACACAAGTTCAGGCCCAAAACAATATTCATGCCCTCGCCTCAAAAATTCTTAACGGGCCTTTAAATGCCACGTTAATGAGCCCATTAAGCTAAAAATAAGTTGTTTTATGGAAAAATCAATTGGAATAAGCTTTAATAAGCTTCTATAAGCTACGAGAATTTTTGTAGAAATTTTCACCACATTTTAGTGTACTTTGGACTAAAAATGCAAAGATTTGCACCCCGAGGGGCCATTTCTGCCACCCGGCAAAACTAAAGATTAAAACCGTCAAAACAGAATGCTAAGGATGGAAAATGACAATATTTTAAAATGTAAGCTCAGTTTGTCTTTTGGGTAAATTTTAAGTTAAAAATGTAACTTTTATAAACCGAGGACTAACGGTGCAACGCAAACACCGTTAGGGTGTAAAGTGTAAAATCAGTAAAATGGAAGGGTCACACAGAAACATTATCACATCTCATTTCCAACCCTCATTTTTCACCACACACCCTCACAATTGTGTATTATTTCAATCTGAACACAAATACTAAACAATACGTTATAATTATATATAACGACTTATAAACAACGCAACTCATAATCTTATTGAGAATATTATTGAACTCTAAATATTTTAAGCATATCACACGCACATCACCGAACAAATCGTCATACGATTCCCCATATCGCATCCATTATTCGTGCTGAGACGAATTCTCAAACGTTGTTGTTATTCAGGTCGTGTGAGAAGCTATTTCCAAAATCTCAATTGAATTTACATTTAAGTGAATCCACTTTGCCATTGTAGCTATCGCATCAGGTGAGTTCATAACCCCTACTTTTACTGGTTTTCTAACTGTTTTGGGGGAGAATACATGCTCGTTTTAGAACATACTCAATGACTGTTTATTTAAAAATCTGTGAACTGTTTACTCAATATTTGACTATTGATCCATTATCTGAATTGGTTATTTGAAGGTATTATGTTATTGATTGATATGTAACCCCACTCTACTTGAACTTGTTTTACAACTGGGGTGAGAAACATGCAAAACTTTTATGGACCAAATTTTTTTTTTTTATGCTATTACGTAGATTAGCCTAAGCCCTGTTATGTCCCAAATTGCCCAACTCATGAACCGTTAATTCCTGCTGGAAGCGCGAATGTTATAAATAGATCTATTGGGAGTAACGTCCCCGTTCGGGTTGACCGGATAGGCAAACGAACGTATACCATGTCGAAACTGCAAGTGTCTGGGATACACACTTGCTGGGCCTTTAATATTTAACATGCTTCTAGATGCATGCACCAGTTATAGCTTCGGTTGCATGACTTAGTGCTTACGTAATAGACTATTTTATATGACTTCGCATGGGTTGCGATGTTCATATACCAAACTCATGGTCCAACTACTAGCAAAATAAACTATTTTATTTGGGTTACATGCCCTACTCTTGGTACACAACTATAATCTTGTTATGAGATAAACTATATTTTTATGACATTGTGAGCGACACAATGGTCACAAAACTTTTATTGAACTCACAATATCTTTACTGCTTTTTCATAAACCCATGAACTCACCAACCTCGTGTTGACACTTTTTAGCATGTATTTTCAGGTTTTAGCAATAGCACACTACTGGAGGCTTTTGGCACGGCATGGCATGGTCATAGAAGACTCTGATATACTTGGGGACCACTTGAAATCTTTTATGGGCTTATATTTCCACATGGTTTTTAAAATGTTGTAAACAAATCTCTTTTGAATATGAAATCTATTTTTAAATGGTTGAGATAAAACCAATCTTTATACCTTGTGATGTGATATCAATTTAGTAACACCCAAACATGTATGCTTCCGCTAAACCAGATTTTGGGGGTGTTACATCTGGCGGCTACGAGAAGCTAGCAAACGGTTCTTGATTTGAACTATCTTCTCTGTTGTTTCACGAATCATTTCCGGTCCCGTGAGTTGGCTATCCCCAACCTCACTCCAGCAAACCGGTGATCTACACTTTCGCCCGTAAAGAGCTTCGAAGGGTGCAGCCTTGATGCTTGCGTGATAACTATTGTTGTAGGAGAATTCGGCTAGTGGCAAATGTCGATCCCAACTACTTCCAAAATCAATCACACATGCTCGCAACATATCTTCTAAAGTTTGTATCGTTCTTTCGCTTTGACCATCCGTCTGTGGGTGGTACGCCGTACTCATATCCAGTTTTGTATTCAAGGCCTCCTGGAGTGACTTCCAGAATCTTGATGTAAACCGGCTATCTCTGTCAGATATGATTGATATAGGCACACCATGCCTACAAACAATCTCCTTTAAGTACAGTTGAGCAAGCTTCTCCATGTTGTAAGTCTCTTTTATTGGTAGGAAATGAGCAGATTTTGTCAATCGATCTACAATGACCCAAATCGCATCATAACCACTTGGAGTTCTAGGGAGCTTAGTAATGAAATCCATGGTGATTCTTTCCCATTTCCAAACAGGAATATCGGGTTGTTGTAGGAATCCGGCTGGCTTTTGATGTTCTGCCTTAACCTTTGCACACGTCAAACACTTGCCAACATAGGTAGCGATCTCAGCCTTCATGTTCGGCCACCCGTACAACTGTTTTAGATCGTGGTACATCTTATCTGACCCCGGATGGATAGAGTATTTGGATTTATGAGACTCGTGCATGATCAAGTCTCTCAAACCTCCAAACAGTGGTAACCAAACACGTTTACCAAAGCATAAGGTTCCGTCAGAGCGAGTTTCGAATATGGGTTTGATACCTTTCCCCAGATTTTCAGCCTTCACATTTTCTTCTCTCATTGCTTCCGCTTGAGCTTTGAGGACCTGTTCAGGTAACTTGGTGAGAACTGTCATTACTAGCGATCTGACACGTAATGGTTTTGCCCTTTTGATGAACTCAAATAAGTACATTTTATTACTATCATTTATCCTATTAATTTGACTTGTTTTACTATATTATGTATGAGGATTGATACTTAATCGTTTACTTTTGTAATTCTCAGGTAAAAACAAGCATTTGGTGAAACTTGGCGATTTTGGACTAATAATGGAGCAATACGTGCATAAAGTGAAGAGTCTACTGAAATGAAGAAGATCAAGACTAATCTGCTCCAGATGCGCCGCATCTCACTATCAACATGCGCCGCATCTCTATCAAGATATCACCAGATACGATCCAAGATACAAGAGGACATGCGCCGCATCTAATAAAGAGTTACGCCGCATCTTCTGGCGGTGTACGAATATTCCTGAATATTATAATCTTGGACCCCACGCGAAGTTACGTACATACGCCGCATCTACTTAAGTAGATGCGCCGCATCTTTCCTCAGACACAAACTATAAATACCCCGTAGACCAGACGCATTAAAGAGATTCGGAAGTTCGAAAACCTAAAGACCGAACAGAAGAGAAGGACGAATTCAGTCAAGAGGCAGCACAAGACACACCCAAATCGAAGATACAAGAGCTGTAAGAAGGTGCTGCATGTATTTAATTCATTAAGTAGTTTTGTTTTATTGTTTTAGCAAACTTTAATTCATCAGGATTGGTGGCTTGTGTAATGTGACAACGGAAAGATTGCACTCCCTTTAATACTTGCTTTCCCATCAATTAAAGTTTATATGTTGATGTCTTTGGTTACTACTTATTAGTGCATTGACCACCTCTGTGTTTATTAGTGGCTTGCGGGCACCCGACTGCGGGACAAGGTGTGGCTCCCACGGTTGTTTCTAAATTGATCACTTAGGAATAACTTTTAGACATAAGTCGTCATTAAGGGTTTACTCGCCGATAAGAATAGGACCAACGAGAAAGGGTTAATTACATACACTTCATATAAAGCTATCAATAAAACAAGTGACAATCTACTTAATCATAAGGACAGCCCTCTTATTGTCTCTAGTATCTATCTGTGTACGTGTGTGCTACTTGCTGATTCGTGCCTATTTGTTTATTTTATTATTTAATTGCAAACAAAACTGTGCCAGTCTCTCAGGCTGAAACCCCCTTGCGTTAGGATATTAAAATACTGATTAGATTAACGAGATTATACGTTCCACTCTTAGTGATCGACACTCTACTTACCATTATCTTCATACTGACCGGGTACATTGCTCGTTAAGTGTGTGTGTTATTGATAAGTCGGCTAAATATAAATTTAAAACTTGAGTAGGCATTAAAACTGCTAAACCGCAACGACACATCACGCGCATCAAGTTTTTGGCGCCGCTGCCGGGGAGTGAATTGTTATTTTCTGTTAATTTGATTAGTATTTTAATTAGGTTTTTCTTTTTATTAGATTAATTGCATCATTGTACTATTTTGCATATTTGTTGTATTGTGTGTTATTTGTTTGCTTTTGTTTTTATTTTTGTGTGTTTTATTTTTGTTTCGTGTGTTTTATTTTTTGTTTTTATTTTTCGTATTTTTCTGTTCTGCTATCGTTGTACTGTGCTAAATCAAACGATACGGCGCATCTGATCTCTCAGATACGGCGTATTGCGTTTAATTTTTATATACAACGCGTTTAATTAATTCGATACGACGCATCTTTTCCCCAAGATACGGCGTATCTGTTTTTAACAAGAAAATTTTTCTAAGCGATAAAGTAATACGACGCATCTGCTTTTGTAGATACGGCGTATCTGTTTTGATAAAAAAATTTTCTAAACGTTAACGCCATACGACGCATCTGCTTTCGCAGATACGGCGTATCTATTATTTTAATTAAAAACAGTTTGCGAATTATTAAACAAATACGGCGTATCGATTTCCGTCGATACGGCGCATCTTACTGAATCAAAAATCTTTTATTTTTTTAAACGTAACGAAAATACGGCGCATTAACTTTTGTTAATACGACGAATATAATTTGATAAATATAGTTGATTTTTGATATTTACCTTGATCGGTCAGCTACTCTCGTGTGCAAGTTGTTTATTTTCAGGATAAATGATGACTCGAGCATCACCAAGAAAGATTACATTCTGAACCAAACCAAGAGACGCTAGCTGAAGTGACCGAACATAAGACGGAAAGAACGGAGGAAAACGTCGCAGAGATATACGGGAAAATCTTTCGGATGAAGGAAGAAGGATGGACCGTGACAAGGACCAACTAAAGTGCTGAACGTGAGTCTAACTTGAAGACTCTGGAATAAAGACAAGTGCTGACCGGGAGACAACCCGGATTTATCTTTTATTATTCTGTTTTCTGAGTCGAGTCAGTCCAGGCCGCACGAAGATACGGCGCATCTCAATCCTGAGATGCGACGCATCCTCTGCAATGGTCATATCTTATTTTATTTTTCTGCATTTTTTAATTTTCGACTTTAAAACTATTTATCAGTTTATTTTAATGCGGCGCATCCCTGGTTAAGGATGCGGCGCATCTTTATTCTGATCCGTATTTATTCCAGGCTCGATACGGCGTATCTTCTTCAATAAGATACGGCGCATCGACTGACCTGATGATTTTCAGTTTTAATTTTTAAGTTTTATTTTTATCTAACTACTAATGTATTATGCAAGTTGAACCTTTCTTATCTTAGGTGTGTTTTAAAGTGTTGGTGGTATTATAGTTTCCTGGATTTCCTGTGGATAAATCAAGTATGAAGCTTTAACGTTCTAATCCACAAGAAGTTGATTTTTGCTCTTACACTAATGGAGGATCATACCGAGCAAATCTCAGGGGAGTTTTTCCGTTCTAATTCTTTTATTTCCAGTTTTTAACCTTTTATACAAACAACGAGGACGTTGTTTAACTTAAGTGGGGGGATAGGAGAATTAGAACACTTAACAATTACTTGTCCTAAACTTTTTCAAAAATTATGCTTAAAATGTGCTTAATATATCAAACTTAAAATTTTTTAGCATGTTTTTGTTTAAGATCTAAGTTGCATAACTGCACACATGACGTTATTTTCAAAAATTGTGATTTTTCCAAAATTCACAAATCTATGAGTGTGCCGGTGACTTGTAAACTTTAGAACTTGGCTTGTATACTATTCGAGACCACCATAATGAGTATTATTTATATAATTGGAATGACTTGTCTAAATTGGTAAAATTTCTAGGATTACACCAAATAGCCTTTATATGTTATGTGTTATTAACTAACTACACTGGTTAGTTAACCCCCGTATAAACCCTTTTGTTACTCTCATTTTTAGAGTAAGATACCCCTAGAAAAACACTCAGAGCCATTCCTTTCGTTTCTTACACCTATGTTTAAAATGTTTCGTTACACCTTAAACCTTAGCCTACCCTGTAGATTAGAATCCGTGGTTGGTTAATTGCTATAGGCAAAGTGTGTTTCCTTACATTACCTGTGTTCGCGTGCGTAATTCATTATATATGGTTAGGTCGGGAAATTGCACAATGCAATTGGAGTGAAAGTAAATATTGTATATTTTTGAGTTTATTTTTCGTGTGTTTACTACTTTCACTATTAGCGTTATTTCTGAAAGTTATGAAAAGTATGAATAAAAATTATCCGGAAAGAAAGTTGTAGTGATGTGGTGAAATTTTACACATCTATGTATATGTTGATGTTAAAAAAAAAAAAAAAAAAAAAAAAAAAAAAAAAAAAAAAAAAAAAAAAAGAGAAAAGAAAAAGAAAGAAAAAAGAGTTGGATGTTTATTTTAAGCCAACGATGTAGAGTTATGTAAGTGGTCGATATCACCACTATTTGTTGTATTATATCTATGGATTGAATGGGAATTGGCAGTTATGGGAATGCCAATTAAGGATTATTCTTTGATTAAGATTTTGTTGAGTATAATTCGTGTCTACCTAAAGCGTGTGTTTCAAGTGTTAAAGCGTGAGTTATTCAATGATATGAGTCTTATTCATGGGATGGTTGGGATAGTGATTAACCACACTTAGGATTTTAATTTATTTGTTTTGTTTATTTTTATTTTTTACACCAATTTATATCCCAAATGTTATCCATACCCTTTATTATTCTTTATCCAACCAAACCTTTGATTTATTGAGATTAGGGATTTGAGCAATCTTAAGTATCGTAGTCCTGGATTCGGCTATGTATTTATGATTTTGTCGCCCTTTTTGATATATTATTATTGGTGAAGTTTGGACCTATCTTTAGCCTATTCGAGTTAAGGATTTGAGCAATTGCAAGTATCGTGTTCGTGGATTCGATCATGTATTTGTGATTTTGTCGCCTTTTCTGGAATTTGAGATCGATAGAAAAGAGAATAATTAACCCTTAAGCCTAAAAACCCTTTTTACCGCTTTAGACTTGTTATTCCTTAGCTTTAGTGGTGGAGATGTGTATACTTGCCAAGCTTATGATAGAATATTCGTCGCGACTGGACAGTTAAACGATTAGATTTGCTTTTATCGACTTATTTTATTTTACTTCTAATTCGTTAAGTGTTTAGTTGTGTGATTACGAAATAAACGAATACATGCTTAAATATAAAAATAAATCCTAACATCTTTTAGGATACATTTTCATGAGATTTAATCTAAGGTTTACTTGGGGACAAGTAAAGTTCAAGTGGGGGGATATTTGATGAACTCAAATAAGTACATTTTATTACTATCATTTATCCTATTAATTTG
The DNA here is from genome assembly GCA_021014915.2 of Artemisia tridentata subsp. tridentata. Classification (NCBI taxonomy): domain Eukaryota; kingdom Viridiplantae; phylum Streptophyta; class Magnoliopsida; order Asterales; family Asteraceae; genus Artemisia; species Artemisia tridentata. The sequence goes on from CP139501.1 coordinate 134,020,231, forward strand.
ACTTGTTTTACTATATTATGTATGAGGATTGATACTTAATCGTTTACTTTTGTAATTCTCAGGTAAAAACAAGCATTTGGTGAAACTTGGCGATTTTGGACTAATAATGGAGCAATACGTGCATAAAGTGAAGAGTCTACTGAAATGAAGAAGATCAAGACTAATCTGCTCCAGATGCGCCGCATCTCACTATCAACATGCGCCGCATCTCTATCAAGATATCACCAGATACGATCCAAGATACAAGAGGACATGCGCCGCATCTAATAAAGAGTTACGCCGCATCTTCTGGCGGTGTACGAATATTCCTGAATATTATAATCTTGGACCCCACGCGAAGTTACGTACATACGCCGCATCTACTTAAGTAGATGCGCCGCATCTTTCCTCAGACACAAAACTATAAATACCCCGTAGACCAGACGCATTAAAGAGATTCGGAAGTTCGAAAACCTAAAGACCGAACAGAAGAGAAGGACGAATTCAGTCAAGAGGCAGCACAAGACACACCCAAATCGAAGATACAAGAGCTGTAAGAAGGTGCTGCATGTATTTAATTCATTAAGTAGTTTTGTTTTATTGTTTTAGCAAACTTTAATTCATCAGGATTGGTGGCTTGTGTAATGTGACAACGGAAAGATTGCACTCCCTTTAATACTTGCTTTCCCATCAATTAAAGTTTATATGTTGATGTCTTTGGTTACTACTTATTAGTGCATTGACCACCTCTGTGTTTATTAGTGGCTTGCGGGCACCCGACTGCGGGACAAGGTGTGGCTCCCACGGTTGTTTCTAAATTGATCACTTAGGAATAACTTTTAGACATAAGTCGTCATTAAGGGTTTACTCGCCGATAAGAATAGGACCAACGAGAAAGGGTTAATTACATACACTTCATATAAAGCTATCAATAAAACAAGTGACAATCTACTTAATCATAAGGACAGCCCTCTTATTGTCTCTAGTATCTATCTGTGTACGTGTGTGCTACTTGCTGATTTGTGCCTATTTGTTTATTTTATTATTTAATTGCAAACAAAACTGTGCCAGTCTCTCAGGCTGAAACCCCCTTGCGTTAGGATATTAAAATACTGATTAGATTAACGAGATTATACGTTCCACTCTTAGTGATCGACACTCTACTTACCATTATCTTCATACTGACCGGGTACACTGCTCGTTAAGTGTGTGTGTTATTGATAAGTCGGCTAAATATAAATTTAAAACTTGAGTAGGCATTAAAACTGCTAAACCGCAACGACATATCACGCGCATCACCTTTCCTTTCTGCTTAAGGCATTAGCCACCACGTTTGCCTTTCCCGGGTGATAACGGATGTCACAGTCGTAATCGCTCAGGAGTTCAATCCATCTTTGTTGTCTCATGTTAAGCTCTTTTTGATCTAGGATGTATTGGAGAGTCTTGTGATCAGTATACACCGTACACTTCGTGCCATACAAGTAGTGCCTCCATAACCTAAGAGCAAAAACCACGGCTCCCAATTCTAAATCATGGGTCGTATAGTTTTCTTCATGAGTCTTCAATTGTCGTGAAGCATATGCTATGACTTTTTGTCGTTGCATCAATACAGCTCCATAACCCTTGATCGATGCGTCACAATAGACTACAAAATCTTCCGTCCCATCTGGTAATGCTAATATTGGCGCACTACAAAGTTTCTGTTTTAGTATTTGAAAAGCTTCTTCTTCGTCTTCACCCCACTCGTACTTCTTATTTTTCTGAGTCAACTTGGTAAAAGGCTTGGCTATTATAGAAAATCCCTCGATGAATCTTCGATAGTAACCAGCAAGTCCTAAGAATTGCCTCACCTCTGTTGGTGTCATCGGCGGAGCCCAATTCTTAATAGCCTCGATCTTTGCAGGGTCTACATGAACACCTTTGCTATTGATCACATGACCGAGAAATTGTACTGATTCCAGCCAAAAGTCACATTTTTGAGAACTTGGCATACAATTGCTCTTCCTTGAGTAACTCCAAGATAATCTTCAAGTGTTCCACATGTTCTTCCTTGTTCTTGGAGTAAATCAGAATGTCATCAATAAATACAATTACAAACTTGTCGAGTTACGGTTTGCACACTCGATTCATCAAGTCCATAAATACTGCAGGTGCATTGGTCAACCCAAACGGCATCACCTTGAACTCGTAGTGACCATACTGAGTTCTAAATGCAGTAATTGGAGTGTCTTCTTCCCGGATACGGAGTTGATGATAACCCGATCGCAGGTCGATTTTGGAGTATACACTTGAGCCTTGAAGCTGATCAAATAGATCATCGATTCTAGGAAGTGGATAACGATTCTTGATCGTTAACTTGTTAAGCTCACAGTAATCGATACACATTCTAAAGGATCCGTCCTTCTTCTTCACGAACAACACCGGAGCTCCCCAAGGCGACGAGTTCGGTCGAATGAACCCTTTTTCTGACAGCTCTTGTAATTGTTCCGATAGTTCCTTCAATTCTGATGGTGCCAACTGATAAGGTGCACGTGCGACTGGTGCAGCACCCGGCACTAACTCTATTCGGAACTCTACTTGTCGAGGTGGCGGAAGTCCCGGCAGATCTTCCGAAAACACTTCAGGAAATTCACGGACAACAGGTACATCTTCTAGTCGTTTTTCAACTGACTCCTTCTCGGTCACTTGTGCTAGAAACATCTGGCACCCTTGTTCAATGTACCTTTGTGCCTTGATACGAGATATGATTTTCAATTGGGACCCGTCTCTATCACCTTTGATTATTAGTGTTTTGTTGTCGTATGGAATACGAACAACTTTTTCACCACAGACAATAACCGCGTTTCGATCGGATAACCAATCCATTCCGATAATGACATCAAAAGTTCCAAGTTCAATTGGCATGAGGTCAATACTAAATGGGTGGTTCGCGAGATTTATGGTACAACCCCTTAGAATAGAATTTGTACTGACCAATTTCCCATCGGCTAATTCGACTTCATAACTATAGTTTAACTTAACCGGGTTAATATTTATCGATGCGCTAAAACTAGTGGACACAAAGCTTTTGTCTGAACCCGAATCAAATAAAACCTTAGCATAATGATTATTAAGAAGAAACGTACCCGTCACGACATTCGGGCCTTGTTGCTCTCCATTTCCCATTACATACACTCTACCATGAGCATTTCCCGCTTGATCATTCCCCTTCTTCGGGCAGTTGTTACTCTTGTGCCCTTTTTCCCCACAGCCATAACAAGTTACAATCGGCTGTGCATTAGCACCAGTAGCGATAGCCTTACCCTTACAGTCTCCCGCTATATGTCCTTGCTTTCCACAATTGCTACATTTCACAGTACAATGGCCAGCGTGATGCTTCTTACAGCGATTATAGTGAGGATGAGGTCCAGCGTATCCACCTATCCCAGCTGGAGCTTCAGTCATTGCCCTCACATTCTCTCGCCTTCTATTTTGCTGCTGGTGATGATCGTTGTTCCGGCCCCAGGGGTTGTTGTCGTTTCCCTTCCTATCGTCATTCCACCTCCTTTTGTTTTGGTTGTTGTTTTTGTTTGCATTGCGAGTCGCCTCATCCTCCACTACTTGTGCCATAAGTTTCTGAGTAACACGAATGGCTTCATCCAGAGTTTTCGGATTGGCAGCGGTCACGTCCCCCTTAATGCTTCGGGGAAGACCCTTAATAAAAGCTTCTAACTCTCTTTCAAAATCAGGTACCATACCAGGGCACAAAACCTTTAGCTCTTGGAACCTTCTGATATAAGCTTCAATATCATGACCTTTAACTGATAGATAGTAAAACTCTGTCTCAAGCTTCCTTATTTCGCTATGAGGACAGAACTTTTCGGTCATCTTTTTCTTGAGATCGGTCCACGTGATTGCATAGGCCGCTTCAATCCCAATGGGTTGTACATAAGAGTTCCACCATGATTTGGCGTGTTCTAGCAGAGTACCTGTGGCATACTTGACCTTGTATTCTTCTGGGCAGTTGCTGAGCATAAACGCGGTTTCACAACTTTCAAACCAATGTATCAATGTAACCACCCCTTCAGTTCCTTTGAACTTAATGGGCTCACAACCCAGAAATTGCTTATAGGTACAGCCACGTGCTACAGCATTAACTGCAGCCCTAGCGGCTCCAGCACCGCCTCCAGCAGCCCCAGCGGCTTCAGCACCGCCTCCAGCAGCCCCAGCGGCTTCAGCACCGCCTCTAGCAGCCCCAGCGGCTTCAGCACCACCGCCAGCAGCCCCAGCGGCTTCAGCACCACCACCAGCAGCCCCAGCGGCTTCAGCACCACCGCCAGCAGCCCCAGCGGCTCTCGCAGCCTCATTAGCTCTTATAGCGCGATCCTCGGCCAAAGCCGCGGCCACGCTGTCAGTGACTAACTTCCGTATAGCTGCATCAGACATTCTCTTTGGTGGCATGATTCTATCACAACACAAGAAAATTTTGATGAGTATTCATACAATGACATAAATATAATCACGTACGAGTAAACCGAACATAAAAGAGTTTACAACAATATAGGGTGGAATTAAGAAATAAAAACTTCATCATTCATCACAAAGGATTAATACATTGTTGGTCGTATTACAAAACTTGACAAAGTCATCATAATTAACGATAATAGTTCTACTAACTGATACTTTCAGTTTAGTGATTACAAGACAAGGAAACAACGATGAAATACAACGAAAGAAAATAAAAGTACATAGACTACTGGGAGTCACGAGGGGATCCACATGGCTCTGGTGGTGAGGTCTTTCCATAAATAGCTAATACATCAATAGCATAACACGGCCTCTCATCAACAATCCCTGCACGGATCATTTCCTCCCAATGAGCATAGGTGATGAGTGTGTAAATACTCATCATTTTTATACCCATTTAGACTAGAAAACAACCAAAAACACCCAAATAAACCATATTATACTGGAAATATTCTTGGTTTGTGTTTTTATGTGTTTCAAGTACAAAAGGATTGAAAACGAGGCAAAATAGGCAAAAACCGAGCACAAGATTGGAAAAGCGTGAAAAGCCGAGGCCGGGAAGGAATTTACGAGTTTGGATCACAATTATGCTCAAATTTTCAAAGTCAACCCTCAGGAATATCAAAAGGTCAAAATTGGTCCTTGGGAATAAATTTCAGATTTGGCACATATGGTCCCTGAACTTTCAGATATTACAAACTTGGTCTCTAAGTTTAAACTAACTCTAATTCCTAAATCCTACACATTACCCTAACCTAAACTAACCCTTTAATCCTAAATTAAAAGCCCAGCCACAACCAAACCCCTCCAAGCCCACATTAACACAAATGGCCCAATCCATTCACTTACCCCGTATCCTTTGAATTAACTAAAACCACGGTCAAACCCAAGAGTCAAACCCACCCTTATCCCTTCCAATACCATTTGCCCGCCAAATCCAATACCACCAGTACCTTTCCTTGACATCTCCCCATGCCTCCCCTTTTTCTGAAACACGCTTCCCCTACACTTAGCTTCTTCACATGTGTTCCCCACGTGTGCAGAAAAAGCTAAAACCCACTTATCTCATTTCCCGCCAAAAATGGGATCAACGACCAGGATTGATTTATCTTAATTGGATGATTGGGATTTGTTCAGAAGAGGGAAGGAAGCAATTGGAGTGATATAAAAAGCTATCTTCTCACACAGAAAAGACTGTCACTGTTTTTAGACCATTCTTAGTGTAGATTAATTTATTGCTTTATGAAAACTCATTTCCAGTAGTAATTTAAGTTCTTTGTATTAATTAAAGTCCTTTCAAGCTTATTTGTTCTGACATTAATCAGCATTTGTTCCAATTTCAAAGTTTAATAAATTTCCAAATTTTCATGTTTTACTGTTAATCGAATTAAGTCTCTTTAGTTGTTAAAAAGCTTTCATTCCTGTTAGAATAAGCTTGTATAAGCTTATTCTAGCTTTTGTTAATGTTAATTTGCTTTAATTCAGTTTTAATTGCTAAAGTCAATAAATAGTCAAAAAAGTCAAAAAAATAGTCAACATTGCTTGTTCAGCTTAATTCAGTGTATATTTGAGGTTGTTTATTGCTTTTTAAGCTTCAATTTAGTTAGACATTCTACTATTTTCAAGAAACTTAGGTTAGATTGGTCTGCTTAGCTTGAAAATTAAAATCAGTCATAGATAAAGTAGTGTTTGGTATAGAGGTAAAAAATGGTCAAACCTGAACTTCACTATTCATTTGCACTTATGTTGGGTTTGATCTAGTTTGAAATGATTTAAGTAAGTAGTTTATAGCTTGTGTCATGCTGTTTTTAAGTTACTTTTAGTTTTGAGTTGATTAGTGTAGGTTTAATATTCATCCTGATCATCTCAACTTAATATAGGAATAATTTATTTAAGTGCTTGTATTTGCTAATTCTAGGTGTAGTAGAGTATATGAAAGTGATTTCCAGTAGTTGGTTAGGTCTTGAATTGCCTTGATCAAATTTTGCTTGAAAGCAGTCTTGCACCTCAGAAGCATTTCAGCAGTCTGCAACAATATTGAAGGTAAGATTTGAGTGCTTAATTTTGATATTTAGATCCTAAATTTCAGTTTTCAAGTAGATTGTTAGGTGTAGTTTTCAATTCCATCAAGTGAATCTTAGTTCTTAGCTTATTTGAGCTTATTAATAAGCTCAAAGTCTGCCTCAGGAACCTTCTTTGCCCTGCACATTAGTACCTCAGCAGCTTTTTGTGGTTCTTTTGCCTTATCTCAGTGCTTATTGTTTTCCCCTAGTGCTTATTTCTGCTCCCTATTGCTTATTTATGTTCCCCTTAGTAGCCTTTAGTTTATTTAGTGCTTAAAGTTCAGTTTCTAGCTGTTTGTTTAGCTTTTCAAAATTCAAAATTCCCTTTTAAGCCTCAAAATGCCCAACTGCTTTTCATTTTAGCTGTTATACAGCTTATTTTTATATTCTCAGAAATTTTCCCTTTTTTAATGTTTATTATTTTTACTTGTTTTACACAGTTGCAAAAAGAAAAATAAAAAAAAATTAGTTTACAAAAAGGAGAGTCCAGGGATTTGAACCCTGGACCTCTCCTTCACAAAGCCACAATACAACCAGTATACCCTAGGGCGTTTATTAGTTATGCTTGTCACATTTTTTTATTTAACACTCTTTTTTTTATTTATTTATTTTAAGCTTATATTAGACTGTTTGCTTATTTTTTGCTTATTACAAAAGCACTTCCATTTTTCTTATTTTTCCTAGGTCAGTTTTAGCATTAAGTATTCCCAAAAATAATTTCAGAATTTTTAGAATAGTTTTACTATTTTTAATCATTTTCTTTCTTTAATTTAGTTTTAAATTCATATTAATTAATTAAATAGTCAAAAAAAATATTTTTCTTTTTCCCAAAATTTTCTTTTATCATTTAGGATGTAGGAAAAATAGTTTGGTTCCTGTGGAGTTAATATTTCTTAGTTTTGACGTTTTTAGGTTCATTCTCAGTTCCTGTTTTCTTTAATTCGCGTTTTTTTAGTCCAATTATGTTTTTAATCACGTTTGTTTTTCTTAAATTGTTTTTCTCGCCTTTTAAGTCGTTTTTAATTTCTGTTCACATATCTTAGCTTAGAAAACCAAAATCCCTTTCTATTCACCATTCACTGCACGTAATCACGATTCGAGAACACGAATTCCATTCACGCCTTCGTTGGGGATAACGACCCGGGAATACAACTTCCATTGTATTCCTTGGAAATAAATATGTGTTGATTCCAGCGAATTAATTTTTGGCGCCGCTGCCGGGGAAGGTTTGAAGTGAGTTTTTGATTCTCGTTCTTCGATTCGTGTTTTGAAGATCCTTCCCTGTGAAGTTATCGTTTTCTCTCGTAAATATTTTCATATTAAAATCCCAAAAAGATTTTCTTCTCCAAATTATTTTTCCTTTTTCTTTTGTGATTTTCAATGTTTCTAAAATTTAAAAATCCAAAAATAATCTTCGTATCCTCTTATATGTTTAATTCTTATCTCTTCACCCTCTCATTCCGTTTAATTCTTATCTTCTAATCGTCTTAACCGTTTAATTCTTATCTTCTTATCCCTCATATTGTTTAATTCTCCACCATGTTCGATTCTTTCCCATCTCATCCCCATGATCTAAGGACCATGGAGGATTTCTATCATCCGACGCTCATCGGTAGAGGAGGACCGATCGCTCCAACAAACGATTTTGTTTTGAAAGATCATATGATTGAGTTTATTCAACAAATCTCCCAATTCCATGGATTTGAACATGAAGATGCTAATCATCGTTTAGAAAAATTTCTATCGATCACTCAATCCATGAAACAAAAAGGAGTTTCTCAAGATAGCATTCGTCTGAATCTTTTTCCATTCTCTTTATCCCACGAAGCTGAATCTTGGTTTTATACTCTTAAAACCCACTCAATTCATACTTGGGAAGAGATGTTCCTCAAGTTTCTTTCAAAATACTTTCCACATTCCAAAACGGTGCAGCTTAGGAAAGACATTCTGAATTTCCGGCAATTGCCCAAGGAATCAGTATTTGAAGCTTGGGAGAGATTCAAATATTTTCTCCAGAGATGTCCGGATCATAGAATTTTACTTCTTGATCAAATCCTCACCTTTTATCATGGCATAAATATGATTGATCGAGACAAAATCATGTTGGTTGCCGGAGGCAATCTCATGCGGAAGACTCCTCAAGAAGCTTATGATTTGATCGAGAATATGACACAACATCACTATCAGTGGGATACTGGAGCCCTTTATGACTCTACCACTGTTTTGAGTGATCATTATTCTGATTACATTCCCGCTGAGATTGCACAAATTGGGGTCCTTGGCAATCACAAAAGTTATACAAATCAACATTGCCAGCAAGGACCAGGTCATCCTAACACTATTCAATTTACATACTCTGATGATAGTGATGAGGATGAACCTTTTGAAGAAGATATTGTTCAGAAATCAATTCAATCTCAGAGTGGCAATCCCACTCCATCTTCTGAACCTATCACTACCGACTCTTCCCCTTCTCTCATGCCGCTTGAGAGAAGTAATATCACTATGGAAGAGCTCGAGGTTTTCTTCAATGATGATCCGATTTCATCAGAAAGTAGTCTGGGGGGAGATATCCCTTTGATTGAAAAGATGATGGATGTTTATGTTGATAAGCCGTTAGATCCTCTGGAGCCCGAGCTCGAGGAGTCTTTACCAGAGTATGAGAGCTTTAACTTTGAGGAGATTAGTGGCAACCCCACTTCTCATCCCGAGTATTCTCTCCCGACTTACGAATCATTTAGTTTTGATTTCACGGAAGAGACGAGTAGTGGCAGTACCACTTCTCATGCTGATTTCTCTCTTCCAGAATATGATTCGTTTACCTTTGATCTTGATCATGAGGAGTTCTCCGATGAACTCACTCACATCATATCTCCGCCGGAGTATGATCACTTCTACTTTGATCTAGACAAAGATGTTTTGTGTGACCCGGGGGGAGGCATTCTCAATCATGAGAATTTGCTTATTGATGATTTAATCCCGACCCTCCCACCCGAGTCATTTCTTGAACAAAAGAACTTAAATGATGAGATTCATAATATGAAAATTATGAAGTCTCCTTTTGAAGATGATGACCTAATCATGATTGTTATCATGACCTTCTTCCCTTTCATCACATATGATGTGACTTCTCTTCTTCGTCACTCCTTCGGGAGTGAGGACACTATCTTTGACCCCGGTATCGTTTCTAATAGTTTTCACTATTGAAATACCGTGGGTATCTCATCGGGGTGGAACTTTCATACGTTTCAATGTTTATCCAAACATTTTGAACGAAAGTCCGATTGAGATTTTCTTTTCCACATGCTTCCCCAAGAACAAATGAATTCGGGGTCGAGTCAAGCTAGTGACTCGGTTAACAAAAACATTAGCATTGCATGGGTAAACGCCCATGTTTCTGACTTCTTCCTATTTTATAATACTAAGTGTGGGGGAATTCCTCTGCTGTGCTGTGCTCTTTTGTGTTGTTTGCTCTTGTTTGCAGGTTTTCCTTAGATCGTGATGATTGACGCGCCTGTTTTCAATCCAGCCGCCCAATATCCGATCTTGTGGCTAACGTTTATCTAGGGATATCTTTTCAACCTTTTTTGTGGCTAACGTTTATCTAATGGAGATTTCTGTTCCACACTTGGCTAGTGGTATTACCTTTTTACGTTCTAAGTGGCGGCATAATAGCCGGTACTTTGAATATTGAGGGCAATATTCAATTCTAAGTGTGGGGGGGGGGGGGAATTCTCGCGAATTTTGTCACATAAGTACCTTCTAGTTCCCTAGTACCCCCGTTTTTGACCAAAATTTTAAAATTTTTGTCATTAAAAAAAAACAAAAAAAACAAAAAAAAAAAAAAAAAAAAAAAAAAAAAAAAAAAAAAAAAAAAAAAAAAAAAAAAAGTCATCAAAAAAAGTGTGTTAGTCTTGATTAGGTTAGAACAAAGGGAATCCCGACTCTGCTAGAGTGTTGATCTAGCTGCTTCCTTAATGTTTAGACTAAGTTTTTACGATTTGTGCAAATGAAAATGCTAAGCGTAGAATAGTTGGCCTTCTTTAGAGCTTATACAAGTAATCTATGGCTTTTCCTCCCACAAGATAACTAATCTGATTTAATAAGTGCTTATTTTCAAACTTTTGAACACACAAAATCATTTTTTCATACGATTTTGAAAAATACTAGTTCAAAGCTTTATTTAAACTTCGGAACAAGCATATGTCATAATAATGTAAAAGTTTAAGTAATAAATGTATGTGCTAAAAAGCTAAGGTTAAAGATCGGCCCTTGGATCCTTATTTCCGGAAGGCGTTTAGGTCTTGGCTACCCTCTTACACCGGCCCTTGGACCCTTAATTCTGAAAGGCGTTAAGGTCTTGGAACTCTCCATTGTAACGGCCCTTGGATCCTTTATTCCAGGAAGGTGTAAGGTCTTGGTTCCCGTGAAACTCCGTTAGTTTATGTTGCACAAGTAAAAGAAAAAAAAAAATGTTAAAAAAAAAAAGAAAAGAAAAGAAAAAAATAAAATAAAATGGAATGATATTGCAAAATGCAATAAGTTTTGATGTGTTTTGAAACTTGCTTGTTGTGAATTTTAAATCTATCTTTCAACTAGTATTAGTCAAAACCTTATAAAAACGTCGATTTTTGTGATCAAAATTCTAAAAATCAAGCACAGTCACCTAACTTGAATATATGCGGGAGTGAAAAGTTAAGTCTCGGCTTACATAGATTATTAGTATAAGTAGTGTTAGCATTTTACAAAAACATTTGCACATTAAGTTTAAGCTTAGTTGGGAGTATAAAAAAGAGGATGACGATTTTAATTCCCTGGAGACACCCATTCTGTGTGAATCCCGTTCCATGATACCATTTTTGAAAATCAAGCATGTTATCTATTTTTGTTTTAGTTTAAATTTCTCGCATTGAATAAAAAGTCAAAACGGGGTATGCTTGGTATTCTTTTAATCCTTTCATTACTTCATATGATCGGATTGCTAGGGACTAGCAATAGCTTAGTGTGGGGGATTGATGAGTGTGTAAATACTCATCATTTTTATACCCATTTAGACTAGAAAACAACCAAAAACACCCAAATAGACCATATTATACTGCAAATATTCTTGTCTTGTGTTTTTATGTGTTTCAGGTACAAAAGGATTGAAAACGAGGCAAAATAGGCAAAAACCGAGCACAAGATTGGAAAAGCGTGAAAAGCCGAGGCCGGGAAGGAATTTACGAGTTTGGATCACAATTATGCTCAAATTGTCAAAGTCAACCCCCAGGAATATCAAAAGGTCAAAATTGGTCCTTGGGAATAAATTTCAGATTTTGCACATATGGTCCCGGAACTTTCAGATTTTACAAACTTGGTCCCTAAGTTTAAACTAACTCTAATTCCTAAATCCTACACATTACCCTAACCTAAACTAACCCTTTAATCCTAACCCAGCCATAACCAAACCCATCCAAGCCCACATTAACACAAATGGCCCAATCCATTCACTTACCCCGTATCCTTTGAATTAACTAAAACCACGGTCAAACCCAAGAGTCAAACCCACCCTTATCCCTTCCAATACCATTTGCCCGCCAAATCCAATACCACCAGTACCTTTCCCTGACATCTCCCCATGCCTCCCCTTTTTTTGAAACACGCTTCCCCTACACTTAGCTTCTTCACATGTGTTCCCCACGTGTGCAGAAAAAGCTAAAACCCACTTATCTCATTTCCCGCCAAAAATGGGATCAACGACCAGGATTGATTTATCTTAATTGGATTATTGGGATTTGTTCAGAAAATGGAAGGAAGCAATTGGAGTGATATAAAAAGCTATCTTCTCACACAGAAAAGACTGTCACTGTTTTTAGACCATTCTTAGTGTAGATTAATTTATTGCTTTATGAAAACTCATTTCCAGTAGTAATTTAAGTTCTTTGTATTAATTAAAGTCCTTTCAAGCTTATTTGTTCTGACATTAATCAGCATTTGTTCCAATTTCAAAGTTTAATGAATTTCCAAATTTTCATGTTTTACTGTTAATCGAATTAAGTCTCTTTAGTTGTTAAAAAGCTTTCATTCCTGTTAGAATAAGCTTGTATAAGCTTATTCTAGCTTTTGTTAATGTCAATTTGCTTTAATTCAGTTTTAATTGCTAAAGTCAATAAATAGTCAAAAAAGTCAAAAAAATAGTCAACATTGCTTGTTCAGCTTAATTCAGTGTATATTTGAGGTTGTTTATTGCTTTTTAAGCTTCAATTTAGTTAGACATTCTACTGTTTTCAAGAAACTTAGGTTAGATTGGTCTGCTTAGCTTGAAAATTAAAATCAGTCATAGATAAAGTAGTGTTTGGTATAGAGGTAAAAAAGGGTCAAACCTGAACTTCACTATTCATTTGCACTTATGTTGGGTTTGATCTAGTTTGAAATGATTTAAGTAAGTAGTTTATAGCTTGTGTCATGCTATTTTTAAGTTACTTTTAGTTTTGAGTTGATTAGTATAGGTTTAATATTCATCCTGATCATCTCAGCTTAATATAGGAATAATTTATTTAAGTGCTTGTATTTGCTAATTCTAGGTGTAGTAGAGTATATGAAAGTGATTTCCAGTAGTTGGTTAGGTCTTGAATTGCCTAGATCAAATTTTGCTTGAAAGCAGTCTTGCACCTCAGAAGCATTTCAGCAGTCTGCAACAATATTGAAGGTAAGATTTGAGTGCTTAGTTTTGATATTTAGATCCTAAATTTCAGTTTTCAAGTAGATTGTTAGGTGTAGTTTTCAATTCCATCAAGTGAATCTTAGTTCTTAGCTTATTTGAGCTTATTAATAAGCTCAAAGTCTGCCTCAGGAACCTTCTTTGCCCTGCACATTAGTACCTCAGCAGCTTTTTGTGGTTCTTTTGCCTTATCTCAGTGCTTATTGATTTCCCCTAGTGCTTATTTCTGCTCCCTATTGCTTATTTATGTTCCCCTTAGTAGCCTTTAGTTTATTTAGTGCTTAAATTTTAGTTTCTAGCTGTTTGTTTAGCTTTTCAAAATTCAAAATTCCCTTTTAAGCCTCAAAATGCCCAACTGCTTTTCATTTTAGCTGTTATACAGCTTATTTTTATATTCTCAGAAATTTTCCCTTTTTTAAAGTTTATTATTTTTACTTGTTTTACACAGTTTCAAAAAGAAAAAGAAAAAAATTAGTTTACAAAAAGGAGAGTCTAGGGATTCGAACCCTGGACCTCTCCTTCACAAAGCCACAACACAACCAGTATACCCTAGGGCGTTTATTAGTTATGCTTGTCACATTTTTTTATTTAACACTCTTTTTTTTATTTATTTATTTTAAGCTTATATTAGACTGTTTGCTTATTTTCTGCTTATTACAAAAGCACTTCCATTTTTCTTATTTTTCCTAGGTCAGTTTTAGCATTAAGTATTCCCAAAAATAATTTCATAATTTTTAGAATAGTTTTACTATTTTTAATCATTTTCTTTCTTTAATTTAGTTTTAAATTCATATTAATTAATTAAATAGTCAAAAAAAAATATTTTTCTTTTTCCCAAAATTTTCTTTTATCATTTAGGATGTAGGAAAAATAGTTTGGTTCCTGTGGAGTTAATATTTCTTAGTTTTGACGTTTTTAGGTTCATTCTCAGTTCCCGTTTTCTTTAATTCGCGTTTTTTTAGTCCAATTACGTTTTTAATCACGTTTGTTTTTCTTAAATTGTTTTTCTCGCCTTTTAAGTCGTTTTTAATTTCTGTTCACATATCTTTGCTTAGAAAACCAAAATCCCTTTCTATTCACCATTCACTGCACGCAATCACGATTCGAGAACACGAATTCCATTCACGCCTTCGTTGGGGATAACGACCCGGGAATACAACTTCCATTGTATTCCTTGGAAATAAATATGTGTTGATTCCAGCGAATCAATAGGCCCAACGCCTCATCTCATACAAATCCTTCTCAAGGCTCTCCTTCCACATGTCCGCGAACATTAGAGCTAACTGAGTGTCCTCTAACTTATGCTTCAACCTCTTGTTCTCACCTTTGACACCCTCATCATCTAGTTCTCGAACACGTTTTCCCAACAACGATACTTCATGATCAGTCTTATCAACGTGGTGTTCCACCACACCCAAATCAAAATCTAGCAAATCCATACGTTTATTCCCAATTTTGTCTCTAGATACTGCACCAGCCCCCTCAAGTTCCCTAACACTCATTTGCCTCTCTAAAAGTCTAACTCTACCATGGAGAGAGTTAATGTCTCTCCTCATATACCCAGGTACTAGATCCTCGAGTTCATAAGTGGCAAGAGTGGCTGAGGATGATCCACCCCTTTCATGAATACTCCTAGGAAATCTGTGTCCCGAGAGTGGTACCTGTCTAATAGTACCAACAGTAGCAGCTTCCTCCATTTCTGGCTCAGAGTCAGATGAAGTGTCGGGTATAGATGGTGGTGGATAAGGCGAACCCGGTGCCTCATAAGGATAGATCAGTTCAGATTCATCTTCGTCTGAATTCACATCTTGCAATATCAACACATTCTCTTCTTCAACCTCTTCTTCTTCTTGCTCTTCTTCTTCTTCTTCTTCTTGATTTTCAAGATCAACGTTTGGAAATACATGATTTGGTGGTGGAGGAGCTGGTAGATGTTCTTCCGGTGCAAGCTCGGGTTGAGCTGGCTCGTTCTCTTGGACATCTACCTCGTGATCGGGAGGAAGTGGGAGTGCCATGATAAATCTGAAAAATTATATATATATACATATAATTAGTATCGAGAAAAGAAATATTATTATGAAAATAATATTTGTGTAAGTAAGTGAGTGAGTAGTGATGTTTCATAAACAAGCAAGATGATCGATAAATATTTCATGTACAAATGATAATATTTATTTATTTATACACATACGTATAACAACGGTGCAATCAAGAGGTGCGTATAAATTTTTGGATAAAAAAAAATAAGAATAATAGTTATGCTTACTAATAGCATAAATAATAAGAATCTTGTGCATAAAGATTTTATATTTATCAAGTGATAATTCGCGGATTATCGGACGAGTTAAGAATAATTATAGTGCTTATATAATTATTTTCAATATAGCAAGATTAAGATATATATACGAAGAAGAAATAGGAAGCTCGGGAGTAGGCGCGCATGGATATCGGGCAAAATGATGGAAACTCATGATTTTTGAAAAAATAAATGATTATAGTCTAGGCTTTTTTTTATTAAAAAAAATTGACCTAGTTCACTATAACATGTGCTCTGGTACCAATCTATAACACCCCCATTTTCGGTACGCAGTGGAATATAACATGGGGTGCTATTTATTAGTCACATCGTACAAGCATAGTAAACGAACTCAAAATAGAGACGTTTATAATAAAACATTCACATTCGATAAAATCAGAGTAAGCAAAAGAAGGTCCCAAAGTTCAACACAACACAAGTGTTTGAAGCAACATAAGTTTAAACATGGCATAAGTTTAAAAGTTTAAGTTTCATCGAATGTGATTTTAAAACATGGGCCATCATTTCAGATATCCATATCTTTGCGCCGCCCATCCAAGCTTTAACATATCACGGACCTGGGATAAAACATGCTAAAAAGGTCAACATAAAGTTGAGTGAAATCCATAGAGTTTAATAAGTAATAAGTTGAATACAAGTATTATTCATCGGGCGACAAGTAATGCATATACAAGTCTTGTAAACTGATTATAGTTTTAAGCTCATAACACCGAACCTTGACCTAGTTTTAATTTGCCCTTCAGAGGTAAGGATTGCCAACTTACCTTAATTTCTCAATATTATGCTACCCGTTATATATGAGTGCGACTCATCCGGACAGGCTTGTCAAACCCCATATGCATATTCATAATACTAGCGTTTCCCATGGAATTAACGGTTCATGATGTCAGGGACTTTTAATGGCAAGAGGTAACTTAATAACTATAATCATGTAATCGGGTCCAGCATACCAAAAACTACTTGTATTCAGTTTTAAAAACTAGCACGTATCCCCCTCGCGAGGTTTATAAAACATTAAAATGAGTAAAGGCGAGGCTATGAACTCACCGAGAATAAAGGAAGTAGTATGAAACAAGCAAGTGAGGAAAATAGCCGCGAAGCTCTACGATGAACCTAAATAGATATACGCTTGTCTTAGGTTTTTTGAAAATAAACATTGATGCAATTTAGCTATATATATAAATTAAGATCTTAATTATGCTTGTTACATAATTTCTATATATTTAACAAGTTCTAATTTGGCATAAAAAAATGGTCTTTAAGTATGACATTTACATTTCTTACAAAAATTCAAGTTTCTAGTCCCTTTTTATTCTTAAATCCAAAATAAGTACTAAAGGTCCAATCTAAGTCTAAGGGTTCAATTTAGTCAAAGGGTCAATTCTTAATCAAAAGGTTCAGTTTATGACTAAAGGTCCATATTATTTTAGGTGGTTCAAAATGAAACTTAGGGGTCCAAATTCATAAGTTATTAAC
Source organism: Artemisia tridentata subsp. tridentata (assembly GCA_021014915.2). Lineage (NCBI taxonomy): Eukaryota > Viridiplantae > Streptophyta > Magnoliopsida > Asterales > Asteraceae > Artemisia > Artemisia tridentata. The sequence continues at coordinate 134,037,272 of CP139501.1, forward strand.
CTTTTTCATAACTTTTAACTCAAAATCTGATGGAATTTTTATAACTTAACCATTTCTAAAAATTCATATCTCTCAAACCGTAAGTCAAAAAATTATGTTCTTTATGTCCCCGGAAAGGTTTTCATCTGTACTAACAAGTTTTGTGGGGCCCACTAATTTAGAAATTTCGTGACAGTAGTGAATTTATTATTTTTCCCTTTACTACCCAGTTCTGAAATCACCAATATCACAACAGTCCCACGAAAAATACAATATCTTGAGTTCTACAAGCCCGATTAATTCCCCGTTTGCGGCCACGTTTAAGTTAAGATGTTATCTACAACTTTTATGTTTTGAGTAACAGTGGGTTATTCACAAAAAAATGACTTTTATACGTTTCAAATCAGTTACTCAGAATGTAACATGTTTCACTAAAATATTTCTAGTTTAATCATCGTAATGAGTTATTCAATGAAATACCCGTCAAAACGACCGCAAGACATTGATATACAACTAAATATTTTTAGTTTATGTCCAAAGTTCACTGATAAAATCATTTTATTACGTTTTTACCCCTGATCAGAAATAACTGTTGCATGTCTAGTCCTTTAGTGTTTTTATTGTTTTCTAAGCTATGTACCAAACCTAACCAAGCATAATAATTTATATAATATTCAAATACATCAAGACATATAAAATTTACAGAAGTGAAAATAAAAATAAAATGAAAAGTTAGTGAGGAGTTTCTTACAAAAGTGATGAACAAGCAAAATCTCAAGAACAAGGATCAAAGAAACTATCAATTGTCACCACCAAGAAAAACTCTTGCAAGCTTTAAGGAAGGACTTTATGGAATCGTGTAGGGCTTCAACTTACAGCCACAAAAACATTTTTTGAGCCATAAAAATATATGAGGAAGAATAGTTTAAGAAAACCTCTAAAAACATCAATAAAACCTTCAAAAACGTGATTCAAACCACCCTTTTTTTGTGAGCACCTTCAAGATGATGTTGTAGAGATGATTTTGTGTTAAAAATCAAGATGAGATGAGGGTTTCCTATGGTGATTTTTGGCAGAAGTGGGGGAGAGGAGAAGGAGATGGATGGTTTTTGGTGTTTAGGGTGAGATTTGCATGGGAGAGAATTATGATTAGTTTCTTGGAAAAATGAAAAGTAAAGAGTGTGAAAGTGGGAATGGGGTGGCCGGCCATAGGGTTTTAATGGGGAGGGTTTTCTTTTTTTTTTTTTTTTTTTTTTTTTTTTTTTTTTTTTTTTTTTGTATTTATTAGTTAAGTATTAAAATGTTGTAGTTAAATAAAATGTAAAGTTTAAGTGTTTAAAACACGAATAGTTACTAGAAACTAACAAAATTGTGAAACGAAGTGAGAAATGTGAAAAATATATATACTTGATTCCTATGAGTAAATGAAGGAATATTGAATCACTTAAGACAAGGATACGGATAGAAATCCTAAACACGGCTCGAGAAAAGCTAAAAACGCGAAATTTGCTAAATCGGGTAAAAATTAAAAAGCAAATTTTTACTCAAGAGGAAATGAAATATATTATGGTTTAAAGAATGACTTGAATTTATGAAATGTCACAGTTAAGTATGGTTACACATCTTATTCTTTCAAGGTTGTTTTATAACCCTAGTTTCGGTTTTGAAACATTGAAGAAATATAAGATATTTGGATAACTAGAGAACACGTTTTTTGTAGCTACCAAACTAAATTGAGTTTAAATAATTAGAAGATGGAAATATCAATAAACCGAAAAGTGGTAAAGGCAATTACTAGCATGATTACCTAGCAGTTTGTCTTAACCCAATAAACCTACTAAGGTCCTACATACCCTTGTGGTAAAGTAGACCAATTATGGAGGAAATGCATGACTATTTTCAAGTTAAAATAGCAATGATGGCTAGCCCATCATCTATATGATAGAACTTGATGCAGTTCCTTGAATACCTAAGTACATGTTTACTAGTCAAAGTGACTCACATTAGCAATAATGTGTAGATATTCAAAGAAAGAAGGAAAGTATCCAATCGCCACTCACTTTCCACTGGTGACGAAACACATGAAATGTTGTCTAATCCAGTGGGAGCTATGTGATTATATTACTGGTGACGAAACACATGTAATGTTGTCTAATCCAGTGGGAGCTGTAAGCTTTATTACCTTGTAAGTTGCCCATCTTATTTTCAGATTGTCTTGAAATAATACATTACTTTCCACATGTTAAGCATCATAGTTTATATAAGAACCATTGCATAAATTTTATAAGATAACTTGTCGCGTTCCTGATGTTGCTTCCTGAAATGTTATCTATAAAATTGTTATGCATGATTCATTATTAAAACGATAAAGTTCTACATATCTATATTTTGATTTTGACTAAAAATCATATGTTATCTTAGACATTTTCATATTGCTCATACAAACACACGAGCGTAGTGGTGTTTGTATACTCTCATGATGTTGTGCCATTCACAAGTGGGAGAAATCTTAATGTGTGCAAGGTACAACATATAACAATATGACTAATGGTTTTCTTGACTGCAAGGTAAGAAACTAAGATTTTACTAGGACTTCTACACATAAAATGTAGCTGCCCTAATTTAGAACAAATATCAAGATAACATGAAAAGCTACTTCAACATATTCACTGAATTGTTTAGTAAATATGATTATGTTTTCTTGTAAAGTCATAATCATGAAGTATGAAATTAACTTGAATTTACTATTGAGGCCAAGTGTCGGCACTCGTAATTACTTTAGTTGAATATGTTTAGGTCTCTTGTAAAGACACAAACATCAATTCCGTTAATTGTTGAAAGACTTATAACGTAAAGTAAGACGTTAATTTGTTATGTCTTCTTGTTAAGACATGTACACTTACGACGTATAATAAATGTTTATGTTTTCTAGTCAAAACATGCACATGAAGTAAAGTATGCAGTAGGCTAAAATTACTATTGATGCCATCTGGTTTGACTTGGTTGGCAGATATGTAAGCCAAAAAGTATAAGTTCATCTAATGAGTTGTGTGATAGTCTCACAACATCAGTCCTCATGGAATACCACAACTTTGTGGTATGTCCATCATGGAAAATCAAACTCTATTAATATTGGTTGATCTTTGATGACTTAAACTGTTTTACCTCCAAAGCTATCAAGGTTAGAAAATTGGATGTACCATGTGTACACTCAATATGATTCCAACCCAAAAGGAATTTAAGACACCATTGTATTATGGCATGGGATGAATCTCATTATGTCTTGATTGAAGTTCTGAATTTGTTAACTACCTAAGAGTAAGTAATTAACAAACTAGAGTCAAGAACTAACGATGTATTTTGGATGTCCCACTTGAAAACAATTTATTGTTACGCAAGATGCTGAGTATCTAGAGATTAGTCTCTACTTACAAGAGCAAGTGGGAGCACCTTTAGACCTTGAAGTTATTCAAGAACTAAATACACAACCTTCTGAGGACACTTGCTAATGTCATACTAAGGTTGAACATGCATATGTTAAACCATAGATTGATATCTCTCATTCATGAATCTGCAAGGATACCTCTTGCACCTGAATGATATAGTTTTTTATATCAATGCACAGAGATATAAGTTAGAGGATCATAGTGAACCTGCTAACTACAGAAATGCATTATTAGATATTGTATCTGATGAATAGCTCAAAACTATGAATGTTAAGATGCAGTCCTTGAAAGACAATCACTCATGGAGCTTGATTGATCTCTTACCAATCAGTTAGACTGTGAGGTTAAGAATGAGTTTCTTGATGAGAAGACTCAAAAGGACAAACTTGTACACACATTTAATGCACGAGTTGTAAAAGGAGTTTACTTGTACTCAAGAAATTGACTATGACTAAATCTTCATACCTAGAAACATTAAATGTATAAAGATGATTAATTGTCATACCTGTTTTCATGTAAATGAAATATGACAATAGGATATCAAAACACTTTTCTTGTTGATTACCTTTGCGAGGACGATGAGTAATCAAAAGGGTTTATGAATCCATGTAATCTTTATTATGTATACAAGATAAAAGAATCCATGTGTGGATTAGATCATGCATCTAGGAGCAAAGATCTTAAGTTAATTATAAAATCATTAATTTGATTTTCATTAATAAGATTACTCCTAAGTACACTGAGAGCAAGTTGGAGCACTGTATTTATTTTCTTAAATCTCATATGTCATTAACATATTAAAAACAATATTCCATCTAAGCTAGACTTTAATCCTTAGCTTGGAATGAAGTTTCTCTTAAGGGATTTATAAAATTAGACATACAACCTTGTTATGTATATGTTTATTAGAATAAACATAAGCGGTTATTAAGTCTAAACATAATATGACACGTTATTGAGGAGAGTCTCAATGATCAATCTTACTTGATGAGATTCGAACGCATGAATTGGAAACCTTAAGTTTGACTAAAGGATTCATTATGCAAGTCGTATTATGCATTGGACTATATTTTTTGCATGAATGCAAGATGAGTTGATAACAACAATATCTAAGTGAAAGTCGTTAGATAATTGTTTAAACGAACATTATAATTGGACCTACAATAGGACCAAAGATATGTTCAAACGTTTACGGATATTTGAGGAACTCTGTTTTGTTTGCATACGCTGATGCTTATTTAACTGAGATGATACTCAACCCTAGTCGTGATAGGATGTCATCATGAATGATGACATTGCTGACTAGATATGCTCGACTAAGAGCATTAATGCGTTATACATTAAAAGAATAAGAATACTTTATAGTTTGAGAAACTATTCAGATGACTGTCTAAAGTAGGCGTTTTGCTAGCTTCAAACACCCTATGGAATGTATTGTTGCAATACTCGTCTTGTACTTGAATGCACACATACAAAGTACAATAATCATTCAAACCTTTCATGAGTTTTGAAACAAGTATTCTCAAAGTTTACTCAGATGACTAGTTGTTGTCTTGTACAACATGATTCGATCATGGTGGGAACATCGGATTCGACCTATGAGTAGTCTATGCATATCTGTTTTTAGTATTTGGATAATGGAACTGTAAGCTGTCGTATTATAATGAATTATATACTTGTATTAATACAAATTCGTACTAAAATTTACTTATTTTTATATTTGTTGACGATCTATTGCTTAAATGTTTTGTTTCATGCACACTCACAAGTATATTCATTATGAAATTGATTAAATACTAGATTAAATGGATCTTTTCAATAAATCTGGTTATGTACTTGATCACTAGACTTAGATTCACATCTTACAGTGTGGATTTCTCCCTTTATATGGAAACATTGTAATTTAAAAGTTTCAGAGTGATCATCATGTGAATAACTATCAAAATATTCACTTCTTGAGTAAGATTGTGTGATTAACATTTATTAGCGTACTCAAGTTAATTAGATGAATTTAAATCATTGATTTGTCAACATCAAGGAAATGAATAGTTGCTTTATGACTTTATCTGTCATCACACGGATCTGCATAGTCTATACATCAATAGACGTTGAATCCACTTCTAGGGATCCGTCGGATGCTAGCGTAACCATTTCTTGTTTACCTTATAAATGCAGGGCTTGGATTCTGATCTAATAATCACTTTAGGGTAAAATGAAAACACATATACATTCCTTTTATTATGGATCTATCAGTATTATATATATACACTAATGGAATTTCTTTTGTAGAATGGAAGTCTAGTTAACAAATAGCTTCATAACCAAGATGATGTTGGTTTGAATTTGTAGTTATATGATTCTAATTGATAATACACTCTTTGAAGTGGGTTCTTATCTTTATCTTGTTTTTCAATGTTAGATCAGGGGTTTAAGTGTGTGGTTAGTGCTTTAGGTTCCTCAAAGCACAAATGACGTGTAGTCGGGATGTGGTTGGGACCCGTGCTAAAAGAAACATCGACATCATAGCCTTATGTGATGTTCGCGGTTTTATAAGTAATTGTAATTCAGTTTCAGTTGGTTCTACCTTGTGAAAGAACCCGGTGTTTAGCTTAGTACCGGAAAAGGAAGTAAGCGACGTGTAAAGGTTTTCTCCACCTTGAAGGGAGTTTGTTTCTTAGTGAAAGATATCTCTCGAGTAAGCAACTCGAGGAAGTGGAGTAGGGCAAGGATAAGGATCTCTTGCAAACCGAACCACTATAAACACTTGTGTTATGTGGTTTGATCTTTCATCTCTTTATCTCTAGTTTATATTGTGTGATAACTTAATTTGTGATTGTTTCCCTTTGAATAAACAAATTAAACAAAGAAACGGTAAAAACTATTCAACCCCCCTTCTAGTTTTCCACAATTGGCATCAGAGCTACGTTACTCAAGATTTTTAAAATAAACTGTATTTTAAAACTTGAAACGATCAAATCGATTTTGAAAACTTTAAAGAAGGGAAATCCTTGCAAAGATCACCAGACCTCAAAAAAGTTTTTATAGTTCGGAAAAACCATTTTTAAAATGTCAAAAGACTCAGATCTAGCTAGACACAATATTTCACCTAAAGCTCCTGATGAATCCATTTCTAGTAAGTATTTTGACAGGAAAGATCTTGACCCAAAATGGAAAGTTAAAACAACAAATATTGAAGATTCTAGGGATCATTCAAGGATGACATTGGACGAGCTCATAGGATACCTCAAAGCTCATCTAGCAATAATTGATAAAGATTCGGAGATACCTATAGGCATAAAGGAGTGGATAGCTTCTAGCACTATAGCCAGATCCAGTTTCAACAGTGAAGATGTGCTAAAAGACAACAAGGTGGATAGTACGGCTAACATAACAAGAAAGGTATTCTCTGACTCTTCATATATATTTAATGAATACGACACATTAGATATAGAACACAATAGATTAAGTAAGCTCATTATAAACGTCATAAGTAAAAATAAGATCTTGAAAACCAAAGAAGAATACTTGATGAATAAAATACATAAGTTGAAAGAAAAAGTTAAAAGCTTGGAAGAAAATATGATAACTGAATGTTGTTCATCATGTCAAGAAATAAAACTTGAATTAGAGTCACATAAACTCACACTAAACAAATACATAAAACAAAATCTCAAGTTTCAAAGATTCAATAGACACATAAACTGTGTAGATGACACTATGAGAATTCTTAAAACATCTCATGGTAACTTCAAGCCTGATTTTATGGAAAATGGTCATTTAAGTGATTTTGAAAGTCAAACGATAAATGAAAATCAAATCACACCAACTGAGTTGGTAAACCGCGGATCCCACGGATCCAAAACTTTGGATCCGCGTAGTATAAACAAAGGATCCGTGAGTACAGTAAAAACATTGAAAAATCAAGATTCAAAAACGATCAAAGACAGAGATATAGTTAAAACAACAGTAAAATCATGTTCATACATAGGAAATGAGCTTAGTAGACAACTACCATTTGACTATCTCGGAGATATTAGTGAACCATGGTAATATGTTGTTTAACCCAAAAAGGACCCATGAGATATTGGGGACCAAACACTCAAGTTTTCTTTAGGTATGCTTAAAAGGATTTGGTCTTTATGATCTTACTTAATCCCAAGATACATTGATACAAAGGTATCTTCTCTAATCACTAAAGTGCTCATCCTGATCAATAGCACTTTTGGTATTAATCATCAAAAAGGTATGAACTCTCATAACTCTACTCATAATGGTTATTCTCATAGATAATTCATGATTTCATAACTATTTGTGGTATGATAAATTATTACTACATATGTAATAATAGAAATTCTATGTGTATAAGATAGGATAATTACTATGAAAAGTTTTTTAAAAACTTTTGCTAAAACCGGATATAACACCTCAAGACAAATGTCGTCTCATATTCTTATGTTATATCTCAAAACACTTAGGAAATACCCATACATGGATAAGCTCTTAGAACTTGTAAGAACTCTAACCAAGATAAGATTTAACCAACACATTTGTGATCATCACATCCATAAATGTTCCTAAGTAAGTTCTAACTTAATTATTCATAACCTTAAAAAGTACTTGGAAGAAAATTAATTTTAGGATAATCTCACCATATTATAAAAGCTTATCTCTCCATAACTCATAATGATAATACATTGGTCTGATTAAAAAACATTGAGATTTAAATAATTTAGTTTTTCTCTAGAATCTAAGTGAGATTGATAACTATAGAAATAAGAGCATTAATCAAAGAACATATAGGAAAAACATACTCTCCTATTTTTGTACACACTAGCTTTAATTATAGAAACACAAACGAACTTAGTAGAATCTCATCTCCTTATCAAGATGTGCTATGACCATAAATCATGTATGATAAGTAAAACTTCAAGTGCCAAACAACTAGGAATGTTTTAACTCATCTCAATCATAAAAATTATCATTCGCGTTAAGGATCATAATAGTAAATTCATTGGATAACCTTAAAAAATAGTAATACATTAAGTAGAACACCAAACCTTATGTATAACTATCATTCTTAGATCATAAATAAATTAGGTAGATCTCTAAACATATTGTGTACCAATGTGAGACATTGTACAACAAGTCACTAAGAAACTAACGTTCCTTGATACTTAAGTAGTTAAGGAGAAGTGTGGAGAAAATACCCGTAGTTTGTGTCTTTAGTCTCTATTACCAATCTTCTCCTGTTTCGTCAACCTTGAAATCATTCATTACTTAGCTCGAACCGGTTTCTCAAAAAGACTACAGTGGTAAATCCTCTTACAAACATCTCAAGAAAGAAATCTTCGTTCCTTACTAAACATACTAACATTTAGAAGTAATTAAAACATTCGTCCAAATCTTAATTTAACAAAAATACCACAACCTTGTTCTGATCCTGCGGATCCAATTGACAACAAAGGCGGAACCCTTTTTAAGGATCTGCCGAATCCGTGAGTTGTCAAATTCAACTATGAATTACCAAACACTCCTTACTGCACTACACACTTAATTAAACTCTCAAAATCAACTCATAATCGACTCTCATCATTCCTAACTCAAAAATTAGATCTTTCATCTCATATCAATTCGTGCTTGATCACTCACTGTAAGTTCACTAATTCATCTCAAATTCAAAATTAGGGTTCATGCTATTTCAATAATTCATTTTAGATTACTATTCTTAATTAGACACTACAGATAAGTCTTTTGTCAAAAATTAATAGGAATTCCATTTTGTTTAAACTCTTTAACAAAACAAAACCAAAGAAACCTTCTCTAAACAATTAGAATAAATTTTCTTTCAAAAACCCCATAAGAAGTCTTTTCATAATTAGATAAAATGAAACATTGCTAATACAAAATCAAAGAAAACGTCAAACAGAAATGTTTGGGGTATAAAGTGTTTTGTCACAAAACATATTTTTCAAACATCATAGATCAAAACTAACCACACTTCCATATTTTTCCACAGTTCATGTATTTTAGATTAGTGTAACTAAAACTATTAAATTGTTTATGACTAGGAAAATCATGCCTCCTGCCACTAACTACGATCACAAGAAAACAAAGAAGTACCTACCCAAACATCATCAAACAAAAGGACTCACAGAAGCGCAAGTCCAACTTTTCAAATCTTTAGAAAGTCGGTATGTTCATGAGGGTAGAACCATAGACTCTTCATTTTTAGAAGAAACAAACATTCGTGAACAAATGGCCACCATTCAATTTGATTCACTTCTCGACATAGATGAACCTATCATTCCTCGATTCATTCTCGAATTTTATGCCTCAGTAAAACTTATTTCTGATGATAATGGATCATTTAGCATCAACTTCAATGTAAACCAAAATTCCTACAATTTTCCTTTAGACCATTTTGGGGAAGTGTTACACATCCCAAGTGAAGGAACATGCTTCTATTCTGACAAATGGTCCTTAACCATTCTAAATTCACATCTAGGAAGGGAACATCCTTACGACACTCCCCTAACTCCTAAAGAAATTATCCGAGATCATCTTTTTAACACTAGAACCAATCCAATTAAGAAACTTCGGGGGAAAGATGTCAATCAAGATCCATTTGCCATGGAACTCAATGAACTCAAACCTGAGTTCAAAAGACTCGAAGAAATTCTAAGATCAAATGTCATTAGTACTATTGGTAACAAAGATCACGTGAATGCTGGACTATGCTATATGCTCTATTGTATTTCAACTCATCAAAAATTCAATCTTGCTTACTATATCGCCAAAAGAATGGTTGATATACGTGTCCTAGGGAAAACCACATTACCATATGGAATGCTACTCACTCGTTTGTTCAAAGCTTCCATTCCTATCCTTCCAAATTCTGTTGGTTTTGTCCCAGATTACCCCGAAATCAAACACACCTTTGTCCCTCTTAGTGACCATAGAGTGAAAGTAGGAAAAGGGAAACGAGCTTGTCTCTCATCTTCATCTTCATCAGCTAGTGACGAAGATGGATTACCCAACTCAAAACTTCCACTATTAGATTACTTAAGTCAACTTCCATCTCTCAATAATGAATCTGCGGAAAGCCGACAAACAAAGGGAGTTCTAAAGTATGCTGGACGATGGATGATGAAACTCCGAAAGGATCAAAAGAAAATACTCAAAATATTAAAAGAAAAGCGAGAATAAATGAACGTTTGGAACAGTTGTTCTTTAGATATTATATGATCATATTTCTATGTTTGTTTAGACATGTCTTTAGTACTTTATGCTTATGTGTTCTTGCTCAACTTTAACTGATGATAATGCTCATGGTTATCAATTTTCCAAACTTATGTCACTGTTTGGGTTAAAACATCGTTCATGATGAAGTTTAAATGATAAGGTCTATTTTTATACTTGATTGTGTTTTATTTCTTATATGAGAACTAACTGATCATTGCAGATTGATAACACTCAGGGTTATCAATTTACCATATCTAACCCTATGTTTGGCTTAACTGCTACAACAGTAAGTTTCTAAGAACGAATTAACCTATGATCAATCGTGCGTTTATATTATCACACTTAGTTGTTTTGCTATACATATTAGATGTTACGTAAGGTCTAGATGAATTTTCAGGTTTTTATCATAATATAACAAGTCTTCTGTTTAGTTTTAGAAAATTAAGGTACGGATCCGACGGATCCTTAAAATTGGATCCGCCAAGGCTTATCGTTGGTTCCGCCATCCTCTAACCTGCGGATTTGGCGGACCCCTAACTTTGGTTCCGCACTTGATACTACTTGGATCCGCAGCTTTCTCAGTAAGTCTAAAACTTTTTCGACTCATCTCAATTCTTAAATCTTAGTGTTTAGTATCATTTAGGATTCATTCTCTGATCATAATTCATCTTAGAATCATTTAGGAATTCTTGAAAAACTTAGGAACAAAATTTCCCACCATAATTGAAATTTTTGAAATTTAGATATGAGTTACCAAACCAATACAATTAAGGAACCCTTTTTAGGGATCCGTCAAATCCGTGGAAATATCAAATCATCAGACTTTCCACTATCTTCTTGTATTAACTGCAAATCCACAACATATTACTCAACCAAAGCTCAATGGATTGACTTCCTTGATATGACCTGCACAAATTTTTGTTCCAAATCATTAGAAACCAACATTCTCTATTGGATTCACATCAAATCCAAACACACTGACTCACACAACTTCTGTATATAAATTAGCACTTTAGGATCATCACTTCACACAACAACCATTTCCTCTCCTGTACATCTTAGCTATCATACTTCACCATGACCAAGTCAAACAACTCTTCCATGTCTAGACCATACAGACGAACAGCTAGAATTAGTGTCAGACCTTATTGGTATGCAAACCCACTTCGTAATGTAACCTTTCCTGTTAGATCCACAAACACCACAACAACTCCTATTACGACTCCCATAATCAACATATACTCTTCTTCAAATTCACCCGCTACAAACTCATCCAATACCACAACATCACCTCCTACACCACTCGCTCCCGCTCCACCACAACCTAAGAAGTCTGCATTATCACTATCCTCACCAAAACTCAAACCTATGGAACTCTTTAGGACACCACCAACATCTCCACAACCACATCTTGAAGAATTAGAAGATCTTCAACTTACATCAACCACTTCTCCACAAATAAGTCTTGAAAACTTAGAACCCATGATAGTCCATCCTCTTCATCCGAAGATTCATGAACCTCAATACCATATCACATCAATTATCAACACAACAATTGCCACACCAATTGTCACTTCACCAAGTGTTTCCACAACAATTGACTCATCACCACAATCATCACCATCCAAAGATAAAATCTCATCACCATCTTCAAGCTTAATAATAGACCCATCACATGACATAATTACCACTCTTCAACACTTGGATGAATCAATGTGGATCAATAAAACAAACACTCAAGATGACAACAATATTGTCTCCAACCTCTATGACACTAGTAATTTAGAAACCAAATGGCTTGCCTCTATCATGTCATCATCAAAACAAGAAAAATAGAAGTTTGTAGTATCATCGCAATAATTATTTTTGAGATTTTATCATCTCTAGGAACCTTCATAATTGTATGTTTGAGACTATTCGTCACAAACAAATTTTCAATGTATAATTGTGCTCTAAAATATGATATCTTGTTATGACACATAAAGTGATTTAGGCATACAAGATGAACACCCTTTAAGATTAGTCAATACTATCATCATAACACCTTATTAGCTCAACATTATAGTTCTGCACCAAAACCTCATGAAAACACGATCATGTGTTTAACAAACCTCTTAAATGAGATACATTAAGTCTCCTTAGAATTTGACTAGGATTAGTGAAACCAAATGAGTAGTTATAAGTGAATAGACCTTAGCATGAACCTTCGTTTGATCAAAAACGACAAAACATGACCAAATAGATTTTGGTCCCACGGAACCCTTCGATAAGAAGGACGGAACCAAAATTTTGGTTCCGCCCAATCCGCGGGTACCTGATCAGCTTTTAACCATTCAGAAACCAAACAACCTTCTTGTAACCAACGAATCTAGAATTTTCATCTTAATCTCACAACTTAATTGTCTAGAACACCATCATAGGATCTCATCCTCTTCATTCTTGATACATATCAAGCACGACATTGTCAGTGCAAACAGAACCATCATTCTCAACACGTTATTCCAACCAACACTCTTCAATACCTTTATAGCATTTGCATTCGAACACTTATTATGGCACGATTCATCATCTTTGGTAGATGATAATATCACAACCTTAACCATCTTCAATACCTTTATAGCATTTGCTATACATTAGTATTTATGAATTCATTGTATTCTTTAAAACCACCACCTTCCATCATCTTTTTCACTAATCATCAACCTCATGGATTAGCGAAAAACCTACTTGCATCAACCTTTAGTTATCAATTAAATTATCACTAGTAAACTAACACCACCACTAGCATCACTAACTTAACTTCACTTCATATTCTCATCAAAGGCATTTGTTTTAGGACTTTTTATTTCTTTCTAGGATGCCTTTTTATTATTACTTGTAACATCATTTCATAATTGTGACTTTTGTCACAAAATTTTTAATATCTATGAATGTGATGATTTACGCTTATGAGTGATCAACATATTGCATATTATCATTCTCAGTGTGAACTAACATTCTTATATAGCATATATTATACCTTGATTATGATTGCCTTAGGTACAAATTATGATCAGACACTTACTTTGACTTTTAAAAGTCAAAACATATTGAAAGGCTTGTTTAGGAGAATAATTCACAAGCATTCTCATTCATTACTAACACTTCATTTGCAGCATATCATACCCTTCAAAGTATACATTGGTACTCAAGAAATGAGGAGTATACATCGAGGGGGAGCATTTCATTAATTTTTCATATTCTAACCATTTGTCTTGTAGGTTTATGCATCATTTACTTGTTACTCCATTTAGGGGGAGTATAAAACAAGGGGGAGCTTTAAAGTTCTCAAAATCGCATTCCGCTACGCTACTCTTTTTGTTTCGACAAAAAGGGGGAGAAAAGAAAAAGGATTAAGTTTGCATAATTAGTTCATACTAAGTTATTTCATAATAGTAATCAAAATTTGAATAACTAAAAACTTAATCTATATTTTTAAAAGGACTTAAACTATATTTACTTGTTTGCTTAAAAATATAATTTATGTTTTGTCATCAACAAAAAGGGGGAGATTGTTAATACAAATATCGTACTAAAAACGTTATTTATATTTTACGATCTTTGCTTAATGTTTTGTTCATGACAAACACAAAGTATATTCCTTAAGCAAATTATAAATACTAGTTAAAGACTTTTTCAAAACACATCTTTTATATAACATGATCACTAACATTAAATTACATATACATGTGTATTTCCTTTAATGGAAACTTTAATTTAAAAGTTACAAAGTGACATCATGGTATACATCACAAATACAATCTTGGTAAGATTGTGTGATATCTTGATTAGATACTCAAGTTAATTAGTTGACTTTGGAAGATGTTGATTTGACAACACAAGGATATGGAAAGATTTCTTATGCAACATTAGCTGTCATCCCACGGATCCAAGTCTATACAAAGACGGATCCCTTCTGAGGGATCCGCCGGATCCGTAGGAGCCTTTCTTTGTTTGCCTATAAATAGCAGGCTTGGCATTTGATCTAATCATCCACTTAGAAAAGAAAAACACATACATTCACTTTAGTTACTAACCACAGTAGTTATATATATCATTGATGTTTCTTTTGTAGCAAAGAAGATCAAGTTAACAAGCTTCAAACAAGCAGACTGTTGTGAAGTTGTAGTATAGGTTCTGTGTAAACACTTTGAGTGTCTCTTATCATTTGTATCAGTTAGATCAGTAAGTGTGGTTAGTGCTTTAGTCCTCAAAGCACAAAGAGAGTAGGGAGTGGTTGTACCCGTGTAAAGAACTCGACATCTAGCTTAGTGTCGGTAAAGTAAGTAGGCGGTGTCAGGTTGGTTCTACCTTGTGAAAGAACCCAGTGTTTAGCTTAGTACCGGAAAAGGAAGTAAGCGACGTGTAAAGGTTTTCTCCACCTTGAAGGGAGTTTGTTTCTTAGTGAAAGATATCTCTCGAGTAAGCAACTCGAGGAAGTGGAGTAGGGCAAGGATAAGGATCTCTTGCAAACCGAACCACTATAAACACTTGTGTTATGTGGTTTGATCTTTCATCTCTTTATCTCTAGTTTATATTGTGTGATAACTTAATTTGTGATTGTTTCCCTAGAATAAACAAATTAAACAAAGAAACGGTAAAAACTATTCAACCCCCCCTTCTAGTTTTCCACAACTTGGTATGATCAACTTCATTTATATTACTGTGTTCTATATTTGCATGTTTAATCCATGAATAATTTATTTATTCTAAAATTGTCCATTGCCAGTTGACGATACGGGAGTATCATCAAATTAAGGCAAATGTGAGCGTGTTGGTGATTATTTACCAAACTCACATGTTGTTCATTGTGATGAACATTGGATTGACCCAACCTACGAGCATTCACTACATGGATCGTCGTCAATAGTGAATCTCGCAAGTGGTTATGTCTGCTATCCTTAGACTTGAGATGCAAGTAGGTCTTGCATGTGTGGAATTTCATTCCTTGATATGGTTAAACGCTGTCCTGAATAAGGTAGTTATAAAAACCATCATCAGGAGTGATATGAAGCATATGAATGACACGTGCAGTCAAAACAGGATTTGTTCCTCCACATGTTATGGAGTTAGATACTATTGGGCCCCTCGATGAATTGGACAGATATTTGTATGGCCGTACCCAAATGAGATTAAGATGAATCTTGATCTACTGGTAATCTTGTTCAATATCTATATCGAGAAACATAATAGTTGAACTATTAGAATGACATTTGATCCATGTCTAATGTTCAACATGGTATCTGTAACAAAAGGATAGATGACATATAAACCATTTAAATGAGACGTTTAAGAAACTACTCTCACATATTTCTAGGGGCATTGGCGTGTTGCTAGACGCTAACCTTTGCTTGTATAATTACTTATTATTATGACGTCGCAAATGGGAGCTGTTGGAGTATGCTCGTGTCATAATAAATAATTATATGGCTAGACATATGTGAGCCTATGGGGTCACACACTTATACACAGAGACATCATTTTATAGATTCTAATTATCGTATTTACAATATATAAACGGCTATGTAACTCGGGATCTATATCGGGCCATCAAATACTAAGTTAGACTTAGTGTTATTGGATTGGACCAACAATGGGCAAGCCCATTGAAGGCCCTTATAGTGGCCGGCCATATGGAGGACATGGAAGAAAGATTTGATCTTTCAATGGTGCTAAGTGCAACATCTAATTGATAAGATTAATTGCCAATTAAATCAAATCAATTAGAATTATAACTTACAAAAATCAAGGAGAGAAAATCTCCTCCCACCCCTCTAAAACTCACGGCATCAAACCCTCCTCCATCTAGGGTTTTGATTTTTCCATCTCACTTTTACAATACATATTGTATTTGTTGTTAATTGATAGTTACAACCGTAAGACTAGCATCTAATTGGTGATCGAGGAAGTGTAGTGTGTTCATCCTAAGAGGAGATCAACATCATTGATCTCTTGGGTTTCTTGATCTTCCATTGGTGATATTGGTGATTGCTAGTGACCCCTGAATCACGCTACAAAGGTATAACACTTGTATTCATTTTGTGATTGATCATATGGCTATATGGATTCGTTGTTGGTGATGTTATCCGCTGCATTTATATGTTTAATTTGTTATTATATATTTGACATCGCCTATACTTTCGTGTTTTACACTTTTGATGATTCGGACCAGAAAGAGGTCAAAATCATGATTTAAAATCGATACAGAAACATTTTTATCAAATGTCAACGGATAAAAACATAAGAAAAACGGACGAAAACGTAGAATAATAGACGAAACGAATAAAAGTGTATGAAAACGGATAAAACGTGAGAAAACAGAAAAAACGGATAAAAACGTGAGAAAAATAGATGAAGACGTATAAAAACAGACAAAAACTGATAAAAATGTATGAAAACGTGAGAAAGACGGATGAAAACGTGTAAAAACGGACGAAAACGAATGAAAACGTATGAAAAACAGACGAAAAATGGATAAAAACGTAAGATAAACAGACGAAAACATATGAAAAACGGACGAAAACGTAAGAAAAACGGACGAAAACGTATAAAAACGGACGAAAACGTATAAAAACGGAGGAAAAATGATAAAAACGTAAGAATAGTCAATGAAGACTAACGATGCAAATATTTTAACTCAATGAGGACTAACAATGCAAATATTTTAACTCTTGTTAGGAGATAACGGAAAATAATTTGCATCGTTAGTCCCCATTGACTGATATTGCTACCGGAGTGATGGTTTTGTGCCAACTTTAATTACTAACGGAGGGATGATTTTGTGCCAAAAAAAAACCATGAGGATGTAAAGCGAAACACGAGACAAACCACAAGAATGTATTTTAGACTTTACTCTTTACCCTATTAAGATGTAGAGTTTTAGTTAGCCCCTTTGACATCTATTACTTGACATAGTTAACCCTAATTTTGGATATGTTGTTCAAAATCTTTAAATGAAGATAAAACTAACATCCATAGTTGTAGCTAAAAAAACTCAAAAAAATCATATACGTAGTGCAATTTTTTAAAGTACCATTCATAATCTCATATGTTATATTCTTTACATATTAAAAAATGTACTAAATACCTTTTGGTTACATAATTAGTTATTTAGTTCGGAATCGTGAGATTTTCTAAATAATTCCTCTAAATAATTCCTAAACTAAAGAGTTTATTTTGATGCCGTTCAAAAAAAAAAAAAAAAAAAAAAATTATTATAGAAGTAGGACATTCAAAAAAAATTGCACAACTTGTCATTGTTATTGTAACATAAATAGAATTTGACGCATGACAAAGTAAAACTCAGCCTTTCATGAATAATTGTTTTGGCGATCTATTAATTGTATCTTACTATTATATGATAAATAATTATGGCTCCCTTAACTCAAAATCCTGGCTCCGTTTTCACAGGCAGAGCTACATGAGGACCGGTGAGGGTCCCGGCCCCCCGGCCTAAGTCCGTTAGCGTAATTATTTGCGATTTCATGTGTAAAAAAAAATCTTTTTCATCTCGGCCCTCCCATCTAATGTTTTTACGGAAAGAAATTTGTTTCGCCCCTTTTGCAAAAAATTTTCTAGCTCCGTCACTGTCCGTTTTTGTATGTTGGAGTTTTCGATTCTAGAAATTTTATAAAATGTGACAGAAAAAATAAAATTACACAGTACCTGCGTTGGTGTACTGGATCAGAAAACAAACCAAAACAATTCCGAAATAGGTGAAGCTATTCCACAAAGTCCAAAAAGTTTTAAGGAAAATGAAAGATGGGCCTATTTTCATTTTGACTCTTGAAGATGTCCGATATGAAAAGTTTGTAAGAAAAAGCTACTCCCTTAGGCTAAGCGGAGTGGAGCGATTTCCAGGCGATAAGCCCTTGGATCGCCGGTGGATCGCCGCCGGATCGCCGGCTACACCGCCCCCCCCCCCCCCGGCGACTTGGGCCTCAGGCGATCGATATGGATCGCCGGTTCGTTCTGTGCTTCTGTCTTCAATGTGAGTATATATATGTGTACTTCTGTCCTAATGTGAGTATATATATGTACATGGATCGCCTGCTACACCACCCCCGCTATTTTTTGAGGCTACCCAACATGCTGACTAGGCGCCACGTGTCGCGAGTCGCCCCTTGGTTGGGTAGCCCCATTCCCTTCAGTCTTATATTCTATTAAAAAGTTTCCGGATATTCTGGAACCCATCCCAATATAAAGAAAGGTTGTATGTTTAAAGTTACTTTTAAACACATAGCAGTATAGCAGCATAGCAGTATGCATACAAGCCACACACACATTCATACACGCTAAAAATCTGTATGTGTTTATATGAATATCGGTAAGTGACAACATATTTAAACACGAAAACATTTTTTTCACGTTATACCGAAGAAAACTAAAGAAATAAGTAAGAACATCGTTGGAGTAATATACAAAAATCATCCATCTCATATGTTCAAAGGTATAATTATTCTTCAAATATATTAAATTTACTGTTCATCTATTTTTCTTTGTTTCTTTACAGTATTCGTTCATGATGTCGTTAACATGTTAGATGGCCTTACATGTTGCTTAAAACTTTGAATTATAAATATCATCAAATTGTTCTGTATTTAAGAAATAAAAGGTTTGACCAATCCAAATACATCTAACATGGAATATCATCTATTTTGTCTTGAATCATGGAAAGGTGATACTTTTGGACTATGACCATTTTCATGAAATTCTTGTGCTTTTTCTGAAAGTGACGCTTCTCCTATTAATTTAAGTTAAATACTTGTTTGGATAAATGCGAGTAGTGTTACAACTATATTTTAGACAAATAATTGATTCAATTATTTCTCACATCAACTTACAAAAATGACATGTAAGCTATAAGGACTGAAGTTTTGTACACATTTTAGGAGTAGATTGTTGTGTGCATGAATATCTAGAACCTTATGTATAGAAGCTAAACATAAGCACACAATTGTCAAGACAAATTTTAGTTCTAGAGACAAGAACTTATCTGAATGAAAGTCGTTTCTATTCAGTTTAAAGCCAAAGTCTTAATCATAGTGTTTTACACTAATTTTTTATTTTTATTTATTTATTTTTATTTTTTTTGCATAGAGAGTAGAAGACACATGTCAGTCGTGACCCTATCGATCACTTGTTAGAACTCTTGTCACATACAACTACGTACAAGAGGAATAGGAGTGATCGAATACTGACCTACTTCTATAACTAAAGGAACAAAGAGTAGTAAAAACTACATATAAAATTTGTATATATGGAGTTAGATTTTAACTCTCCCACATCCATTTGAAATCATTCTTGTCTTGAACTTTTTTGACAACTCATAAGCCCACATTAACAAAAAGAAAACATGAAAAAGAGAAGAATGTTCATTTGCTAGATCCATCTACACATTCTCTCTAATCATCATACACCCACAAACAACTAAAAACACAATTTAGTGCACACAAACAAATATATAATCTAATCTAATGTATCTCTCCTAAAATATTAAAAAGTACAGATGTATCTTCTTTAATCATTTCCTCATTGTCCAATTTTTATATATAATATTCCTCATTTTTTATAGTAGCGGCCGATACTCTCATTCTCCATTTTAAGCTACTTCACAAAGTGCTTATTGATTACATAAACTCACTTATTGTACGCAGTAATACACATTTTACATCAATTTGAAATAACTATGTTGATGCCAAATGTTGCTTAAACTTACCATGTTCATTCAATATGATGTGCAAGTGCAACCACTGTTGAAGTACAAATGATATTCAATGGATAAGAGTTGAACTCTGAAACATTTAAAAGAAGACAAAAAGTGAAAAAGACATAGAGGCCCCTCACTTTCAATAGCTTTTGTCAATCAAACTATTCTGTATTTCTCTCAATTAATTACCCAAACATAAAAAGACACAAGCCGTCGGGTACCCTTTATACTCACTCAGGCCGGCCACACCACTTATTATACAATTTTAAACAACTTTTTCATTCTTAAAGGATGTAAACTGTAATTAACATAAATTCAATGGACCAAATACAAACAACCCCTATAGTAATTTACTGTTTTTTTCAACTTCAGAATCTGGCATCTTCAAAGCCGTGTAAGTCGCTGACTCTATTTACCGACTTTCTCATCATAGCCACTTTAGCCAGCTTATCAGCCACTCTCCAAGCCGATGTCGGCGTTAACGGCTCACCTTTCTCATCCGTATAAACCGGCGCCACTTGAGCCTGAATTTTACGCCTTCTTTTCATTTCACTCAGCTCAGCTTCCAAGCCGAACATAAACTCATCAGGAGCCGAACTCCCCTGCTGAATCAACGCACGAGCCGAAACAAGCATGTGATACGCACCAACTATATCATTACGCTCGCTTAGCCGTCGTGACTCGGCTAAAGCTCGAGTCGTAATGAATAAATTCCTCAACCGTTGGATCGTTGGTGAAGACGATCTAACGGTTGATGGTTTTGGTACCAGCAATGACTGTTGGTTACCGTAAATAATCTCCTGAGAAAATGATTCCCTGAAACTGCATCGCACGGATAGTACTGTGTGGGCCCTCACTGATGGAACTCTTAATTCAATTAGTAATTCTTTTTCTTCATCGGTAGACAAGTTTCCTATATGTACGGTGCTTGATCCAAGAACGATCGGATGCGGCGTACGTGAATAAACCGCCGCGATAACTGCCGGTTCAAGAACTCCGAGATTTAACCGGAGATCCTGAACCGGCGCGTGCAGTAAATTGTTGATGAATTTCACTAACACGTGATCTTCGGTCACGGTTAGTGTTAGTGAGTGGACTGGAATGTCCACTCGCGCGTGAGAGACACGCACCGATGATAGTGATGATGATTCGTTCAACATCACTTCTGATAAGAGGATGATTGTACAGAATGTGTTTTTCTCACGGCGATCTTCTAATACTTTAACTGCTTTCTTAACTGCGTCTTTCGCATTTGACGAACCTTCTAGAACAGCCATTGCTTCGACGATCCGACGCGCGGATCTTCGACCAGTGATTGTCATTCTTCGTAACGGTAATAACCGTTTCGAATACGACGAAAATGCTACAATAGATAACCGATCGGATGACGTAAGCGACGAAACAATTGATCTCATTGCTTTTTTAATAACATGAAGCTTTTCAGCAGTCATTTTACCGCTAACGTCGACGACGGTGACGAGATCAACCGGAGACCGATGACGTGAGTTTTCACGCGCCGGTGGAGCTTTAACTTTCATTAAAACTGCATATGTTTCGTTTCTACGCGAAGCAGCGATCACCGCTGCTTCAGGTAGCAAACAAACTTGAACATTTTTCAAATTATCATCATTCACACAAAAACCTTTAAATTCACTTATTACGTCATCTTCGCAATTCTCATCAGATTCAGGTATCGGATTAAACCGAGCTTGTGGAGTTAGGCAGGCTAACGGCTCATCGTCATTGTAAACTTTCAACTGCTTCGTAACATCCTCCGTATATCTCGTAGCCAATTTCTCTCTAACTTGCTCAATATCAACAAACTGATCGTTACGAGATTGATCTTCAACGGATAATAACGGCATTTCTTTCCATAAACAGCTGCAAACAGGACATGATAAGCTCCCGTGCTTATTCACGTGATCAGAAATACAAACAAAGTGAAACGCGTGAGAACACTCCGCTGTGAAACACGCGCTTCCGTGGCCTTTAGTCACGCGCTGTAAGCATAACCCACACCTACGCTGCATATTCATATTCATAGACAATATTAGTTTTAGAAAAAAAATATTAACAAAATATTCAATAGGTTTGAGTGAGTGTAAATATATTAGTATTATAATTACCGTGTGAAGACGTAGGCTGGATTTTAGAAAATAAAAAGGTGACCGTGGACTATTGGTATGGCATTGAAGCTTTGGAGTGTTGGGTAATGATGATGGAGATGGTGTGGCAGTAGTGGTTGTTCGACAACGGAGTTTAGGTGTGGAGGGATTTGATAACGACGTAAAAAATTTGAATCTGGAATTGGATTTAGGAGTTGTAATAGGAGTATTGCAATTGCTGTTTGAATTAATATCAAGGCTTTCTTCGATATTTGTTGAATCTGCTTGTTCTCGAGGGATTGATGTACAAAAAGCTCTTCTCCATCCTAACACCATCCTGGTATTTGTTTCTTCTTGCTATTCAAATTAAGTGGTGTTGTATGAAATATTGAAATGAATATCTGTTATTGTTATTGTTGTTGGTTTTTTTATGTGGAGTTTTGGAGGTCAATGTCACGTATCAAAGACAGTAGAATTTATTATATATAGTGGTGCAACTACTTGTCTATATCATCAAGGTAATTTCCTTTTCTTCCTCTTTGCTTTTTTATAACATTATTCTAGCCCGGCTCTCCATATTAGGTATTTTAATACAGTATAATTGTTTTGATGTATAATAAAATTTTGAAATGAATGTCTATTAATAAAAGGTGTAGCATTTATGGTTTGGTGACTATTAATTCCAACGAGGATGTAAACCCGCGCTTCGCTGCGGAGCGTTCGGCTACAGAAGTATTTTAAGCTTCGTTTGGTTTAATTTTGTTTAGTAAAAGTCTGTTTCGTTTACACATGTAATTTAAGGCCGAAAGCTTATTTAGAAAGATCTTTGATCATTGATTTACAATTACAAACCCCCTAACTAAGGTCATAAGAAGAAATTCGTTTTTATATTTAGATTAATCACAAAACTACAACAACTTATCCTCCATAAATCTCTTATAGAAACACTGATGGAGGACTCAAGCCCAAGTATATTTGAATAAACTTCAATCGTTCCAGCTTCTTATCATCTGTTCTACAAAACAGCAGCTAAACAGTTTTAATACAGAGGATTAGCCCAAACCTGAAGCCATACAATAAGATCAGATAAGCGTAACCAAGCCTAACCACCTGGAGTTAACCATTTAGCCATTTCTACAAAAGACTTAAGAAGAGAAGACCTGAAGACACCCTTCTTTTACTTTTCTTCGTTGAATTCCAAGTGGATCTGCAAGAAAAGAATGTAATCAACTTCTATAGAAGAAACATGACATGCATTTACTAATATCTAAGTAGACCAAAAAAGTCAAATAAACAGTTTACTTGGTTTACAACAATGACCTGTAAGAAAGCAAAATATTAACATGTTTGGGCTTTCTTGCGGCCTTTTATTCCATTAATGTGGGTAGTGACTGGATTTTTCTTCATCATTGTCCCAAACAGCGATTGGTAACCATTTTGTGGTGAGTTGTTTATAATTCATTGTTCTACTGATCATTTTTCCTTCCCCAATGTTACAACTACAATAGACCCAACCCAAATTGAATTGTCTTGCTATCTGAATTATAGTATACTTAATATGAAGTAAAGTGTTAGCTGCACTATGTGTATTACATTCATTATTCCACTAAGGTCTTTTCATTTCCGAGAGTACCAACAGTAGGGAAATAGTGAAAGGTGCAACAAAGATGAAGTATCTTGGTTATGTATCTTTCTTTATGCAATTTCCTAATCGGCTCCTACCTGATCTCCTAACAACATCCTTAAATAAAAAAAGCTCACCAGATGTTGGATGCACAAAAATAAGCCTTCCTATAGCATGTCTAAATCAGTTAACCACTCTTATTAACTAATGTACCCAACACTATAGTCTAATAAAACCGTGGCACAACTTATTGTGTCCTGTAACACAGAAATACAAAGACAGAAATGCATGAGAAAGCTATAAACTGATCATATAATTTACTTTTTTATGTACCTTTGAAAGGAGAACATTGATGCCACCATGTTTTTTATCCCAGCAAAATTCATCCACGGTGTCTCCAGCCGTGTCGTCTTTCTGACACCTTCTACAACTAAGCTGCTGCCCAAAGCAATTATCCTGCATAGGTAAAACTAACCCGTTAACAACAATGCTTGGATCCATTCGTTTAGATTGCCATTCAGTTTTTGAACTACAAAATGATAATAAACAGCAAATAAGCATTACATTTTCTCACAGTTTCCCCTTATACACATTACATTCATAATTCATAATTTAATTTCATAGTAATCTGTTTTGAGCACTTAAAAACACTCTTGGCGACTTTTAACTTATGTTGCTAATATACCTGAAAGCATTTTTATGTATTACAGATCATATAAATCCAAACAGACCCATTTTAGGCCTATGCGTAAAAAATGTACACTCCTTTCCTATCAGCGAGCTCCGACCCTTTAGTAAAATAGTAGCTTTTGTATTTCCATATATCTTTCGAGTGACAGACAAATAAAAACGCTTTTGCATACATACATCAAAATAAACTCATAATAGTCAAAAACAGAAAGTTACCCTTCATGTACACTTGCTTATATTCGTCCTAATAGCTTCCATTGTAAACTGAAGCAGCTTGTTCTACATATCGAGATCGCCTACTATTTGGTTCATCTTGGTGATGCTTTCCTGATCCCTCTATATCACTGAAATCTCAGCTTGCATTCTGATGATGTACCCTCCGAACGGGTCGAAGGACTCCCCTTCGAGCCTGTACGAAGCCTTCTCTTCCGAAGGCCCAGGACAATCTCCTAAAATGTTTCATTGGCGTAAAACCATTCATATATGAAGTGGTTACCAGTTGGGAAGCCGCCAATCGAAGCCCTAAGCCCTTCGGGGTATCTCCTTCAAAGGAACTAGGATGGAGAACCATTCTGACCTAGTCATACCCACGTCCCCTCTTCCCTTAGGCTTTCCCGCCAAGAAAGAGAACGTGGGTCACAAAGCCCTAGCGGTTACCACAAATCATGGGACGCCCCCATGATCTTCGATTTATGTGCAAGAGCTCTCTAAGGCCTATTTCTCCCATATAAATAGCTTAGACGGGAAAGAACAATGGTATGCTAACTCAACTCTCTCAATTTACTACCAACTTACCATAACACATACTTATTCGCACGCCGGAGGTGGTTCGCAGGGTCCAACCCCTGCGCAATCACTTATCGTAGTGTTTTAGTATTTCTTATTTCAGGTTAAGAACAAGCTTGGCGCAACCTCAACACCCCATATATCCTTTGATCATCATCGAAGGCCTGGTCGTGCAATTTATTGTACAATCAGTGGCGCCATCCGTGGGACCGCTACAATTGGTCTCGTTATTTCCAAGCTTATAACCAACCAACTACTTTCACTATATATCCGGCATAGATCAAGGAAGAGAAGATACTCCCCCACCGGGTTTCTCGACCTTGGCGCCAATACCAATCAAAGACTCCAACAACCTTCCCCCAATAACCGCTTCCACTTTCACAACACATTCTCACCCAGAAGTAACACCCAACCATCATGCTTCAACATCAGCCAATCCAGAGCCTGTTATTAGCCCAACCTTTGTCGAAGCCAACCACGAAGCGTTGGAATCCCTCTTAAGGGCTCGCAGAAGGCAGGTTCGGAATACTGAGATGCGGAGGGAGTTGGAATACTCAAGTGATGACTATGAGGAAGAGATGGAAATGGAGCCTAGGCCTCCGGCCCATGGAGCAACACTCTCAGCCTTAAGGATAGGGTCACCAGTTGGTCGAAGGCTAAGTAGAAGGTCCGTTGGGTTCGAAGCAGTCCCGGAGAGGGCTCCAACTAGGAGAGAAGGAGCGGTTGCCGAAGGTTCCAACGGGAGGAGCCAACGAAGGGAGGAGACGGGGGTAAATCTACCTCCATTGTTATCAACTCATCTTGGGAGAACTGAAGCAGGGGTTCCGTTGCAGCCTTCTCACGCATCAGGCGTAGAAGGCAATCCGCCTACAATTAATATGGGAGGAAATCTTTCTCCCAATGGTATGTACCCCTCGTTCCAAACTCAATCTTACCCTCAAGGTTTATATCCCCCAGTAAATGGGCAGCCTAACAACCCTAGTCTCCCTCAACCTTATGGGAATATACCCTTTGGAGATCCTACGGTGTACCCTCCGTACGCCATGGGAAACAGTTATCCGCTCGGCATGAACACACCTTATCAGTCCTACCATAGCCAAACTCCTATGGGAGTTCCCCCAAACCATAATCCGTATAATGTTGTTCCTATGTATGCACCACCCTATAATTGCCTATATTCGGACCCTATGGGTTTGGCTGCACCCTTCGTTAGGTGGATAGAGGACTACCCATTTCCTGATGGGTTGAAAATGCCTTCGCATATTGGGACTTATGATGGGAAGGGGGATCCGGACAATTTCCTACATTTGTTCGAAGGGGCTATTTAGATGCAAAAGTGGGTCATGCCTGTAGCCTGTCACATGTTTACATACACCCTAAGGGATTCTGCCCGTATTTGGTGGAATGGGCAAAAGCCTGGCAGCATTGTCAACTTAGATGATCTCAAGGCTAAGTTTCGATCACACTTCAGTCAGCAAAAGAAGTTCACAAGGACCCATCTGACGGTGCACAACATTAAACAAAAGGAAAACGAAAGCACAAGGGCTTTCGTCACCAGGTACACCGATGAAACTCTGCAGATTTTGGGTCTACATGAAGATCAGCGAATCTCTGGCTTCATACATGGTCTGCGAAATCGAAGTTTGGTGGAATTCTTATCCACTGACCTTCTGACAATTTACAAGGGGTTAATGGAAATGACATATACTTGGATTGAAGCAAAGGAAGTGTCTACTAATTGTGCTCCGATCGATAAAGAAAAGTTTTCGAAGCATTCTACGTGGGAATGGTCGAAGAACAAGAACAAAAACAGAGACAGGTTTTCTCCGTACAACAATGGTCCCAACCACGGTTTGCTAGGAAGCCTAATTAAGTCTCCAAAGGAAATACTTGCAACGGAGAGGGCTGCTAAAGCTTTCGAAGCCCCCCCCCCCTCACATGACAAGCATGGGCAAAAATAGGGATATTAGCAAGTATTGTCACTTCCATGAAGACTACGGTCATGATACGAACAGTTGCAGGGAGCTAAAGAAACAGATAGAAGAAGCTGTAAAGTCCGGGCAATTGGCACATTTGGTGAAGGGAGTAAAGAAAGGTAAGGAAAAAATATCCGACACTCAATTGACTAAAGATACTACTCCTCACGAAGCCCCAATACTCATGGTTCGTTGGGGCGAAACAAGCTTAAAAAGAAAGGTGAAGGAGCAGGAGATAAACGAAGTAGGGGAGGTGACATTTCCTCCTATTATAGGCCAAGTCCCTTCGAACGACCCAGTGGTCATCAAAGTCTTAATTTCCAACCGAGAAGTGAACAGAGCCTACATGGACTGCGGAAGCTCCTGCGAAATCATATACGAGCATTGTTTCATTAAGCTCAAGCCTTCGATCAGGTCATAACGGGTTGATTCGAAGATACCTTTGGTAGGATTCTCCGGTGAGCACTCATGGCCTTTGGGAGAAGTACCATTGGAAATAACAATTGGAGAAGGCAAGCTCGCAAGGACAGAAACCCTCACATTCGCTATTGTAAGGTCTGGCTCTCCCTACAATTTGTTGATAGGAAGAACCGCCATGCAAAAGATGGGTATTGTAGTCTCCACCATACATGCAGCGGTAAAATTTCATACACCTTATGTGATAGGAACCGTATTTTCTAGTTACAATCAAGGGAAGATAGGAGATATTGGCAAAAAGATCAAAGAAAGTCCCGAAGAGCCTCCGAAGGCCATTCTAAGTTGTACAGATGCCGAAGAACGTATTGTGGTAAATGAGCTCTATCCAGAGCAAACGGTGGTAATCGGAAAGCAACTCCCTACCAACTTCAAGGCAGACTTGGAGAAGCTACTTAAAGCCAACAAGGATGTTTTCGCATGGACGTACTCAAATATGACAGGGGTTCCTCGGACTCTTATGATCGATGGCAAGCCCTTCGGCACAGAACATAAGCTTAATGAGTTAAAGCACATGGAACCAATTAAGCAGAAATGACGAAGCCTGGCACCTGAAAGGAACGCAGCCGCTTGCAAAGAGGTTGATGAACTTGTACGAGCAGGAATTCTAAGAGAAGTAAAATACCAAACCTGGGTAGCTAACCCAGTTATGGTAAAGAAGAGTGACGGAGGGTGGCGAATGTGTGTTGACTTCACAGACATCAACAAAGCTTGCCCAAAGGACTGCTACCCTCTACCAGAAATTGATTGGAAGGTCGAATCCCTCACGGGGTTCCGTTTGAAATGTTTTCTGGATGTCTACAAAGGGTATCACCAAATACAGATGGCGGAGGAGGATGAGGAGAAGACAACCTTCTACACCGGAAAGGGTGTCTATTGCTACAAGAAAATACCCTTCGGGCTGAAAAACGCAGGGGCAACTTATCAACGGTTGGTTGACAAAGCCTTCCACAAACAAATAGGAAGGAACTTGGAAGCCTACGTTGATGATATGGTAATAAAAAGTAGAACTGAGGAAGACATACTCTCCGACATTCAAGAAACCTTCGATCAATTGAGGGCAATCAACATGAAGCTTAACCCTAAGAAGTGTTCCTTTGGCATGTAAGAAGGACAATTCTTGGGGCATCTGATTACGAAGCAAGGGATTAAGGCTAACCCTTCGAAGGTCAAAGCCATCACTGATCTACAAGCTCCGAAGTCGTTGAAAGAGGTGCAAAGCCTCAATGGGAAGCTCGCAGCACTTAGCAGGTTCCTCTCGAAAGGCGCAGATCGATCTTTGCCATTTTTCAAGACACTCAAGGGGTGTACAGATAAGAAGACTTTTTCAATGGAGTTGTGAGGCGGAAGCCGCTTTCGAAAAGTTAAAAGAGTTCATGGAAATCTTGCCAACACTTACAGCCCCAATCAAAGGCGAAGTGTTGTTCATGTACATCGCGGCATCCTTCGAAAGCATCAGTGTTGTTCTCTTAGCGGAAAGGGATAAGAAGCAAGTCCCGATCTACTTCGTTAGCAGGGTCCTGCAAGGGGCTGAATTAAATTACCCGGAGTTGGAAAAGTTGATCCTAGCCTTGGTTTATGCTGCAAGGCGTCTTCGAAGGTACTTTCAAGCTCATCCCATCACGGTATTGACTGACAAGCCAATTAAGCAGATACTATTGAAGCCTGAGAAATCAGGTAGAGTGGCCAAATGGGCCATCGAACTGGGAGAACATGAGATAGAGTACAAGGGCCGAAACTCCGTCAAAGGTCAAATACTTGCAGACTTTCTTGTTGAAACACCTTTTGGACCTAGTCAAGACAAGGAATCCCAAAGGAAAAGCCCCCAAAGACGAAGGAGGGGTAGAAATTGTACACAGACGGAGCCTCAAGCTCCGATGGTTCGGGAGCAGGTCTAATGTTGGTCAGTCCGGAGGGAAAGGAGCACACTTATGCATTACGTTTTGAATTCGAGGCTACAAACAATGAAGCCGAGTACGAAGCTTTGCTAGCCGGCCTCCGACTTGCAAAAGACATGGAGGTTCGTAATCTCTCCATTTTTGTGGACTCGCAGCTAGTCGCTAACCAAATCAAGGGCTCTTACGAAGCAAGGCAGCCCACCATCAAACAGTATTTGGATAAAGCTAAAGAACTTCTTCACGGGTTCGAGTCCTATGATATAGCACATGTTCGCAGAAACCAGAATAAGAAAGCAGATGCCTTAAGCAAGCTGGCGTCGATGGCATTTGCTCACCTAAAAAAGGAGGTTTTAGTGGAAGTATTGGCCGATTGGTCACTCAAACAAGGCGAAGTGTCTGACGTCATACTTGAAGAAGGCTCCAATCGGATGACTCCAATAAGAGAGTACTTGATCAGTGGTATTCTGCCAGAAGATCCTAAGCTTGCAAGAAAGGTAAGGGTCAAGGCTCCCCAGTATAGACTTATTGGGGATAATCTCTACAGGCGGTCCTTTCTATCTCCATGGCTTCATTGTGTGGGATTGAAATAGGCTTCGAACATCATCCATGATGTTCACGAAGGACCTTGCGGATTGCACGCAGGACCTCGCTCCATTATCTCGGAAATAATTAAGTTGGGATATTATTGGCCATCGATGCTAGAGGACGTAGCTGAAATAACACAAATGTGCGATGCATGTCAGACACACTCAAAAGTTCCAAGACTACCTGAGCATGATGTAACCTCTGTCACATCAACAAGGCCTTTTCGCCAATGGGGATTCGACATAGTCGGACCTCTACCAGTAGTTCCAGGAGGGATACAATTCTTGGTAATAGCCATAGACTATTTCACCAAATGAGTCGAAGCCAAACCTTTGGCATCAATAACAGGAAAGCATGTGAAAAAGTTTGCGTGGGAACACATAATTTGCCGATTTGGAGTCCCACACATCATCACATCCGACAACGGGAAGCAATTTGCCAAAGGGGTATTCCCATCTTTCTGCGAAGGCCTAAATATAAAGTAAATGTTCACTTCTGTTGACATCATCAACAGGGACATTGTAATTGAAATCGATATAAGGTTAGGACAATACCAGCATGAGTGGGTAGACGAACTACCCCAAATTCTGCAGGCACATAGGAATATGTCCTTCGGCTAAAACATCACAAGCAAAGCTATGGCCTACATAAGAAGGACCCTACATCATGTCAGAAGCCTACGACAACGGAGCCTACAAGCTCGGAACGCTTAAGGGAAAAGTCATGAATAGGACTTAGAATGGTACCAACCTTCGTAAGTTTTACATATGAGACTTACTATTTTTAAAAGCACTTAGTTTGTTTTTCAAATTCATGTAACGCATTCTTCTCACTTGGGAAAGAAGCATTAACGGTAGGTGTCTTAGTGTTCATTTCTTAAAATGATGTAATCCTCCCTACCCAATTAATGATATCAAATATTTCCCTCAAAATCTCTTGTTTCGTTCTATACAACAAAGATTTTCTCAGCCAAGTACTTTACAAGTTTCAATGTCGAAGGATGATTCAAGACACATGTCCTGTATACACATAACATCCATTACAATTCACATTAACTTTCCTACAAGACTTAGGGTATTCTAAGCCCTTTGTATCTTAAGGATAAAGACGGAGTGGGTCGCGACCCTCTGTCGTAGTCAAACTATACGATTGCTAAAAATCTTGGTCCAAAATACACATAATAAGATTATAACCTTAGGTTGTATCTTTACGTTTATACATAAGCGTAAGAGAAGATAAGCATGATATCTAAAGTGGGACAATGTCCACTGATTGGCATTCATACGACTAAATATAGTCATAGCCAACATTAAACATCAAAACAATTGTCTGCAGTATGGGTCGAAGCCCAAAAATAGAAAAGATAAATTGTTCAAAGACATATGCACAGGCCTAACAAAGCATCATAGGAAATTGATTAAAAGGGTACATGCCACCCTTAAGACCAAATTACTGCCAACACGGCAGCCTTCATGCATTATTAGAGGAATTTAGATCCTCTTCGTGTAATGAAAACGGAGGCTGAATTTTCCTCGGCTTCTTGGACAAAAGATCTTCTATTGAGGCTGAGGGGTCCTTGGTTGCTTCAGTGAGGAAAGGGTACTCTGCTGTAGTGTACACATTGTCGGCATCGTTATATTCCTGCTCGGACGTTGATCGGTAGTATGGCACCTCCGACAAGACCACCGGTTTCTTGGTCTCTGCGATTTCCTCCAACGTCGTGCATTTCCCATAAAATATGGCCGCGTTCACCAGCTTCCCAACTATCTCCCCCACCTCATCACTGTGGTAAAATTCCATCGCAACATAAGGAACAACCTTCGACACCACCTCAGCTCTGTCCTTCTTCAACCTCTTGCATTGGAGTTTTAGTCCATCCATCTCCTCACAAAGCTTGATCTCACGCTCCACCAACTTAGCCCTTTCGGTTTCAAGACCGGCGCATTTAGACTCAAGCGAAGTAACTTGTGTCTTATAACCAGAAACCTTAGCCTTCTCCATCTTCAGTCTCCCACACTCAGCTAGAGCCTCTTTCAGTTGTCCTTCGAGAGTGTCAATCTTGGCTCGGAGGGCTTCATACCTAGGATTCTTTTCGAAATCCAACATAGCCGCATCACACCCGGCCTCTAGCTCCGCATACTGCTTTTCTCTGTTCTTCTCCCTATCAACAATCACAGCTACCTCTTCCTTAGCATCCTTCACCATACGAACTAACTCCCTTGTGCGAGTGTTGAGATGATTGTCCAGCATAGCTTGTCTTGTATAGCTTTTGTCGTGCAGATCACAAAGTTTCTCAATGGACATATCATTCAGAGTTCTCATCCATTGGGGAGGAGTAACATTGTCAACCAGCAAATGACAGGTGAGAGCATTTGGTAGCTCCTTGGTGTTCGGCAGTCCTGCATAAAGCATATCCATCAGATACGGAACACATTAAGAAAGAAGGGACTAAAAGAGATTTTACTTACCATGGATATCATCATCATCAGCGAATTCCTCAGTCGAATACATGATTGCCTTCCCATGAGATTTCTCTGTCTTTTGCTTGGTAGTCCTTGAGGTAGGAGTAGGGATGTTTAATTTCCTCTTTGGGGTGGCCTTCGAAGGCCTTGCGCTCGTGCCTTTCCTGCTTCGCACCCTGTCTGCTATGCCGGAGGACCCCACGATTTTCAGTTGGTCACCCTCGGAAGGAGGATCATCAGAATCAGCAATGTTCTCCACAAACTGGGGGGTTTCCTTAGTACTCACAGGTTTTGAAGGATGGACTACTGCAAGTGGCTCAAATGGTGAAGCATCAACATCATTGTTATTCACAGATGCAGACGGAGACCCAACTCCGTAGCTCACATCTTTAGGGTCTTTGGGAATGAAGCTGACTTCCTTAGCACCTCCTGACACAACAAAGTTCCTAAATGCCATTCCTGCAACAACAAAAGAAAAGAGATAAATATCAGTAGATAAGTTATTTGTTTTATTTAAATGGGAATGTACATACTTTGTCCTTCACAAACTATCTCATGCTTTGACGAAGACCCTTCCCAACGGTTCACAATGCCCGCCATAAACAAGATTGGCCCAGGGAATGTTTGCACATCAACTGGATAGCGTGCATGACACTGATACATGGGACTGCTTCTTACCTCATAAGGCAAGGGGTCATTGAACATTTTTTCATCAAACATAAATGCTTCATCCAACAAAGCAGGGTACTCAGAATGTATGATTGTGTTTTCAAAATAGAAAAATTGCCCTTTCCAATTCCTGATATTTGAAAAGGGTTTGGTCACTAGGTAGGGCACATCATGTTCACCTCTCTTTGCTATGGTTATCCAATCACCTCCAGGATATAGGTTAACAAAGCCCCTAAGCACAGTTAGTGTGGGCTCATAACCGTACGCTTTGCACATGACAATGTAGGTGGTTAATTTGGCTAGGCCAAATGGGTTTAACCTATAAATGTGAACTTTGTAGTATTGCAAAAATTCCAAAATTAACGGATGGATGGGTATCCTAAAGTTAGACTGGGTGAATGCATGCACATATAAGCCCACATACCCTGCGGGAGTATCAAAGATATTCTGGTTTTTGCTCGGAAGCATAAATTTTAACTCTTTGGGTATGGGGTATTGACCAAGAAAGTCAGACAATGCTTCTTTTGATAAATTACATTTTTGTTGTCTAATGATCCTTTTTGCTGCCATACTCATATTGAAATAATAAGAGCAAGAAATCAAAGGGGAGGGATGGAATTTTATATTTCGAATCAACGGAAGCACAAAAACACAGTAATGTGTAGGTGTATTTAGGGCGGAGGTAAAAATAAGCTAGGGTTTAACGTACCCAAGGGTTTATATACCCATTTATTTTTAATCACAACCGTACACGTGTCCATCTATCTTTGACACATATGCGGACTTCAAACGGATGGTAAAATTTTGAAAAGACGTTTACATTTACCGAAAACATAGCCGTTATGGTTGTGACGCAAGTGGGCAGATAATCATTAGGCGCATTTAATGCGCAGTTAGTTGAGTACTTATCTTTTTCTTGTACATTTTTGTGATGAAGGAGATAGTGTATATGTTAATTTTTTGAGTCGTAAGCAATTTATAATCACACGTATATATCACTTTCGACTGGGGGGCTTGATGATGTACCCTTCGAACGGGTCGAAGGACTCCCCTTCGAGCCTGTACGAAGCCTTCTCTTCGAAGGCCCAAGACAATCTCCTAAAACGTTTCATTGGCGTAAAACCATTCATCTATGAAGTGGTTACCAGTTGGGAAGCCGCCAATCGAAGCCCTAAGCCCTTCTAGGTATCTCCTTCGAAGGAACTAGGACGGAGAACCATTCTGACCTGGTCATACCCACGTCCCCTCTTCCCTTAGGCTTTCCCACCAAGAAGGAGAACATGGGTCACAAAGTCCTAGCGGTTACCACAAATCATGGGACGCCCCCATGATCTCCGATTTATGTGCAAGAGCTCTCTAAGGCCTATTTCTCCCCTATAAATAGCTTAGACGGGCAAGAACAATGGTATGCTAACTCAACTCTATCAATTTACTACCAACTTACCATAACACATACTTATTCGCACGCCGGAGGTGGTTTGCAGGGTCCAACCCCTGCGCAATCACTTAACGTAGTGTTTTAGTATTTCTTATTTCAGGTTAAGAACAAGCTTGGCGCAACCTCAACACCCCATATATCCTTTGATCATCATCGAAGGCCTGGTCTTGCAATTTATTGTACAATCACATTCCTTCTTCATTCTTCTACATATCGAATAAAACACAAATGAACGATTTTTTCCAAATTCATTCACAAAACCAAACAACCCCTAATTTAGAAAATGCATAATTATACCTTTGTGAAAATTGAAATTGGATTATAATTATGTGTATTTAATGAGATCTCCAACATCTTGATTAATGGTTATCTCGCCTAAAAAACATGATAATATTTCACCAATTTAGCCCACCGCTGAGTTGAAATTCAAAAGAATCCCATTTAATTTTAAAGGTCTGTATGAAATAAACATATAATTTTCATAATATAAAGAGTAAAACACAGTGAACTTGCCTTCATAACCATGCTCGTCGGTTTGGTTCTATTGTTTTGTTTTGGGGAATTTGGCAACTAAGCTAACAGTGGTTTCCAAATTTCGGTTTCACCTATCTCTTGTTATCAAAAAACTTTTTGGTTAGCCTGTTTGACCCATTAGAGGTAAAACAGACCCTCGATAGACTGATTCCTAGAGAAATGGGCAAAATAGGACATTAAAAGGATACAAAAAGGGTTACGTAAGTACCTCTGCATTTCTGGTTGCACGTGCAGGTTGCTATAAAAGCTCTTTTCTACCAGCTTTTGGAAGCTGTGCAGCAACATCACCAGCTATTGCAGTTAGAACCTTGTCAATAATGCAATCCCAAACACACTCTATATCTGATGTACTATGGAACTGCAGCTCATAACAATTTTGAAGTATTTAGCTCGCATATACCAAAACAATACTTATTATAATCATATAAGCTCAATTATGCATCTAACAAAAATTTGTTTCATGTTTTTAGTTAGATATGATTAGTATTATTACTATATCAGATATACAATGACTACATTTTTTTGGAATGCAAAACTTTATTTGTAAGACGATAACTTAAACTAATGAGGCGACCAAAAATACAAAACAAAATCTCAAGGTCTCCAATGAAGGTAATACTTGGGAACAAACTGAAACCCAAAACTACAAAAGACAGCAATCAAACATGGACCTGTAAAAAAATGGACCTGTAAAAAAAAAAAAAAAAAAAAAAAAAACCTCCCTTCACGATCAGCAACAAACTTTTAGGGGCCACTTGGTATACTAACATGGACCACTTGGTATACTAACAACACCAAACCACATCATTCTTGAGACCTGTTATCAGAAATGGGAATGTGGTTTACTACTATTAAAACCAATGTTTGTGAACTGGTACATTCCATTTTTGGCATTCATTAAACTCGTCTCATTAACTTAAAATATAAATTCATAAAGTGAAAATGAGTAGGAAAAGCAACTGTTCTAATTAGTAAATACATATTAGATTAGGCTTTATAAGAACTCGTCTCGTTATATGTTTCTGGTATTTTAGTTGCTCCATGAATCTAAGATTTTGGTGGTGTGAGTAGGAGCTACTATTCAAACCCGACTGACCAATAGTAACTCCTATTTCAGTTGTTACTCATAATCATATCCCAATCTCGCCACCCACATTTACTGATTCCAAAAAAGTACAAACTAAAAGAGCATACCTTGGGCTAAACTTTCTATAAAAAAACACGGGGCCGGGTGCGACGCCATTGGTGCAGCGGCGGAAGCTCTTCCTACTTCTTCATTAACTGAAATGGCTAATCACATAAACACATGTTATCACCACATAACAAATAAACACGGAAAAAAAACATCAAAATAATAAAAACACATGACTGTAAATCAAACCTTTTTTTTACCCTAGCCTTCTTTGTGATCCATGAATCTCACTAAAAATAGCTGGAACCTGCAAGGCATGTCATAATTGTCATCAATACCGTGTTTTGTAAAGTGATTTTGACCCGTTAACAGGGTGCCAGGCTAGATTTGTAAACCATTAGGAAACCTATTCCTATAAAGAAAACACGTGTCTAAAAGTCTCAACCTGCTTTCTGAAAATATAGTTATGCAACACAAACATCCCGCTTAATCCTACATTATCAAAATTTGAAACATAAAAGCTAGAATGATAGAATTTAGCTTTCTCAAAATACATTCATACTCTATTTCCCCATTATCTATTTTCCATTTTTCTAATCCCTAAATTTTCTGACATATATATGTACCTCAAGTGATACGTACCTAAATTGTCATATTTCAACCAAACCTTTTGCCAGGATAGCAAAATTTGACTATCGAAAGCCTCTCTTTCTGTCTATTTATTGCTGCTCTATGATATGAAGATTTGTAAACACCATTACTCACTACCTACAATAATCAAAACCCCATAATTCATTACCTTCTTGCATTTTTTTCTAGTTAAAGGCACAAAGTAAGTAATTATGCATGTAAAAAGTAACAAACTTGATCAACCCACCCATTTCAGTCCATTTTGTTTCAAAATTGCAAAAACCAAAACGTAGGTAGTTGGTACAGGCTTCCAACCACTGAACTGGTTAGGCTTGTTACCCAACTCGACCTTACTGACCATATTGCCAACTGAGAGTGTCACTTAATTTAGTGAATGCAGACATCCGCATATAGGATTAGAGTTCTAATAGTAATTCTACAAAATTTTTAATTTGAGTCTTCATCATGAAAATATGAGGGGTAAGAAAGGCCTTCATAAACATACCGTGTCGAAGGTTTATGTGTTCTTGGAACTCAAATTCCTACCTGAATCAATATAGCGGAAGGAACCGATTCGAATTTCTTTTATCAGCAACAAATTTTTTTACATCACCTGCAACAAAGTAAATTAATGAGTATCTATGAGTTCCTTGGACCGTTTTTTATATATGTAACTCATGCACTAAATATGGTTACAAAAATTATAACATTACACAACATATGATAGTTGCGTTTAGGAAGTTGAATGCACTAATAATACACTTACGGAACCTGTCAATCTCTTTGCCAATTTATATCTGACCCACGTAACATTATTGCAGCAAACTCTTTCCCAATCTCTTCTTGCACTCTGCTTTTTGCATTTCCAAGAGGAGGTCGGCAAGCACATAATTGAGTAATGTTAGCCCCTGTTAAAAAATGTCTGCGTTTAATTTCCTTTTATTGTTGATTCTTAATTTAGCAGGGTTGATTAATAGTTTAAAACGAATCAAGCCTTTTTGAAATGGCCAATCGTTCTTGTATGATTCCATAGTCTAAATGCCATCGTGATCCAATCATGATCCAACAACCTATTGTAGTTGTAAAATAATAAACGCACAAAAGCAATTGTATCTTAATAGCCTGCAATAAAGTTAAAATAACCTCATAAGCAACACGAATTCGAAGACGTAGCTCAGAAACAAAGCCATTTGGCTGAGCTCATTTAGCCTGTTTATGGCCTTAACAGCCAAATGACCATAAACAGGCCAAAATGCTCCACAACAATGTGTACATTAGCTTGATGCCGGTATGTGTACATATACTATTTTTTTTTGTACACTACGGAAAGCTATTATTTTTGTCACAGCGGTGAATACATAACGCATCCTGTACACATAAATAAATAACTACTTGTGAGTGGATGTACAGGCTATGGAGTTGGAGTGATAAAATGCAAAAACTAATTAAATAAACTGTTTGTTGCTGTAAGCGGTCATTAGTTTCTCATAATTGGTGTTAATGTGCAAAAAATATTACCGAAGTGTCGAATTGAAACAATGCCACTGGCTTCACTGGCGACAAATATATCTTGGTTTGAGACAGCCTTTTGCAATGCTAGTTCGACATTAACCGTAAGAAACCTTTGTGTTTTCCTGTTTAAAGATACTATATAAGTACTGATCCGATGGAATCAACACGTATTTTATTTCCAAGGAAACACAAGTGAAGTATGTGTAACCCCGGGTCGTTATCCCCAACGAATGATGAATGGAATTCGTGATCTCGATTCGTGATTGTGTGTCGTGAATAGTGGAAAAGGTGGGGTTTTGGGTTTTTACACTAAAATAAGTGAACATTAATTAAAAATAATTTAAAAGGCAAGGAAAACTAAAATCTAAAGTGCTCTATATTAAAAACGTAAAGGAAACTGAAAACGCACGTTTAAACCAGGAAAACCGATCCTAAACGTCAAAACGATGAAATAATAACTCTATGGGAACAAATCTATTTTTCTAAAATCCTAGATGATAAAAGAAAATTTTATAAAAAGGAATTACATTTTTCTGAATTATATTTTATTTAATATGAATTAAAAACTAATTTAAAAAGAAAAATACATTAAAAATAATAAATGAAAAGGGAAAAATCTGAAAATTTTCAAAAAAATACTTTAAACTAATTTGAAGCTAGGAAAAATGAAATTAGAACTTATTTCAACCCAAATAAGCAGAATTGGCTAATAAGCAGTTTGTAAATAAGCTAAAAATAAGCTAAAGACTACCAAAAATTACCAAAAACTCAGGACTAGTTCAATAAACTTATTACACCATAATTCAACTCAAAAAGATCAAATAAGCTCAATGAATAAGCTGATAAGTATATGAACAGTTGACTAGTTAAGACAAAAACAAATGGGCTAAACTACCTACTTGCAGATTAAAATTAAGCACTTAATTAAGCTGGAAAATGAAAACTTATGGGGGAAAAAGCTTCCTAGTACTACAGGCTAGCTACAAACTAAAAATGCCCAAATTCTAACATCAATTGCTTATCCAATTGGGGCCAAGATCAGATGGATTAAAAACTGGAATTTAGTGCAGACTCAGAACAGCTCGAATGAGCTTATTGCAGACCCAAAATAAGCTAGCATATAAGCTCTAAATTCAGAATTAAGCTAAAACAGATTAAGACTAATCTACAAGCTACTTATAAAACAAAAATTAGAAATTTAATCCTACTTATACTGACTTAAAACTGAGATTGAATAAAGGAGCAAGAGATAAAAACTGAATGAGCAGACTACTTACAACTAACTAGTCTATTTTTAACTAATCTATGAACAAGACTTAAAGGGGGATAATGCAAACTGATAGTGGAATATAATGAACCTGAGAAATGCTAAAATGAAGTCCAAGCTAAGCCTAGCTTATCAGAAGCTTATACTGACAGTCTAGCTTCTTCTCTACACAGTCCAACTTCTAACCTATAAAAAACTTCAAAACAAGCAATGTGAAACTGAAAACAGCTTATACAAGCTGTAATAAGCTCAATCTAAACTGACCCTAATGCAAATGAACAATATGGATCACTTTTGACCCTTTTTGACTATTAAACCAAACACCCCTTAATATGACTGATTTTTAGAATAACAATAGAAATGATTAAAACAACCTATGATTCTGACTTAATAGAACTTAACTAACTTAATGAAGGTAAAATAAGCAAACTCCAGTTTAAAATAAGCACCTAATAAGCTATAAGCTTATATTAGACTATTTGACTGATTTTAAGTTATTGAATGAAAATGAGATTAAAACTTAAACTGATTATCAAACTAGGCTGCTATTACTTCAAACAGAACATATAGGCAAAGAAAAAGCAATAAGAACTCAAATAAGCAGTGAAACAGTAACAGTTGACTTTGTTTGACTTTTCTTGGAAAACTGAGCTTAAAACTGAATTGAAACAAGTGAACTTTTTCTAAAGCTAAAATAAGCTTATACAAGCTTATTGAACAGAAATGGAAGCTTAAAAGGTTTTGCACAACAATAAATTTAACACACTGATTTAACTGAAACTTGAAATTTGCTTAAACTTAAAATTCGAACAATGTTGATGAATTAAAGTACAAATGAGCTTACAAGAACTTGAATTACAAATTAGAACTGAGACTTAAACTGAAAATAAGCAAATAAACATTCTACACTACGAAGGTGGTCTAAAACAGTGACAACTCTCTCTCTGTGTCTTCCTTTCTTTAAATAACACTCCCAAAAGCTTCTTCTCTTTCTTCTGATTAAATCCCACCCTTTGGATTGGGTTGAAACTCATCCAAGCCCTTAAATACATTTTGGCGGGAAAACTTAGCATGTGGGATAGTGGAAAATCAGAGCACGTGGGAAGGTTGGTGTGAGTAGCTAAGTGTAGGAGGGGGGTTGGAGGCGTGTGTAAGTGAAAAGCATGGACATGGAACATTGTTGTCTATTTTTTCAGGGATGGTGGTTTTGGCGGGTTGAGGTTTTGGGGAAGGTGGGTTTGAGTGTTTGACCCTGGTATTGACTAAACGGGATAAAAAGGTTGGGTTTATTTGTTAAGGATTGGGCTTATTATTTTATGTTGGGCTTGGTGGGGTAAATGGGTTTTATTTGGTGGGTTATTGTTTGATCCGGTTCTTGTATTTTTTGGATAAATGGATTTAATCACAAGGATCAAAGGTGTAAACTTTGCAAAGTTCAGGGACTATTCCTGTCATTTCTCAAAAGTAAATCAAGGGATCAATTTTGCCATTTAGGTTTTCTGAGAAGGTTGACTTTGACAATTGAGCAATTACTCGGTCCAAACCCGTAAATATCTTCCCCGTCCTCGGCTTTTCACGCTTTTCCAATCTTGTGCTCGGTTTTGTCTGTTTTTGCCCTGTTTTCGATCCTTTTGTACCTGAAACACATAAAAACACAAACCAAGGATATCTGCAGTATAATATGGTCTTTTTTGGTGTTTTTGGTATTTTTATGGTCTAAAATAGGCATAAAATGATGAGTATTTACACACTCATCAATCCCCCACACTAAACTATTGCTAGTCCCTAGCAATCCGATCATATAAAGTAATGAAAGGATCAAAAGAATACCAAGCATACCCCATTTTGACTTTTTATTTGATGCGAGAAATTTAAACTAGAACATAAATAAATAACATGCTTGATTTTCAAAAATGGTATCGTGGAACGGGATTAACACAAAATGGGTGTCTCCAGGGAATTGAAATCGTCATCCTCTTTTTATACTCCCAACTAAGCTTAAACTAAATGTTCAAACATTTTTGTAAAATGCTAACACTACTTATACTAATAATCTATGTAAGCCGAGACTTAACTTTTCACTCCCATATTTATTAAAGTTAGGTGACTGTGCTTGATTTTCAAAATTTTGATCACAAAAATCGACGTTTATATAAAATTTTGACTAATACTAGTTGAAAGATAGATTTAAAATTCACAACAAGCAAGTTTCAAAACTTTATTGCATTTTGCAATATCATTCCATTTTATTTTATATATTTTTTTCTTTTCATTTTTTCATCATTTTTCTTTTTTTTTTATTTTTTTTATTTTTTACTTGTGCAACATAAACTAACGAAGTTTCATGGGAATCAAGACCTTACACCTTCCTGGAATAAAGGATCCAAGGGCCGTTACAACGGAGAGTTCCAAGACCTTAACGCCTTTCAGAATTAAGGGTCCAAGGGCCGGTGTAAGAGGGTAGCCAAGACCTAAACGCCTTCCGAAAATAAGGATCCAAGGGCCGATCTTGAACCTTAGCTTTTTAGCACATTTATTTATTACTTAACTTTTTGCAACTTTCAAGCAACGTCTCACTTTCATTTTGCATTATTCTGACATATGCTTGTTCCAAAGTTTAATTAAAGCCTTGAACTAGTATTTTTCAAAATCGTATGAAAAAATGATTTTGTATGTTCAAACGTTTGAAAATAAGCACTTATTAAATTAGATTAGTTATCTTCTGGGAGGAAAAGCCGTAGATTACTTGTATAAGCTCTAAAGAAAACCAACTATTCTACGCTTAGCATTTTCATTTGCACAAATCGTAAAAACTTAGTCTAAACGTTAAGGAAGCAGCTAGATCAACACTCTAGCAGAGTCGAGATTCCCCTTGTTCTAACCTAATCAAGACTAACAAACTTTTATTGATGACATTATTATTATTATTATTATTATTATTATTATTATTATTATTATTATTATTATTATTATTATTATTATTATTATTTATTATGACAAAAATTATAAAATTTTGGTCAAAAACGGGGATACTAGGGCACTAGAAGGTACAAATGTGACAAAATTCGAGAGAATTCCCCCCACACTTAGAATTGAATATTGCCCTCAATATTCAAAGTACCAGCTATTATGCCGACACTTAGAACGTAAAAAGGTAATACTAATACCCAAGTGTGTGAACGAATTCTCTACTTTAACAAACAGGATTAAAAAGATATCCCTAGATAAACGTTAGCAACAAGATAGGATATTGGGCGGCTGGATTGAAAACAGGCGCGTCAATCATCACAATCTAAGGGAAACATGCAAACAAGAGCAAACAACACACAAAACAAAGCACAACACTGGGATTCCCCCACACTTAGTGTTAGAAAATAGAGAGAAGTCAGAAACATGGGTTGTCACCCATGAAGTGCTAATGTTTTTTGTTAACCGAGTCACTAGCTTGACTCGACCCCGAATTCATTTGTTCTTGGGGAAGCATGTGGAAGAGAAAATCTCCATCGGACTTTCATTCAAGATGTTTGGATAAACATTGAAGTTCTTGAAAGTTCCACTCCGATGAGATACATCTGGCTCAAAAGAATGATAAATTGAGATGCGGGGGTCAAAAATAGTGTCTTCACTCCCGAACGAGTGAAGGAAAGGACAAGCTACCTTATAAGCACAAAAAGGTGGAAAAACTCGAACGACATATGTGAAATCAATATAATGGCAATCCTCAGACGGAACTGTCACATATGTCGGAGAAAGAATGTCTCTATGAATCACGGGATTGATATTTGAGGTCATATCATCTGGATTAGAAATAATAGAGTCCTTGACCTCATCGTTTTCTAACTCTTCATCAAAGAGAGGATTTATTTTGCTAGAAAAGTACTCATCATCAAATTCAAAAAGAGAATTCGAATAGACTTTGAGACTTTCATTTTGAACTTCCTCATCAGAAAGTGATTCGTCATCACTAGAGGAAAAATCATCTTTGAAATTGAAAAGTGGGTTAGAAAACGTCCCGGAAAAATCATCAGTAGTGTCAAGAGGATGATCACTACAAATAGACAAATCACATTCCTTGTCGGATATATCCTCGGACTCACTTGGGATTGGGATAA
This sequence comes from Artemisia tridentata subsp. tridentata, assembly GCA_021014915.2. Lineage (NCBI taxonomy): Eukaryota > Viridiplantae > Streptophyta > Magnoliopsida > Asterales > Asteraceae > Artemisia > Artemisia tridentata. The sequence continues at coordinate 134,081,581 of CP139501.1, forward strand.
GGTTCTCAGCATTAGACTTTATGAATTCGTCCGATTCCTTTTCAGGAATAGTGCTAAGATGCTCATCCCCCATAATACGAGAGTCCTCGGAGTTCATATATGGTAAGAATGATGTGATTGCAATAGACTGAGGGAGTTGAGAGATGATATCGCTAAAAGGAATAGTACTCTCCTCGTCATCATCATCGTCATCGAGCATGCAAGCCTGATTAAACAAGAAACGATTGTGTTCTGCTCGTTCTTCGGCTAGTAAATCTTCCATAGATTTACCATGACGATCTTCAAGGGGAATTTTATTAGCCAAATCCTTAACTTCTTCTATTAATTTTAGAACATGGAGAAGATCTTGAGGAAGTGGCTGAGGTTGCGTTTGAGTCATTTGGTACTGTGGAGGTTGGTCATGATAGGAATAATCATAATTGTTACAAGGGCCATGCTCATAGACAAGCGGGCTCCTCGTTTGACAATCGGATTCATAATGCGGACCTCCACAGTATTCACAACAGTAAAACTGTTGTGACTGACTCGGTGAATCACATGGATATTGGTCATAACCAAAATTTTGATTACATGGAACTTGCTCATAGACAAACGTATTCCTTGCTTGACAATCAAAACTTTGGTGAGGACCTCCACAATATTCACAAGAATATGTTTCCATCTCATGGCATGGGGGTTGGTTAAGAAAATCGATTGTTTCATAGTAGGGATTTTGGTCATAGACAAACCCGTTTCCCGAATTTACAATGCTACAACCGGGGCAATTTCCACCATTTAGAGGTCCCCCACACCATTCACAACCATAATGGTAAGATGAAGACATAAAAGAATTAAACGGATAGAGGGTGAGATAAAGAATTAAACGAATAGACGGGATATGAAGAATATTTTTGGATTTTTTGAAACATTTTGAAAAACAAAGGGAAAAAGAAAAATAAATTTGAAAAGAAAATCTTTTTGGGATTTTAATAAGAAAATATTTACGAAGAAAACGATAACTTCTCAGGAGAAGGGTCTTCAAAACACGCAATGACAAACGAGAATTTAAAAATTCGCTTCAACCTTCCCCGGCAGCGGCGCCAAAAATTGATCCGATGGAATCAACACGTATTTTATTTCCAAGGAAACACAAGTGAAGTATGTGTAACCCCGGGTCGTTATCCCCAACGAAGGATGAATGAAATTCGTGATCTCGATTCGTGATTGCGTGTCGTGAATAGTGGAAAAGGTGGGGTTTTAGGTTTTTACACTAAAATAAGTGAAAATTAATTAAAAACGATTTAAAAGGCAAGGAAAACTAAAATCTAAAGTGCCCTATATTAAAAACGTAAAGGAAACTGAAAACGCACGTTTAAACTGGGAAAACCGATCCTAAACGTCAAAACGATGAAATAATAACTCTACGGGAACAAATCTATTTTTCTAAAATCCTAGATGATAAAAGAAAATTTTATAAAAAGGAATTGCATTTTTCTGAATTATATTTTATTTAATATGAATTAAAAACTAATTTAAAAAGAAAAATACATTAAAAATACTAAATGAAAAGGGAAAAATCTGAAAATTTTCACAAAAATACTTTAAACTAATCTGAAGCTAGGAAAAATGAAATTAGAACTTATTTCAACCCAAATAAGCAGAATGGGCTAATAAGCAGTTTGTAAATAAGCTAAAGACTACCAAAAACTCAGGACTAGTTCAATAAACTTATTACACCATAATTCAACTCAAAAAGCTCAAATAAGCTCAATGAATAAGCTGATAAGAATATGAACAGTAGACTAGTTAAGACAGAAACAAATGGGCTAAACTACCTACTTGTAGATTAAAATTAAGCACTTAATTAAGCTGGAAAGTGAAAACTTATGGGGGCAAAAGCTTTCTAGTACTACAGGCTACCTACAAACTAAAAATGCCCAAATTCTAACATCAATTGCTTATCCAAATGGGGCCAAGATCTGATGGATTAAAAACTGGAATTTAGTGCAGACTCAGAACAGCTCGAATGAGCTTATTGCAGACCCAAAATAAGCTAGCATATAAGCTCTAAATTCAGAATTAAGCTAAAACAGATTAAGACTAACCTACAAGCTACTTATAAAACAAAAATTAGAAATTTAATCCTACTTATACTGACTTAAAACTGAGATTGAAAAAAGGTGCAAGAGATAAAAACTGAATGAGCAGACTACTTACAACTAACTAGGCTATTTTCAACTAATCCATGAACAAGACTTAAAGGGGGATAATGCAAACTGATAGTGGAATATAATGAACCTGAGAAATGCTAAAATGAAGTCCAAGCTAAGCCTAGCTTATCAGAAGCTTATACTGACAGTCTAGCTTCTTCTCTACACAGTCCAACTTCTAACCTGTAAAAAACTTTAAAACAAGCAATGTGAAATTGAAAACAGCTTATACAAGCTGTAATAAGCTCAATCTAAACTGACCCTAATGCAAATGAACAGTATGGATCACTTTTGACCCTTTTTGACTATTAAACCAAACACCCCTTAATATGACCGATTTTTAGAATAACAATAGAAATGATTAAAACAACCTATGATTCTGACTTAATAGAACTTAACTAACTTAATGAAGGTAAAATAAGCAAACTCCAGTTTAAAATAAGCACCTAATAAGCTATAAGCTTATATTAGACTATTTGACTGATTTTAAGTTATTGAATGAAAATGAGATTAAAACTTAAACTGATTATCAAACTAGGCTGCTATTACTTCAAACAGAACATATAGGCAAAGAAAAAGCAATAAGAACTCAAATAAGCAGTGAAACAGTAACAGTTGACTTTGTTTGACTTTTTTTGGAAAACTGAGCTTAAATCTGAATTGAAACAAGTGAACTTTTTCTAAAGCTAAAATAAGCTTATACAAGCTTATTGAACAGAAATGGAAGCTTAAAAGGTTTTGCACAACAATAACTTTAACACACTGATTTAACTGAAACTTGAAATTTGCTTAAACTTAAAATTCGAACAATGTTTATGAATTAAAGTACAAATGAGCTTACAAGAACTTGAATTACAAATTAGAACTGAGACTTAAACTGAAAATAAGCAAATAAACATTCTACACTACGAAGGTGGTCTAAAACAGTGACAACTCTCTCTGTGTGTCTTCCTTTCTTTAAATAACACTCCCAAAAGCTTCTTCTCTTTCTTCTGATTAAATCCCACCCTTTGGATTGGGTTGAAACTCATCCAAGCCCTTAAACACATTTTGGCGGGAAAACTTAGCATGTGGGATAGTGGAAAATCAGAGCACGTGGGAAGGTTGGTGTGAGTAGCTAAGTGTAGGAGGGGGGTTGGAGGCGTGTGTAAGTGAAAAGCATGGACATGGAACATTGTTGTCTGTTTTGTCAGGGATGGTGGTTTTGGCGGGTTGAGGTTTTGGGGAAGGTGGGTTTGAGTGTTTGACCCTGGTATTGACTAAACGGGATAAAAAGGGTGGGTTTATTTGTTAAGGATTGGGCTTATTATTTTATGTTGGGCTTGGTGGGGTAAATGGGTTTTATTTGGTGGGTTATTGTTTGATCCGGTTCTTGTATTTTTTGGATAAATGGATTTAATCACAAGGATCAAAGGTGTAAACTTTGCAAAGTTCAGGGACTATTCCTGTCATTTCTCAAAAGTAAATCAAGGGATCAATTTTGCCATTTAGGTTTTCTGAGAAGGTTGACTTTGACAATTGAGCAATTACTCGGTCCAAACCCGTAAATATCTTCCCCGTCCTCGGCTTTTCACGCTTTTCCAATCTTGTGCTCGGTTTTGTCTGTTTTTGCCCTGTTTTCGATCCTTTTGTACCTGAAACACATAAAAACACAAACCAAGGATATCTGCAGTATAATATGGTCTTTTTTGGTGTTTTTGGTATTTTTATGGTCTAAAATGGGCATAAAATGATGAGTATTTACACACTCATCAAGTACTAAACAATTAGTAAAGCATATATTTTATTCTGTGACATACCTAAATTTTAATCTGAATCGACGGGTACCTCTCAAGTTTTATGTGTTCTTCCATTCTTGCTGCGGAAACTGAAAAAGAATAGAAAAAAAGATGTCAGTTTTGATTTGCCAATTGTTTAGTAACACAAAACCAAATAAACTTAATTGTTAAAGGATGCCACACTTCCTAAGGAATAAATAATAGAACGTTAGCAAGGTCATTACAAATAAGCATAAACTAATAAAACCTTACCAAGCTTAATGTTTAATAAAATCAATAAGCCTAAACTAATAACCTCATAAGCAGGCCACATCCGATAAGCACATCATTTTATCAAATAAATAGGAAATAAAACATTCTTTCGGAAGCTTATTTTTCACATGTAAGTTACTTTTATAAGCAATTCCTAACACCCCCTTAACCAGCAATCTCACAGTAAAACAATAACATCAATAACAGAAGTAACCATTGAAATATAAGTACTCTAAAAAATAATAACAATTGATAGATAAAAAAAAGTAACCGACTTTGGCGTCATCCTCATCCAGTCCTTCAGCTTTAAAAGCAACATCAGCCTCAAGCTAGTTCGCACCTGGAATCAAACATAAACATATGAATAAAATTACAAACTTTTTATAAAAAATAATAAAAACCCACAAATCATATCAATAATCAAACAAAAAAAAAAGTCCTAAAAATCTAATATTTAAACAAACCCACTGAAACAGAAACCCTAAAATCTACCATACTTTTAATTTCAAAGACGGATTCTAGTCATTCATCAAAACCCCTAATTTTTCATAATTAATAGCAAAAAATTAAGATTCAAAAAATCATAAATACCTTTAAACATTCGTCCACCATTATAACAATGAGGATTTGGTGGGAAGCTGTGGGTATGTGTGTGTTTGTGTTTTGTGAAAAACGTGGGAGGTTCTGGAATGTATGGGAGAGGGTTGGAATATTATAATCGCGTTACTATAGATCTACAGTTACCTCACTCACAAAAACACTATAGATCCTTCGGTTGAAGGTTTGGCCGGACGGGTTTGTGCCGGTGCCGGTTTGGAGTCGGAGCATGATCAATGAGAGAGGGAAGTGAGACATCCGGGTAGACTTGGTGTTATTTTTTCCGGGTTTGGGCTATGGACCCCTAAAGCCCTATAGAAAAGTCTATGGTGAAAAGTTATTGATTTTTATACTTTAGTTATAATAATAGCATCGTGTTACTTTGAATTTATTTTTAATGTCATGGCTTAATCTTTCAAAGGTCACTATACTATACCTTTACGTTACAAAAAAAATACGTAGTGATGTAGTGACGTGTCAACAAATTTTGACAAATATGTTTACTTTTGACACTTGAAAAGAATAATAATTAGGAATTTCAAGAATGGACATTATGAAAAGTCTTTTACAAATTTCGATCTTAGATTTTCGAGTTACAAAATACAACATAGCAAGCAAAACTTTTGCTCTCCCTCTCATTTGCTCACCCAATTTGTGATATGTGGCGAGCAAACTTAGTTGAAAAATTTATATGTGGTAAGCAAACTTATTTACTCTCCATTCTCATTTGCTCTCCATCTCCATGTGGCAATCAAATTTATTTGAAAAAATTATTAATTGAATGTGTTTATAAAAGTGACTAGCAAATGTATTTGCTCGGCATGCACATGTTATTTCTAAAGTTATGAGCAAATGGAAGTGGCGAACAAATTTGTTCGCGATGTAGAGATCTATAATGTAGAAAAATGGCGTCGATTATAGATATTTGATTTGGTAGAAGTAGAGTTTCGTAATTGATTTTAATAATAATGTCAACCTTCTAAAAAATGTATGAAAAAGAAAGAGTATGTGGAATGACATATTGGTAGAAGTAAGACTAGACGTGTGACCATGCGCGAAAGGAGATGACCATAAGAGGTTACTTTTTACAGAGATGTTTGGATCATATTTATAGGACTAGCTGACGGTTAAAATTGATGGCTTACACAACCGTAAAAAGTAAATTTTGTGTATTTAGTTAAGGCTACTCGCAGTAAGTGACACACACTCGATCGCTATCGATCTTCCTTATTGTGGTGACAAAAAATGAATCGATCAATTGGCATTTTTTTTATAAGGGTCGTCCAAACGACCTCGATCGTCCAAGTGAAACTTGCGTATTTATTTGTTTTGTTTCATTGGCTGAACTAAAAAAATAAAAATAAAATGTTACCGTTGGGTTGGGATAAGCTCATAAGGAGCTTGTTCTTTTGAAGATGATGATGGATGTTTTGAGGATGATGATGGTGAGTGTTTATCTTTTTTTTTTGTTGAGATGTACAAGTTTTTATGCATAACGTACAAGCAGCTTGTTCTTGTTTCTTCTTTTTGAAACAAAACGGTTTTGACCAATTTTAGTAGTTGTTTTGTAGTACTATATTAAAAAAGTTGTAAAGGGAGAAACTTAATTTTGTTGTTAAAAGGATTTTTAAAAAAAAAATGAATGTCGCCTTACTGTGGCAACCAATCGTCTGAAGTTCGACGGAGAGAGAAAGCTGACGTGACAGAGAAAATGAGGGGGATTGACCCTCATTACTGTGTTTAGCCTAAGTTTTGTATGTTTGTATCTAGGTGCATACTTTGTAGTTAAAAAATAAGGGGAAGTAACCTATACAAGAGTAAACATAACGGATAAGGTGGTAATTTAACGCTAATACGTCGGCGATAAATATGTTCAGTCTAACAATCACAGTATAGGGCAACCATCCCATGAGGCTCAATTCACAAATTTCTAACCAAAAATTAAAAGAGATGCAGATCAAACTTTACCTTGCAGAAAATAATTATATTTGTGAGTTTGTGGTTCTTAACATTTAAGGGTTTAATTAGTAGTTAGAGCATGTGCAATCGTAACTCAGGGTTAAAGTTTAACACATTGCCACGTCAATTTTAACCTTTTCACCTTTAACTAAAAAAAAACACCCGCTACCATAGTGATGAGGTGGGGGAAGTCATTGGGAGGCTGGTGAACGCGGCCATTTTCTATGGTACGTGTACGACATTGGAAGAAATTGCCCAGACAAAGAAACCTGTGATCTTGTCGGAGATACCTTAGTATCGCCTGAATGCTGAGCAAGAGTATAATGATGCTGGCAATGCGTTCACTTCAGCAGCGTACCCTTTCCTCACCGAAGCAACCAAAGACCCTTCAGCTTCAGTAGAAGATCTTCTGGAAAAGAAACCAAGGAAGGTTCAGCCCCCCTCTCCAACCAGAAAGACTACATCCATGAGGCATCCGTCTCCATCGAAGAATCTCAATAACTTGAAGAATGCATGAGGGCTGCCATGTTGGCAATAATTTAGTCTTAAGGGTGGCATGTACCCTTATAAACAATATCTCATTATGCTTGTTAGGCTTGTGCATATATATATTTGAACAATTTGCTTTATGCTGGGCTTCGGCCTATGCTTCGAACAATTGTCTGGTTGTCCTTTTATGGCTTTGACCATGCTTGGTCTTATGAATACCAATGTTGAATGTCATGCTTTTCTTCTCTTACGTTTACCATAAACGTATACATACAACCTAAGGTTATAACCTTATTGTGTGTATTTTGGACCAAGATTTTAAGTATTCGTATAATTTGACTGCGACAGAGGGTCGCGACCCACTCCATCTTTATCCTTAAGTTACAAAGGGCTTAGAATACCCTAAGACTTCATAGGAAAGTTAATGTGAATTGTAATGGATGTTATTTGTATACAAGACATGTGTCCTACTTCATCCTTCGACATTGAAACTTGTAAAGTACTTGGCTGAACAAATCTTTGTTGTAAATAACGAAATAAGAGATTTAAGGGAAATGTGTTATATCATTAAGTGGGAGGGAGGATTACATCATTTTAAGAAATGAACACTAAGACACCTACCATTAATGCTTCTTTCCCCAAGTGAGAAGAATGCGTTACATGAATTTGAAAAAACAAACTGAGTGCTTTTAAAAATAGTAAGTCTTATGTGTAAAACTTACGAAGGTTGGTACCATTCCAAGTTCTATCCATGACCTCTCCCTTAAGCGTTGCGAGCTTGTAGGCTCCATTGTCGTAGGCTTCTGATATGACGTAGGGTCCTTCCCATGTGGGCCCTAGCTTTCCTTCGTACTCAGCCTTGCTAGCACTGTTTAACTGAAGGACATATTCACCTGGCTTGAATGTGGAGGGTCGAACTCGATTGTTGTAGTACTTTTCAAACTTCTGTTTGTAGATAGCCTCCCTGATTGAGGCTATTTCTCTTCTTTCTTCAAGAGGATCGAGGTTTTCCCAAAGCCTTCCTTCATTCGTCTTTTCTTCAAAGTTCTCAATGCGCTCTGTTTCAATGCTTATTTCAGAAGGTATGACAGCCTCCGTTCCATAAGTAAGGCTAAAAGGTGTTTCCCCATGGCTTGACTTAGGGTGCGGCCTATGTGCCCACAGAACTTGGGGTAGTTCATCAACCCACCCATGATGGCTTCGTCCTAACCTCCTCTCAATTCCATTGACAATGTCCTAATTGGTGACTTCGACTTGCCCATTACCCTGAGGATGGTATACGGACGTGAATGACTGTTTGATCTTTAGACCTTCACAAAAGACCGGGAATACCCTTTGGGCGAACTGCTTTCTGTTGTCAGAGATTATAATGTGGGGAACCCCAAATCGACAGATTTTGTGTTCCCACACGAATTTTTCCATATGCCTCCCCGTTACAGATGCCAAAGGTTTGGCTTCAACCCACTTGGTGAAGTAATCTATGGCTACGACCAAGAACTTTACTCCTCCAGGAGCCACCGGTAAAGGTCCGACTATATCAATTCCCCATTGGCAAAAGGGCCATGCTGAGGTAACAGAAGTCATGTCTTGCTTAGGCATTCTTGGAACTTTGGAGTGGATTTGACATGCTTCGCACTTTTGTATTATCTCTGTTGCATCCCTGTGCATGGATGGCCAATAATATTCGAGCTTCATTATTTTCGAGACAACAGAGCGAAGGCCTGCGTGCAAGCCGCAGGACCTTTCATGTACCTCACAGATGATGTTGGAAGCTTGTTTTGGTCCCACACAACGAAGCCATGGAGATAAGAAAGATCTTCTGTAGAGATTATCCCTAATAAGTCTATATTGGGGAGCCTTGACCCTGACCTTTCGTGCTAGTTTTGGGTCTTCCGAAAGAAAACCACTGATCAAGTATTCCCTTATTAGAGTCATCCAATTTGAACCTTCTTCAAGTATGACGTCAGATACTTCGCCTCGCTTTATTGACCTATCCGCCAATACTTCTACCAAAACCTCCTTTGTTAGATGAGCAAATGCCATTGAAGCGAGCTTACTCAAAGCGTCAGCTTTCTTGTTTTGGTTTCTGCGGACATGTGCTATCTCATAGGATTCGAACCCCTGAAGAAGTTCCTTAGCTTTATCCAAATATTGTTTGATGGTGGGCTGCCTTGCCTCGTAAGAGCCCTTGATTTGGTTGGCGACTAGCTATGAGTCCACAAAAATGGAGAGATTACGAGCCTCCATATCCTTTACGAGTCGGAGGCCCGCTAGCAAAGCTTCGTATTCTGCTTCATTGTTCGTAGCCTCGAACTCAAAACGTAATGCATAAGTATACTCCTTTTTCTCCGGACTAACCAGCATCAGACCTGCTCCCGAACCATCAGAGCTTGATGCTCCATCTGTGTATAGTTTCCACCCCTCCATCGTCATTGGGGGCTTTTTCTTTGGGATTTCTTTGTCTTGGCTAGGTCCGGAGGGCTTTTCAGCAAGAAAGTCTGCAAGTATCTGGCCTTTGACGGAGTTTTGCCCCATGTACTCTATGTCATGCTCTCCTAGTTCGATGGCCCATTTGGCCACTCTACCTGATTTCTCAGGCTTCGACAATATCTGCTTGATCGGCTTGTCGGTTAATACTGTGATGGGATGAGCTTGAAAGTACCTTTGAAGACGCCTTGCGGCATAAACCAAGGCTAGGATTAGCTTTTCCAACTCCGGGTAGTTTAATTCAGCCCCTTGCAAGACCCTGCTAACAAAGTAGATGGGGACTTGCTTCTTATCCCTTTTTGCTAAAAGAACAGCACTGATGCTTTCGAAGGATGCTGCAATGTACATGAACAACACTTCGCCTTTGATTGGGGCCGTAAGTGTTGGTAAGATTTCCATGAATTCTTTCAGCTTTTGGAAGGCGGCTTCTGCATCACAACTCCATTCAAAAGTCTTTTTATCCGTACACCCCTTAAGTGTTTTGAAAAATGATAGAGAAACGGTCTGCCCCTTTCGACAGGAATCTGCTAAGTGCTGCGAGCTTCCCATTTAGGCTTTGTACCTCTTTCAATGACTTTGGAGCTTGTAGATCAGTGATGGCTTTGACCTTCGAAGGGTTAGCATTGATCCCTTGCTTTGTAATTAGATGCCCCAAGAATTTTCCTTCTTCCATGCCAAAGGAGCACTTCTTGGGGTTAAGCTTCATGTTGATTGCCCTTAATTGATCGAAGGTCTCTAGAATGTCAGAGAGTAGGTCTTCCTCAGTGCTACTTTTTATTACCATATCATCAACGTAGGCTTCCAAGTTTCTTCCTATCTGTTTGTTGAAGGCTTTGTCAACCAACCGTTGATAAGTTGCCCCTGCGTTCTTTAGACCGAAGGGCATTTTCTTGTAACAATAGACACCCTTTCCTGTGTAGAAGGTTGTCTTCTCCTCATCTTCTTTTGCCATTTTTATTCGGTGATATCCTTTGTAGGCATTCAGGAAACATTTCAACCGGAACCCCGAGAGGGACTCGACCTTCCAATCAATTTCTGGTAGAGGGTAGCAGTCTTTCGGGCAAGCTTTATTGATGTCGGTGAAATCAACACACATTCGCCACCCTCCGTCACTCTTCTTTACCATAACTGAATTAGCTACCCAAGTTTGGTATTTCACTTCTCTTAGAATGCCTGCTCGTACAAGTTCATCCACCTCTTTACAAGCTGCTGCATTCCTTTCAGGTGCTAAGCTTCGCCGCTTTTTCTTAATTGGTTCCATGTCCTTGAACTCATTAAGCTTATGTTCTGTGTCAAAGGGCTTTCCATCGATCGTAAGAGTCCTAGGAACCCCCGTCATGTCTGAGTACGTCCATGCGACAACGTCCTTATTGGCTTTGAGTAGCTTCTCCAAGTCTACCTTGAAGTTGGCAGGGAGTTGCTTTCCTATTACCACCGTTTGCTCTGGATAGAGCTCGTTTACCACAATACATTCTTCGGCATCTGTACAACTTTGAATGGCCTTCGGAGGCTCTTCCAGACTTTCTTTGATCTTTTTGCCCATATCCCCGGTCTTCCCCTGATTGTAGCTAGAAAATACGGTTACTATCCCATAAGGTGTATGGAATTTTACCGCTGCATGTATGGTGGAGACTACGATACCCATCTTTTGCATGGCCGTCCTTCCTATCAAGAAGTTGTAGGGAGATTCAGACCTTATGATAGCAAACATGAGAGTTTCCGTCCTTACGAGCTTGCCTTCTCCAATTGTGATGTCCAATGGTACTTCTCCTAGAGGCCATGAATGCTCACCAGAGAACCCTACCAAAGGTGTCTTCGAATCAACCTGTTGCGACCTGATCGAAGGCTTGAGCTTAAGAAAACAATGCTCATATATGATTTCGTAGGAGCTTCCGCAGTCCATGTAGGCTTTGTTTACTTCCCGGTTGAAAATTAAGACTTTGATGACTACAGGATCATTCGAAAGGAATTGGCCTGTGAAAGGAGGAAATGTAACCCCTCCTACTTCATTTACTTCCTGCTCCGCTACCTTTCTTTTTAAGTTGGCTTCGCCCCAACGAACCATGAGTATGGGGGCTTCGAGATGAGTGGTATACTTAGCCAATTGAGTGTCGGTCATTTTTTCCTTTCCCTTCTTTATACCCTTCACCAAATGTCCCAATTGTCCAGACTTTACGGCTTCCTCAATCTGCTTCTTTAGCTCTCGGCAACTGTTCGTATCATGGCCATAATCTTCATGAAAATGACAATACTTGCTTGTATCCCTGTTTTTACCCTTGCTTGTCATGCGAGTGGGTGCTTCAAAGGCCTTCGCAACCCTCTCCGTAGCGAGTATTTCTTTCGGAGACTTAATTAAACTTCCTAGCAAACCGTGATTAGGACCTTTGTATGGAGAAAACCTATCTCTGCCTTTGTTGTTGTTCTTTGACCCTTCCCACACAGAATGCTTTGAGAATTTGTTGTTGTTGTCCCTGTCAACCGAAGCACCATTAGTAGATACTTCTTTTGCTTCGATCCAAGTATACGTCTTTTGCATTAACCCTTTGTAAGTTGTCGAAAATTCAGTGGATAATAATTCCACCAAACTCCGATTTCGAAGGCCATGTACGAAACCCGAAATGCGCTGATCTTCATGAAGACCCAAAATCTGCAAAGTTTCATCGGTGTACCAAGTAACGAAATCCCTCGTGCTTTCGTTTTCCTTTTGTTTAATGTTATGCACCGTCAGATGGATGCTTGTAAACTTCTTTTGTTGACTGAAGTGTGATCGGAACTTAGCCTTGAGATCGTCAAGATTGACAATGCTCCCGGGATTTTGCCCATTCCACCAAATACGGGCAGAATCCCGTAAGGTATAAGTAAACATATGACAGGCCACAGTCATAACCCATTTTTGCATCTTAATAGCCCCTTCGAACAAATGTAGGAAGTTATCCGGATCCCCCTTCCCATCATAAGTCCCAATATGCGAAGGCATTTTCAACCCATCAGGCAATGGGTAATCTTCTATCCACCTAACGAAGGGTGTAGCCGAACCCATAGGGTCCGAGTATATACAATCGTAGGGTGGAGCATACATAGGAACAACATTATATGGAGCATGGTTTGGGGGTACTCCCGTAGGAGCTTGGCTAGGATAGGGCTGATAAGGTGTATTAATGGCAAACGGATAATCGTTTCCCATGGCATACGGAGGGTACGCCATAGGATGTCCGAAGGGTATACTCCCATAAGGTTGAGGGAGGCTAGGGTTGCTAGGCTGTCCATTCATTTGAGGATATAAACCTTGAGGGTTCGACTGAGTTTGGAATGAGGGGTACATACCATTGGGAGGAACATTTCCTCCCATATTAATTGTAGATGAATTGCCTTCTACACCTGATGCGTGAGAAGGCTACAACGGAACTCCAGCTTCAGTCCTTCCAAGATGAGCTGCTAACAACGGAGGTAGATTCACCCCCATTTCTTCCCTTCGATGGCTCCTACCAATGGAGCCTTCGGTAACCACCCCTTCTCTTCTTGTTGGAGCCCTCTCTGGGACTCCTTCGAAACCAACGGACCTTCGGCTTAGCCTTCGACCAACTGGTGACCCAATCCTTAGGGCTGAGAGTGTTGGTCCACGGGCCGGAGGCCTAAGCTCCATTTCCATCTCTTCATCATACTCGTCACCTGAGTATTCCAATTCCCTTCGCATCTCAGCATTCTTGACTTGCTTTTTGCGAGCCCTTAAAAGAGATTCCAACACTTCGTGGTTGGCTTCAACAAAGGCTGGGCTAATAATAGGCTCCGGATTGGCTGAGGTCGAAGCATGATGGTTGGGTGTTACTTCTGGGTGAGAACGTGTAGTGAACGTGGAAGCGGTTATTGGGGAAAGGTAGTTAGAGTCATTGATTGGTATTGGTGCCAAGGTAGAGAAAACCGGTGGGGGAGTATCTTCTCTCCCTTGATCCATGTCGGATATATAGTGAAAGTAGTTGGTTGGTTATAAGCTTGGAATTAACGAGACCAATTGTAGCGGTCCCACGGATGGCGCCACTGATTGTACAAATAATTGCACTACCAGGCCTTCGATAATGATCAAAGGGTTTATGGGGTATTGAGGTTGCGCCAAGCTTATCTTTAACCTGAAATAAGAAATACTAAAACACTACGTTAAGTGATTGCGTAGGGGTTGGACCCTGCAAACCACCTCTGGCGTGCGAGTAAGTATGTGATATGGTAAGTTGAGAGAGTTCAATTGATGTTAGATTGAGCGTACCATGATTATGGCCCGTCTAAGCTATTTATAGGGGAGAAATAAGCTTTAGAGGGCGGTTGCACTTTGTTCGGAGATCATGGGGGTGTCCTATGAAATGTGGTAACCGCTAGGGTTTTGTGGCCCATGATCTCCTCCTTGGTGGGAAAGCCTAAGGGAAGGAGGATCGTGGGTATGAACAGGTCATGGAAGTTCTCCGTTGTAGTTCCTTCGTAGGAGATACCCCGAAGGGCTTAAGGCTTCAATTGGCGGATTCCCACATGGTAACCACTTCATAGATGAATGGTTTGACGCCAATGAAACGTTTTAGGAGATTAACCTGGGCCTCCGAAAGAGGGCTTCGCACATGCTCGAAGGGGAGTCCTCCGACCCGTTCGGAGGGTATATCATCACTAACTATCGGGATTAGTTGGGAATTTTGGAAAATGTTACTGTTGATACCCGCGGATCCAATCGAAAACAAATACGGATCCAAAATTTGGGAGCCGTGAAATCCGCGGGCTCAGGATTGGTGGAGCCAAGAGATACACTAGGCGGATCCAAAAACTGGGATCCGCCAAATCCGCCTTATTGAAGGTCAGATTCTTAACAGAATGAATGTCAAATTTCGCGTTTCTTGGTCAAAACTCGAAAAATCTCCTAAAACATATGTAATAGCTAATATATGATACAAATATACTAAATATATAGATTCTAACACACGTTTGCAGATAAATTAATCCGATCATAGAACTTACCATAAAGGGAGTTAAGCCAAACGGGGGCTTAATCTCGGAAAATTGATAACAACATGTGTTATCGACCTGCAATATTGAGTTAGTTCATACATATGTCAAGTACTAACATAATGTCTAGAGAAACATACATGTTTAACACATCATTGTCTAAAAACGTCTAAAACCAAACACTCTTCTCACTTTAACTTCTTGCTCAATTTCTTGTAACCCTTGTGAAGTTTCATGATCCAAAGCCCCAAATTCTTCATCATTCCCTTTGTTTGTCGATGCTCCTCGAATTCATTCGGGATTGGAGGAAGTTGACTCAAGTACTCGGGTGGTGAGATCCTAGATTTAGGCAAACCATCATCTTCGCTCATTGATGATGATGATGATGATGTAGGAGGATGAGGACGTTTGCATTTTGCAACCGCTACCCTATGATCGCTTAAAGGAACAAAGGTGTGTGGAATCTCATTATTGTCGGGAACAAAGCCTAAAGCATTTCTAGGAATGGGTTCAAAGGCTCGATAGAGGCGAGTCAAGAGCATCCCATAGGGCATTGCGGAGGTACCTTATACCGGAATATCGGCCATTCGTTTGGCTATATAGTATGCAAGATTGAAAGGTTGATGAGTTGACACACAATACATCATATAACAAAGACATGCGTTGATATGATCTCGATTCCCAACGGTGCTTATGACATTTGCCCTTAACACATCTTCTAGCTTTCTAAATTCGGGCCTAAGTTCATTAAGTTCCATGGCAAAAGGATCTCTATTCATTTGACGCCCTCGATGCAACCTAGTTGGGTTATTCCTAGGTAAGAAGAGATGCTCCCGAATAGTTTCTTTTGCGGTCAATGGGTTATCCGAGTAGACACATGTTCCTTGATTTGGAACTCCTAAAACATCACCAAATTGATCTAAGGGAATGTTGAAAAGGGTTCCATTGACACTAAAGTGAATGCTTATGAGACCATTGTCGCTTGAACTAAGACCTACGGTTGCATAGAACTCGAGAATGAACCTAGGGATGATGGGCTCATCAATATCTAGGAGACCATCGAAGTGAATTGTGGCAAGTTGTTCTCTAAGATTAGTTCCTTCATAGAATGAGGAGTCTACAACCCTACCCTCATGAACGTATCATTTTTCTAGTGCTTTAAAAATATTAACTTGAGCTTCGGTGATACCCTTGGTTTTGTGGTGTTTGGGAAGGTAATCGATGGTCTTTTTGTGATCATAATTGGTTTCGGGAGGCATAGTTATCCTAGACATGAAAAATATATAGTTTAGTTGAAATTATCGAAAATACGTATAAATGCCTAGTGTGTGCCTACATGGGGACAATGTGGAGGTACGGTTATCTCGACTCCTTTTAATGCATGAAAATTTTGTTTATGCAAGTTTTTATGATAAAACGAGAGATAACCCAAACGCTCCTACTTCAATGTAGCTTCATTTGAATGTACCCGAAAATACATATTAGTTATATATTCCCTTTAGCATTCAAGAGACATTATGCAAGTGATGTTTAAAATATAACGTTTTTGTATTTGTATGAACAATGTTCAAAAACCGTTTTTCCTAGTCGTGAAAAGATTTTAGCAAAAATTTCTCATGGGGTTTTTGATGAATAATGATAATGTACTACAAGATGCAATTCCTAACTATGAAAAATATGTTTTGTTATGCAATTTAGTAAATATGCTTCATGATTTTTCAAGAATTATGCATAAACCCCAAGTTTTGGTTTTGTGCATGAAATAAAAATCCTAGACGCAGATCAGGAATGTATACATGATAAGGATACTTACAGTGATGTTGGACTGGATTTTTGCTAAGATCGATAGCTCCTTTGTTGTCATCATAATCTATACCTTCTTGTTGATTGTAGCCTTGTTCTACTAGCCTAGCTTTGTTTCTATACAATACTCCATTTTCATCCATTTTGTCTCTAAAAAGCCATTTTGTACCTATTATGGTTTGATTTTTAGGTTGTGGGACTAATGTCCAAACGTCATTTCTAACAAATTGATTTAATTCTTCTTGCATCGCAATGACCCAAGATTCATCTTTTATGGCTTCATTAACATTTTTAGGTTCAATTGTTGAAACAAAACAAAAGAAATTACTTTCATTTTGAGCTTTAGACCTTAATGTTCTTTCATTGATTTTTCCTATGCCGTTTTCTAATGGATGACTTTTGGTTTCCTTGATATTAACTATTTCTCTTTTTACCGGTTCATCTTCATTCTCACTTTCAATATTTTCCTGATTATCAACCATTTGACTTTCAACTAAGTCATCATCTACCAAAGGTGATGTCTTAGAGGGAGGTGGACTTTCATCGAATGTTACGTTCAATGATTCCTCGACTCTTGAGGTTTCTTTGTTCAAAACTATATATGCTTTACTGGTTTGTGAATATCCTAGAAATACACCTTCATATGACTTTGGGTCGAACTTGGTGAGATAATCTTTTGTGTTTAAAATGAAGCATTTGCTTCCAAACACTCTAAAATATCCTAAAGTAGGCTTTTTGCCTCTGTATAATTCATATGGAGTCTTTTTCAAGAAAGGTCTAATTAGAACTCGATTTAGAATATATGTGGATGTATCTACAGCGTGACACCAAAACTTTTGAGGTATGTTTTGTTCATTTAACATGGTTCTACTCATTTCTTGAATTGTCCTATTTTTACGTTCTACCACACCGTTAGATTGAGGGGTTCGAGGAGCCGAGAAATTATGAGTTATGCCATTGGCATCACAAAAAGCTCCAAATTGGATTTCATTGTCAAATTCACGACCATGGTCGGTTCTTATTGACACTATGTTACTTCCTATTTGATTTTGAATTTTCTTAATTAAGATTTCAAATTTATCAAAAGCTTCGTTTTTAGTTTTCAAAAACTTAGTCCATGTATATCTAGAGTAATCATCTACTATTACCAAAGTATAGAAGTTTCCCCCGTAACTTTGTATAGCGGATGGACCAAACAAATCCATATGTAATAATTCTAGACACCTAGATGTAGACACTATGTTTTTAGCCTTATGGCTATTATGAACTTGTTTTCCTATTTTGCAAGCATCACAAAAGTGTTGGTCATATTTCAACTTGGGCAGGTTCCTAACGAGTTCCTTAGATGATAAGGATTAAATTAACCTCATATTAGCATGACCTAAGCGTCGATGCCATAGAGTTGAGTTTTCGTCCAAGGAGGTAAGACAAAGCTTGTCTTTAGGTGTTTTATCTAATTTCATAACATACACGTTATTCTTTAAAACACATTTTCCTACTGTTATGCCGTCTTTAAGTATTTTACTTCCGTTTTCACTAAAAAGGACGTTATACTTTTTGCGGCACAATTGACTTATACTAAGCAAGTTAAAACCTAAATTATCTACATGAGCAACATCATCGATAGATAGAGAGTCATGAGAAATCGTACCTTTTCCGATGATTTTACTTTTAAGCTTGCTACCAAATGTGACATTACCTCCGTCGTATACTTGGTAGGTAGAGAAAAGGCTTTTCTTTCCCGTCATGTGTCTCGAACACCCACTATCTTTAATCCACTCATCTGGTTCTAGTTCAACTTTTAAGTACACATAATGTTCAAGAAAAACTCAAGCGTTTGGTCCCTAATATCTCATGGGTCCGTTTGGGTTAAACATAACATTATCATGGTTCATGTAAGGAAATGGTGGACAAGTGTTCCAAGGCATATAATTAGGACCTTGAAAGTTTCTAGACATGTTTTGGTTCCAATTATTTTGGTAATGATGTTGCGAGTTAAAGTTACTTCTTGGAAAGGGTTGTTTGGGAAAATTAGTTTTAGGTGCCTGTTGAACCGTTTTAACTCTATACTCATTTCTAACTTGACCTTTTCCTATGGAGACTGATGGTTTTTGTTTGTTAATAGTTGTACTAGTGCTAGGTTTTCTAGTGACCTTAACAAACTCAGTACGATTCGTTTTAAGAACCTTCTGTTCATCAACAGTACCGGCAGATCCCTTGGGTACAACTGGCGGATCCAAAATTTTGGATCCGTCGGATCCGTGGGTGTCTGACTTAGTTGGAACAGTTTCTTTTTCTTTCACTGTTTGTTTCTTAACCTCACTTAAGGTTCCTAGTTTCATAAAACCTAGTCCGGTTTTATCATGAGGTAATTTTTGCATCTTTGTTATCTCATCTATACAACTTATATTTTTATCAAACTTTCTAAACTTAGAATTTTGTTTGATAAGTTCTTCCTGTGTTGACTTAAGTGTTTCTAGTTCTAATTTAAGTTCCTGACACGACACACACGTTTCTTTAGCATTTTTACCTTTTCCATTCGTATCTCCTTTTCTTTAAGCCAATAAACTTCGTTTTATAAAAGTGTCGTTTTGGTTTTTAAGAACTTGTTTTTGTTTATGATTTTTAAAGTTATATCACACAGTTTGTTATATTCTATTTCTAAGGTTTCATCATCTATAGAAGAGTATGATGAGTCAGAATGTACCTCTTCTGTGTCATGAGCCATGAGAGCAACTTCGTCGTTCTTAGGCTCGTCATCATCTCCTTCACTATCACTCCAAGCTCCACTGACGAAGGCTCTTTGAGACTTGTTCTTTGGAAGCTTTGGACATTCTCCTATTAAGTGACTAGAATCACCACACCTATAACACTTCCTATCTACCTTTCCTTTCCTATCATCATGGTCTTTTCGGAAGGATTTCTTTTCTTCACAAGGTGGTCTAATGAACTTTCCTCGTCTCCTGAAGAATTTCTTGAAATCTCTTACCGCCATGACATATTCTTCGTCTTCGCTACTAGAACAAGACTCTTCATCACTTGACTCAACTCTAGCTTTCAAGGTGATGGACTTCATTTTCTCCTTCTTGCCTTTAACTATTTCTGAGTCTTTTTCTATCACCATTTCGTGAACTTTGAGGTTTCCTATAAGCTCGTCCAGTGTCATACTTGAAAGATCCTTAGATTCTTCAATAGCTGTCACCTTTGCTCTCCACTTCGGGTGGAGTGCTCTTAGAAATTTCCTGACAAAATTCTTACTAGAAAAAGATTCGTCAAGTGCTTTAAGAGATGTAATAATAGTATTAAACTTAGCAAACGCACTATCAATGGTCTCATCTTCAGAGATAACAAATTGTTTATATTTTTGAACAAGAAGATCAATTTTGTTATCTTTGACTTGTGAGTTCCCTTGATGAGTGATGATTAATGATTGTCAAATATCCTTAGCCGTTTTACACATAAAAACTCTTTCATATTCTTTCTTAGGTAAAGCATCATTTTGGCTTCGTTATTTTTAGCAATCAACTTCTTTTGCTCATCACTGTGACGAGTAAGAGAAGTACCTACATCCCGACCACCTGAAATATCATTACTTATGGGCTTGTAATCACCCTCTACAATAATATACCATAGATCTATGTCCTTTGACTTCACATACGTCTCAAAGCGATTTTTCCAATAGATGAAACAATTTGGTTCAAATAGTAGTGGTCTTTGCATAGATTACCCTTCTTTAAAGTTTTCAAAATCCATTGATCGTTTTAAGTTTTTAAAATACAATATATTTTGAAAATCTTGAGTAACACCGCTCTGATACCAACTGTGGAAAACTAGAAGGGGGGTTGAATAGTTTTTACCATTTTAAAATTAATTCAATTTGTATACTTAATGTGATTCCAAAGTAAACAATCAAGCACACAAACAAGTAATATAAGTAAAGAAGTAAAGAGATGAAAGATCAAACCACACAACACAGATGTTTATAGTGGTTCGGCTATAAGGACTCTCTTCTTTACCCTACTCCACTCCTCGAGCCTTTAACTCGAGAGTTTTTCTTCACTAAGAAACAAGCTCCCTTCTAGGCGGAGAAAACCTTTAAACGTCGCTTAATCTTTATCCGGTACTAAGCTAAACACCGGGTTCTTTACAAGGGTACAACCACTCCCGTTGGTTCTTTCACAAGGGTACAACCACTCCCGTTGGTTCTTTACAAGGGTACAACCACTCCCGACACTCTTTGTGTTTTAAGGACTAAAACACTAAACAAACTCTACTGAATGAATGATACAAACAATGATGTGTGAACTAAACAAAATCACACAGACTCTATACTAAAAGGATAACAACAGAAGGTTGATCCTTATATGCTGTGATCTTCTTTGTTACAAAAGGAAAGATCAATGAAATGAAAGAATGATATGGGTTAGTGATATATAAATGAATGAGTATGTATTTAAGCTATATGAGTGATGATTATGGCCAAATGATCAGCTTGCTATTTATAGGCAAAGCTGAACAACAGTTGGCGGATCCGGCAGATCCCAAAGATTGGATCCGCCTTTGTATGGCTTTGGATCCGCCATGTCAGGCCAGCTAAGATATTCCCATATCTTTCCATATCTTGCACAATCTTTCCATATCTTCAAATGTCAACTCTTTAGCTTGAAGATCTAAACAAGATATCACAAAATCTTTCCAAGATTGTGTTCATGATGCATGCCATGATGTCATCCTAATATTTAGAAAATAAAGTTTCTAATTTAAGAAATAAACATGTAAATGTATGTAATGTTATTCCTAGTAAACTTGTAATGTGTAAATGTGTTTTAAAAGACTTATCACTATAAATGTAAAATACTTAATCTTATTTATGCTTTGCTTAAAGATAAACTTTGTAATTGTCATTAACAAAACTAAGCAAAGATCGTAAAATATAAATAACGTTTTTAGGACGATATTTGTATTAACATATGAGTTGTGTGATAAACTACTCTGGTGGTGTTCTATATATAGGCACCCTGAAATTTGAATTTCAACAAACAAACCATCAGATAATAAGCCATCACAACTGCTTATATATTTGATAATAAGCAGTTACAACAAACCATCACAACTGCTTATTTTAATAATAAGCAGTTTCAACAAACAAACCATCACAACTACTTATCTAAAAAGATCTAAAAAAGCAGTTATGAAAAAGCAGTCACAAAACAAAAACTAGCAGTGATCAAACATGCATTCACAAAGCACATAAGCAGTTTTTCACCCATTATACTTCCCACCCATAAGCACATAAGCAGTTTTTCACCAAGATCCATAAGCACATAAGCAGTTTCATAACTACTTTTCCAACCACGATCTAAAAAAAGTAAAAGATCTAAAAAGAGTAAAACCGCGTCCCACCATTACCATCCAAGAACAATAACTGCTTTTCAAATAAGTTATGAAAAACTGCTTATATTCAAATAAGTTATAAAACTGATTATATTCAAATAAGTTAATATAAGCAGTTTTATAACAATAAAAAAAGTAAAACCGCGTCCCACCATCACCATCCAAGAACACCATCAATTTTTTTAGATCTAAAACGATCTAAAAATATAAGCAGTTTTATAAGGAAAAAGATCTAAAAATATCTAAAAAACACCAGCAGTTTTTAGATCTAAAAAACACCATCCAAGAATAGCACATAAGAAACCACGAGCAGTTTTTAGATCTAAAAAACACCATCTAAGAACACCATCTAAGAACACAACGTACAACATTTTTTTAGAACACCCACAAGCAGTTTTTTGAACACCACCAGCAGCAGTTTTGAAATCTAAAAAGATCTAAAAAAACCATACAAGAACACCACCAGCAGTGTTTAGATCTAAAAAACACAACCACCAGCAGTTATTGGTCGAAGAAACCATCAAGAAACCACTAGTTTTGTGAGAGAGATAAAACCGTGGGTGGGTGGGAAGTATAATGAGTGAGAGAGAGAATGAGATAGACATAGGGGTCCGGGTGGGAAGTATAATAAGTGACAGTAAAACCGTGGGTGGGTGGGACGCAGTTTTAGCTTTTATTATTATTATTATTATTATTATTATTATTATTATTATTATTATTATTATTATTATTATTATTATTATTATTATTATTATTATTATTATTATTATTATTATTATTATTATTATTATTATTATTTTATTCAAAGTTGTAACAAAATTGTAACAAAGAAAAAAAAATTGTAACAAAAAAGTATTTATTTATTTATTTATTTTTTTAAAGTTGTAAAAGTTAAATAAATAAAAGTTGAAAAAATATTTTGTTAAAAAAAAGTTGTCAAAGTTAAAAAAATAAAGTATTTTGTTTAAAAGAAAAAAAAAAGTTGTAAAAGTTAAAAAAATAAAGTAATTTGTTAAAAAAAAAAGTTGTAAAAGTTGTAATGTATTTTCAGGTGTTCAGTTCTCCCGAGCAACTAACTGATTGTGTGCAAAATATAGCTCGAGGGATCGGTTTTGTTATTGTTAAAAAAAAAAACCAAATCAGAGAAGGGGTATTTGTACGAAATCAATTATGGGTGTTCAAAGGGTGGGAAGTATGAACGTGAAGGTTTAGAAGATGAAATTCAACGGCAAACCAGTACCTCTAAAACCGATTGTCCATTCAAATTAGTTGAAAAATATTCTAAAACACAAGATTTTTAGAGGTTGAGGGTCAAGTGTGATAGGCATAATCATGATTTTGCAGAGTCGTTGCATGGTTTCCCATATGCAATGTGATAAAAGGATGATGAGTTCAGTTTGGTGAAATAATTGACAGAGTATCATGTACCACTATGTCATATACTTTCGTTAATAACGGAGCAAAATTCGGATAACGTGTAACACCCCCAAAATCTGACTTTGCGGAAGCATTAGAATCAAGGGGTGCTACTGAAATGGAGATCATAACACAAGGTAACGAAGAACCAATTACAATCTGTATGCTTTAAGTCTGTTTACAAGTTAAATGGTCCCTCAAAAACAAGTCTTAATCATTTGTTAAAACACTTTGGCCAAAAATATAAATCTGCCGCCTTGCCAAGCCTTGCCACACATGCATAAATCTAGATACCTGAGAAAAACATGCTAAAAGTCAGCAAAAAACTGGTGAGTTCATAGGTTTCAGTTAAAACAAATATAACACATTTGGACCAACAGTTTATTTGTGAGCATATTTTGTGGCGAACAAATGTTATTCGGTTACACGTTTTTCTATCGGTAACTGTACACAAGAATAATAATTGAAGTTAAAATTAGTTTCTATCGGTAATGACAATAAAGATGTTGTACAATAATTTTCAACGAACAATAATTTTTAGTTTAATGTTTTCCTTATAATGACTTTACGGAAAATGATAATTTTAAGTTTTAGTAACTTTAACCAATATCAAACTAATTGTAATTTACAAATCTTAGAGTATCCATGCTATGTTAAAGCAATTTAGAAGCATCAATTGATAATTCAAGTATGCGTATTGCAGCCCAACTCATAGCCCAATATCCAATCCAGTCCAATAGTTATTCAACCCAGTCTGATATTTGTGATATACTTGGCCCAAAGATGATATTAGTGTGTATAACTAACACACGGTTTTATTTTGATAACCCTACACACACATTTCATTGTTTCATCCGCCCCCTCACGTACATTTCCTCTCGTCTAATTTTTCTCATCTCCCATCAACTCATCAAATCACAGATCTCATAACATATCGATTTGAGGTAGCTTTGTTGTACATTGTTGTTGCTTGAGTCTTCACGAATCTTTGTTGTATATCTTTGTTTAAGAAAATAAGATAGAAGGGTTAGACTTTGATTTGTTGAAGGAAGTTGATGCATTACGTCGTGCTAAGAGTTTGAAAAGCGAGAATACGAGTGTGAAGAAACGGTCTGGGAAGGATTTCGTGACCATGTTTTTCGTTGTTGTTGCTTGTTTTGTTCTTTCTTTGACTCGGGTTATTTTGTGTAACTGATTGGAAAAAAATCGATATGGGTCGGGTTGGGTTTGATCTTATATTTTGTTAGTTTGTTTCATTTTTTGATGGTGTTTAATATTACTTAAATCTATGTTTACTTTTAAAAGCTATGTAAGGATCATATTCAAGAATAGTAATAACGCTGCGTGGATGCTTTATCGATGCATAGAACATTTGTGATAATAAACATATAGGTCCATTTGTTGTTGAATGCGTATCCAATTTTGCCAAATAAATTGAATTCTGGAAAGTTATACATATTTTCAAGTCCGTTTGGTACGTCAAATGGGTCCCAGAGTGTTTTATCAAAAGGTTTAGTTATTTGACCCCTTAGGTCCCTCCGCCCAGCAGTTATAGTTCCACCCCTTGAGTTTGTTTTGTCCAGATTTAGTCCCTCTCAAAAATATAAAAACCCATTTTTTTATTCATTTCCTCACTCTCTCAT
The DNA here is from genome assembly GCA_021014915.2 of Artemisia tridentata subsp. tridentata. Lineage (NCBI taxonomy): Eukaryota > Viridiplantae > Streptophyta > Magnoliopsida > Asterales > Asteraceae > Artemisia > Artemisia tridentata. The sequence goes on from CP139501.1 coordinate 134,106,568, forward strand.
TTATACACACACACACTCTTCTCTCTCTCACCCCACTCCTCCGGTCACCTTCTCCGGTCAACCACCATCGCCAAAAAAATTTTCAGACCATTTTTTCCGGCGAGACTTTTTATCACCCAAACTTATAGATCGGTCCATTTTCCTTGTTTCTGGAAAGTTTCGAGCCTCGGCGCTCCCTACAACCCCACCCACGCGCCGCGACAACCACTGCCGTTCACCACCGCCACCACACCGATGCTCCATCACCCTTTTCTCGACAGTAACACCACGCACGCGCCCTCCACCGTCATCCCTCGACCACAGTAACAATACTATCGATTTTTTTTTTTCGTAGATTTGTAGTTTTTTTTACAGATCCGTATAGATGTATATGTTTTTTTTGTAGATCTAACTTTTTTTTTGTTAATGTTGTCGTTTGGTCGTTTGCCGCTGCTGGAGCCGCCACTCTCTCGCCAAAAAAGCTTGTAACTGTCGCCGGAAAATTTTGAGGTTGCCGGAAAAATTCATGTGGCTGCCGGAAGTTATTTTTGTCACCGGAATAGGTTGTTAATATTTATTATGTAAATTTTGTTATAACGAGCAGGTTTGCCCGCGCGTTGCTGCTGGGCAGCCACGTTTTTGTTTATTACAATTATGTTAGCCCGTTATGGAGTAAGCAACTACTCCGTATGTTGTTAACCACAGACGGTGGGTTTGTATGTTGTCAATCCCATGTTTCCTTTATCGAGCAGGCACAACCTAGAAAGCACGAAACGTATCGTATTTGTCAAAAATAATGATTTTTGAAAGTATAGCATATTTATACTTGTTTTTATTGGATAAATTATTTCGTGAACAATGGAGCAAGTTTCGTTAATTTTCGAGTCCGTTTGGTATGTCAAATGGGTCCTGCAACGTTTGTTGTAAAAGTTTAGCCAAGTTGGCAAGAATAGCCCCTCCGCCCCACTTTTTCATTTCACACCCCTCACATTTCAATTTTCATTTTAACCCCTCCCTCAAAACTATAAAAACCCTAATAATAATAATTTATTTCATTTTATCTCTCACTCTCTCCCTCTTCCTTCTCTCTCTAATGCCGGCGACCCCGAACGTCCGGCCACCACCACTGCCGGAGATTTTTCCGGCCACCGGAAAATTTTCCGGCAAATCATTTTTTTAGCCGGATCGTTAGATCGGCTGTATTTAATCATTTCTGGAGATTTTGAGCCCTTGGCTCCCACCACAACTACCTCACGCGCCACCACCACTACTGTCAACACCACCGAGCCACCGCCGTACACCCCGCCACCTTCTTCTTTCGGTAAAAACGCCTCACACGCTTCATTTTCCCCTCCTCCTCTCGTCGTTGACCCAGTCACGCTTATTTTAGTGTTGTTATTATTTTGGTTGAGTTAATGTAGCCAGATCAGATAGTTTATTTTGCTTTACTTAATTTGCTTTCTCTATCATTGTTTTTCTTTTCTCAGGCTGTGATTTTATTTTATTTTAAATTAAAAAAAAATGCTACAGTGAAGAACAGCCAATAAGAGGCTGTTCACTTAAAGCTTGAGTACATTGTACATTGTTGTTAAATGGTTGTATATTTTGGTGAAGGGGTAAATTAAATTGTGTATTAATTGACCATTAATGTGGTGTTTGTTGTACATGATGCTTTATTTCTTGTAAGTCTTAAAATTGGGTGCATTAAAGGGTTGTAAATCATGCTTTAATATATGTAAGTCTGAATTTTCAGACCACATAGGAGAGAAATGCCTTCATGCATTATAAGTAGTATAGATAAGTAAAACATAGCGTAAGTGACGTTTATTATCTACTGTTTAAATGTTTTGCGGAAATGTAATATAAAGTTAATTTTTAACAAAACTCGGTTGATTAAAATTGAACTAAGTTTACATTATTATTAATAATTTATTATGATCCATTTTTATACATTTCTAGTTTAGAACAATATATATCGTCAAATTTTTTTACGTATGGTTCTAGTGCAACATTTCATTTTCTAGTTTTTCTATTTATGACAGTATCTAGTTTTAAAATGACAAGTATAGGGGTCAATTTTATACATGTTCGAACGTGCATTATAGATTATGCTTATTATGTATTTAGTTTGTTAGTAGTCTCTCAAGTTTTTAGATTGTAATAACAAGTGTGTATATGTAATTTAGTCTTTTAAGCTAGTTAGAATTTTATACATGTTCTAATGGTTATAATAATGTTATTATGATTTAGAGATTTCTAAGTATGACAAAAGTAAAGCTAAAGTTACTAAGTTCATATTGTCGAGATTTTAGTTACGGCTATTCAAGTTTTCATGCATATATATTAGTCCAATGTGAAAATTTACTGCGTGTACGGCTATACAAATTTTATTTCGCGATTAGTATATATACGTGTTTCTAACAGTTTGTTACCGATGGCATTTGTTGGGCTGCGGCCCAACTGAATTTGAGGAGGAGGGGGAATGCGTCGCTATTGGGTTGGGTCGATCCACTAGTGATCACAATGGGCCTGGTGGGTCGAGGGGGTTCCTAGCAGACTACGCAAATAGGCTGGAGCAAAGAGGATTGGATTTGGGCTTGTGTTTTAAACTCTAGGTGGTCTTTATTTGTTGTGGGCTTGGCCTGGAAGTGAATACTCAAGCTTTACACAAACAAGTCTAAAAGAGTTTGTGTTTTTCTTCCTGGGTTTCCTCTTGACCAACTAACTACCAAAGGGAGACTAGAAATTCGCTTCTTGGCTAAGCTTTGGGTTGAGTACTACTCAACTCCGAAGCTTTGGAGTCTCGGTGTTAAGTAAGGACTTTGGGTTTGGCACATCTCTATGTTTCGACAAGGTGCAAGACTCATTTCGAGGGGAACTTAGTTTTCATGACCAAGAATGTTACTATACCTTTTATATTAAAGCCTAACATTTCCTGTTAAAAGGGAGTACTCCATTCGAGTATTATTAGCTCTTTGGTGGGTTTGTTTTGGGGCGAAATGGTGCTATCCTGTTGGGGTTTGGTTTTAGGTTCGAGTGAGCACATTCAAGACTCGAACCGAGGGTACAACCCTCAAGGTTTTGGGTTTAATCTTGACATGAATTAGCTTGGCAGAACCTATGATTTTCCAGCCAATGGTTACCACCAAAACACCTTGTTTTTGGGTGGTTATCATTCGGTTAAGGATAGTCAAGGTGTCTACCCAGGTCACTAATACTAACTTAACAAGAAATACATCCTTCTAAATGGTTCCTCTATTCGACATAACTTGGCCAAAACCTCCCCTGTGGGGGTGGCTTTTCCTCAGCCTATACCTCCATCCACACATCCTACTTGGGTGTTTTCCCCATTCATCCCACAGCTGATCAACACCCACAACCGACACCACATCACTAAACTAGAAAGGGTGGGGCATTTCAATTGTTCTAGTGTTTAATACCTCATCAACAAATTGGCTCCTGGTTTAAATCGACCCTATCTTCCTAAGGGTTTGTTTGGTTCATTTGTGATATCAACCTAGGAATTTATCAGTTTCATTCGACTCAAGTTACCTGTTCAATTACCACAATCACAAATTCACCAACAACAATCTCTAGAATCCTAAGCCACGGTGACAACATTAACAACAACAACATCTAAAGATTTTATAATAACAAGTTTAACTCATAACCGAAAATAAATAAATTTCCACAACTTGAATTTTCATTTATTCGACTTGAGTTTAACAAAAACAACCTAAGATGATACTAATGAATTAAAAGATTTGAATACAACTTAATTCTTACAATGATTCAGACGAGAGAACAAATTCAAGAGATTCGAACAGAGGTCCAACCCGATCTTCTGGCTTCTTCCAAATCAATCCCAGTCAACCCACTCAACTTTTACCCTTTAATCTCCTTTGATTCCCAGAAACCTTGGAGTAATTTGGTTGGTTATTGAATTGATTTGGCTCAGCCATTTAAAGAAAATATTTAGAATGGGTCAAAATCCTCTTTCTTGGTCTCGATATATGATGCTTCTTAAACAAGTATAACATTGTTTTCCCCCTGGCATCATCACTTTTAATCTCGTGACTTCCTTTGGGAATAAGAGAAAGGAGAAAGGGATAGGTGTTAACTAATTACTGATCTCTAAAAATTTGAGGATTTGATGGTGAAGATCAGAAGGGTGCGTGGGTTTGTGGGGTCACAGACAAATGGGGAAGAAAGGATAGAGGCGTTGGGTTTTGTGTGAGTGGGGTGGCGTTTTTATTTTAAGTATAGGGTTAGGTGTTTCATTTTAAGTATAAAGTTAAATTGAATTAAGGAGTGAGTAATATTATACCCGCGTTCTACTGAACTGAGTTAAACTCGGGTCCTCCCAGAATCCGTCATAAATACGGAACAGTAGGTTTTTAGGGACGTTTATATAATACCTGAATGTATTTTTAGTTTTATGAATTCACAATAATTTTCTGAGTTTTAAATTTATTGCTTTTTAAATATTGGTACGCGTGTGGTGTCTTTCTGAGTAAAACTGGGATAACCTCCCATTTTTACTACAATATAGTGGGTAAAATGTGAGATGAGATAATTTCACTATTCTTGGTGAGATTTTCGGGTGACACAATGTGCAGGTCTGTTTTCCGTGATAATCGTATAAATGCCTAATCTGGTGATTTAGTCATAATAAATGAACTGTTATAAATTAAATATTAAGGGAAATTTACCATTTGTCACATCCTCCCCGTCTTAGGAACGAAAACCATCCTCGATTTTCACTTAGAAATACCCGACGGGTTTGGGGTTTGAAGGTTCTAGTGTCTTTGGTTCTACTTTTCACACCTCTATGTGAATTCAGGGCTTGGTAAGTGACGGTTGAACCTCGATGGTCGAGATATGTATTGAAAGTGCTAGAGTGCGGAAGTATTTCACGATGACTATTCCCATCAAGGCATGATCCTCCCTAAACTAAACATAGGTGATTAGGCTATGCTTAGTTGAGGACTGATGATGCGATGCCGGGTTTAGTTACCATGATATTTGGTTTCTATCGGTTTGGAATCACAACAAGTTATCATAAGTGTACTAGTTAATGAACAATTCTAAAAAGATGCATCATAATATCTTAATCTCAAAAGCTAAAGAATTCGTCACAGAGAGGTTCATACAAAACAACATTACAACATGTCTTTTAAGGAAGTACAATTATTCGAGGAAATATAACCTAAGAGAACCTAAAGGTGGGTGTTGTCATGCGAAGAAAAGATTCCAAGATGCATTTCCACTCATCATGCCATTTGGGTCTTGTTTGACTCTCTCATTTCCACTCCTCAACCCTGGCAATTATTCCTGTAGTGTCCAATCATTCTACACTCGAGGCAGGCTGCGGTGTTCCTTGAGTCAATTTCATGAGTGAAAGCCTCGCAGCTCTTAGTTCGATGGCTGACTCCCCCGCAATTTTCACACCGCATGGGACAACGTTCACGATGATGAAACGGGCACACATTACACTTAGGTAGGTTTCTAGCATATCCTCTATTCATGCTGGTGCCTGCAGTAGGGGTAGTGGCCATTCCTGATCGCTTGTCAGGACCAACATTTCCTCGACCCTTGGAGTGATCTTCCCATTTTCTTTTGTGTTCAGCCGCTCTCCCGGCACTTGTCCTAGCCGTTGATCCTATTGGCTCGTGGGCCACACTTGTGGGTCTTTGGGGCTTAGTGGTCTTGGAGGTAGTGTCATTTTCCCCTTGGAACGGGGGAAACCCTCCTAAGTACCTTTCCCGTAGTCGAGCTTCTGTCTGGGTCATCTCAGGGCTCATTGGTGTCTTCCCTTGATGGCGTGCGGCAGTGCTGTTACCTCGCACTTTGGGATTCCAAGATTTTTCCTCCATTCTTTTGATTTCACTGTAGGAGCAGTACTTCCTACGTACCATTTCCTTAAAACTTTCCCATGGCATTGCATAGGCAGCATCAATGTCTGTGGTCTTCAGATGGTTATTCCACCAAGTATGAGCATCATCAGTGAAGGTGAGTGAAACATACTTTACCCTATCCTCCTTTGCACAACCACATGCTTGGAACATGGCCTCCAGCCGTTCCATCCATCTGATCACAGCAATGGTTCCTTCAGTTCCATTTAGATTTCCAGACATGGCCTTTCGAAACTCCTGATAAGTGCCAGTGGGGTTGCTGTCATCCTTAGGTTTGGAGCTTCCGATCTCAGCAGTCGTGTTGTTGGCCTTTGCTGCGGCTAGGGTTGCTGTCACACGATGATTAACTAACATGTCTAGCATGGCTGGATTTATGATAAGCAGGTTTGCTCCGTTCTCAGCTGGGATAGTGGCAGCAATAGGCTGGTCATGAACGGCATTGGCTGTCCTTCCTGGAGGATTCATCTATACCATAAAAGATGAGAATAAGTGAGATTTTTAAGGAAACTATCGGAGAAGAAAGTAATAACGGGGTCCGTATTTTTACTAATATCCTAGAGTATACTTTGGATGCCTAGCTGGGTAAAACTTGAAATCTGGTAACAAGCGAAACTTATAGTCTTAAATATACGTCCTACTTCAAGTCTTGTTCGAGAGGCATTTTGTCCTAAACGGTTTAGTCAATGGTCTGAAATAAATATATCGGTCTGAGATATATTTTCTAGTGAGGATTTTGTATGAGACTTTCTTTAATATCTTAAGACTCTTAAATGACATTGCTTAGGATTTAAGTCTCACAGTAAATGTAGCAGTCTTACAGTCTAAACTCCTAAGGTGTCTCTGGTGTCTTAAGGGCTAGAGATAATAAGTCGTATTTCAGTGAACTTTACCAAAGCATGTCATGCCAATATTTACAGTCTGGGTGATAGCGTTTGATTAGTCTTTCGAGGTTTGTTTTGGTGATCAATAATGTGTTGATAAAACTCCTTGTCCTAGGTCAGTTTGTAATCCTAAGGGTCTAGTGAAAGGCTAGACAATTTACTCTTACGATAGGGGTTTGGGCTATTTCGTGATGCTTTGGGGTTTTTATTAGATCACCAGTCAATTCTAGTAAATCTTCGGGTTCTTAAGGGTTTTATGGTTTACTTATCATTCGTTCTTGCTGAGGGGTCCTGTGTTTGTGGCGAGAATCTTATGTGTCTTATGGACAGATTTTTCCTCCCGTGAAGGTTTATGATAGGGCACTGTGACATCCAGTGTATACTGGGGACATTGCCAAACCTTCGGGTTTTGTGGGTAACGTCTCGTAGTTCTAGATTTCAGTCTTGAAAGGACGATGTTGACTGCTGCTATCAGTCAACCGGTCGGCTTAGCAGGACGTGGATTATCTGACGCATAGAGTTTCGTTTTGGGTAGAAACATGTTGATTTCTACTATCAATCAGCCAGTACATCCGTGCAGTGTCTTGTACAGGAGGAAGATTTGAGAGTCTGAATATAATCGTTGCGGTCCTTTAACACTTTTGCTATAGGGTCAATATGTGTTCTAGTCGCCTACCGGGTCACAATATCCCTAGTAACTATCGATTTTAAAGATTGGTCAGATTGATGCTAAAATGGGTCGGGATTGGAAAGAGATAGTATGAGATGTTAATCGGCGGGGTTGTCTAACGACGGTCGGGAGTTGTGGGTTTCCTATTGAACTAGGTCGTAATAGGGGCAGGGTAAACTTCTATGATATCTAGGTTAAATTCGTTCTTGTTGTTACTAGTATGGTACCTAATTCTCATATTTCCATTCTATGTAACCCTTTGGGTTTTCTTGGGATGGGGGCAGATGATTTACCTTGCGGCAAGAATTTGGGGTCATTATTTCTTGTATATCATTTGAACTAGGATTTAGGCTGGGTGAAAGGGGCGTTGAGTTTAGTTGACGGGGATGTATTTGTTAGTAAGGGTGGTAATGGGAAGTATTTTTCGAGGAATTTTATGGGACGTCTAAAATATAGTTTGTTATTTGGGAGGGAATAGTAGGGAAATTTGGAGTGAGGTAAATTGGGTAGATTTATAGTGAAATGATTGGTAATCTTTAAGTAGGGTCATAATTTTTGAGGTTTTTGCGAAATGGTAGTTGTGTAAATTTTGGGGTTTTGGGGGATTTTGTGACTAAAAGGAATGAACAAAACATTTTACAGGTTGTTAGCGAAATATATCTATAGTTTAGTAGGGCCGTCATTTGTCCAAGGTTAATTGTGAGGTTTTTGGGAAGGTAAGGTACAGTTATAACATCAAGGTAGTTTATGAAAGGGAAAGATTAAATCAATAATGGAAATATATAACAAAATGAACTTGTTATAGATTTAGAGTAGGTTACAAAGTTTGAAAATTACATGTTCACTAATAAGATCCTACACTGACTGGGGACTACTCAGTTAAGTAAATCACTATTAATCATAACTAAGACTGGCTCCTGGTCCTATCCATGTGTCGGAACCTAAAAGCGTACTCCCCAAGCTGAGCCTCGACTTCCACAAGGCGAGTCCTTAATGCTAAGTTTTCATCACGATGTGCCTGATCAGCTCTTAACAATGCTGCAACCTGAGCCTCGAGGATCAGCATCCTCCCATGCATCATCTGAGCTGCCTCTTGAGCTACCACCTGTGTCTGCTCAAGTCTATCAGATCTGTCACCTAAGTTAAGGATGTCTCGACTATTGGAGTGTTTCCTAGCATAGAGTCGGCTGAAGTCTCTATCATACTACTCGAAACGAGTTGGATGTAACTCATCAAATAAGTCAGAGTGGAGACCTAGTATGTCAGTCTGCAAGTCTAGCTGGGTCTGAATCGGTGAGATAGTATCGGTCTCTGTAGCTGCTGGTGATGCTACTGGGAGTGAGGAGTGTGATATCTCTGTGCCATCCTTTATCTCATCCTGAGCTCTCCTTGAACCCTCTCCAGTCTCAAAGGTACTAGGCACATCCTCTAGTACTATGCTGATTCGGGGCACAACTGCTCTCTGTTCCATCCCCGAATCAGAATTAGCATCGACCCCTGTACCCTCGGCAGGAGCACTCCCGTCTAAAGTCTGTCCCACACCCTCTGCTGAATAGGAGTCATTGCTTCTCCTGAGTCTCTGACGTAGGGGTGAGTGGGTAGGCGAGTGTGATGGTGAGGTGGGTGGTGGTGATGTTGGAGTAGTAGGGGTGTCCATGTGTGAGCATAAGGACCTATAACGAGATGGGGATACTAGAAGAATATGAGCAGGGTTTTGGGTACTCTCTGTAGTGTGAGGTGATGGTCTAGTAGATGGATGTATGATTATGCGCGTAGTACGGCGAGGAATAGTAGGGGTAGTCTGAGTAGTCGATGTGGTATGAGTATGTGATGGTGGTGTAGGCTCAATAGTGTTAGGGTGTGATGCATGATGATCTTGAGGCATCTGTATGCTGGAATCATTTGAGCCTGGTGAAGTCAGAGTGATGTTGCGGGAAGGCATAGTCTGTGACAAAATGGTATATGTGTGTAAGTATATCAGAATAATAACTAGTGTGGGTCAAGTATATATAGATATATACATATAGTACTTATAGTACACTTAGTATGTCACAAATTATAACATGCAGTCAAGTCAAAATAAACCTCAAACAACGTGGCAAGCAAGGCAAGTGGCGGTCATAGGGACTTGTTTTTGAAAAAGTGGTTATAGTTTAGGGTTTATATGTACCTAGTTCTCTATAACCTAGGCTCTGATGCCAATCTGTAACACCCCCAAAATCTGACTTTGCGGAAGCATTAGAATCAAGGGGTGCTACTGAAATGGAGATCATAACACAAGGTAACGAAGAACCAATTACACACTTTATAAAAATGTATTCATTTATTTAATCCAATTATAACAATCTGTATGCTTTAAGTCTGTTTACAAGTCTAATGGTCCCTCAAAAACAAGTCTTAATCATTGGTTAAAACACTTTGGCCAAAAATATAAATCTGCCGCCTTGCCAAGCCTTGCCACACATGCTTAAATCTAGATACCTGAGAAAAACATGCTAAAAGTCAGCAAAAAGCTGGTGAGTTCATAGGTTTTAGTTAAAACAAATATAAAACATTTGGACCAACAGTTTATTTGTGAGCATTGAAATGTCACATTTATATTTTATTACGCTAGCGTTAAGTTCATGCAACCGAAGCTTTAACAGGTCTGCATGCTCTAGAAGCATGTTAATCATAAAAGCCCTGGCAAGTGTTTATCCAAGACACTTGTACATTGATATGGTATACGCTCGTTTGCCTATCCGGTCAAACCGAACGGGGACGTTACTCCCAATAGATCTATTTATAACATTCACGCTTCCTGTCGGGAATTAACGGTTCATGAAATTCGGGCAGTAGGGGACATATCAGGACTTAGGCTAACTGCGCAATAACTTTGGTATAAATAGTATTAATGGTCCACAAAATTGGTTTTGCATGTTTCTCACCCCATTCATATAAAACAAGTATAAGTAAAAAGGGGCTATAAACTCACCTTAATAATAGATGCAGTGAATGCAAGGATGTACGACACCAACACGCGACTTAGATTAAATAATCATGTCTCAGTTTCAAGTATTTAATTAAGTCCTTTCAGAATTTTAATCCCAACATTTCAGAGTGCTTATGTTGTTGTTGCTTGTGTGGCAGCAAAGGGGGGTTACGAAGGAATTTCTTAAGAAATGGTAAGGTTTGGGCTCTACGAATGACTTAAATGTATGGTATGGGAAAACGAGGGAGTACTATAGAAACTTAAGTGTCGGAGTTTGGAAAGAATTAAAATGAACAGTTTATGGCACGAATGGATTAAATCGGGATGAGATAAATATATATTAAAATCGTGTGGTTTGGTCGTTATATCCAATCATAGGTTGTATAAGTAAAACTTAGCGTAAGTGACGTTTATTATCTACTGGTTAAATGTTTTGCGGAAATGTAATATAAAGTTAATTTTTAACAAAACTAAGTTGATAAAAATTGAACTAAGTTTACATTATTGTTAATAATTTATTATGACCCATTTTTATACATTTCTAGTTTAGAACAATATATATCGTCAAATTCGTTTACGTATGGTTCTAGTGCAACATTTCATTTTCTAGTTTTTCTGTTTATGACAGTATCTAGTTTTAAAATGACAAGTATAGGGGTCAATTTTATACATGTTCGAACGTGCATTATAGACTATGCTTATTATGTATTTAGTTTGTTATTAGTCTCTCAAGTTTTTAGATTGTAATAACAAGTGTGTATATGTACAAATTTAGTATCCTTTTTCGTCTATGTTTAAATTTGTAAAACGATTTTCTAAATGACAAGTATAAGCTAAATGGTTACATTATGATTGTCGAGTTTTTAGTTACGGCTATTCAAGTTTTCATGCAAATATAATAGTCTAATGTGAAAATTTATTGCGTGTACGGCTATACAAAATTTATTTCGCGATTAGTATGTATACGTGTTTCTAACAGTTTGTTACCGATGGCATTTGTTGGGCTGCGGCCCAACTGAATTTGAGGAGGAGGGGGAATGTGTCGCTATTGGGTTGGGTCGATTCACTAGTGATCACAATGGGCCTGGTGGGCCGAGGGGGTTCCTAGCAGACTACGCAAATATGCTGGAGCAAGGAGGATTTGAGTTGGGCTTGTGTTTTGAACTCTAGGTGGGCTTTATTTGTTGTGGGCTTGGCCTGGAAGTGAATACTCAGGCTTTACACAAACAAGTCTAAAAGACTTTGTGTTTTTCTTCCTGGGTTTCCTTTTGACCGACTGACTACCAAAGGGAGACTAGAAATTCGCTTCTTGGCTATGCTTTGGGTTGAGTACTACTCAACTCCGAAGCTTTGGAGTCTCGGTGTTAATGAAGGACTTTGGGTTTGGCACATCTCTATGTTTTGACAAGGTGCAAGACTCATTTCGAGGGGAACTTAGTTTTCATGACCAAGAGTGTTACTATACCTTTTATATTAAAGCATAACATTTCCTGTTAAAAGGGAGTACTCCATTCGAGTATTATTAGCTCTTTGGTGGGTTTGTTTTGGGGCGAAATGGTGCTATCCTGTTGGGGTTTGGTTTTAGGTTCAAGTGAGCACATTCAAGACTTGAGCCGAGGGTACAACCCTCAAGGTTTTGGGTTTAATCTTGACACGAATTAGCTTGGCCAAAACCTTTGATTTTCCAGCCAATGGTTACCACCAAAACACCTTGTTTTGGGGTGGTTATCATTCGGTTAAGGATAGTCAAGGTGTCTACCCAGGTCACTAATACTAACTTAACAAGAAATACATTCTTCTGAATGGTTCCTCTATTCGACATAACTTGGCCAGAACCTCCCCTGTGGGGGTGGCTTTTCCTCAGCCTATACCTTCATCCACACACCCTACTTGGGTGTTTTCCTCATTCGTCCCACAGCTGATCAACACCTACAACCGACACCACATCACTAAACTAGAAAGGGTGGGGCATTTCAATGGTTCTAGTGTTTAATACCTCATCAACAAATTGGCTCCTGGTTTAATTCGACCCTATCTTCCTAAGGGTTTGTTTGGTTCATTTGCGATATCAACCTAGGAATTTATCAGTGTCATTCGACTCAAGTTACAGGTTCAGTTACCACAATCACAAATTCACCAACAACAATCTCTAGAATCCTAAGCCACGGTGACAACATTAACAGCAACAATATCTAAAGATTTTATAGTAACAAGTTTAACTCATAACCGAAAATAAATAAATTTCCACAACTTGAATTTTCACTTATTCGACTTGAGTTTAACAAAAACAACCTAAGATGATACTAATGAATTAAAAGATTCGAATACAACTTAATTCTTACAATGATTCAGACAAGAGAACGAATTCAAGAGATTCGAACAGAGGTCCAACCCGATCTTCTGGCTTCTTCCAAATCAATCCCAGTCAACCCACTCAACCTTTACCCTTTAATCTCCTTTGATTCCCAGAAACCTTTGAGTAATTTGGTTGGTTATTGACTTGATTTGGCTCAGCCATTTAAAGAAAATACTTAGAATGGGTCGAAATCCTCTTTCTTGGTCTCGATTTCGATTTATGATGCTTCTGAAACGAGTATAATATCGTTTTCCCCGCTGGCATCATCACTTTTAATCTCGTGACTTCCTTTGGGAATAAGATAAAGGAGAAAGGGATAGGTGTTGACTAATTACTGATCTCTAAAAATTTGAGGATTTGATGGTGAAGATCAGAAGGGTGCGTGGGTTTGTGGGGTCACAGACAAATGGGGAAGAAAGGATAGAGGCGTTGGGTTTTGTGTGAGTGGGGTGGCGTTTTTATTTTAAGTATAGGGTTAGGTGTTTCATTTTAAGTATAAAGTTAAATTGAATTAAGGAGTGAGTAATATTATACCCTCGTTCTATTGAACTGAGTTAAAATCGGGTCCTCCCCGGATCCGTGATAAATATGGAACAGTAGGTTTTTAGGGACGTTTATATAATACCCGAATGTATTTTTAGTTTTATGAATTCACAATAATTTTCTGAGTTTTAAATTTATTGCTGTTTAGATATTGGTACGCGTGTGGTGTCTTTCTGAGTAAAACTGGGATAACCTCCCGTTTTTACTACAATATAGTGGGTAAAATGTGAGATGAGATAATTTCACTGTTCTTGGTGAGATTTCCGGGTGACACAATGTGCAGGTCTGTTTTCCGTGATAATCGTATAAATGCCTAATCTGGTGATTTAGTCATAATAAATGAACTGTTATGAATTAAATATTAAGGGAAATTTACCATTTGTCACATAACGTGTCTAGCGTTAGAACTATATATAACGCACAAAATAAGATCCGTAGAGCTATAATAGGTCATAGAACTCCAATCCAAGTCCTTTACTCACATTTGATGCATTCAGGGTATACATATTACGAGAGGGTAAATGAGCATAATGAGCTTGAGGAACTATTTTTTGTTCACCCCACGTCATATGCTCTATGATGTACATTCCCTGAAATCATGCTAATGGACTCAACATACAATACCACGTTGTTTAAATTGCCATTTTTTGAAATTGTCGGATTAACTTCAACAAACAAAACATTTTCAATGGCGTTTTGCTTTTTAGACAAAGAAAAGGGGCCTAATTTTCAATGGGTATTGCAATGTGTGAAGGAGGTTATAGACGAAAAATATTACCCGCGTGTTATCATCACTGACAGAGATTTAGCGTTGGTTGAGGCATGCAGAGAAGAATTCCCGAACGCAAACAAATTACTCTGTCAGTGGCATATTTCACAAAATGTGCTTCAGTATTGCAGAAATAGATGCAATACGCTAAAGGAGTATGAGTCCATTAAAGGAACATGGGATTGGATGGTTAAAGCTCCGACACGAGGCATATTCGTGCATTATTATGAACACTTACAACAGTTATTGGTCGAACATGCAGGTACTTAATTATTAATTCATTGTTTTTATTATTTAATAAATAAGTACCCGAATGACTTTTTATTAATTCATTGTTTTTTTCAGATATTTCTTCATATCTAAATAACTGGCTGCAAGTGTAACACCCCAACCCGGCAAGGGTAGAAGTATCACACTAATGGCTTCATATCAGATCAAACAAAGCATATATTCAATAGTAATACAAAGATTCTCAAAGGTTACAAATGAAATACTGAATACACAAGGTTACAAAGGGAATTTCAATAACTACTAAGTCTAAATATAATGTCTTCTAATCATTGCTAATCCATAATAGCTATCAAAGTCTTCTAAGTCTGAGGTTCTCTCCACTCATAACCCAGCTTCCATCTAAAAACCTGCCGCACACGAAAAGAAAACGTGCGGCTGAGCTTAAAAAGCCTAGTGAACAGATATATAATAAACGGAAACGAAAGTAAACAGAAATGAACAGAAGTAGCATAATGAATAAGATATAAGTAAAGGTATAAAGAGTAAAGGTTTAGGACAGTAATCCACTACGAGCCCACATATCACATCACATATCAAATCGTATCATATCTTCATAATCATATAGAGGGGAGACCTCTCAGATAATCAGATAATATGAGGGGTGTCCTCATTCTTCAAATGGAGTAGCTAGCTCCCACATTTTGTGAAAGACGTGGATTGCACCCATCATCAGTCACCACATATCACATATCATAATATCACAATCACAATACAAATCTAGGATGCATCCATACGCCCCCCACATATCACATTGGCCATAATAATAATAATAATCGCATGCCTTTCACAAATCACAATGGGGACGGTGTGGTTAATCACTCTGACCACACAAGAGTCATGTCAGTGGTGCATCACAGACACGGCCATGTTACCTTCATGGCTAGGAAACACATTTGGCTCGTAGTATCAAACTGGGGTCAAAGATCACAGATTCATATCAAAGCAAAGGTTCACATGGTCATAATCACAGTTCAAATGTCAAGGTTCATATCAAAGGGTTCATATCAAAGGTTCACAAATCGAAAGGATCACATCAAGTGTAGGGAACATAGCAATGGCATAGGGAAACCCTAATACGAATCAAAGTAGAGACCGAAGGCTCCTTATACAAAGAGCAGAATATCTGTACCTTAGACCGCGAGTGCAAACATAACAGAAACAAAAGATCGGAATCAAACTCCTTCTTCAGCGAATCTACACGAATATATAATTGTATTTATAAGTTTCATAGCTTTATGATTTCATAGTTTCTTAATCATAAGGTTTCATTTTAGTTTCTCTCCATCTTAGGTAACTTTACACATTCAGTAACTTTAGTTATTATCATTCCTGTTTATCAACTTATTAAAGATGACCATGTTAGTAGGTTAAGGTTCATAATGCCTTTTACATAAGTTCAAGGTTAAATATGACAAGTTTCTATAAGTTAGGGTTTTTAATTGCAAACATCCCAAAGTTAAGGGTCTTGAATGAAAATATTGCAAACTACTAATTTAAGTGCATCATTTATTCAGAATCACATCTCCCGTCCTTTAAGTTTCATAGATTACACATTACACCCTTGATTTACCAAAATCACAAAATAAACCTTATAATTATACAAATTACACTTCAACCTTTATTATGTTCATAATTACACAACTAACCCTCATATTTACTAAATTACAGATTATACTCTCAAATATAAGTGTGGCACGAATCAAACCCTCAAGTTTCATAAATTAAACATTTAGTCCCTTTAGTTTTTTTAAAATAACACGAAACACCTCTCAAAACCCTTTTTATACTTTTCACCAGGTTCTAACAGTTTTAAGCTTGAAATTGTTAGGTTTTCTATAAATCTAAAATTATATAAGAACTCAGAAATAAATTCCCCAAAAATTCCCAGAGATGCTCAAATGTCTTAAGTATTTTATCTAATTTTTCCAGATTTTATTAAGTAACATAGCTATGAATTAAAATTCACTTAAACCAACTCGTCCAGATTTCTGATTAATTTTGCTATACGAAAAGTTATTACTTAGAAACCTTTTAAGAAAAATTCAAAAAAATCTACAAAAATTCCAGGAAGTAATAGACATCTTAAAGATTACCCAGTTCAAAGGAAACCTCTTAATTCGACACGGTTTGGAAATTAAAATTCAAAAATCCGGACTGATTTTCCAGACTCACAAATCCGATCAGACACATAATTTTCTAAAAATAAAAAAGTAACCTTCCAGGCCTCAAAAAATTACAAACTAAATTTTCCCAGGTAGCCATTTCATTGAAATTAGTTTTAGACTCTTAAAACACCCAAAAACACATTCAAATCAATTAGTTACAGCCGGTTAAATTCGGACAAAGTTCCAGCTCAGTAACAGTTGTTCACAGAATCACGTATCACTTAGGGTTTTCTCATTTTATTTCATTAATTCTTAACAAACAATGCTTATAGGTTGATCCAACACATATTTAGGTCAATAATCACGGGTCTTAACATATCCAAATCGAATGATTCCAACACGTGAGCCCCTGGTCCGATTCACATAGGTTTTTAGGGTTTTCTTCTTTATGATTTCATGTGACATTATATTGGTTTATAATTCAATTAAAATCAAAAGGACATGAATAAGGATTAAACAAGGCATGTGATACAATACCCTCGTAGATCCCACGAAGAACACGGATACCACAAGATCAAAACACCACACGAATGGGTCTCTTCTTCTTCCCTGATTCGGTACAGCAGCAGTAAGACAAGGACCAAAAAGGGTCGATTAGGGTTGGTTTCATTATTCGAATGGATTGAACAACAAGAAAACATGTTTACCTTAGTTTATTTGAAGCAAGAACACAACAAAACTCCTTGGTTTGGCTGAGTTTGGATCGACAGAAACAGTAGCAAAATGGAGGCCGAAAGTTTTTGGTTAGAGAGGGAATAGGGTTTAATGATTTTCGGTGTGTAAGTTTGATGGGGAAACCGTGTATATTGATGAGCATAATTTAGGAATGATTTGATCTTCTTATTGGGCTAGTTAAGTGCAAGATTATCCTTTCTAATATTACATGGGCCGAAAACTTGATGTGGACACACAACATGGGTCGACTAGATTAGGATTAGAGGTGGAGATTTTATTTTGCACATAAAATGTATAATGCAAGGTTTTCATTTGGTAGCTTAATTTATTTTGTAACTTATGTGCTTTCATTTATTTGTACATAGTAATTTATAACATATAGTTTTGATTGTCAAAAGTTTATTATCGAACTCAGGTTAAGTACAAATGATGTTACTTACATAATTTTCATAAGTTATTAAAGTTCAAATTTGAGGGCATTTTTGTCATTTCGGATTGTATTAAATTGTGGGTTTTACAGCAAGGTTATTTAGACATGTTTCTCGCGTTTATTACCGATCAATATCGCAGCTACGACTAGTCAACAACATGCAGAGTTGAGAGTCAACACTCGTTGTTGAAATTATACTTGGGCAGCACACAGTCCAAATTAGACACGTTGTTGAGTTCGATCGATAAGATACTCGTTGCGCAAGAAACTGCGATAGACGAAACTTTTAATAGAAGCAAAAACGAGAAAATCAATAAATGTAATATACCACTATCTGCAGAATTGTGTTATAAAGTTTCCATATACGCTTTGAAACTCATGTTCGATGAACTCCAACTGTCGATCGCCGCAGAAGATTGTAGTCATTAGTTGCGGTCAGTTTATGGGCTACCATGCTTTCACGAACTGCTTTACTATCGAATTCATAGTAAGTATATTAAATTTATGACTATCAAGTTATTTTCCCCATAAATATCAGTAATTTATATAAGTCACTTTTAATGAATACAGAAATGGCCATTCCACTGGATACAATTGATATTTTTTGGAGAACCCTATTTGTTCCGTGGCCTAGTATCAATACTGAAGATGGTCCTTCTTGTGAACCTGAAGATGATCCTTCTTGTGAAAATGACATACAACAATTCAAGAGTGCTTTTTGCAAAATGTCTCGTTTGTCAAGAAAAATATGTTAAAGAAAGTGAGAGGGATATACGATCCCGAATCTGTTGATATACGTGTTACACCCCGTGACCGCTTAGACCAAAAAATTAAAACATTTTACGCGGAAACGCTTGACTTTCTTAGACATTACATTCCTCTTTTGACCATTTACAAAAAATCCATAAACATTCAGACCTTTAACCCATTTTTAAATGAAACTATACTTTATTGACTTCAAAACCAAGATGACCATTCACGTGCACAAACTCAGAACCAAGTGCACAAACTCAGAACCAAGATGACTAAACTTAGGTGCACAAACTCAGAACCAAGTGCACAACTCAGAACCAAGATGAGTAAACTTAGGTGCACAAACTCAGAACCAAGTGCACAAACTCAGAACCAAGATAAGTTAACTTAGGTGCACAAACTCAGAACCAAGATGAGCAATTCTTGTGCACAGACCAGAACCAAGATGAACAATTCTGACGGGTTATGCATTTAACCCATTTTGACCCATTTACATAACAAATCATCAGTAACACTTCATTTGCCCACCAAACTAGACCAACATCATTACTTTAACATATATAACATGTTCCAACAACACTTGACCCGTTTACAACCTAAAATGGGTAAAAACACCTTTAATCCAAACGCCCCCTTAACTTTACTCATAAACGCTTAAAACACACTTCGACTCATCGTTAGACTCCCAAGTCATTATGACTTCTTTGACATACATATTGACACCCAACTTTACTCTATAAATCAATAAAAGACTCTCGGGGGTACAACCTTGACACTTGAGCTCGGTATTCTATACTAAGCTCCTAAATGCAATCCACCTATCAATCCGCTTGCATATCCTTATGTTATAATCCATGAACCTTCCTTCCGTCGCGCATAAGCCTACAAAACATTAACAACTAAAAGGATAAGCTTACGCTTAGTAAGTAACCCAACACAAAACACATATCATACACATACTTTCATATAAGCATTATAACTGCTTCAAAAGCTTCTAAGCTACAACATTCAACCATATTACGCATATTCTCATAACATAACTAACATCTATTCACAATAATCATAACCAACTACATACCTTAATTAGTCCAAATCCAACGAGCTAACATACCCTTAGTCGGAACCACTAGCCATCCATCCTTAACCCACAACACTTCTAAACCTAATCCTATACTCTTATATAACCATAATACATATATGACAATACACATATAACACATGTTTTAGTGAGAGTTACTTACCTCATATCCAAGCTATTCTATCATTCATGATTTCACCACCATCATCATCATCCTTACTAGTCATCATCATCATCATCATCATCATTACTTCCTAAACCATAATCATCATCAAGACTTATTAACACAACATATCATAACCAAGGGTTATAAAACCCATCTAAACTTACCCAACATCATCTCTATATCATCATATGATCATATCAAGATCATATGATGAAAACCCACTTAACCCATTAACCTTTACCTTAATAATCATCATTAACTTATAACTTAGAATACTTACTTGAAGGGAATCGATGCTATGAAAGGCTATGGACACTTGCTCTTCTTCTTCATCATCTCCTTAAGCTATCATCTCATTTTCCCTCTCTTTTTCCTCTCCCTAGAAACTGGATCTCAACCTTATCTAAAATAATGAGGGAATGGTCTAGAATTCCCTGGATAAGGTTAGTTAGGTAGCATCTTTGGGCTAATGGCAAGAATAGTCCCTCAAGTCTCTTTCCTCTTATTTTAGCCACAACTAACATATAACACAATTGGCATATGACAACTTAAGCCCTTGAAGTCCCTTTCATACCTATTTAAGGCACATAATACTTCCCATAACTTTATACACTACTAGAAAAAGGGCTATTCTTGACGCGCATTTGGCGTCAAGAAGAGGTCTGATGACGCGCAAACGCCCGTCAAGGATGGACCAGTCATAAAGCTTCACGACTCGCATATGTGCGTCATCCTTCTATGACGCGCACTTATGACCCACGTTTTATGACTCTCCTTTTTGCGTGTCATTACCCTTAAAATCATTTTTTTTTTATTTTTTCTGTTTTTTAAAACCTGATTATATACATAATTACTGACAATAAACCTGATAATTGTACAAAATTAACGCATTTCATATATATCAAAACCATGCGTTACCAATTCATTACATAACAATTCATGTCAAAATATATACCGATAATTAGTTAAAGTTACTACAATGTACGATTTCTACCTAAAAATGAAATTCGACACATAAATTGCCCATTCTTCTCGAATATCGTCGAAATCCGCATCCGTGTACTCATTGCTATCACCACCAATCAGAGCTGTATTCCACTTGTTAACAATTTTTGTGAATGTTGTGGACCCTGAACTCATAAGAATTTGCCTCACACGATTCTCAAACACTTTCATGTGTTCATCATCAACTCGTAAGAAAGCAACTGCTGTACGCTCTTTTGTCTGTTCATTCTGCAAATTCCAAACTCCGTCTTTTGTATTACTGAATGTCTCCTGAGTAACTTACATGCTAAACAGCAGGTTTGGATTGTCTTTGTTGTAAACAGAGACAAAGCTATTCTCCCACTCCAGTGTTGTGATACTTCGGGGAAGACGATTCTTCATGTCCCAAAAAACACTTCTCCCAAGATTCACTGACAGAAAAACAAGAGAAAGTGTGAGTTTTTAGATAACAAACGTATATTACTTCGCTACTACCACAACATAATATCTAGTATATCTCATAAATATAAGATCTAAAAGCTTACCATCATGCTTCATGAGCCTCATTCTTGCATCTCTCGGCCAGCACTTTTTGTTATTGTAACCGACCATATTCTCGTTGTTAGGATTGGGGTGCTCCGTGAGATAGCGCTGGATAAGATCACGAGCCTCTTCATGTGTAAAGCGGAATAGAATGTGAACTTTGTCAATGTAACGAGAGTACAACCTTATTGGATGTCGGGTTTCAACTTTAGTGTCCCAAAAGGTAATGAACTCATTTGGCATCTGTGGTGGACCAGCAATCTCACTTGCACGAGTCAAACTAAGGATTAAAAGATCCAAGACCAATCCATAGTACTGAACCATAAAAGATGCAAACTGTAGGCCACGTATCAGTCCATATGAGTTTGTGTGGCTCATATCTTTATAAGACAGCACAACATTGTTCTTTGCCGTGACATAATCAGCAATATTGTGGTCAAGGACCAATCGCAGAAGCCTGTTAAGCATTGTCAGATCAATCTTTTCAAAGAACTTCTCAAACTTGGTCTGAAGCATCACCACACACTGACCATCACCCGTGTCCCATATACCCTGCAAATTGTTTATGCCCTGGCACCATTTATAAACCAAGAGTGGTGGTGGCTCAGAATCTGCAGGCTTGATCCAGTTGGGAAATAGATGACGATTGTCGCCTTCGTACCACAAGTATTGATCAAGATATGTGTCGGTGATCTTTTCAAGAGGTTCAATCTCATAGACTGGAATCAAATAGCTATACAAATCCATAAACTCAATCCCAACCTGCAAAACAATAACCCACTTAGTTTGAGATCACACAAAGCAAAAGATCCTACTGTTCAGCTATGATAACATTCACATAAGTAACATGTTATGGACTTACTTCTTTGAAAGCACGCTGGGTAAGAAGATGACGTTTGATTCTTGATAAAGCCTCATGCGGATTGTCATAAGCTTGTTCAATCAAACCCAGTTCTTCTCTTTGAAGCTGATTTAACCTCACAGCCACACTATAAACACCACAAATAAGCTAAACAAATTCAAATTAAAACCAAATAGATTCAAAAGAAATAATAAACAAATCCAAAACCAAACGTATACCTCTCGGGTGTTGTCTCATGTGAGTCGAACACAACCAATCAACACCCTAATAAGGTGTTGTGGTGAACCGAGGCAAACAAATACCACCCTTTGTGCAGAAAATAAGCAAGCAAAACGTACCATTTAGGTGCTGTAATAAGCAGATCCAAGCACACCCGTTTGTGCAGAAAATTAGAAGAAAAACGCACCCTTTTTGGGGCGGTATAGCAGCAAATAAACGTCCCCTGTTGGGGCTGCGTTTCAGCAAATAAACGCCCCTCGTTGGGGCTGTGTTGCAGCATACAAACACCCTTGAGGGCTGTAACACGACGAATCAAATACCCCCTGTCGGGGCTGGTGTTGGACAGAACTAAGCAAACAAAACAACCCACACCCTTGCGGGTTTGGTGGTGGTTCAAACTGCACAAAACAAACACCCTCTGTGGGTGTGTTTTCCAGCCGAGCAAACCAAGACCAACACCCCTTGTTGGGTAGTCTGTTGGATCGAAACAGAAGCAAGAACAAACAAACCAAGCACACCCTTGCGGGCTGCGTTGGTGGACCAAAACCCAAGCTACACGCACCCTACGTGGGTTGCTGTGGTGGGTCACAAACAAACCAAACAACACCCTTTTGCGGGTTTGTGTTTCCAGCTGAGTCCAACCACAAACAAGTAAGCCATAAAACTACAATAAGCTTAACCAAACTAAACCAAAATAAGCTATGAGCTAGACAAATAAGCTAGAAATGAAATAAAGACAAACTAAGCAACCTCAACTGGGTTTTCGAACCCTAGATCTCTTGGTCGGGTCTTGAACCGAACACAAACCAAAAACCGCAAACCAAAAATAGAACAAACATATGCTATACAAGTCTATCAAAAATTCCAATAGCTATAAACTTATAAATAAGCCACGAAAATAAGCACATCGAGTAAAGCTATTATTAAACCACAAAACGATTTTAACGAATAAAAAATAAAAAGAAAATAAGCAAGCTTGCTGGGTTTTCGACATACCCACAAGAAGAAGAAGGAGATGGTGGTGATAGCTGCGGTTGAATTGGAGTTCGACTTCGACATATGGTTAACCCAATTAATTCTTTTATAACTTCAATCTATCCATCTTTCTTGACCTTGTAGCGGATGGAGATGGCTTGGCGAGGTGATGGTGAAGGCGTGGCTGCGTTGTGGTAGTGGTGTCGATTGCTGGTATAGGAGAAGGAAGAGGAGAGAGTTATCTCTTCTCTTTTCTTTTTGTGTTGGTTTGATACAAATGAGAAAACACAGATATATATGAAATTTTTTTTAACTGATTATGACCCATACGTTATGACGCTTCTCAAAACGAGTCATCCCCAATAGAAAATTTACTCGAAATGACTCTTATTTTATGAGTTTGCTCTTTGCGCGTTATCTTGTAGCGTGGGTCATAAAAAGCGGGTCAAGGATAGCCCTTTTTCTAGTAGTGATAACACATATTTCGACTATTAATTGACTATCGGCTTTGACTTTCCACGTAACTTTGTTGACCAACCGATAACATTAGGTCTTCATCCACTTTCATCTAGGGTGGGGTCCCAACACCAGGGAAACGGGTGTTACAATTCTATCCCCCTTATTTAGATTTCGACCCCGAAATCTTTCGTCTATTTCTAACCAAAACTTAGTCTCATAACTCATCTCATTCCTAGCACCTTAATTCCTAGTTTATTTAGTGCAACGATCTAAGTGATCTTGCAACTCTGTGCATAGTATATCATATCACATGCCCTAATCCACTTTACTCCCGCTTACTTCTATACCATACAACTCTTGCTTAGATTTTACATAATACAAGACGTGCTTATTACAACTAATCATCATTCTAGTCCGCTCTATTTCCGTTACATCACAATCTCACTCACTTTATCCTCTACTCTCATTCTTTGACTACTTGATACTTAAGAAAATCGTACTATTTGACTTTGCATAATCACACTCGACTAATACGTGCACGTTCTATTATTTTTATTCTTCATATTTTGTACCACGCCGCAAGGCACATCATATCATCATTACAATTTCTTCATCTCCTCAAGGTTTCTCCTAAGTCTCAACTAAAAGCCATGGTCAAATTCTAACCCTCCTATCTTAGTCCTTATAATTTTCTAACCAATTCTAAACTTCCGCTTTCTACTTCTCTAACCCTACTCGTGCCGTGTCGGCAACACATAAGCCCACTCATTTATACTTCCTCATTTACATGGAGAGGCGTCCCAATCGATGTAAATCAAGAAATATAAACTCATTGTTATGTACTTCCGACATAACACTACTACTCCTATTTTTCCAATTTAACTTCTATTCTTTCATCCTGTTTATATTTCATATTTCCTTTTTAGACTTGGATCCATATCATTAACACATTCATCATAGGGATATTTTTATTGCCAAGGATATACGCAACCCCATTTGCCATTGAAGGCAATATTTTTCATCCCGAAGGATCTTTAACATTCATCCCGAAGGATTCCTTAACATTCATTTACTTGGTCATCCCGAAGGATACCACTTTTAACGTTCACCCCGAATGATCATTATCATTCGTCCCGAATGATCTTTATCATTCACACTTTATCACTTTCACATTATAACATTGGATCCAAGTTACTAACGTTTTAACATACACACATTATCTCATCAATTTTATTTAGTAAATGCAAGCTCATAGAGCATATGAACCTGCTTGTTATAAGTACACATTTTCTATGTGTTTTCACTATTTATTACCTCTTGCATTCTTAACCCACATTAGTCAATTTCACATTCTTACATTACATTTTAGTCCACTCGACTCATTTACATCTAGACTTCACACATATTGTCAACCGTAACACATGCTTTCCTTAATGATTACCGCTAATCGCCTTAGCCGTAATATGATAATTTCAGTATAACGCCTTTATCTCATATACACTCCTCTCATTCTTTCTTACATTTTTAATCCGCGTTAGTTGTTTTCACCTCTTTACTTTACCTTTAGCCTATCCATTTCTTTTTCCGTGTTTAAATCTTGCATAGATTTATCTACATTCGTTAGCATCATTCCTTTTTCCTACATATTTGGTCATTTACACATTTTTATCATGTGTTTACACGTCTTACCACAATTTACATTATTTAATCCTTGTTAACTAATTCTGCATCTTTACTATTACTCTTTTTGTCCCACTAGCTTCTTTTACATATAGGCCTTACATAGATCGTTAACTATAACACACTCATTTATTATTATAATTACCGCTAATCACCTTAGCCGTAATATAATGATTTCATGGCAATACCTTAACCTCATACATGCTCATCTCATTATAGCTATTAGTACTTAGGAAATTTCGCTCTATTTCATCATTTACTCAATCCCTATGCCTTTTCCCATTTTGTAACTTTACTAAGTTCGTCACGGACTTATTATGTAATAATTTACATCATCTCTTCTCCACACACATTCAACGTTACCACACGTTCATAATCATGCTCCTAATACTTTGACTTTCCACTAACCCACCTCTAATACCTCATTAATGATCATCACACTACATATAATTACTCATAAGGCCATGCTTTAGTCATCCCTATTACACAATCCATGCACTTTCATTATTAGTCACATTTCTACAAACCATAACACAACTCATTACATCCATTCACCTTTGCTAAACTACTATAACGCACAATTACCTAATCATATAACAATCACCGACAGTATCCGAGTGTACGGTAATCTATCATTTAAGCACGTCTAGTCCGCCATGGACTTACATTACGTTCGCACCAATACTATAAACATGAACAACTCCTAACACCTTACACTCATACAACATATCACGTATTCCACCTCATAACTTAGACAATCAATGACTCGAGTTTAACTCATTAATTCTACCATTAGTAAGTCCACATTCTCAATGTTCACATTATATCCAACCAAAACCTAATCCCACTATTGCTATAAGTACTTTCACATCGCACACCTAAGGCATCTATTTTCCACGTCTAATTCATTACTTCTATATTTCGCTACATTCACATAATCATATAATAATTACCGATACAACCCGAGGTGCACGGTAATCCTATCACTCACCCATCAAGTCTTCCACAACATATATCACTTAAAACACATCCATAAGTTCCCATCATTATACTCATATAGCAATCACATAATTCATTTCAAAACTCCATATTCACATCCTATAACTTACATAATATTTGCACGCATTTCTCAAACTTAAACTTAACGCGTCTACGAGTGGTTTAAGTCTAGGCAACCTATAGTGGAAACCTAATTCACTTAAACCGAAGCTCTGATACCAAGTTGTTACACCCCGTGCCCGCTTAGACCAAAAAATTAAAACTTTTTACGCGGAAACGCTTGACTTTCTTAGACATTCCATACCTCTTTTGACCATTTACAAAAAATCCATAAACATTCAGACCTTTAACCCATTTTTACATGAAACTATACTTTATTAACTTCAAAACCAAGATCACCATTCACGTGCACAAACTCATAACCAAGTGTACAAACTCAGAACCAAGATGACTATTTCTCGTGCACAAACACAGAACCAAGTGCACAAACTCATAACCAAGATGAGTAAACTTAGGTGCACAAACTCAGAACCAAGTGCACAACTCAGAACCAAGATGAGTAAACTTAGGTGCACAAACTCAGAACCAAGATGAGTAAACTTAGGTGCACAAACTCAGAACCAAGTGCACAAACTCAGAACCAAGATGAGTAAACTTAGGTGCACAAACTCAGAACCAAGTGCACAACTCAGAGCCAAGATGAGCAATTCTTGTGCATAGGCCAGAACCAAGATGAACAATTCTGACGGGTTATGCATTTAACCCATTTTGACCCATTTACATAACAAATCATCAATAACACTTCATTTGCCCACCAAACTAGACCAACATCATTACTTTAACATATATAACATATTCCAACGACACTTGACCCGTTTACAACCCAAAATGGGTAAAAACACCCTTAATCCAAACGCCCCCTTAACTTTACTCATTAACGCTTAAAACACACTTCGACTCATCGTTAGACTCCCAAATCATTATGACTTCTTTGACATACATATTGACACCCAACTTTACTTTATAAATCAATAAAAGACTCTCGGGGGTACAACCTTGACACTTGAGCTCGGTATTCTATACTAAGCTCCTAAATGCAATCCACCTATCAATCCGCTTCCAAATCCTTATGCTATAATCCATGAACCTTCCTTCCGTCGCGCATAAGCCTACAAAACATTAACAACTAAAAGGATAAGCTTACGCTTAGTAAGTAACCCAACACAAAACACATATCATACACATACTTTCACATAAGCATTATAACCGCTTCAAAAGCTTCTAAGCTACAACATTCAACCATATTACGCATATTCTCATAACATAACTAACATCTATTCACAATAATCATAACCAACTACATACCTTAATTAGTCCAAATCCAACGAGCTAACATATCCTTAGTCGGAACCACTAGCCATCCATCCTTAACCTACAACACTTCTAAACCCAATCCTATAATCTTATATAACCATAATACATATATGATAATACACATATAACACATGTTTTAGTGAGAGTTACTTACCTCATATCCAAGCTATTCTATCATTCATGATTTCACCACCATCATCATCATCCTTACTAGTCATCATCATCATCATCATCATCATCATTACTTCCTAAACCATAATCATCATCAAGACTTATTAACACAATATATTATAATCAAGGGTTATAAAACCCATCTAAACTTACCCAACATCATCTCTATATCATCATATGATCATATCAAGATCATATGATGAAAACCCACTTAACCCATTAACCTTTACCTTAATAATCATCATTAACTTATAACTTAGAATACTTACTTGAAGGGAATCGATGCTATGAAAGGCTATGGACATTTGCTCTTCATCTTCATCTTCTCCTTAAGCTATCATCTCATTTTTCCCTCTCTTTTTCCTCTCCATAGAAACCGGATCTCAACCTTATCTAAAATAATGAGGGAATGGTCTAGAATTCCCTGGATAAGGTTAGTTAGGTAGAATCTTTGGGCTAATGGCAAGAATGGTCCCTCAAGTCTCTTTCCTCCTATTTTAGCCACAACTAACTTATAACACAATTGGCATATGACAACTTAAGCCCTTGAAGTCCCTTTCCTACCTATTTAAGGCACATAATACTTCCCATAACTTTATAACACATATTTCGACTATTAATTGACTATCGACTTTGACTTTCCACGTAACTTTGTTGACCAACCGATCACATTAGGTCTTCATCCACTTTCATCTAGGGTGGGGTCCCAACACCTGGGAAACGGTTGTTACAATACGTCAACTTGCTGTTAACAAAAGTACTCGTAGACGTCCGAGCGCAAAGGACAAAAAGTCCCAGGCTACAAAAGTCCCAGATTTGAATAAAGTACCAACCGTAGATCACCGAAGAAGCACAAATTCAAGATCTACAAAAGTCCCGGACTTGAACAAACAACCTGCGAGACATAGTTCTTACATGGGTCCTAGAGTTGAAAAAAGTATAAGACACAGGTTATACGTTAGAGATGAAGTTAGCGACTATTTGATTGAGCATATTCTAGAGATTTTTCGTCGATACATCATAAGTATTTATAATGTGCGAGGTGATGGAAATTGTGGGTTTCGGTGCGTTGCCCACGGTATTGGTCAACACGCAGATAGGTGGCGCGATGTTCGTATGTGGTTATTGCAAGATTTAAACACTAATAGTGGCTTTTACATAAGTATATGGTGGCAAAATGACTTTGACCAAATTCGGAGATCAGTAGAATGGTTCGAAAATGGATTTGCACCGCGAAACTACTGGATGAGTATGCCAAACACGGGGTTGGTTATTGCTTCAGTGATTAACCGGCCTGTTGTATTTATATCCGAGCGACAAAGTCATACGTGTTTTCCGCTTTTTTCCGGTCCAGAATTATCACAAGGAACTGGCCCCCTTGTGATTGCCCGTGTGGGGGATAACACCTGTGTTCACTTCATTTATGTGACGCTAGACGAAAATTCACCACTTCCGGATACTCACCCACAATGGGGGGCGTTCAGAGTTGGCAATGCATCCGAATGGGTAACTTTATATTACGATCGACAACACATGTATACTGAGATTGGACGAAGACAAACATAGTAAATGATTATTGATTTATGTTGTAAATAATTATATAGATAAAACATTGTAAATGATTACTCATTGTAAATGATTACTGATTTATGTTGTAAATAATTATATAGACAAAACATTGTAAATGATTACTGATTTATGTTGTAAATAATTATACCGACAAAACATAGTGAATGATTCCTGATTTATGTTGTAAATAACTGTTTGTATTATTTAAATTAATTCTTTGGCCAGGTGGAACGAAAAAAATCCTTTCTTGTGTAGCTGTCGGAGAGGATTGATTATAGAAAGGACATCCCGTACAGACGATACTTATGGTGAACCGTATTATGTATGTCCTTTTTCAGTGGTAAAGAATCATACGTTTGCTTAGTTATATAAATAATTTGTTTGTTAAGAATATATTTTTTATAATTTTCATAACATGTAACAGACAGGAACAGAAAACTATGGGTGTGGATACTTTATGTGGAAGGATGCTTTTCAAAACAAGCACTTTAGTCAAGCCTCTTCTTCAACGCAGTGCTCAAACTGCGTAGCTAAAGATAATAAGATTGACAAGCTTGAAACAAGAAATAAGATGTTAGTATCTCAAAACAAGATGTTGATGACAAGAATAAAGACGCTCGAGACATCACTGGAATTGGCAAGGAATCCTGAGGATCACGCATGTCAGTCGGGTGCAATGCTCCATGAGCTTTTAGATGACATAAATAATCTTCATATGTAGTAGGTGTTGTTGTTTTAAATAATGTGTTAATGTTGTTGTTTAATTGAATAATAACAGTTGTTTTTGTAGTTATTTAATGTGTTAATGTTTAACGTGTTATTGTTGTTTTTGTTTAATTAAATAGAAACACATTAGACGAATACAAATAACATAACATAAAAAACATAACAAATAAACAAAAAAAAAAAAAAAAAAACATTATACAGAAAAAGTAAAACAAAACAAATACTTATACTAAAAAAAATATTACACAAAAAAAATAAAACAAATACATACTTATACTTCCCAAAAAATTAAAAAAAAAAAAAAAAAAAAAAAAAAAAAAAAAAAAAAAAAAAAAAAAGGACAAAAAGGGTACACCCTCCCTAGTAAGGAAGGTTCCCTTTGTAAATCTGGGAAGGGTTTGGTCAACCAATTGACACACAAATAAGTATAAGTAGGGGGATGTCATACATACTCTCCCTATGGGCTATATGTACAAACCGCGAAGCACATAGTACAACCGCCTGGAGCTTGCAATCATTGGATACCCTCCCTATAAGGGGTCCTTATAAACTGCCCCATAAGTAGGGGGATGTTATACATATCCTCCCTATGGGCTATATGTACAAACCGCGAAACACATAGTACAACTGGCCGGAGCTTACAATCATTGCATACCTTCCCTATAAGAGGTCCTTATAAACGGCCCCTAAGTATTATCGGCCACTCTCCACACCTAACCATGAGTGGACAACTGGCGGGCAACTTTTAATTGGGCTGACTTATCCCCACCCCCCCCCCCCCCAAAAAAAAAAACCGAAATTCACACCCCCCCCCCCCCCCCATTTTTTTCATTTTTTTTTTTATTTTTATAATTTTGTTTATATCAAAAAGCTATAAACCTGAAAGTGCGGAACAGAAATATGGAACAGAAACTGACAAAAAACTGTGATATATTGTCTCAAAAGAAAATCTTTGACCCAAATAGTGTGCCACCCCCTGATTTGACATCCTGTGGGGTTTGTATATCGCCCTTTTAATTTTCAAGGTTAATGGTGCTGGAATGACAGCCTGGTGTATAGGTTATAGTTACTTTATACTACCAAGTCAATGCTTTCTGGGTATGGGGATTTACATTAAAAGTCAATACCGATTAAGCTGATAATTACATTTTCATAAAATATTGTATGTATGTCTCTTTTCTGTAATATTTCGAATAGTTGTTTGGCGACATTAAAATATAAAATGAACAGAGGGTGATGTATTGGTACGACGCTTGGCTCACATTTACTCTTTATTATTATTATTATTATTATATATATATATATATATATATATATATATATATATATATATATATATATATATATATATATATATTTCTCAGAATTTTGATTAGGCCTAATGATGGGTTTAGCAAAATAATGACACAAAATATGTGGCTGCCATGTAAGGAGTGGGGTTAAAAAATAATTAAAATTAAGTGCTTAAAAATTTGTGGCTGAAATATTAGGAAGTCACTGTTATAACAACTATTCATTGAATAAAAAATTAATTATATACTATTACTAATTATCTCTTATCTCCTTTAAATTTTCTCCCCATATATCTACAACACACACAGACACATGTATAGCTTCTATACCCGGATCTATCTATAATTGAAAAACACACTGAAGTTCGAATTGAAAGACTAAAAGGTCATTTGCCTTCTTCTCCTCTTAACAATAATGATCATCATCACCCCGATATTCCAGGTTGGGTTTTTTTTTTTTTTTTTTTTTTTTTTTTTTTTTTTTTTTTTAATTTAATTAGTTTGATGATTATTTTATTATATAGGATTTTAATTGGCTATTTTTGTTAATTAATTTTAAACAAGAAAAGAAAGAAGCAGTGAGATGCTTATTTCACCATGAAGAATTCCAACCTAATCAAGAATCAAAGAGACCTTATCAAGGATTAAAGGGTATCAAGGTTTTATGTGTTCTTCCCCAATTCAAGGTAAGTAGTCAATCATGTGTTAATTTATGATTATGAGTTATGGCGTTATGTTTAATAAGTGTATTATTACATGATTTATATGATGAATTCATGGTTTATGGTTGATGTCATTCGTATGATGAATTGGGTTTTGATATAGAGCAATTTACCTCTTTTGAATCCGATTGAAATTGATTAGGTTTTGTTGTTGAAAATGGACCCTGATGGTATGAAAGATAGAAGTGTTAATAAGGAGTTGCCTGGGAGCCATAATAGTGGTAATAAGAATGAGGAAAATGATATAGTATACAATAATGATGTGAATAATGGCATAAAAAGGAAATTTGTTAAAAACTCATATGCCTCTGTTGTTAATAATGAGAAAGTGGATGTTGATTGAAACTTGAGTTCATACCAACTGCGGTTAGTTCAGATGGTACTGAAGTGATGGTGTTTAATGAGGAAATAACTGAATTAGGAAGCCAGAGATGGAATATGACTTTGTGTGAATATTTTGTGGGGCATGAAATGATTTTGAATGAGCTAATTATAAGATACAAGTTGAAAAGAATGTGGAGTAAACTACTCCAGTCGAATGAGCTAATTATAAATTCATGATTTGTGTTTATGGGTAATGCGTATGATGATTATGTGATTATGTTAGAGATGAGGTTATGATGTTTAGGAGGTGTTTATGATGTATTTAGAAGATAATCCAAACACCCCCTTAATGAGATTTTCAGTTATATGATGCTAAACAAGTTGCTGAAATTTTCAGCAATGATTAGTCGTGTTTGAAAAATCATATAAAATCGATGGTAGCTCATATTGAATCATGGCCAGACTTTCTGGAAAGCCTAAAGTGTCTACTTCAGTTGTTATGTTTTAAGTTTTTGCTCATTTAGTAGTTAAATTGGTCAAAACTGCGACTTACTGCACCAAGGTCTGATCTTGAAATGTGCAGCAAACCGAACTTTAAAAATTCATACCAGATAGACCGTACCTCCGTTGGGAGCGTGCCATACCTTTTCGGAAAGGGAAAATAGTATACTTTCATGGAAAATTAGCCTCATGACCTTGGTAATTAGTTAAGTTAGTCAAAATGATGTATTTATAGCCTGCTGCAGAAAATCAGCAGACGTTTTTTTAAGTGTCTTGATAATTACGACATGATAAGATGTTTTTGCAAGTCCCGGGTGATTATATGCTATGATAACTGATGTTCTCAGCCCATATGGTTATAATTCATGTTATTAAAGTGGGTTACTTTGGGTTATGCTTTATCTCTACCGGGTCAACGACTAACATCTCCTTCCCAGGTGGTATGTTTGAATCAAAATAGAAAGCGAACACACAATACATTTTTTACATGCTACTATAAATGTGACAATATACCATGAGGGCTGTCAAAATTATACAAAATACGTTGCATATAAATCTTTTCATCCATGTAATCTATACTTTCATCTTTTATAGACATGCGTTAACACCACACTCCCACAGCTTATTACAAAGTTTCAAAACCTCATGAGTTTTCTTTTTTACGTAGGGGATGATCAACAACCAATGACCAAAATCTTGAGCACTGGGGAAAAAAAACATACTTTCAACAGCATTGCACCAGGTATATGTGGTTACATGTTGTTTACGTTTTATTGCTATGCCATTATTATACGTTGCTTTATGCATTTTGGCTAAAATTCTATAGGTAGTATATGAATTTGATTGGGAGATGGATGAACTTGAGGTGACCCATAAGCCTATATTCTCTATATTTTTTTATGTGCTACCAACCTTATGGCTATCTGATTTTTATGGATAAATTGCCTTCACTTTTAATGTCACTGTTGCAGGGTTCAATGGATTCCATTGTACTGGACTTTGAAATACCATGCTCATTTGTTTTTGTGGTCACCACTACTATTAAATTGGTCTACCAGCTCACTTGGTGCAGGCTTCTGCACAAAGGACGTTGAAACAACAAATAGAACTGTAAGTGTTACTCTCTCAATTTGCAAAATAAACTCAAATACAAACCTTTGTTAATAAAGGACACATTCAACAGTTAACGTTAAAAAAAAACAAAAGGCTCCATTCACATTTATTCAAATAAGAGCATGGAGACTGCAAATTCGTATTTCAAATTAGTGTTGTGCTGGAACGCATATGTTTGAAACTGAATTTTATTGGTTCAGGGTTTAGTTTTTTTTTTCACTGGGTTTAGGATGAGTGATTTGGAATTCGGTGGTTGTTGAGTCGTATGGGGAGAAAGGCAAGTAGACTTTGGGTGGTTAAAAGATTAACAATGTTGCTAGCTGCGAGGAATCGGATTTGAAGCTGAATAGGATCTTTTTTGCTATTGGGCACGAGCGTGCGACCAAGTTTTTGGAAAAATGGTTGGAGCTTGATCCAGATGGTTATGTTGTGTCTAAGCCAAGGAGTACAGCTACAAGTGTGAAGAATATTTTTTCTGCTCTTGGTGTTCAAGATAATAAGTATAGGTAAACTATTATAAATGTCATTCATTTCTGCATGTTAACTTATCATTTATGACGCAAAAGAACAAAAATGTAACC
Source organism: Artemisia tridentata subsp. tridentata (assembly GCA_021014915.2). NCBI lineage: Eukaryota > Viridiplantae > Streptophyta > Magnoliopsida > Asterales > Asteraceae > Artemisia > Artemisia tridentata. The sequence continues at coordinate 134,141,304 of CP139501.1, forward strand.
ATCCACAACAGCTGCAGCAGCCCGAACCAAAAAAACAGTTTCACCAACAGAAATAGTACCCAGCACAGCAGAAGAAAAGTCCGACGAACAACAAGCATCAAATGAAACAAACAAAAAAAAACACCTGATTACAAATTATGCGGCATCCCACCTTTGCATAAAAAAATGTAAGCCTTATAATGTAGGCAAAACCAATAAATGCAGTGGTACCAGTGTTTGTAGCATCTCTTTTTTCTTACTTATAAATAGTTAACTATTTAGTTTAAGAATATACCTTTTCTAAATGTTATATTGATAGATTAAGCGGCTGTTCAGGAACTACTGAAATATTTTAATGTGCATATGCAGGTTGCACAAAGAAGGGCGTCCAGAAGGTTATGGATTTGTGGAATTTGCATCACATTCTACAGCCGAAAGGGTTCTTGAATACCAAGACTCTTTTTAACATAAAAGTGTTCTGCGTTAAGGTATAACATTTTCTTTAATTATATCTATCCTGTTTCTCAAACTTTACAATGGAATAATCATATAACGCCCAACATGTTTTAAGCCCAATCATTCGCTTTGTCCAGTCCATAAACTTACCCCGTACCAATTTTTTGCGGAACCGTCGTATATCTCAGGATACTCAGTTTGTTCAACCTTCGGCTGAGGCGTAAGTTGGTTGATGATAGGTGTATTGTTTAACCTTATTTTTGGGCTTATGAACTTATGTGATTCAGGCTGAGCTTATATAAGCCTATAAATTTCAAAATAACCCGGAAAAAATGAGCTTATGAAACATAAGCAGAAACCACATAAGCTACAAAGCCCAAAAATAAGTTTAAACAAACACCCTTAAATTGTTTTGTTGATGTTAATGTTGTTTGGTGTATATGTTTGATTGTTGTATGTTTTGTGTGATTATAGGTTTGACATGGCCGAAGAATGTGCACATGATGATGATGATAAGAATGTTATTCAGAAGATTCAAAAATGCGTGTTAAGAAAGATGTCAATGTTTCAATCAATTGTCCAAGTAAGATTCCAAATTCCCATGTCTAAAAACTTTTTGGAATATTTGAAATTGCGTATGCAAATGCTTATGTGATTATTTGAGGTTGAAATTAGCAGTTCCCTGATTATGTCAAAAAGCATAAGCAGTTTGAAAAAGCAATGACAAACACCCCAGTAGTTTTTAGAAAGTTTTAGTAACTGTTTGCTACGAACTTTTACCAATTTTAAAAGAAGTTGGTTTGGACTTCGAGCTTATGTAGAGTTGGAGAATTGGCTGATCTCATACTTTTTGCTCTAATAATGTGATATTTGAGTTTTAAATAAATAAATTGTCAGTTTGATTAGTCCTTATCTATTCAGGAATGGGGTGTTGAACTTCCAGCAGGAATATCAGATCGTGCAATGATCAAATACACTATGAGTATACAAGGTGTACTTGATTGATAGCGTCGCTTCTGAAAAGTTTGAGGTTTGTGTAATTATTACATTATTTTTTTTTATTTTTTTTAATAGAGTAAAACACCGGTGTCCTATTTCATTTGTCATGTTTGTGTTGAAACGACTGGTCTACAGACATTCGAATAGTGATGAATTGAATCATGATTTGTTCCTGTACTTTATTTTTAGAGGGTTATTTGTTTCTATGTATACTATTCGAACATTACTCATGCAAAACACTCCCGTCGCAACGCGCGGGCTACCATGCTCGTTAAGAGGATAAAGTTAATGTTTTTTTTTTTTTTTTTTTTTTTTTTTTTTTTTTTTTTTTTTTTTTTGTAATTTTTGGGTTTTTAATATATATTTTTTTTCAAAGCTTTATATTTTATGTTTTATATTTTTGTTTTGTAATTTATAAAAGAAAAAAGGTTTAGAAATATTCTTTTTTTGAAAAACTAAAAATTTAGGAGTATTAAAATCTTTTTTAGAAAGTAAGTGATTGGCACACTCTATATTTTTATTGGGACACTCTATTATACAATCAGTTAAAACAAGTTATATTTAAAGTACAACTGTTTAATGCATACAATAAAGTGTGTCAATAAAAGTTAAAAAAGTGCAAATCAATTTCTTTTTTTGAAAAGTATGTATAGCTTGGCCCGATGAATAATGATGAGTAAGGATTATATATTTTTCATCTAAATAAAATATAGTTGTGAAAAAATGTATATTACATATGTGTATTATTTTGCCTCACATAAAAAAATTTCAATTATATAAACACATATCCCATTTTATGTTTTAAATTTACCGTGACAATTATAAGTTATCTAAACTCTCGTGGTTGTGCTCAGTTTAGAAAGGTCATTCATGACGTTTTTTAATGCACTTTATGGGTGATATGGAAGTCGAGAAATAAAGTTCTCAACTCCTCTTTGGATATGGTTGCGGGAGCTAAAGATGAAGATATTATTCCCGTTCATCCAACGGATCTCGAAGACGTAAAATGAATCATTAGCTTAGATTTTTCAATCATTTTCTAATTGTATTACTACTTCCGTCTTAAAATAAAAGTCCTCGTTTGACTTTTAAAGTCTTTTTTGTTCAACTTTGACTTTAAGTATTTTTGTTTGTGTTTTATAACACTTAATTATATAAATGGATTGGGTTTTAAATGTATTTTTGATGGAATAATTTTTATCAATTATTATATAACATAAATAAAAATAATTAAAATTAAAGTTGAATAAGAAAGACTTTAAAAATGAAACGGTGACCATTATTTTAGGACGGAAGAAGTATCAGATAAAGGTTACCATGGCGATAATCTTAACTCGGGATTTACTTTGGACGTGATATGACATATACCAAATATGAGTTGAGATTAATATAGATCTCATATTTGTCATATATACAAAGAACTAATTTTAGTCATCCATTTTCATCTAAATTAATAAAAACAATTATTTTTCATTTTTTTTTAAACAACATATCTTGCAAACGGTAAATCTTCAAGCTACAAAAAATACATCATCGCGACGAGAATTAAACTGTCTATCGATAGATATGCATTTCTTTATAATTTCGACGAATTTTTTTTTTTCAAAATTACTGCCCAAAAAAATCACATATGATTTGTAAAAATCACATGTGATTTTTACAAATCAAATCACATGTGATTTTTACAAATCAAATCACGTGTGATTTTTCTGCGCGAAAATTTTGAAAAAAAAAATTCGTCGAAAGTATATAGAATTGAATATATATAGAAAGATAATTTAATTCTCGTCGCGATGGTATGATTTTTTTCGCGTAACGATTAACGGTTTGCGAGATATTTAATTTAAAAAAAAAAAAAAAAAAAAGTGTGAAAGTTTTTTTTTTTTTTTTTTTTTTTTTTTTAATCAAAAAAATGAATGACAAGAATTGATTTATTAAATATATGACAAATATGAAATATATATTGAACTTTTGCCTACCAAATATTGCACTTCAAATAATTTTAACTTGATTTCTGCAAAGGTGGGATCAAACTAAGGATCACAAAAGCTCTCTATTTCCCGATCTCATAAAAATGTTTTCCTTGTAGTAAGAGCACTTGGTACCCTTGGTTGGTAAGTGGCGTCATGGCCACCAGCCCACCATGGACTACGGCGCACGGTATCGTGAGTGGCGCCATGGTGGCCAGCCCACACCATGGCTATTTTTTATTTATTTATTTATTTATTTTTTGTTCCATAAAATCCGATGGTTCAATAGATGTATCTTGTGTGCTACAAAGTTTATTTAGAAGCAATATAGTGGATAATTTTAGGACCTACTTTGAAAACTAACCTGGAACCACCGGATCTAGTTGAAAAGAGAGAAATAAAAGTAAATAAATAAACTCTTTAACGGAATGATCAGTCGTAAATTGTTGCAGGAGAGTATGATGAAGAAGATGTAGTTTTTGACTTTTTGTTGTTTTAGACAAGATGAGTATGTCACATTTTTGTTTCTACTTCACTCATATGTGTGGTTTGGGTTGTGTTAAGGGAACACACCCTATTATGTGTGGCCCCTTTATTTTAGTCAAATATACAACTCTGTAAAGCAGACAGTACCATCAGTGGCAGCATCTAATCATTGAAAACAGCCCCTATAAGGGGTGTTAGGATAACACAGGCCGTGTGGTTTATCTGATTTTATCTAATTTTGTCTAATGGATGATATGAATCCGGGCAAAGTATACCACCAACGAGCACTAGGATTTTATTTTTATGTTTATGTACTAGGTTTTTATTTTTATGCATTTTTTTAATGTAATGTGTGTTTTTTTTTAATTAATGAAGTTTATTTTAGTTAATATTGTGTATGTTTTATTTTATGTAAATAAAATTAAAAAATAAAAAAAAAAAAAAATAAAATAAAAATGGACGACGGCACCACATTGTCTGGTGCCGTGAGTAATGGCCAGAATGTGGTGCCGTAAGATTTCTGATGCCATAGAGATTTTTGCTGACGTAACAGACAATTTTTTGCCATGACTCCTGGGTACTCATCACTCTAACAGGAGCACAAAAACTGACCTCGAGGTTAATGCCAATTTGGATTACTCGTTCTTTGAAAACTCTATGGAATGCAAATTGTACCTCACTGTTTTTCACTTTTTACACTAATCCTTTGTGTGTCTTAAATGTTGTCCTATAAATATAGAAATCACTATATATTGTGTCTGTATTTTTCTGTAGTAGAAACAGCATTATTAATTCGAAGGGATACAGTTTCTGTTATGAGTTTATGTATCTGCCATTATTGTAACTATATTGACTTTTGTTTTATTGTTTTTCACAGAAGGGACAAGTTATACAAGCCCATTTTTTTTCCTTTTTTTTTTTTTTTTGTTATTCAAGCCCCTCATCTTTTTTTGATTTATTTTATTTTTTTTTTATTTTTTTTTATTTTTATAATTTTATTTATATCAAAAAACTATAAACCTGAAAGTACGGAACAAAAAATATAAAGTTTAATATGTCAAACGCTAAAAACTGTCAGAAATACGGAACAGAAACTGACAAAAAACTGTGTTATATTGAAAAGTCAAAGAAATATTCCCTTTGTCCTTTATGATTTAACATCGTAGGAGACTTCTATAGTATAACCTTTTTCAGAATAAAGTAAAGTGTATGGGTAAATGAAGCCGGTATGCATGCAGTTTCTGCATTATATGTTTGTCCTCATTCCCATAAGAACGACACCGACCTTGCACCAACAAAAAACACTCTGGAACCATGTTAAAAACTGAATCCCAACACACTACATGTTTATCTCTTTTTTTTACCACAAGTGAAAAAAGTAGTTTTATTTTTCATCGAGTTCCCAACTTTTAACACTACATCTATAATTAATGACGACAATGCAAACATTGAGCAATGCTTTATTTAATATAAATAGTAAACAAATATAGTACGGAGTAGTACATAGTTATAAAAATGCTTGTGTCTCAATGATATCTTATGGTGTGTAACGCTCTCTAATTAAATGGTTGTGCTTTTAAGTCCTGTTTAAAACACGTGAGATAAATTCGTAATCTAAACGTTGTGAGATGGTCAAAATTTCCGTTAAAAAAAATAAAATGTAGTACATAATTGAGCAAATTTTAAAAGAGCTCAATTGTTAAAGGTTGCTACAAGGAAAATTAAGTACTCCGTATATTTAAACGTGTTTTTCAATCAATAGAAGAGAGAAAAAGAAGGCCTATCTTATCCTAACCCCCCTAGGGGGTTCTTGACTTTTTCCTCTGCTGCCGCCGCTTGTACTGTCTGCTTTGTTGAGTTGTACATTCCATCAAAAGTAAGCGGCCCTCACATAATAGGGGGGTTCCTATAATAGGGGAGGTGTTATAAGAAACCTCCCTACGCATGGGTCCCGCCTATTTTTTATGAAATGTACAATCCAACAAAGTAGACAGTACAAGCGGCGGCAGCGGTAAGTCAACACACCCTCTCTACCAGGGAAGGTCATTATAACCCAACCCCTATAATAGAGGCCGAAAAAGAATTGCGAGATGGGATATAGATAGGGGATAGGATAGGATAGGATGAGAGGAGCAAGAAGCAATTTAAATATGTATTTATGAGGTTCAATTATATACAGTATGTGGGTAAAGCCAATACTGTATTACTTTATTGTTTGGGTATGTGATGGATGAGGGTCTGTCAATATAGCGGATATGACTCTAAACCAAAAATTGAAAGTCGCCTTCCAAAAAAAATTTAATTATTCTGTTATCACAATGAATGAATCGACTGCGAAAATCAGAATTATGATCCAGAGACATAGTTTTAAGTGTGCATTTATGTGTATGTTAAAGTCTTTTGTCATGAACCAGGTTTGGTATTCACACAAGTTTATTTTGTCTTATAAAACGGATATATGTTAACAACAGCTTTATTGGTGTTGTTTAAGCATTTTATATTTAGATAATTAGCAGTTAATGATCTCTAAATATTTTATATTTAATATTAAATACTATGTTTAAAATGATTAAAAATGTATAATTATAAAATATATGAGTTCATTAAATGTGTTTTTTATATAAATAAAATGCTTAAATAACTCTCATAGCATAGTTGTCAAAATCGCGATCCTGATCGTACGATCCTACACACAAAAAACGATCAGGATCTTAACAAGATCGTAATTCAAGTAGGATCGTAGTATCGCACGTAGGATCGGATCGTAAGATCGTAGGATCGCCTTTTTTTTTTTCTTTTTTTTTTTTTTTTTTTTGGCTACATTAACTTATTATGCATAAGTCCATGTCTTAAAGCCCAATGACTAAGAATTCTTCATTAAAGCTATTATTTTGATGTTGTTAATTGATTGTTTTTTACAAGATTAATTAGTGTAAAAACATTATGCTTTTATGGACTATTTAAAAATAATTTAGATATGTCTTTTTGGGTTTATTATGAAAAACAATTTCGTGATTTGTAACATGTGAGAAGCTTGTTTTTGAAGTAAACCATCTAGATACTTGACCCAATTTTGTTCATAATTTATTTTATGTTTTATATAAAAGCATGAATTATATGTTAAAAAATTTCAGTAATATTATCAGAATATCTTAATTTAATTTATTTGATTATCAAGAAAAAAAATATTGTGTTGCCCTATATTATAAATTATGTCGTTTCATTTTCAGATACAATCCATTTATCTTTTTGCATTAATCTATATAATGTAATAAAAAAAAGTCACAGAATCACGTATCAATAAATTAACACTATATTTATGCATTAATCTAAATGTTATCACGAAAAACCTATAATAAAAAAACATTGAACAAGAAGTAGGTGCATATACTGTAACTTTGTGCAAGTGAGCATTGCAATATATCTAATATTATACTACTACGGTACTTAATCATATAACTTTTTCTTTTATCATCTATTTAGATTCGTTTATCATATGAAATATTATATAGAAATATGAAATTACAACCCCTATACAAAAATATATATACATTTTTATAAGATTTTACGATCCCGATCCCGATCCGATCATACTATCACGATCTTTCAAAGCCGAAAACGATCATAGGTAGGATCACGATCCTGACAACCCATAGGATTGTTGTTAATAAACCTCTATAAATTGAAGTGAAATTTGCTAGTCTCCAATGAAGTATATGATTCACCTTACAAAACACAAAATGTTTATTTAATCGAAATATACGTTAAGAACTATAATGATAGATCGGTTTATGCATGAGAAATGAAAAGTGGCTGTGTACGTACGTGCAAATAGTACGTGCTAGGTGTAGCTGTAAATTGTAAAGGGACTCACGTGTTTACTACAATACATAAAACGCCGTTCAATGACCTGTTCACTTAGCTCGCTTAAACATGAGGCTTATTGTACAGATCAAGAGCCGAATGCAGGCGGCTCGTGACCGTCAAAAGAGTTACGCCGACAAGAGGCGGAAACCCTTTGAGTTTCAAGTGGGAGATAAAGTAATGTTGAAGGTCTCGCCATGGAAAGGCGTGATCAGATTTGGCAAGCGTGGTAAGTTGAACCCTCGCTATATTGGACCCTTTGAAATTCTTGAAAAGATCGGGCCGGTAGCCTACCGACTCGAACTGCCATCAGAGCTCAGTGTTGTGCATAACGTTTTTCATGTCAGTAATTTGAAAAAGTGTTTGTCTGATGAAAACGCCGTTATTCCTTTGGATGAAATCCAGCTTGATGAGAGGTTAAATTTTATTGAAGAGCCGATTGAAATCATGGACCGGGAAGTGAAACGGCTAAAGCAGAGTCGTATCCCAATTGTGAAGGTCCGATGGAACTCTCGCAGAGGCCCCGAATACACTTGGGAGTGAGAGGACGAAATCAAGCAAAAATATCCTCATCTCTTTTCAAAACCGACGAGTAACGTAAATTGAAATCCGGGACGGATTTCCCGATTAGATGGGGAGACTGTGACCAATGGTAAATTTTCACGTTGTTAATTAATATTATATGAGTATTAATTATTTTTAAGCTAATCATTTTGTTAGGATTCTGCACACGGTTAAGGTGGTTAAACCTTTTGTTCTTTGTGTGTATGATATATTGAGTTAATATGATTAAGAATGCGGAATCTACTTAATCACACTTAGAAGGTTATTTGTGTTATGAAAATGGAGCAGTTGTGATTGTTTTATGACAATGAACAATGAAAGATTATCACCAAACGATTCAATATTATTAATGATAATAATACGAGTGATCTTGAGATATCACTAGGGTTACAACCTTGAATCTTAAGTTTCTATGTTCTTGATATTGTTGTGTTTGTTCTAGTTTTAACAGTTATGAAAGTTCTAAGTGTTTTTACAATATCAAAAAAACTTACTATTCACTAGTCTAAGATCTTCTTTTATAGTTCAAGAAGATCTTTTACAATATTGCTTAAAGTCTAGTCGAACTACTTGCTAACTTATCTTGAGTGTGTCAGTACATAAGATACAACATGTATCTGTGTACACAACTTGTTAACTAAGCACATGGGGTAAGATATTATCTACCGTATATCCTTGACTTTAGTATACAAATATCTTTTCAATACTTATCCAACCAGCAGTCTTAACTAGCAGTCCCTTCTTTGTACTACCAGTTAGAACGGTTAGTTATAACTTGAACAGTCCTAAGATATACACCAGCAGTTGGAACTGTTAGAGTATTCTTCACAGCAGTTGGAACTGTTAATACTTGAAATTCTTGATACTTAATCTTCAGAACATTTAATTCCCAACAATCCTCCCCTAAACATGTGAATTCATTCCAACATGTTTCTGAATTAAATTTATGGATTGTGAAGATCTTTCAAACACTTAATAGTCAGACCCTTGATCTGAATTTTCTTCTGTTCTGAGAGATTGAATATTTTTCTCAGTAGCTCATCTGCTTTCTCATGTTTGACTTCAACAATATCAATACACTAATCTTTAGTCTTAAACATTGACCTAAAGATGGTGCAATTTCCTTGGATGAAGGAATTATAAGAGGCAATGGTGCTGTGTATCTTGGATGCTTGTTTCAACAAGTGAAATCATCTATCAGCATGCCTTTGCAAGTGATGAACAAACGTGGTAAACTGAAATTGAAACTTTTCTTCGTTTGACCTAGATAGAACTTTCTCCTTTAGAATGTTCTTGTCACTTTCAACCTCCATATCATCATCTTGTATACTTTTGTCTTTTCCTCCCTTTCATTAGTTAATCTTCCTTTCTTGGGCTTTTATTTCCACCCCTGAAGAAAATAACATTTTATCCTCCCCTGTTTGGAAGATCTCTCACCATCATCCCATCATTATCTGATCAACCAACGTGAACTTGTTTTCAGACAATGTTGTACATGTAGCCATCAATTCCTTAAGAGTTTAAGTTGCTGCCCTCATCACTTCTAGGTGTGTTAACTCCTATGAGAGGTGATTCATGGGGCATTTGACTCATGGTCCATCAAAGGATGGGTTTTTATTTATTTATTTATTTATTTATTTTTTTATTTTTTTAATTTTTTATGAGTCTCTTAGAAAATCATTTTAAGAAACTTTTGCCTTAGCAGTATGCATATGATTTTGTTATGAAAAATTATACTGCTTTCAACCATTTTGAAGGGATTAAGTGTATAACAGACACTTAATCAAAATTCCGGTTTAAAGCAACCTCTGGTTGTGTGAGAACCAATGTTTTCAGTTATCTTAATAACTGCCTGTGTAAAGATAAACTCATTCAAAGAATTTTCCTGACAGGGTTTCCAGCTCATAGTAATTGTTACCTCTAACACAAGTGTTAGATCACTTTTACTAGCTATTCTTTCTATCAGATGTCCTTAGACTTGCTCATTATACTTGAAAGTATAAAATGATAGAAAGTGAGTTGAGTCAGTTACTATCTGACCAACTAAGTCATCAATTCAATGTGAAATTTGATAACCAGGTTTCAAGAAAGAAGTTTTAAAGAATTTTAAAAATTCCCAAACTCAGTCCATCATAAACCTAATATGAAAGCAACTGGAATCACTTTTCTTCTACTTCCATTTCACTTGAAATTTCCTTATTGCTCAAAGTTCATACCTGAAATTGTTAGTCCAAAACCAAGAAACAAAATACATAGCATTTGTCTTATAGCAGTATCAATAGATGACCAACAGTTTGAACTGATTAAACAAAATTTGTACTAGCAGTACTAACTGTTCCATTAACAGTATCAATTTACAAAGATATCAGTACAATCTTAACATATATAAAAACCACATAGATTAGAAATTTTAAGGATTAAGCATTCCAATACTTGCTACCAAGTACTGAAACCTTCCAACATCAAAAGCTTTTGTTAGAAGATCTGCAAAGTTAAATTCTGAAGCAATTTTAAGAACTTGAATTAACCTTTTCTCATTGCAATCTCTAATAAAATGATGTCTAATTTCAATGTGTTTTGTTTTAGAATGTTGCACTGGATTCTTAATAATACAAATTGTACTACTATTATCAATATGAATAACAGTGTTTAAGAAATTGTACACATAGTCAAGGAGTTGGTTTTGAAGCCATAGAACTTGACCACAGCAACTTGCAGCAGCTACATATTCAGCTTCAGTTGTTGAATTAGCCACCATTGTTTGCTTCTTACACTGCCATGAGACAAGTCTACACCCAAGGAATTGACGTCCTCCAGTTGTTGACTTTCTGTCCAAGCTAGCACCAGCATAATCACTATCCGAAAATGCTACCAAGTTAAAAGGTGATTCCCTTGAATACCATAGACCCAACCTTGGTTGACTCTTGAGATATCTAAAAATCCTCTTGACTGCAGTTAAATGAGAAACCTTTGGAGTAACTTGAAATCTTGCACAAGCACAAACAGAGAACATGATGTCAGGTCTTGATGATGTGAGATACATCAAAGATCCTATCATAGATCTGTATGTGTGTACATCTACATTTTCTCCATCTAAGTCTTTTAGAAGAGGCTTCTCAGAGTCCATTGGTATGCTTGCCATTTTTGAATCAGCAAAGTGAAATTTTCTAAGTACCTCTGCAACATACTTGTCCTGAGAGATAAAGATTCCTTCATTTGATTGCTTAACTTTCAGACCCAAAAAGAATGTAAGTTCTCCCATAGAACTCATCTGAAACTTATCATGCATAAGCTTCTCAAACTCTAAACACATCTCCTTCCTAGTAGATCCAAAGATAATATCATCCATATACACCTGCACTAACAGAAGATCCTTCTTGTGTTGTTTGATGAAAAGTGTCTGATCAATCTTTCCTCTTTGAAATCCATTTTCTAATAAGTAGGAAGCTAGTGTTGAATACCAAGCTCTTGGTGCCTGATGAAGGCCATAGAGAGCTTTAACTACTCTGTACACTTTGTCTGGATGTTGTGGGTCAATGAAGCCTGGAGGTTGTGAAACATACACCTCTTCTTCAATTGTTCCATATAAAAATGCACTCTTGACATCTATTTGATAAACTGTGAAGCCTAAAAATGAAGCATAAGCTAAGAAAAGCCTAATTGCCTCAATCCTTGCTACTGGAGCATAAACCTCATCATAGTCTATTCCTTCTTCTTGTGTGTACCCTTGGGCTACTAATCTAGCCTTATTCCTAATCACTATTCCTCTTTCATCCCTTTTATTCTTGAAAACCCATCTAGTGCCAATTACCTTTGCATTCTTAGGTAAATCAACTAGCACCCATACCTTCTGAATCTTGAACTGAAGAAGCTCCTCTTGCATAGCTTCTACCCAGCTTGAATTATCTAAGGCTTTCAGAATGTTCTTTGGTTCATCTTGTGAGAGAAAACATACAAACAAGCAAGAGTTTGAAAACTCATGCTGCTTTGAAGCATAAAGGGCATCAAGAAGCCCTTGTTGGTCTGAAGACATCAGTTGTTGTCTTGTCTTCACACCTGACTGTACATCTCCAATCACATTATCTAGGGAGTGGACTTTGTGAATTCTTGTTTGTGGAGTAGAAGGAACTTGATAATTTGATGGAAGATTGTTGAAATCCACCTCATTGTCTGAGAATTCTGCTTCTTTCGTTTCTGAAGGGCCAGCAGCAGAATCAGTTGGCCTAACAGCAGAATCATTAAGCTTAGCAGCAGAATCACCAGCAGAAACAATTTGTTGTTCCTGAGTTCCATCTTCTTTCCTTTCATCTTCAACACCTTCTTTAGCTTTGCCAGAAGAAGATTCATCAGTTGTTGAAGTTGATTCCACATTTGTACTTGACCATATTGGCATCCAAACATGATCTTGGTTTGTCTCCTTTTCTAACCTTGCCTCATCTGTTGCTTGTGAACCTGAAAAATCATTAGTTTTTGCAACAACAGGCACATAATTCATTGAATTGGTTAGTGTTTCAAGATTAAATAGCCATTTTGGTCCTTGACCTTCTACATTGGATTTATCTTCTAAAAACTCCACATGTAGATTTTCTTCTACAATCATAGTTCTTGTGTATTATACTCTAAATGCTTTGCTATTAAGAGAATATCCAACAAAGAATCCTTCATCTGCTTTACCATCGAATTTTCCTAAATGGTCTAAGGTATTGAGAATTGTCACATGACATCCAAAAGGTCTAAGAAATCCTATTGTAGGAGTTCTTCCTCTAAAAAGTTCATATGATGTCTTATTGTGAGGTTGTACTACTAAAACTCTATTTTGAACATAGCAAGCAGTGCTAACTGCTTCAGCCCAAAAAGTTATAGGTAGCTTAGAATTAGCTAACATTGTTCTAGCAGCTTCAATTAGTGTTCTATTCTTCCTCTCAACAACACCATTCTGTTGTGGTGTTCTAGCAACACTAAATTCTCTCCTAATACCTTTTTGTTTGCAGAAATCATCCATAACTCTATTCTTAAACTCTGTCCCATTATCACATCTAATGACTTTCACTTTCTTGTCTACTTGGTTTTCTATCTGAGTAATGAATGTCTTAAGGATGCTTGTAGTCTCATCCTTAGTAGATAGAAAGAAAACCCATGTAAATCTAGTATAGTCATCAATTATAACAAGACAATATCTCTTATGCATTATACTACTTACTGAAACAGGTCCAAATAAGTCCATATGCAGCATAAACAATGATTGATTGATAGAGTTAAAAATTTTGGGCTTACAAGTGGATTTGTGTTGTTTGCCTTTAAGACAAGCAATGCATGTTTGATCATTTTTAAATCTTTTGTGAGGTAAACCTCTTACCAAACCATTCTTAACAATTTTATTTATGGTTTTGAAATTAATATGACCAAGCCTTCTATGCCATATCATTGATTCATCCAATGAGGCCTTTGCAACAAGGCAAGTTAAATTCTTTTTAGGAACAATGTTCTTCATGTCTACACTGTACATATTGCCCTTTCTAGGAATTCTAAGAAGTACTTGACTTTCATCAGGCATCTTAAAATCAGGAGAAAGTACAAGACATTCAGTCTCACAGAAAAGAACATTGTTCTTTTTGTCACACATTTGTGAGACACTAAAAAGATTATAATTTAGCTCTTTTACATAGAACACATCTTCAAAATCTAAATTTCCACTTTTAATGGTACCTTTACCGGAAATTTTGCCACCAACGCCTCCTCCAAAGGTAACATAGCCTCCATTTATTGATTGAAAATCTAAGAGATAAGACTTGTTGCCTGTCATGTGCCTTGAACATCCACTATCTGAGTATCCTTGATCCTCTTGTTGATCATTTGAATGTTCCTGCACATAAATGAGAAGTATTAGTTTCTTTTGGGGACCCAAGCCATTACTGACTTGGATCTGCCTCTTGCATCAATGTAATTTAATTTTTTAAAGACAGTTGATGCAACATTGGATTTAAAAATCCAACATGCTGAGGCCTTAACAGCATTTGCCCTGTTTTCCCAAGCAGCAGTACTAACTGCTTTCCTAGCAGTTTTACTCTTTGGTTTCCAAACTTGTTTTTGGACTAGTGCTTTTAATTGAATGGGTCTTGTAACAGTTTTTGGTGCATGTTTTGAAGTTATTTTTGCACTTTTAACTGTTGGTCTTGGGTTAACAGTCTTAAATGGTCTAGCAGTTGAAACTGCTTGCCTAGCAGTAGAGACTGCTGTCGAAACTGCTCTGGGTTTTATAGTTTTTGGACTTAGAGTGAAAGAGAACTTGAGGAGTTTGCCTTTTGAAATTCACCCTATTGTTTTCATACCCAGTTACCCAATGGTTGCAGAAAGCTGCAAGATGGTCAAAACTACCACATGTGTAACAAGCTTTGTTATAAAAAGCAAAATCATCACCTAATTGGTTAGACTTGAGGTTGTTCCAATTCCTTTGGTTACCTCTGTGCTTGTTGGTGGTTCTATATTGCTCACAATATTTAACTGGTTGCCTAACATGCTTAATGTTTGATTTAGGCTTATCAGTATTGTGTTTGACTATCTTAGGAACACTTGTTCCCACTTTCTTAACCACTTCAGGTTTAGACATAACCTGTTCTTCTTCATCACTATCAGTTGTGCAATCCTCAACAACTATAGCATCTAATTTCTTAACAAAGGACACCTTGTCCTGATAAAGTAAAGTTTTATCTAAACTTTTACTTACTTTTTTTACCTTAAGACTCTCAGTAGTCTTAGAACCATATTCCATTATTGGTTCTTGAAACTCAGGTAAACCTGAATTTCCTAGGTCAATCCCTGGGGGTTTTGGGATGCCTCTATAAGGAGGTGGGACACTCTTATATCCTACTCCTGACTTAGCTCTATTAATCACTTGACATTCTACTATGTTGTGCACACCTCTAGAAGCATGTTCTAGTGCCTGTGTAGTCAATTGAATGTTTTCATTTTCCTTTTTGACCCTATCAAAAGCTTCTCTCAAAAGCTTAATTTCAGCATCTCTAAAGAATATGTCCTGTCTTAGGAGAGCTTTGTCATCAGAAAAAGCTAATTCATTTTCTTTATAATGTGTGATTTGTTTCTCTAAAGTCTCTAATCCACACTTATAGTTTATAAAGTTTTGAAAAGTGCTGCTTAGCTCTTTCTTTTGATCATCATATTGTTTGATTAAAACCTGTAGAGCATTAAAAGCAGTGCAAGTATTTGAACAAGCTTTATGATTTTATACCTCAGTAGCAGAAAAAGCCATAAGTACCATCTGAGCAGGAGTCTCTTCTTCATCTGCCATGAAGCTCCAATCAAAACCTAAGCCATCAATAGCTACCATAGCTTTTGGCTCAATAACCTCCTCTGTTTTGGATTTGCTTCCAAAACCTTTATTCATGCTATCTTGCTGCCTTGGTCTTCTGCACTCTCTTGAGAAATGACCCATCATGTGGCAGTTATAGCACTCTATCTTTGACTTATCAAAACCAGCAACATCAGTGTTGCTGATTATGAGCTTCTTCCCCGTCTTGTGATAGAACTTATTGGCTCTCATGCTAAGAAGAGAAATTTGCCATTTTAGATCCATTTCCTCCAGATCATCTTCATGGATCTCTTGGAGGTCTTCATAGGAGAGCATGGACCCATTATTCTGACTTGTAAGAAATGCATAACAAGTCTTTTCATCCAAAATACTTATGGTACTGCTTGATGAACTAGCAGCACCAACATCATCAACAACTTTCACCTCTTCACTTGATTTTGAGGTACTAGGAGTTGACATAAATGCCTTGTTCCCAGTATTAGAACTAGTACCTCCATTCTTCTTCAAATCTTGCTCCACAATCTTGAAGTTGCTATACAAGTCCATCAGTTCCATGGTGTCTAAGTCTGGCTTGTTCTTCCAAACAACAACATGCATAACCCACTCTTCTGGTAAGCTTCTCAGAAATTTTGAGTTCAAATCTTCTTGAGGCATTTCAATCCCAAGAATAGCAAGTTGGCTCACAATATTCTGAAGCCTATTAAACATGTGGTCAAGAGATTCATTGTATGTAGAGGAGAAGTTTTCAAACTGCTGCTTGAGCAGTGTCTTGTGGGTTTTCTTGGTGGCTTCATTTCCACCATATCTGGCAATAATAGCTTCAAATAATGACTTGGCATCTTTGAACTTGCTGAAGTTTAGAAGTTGATCATTGGGAATGGTCATCATCAGCATGCTTCTTGCCTTTAAGTCATTTTTCTTCTTTATTCTATCTTCTGCAGATGTTGGCTTTGTCTGCAGAGTTGACACAACTTTTCCTTCCACTGTTGATGTAGTGGTGGTAGGCTGGTAAGAGTCTCCATCTTCAATGATTTCCCAAAGTGCATAATCTTGCACTTGGAAATATTGCTCTATCCTCAGCCTCCACATCTCAAACTCATTTTGTTTGAGCATGGGAATCTTCGCAGCAACATTTGTCTGAATAGATTCAACGTCCATTTCTTCAGCTTCTTCTTCTAAATCAATAATATCAGCCTCTAGCTCTGATACCACTTGTTAGGATTCTGCACACGGTTAAGGTGGTTAAACCTTTTGTTCTTTGTGTGTATGATATATTGAGTTAATATGATTAAGAATGCGGAATCTACTTAATCACACATAGAAGGTTATTTGTGTTATGGAAATGGAGCAGTTGTGATTGTTTTATAACAATGAACAATGAAAGATTATCACCAAACGATTCAATATTATTAATGATAATAATACGAGTGATCTTGAGATATCACTAGGGTTACAACCTTGAATCTTAAGTTTCTATGTTCTTGATATTGTTGTGTTTGTTCTAGTTTTAACAGTTATGAAAGTTCTAAGTGTTTTTACAATATCAAAAAAACTTACTATTCACTAGTCTAAGATCTTCTTTTATAGTTCAAGAAGATCTTTTACAATATTGCTTAAAGTCTAGTCGAACTACTTGCTAACTTATCTTGAGTGTGTCAGTACATAAGATACAACATGTATCTGTGTACACAACTTGTTAACTAAGTACATGGGGTAAGATATTATCTACCGTATATCCTTGACTTTAGTATACAAATATCTTTTCAATACTTATCCAACCAGCAGTCTTAACTAGCAGTCCCTTCTTTGTACTACCAGTTAGAACGGTTAGTTATAACTTGAACAGTCCTATGATATACACCAGCAGTTGGAACTGTTAATACTTGAAATTCTTGATACTTAATCTTCAGAACATTTAATTCCCAACACATTTCTATGCGCATTTGCATGTTTATGAGTATTTTGAGCATTTTTTAGAGCCGTTTCGCATACTGTAGCTTACAGTCACTGCAGAAAAAGTATATTTTTGTCAATAAAGTTAAATTATCACATTTCTGATAGTTACTGACAAGTATTAAAATTAATTGAGAGCTTTCTCGCATTTTTCTGAAAAACAACCGCACGCGCGTACCGACAGCACAGTACACATGGTAATATTCAAATAAATATGTTTTTGAGTCAGTAATGACATTTTATTATATTTCTGACAAAAACGTGGTTAAAAACTTTATTTTACATAATCGTGTCCAAAAACGTCAAACCGGGACTTTATGGTAACATTTAAGCTCAAACCGACACACGATACACCAAAGCGGAGTAAAAACTAATTTCACCCTCCCCCAAATAAGCCCCAACCGGCCATATAACACACCTAGCCCACATGGGACAAATTTACCAACATTATCTTAAATGTAATCTAAAACATACTAAAAATGGTGTTATGCTTTATAGATTTTCACATTCCTTATCTTAAATATTACCAAGATTAGAAGCCATCATTCTCCTTATTTGCTTCATTTGTACGCCCCATATACACACACTAACATCATCTTACAAAAATTTTCTCTAAAAGATCAAGATCATCAAGTGTATAATTAAGGTTTTTGGGTAATTTGGAACTTGTTTTGGGTAAAATTAGTGAAGCTTTGGGTGTTCTTGGTTCCTCCTAGCCACGTTAAACATCAAAGGATTTGTAAGAATTCATAAAACTTTTCTAAACTTGTTAATCTCTTGTTCATTTGGTGTATAATGATGTTTAAAAATGTTAAATGTGTATGTTTTGATAATATGATTAAAGCTAGGGTTTGATCTTGTATTTATGGTGCTCGAATTTTCTTAATGTTTATGAGTTAGTTTGTAAATTTCTTGCATGTGTGGTAAATCTTCTTACATATGGTGCTAGTTTGATAATACAAACATTAGTTATGGTTTTTACACTAATTTAAGCACTATATTGATTTTTAGAGGTTATATATGGTTCGGCCATATTTAAAAATATAAGATTATTGGGGTTTTGAAAAACATAAAATTTTGGCTCAAGTGGTGAAATGGTGGAAAAATATAATTGAGTGTTTATTTGGAATGGATGGAAAATAAGCTATAAGTTACTAAAAATAACTAGTAAAAAGGTGAAAATAAGTTGAGATGAGCAATATGGGTTGAATAGACCATGAAATAGTCATGTTTGACTTTTTGACTAAGTAACTTATTTATTAGGAATTATTTGATAAGTAAAAAGTGTATTTGGTAACTAATAATCACTAATAAGTAACAAATATTAACTAATTGGACCAAATGGATTTTTGGGCCAAAAAGCCCATTGAGTTACTGTTGGGCCGAAGCCCATAATCATTTTTGAGGTTTTGACTTTTTGACCAAACGAACCTATTGAGCTAGTAAAATGATTTTTAGTAACACGTCGATATATACGTTATAGCTAAAAATGAGTTTTGGGCTAAAATTGGTTATTGGGCTTTTTAATAGTTTTCGGCCCAATTAACAAATAAAAATGACGAAATTGATTTTTGGAATATTTTCCGACTCGCCGTGGTTATTAATGTTTAACGAAACGATAAATATAACGATAACTATTTTTAGACTTGTTTTGAGACGTCTAGTCTCCGAAAGGGTAAAAATTGACATTTTTACTAAATTGATATTGAGATTGACTTTCGTTGAGTTTTGACAAAATATTGACTTTGTGTCGAAATCTAGTGTTAATACTTAAAAATGAAGCTAAAGAATAATATTACGACGAAAACATATTCACGACACTTGATATATATATATCACAAAGGTATATTTTTGCACTTATAACTAGTTAGCGGAATATTTGAGTAAAGTTTGCAACACGTGAGATAAATGAAAACGTTGTATAAACGAATGAGTCATGCCCAAATTTTCTAAAAATCCAATGCTTAGAATAAATTTTGTGAAACACTTAACTTAAGTAAACTTTACGGAATTACTTAACAAAACTTGTTTTCTTATATTCAAAGGTTACATCAGAAATGATAAACGATGTTTCTACTATAATAATTCTTCACCAACATTATTATCTTGATCATTTTTCAAAAGCTTATTTAATTAATTTTTATTTTAAATTAATTAAATACATAAGTAATTAATTTAATAAATATACATACATATATAATGTATGAGTACATATATATAACACTTGCACATTTAAGCCGCGAATACTAGCACGGATGTTCCGTTACGTATTCCCACCATGCACTTTCACCATGAGCCACCACCACGAATTACAACGATAAATCGTTTCGAAATATATTTACCACACAGCAAGCAAGAAATACACGAGCACTGGTCAAACGTAAACTTTTCAAATAAAATAAAGACACTTGAGACACGAATATTTTGTTAAGACTTACCGTACTGATTTAGGGTGCTGATCGGCGCGGTTGTATTATTTTGATTTATTTGCTGATTTGCTGTTATTGAAAGGTGAGTTTAGAGCCCCATATTTTATACGATTTTTGCTTTATAAGCTTGGGGTGAGAAACATGCAAAACTGTTTTCATGGACCAGAAATGAAATTGCTTTTAAGATCACACTAATATGAAGAAACCTAAGTTTGTTGAATCCCATTTTGTGCCCACTATCATCTGCCGTTAATTCCTGTGTAGGAAGCCGTTTGTTATAAATAGATCTATTGGGAGTGACGTCCCCGTTCGGTTGGCTCGGCATAGCCAAGGCGAACGTATACCAAGTCGGGTTTTTGGCCGAGTGTCTGGGGATTAACACTCGCGGGCACCCTTATTTATTTTGCTAACGCTAGTCGTGCTGCATTGTCTTAGCATCGGTAGGATGAGGCTTAGTGTTTGCATAATGGATAGTGTGTATCTGCTGAATTGTTTTTATGATATTGCTATTGGTCCATATGTGCTTTTTATTTAAACCTATGAACTCACCAGCGTTAGCTGACTTTTAGCATGTTTTTTTCAGGAAACTGAGGTGCGTTTAGCCGGGTGCAGTGCATGGCGTCGGTCACAATAAATGATGGAAATGTTTTTAATGCGTTTACTCTGACATTTGGACCTTTTTATTTTAATGGGCTTCATTTTCATCTGAAATGGATTT
Source organism: Artemisia tridentata subsp. tridentata (assembly GCA_021014915.2). Classification (NCBI taxonomy): domain Eukaryota; kingdom Viridiplantae; phylum Streptophyta; class Magnoliopsida; order Asterales; family Asteraceae; genus Artemisia; species Artemisia tridentata. The sequence goes on from CP139501.1 coordinate 134,162,049, forward strand.
TATGTATTGTTACATGACTTGACTTATGTAAAATATTTTAAAACGGATTTTTAATCCGGTCACTATATCTTATGTTGTGGTTATTAATCCAGTAGTACCTAAAGTGTATGCTTCCGCAATATTATGATTTTGGGGGTGTTACAATTCAGACCTGGTTATTACCAGACCTGGTCGAACAGAACTGGTACGTATTGGCAGACATAGGTGGTTGTATTATCATACATGCTGGGTATCACCTGCTGGCGCATGTGTGTTGATACTTTCGATGGCTGCAAGTGGAGCTTTGGTCTTCGGGATGTTGAACCTAATGGAACATGTGCTTCGTTACATGTTGTGTCTCGTATATCAGACCTGGCGAGTTTCGTATTTACTTGATCTGTTATATGAGTTATTGGAAGTTAGGGTTTTTAAAATACCTTATTATTGCTGCTACTGTTACTTCGCTGCTTTTGGTGTGGTGTGTGATGGTGGTACTGCTGGTTTTATCTATGGCAGATTGTGTATGCCTATCTATGGTTGTTGATGGTATGCAGATTGTGCCATAGTGTGTAAGTTAGGGTTTCTTAGCTACAGTTTTACTCCATTAAAACTTGTAGCAGATGAGGTGTTGGATCAAGTCGTAGTATTGGTTTGGTCCTTTTTGGATCAATGGAAGTTCTTGGAAGTTGGTGTTGAACTCGCTGTACATGCAATGAAGACCATTGATAATCGAGTGCTCTCCATGGTAGTGGTTGTTTTTTACATTTTAATTGTAATTGAAATGTAATTTGTTTATTTGCTGCGTTTAGCAGCTTGGTTGTCCTGCGTTTAGCAGTAGTTTTGCTTAGTTACATTTGTTGAGTCAAATCGCCTATGTAACGGGCTGAGGGCATGGGAATCACCCATGCCATTTGTACTTCAATATTTTTTGGTTAATCTATTTACCAGGGTGCAGGATTACTCCCCTTTACCCAAAAAAAAAAAAAAAAAAAAAAAACAGAATAACTCCGAAACAAGCAAACACACCTGATGCAAAGTTTTCAAACATCTGCAGCTCCATGAGGATTTGAAACCCATCCACACCATTTCTTGGTGCGTGAACATCTATGGCAAGTCTTTGTATAGATGGGAAAATGTCTTCTTGTTTGCCACTATCCACATCATGTGGAGAAGCATGCAAAATCTGATTTCTTCAATGCCATGTTGCCCGCAGAGAAACGTAAGAGACCCTATGTAGAACTTTGCAACCCATTTATTCTCAATAGAAGCGACTTTTTCCAACATTATATCTCGAAGAGATGTATCTGACGTTGAACTAATCCTCCACCAACTCCTTTTTTTTTACTATACGAGCTTAGCTTTCGGGCAAAGTAATAAACAATGCTCCACATTTTCCACTTAATTTTCCGAATGGCATAACACACATCGAGCAGAGGCTATCTCAACACCGTGAATGAGAAGGTTGGCTCAATAGGGGAGACGATCGCCATATAGATATTTTAAGTTTACGTGGAACCCAAGGGTTCCATATAATCAAAAGAATTCTAACTATATCTCGTGTTTTGATTTGCTTTTCAAGTATAAACACGAGCTAATCCAAAGTGTCGGCCAATTACGACAACAGCCGAAGTACGATACGCGGAATCACTAGATCGTAGGTCGTTCGTCGAGTAGAAGTAGCAACCTTCAACTCAACCCCTGAAGATCAAGAGAGAAACAAGAAAAGAACACACAAGTTTACGATTATATGTACACGTTTATTACCCTCCAACAAACCTGAAAGCTTAGCGCGGAATTGATCAAATAAATCACAAGAAAAGTCGACACCTCAAGATAACAAGAAATCAACAAAAGAAAGAACAACATGCACACAATATATACCCTCAAATCCCCTTTATTAATAAGCAATAAAGGGTTTGTTAGGATTTATTTTAAAGTGATGGTCATTTGTCATTGTAATAGTTTAATTAAGTGGGTCGTTGTTTGAGTTAGTTAGTTTAATCAACGGGCTTGGGCTTAAGCTTGTTAGTTAAATGTTATGTTCATGTAATCCTTGTATAAGCCCATCTCAAGCCAAAGCCACCCAAGTCTAGAAAACTATAAATACCCATCCCCTCCTCACTTGGAAGGTGTTGCTTCTAGGGTATTCATCTTGTATCTCTCATTCTTTCTCTCTTAATCTAATCTCTAGAAGTTACCGTCTCTCTCTCTCTCTATCTCTTTCTCTTCTCCTATTCTAATATTGTGTGTATGATAAAGAGTAATATTAAGCTATAACAAGTGGTATCAAAGACAGGTTAAAATTACTTGTTATAGCTTAAAATTACTCTTTATCATACAACACAATATTAGAATAAGAGAAGAGAAAGAGATAGAGAGAGAGAGATGGTAACTTCTAGAGATTAGATTAAGAGAGAAAGAATGAGAGATACAAGATGAATACCCTAGAAGCAACACCCTCCAAGTGAGGAGGGGATGGGTATTTATAGTTTTCTAGACTTGGGTGGGCTTGGGCTTGAGATGGGCTTATACAAGGATTACATGAACATAACATTTAACTAACAAGCTTAAGCCCAAGCCCGTTGATTAAACTAACTAACTCAAACAACGACACACTTAATTAAACTATTACAATGACAAATGACCAACACTTTAAAATAAATCCTAACAATATCCCCCTAAGGGATGGTCATTCAAATGATGCTCCGGGTGAGATGGTCTTTCGTCTTCAATGTATTTGAGCTTTAAGTGTCGTTGTATAGCAGTCTTTGTTTTTTATTCCTTCATGCTATGTGATCTTCAAAGTATCGTCTTTGAGGTTGTTCTTGCCTTCGATCAGCATCTTCATGTGATTATGACGTCGTGACCTCCAACATACTCATACATCTTGAACTTTATACTTATGCTAACAATCTCCCCTTTTCTTTCATCATTTGATATATGAACTTGTTCTTGAAATATTGATTAGCCTTTTGACTTTGACGTTACACTCTGTCTTTAACTTGATTCTTTTGTCTTGAACTTTTACACTTGAGCTTTGTTGGAGATGTTCTTCATAAGTATGAGAATGCTGAGGTGAAGATGATTGATGTATGTGGTGATGGTTAATGGATGTTTATAGGTAGCTGCATAAAACCGTTAGTAATAATCATCCAGCGCTTACAGGTTGGGACTTTGAGATTGTCAACAGCATAGTGTGAAGACTTTCTCTAATCCTTCCCCAGGCCGTTCTAAACCGGATACCCCCGAGAGGGCTTACACGGACACACCGAAGTGCACCAACGATTCAGTGAGTCGCTGGAGATCACCCCACGACTGTAGACCGTTTGAAGCACGTAACCATCATGATATAAAATGGCAAGATCCTTAGATCTCATTAAGACTCTTACAACTTGTGTCCTTTTTGACGAACACAAGTGTATCATTTTGGAAGTATTCCTAACGAGATATTTTGATGAATCTCATGGCTCTAGACTCTATTGTGCATTTTGGTTTTAGTCGTCGGAGGCATGGAGCAGAGTGCCACCTTTTCAATATCAACACATCTCGAAATGAGAGGCCGATAGATTATGTAGTGTTCTCCGTGAGAAATGAAACAAATATCTTTTAAGAGATATCTGAGTGGCTAGGAGGGGTTGTGCAACGCGTCACTGGGTCCATGACGTCTTGTCTTCAATATCAGTATTATTTTTGTGATAACCGATAGCAGATGTATTGACCCGGTTTCTGCCCTAAGTTTTCATGGAGGGCTATTTCTTTTCACCCTTTCATTCAACTTTTCTTTTTAATTCTTCAACCCCTTCTGTCCCTTTCTCATTTACTCCTTTTTTCAATCTTACCTAAGGACTTCTAATTCTAATCTATTGGAATTGTCCTTGGGTAGATCCCTCCGGCTCTGGCGGATCATAGGACGGTTTTCCCTAACCTTAGTCACCTTATAACACCATGACTATCCTAGATTTGCCATAAAACCATTTGAAAATCTCACTAAGTGTTTATGAATAAACACATTTAGTTAGCACATTGAGAGTTTTATATTTTTGAAATACTCCCCCATCACATGTGCTCATGAGATTTAAGAAAGAATTGCACATGTTGGGTTGAGTTCGCACATTTTGAATTGATTGATTTTCATTAAATATGACCATTGCGAGACACGCTTACATCACTAGTTAGACTAGCTTGAAATTATTACCCGTCCCGGTCATATTCAATGATTATCTCTCGAATTGGTACATTCTACTCAGACAAGTCCTTTGCGAGACACGTTTACATCACTGGATAACCAGCTTGAAATTATTACCCGTCCCGGACAAGTCTTTTCGATTACTGACATTTAATTTTCCGTCAATTCGAGGGTTTAAACTGAGTCTTTTTGTAGAGCTCTTTTGAGATTCAATCCATGATCTTTGAACATTTTGATCACATTTCTCCCCCTCAAAAATAGCATGTAGTGATATTTTTTATATCAACTGATTAAAATGAAACTTTTTGGAGAGATAGACGGATTTTAGCATGAAATTGGAACATTTTTCTTTTTCATTTTTATACTCCCCCTTAAATAAAGCATGTTGTATCGTGTTTTGGAGGGAGTTATCTTGAGCACTTTATGAAAGATTTTGAAAAATCTTTTTGAAAATTCTTGAGGGAAATGTGCTCAAGATAGAGAAGATTTTGAAAATCTTTGAAGATGTCGTAGGAGAAATATCTTCATTTGTTTTTAGGATAAGTGTTTGAAAAAATATTGGTTTTGCATAACACTTTCCTTTATATGAAGTTCTGGTTGTAAGCTGAAATACTTACAAGTCATTTAGATTTTTAGGATAAGTGCTCGAAAGATATTTAAAACCTTTATTTTGAATGAGCACTTTCCTTTCTTTGAAGCACGGGTCCTGAACTGATGTGTCCAGAAGCCATTGAGATTTTTAGGATAAGTGCTCGAAAAAATATTTAAACTTTATTTTGATTGAGCACTTTCCTTTCTTTGAAGCTCGGGTCCGAAAGTGAGTTGTTCCGAAGCCATCGGGTTAAGCACGGGTCCGAAACTGAGTTGTTTCGAAGCCATCAGATTAAGCACGGGTCCTAATCCGATATGATTAGAAGCCATTTGAGATTTTTAGGATAAGTGCTTGAAAAAGATTAGATGAAGCATTCTCCTTTATTTAAAGCGCGGGTCCGAAACTGAAATGTTCTGAAGCCATTAAAAAGAAATTTTAAGAAACGACATGTTTTGAAAACATTTAAATGAACTCTCGCTCAAACATCTGAACATGCCCGTATCATTGTTAAATAACATTTCTAGGTACGTTCAGAATATCGATTATACAAGAGACATGTCGTGAGAAGAATATTTTTTATTTTTGTCATTTTATATTGTTTTTGCATTTTTTTGAAAATTTTCTAATTTTGTATTTTGCTTTTGTTGGTTTTTCAAATTTTGTATTTGTTTTTTTTTTATAAAAGAAATGGAAAATCAAAAATAGAAGATAGAGAGAATGATTTTGAAGAATTTACAGAATTAGAACCCTCTGATGAACTGGGTTCTGAGATAGTTGAGTCACCTGCAACCAAAGATGAAGAGTATTCACAAATAACAGTGTTAGAAGAACATGAATCATCACTCTTAGGGTGTTCACTATCAACGGTTGTAGTGGATTCTTCATCCTTATCCTGATGATTTTCACTACTACTTGTTGTGGTGCGACTATTAAGAATCTTTCCTGTGGGAATCCATCTAAGACCGATTGTTTTAAAAACTCTTCCCGTGGGAATCCACCTAAGGCAGGATCTAGGAGTTGTTTTCTTTTCAGATACAGCGGAAGTCTCATTTTGAGAAAAAACTACGTCCTGTAGGGATCCACTTGGTAGAATTCTTAGCTTTTTGCTTCTTATCAACGGGTGTGTTTCTATTTGGTGTCTTAGAGGATTGTGCCTTAGCACGCAAATTTGCTTTCTTGATATACTGTGCCACACATGCATCATGATTAGCTGAAAAGATACATTTTTGACTTGTAGGACAGACAAATTCAACATTCTTGTTTAAAACAGCAACCTTAACTTTGTCACTACAGTCATTTGAAGCTTGTTTTCTGTTCGAAGAGGAATTCTTAGTGTTGCATTCTACTTGTTTAACATTTTCTTTTTCGCAACTACTCTTAGATGCAGGCCAATCCCTAGTCTTTTGTTGAGAGTTCCTAGGTAGTGGTTTACAACTACTAGCAGTGCCTTGTAATGTTGTAGAATTCATCACCGTAGACGGTGTTCCTAAAATTCCATCTTTTCGAATATGTGCCTTTTTCCTAGCTTTTTCTAGATAGGAATTGTGGACCATGTTGTTTGAACCAATAGATTCTTTAACAGTATATGAGGTCACATTCGGTGAGCTATTCCTAGGGGCACACACATTAGGATTCATCTTGTTGTCCTTTGAATTTGTTGTAGCATTCCTAGACTCTTTTGGATTATCTTTGTCACTTTTGTCTCTCGCCCTATATGTTTGAGATGTAGAGGCAGACGCAGTTAGGGGTAAGCAAAACCGACCGAAACCGAAAAATCCCGAAAAACCGACCGAAACCGAGCATCCCGATACCGAATATGTGAATTTCGGGTCGGTACTCGGTTTTAATATTTAGTGAAAGTCGGTTTCGGGTCTGGTCGGGTTGAAAACCGACATTATCCCGATAATACCGAGGGTCCCGATTACGTTTTATATATAACCCTTTTCTCACTTTCATTACCCACCTAACTCACTCACATGTTAGATCTATATCCTCATTCCCTCCCAACATTAACCAGCCCCCATCTCTCCAAACTCAAATCGATAGATCTCATCTCCGAATAACTAATGAAGAACAAAGAGAGTGCAAGCTTCAAGGTAGGGGTGTCTTAGTTTTGTTGTTGTTGTTGTGTCTTTAGTTTTGTTGTTGTTGTGTCTTTATGTTCGAAAAAAAAGAAGAAGGTGGTATTGTGGTGGTATAAATGGTCCACTGTGGGATACTGGGATAACGTTTATAGTTTGTTTTGTTGGTCATGTATTTCTAGCTTTTTAAGGCTTAGGTCGTTGGAGTTGTTCTTGTTTCTTCACTTGTACATTTATCTTTTAGTTATGTTTATATATAATACTTTTGACTTGTGATGGTGGTATTGTGGTGGTATAAATGGTTGTATTTTCTGGTATTGTGATGGTATAATTGTATAAATGGTTGTATTTTCTGGTTTTTTGTTAATTTAATTAACAGTTATTAAATTTTTTTTTATTAAAATTGATTGTTTGTGAGTTGACCAAATTTGCAAGTGTCTGGTATTTCAGATTTGTAAGTTTGGTATTTCATATTTGTAAGAGTAAAAGATGTGAGTTGATCAAGAGTAAAAGATGTGAGTTGACCAAATTTGCAAGTGTTAGGTATTTCATATTTGTAAGAAATTCTTTTTAAGAAATTCGGTTCTTGGTGATGAAAACCGAAACCGACCCGATTAAAACCGATAAAAACCGAACCGACCCGAGTCTATTCGGTTTGGTTTTCGGGCTAGTATTTTCAGACTTCTCGGTTTCAGGATATGTCGGGACGGGTCGGGTCGGGTCGGTATTCGGCCCAATGCTCAGCCCTAGACGCAGTAGTGGGACTAATCCTAGAAAGATCAGGTGCTATCACATTTAATGTTTTGACAACAGCTTTTCCTTTTCCATTCTCATGTTCCTTAGGCAAGGGTGTTGAAATAGACATTTTTGGTCTAGCAACAGGTTTGTCCGAAGTTGCAGGTTTTGTACCCTTAGATTCCTTACCCTTCCCTTTTTGACTTTCAAGCTGTGACTTCAAAAGATCAATTTGTTCTTGCATGTTTTTGTAGGAACGCTCATACGACAATTTGTCATACTTGCATTCTTCTTTTTTCTGATCAAGTTGTTTAAAATATGTTACATTTTGTTTTTCAATCTTAGCAAATGCTTTTTCATATTTTGAAACAATTTGGGAAGTCTCAGCTCGAAGTCTTTCATCGTCTTCGATAGAATACATTTGATAAATAATGGACATAATATCAATTGAAAGAGCTTCTTCAGAGAGTGCGTCATTTTGTTTTTCCAAGACTTTGATTTTTTCAATGTTTTCATTGGCTTCCATTACCAAGGATGTGTGGTCCTTGACAAATTCAGTTACTTCTTTGATAATTGCGTTCTCAACATGAATTGCTCTTGCATGTATGCCAGATACAATGGGAGTAATTTCTGTTTCGAACATCTTTTTCTGTTCAGTTTGAAAACTTGAAAACCAATCGTTGATTTTAGTATTAGTTTTGGTTGCCACAACATCTTGAAGCATTTCAACTCACCTTTTAAGATCGGCTAAAAGTGTTCTAGCTTCACTTGTGGAAGTGTCGGTAGAGTACATTTGTTCGATGTTAGAAAGGTGTTTTGACACAACTTTGAACTTTGTGGTAGCCACTGGTTTTTTGAAAAACATAGGTGACTCTTTTTTAACAAGATGAACTCCAGCAAGTTTGTTAGCTTCATTATAATCGATTGGCTGGATTTCTCTGTTCAATTGTCTCATTTTGTTTCGACTCTCTTTCGTAAGCTCAATCGTTTCAGACGAATTATAACTAGCAGGTGGATCATGTACATCATTTATAAGATTACCATTAAATAGCACATTCTGTTTTTGCTGAGCTTTCTTGAGATAGCAAGGATTTTCACAATCGAGAGCCATTTTTTTCCTTGTGTGTAAAATCGGGTTTTGATCGTTAATTATCATGTTAAGCGTTTGTGTAGAATGACCCGTTTTTACAAGAAATTCGTCCAACTTTTTAATAGTTTCCTGTTTATCAAGAACTTCATCAAGAAGTTCATCTTCTCGTTTTGAAAACTTTGCTTGCAACTCTTTCTTCTCTTTTTCAAGATCAGAACAAGTTGATTTTTGTTTAGAAAGTTGGTTGGTTAAATCAGAAATTTCCGCTTTTAAGGATTTAATTTGCATGTTCAGTTTAACATCAAGAGTGTCGTATTTGATTTGCAAATGTTTTTCCCTTAAAACAGAATCACTGTAACCAGTTTCAAGTTCTGACACACGTTTGTGGTTAAATTCAAAAGCTTTTTCGTTCATCTTATATCTCTCAAGCTCAGTGGTCAATTTTTCATTAGCGGCCTTAACATCGCTATTGATCTTTTTGACATTTTCAATCTCAATACGACAATTATTCAGTAATGATTCAAATAAAGCACGGGTTTCCTCATCATTAGCGTCATTTTGTGCAACTTGAACTTCATTAGGATCCATATCTGGAGTTGCCAAATTAATATTGCTACAACTTGGCGAGTCCGTTTATGTATCATAAGTAGGTACGAGAGGCACAGAATGTGGCTTTTGTTGAGCAAACGGATTAACCTCATTACTTGAAATTGATGTCTCATGGAGTGGTTCTACGTCATAAGTAGGAGGAATGTCAGAATCGTTGCATGATGTTGATTCTTGCTGATTTGGCATAGGGTCGGAGATTCCAGTGACTTCTGTAGAATTATCATTGATTCTGGTTGAAAGCAGGAAGTCGGATTCCTCAGCAGTCAATGGTATTCCCGAGTCTCTCTTTCTGGCTAGCATCAACATGTACTGGAGTTTTTCTACCCTATCCATTGTATTGACATTTCCAGCTCTACCTATATCACTCCTGGGGATTTCAGATGAAGTCATGAAACAATAATCCTCTTTATGATTGACCCCAATCTGATTCACAAACTGATCCATTTGGATTCCCGTATGCTGCCCAGCATATTGCATTTGATTCCCCATTTGAATACCCGTAGCATTTCCTTGCTGATTCCCGATAACGTCAACCATTTGTCCTTCTTGACCTATATACGACTGCATGTTGTCAGTGTACGGTGAGTTCCATTGGTTGTTTTTATGTGGTGGGATGTTTAATGCTTTGGTGATTAATGCAAACGCATGTGCCAAATCAGTTGTGATATTGTTTTGGTGAGCGGCCATTGATGAAGTTGTATGATAAAGATGATGTTGGATCGGTTAAAGAACTAGGATTAGGTTGGTTACTGTTCATGAGATTTGTTTGGTTTAAGTCCTTTGTCGTTGTCATTGAATAGTTGTTGAGAAACTTGATAAACCGAAAAAGTTGATAATTCCACAAAGTAGATAAACTTCAAACTTGATGAAATTACTCACAAACTTGAAAACAGTTTACCAATTATAGACACCAACTCTATTATATTGTACGACAGCTCATAAAGTCACAAAGTCACAAACTCATAAAGTCGACAAACTCTATTGACAGCTCATAAAGTACCAAAGTCAAAAAAGCAAACTCACGTGAAAGTAGATAAACTCACGTCAACAGTTAACACGTCAAAAAAAAAAGCATGTGATACTGAACACCTTTATTACACACGTCTCATGCAAAACACCAACTCATTTTTCTCATTTTCAAAATTTGAGCAGTTAATAAACCTTTACTATTATAATAATAGAAAGTTGATGTTGCTCACTATTATAAAAGACACAACTCACTATTATGGTGAACTTTAATCTTCAACAAACTCAATATAAGAAAGAAACACAAGCACAGCAGGTTTCTGATGAAGAACCTCGAGAAGACCACAAAGAAACCGAATTCGAGAATACTACAAAGTCGATAACTACAACGTCGAAATCTTCCACAAGGTCAAGTTTTTGCTTGATCAAGATAAGTGCTCGATGAATGAAGTTTCTCGACTAATACTAGTTCGACTAGACTAGACTTGTTCAACTAGAACCTTGGTTCGATCAGCTTAAACTCGTCTAGTTTTTCCATTTGTGTAAAGTTAGGCTTGTAAGGTTGTATAAATACCCTCCTAGTTGAAATTGTAACGATCAAGATTCATGTTCAGGAGGTCGGGGGAACTCAAAATAAAGGTTAAACATGGTATTTATTAGATTAAGAATGGGTGAAGGTGTGTGTGTTTTCTAGAGAGAGAAAGGAGATCACACACACACCTTCAAAGTGATACAAGAATTCCCTCACCTCCTAGTCTCAACTAGTAGGGTATTTATACAAAGATCCTAGCTTAACTATCCGCTATTTGCTAAACTAGTCCCTGTACTTAAATACAATGCAATTCCCGAATATAACATTACTTTTAAGGCTAACAATCTCTCCCCAAAGTGATGTTATACGGGAATTGCTTACAAAGTTCCCTACAAGTAAAATATAAACCATAAGCACAGAGAATGATCTTCAAACTTCATCACTTCGTTCAGCTTGCAGAATCTTCTCTGCTTTCATTTCTTTACTTGCAGAAGAACGCGAGCAAATCTAATTAGGGTTTAAATCTGGGTGCCCTGAGTGCTCTCCCCTAATTAGTGCTCTCCCCCAAACTGACAACCTTTCTGATGAATGCTTGAATTCTGAAGAATTCTTTTGATAAATGAATGCCCTGAATTCTGAAGAAGTCTTTTGATAACTAAATGCGTCCCGTCTTTAGTCTTCTAACACGCAGCGGAAAATGTAGAACATAATGTAGACTCGACCTTCTTCAAGATTATCCATTCGGGGGAATAGAGTATCAACATCTTCATCTCACTCAATGCATTCCAGTTATCTGTCATATGATAAATCAGCCCATAACATACACATGAAATGATAACACCAAAGTAACAAGTTGAACCACTGATCATCTTGATCTTGTTGCCCGAAATTGGTGAAGGTGGATAAGGTAGAAGTGCATAGAATAAGATGAGTGGAAGATAAGACATAGAATCAACCAATCTCCGACACAAATCATTTCATAAATCATTAAGCCCGATCACGTGAACTTGTTGTGCGTCCTCGATGTACACATTTCTCTCCCCTGCTGGTTACGATTTATCGGAATCAGCATAGTGATGTGTACGTGAAGTATTAACTGGAAGCACTTTATCATTAACCCGATCAGCCTATGAGAAGATGTCGATAAACCCAATCTACTAACAATACCATATAAGATGTCTAACTCTTTATCAACCTCCTGTATCAAAAACAACGGCTTTTTGTAGTAACCACATGAAAAGATAACCCAACATGACGAACTTGAGAATGAAGTAAAATCACCCAGATTTGTGACTTAATCTTGTACAATCCTTGTGACTAAGAACGGTGTACCCTATACCCTCAACAAAAGTATTAGTACAAAACCTCTTGACGTATCCTAACTACTTTGTGAGTATAGAGAGAAAGAATCACAAAAGTAACTAGATATCCAAGTCTTCGTCACCATTAATATATGCCTAAACAAGTCATCTTCGCAGGAGGGTAGAAAGAAAGAAGATGAAATAAGTACACGCGTCCATAAAACCTTACTTCAAACCCAAATAAATAATAACGAATCATTCCCGTAGTCACATTTCATTGCAAACTGTAGCCATTGTCTTTTGATAGTGAATCTTGATCAGGATCGTTTAAGCGATACGTGGTGTTTTGAGGATGAAGGCCAATAATATTTTGAAGCAACCATGCCACATGCAAATATAGACCTCTCAAAAATAAATTCACTGAACGCCACACATTCAACTTCACATGTTAGCTCACTTCACATGTCACGTGTCTCATGCAACTTATATATTTCATAAACCATGTCACGTTACCACATAACATGTCGAAAAGCTTTAGCCATTGTCACATTACCACGTCACATGCTTCACTTCACACGTAGAATAAACTTCACATGCTAATCTTCACGTGTCTTACATGCTACTTCTCATGCAACTCTTAATATTACACCTCAATATTACACCTTTGTCTCATGCTACGTTGGTTGTAATATATAGTATCATGCATCATAATTTACACGTTAAAACCAGCGCTTGACACAAACAAATTCAATCACTCCATCAATATTCAACACAAGCTCAACAGCTCTCTTATGATTATAAACCATAAATACTCAATACCAACAGCAGACTCGTGAAGAATGTAAAACCCCAAAATTAATATAATCTGAAATGACAAAAATGCCCTCGAATTAAAATTTTGAGAACTTATGGAATCACATTAGTAACATTATATGTATCTTAACCAAAGTTATATATAATATAAAATCTTACATTATGTAAATGAAATGTACCAAATAAATAAAATCCTACAACTAGTTATACTAGGTGATCCATTTGTGTGTTTTGTTCACATATTTTCGGCCCAAGTTCATCAACTAGAGGAGATAAGAACCCAATCAAATTAGAAGCCCACTAATTAAGCCCTTACCTTAATTGATCCAATCAAAAAAAAAAAAAAAAAAAAAAAAAACACGGTTTGTTACAATTACCATAATACCGAAAATTTCACTCCATTCTCATTATTCGGTTAAAAAAAAAACTAAGAACCCTAAAACCCTTTTGTCGATCCAAGAAGAAGAAGAAGGAAGTTTTTGGTGTGTTCTTGTTCCATTCATGTCAAGGTAATCTTATTCTCAACACAATTTAATCCATACGAATTCTTGAACAATAAAACCCTAATATGATTAAAGCATGTTTATGATTTTGATTTGAGTTTGTTATGATTATGTTAAGATCACATATGAATAGATCTAGGTTTGATTTGATGTCAATTATAATTGTTGTAACAAGAATTAATGATTGGGTATGAAAACCCTAAGTTTATGTTTGAAGCTGTGAAAACTGCTTCTGAGCTGAATTTTTACTCGACTTTAACCGGCTATAACTAAATGATGTGAATGTATATTTTGGTGTTTTAAGAGTCTAAAACTAATTTCAATGAAGTAGCTACCTGGTAAAATTTAGTTTGTAATTTTTAGAGGCCTGGAAGGTTACTTTTTGATTTTTAGAAAATTATGTGTCTGATCGGATTTGTGAGTCTGGAAAATCAGTCCGGGTTTTTGAATTTTAATTTCCAAATCGTGTCGAATTAGGAGGTTTCCTTTGAACTAGGTAATCCTTAGGATGTCTATTACTTCCTGGAATGTTTGTAGATTTTTTTGAATTTTTCTTAAAAGGTTTTTAATTAATAACTTTTCGTATAGTAAAATTAATCAGAAATCTGGACGAGTTGGTTTAAGTGAATTTTAATCCATAGCTATGCTACTTAATAAAATCTGAAAAAATTAGATAAAATACTTAAGACCTTTGAGTATCTCTGGGAATTTTTGGGAATTTTATTACTGAGTTCTTATGCGGTTTACAATTTATAGAAAACCTAATGATTTCGTATATAAAACTGTGAGAAATTATAAAAAGGTTAAAAAGGAAATTAAAAGTTGTTTTGTGTTTGTTTTATAAACTAAAGGGTTTAAATGGTTAATTGCTAAAACTAATGGACCTAACTTGTGAACACCTGTAACTTTATAGTAATTACACTTTACGCCCTAAAGTTATGAGAGTTTCATATTAAACCCTAAACTTATGATGTTTACCTAATAAACCCTAAATCATGGAAACCTACTTTATGAACCCTAGATTTTTGTAAAAGACATCATGAACCCTAAACTATGAATACGATCATCTGTAATACTTTGAATGGACAAACGGGAATGTTATAACTTAACGTTACTAAATATAGAAACCTACTATCTTTGGGAAGTTACCTAAAATAGAAAGACAACTAAAATGAAGCATTATGATTATATGAAACTTATAAGTACCATTATGATTATTTGTAGATCGGGTGAAGAGGGAGTGATCTCCTGCTTGATTTGCTTTTCGTTTCATTCTTTTGCTTGCGTGTTTGTTAAGGTACGGATATTCTGTCTTACTCTAAGACACTTTGCTTCGTACATATATGCTTTCCCTTTTCACTAGGGATATTTCTTATGATCCGATGACTGCTATGATTCCCTTTTGTTTGATTCTTGGCTCTCATTATATGACTGCCAATCCTATATGATTCATTCTGACATTTATTTTAAATGTCTCTGCTATGATATGATTATTTGTTTGACATGCTTTGTTGAGATACACTTTCGTTTCTCTTGCTATGCTTTGATTATGATTATGTATGCTATGATAGATCCGTGCCAGAGCTTAACTAGTTCTGGAGGTACCAGGACCATGTCTAGGATGGCACCCTAGGCATGACACTCCCGTAGAGGTGTGATAGATCTACGGCGTTCCCCCTTATGTGTATGTATTATTTGTGATCACTATTGGCCATTTATGCGTGTGTGTGACCAGTCTAGTACTGGCATACATACTTTTGATGGGAGCGTATGGATGCATCCTAGGATTTATGTGTATGTATGATTATGGTGACCAGGTGGTGTGTGCCTTACACTCCTTCTCACACTTTTGGTACTTAGAGGTCTCCCCTCTTCGTGCACTTTTATGATATGATATGATATGATTTGACGGATTTTTGTATGGAGTTCTTATGGCACATCTTTATATGACCCTTCTCATTATTTTCATTCCATTCTTGATTCATTACTTATTCAGTTCTCATGCACTCTTGACTTTCGGTTATCTTTGATTTGTATGACGTTTATGACTATGCTTTCGTTTGTTATTCTTATTCCTTCGTTGCTTATGCTTATTTTACCATTATGTTATGCTTTGTATATATCTGTTCACTGGGCTTTTTAAGCTCAGCCGGATTAGAGATGACTAGAAGAGACGATATTTAGACTTAGTAATTATTGTAATTCATTTGTAACCTTGTAGTTTCAGATTTTCTCTTTGTAACCTTTGAAATTCATTTTGTATTATTTAGTCATATGCTTTTGTTTTGCTTTGATATGTCACCATAACGTAATACTTCTACCCTTATCGGGTTGGGGTGTTACAATTACGGTATCAGAGAGACAGGCTGCGACTTGTAATGCATTTACCCTTGACCTGTGAAGTTTGGACCACTAAGTTTCCACTGTAGGCGCTCATAAGACAACCTTTGAGAAATTGCTTTAGGATCTCCCCATAGGAACATAAGTTATAACCGGTGAGGAATGGGTAGACTAGGACATCTATGTAAGTAGCATTGCTTCCGCATCACTCTGATTCGTGCCTTTGCCTTAGCTATGCCTTATAAGAACATTTGTTTCAGAAACTAGAAAGTTTTGTAACCTAAGCTTAGTAACCAAGTAAGATTGGAATGCCTTAAGAACCGAATGGATACCTTACACCATTTAGGTTTCACTTCCTGATTTTGACCTCCATATCCGATATGTTTGATAAACGGTTTGATACCTTTCCAACCATCCCGAAGGTCATTCAACCGTCATGTGTTTGACACATTCTGTGAATTCATTATGTATGCTGGATATAGAAGGTATCATCCGATACTACTTGAACCTGCATAATCCATTGCTAATCCTATGAGAACTATGATAATTATTAACCACGGATATAGGAAGATTGTTTCCTCCCTTAGTATGACCTGTGAAGATATTGGGTGGACATTAGGCTTCTCGTGGACGTGATCTTCTCCTTCGTATTTTGGTCCTGACATTTGATTTGTCTTCATTTTTCGTTTTGATCCCTATGTTCGGTTTCGTCTGAGCAGAAGAAGTTGTGGGACCAGGTTCCATCTCCTCTATGTGTTGACTGTGAGAAGTTTCATCTGGGTGATCGTGTTATAAGACGTTGGATGCCGATTTCAGTTGTAGTGTGATTGGACGTCGGACGAAAGAGTGTCCGAAGTGAATGGTAACAACCATAAGAATGAGAATGATTGATAGCAATCTGCCGAGGGTCGAGTGTTCGCTCTGACCAGGGACCAGGCTGCTGACACATCAAGTACCGTTTCGGTTATTCCTTACTTATGCGATCGTGTTGCGTGGTTTTACTTGATACGAGAATGACATACCATGTGGTGTCTTTTGCTTTTCCTAAGCACGTTAAGTCCCCTCTGCATTATTAAATTGTTACTCCTAATTCTATTTCTATGAGAATCTTGTGACTATCCATCACGAGGGTAGATTTTCGTGTTCGGTTGAGGATGTTTGAAGATCAATTTTATTCTGCTAATCTGATTTCTTTGGGAATGTTCGATTCGATTCTGGTCATGTAATTGTTGACTGAGCATTGAGATGCTAACAATAGTTATGATTTTGTTACCTCTGACGACTTATGAAACTCAAATTCCGTGCCCAGGTTTCTGACCTAGCATACTATGATGATCACCTTGCTTTGAAATTCCGTATTTTAATCCCTCGCGTTTGTGAAGATATTCCGTTTGATGTAACTCGCTCGAGAGTTTTCGATGATGAATTTCGCGATGTATTCTTTGATGGACTTGATGAAGCGAAATGTGTACCGCTTTTAAGGGGTCATTTAAGCCTTAAATCGTATTTATTTGATCAAATATTGCCCTAAATCGTTCCTTTTGTCATTTTAGGTACTTTTGAGGAGAAATCTGGAAAAGGAGGCATTTTGGACGTTTTTGGAGCATTAAAGTGAAGAAAACGGCAAAGTCTCAAGAATCGGCTAAAAGTTACTCTTGACGGCGTCAGACTTTACTCTGGACGGCGTCATGCCTTGGCAAGAAAAGTTGGATGTGAAATTTACTCATGACGGGCCAGTGAAAATAGCATGTGAATTCTGACGGCGTCACGCTTTAACTTGATCGAGGGCGTCACGGCTTAAATCATAAGGGGACGGCGTCACGTTCATGGTTAGACGGCGTCAAGCCTTGATAAGCCAGAATGGATTTTTGAAGAGCTAAAGAGGGACGGCGTCAAGAAGGTCATCCGGGAACCCTAAAAGCGGCGAGGGTGACGGCGTCACACTCCATAAGGTGACGCCGTCAGATCCAAAAATCTATATATAGTTTTCTAATTTTTTGTCATTAGGGAGGGCTTAGTGTGTGGAATTTTGGGAGAAAACCCTAAGACGATTTTAGCTACTTTTTCAGGGCTTTTTGCCTTGAGATCTTCCATGTTTCATTGAAAGATAAGTTATCAATTAATCATTCAATATGTCTATGTGTTGTTTGATTCTATCTTATTCTTGTCTTTTGTTTAACATGTTAGGCTAAATTTATCTTGTGTTTGCTTAGATCTAATGAAACCTAGCTATTGATTATTGGTTGTTAGTGTGTTATTAGTTGTATTGGATGATTGTTTATCTATGTTAGGCTTAAGAAAACTGGCTAACTTCCTATTCGGTAACTTGCTTGAACGTCTTAAGAAACATGAACCAAATGCGTACTAAAGGTTTTTATGGTTGTATTTAATGCACAAGCGAATTCTAGTGATCCCATGTTAGGAGCTTCCTAGCCGGCTCGACATAGGAGTGAAGTAGGAGCTTGTAGAGTTGGGGAAGTAAGTACGCCACCCCACGAATGGTATTAAGGAATACACCCGTCATCCACGCGACTAATACACACTAATTAACCGGTAAAAGATAGTTAGGGAGTAAGGAAATCTAAGTAAACACATTTCTCTACACATAAGTTTCTCACCACATTTTATTTTCAGTTATTTTATTTTATTGCATTCGTAGTAATTTGGGTTAGTTGACTAGCAACTAATTCCGCCCACTCCTTCAAAACCGAGATTTTACTTGCTTTCATAAAATATAAAAACATAAAAAGAATCTTCCTCAACCCTTAGACCTAATTAGAGTAGTCTTTCATACCTAACGAACACTATTCCCTGTGGAGAACGATCAATCCCCCGTACTTACCACTACACTATACTACATCGGTCAGGTACACTGCCTGGTGGGGTTGTAAGCCTCTTGAGATCCCTCGAGAGGTAAAACCTGTTGTAAGGTTACAAAACCACGCAATCAAGTTTTTGGCGCCGCTGCCGGGGAATAGTTATTGTTTAGGTTGAATTTTTATTTCTATTAGGTCTACTCACTAGATTCCTTTCTAGTGAGATTTTTATTTTGTTTTTCTAGGTTTTCTTTAGTCTATCTTATTTCTTTGTACTTTTGTTTGTGATACCTTCCACTTACCGCATGAATAACATTGGTCATTTGATCCCTGTTATTCGTGTTTTTCGCCGTGCAAATTTTCAACTACCCGTTCCCGCCCCCATAGTAGCAAACAACAACCTTTCACCCGACCACCACTTTGGTAACAATTCTGAGATGGAGGAGTCTGACCATGAGAATGACTATGTTAGTCCATTTTACTACTCAGACTCCGATGAGGATATCGGTAATGGAGAAGTAGTTAACGAGGAATGGGGAAAAGAGGAAATTGATCCCTTTAATTATGTTGACCCTAGGACTAAGATCGAAAAGGATAGCCTCTTTAACATGCAATTCCCGTGTAAAATTGGTTATCATGATTTTTATGCTTATCTTAACTCATCTTTGCCTATGAACATTATCTCTCGCGCTAATTATAATAAAATCATGGTAGATGAGCTTGAATATCAAGGAGATAACATTGTTGCTAGGATTAAGCCACTACACGTGTTCGTAGGAAGTTTTGTGTATTTGGTGGATTTTATGGTTATGGAGAATTTAGGAGAATTTATCGATGACAAATTAACCCAAGTCATTTTTGGAGAACCCTTCAAAAGGTTGACCAACCTTGACGAAAAACTTGTGGACGGGTTAATTACATTCTCGGATGGGGATGAAGATTTTGTCTATCAAATGCCCCGAGCACATCCTAGGTTTAAGAACTACCCAATTGAATCTTGCAATAGAATTATGCCTATCGACTTGTTAAGTGAGAATGATAAGAGGAAGGGGCTCAAATATCCACATGAGAAAAATAAAAGATACTATCATGGATGTTTGGAGCTAAATGATGAATACAAGAAAGATGAGGCAACAATTAGATGGCTCACACTCGGGTACGTGAGCATAAGCGATACTAGGTAGCGTGACTTTGAGTCTAGCTACAAGACTCGTTAATAAAGAAAAGCGCTTCTTGGGAGGCAACCCAAGCTTTATTTGTTTTATTTGCTTTGTGTGTTTATTTATTTGTTTGTTTGATTTTATTTGTTTCCGTATGTGTGTTTAATTTTTATTATTATTGATTCATGTTAAAAACTAATTTGTGAAAATGCTTTATGTTGTTTTTAACTTCGTCTTAACTACATATAAAGGTATTTTGCAAAAGATAAGTGTAAGGGAAATCTAAATCGGTTTATTAGAACACATATGAACATGAATCGTAATAATAATAAATTAACATACATATCCGTATTTGTTTGAGTCAAATGCTTGTATCGAGTCATAATGATGTTTTGCAGGATTTCCAGGAAGTAAGGTAAAGGTTTTTCCAGAAATTTTCCGGAAACTTAAAATGAAAATTTTTGTCAGGTCATTTCTGACGGCGTCAGGGGTTATAACCTGACGGCGTCAGATTTAATTTCCAGAAATTTTTGAAAGTTTTGTTTTCATAAAAAGTTTTTATTAAAATCTCCAACTTATAATCTCCAGGAATCTGCAAAATTATCATTCCACAAGCATTATATCCTTATATATAGATTTTATCCCGCCGATGTTATGCAGGTTTTCGTGTTTGTTTTCTCAGGTTTAACAGGTTATTTTGGACAAGGAGATGTTTTTGGAATCAAGCTTATGGCGATGCATTAGTCATGGAGCTTCAACATTCTCTTTGGAGGAAGATCTAACCGTGTAATTTCATTATCCACCGAGCGAATCAGGGGAGTATTTGATTTCATCCTTTTACTTTTTTCTTTTACATCTTGTTATTTGAACATTGGGGACAATGTTCATCTTAAGTGTAAGGGGGGGGGGGGGTAAAAGTACGATTTTAGAGAATACAATTGCGCTTGATTTTTGTTTGTTTAATAGTAGATGTGTAATAAAACTGAGAGAAATACTTGTTAAGGTAATTTTAGTGCCAAATTTAAATTTTTTTACAACATATAGGAGTGAAACTTTGATCTTAATGAGCGTCTCATGGATAGGAGTTATATGACTAGCACAAAAAACCGTACCACTAAAAAATTTTCCACCCCAAATATGTGAGGTTCACCCCTAGAATTGGTAGGAAAAGCATTTATGCTATGATGTGTGTACCGGTAGCACTTAGATTCTAGAACTTGCGTTAGGACCATTCCGAGGCCACAAGTGAGACTACATTCGTGTAGTTAGATTTACAACATGATAAGAGGCATTAGGATTAACCCATTGTTTCACACCTGTGTTTTTGTTATAATTACATTGGCTACATTGGTCAAGTAATTCTCCCACACCCTTTGCGTTGTACTCATTTTTAGTACACGATACCCCTAGTACACCCCTCAGAGCCTATCTTTTCGTTTCGACCTTTAAGCATTTTACTTAAAGGAAGAATTTGTTACACCCCACTAAAATGTACACCCAAATCGCCTTAGCCTACCTTGTATGCACTCATCTTTAGTGCATTACTGTTACGACATTTGTTTAAACCCAAGTTAATTATCTAATTGATTACATGGTTGCTAAGTCGAGTCATATCCTTGTACATATTGTTTTGGGACGATTGGGACTCATGGGTAAAGTACTAGTGTAATGGAGTAATGGGGAAGAACATCATTTATTACCCCCATATGTGCTAAATATTTTAAAAGTACTCCAAGTTTTTCAATTATCTTAATTCGAGTCATTAGATTAGTATTTGTAAAGTTATGTAAAAATTCAAGTGTAAGGGGAATGCAATGCCCCTATGATGTATTATTTTGGATGGTAGGGCAAAAGTGTATGCAAAAAAAAAAAAAAAAAAAAAAAAAAAAAAAAAAAAAAAAAAAATTCAAGAAAAACACAAAAAAATGAGAAAATGAAAAATAGAAAAAACATACGGACTACCATCCCGTTTTATTTTATGTTTATTTTATGTTTTTGTTATTTTGTTATTTCGTTTCTAGCTTAAGATCGAGTCTAGTCTTGGCTTAGCAACATTGTATAGTACATGTAATTGATCAAGATTTTTAACTCGCCACCAGTAAAATATCCTTTATCCAACAAAACCGTGTTTTCCTTTTCCCTACACCTAACGTTATAACCCATTTAAAAGCCCTCTTTGATAGTTTGTCTTTGGTGCTTACGCCTAGTGGAGGAGGTTTTCGATCCTATCCCAAGCCTATGGTAATCTATTTGCTATGACAGGTAGTGAGAGATATTATCCGTTTTCATTTATGAGATTTATTTTGATGACACTTGAGAGATGTGAGTATCTAAACACTACTTGTGAGGTGCTAGTTTATAATCTCCGTGCTTATTATGATTGAAGTGGAACGATTATTTGTTGTAATTACTTTTATGTTTGCATTAAATGACCCCTAACTTGTATTTTGATTAGAATAAAAGCGCATTTGCTTGAGGACAAGCAAATCTCAAGTGTAAGGGTATTTGATGAAGCGAAATGTGTACCGCTTTTAAGGGGTCATTTAAGCCTTAAATCGTATTTATTTGATCAAATATTGCCCTAAATCGTTTCTTTTGTCATTTTAGGTACTTTTGAGGAGAAATCTGGAAAAGGAGGCATTTTGGACGTTTTTGGAGCATTAAAGTGAAGAAAACGGCAAAGTCTCAAGAATCGGCTAAAAGTTACTCTTGACGGCGTCAGACTTTACTCTGGACGGCGTCATGCCTTGGCAAGAAAAGTTGGATGTGAAATTTACTCATGACGGGCCAGTGAAAATAGCATGTGAATTCTGACGGCGTCACGCTTTAACTTGATCGAGGGCATCACGGCTTAAATCATAAGGGGACGGCGTCACGTTCATGGTTAGACGGCGTCAAGCCTTGATAAGCCAGAATGGATTTTTGAAGAGCTAAAGAGGGACGGCGTCAAGAAGGTCATCCGGGAACCCTAAAAGCGGCGAGGTGACGGCGTCACACTCCATAAGGTGACGCCGTCAGATCCAAAAATCTATATATAGTTTTCTAATTTTTTGTCATTAGGGAGGGCTTAGTGTGTGGAATTTTGGGAGAAAACCCTAAGACGATTTTAGCTACTTTTTCAGGGCTTTTTGCCTTGAGATCTTCCATGTTTCATTGAAAGATAAGTTATCAATTAATCATTCAATATGTCTATGTGTTGTTTGATTCTATCTTATTCTTGTCTTTTGTTTAACATGTTAGGCTAAATTTATCTTGTGTTTGCTTAGATCTAATGAAACCTAGCTATTGATTATTGGTTGTTAGTGTGTTATTAGTTGTATTGGATGATTGTTTATCTATGTTAGGCTTAAGAAAACTGGCTAACTTCCTATTCGGTAACTTGCTTGAACGTCTTAAGAAACATGAACCAAATGCGTACTAAAGGTTTTTATGGTTGTATTTAATGCACAAGCGAATTCTAGTGATCCCATGTTAGGAGCTTCCTAGCCGGCTCGACATAGGAGTGAAGTAGGAGCTTGTAGAGTTGGGGAAGTAAGTACGCCACCCCACGAATGGTATTAAGGAATACACCCGTCATCCACGCGACTAATACACACTAATTAACCGGTAAAAGATAGTTAGGGAGTAAGGAAATCTAAGTAAACACATTTCTCTACACATAAGTTTCTCACCACATTTTATTTTCAGTTATTTTATTTTATTGCATTCGTAGTAATTTGGGTTAGTTGACTAGCAACTAATTCCGCCCACTCCTTCAAAACCGAGATTTTACTTGCTTTCATAAAAATATAAAAACATAAAAAGAATCTTCCTCAACCCTTAGACCTAATTAGAGTAGTCTTTCATACCTAACGAACACTATTCCCTGTGGAGAACGATCAATCCCCCGTACTTACCACTACACTATACTACATCGGTCAGGTACACTGCCTGGTGGGGTTGTAAGCCTCTTGAGATCCCTCGAGAGGTAAAACCTGTTGTAAGGTTACAAAACCACGCAATCAGGACTACCAAGATTTCCCCTCGAATGTAATTGTTTTGATCCGTTTATTAGAGTGTGTTTTGTCCCGACTTGAGGTAGACTGTGATTGCAATAAAGGCATGTGTATATGATGCAAGTATTATGACGTCTGGCCAGCGTGATAATAGTTACATCATATACCTTGAATTTATTGGAGTTACAGAATGTCTTGAGGAGTGCCTGAGGTCAGTGTGTTATCAGAACTCTATTCATGTATAAGCGACGTTTTGCCTAATACCGAAATCCCTTACGAACGACATACGTTGAATGGAGAGTATCGAAGGACCTACTTCTAGGAAGTGGTTTATCCGTCTGTGTGCGTCTCTGTGTTGTGTTTCAGTTTGGTTATGAAGAAGAATGATGGTGGTATGAGGTTGTTCTTGGAATACTGGAATCTTAGTAGTATGGTGATTAGGACTGATACCGTTATCGACAATTTATCTAATCAACTTTAGGGTGAAGTTTTCTCTATGATCGATTTGTAATATGATTATGTCCACTTTCATGTGAAGGAGCAAGATGTTCCTAGCATTGAATTGTATCCGTTATAATCTCTATGAGCATTGTGATGCCAATCGTTTTGGCTACTGCTCCGACTAATTCATGTGAGCTTGATGAACCGTGTATTTCATGAATGCTTGGACAATTGTCATAGTATGACGATTTAGTATATTCAGGGAAGGAAGAGAAACACAGGAATCATCCTTGTATTTTGGTGTTGAAAATTTCTACGTCAAAAGAACTCGATGTGAGTTTCTCAAAGAGTATAATTTGGTAGAGATGAAGAATAAGTTGGAGAAATTTTGGAAAGTTAAGAGAGATATTTGTTTCTACTTGAAAAGAAGGTCAGCTATGTCCATAGGTTATACAGAAAGACTGCTAGTGATGCATCTATGTAGATAAACCGTGGGAGGCGAACTATCAGACGCACGACTGGAGATTGGTTATGACGGATGTGAAGAAGCTCAGGAGCGAGGTGGTGGAATTATGATCTACGTAGAAGATTTGAATGAAACGGTTATGCTCGAAGCACCCCGTTCTTGTCGCTCTATGGATATTAGTTGTACTATTATGTAGAGACTTGTAGCATAAATTATGACGGGATGGTTTGACAACGGAGGTGAATGCTTTGATGGCGAAGTGTCTAGCATGTCAACAGAGGATTATTCAAGCTCCTTGGCGCACCTGCAGTGATCGTGTCAGAAAAATCGAGTTTTGTTTCACACTTCCAGGAGAAATGCAGAAGACCTTCAAGACCGGCTCGAGATTTTATGGCGACTACTCACCTTCAGATGGATGGATGGACAGAGCAACTATGTTGGAATTGAAGATGTATGGAACGGAGAGTTGACAAGTGTATTGGCATGATTGAGTTTACCTACGGAGATGTAGAACACCTTTTGGATTGGATTAAGTTGGAGATTTAAGGTCCGGGGTTGATTACTGTGATTGGTGGATTAATTACCCTTGTAGAAGAAAACCTTGAATGGTGGACTATGAAAATTGGTATGTTTCGTACGATGTTCCCGTTTTGGAGAGTTAGATGTTTTGGGCTTATGAAGAAGATTTGGTTCATGATGCGTTAATCCTTTGAATTTGTGTTTTCCATATGATTATCCGACCTATTCCGTTTTGCTTCCCGATACGTTCCGATCCTCCGCTATGTGCTTAGTTTATCGTCTGTACGACTACGTTAGCTCTTTGATGCGTTTTATTCGTATGATTTTTCGACCTATTTTGTTTTGTTTTCTGATGCGTTTTGATACTCCGATTTATACTCTATTGATCGTCGGTACAAATATGCTACCCATCTCATTAGGCGTTCTGATACAAGTTGATATCTCGAGTTATACCCGATTGATCATCAGTTCAAGTATACTATCTATCTCATATAAAACTCTTGATACATTCGATGATTCGTTACGTACTTCGGTTGACCGGTGGTACGTTCCTTAGTTCGATCAGTATCTTGTTGGAATTGATGAGAGCTTCTACAATTATGCGCTAGTTCCCTATTGCGACCTGAATCTGGACTGTGTTTATGTAGTTTGATTCTTTAGCACTACCTCCGTATTACTCATGCGAATGCATGTTCATGTATCTCTTCGTGAAATCTCAACCGTCATCTGCTACGTATTTTGTTTCGTATTCGTTGGAGCGATCTGTCGTGAGTAATGTTTTGTGAAAGCTTAGGGCTTTTCAATGATTTTGATCAGGTTGGCGAGGTACCTCATCGCTTGGCGTTACCTTCCCAGTTATCCTTCGTATACGATGTATTCCATGTGTCACTTCTTCGTGAGTATGATTATTATCCGCTTCATGTTGTGTTTTGCCCATTCGATTAGATTCGGGAAAATCTTTCGTATAGTAAGGAACCTGAGGCTGTTTTGGAGCATCAGGAAAGAGTCATGAGAACTAAAACAATTCTGTTCGTAAAGATTCTTTGGAAGAACCATCCTGAGAGCGAGGCTACTTGGGAGACCGAAGAATCAAAACGATCCAGTTATCCGCATTTTTCTTTTTGACTTGGTACGTATTCATTTTGATATTGCTTTCGATTTCGCATTTTCATTTCGACTTCGCATTTCGATTTTCGAGGACGAAAATTTCTTTTTAAGAGGGGAAGAGTTGTAAAACCCCAAAATTAATATAATCTGAAATGACAAAAATGCCCTCGAATTAAAATTTTGAGAACTTATGGAATCACATTAGTAACATTATATGTATCTTAACCAAAGTTATATATAATATAAAATCTTACATTATGTAAATGAAATGTACCAAATAAATAAAATCCTACAACTAGTTATACTAGGTGATCCATTTGTGTGTTTTTTTCACATATTTTCGGCCCAAGTTCATCAACTAGAGGAGATAAGAACCCAATCAAATTAGAAGCCCACTAATTAAGCCCTTACCTTAATTGATCCAATCAAAAAAAAAAAAAAAAAAAAAAAAAAAAAAAAAAAAAACACGGTTTGTTACAATTACCATAATACCGAAAATTTCACTCCATTCTCATTATTCGGTTCAAAAAAAAAAAAAAAAAAACTAAGAACCCTAAAACCCTTTTGTCGATCCAAGAAGAAGAAGAAGGAAGTTTTTGGTGTGTTCTTGTTCCATTCATGTCAAGGTAATCTTATTCTCAACACAATTTAATCCATACGAATTCTTGAACAATAAAACCCTAATATGATTAAAGCATGTTTATGATTTTGATTTGAGTTTGTTATGATTATGTTAAGATCACATATGAATAGATCTAGGTTTGATTTGATGTCAATTATAATTGTTGTAACAAGAATTAATGATTGGGTATGAAAACCCTAAGTTTATGTTTGAAGCTGTGAAAACTGCTTCTGAGCTGGATTTTTATTCGAATTTAACCGGCTATAACTAAATGATGTGAACGTATATTTTGGTGTTTTAAGAGTCTAAAACTAATTTCAATGAAATGGCTACCTGAAAAAATTTAGTTTGTAATTTTTAGAGGCCTGGAAGGTTACTTTTTGAATTTTAGAAAATTATGTGTCTGATCGGATTTGTGAGTCTAGAAAATCAGTCCGGGTTTTTGAATTTTAATTTCCAAACCGTGTCGAATTAGGAGGTTTACTTTGAACTGGGTAATCTTTAGGATGTCTATTACTTCCTGGAATGTTTGTATATTTTTTTGAATTTTTCTTAAAAGTTTTTTAATTAATAACTTTTCGTATAGTAAAATTAATCAGAAATCTGGATGAGTTGGTTTAAGTGAATTTTAATCCATAGCTATGCTAATTAATAAAATCTGGAAAAATTAAATAAAATACTTAAGACCTTTGAGCATCTCTGGGAATTTTTGGGAATTTTATTACTGAGTTATTATGCGGTTTACAATTTATAGAAAACCTAATGATTTCGTATATAAAACTGTGAGAAATTATAAAAAGGTTAAAAAGGAAATTAAAAGGTGTTTTGTGTTTGTTTTATAAACTAAAGGGTTTAAATGGTTAATTGCTAAAACTAATGGACCTAACTTGTGAACACCTGTAACTTTATAGTAATTACACTTTACGCCCTAAAGTTATGAGAATTTCATATTAAACCCTAAACTTATGATGTTTACCTAATAAACCCTAAATCATGGAAACCTACTTTATGAACCCTAGATTTTTGTAAAAGACATCATGAACCCTAAACTATGAATACGATCATCTGTAATACTTTGAATGGACAAACGGGAATGTTATAACTTAACGTTACTAAATATAGAAACCTACTATCTTTGGGAAGTTACCTAAAATAGAAAGACAACTAAAATGAAGCATTATGATTATATGAAACTTATAAGTACCATTATGATTATTTGTAGATCGGGTGAAGAGGGAGTGATCTCCTGCTTGATTTGCTTTTTGTTTCATTCTTTTGCTTGCGTGTTTGTTAAGGTACGGATATTCTGTCTTACTCTAAGACACTTTGCTTCGTACATATATGCTTTCCCTTTTCACTAGGGATATTTCTTATGATCCGATGACTGCTATGATTCCCTTTTGTTTGATTCTTGGCTCTCATTATATGACTGCCAATCCTATATGATTCATTCTGACATTTATTTTAAATGTCTCTGCTATGATATGATTATTTGTTTGCCATGCTTTGTTGAGATACACTTTCGTTTCTCTTGCTATGCTTTGATTATGATTATGTATGCTATGATAGATCCGTGCCAGAGCTTAACTAGTTCTGGAGGTACCAGGACCATGTCTAGGATGGCACCCTAGGCATGACACTCCCGTAGAGGTGTGATAGATCTACGGCGTTCCCCTTATGTGTATGTATTATTTGTGATCACTATTGGCCATTTATGCGTGTGTGTGACCAGTCTAGTACTGGCATACATACTTTTGATGGGAGCGTATGGATGCATCCTAGGATTTATGTGTATGTATGATTATGGTGACCAGGTGGTGTGTGCCTTACACTCCTTCTCACACTTTTGGTACTTAGAGGTCTCCCCTCTTCGTGCACTTTTATGATATGATATGATATGATTTGACGGATTTTTGTATGGAGTTCTTATGGCACATCTTTATATGACCCTTCTCATTATTTTCATTCCATTCTTGATTCATTACTTATTCAGTTCTCATGCACTCTTGACTTTCGGTTATCTTTGATTTGTATGACGTTTATGACTATGCTTTCGTTTGTTATTCTTATTCCTTCGTTGCTTATGCTTATTTTACCATTATGTTATGCTTTGTATATATCTGTTCACTGGGCTTTTTAAGCTCAGCCGCATTTCTTTTCCTGCGGCAGGTTTTAGTAGGAAGCTGGGTATGAGTGAAGATTATCTTTGACTTAGAAGCTATGCCGGATTAGAGATGACTAGAAGAGACGATATTTAGACTTAGTAATTATTGTAATTCATTTGTAACCTTGTAGTGTCAGATTTTCTCTTTGTAACCTTTGAAATTCATTTTGTATTATTTAGTCATATGCTTTTGTTTTGCTTTGATATGTCACCATAACGTAATACTTCTACCCTTATCGGGTTGGGGTGTTACAAAGAAGATGGTTCGATGATGAAGTGGTTTGATGAAGTCTAACTCGACTGGATATTCCTTCGATCACACCCTAGTTCCTTCGATCACATAAGCTCCTTTGACTAGACTCTCCTTTGATCATATCCTAGCTCCTTCGACTAGATACTCCATGGTTCGACTATAGAAGGTGCTTCGACTAGAGTTGCTTCGATGAACATGTTGGTTCGATGAAGTGAGGGTTCGATCAACCTAGCTCCTTCGATCACAGAAGTTCCTTCGACTATATGCTCCTTCGATCATAGAAGTTCCTTCGACTATATGCTCCTTCGATCAGACCCTCCTTCGACAAGATAATCCATGGTTCGATCAAGTAGTAAGGTAAGTCGTTCGATCATGAAAGTCCTCCTTCGACTATATGTTGGTTCGACTATAATAGTCGTTCGACTATTTGGTCGTTCGACTATCTAGTCGTTCGACTATTTAGTTCGTTCGACTAAATAGTTATTGGATCACATCAATCTAGCTCGATTGAGTGATGTTCGTTCGACTATGCTGCTTCGATGAAATGGTTGCTCGTTCGATGAGATTGCTCCTTCGTTGACAAACCTCGTTCGATCAATGAAGTTCGTTCGATTAATATAGTTCGTTCGATCAATGTGGTCGTTCGATCACATTTCTCGTTCGATCAAATTTTCTCGTTCAATCAAAATGACCATCTGATGAACAGTACCGAGCAGAAACACCTCAAATCACAAATATTTCACCTCAAAACCCCACGATTCGCCCCTGGTTAGCTCTGATGCCAATTGTAACGATCAAGATTCGTGTTCAGGAGGTTGGGGGAACTCAAAATAAAGGTTAAACATGGTATTTATTAGATTAAGAATGGGGGAAGGTGTGTGTGTTTTCTAGAGAGAGAAAGGAGATCACACACACACACCTTCAAAGTGATACAAGAATTCCCTCACCTCCTAGTCTCAACTAGGAGGGTATTTATACAAAGATCCTAGCTTAACTATCCGCTATTTGCTAAACTAGTCCCTGTACTTAAATACAATGCAATTCCCGAATATAAAATTACTTTTAAGGCTAACAGGGTTACATCGTGACAAGTAGAATTAATTAACTAGCATCCTTTCACCTCCATTTATAGAGATGAGGAGGTACAATGCCTATGGAATTAGAATTTTATAGTATATTTGATTGCTTTGCACACCAAACATTTCTAGTCCAAATCTAATTACTTTCCTTGTCTCTAATACTATATACAACTAACCCCTCTAATTTTGCTCCTATGTTTAAGAATTTCCACTTTAGGAGTAACACTTAGACACAACCGATACTCAACATCTTTTTAGTGCTTGAACCACGAACCGAGGATCACCTTGTTAACTAGGCATTCTACTTTAGTAACTCACATTATTAGCTTCCTTAGACTTCTCCACCTGCTTCCTTTTAGCAGCATTAGCACTCTCTTGACCAAGTACTCCGATTTCCATAATGCATGCCCCTACCTTTGCCCAAAGTTGTACTCTCTCATTTACCAAGCAATCCGTGTTTGTCTTTACTTCAAGTTGTTTAACCTTCAGCTTTCTTTGAGCCACTACAAAATCATCGTTACCATTCTGAATTACCCCAGCTTCACGAATTTCGTGAGCTCTATATATATAGTTCCACTTCAAACCAAACACGCTTTTGAACATATATTCTATGGACTCCTGTTTTAATACCAGGACCAAGTTGCTTGAACCTAACTTGTTTAGAACCTCCATGCTTTTATACACCAAACTCATCGAGCTATTCGATGTTAAACCTCTTTAAACCTTGCTTTAACATTGTCAAGTTGATTTAACACTTTAGAAATTCTAAAGACTCAACTTTTTAAACAAGCCTCACAAGTCGTGTGCTAAACCCACTTTCTTGAAATCTTGATCTACTTGCATTTAGAAAACCACTAAAGATTCGATCTTTTCACCTCAAATATACAAACATGTACTCCAAGCAATCACTTTCTTGAATCCTCAAGATACAGCTAAACCTTGCTTGCCTTCCAAGTTATCACCAAGACTTGATCTTCAAGAAACTTGCGGGAACTTTAAAAACACGATTGATTAAGCTTTTCAAAAAAACCAACAAATCCTTGAAGCTTATTAATCTTCAAGATTGATTTTTACCAAGGAACTATAAATCGTTAACCTTTTAAACTTTGAAGCCGTTAAACCATTTTATCAAAACTCTTTGTAACCGAAATCTTGATCTCCGAGTAAACCCTTGGAATTGACTTTCTATTACATCTAAAAAGTATTAAGAAAACTGCAACTTGCACCTTAAGTTTACCTTTGATCGACCTAAGCCTTAGATACCTTATATCAACAGAACGATAGCCAAACGATAACTGCAAAATAACACAAAAATCAGATCTGTCCAGCCAATTTCGACATGCTGTATCTCCCTACAGGATGCTCCGAAGAAAGATCCCTTTAATGAAAACCTAGATCTCTATGTCTATAAGCAAATTCGAATTTATTATAAATAAAATGGTTAACGAACCCGCAGTGTCAATTCAAGCACAACTGCGAAGAAACCGACTAAACAAACACTGTTTATTCTTTTGTCTTGTTTTGGCTCTACCCACGCTGTGTGATTCTTTCTTCTCAAACAAGGCTTTAATACCAATATTTGGATAAAGCCTCCAATAAACCTAAAAGCTTAGCGCAATTGAACAAAGAACTCACAAGAAAAGTCGACACCTCAAGATCATAAGATAATCGATAAAAGAAAGAACAACATGCACACAACATATATCCTCGAACCCCCTTAATTAATAACCAATAAATGCTTACATTATAACAAGAAGAATGAATTACTAGCATCCACTCACTTCTATTAATAAAGATGATAGGGTACAATCCATATGAAATTAGAATTTCATGGTATATGTGATTGACTTGCACACCAAACATGTAATACCTGAAATTCAGATAACCTGTAAAATGACCAAATTACCCCTGAAACAATAAAACCTAAATAAATAACTTATAAAATTCTGAAACAATTCCAAACTTCTGAAAACGATCTACATATCAAGTAAATTTATTTCTGGGACAACATTACATTATTTTTTAATGTCCAAAAATCATAAAGTCACATATACACATATATATGAGCCGAAAATAAATTAAATAAATCTAATTATATTTTGTAAAATCATTTTATTTAAGATAAATACAAACTAATTTAAGGAATTATACAAGAAATCAAAGTGTGATATTGTGATAATATTTGGACCGAAAATCTGGATATACCCCCCCTACTAGTCGGTTTTGAAAAGTATAACACAAACCATATTATTTTGTAAAACCCTAATTGCCGAAACCCTAATATCGACACACACAAAAATCGACCAAGCCTCCATTCGATCTTCTGGACCTGAGCAAGCATTTTTATGGAGTTCATCAAGGTGTAAGGGAGCTAAAAAAATAAGAGTTGGAGTATTGAAGCCTTCGTTCGATCGTGGTGCTTTTGTTTGTTCGACTTGTTGCATACGATAGGTATAAATCCACACGACTAATTCTTACGTTCTAATATTAATCTAGCATTTTTCTAATGATCTTTATGTCGAATATAACTCAGTAAAAATGTTAAACATGAATCATGCAATCTTAATCATGCGTACAAAAATTAAAAGAGATAAAACACACGTAATTTCCAAATATTGTCATACGATTTTTCTGGAGTGTAACTATAATTTTTACATGTTCTATACTGATAATATAAGCCTAGAAAAATAACCATGTGATTTGTAGAAGCTCAGAATAATTGATCTTGATTTATGTTTGGATCAGATTTAAATAAAGAAAATTAGGAAGAAAACCCTAGAACAATTAGGGTTAGGGTTTATGTGATTAGATCTGTGGTAATTAATGCTAGTAATGAAGGAATAATGATGGTATAATGATTGGATAGAAGTAGGGTTTGGTTTTACAAATTAAAAAGTCTATACGATTGGTTCTTAAAACTATAAGGGTTTGTTTTGCCAACTTTGAAACTTCTGGGATATTTTTGTAAAGTCATATAAGTCAGTAAGAACGTGGGAAAAATATAACTTGAGGGTCCTAAGTGTAAATGTTGCAAGAAAATGAATTAATTATATTTATAAGGGTCGATTTGTAATTAATTAAAGTAGAGGGACTAAAAGTGTAAATTCTGGAAACTTGAAGTTATTTTGTGTAAATAATGTCATAAAGAGTATAATGTGTAATTTTGAGTATTTATGGGCTTGGTATGTAATTATAAATAAATTATGATTTAAATTGTAAGTTTTGTAAAGTTAAGGGACCAATTGTGTAATTACTAAATTCTGAGGGTCTAATTCGTACTTCATATAATTCTGAGGTGATGTTCTATAAATTTTTAAAATAAAGTACTTGTTTGGTAAATATAAGTATCATAGGGATTAAAACATGAATTATGTAAATGTAGGGTTTGTTTTGTAAATTATGTAACTAAAGGGTATAAACTGTAAACTGGGAAACTAAAGGGATTAAAATGTCATTCTGAATAATATGAGTATTTAAATCAGTAACTTAAAGTATTTTCATTTTAAACCTTTGAATCTAATGAATTTACAATTAAAACCCTAAACTATGTAAAATTGTTATAATTAACCCTAAACTTTTGTAACTTGATAAAATGTAACTAAGCTCCATAATAACCCTTAAATAAGAACTTAACCTAATCTGGGATATTAACATCTTACTAAATCTGGAAAGTTACTTAAAATAGAAAGTTATTAAAATGAAAAGGTAAACTAAAAGTAATAATCTGAGTTTGAATATTTCGTAATCCCGTCTTCTACTTCTTTAGGTGTGAAGAAGGAGAAGCCTTGATTTCTGCTTCGTGTTTGCTTTCTTGTCTTTCTGCTGTGCTAATAAGGTACAGATATTCTGCCATTTTTCAGTAAGGGTTTTTCATTCCCTTTTCTTTCAGTTTTCCATTTTCCTTATTAGGATTCCCTATACCATTGCTATGTTCCCTCCTGTTTGTGAACCTTCCATGTGATCCCTTTGTTTGGTGAGCCTTCTAGGGTCTCTTTCATGTCCTGACCTGTTTAACTGCTGAGTTGATGTCCTTGTTATAATTCTCTTTGCTTTGAACCTTTTTCATGATTCCCTTTTTGTTATGACCTCTGATATAAAAATCTGTTATGTGAAAACCTTTTTAATTATGACCTGAAAATGTTTTGAGAAAAATCAGTTGTTTTAAAAGAATGATTATGAATGGTGATATGATACTATTTTTATATGACAGTTGTTAACTTTTGTGAAAATTAGTTTTAAAGAATGTTTTTATGAAAAACCGTTTTGAAAGATTATTTTATGAAAACTATTCTGAAAGATCATTTTATTGAAAATCCGTTATTAAAGGAATGTTTTAATTGAACTTTTGACAAGAATCTCTAAAATGAACTTTTGCTAAGAACTTTAATTATGAACCTGTGAAATCCTTTTCTGGACCATTTGATATAGTCCTTATAATCTGAACTTAACTTTGATATAAAACTTAATTTGATAAGCTTTAATTTGAACCTTGACTTTTATTTCTGAACTATTTGACATGAATCTTTTGCCATGTACCCTTAAGATATGACTTTTGATTATTTTGATAGTACGCCTGACCTTTGACCTGCAGTTTGATATCCGAGCCAATCACTAGGCATGAGGGTTTCGTGTCCATGTCATTGACGCACCTCTGACATGACTCTAGGGCAGGAGAGTGATGACCTGTTCCGTCCCTTATTTATTATCTGCTATGGCCATTATGATTATGATTATTGATTTGTCTGCGGGGGCGTATGGGTGCATCCTAGATTTGACCTGTTATCTGTATATGTTATATGTTTATGATTATTATATCTGGTGACTGATTGTGTGTGCGATACACGTCTTTCACTTTGTCTGAGAGCTGATCACTCTACACAGGTTAGTTTTATTATATTAGTATGCTATGGTATTATCGGTCATCTGGGCTCGTGATGGATTGATGTGTTCCTGTTTTCCTTAAATCTTATTCATTATTTTTCATTTCTTTTTTGTTCTTGTTCCAGTTCTTATTCCTTTCCTTTTGATTTTGTATCAGTACGATTTGTATTCCTGAATTGTTTTTGTACTGCTACCTGTTACTGCTTTGTTTATCTATATATCTGTTCACTGAGCTTTTGAAGCTCAGCCGCATTTCTTTTCCTGCGGCAGGTACTTAAGCTAGGAGCTGGGTTTTTAGCTTTAGGATGAGAGCGATCTATTTTGGAGTTGACCTTAGTTACTTAGCTTCACCATTTGAACTTCTATTTATTTTGATAGGCCATTGTTTAGGCATTTGAATATTGGATTTTGTACTTCAGTTATTTGTCTTGCATTTTGATTTAAGTCATGTTGACTTATTTTGGATTTAATGTTAAGACTTTTGAAGTTTTATTTTGTTGAATGTTTCTGTTGACTTCTGATATGCCACCATTGTTGTGATATCTTTACCCTTGTCGGGTTGGGGTGTTACAATTTATGGTATCAGAGAACAGGCATTCATGAAAACCTTAGAGCTTAGGCTATCGACCTGTGAGGATTGGGTAGACATTAGGTTTCCTTTCGCGCACTCTCTTTTCCTGTCCTGCTCTACCATGTTTTTCTTTTGCTCTATCATTTCCTGTTCGATCTTTCTAATCGTTTGAAAATCCTATAGATGGTTGTTACTCGTCGTGGTGACTATTCCGATGGGGAGGAGCAAATCCCTAACCTGGAGGAGTTGGTGGCTAATGCTATAGCCAATTTGCTACCTGGGCTTAATGCTAACGAGGTGATCACTCGGATGATCAATGATTTCCGTAATGGAGCTGGTCCCTCTGGTGGTGCTGGTCCCTCTGGTGGTGCTGGTGGTTCTGGGGGTGGGGGCCGACCCACTACCATTAATGGTTGGCTTGAGAGTTTCAATAAACTCAAACTGTTGTCTTTCAGTACTGCTTCTACTCCTCACGCTGTAGAGGACTGGATTACTCACATGGAGAAGCTATTTGAGGTACTGGGTTGTGAAGACGAGTTTAAGACTCGTCTGGCTGCATTTAAGTTTGAGGGTGATGCGCTTAACTGGTGGAAGGAGAACAAGGAAGCCAAGGGAGGTGATACTTATGTTCTTGGTTGTACTTGGGCTAACTTTCGTACTACGTTCTATAATAGGTACTTCCCTGTGTCTGAGCAGCAGAGATTTATTCGTGAGTACAACACTATTGCCCAGCTAGATTCTGAGAATGCAGGGGAATTTCTGGAGCGATTCCAGAGATTGGTTAGCTTTGTGGGTCCGGTTGCTGGGGATGCTGAGCATCAGGCTAAGCATTATAAGTGGGCACTGAAGAGTTGGGTTTTAGATCATCTTCTTAATCAGGAGTTCGCTGATCCGTCAGCATGTTGCGACGCAGCTCGCAACATCGAGATTTTTCATGAGAAGGTGGGTTACAAGCGAAACCGTGATGGCGACAGGATTCAGCAGCAGAGTCAGAATCGGGACAACAAGGGGTTTTCTGGTAAGGGCTTTGAACAGCGGGGTCAGTCAGATCGTGGTCTTGATTATCAGGGTCAGCCAGGTAGGAGCTATGATCAGCGGAGACCAGATTCTAGGGGTCAGGATTCTGGTTTGATTTCTAGGCAGGGTGATGAGCGCCAGGGGCGCAATAATGGTCAAAAGCAGTGGAAGGATCAGCCTTCTAAGGGTTTTCAGCAGCAATCTCGTGGTTCTGGATCGAGTTCTCAGAAGGGTTCATCTGGGAACTTACCTCCACCTCCTATCTGTACTACTTGTGGGAAAAGTCATCCAGGAGAGTGTCGTAGAGCATCTGGTGCGTGTTTCCGATGTGGGTCTTCTGAACATCGGGTGAAGGACTTCCCAAAGTAGAATCCTGCATCTGCCGGGAAATATCTTCTTCCTCCTCCTCCTCCACCTCCGAATACTGGGCGTGTGTTTTCTACTACGCGGGATCAGGCGGCTAAGGCTACAGGTACCATTACCGGCTTTTTGTATATTGGTGATTTTACTGTTTTCGCGTTATTTGACACTGGAGCAACACATTCTATCATATCTATGAAATTGGCTAAGAAACTGAACATACCTTCAACACCAATAAATTACCCAATTGCTATATCTACCCCCATGAAAAACCACATTCTTATCAACCATGAATATTTGAACTGTCCGTTACGCTTCGATGATCGGATTCGTCCGGCAAATTTACTCCCTCTGGACATAATTGACTTTGATGTCATTCTGGGTATGGATTGGTTGGCTTCTCATCGAGCAACCATTGACTGCTACGCCAGAAATGTAATTTTTGGTGATCTGAATAATCCTGAATTCATTTACCATGAATCTCGTCCTCTTAAAACTGTTAAAATCATTTCTGCCTTGAAAGCTCGAACCTTGATGTCTCATGGTTGCCAAGGTTATCTAGCCTCGGTTAAGGATTCGTCTGTTGAGAGTCCGGATATTTCTAGTGTTCCCATTGTTTGGGATTTTGCTGACGTTTTTCCTGAAATACTTCCTGGTCTTCCTCCGGCTAGAGAAGTGGAATTTTCTATTGATCTAATTCCCGGTGCCGAACCTATCTCTAAGGCTCCGTACCGGATGGCACCTGTTGAACTGAAAGAGTTGAAGGAGCAACTGGAAGAGTTGCTGGACTGTGGATTCATTCGACCTAGTGTTTCGCCATGGGGTGCTCCTGTGCTTTTCGTGAAGATGAAGGATGGGTCTATGCGTCTGTGTATTGATTATCGTGAGCTTAATCGCATTACCATTCAAAACCGTTATCCGCTTCCTCGCATTGATGACTTGTTTGATCAGTTGCAAGGAGCTAAAGTCTTCTCCAAAATCGACTTGCGATCTGGTTATCACCAATTGCGAGTAAAGAGCAGGATGTATCTAAAACTGCTTTCCGCACCCGTTATGGACACTATGAGTTTCTGGTTATGCCTTTTGGCTTAACAAATGCTCCTGCTGTGTTTATGGATTTAATGAATCGGGTTTTCCATGCATTTCTTGATAAATTCGTCATCGTTTTCATCGATGATATCCTGGTATATTCTAAATCTTCCGAGGAGCACGAGCCAACATTTGCGTATTGTGCTGGGTATCCTGAGGCAGCAGAAATTATTCGCGAAATTTTCTAAGTGTGAGTTCTGGCTGAACCATGTAGCTTTCCTTGGTCACATTGTGTCTGCAGATGGTATCACCATGGATCCATCTAAAGTTGAGGCTATCACCAAGTGGCCGAGACCTACCACTGTGACTGAAGTCAGGAGTTTTCTAGGATTAGCTGGCTACTACAGGCATTTTGTTGAAGGATTTTCGAAGTTGGCCTTACCGTTGACTCAACTGATGCGGAAGGGTGAAAAGTTTGTATGGACGGATGAACATGAGCAAAGTTTTGAAGAGTTGAAATGACGATTGGTGTCTGCACCTATTCTAACTTTACCATCGGGTTCTGGAGGTTTCCAAATCTGTAGTGATGCTTCTAAGAAGGGTTTGGGCTGTGTGCATATGCAAAACGGAAAGGTGATTGCCTATGCTTCGAGGCAATTGAAACCCTATGAGGAAAATTATCCAACTCATGATATGGAGTTAGCAGCGGTTGTTTTTGCGTTGAAGATCTGGAGACATTACTTGTATGGCGAATCATGTGATATCTTCACTGATCACAAGAGTCTCAAATACATCTTTACTCAGAAGGAGCTTAATATGAGACAAAGGCGATGGCTAGAGCTTCTGAAGGATTATGACACGAACATCCAGTATCATCCAGGTAAGGCTAATGTGGTTGCTGATGCACTTAGTCGGAAATTTGGAATGATGGCTAGTTTGGAGATCGATCCGCGTATCCTCGCGGACTTGGAGCGTTTGGATGTCGAGTTGTGTGTTCGACGTGATGTTGGTTACTGGGCTAGCTTAAAGATTGAGTCAAATCTGATGTTGCGTATTAAAGAGGCTCAGAAAGATGATGGTGAACTCTGGGCTATTGTTCAGAATATTGAAGAGGGTAAGTAAACTGAGTTTAGAGTTGATGATGATGGAGTTGTCTGGTATGAGGATCGTTTATGCGTGCCTAATGATTCCGAATTGCGTAAGGCTGTGTTGACTGAGGCTCACAGTTCTCCTTTCTCTATTCATCCTGGTTCTACTAAGATGTATCGGGATCTTAAGCAGCATTTATGGTGGAACGGTATGAAGCAAGATGTGGCATTATTTGTTGCTAGATGCATGACCTGCCAGCAAGTTAAGATTGAGCATCAGCGGGCTAGTGGACTGTTGCAACCTTTGGAGATTCCTACATGGAAATGGGATGAGATTTCCATGGACTTCGTTTCCGGTCTGCATACGACTCGAAAAAGACATGATGCGATTTGGGTGGTCGTTGATCGGCTAACTAAGTCTGCTCATTTCTTACCAATTCGTATGACCTATAATATCAGTAAGTTAGCAGAGATTTTCCAACAAGAGATTGTTCGATTGCATGGTATGCCTTCGTCTATTGTTTCTGATCGTGATCCTCGTTTCACTTCACGTTTTTGGAAGGGACTTCATAAAGCTTGGGGCGATCGCCTTAAGTTTAGTACGGAATTTCATCCCCAAACTGATGGTCAGTCTGAGAGGACCATTCAGACTTTGGAAGATATGTTACGGGCGTGTGCATTGGAATGGACCGGTAGTTGGGATGAGTACTTGTGTTTGGTGGAGTTTGCGTATAATAACAGTTGGCATGCTGATGCGTGGTTTTGCGACCTTTCAACAGGTTTTACCTCTCGAGGGATCTCAAGAGGCTTGTAATCCCCACCAGGCAGTGTACCTGACCGATGTAGTATAGTGTAGTGGCAAGTACCGGGGGATTGATCGTTCTCTAGGGGAATAGTGTCGTTAGGATTGAAAAACTACTCTAATAGGTCTAAGGGTGAGGGAAGATTCTTTTTGTATTTTTTTATTTTTATGAAAGCAAGTAAAATCTCGGGTTTTAAGGAGTGGGCGGAATTAGTTGCTAGTCAACTAACCCAAATAACTACAAATGCAAATAAAATAAAATAACTGAAAATGAAAAGGTTGTGTAACTTATATGGGGAGAAATGTGTTTACTTAGATTTCCTTACTCCCTAACTATCTTTTACTGGTTGATTAGTGTGTATTAATTGCGTGGATGACGGGTGTATTCCTTAATACCAATCGTGGGGTGGCATACGTACTTCCCCAACTCTACAAGCTCCTACTTCACTCCTATGTCGAGCCGGCGAAGAAGCTCCTAACATGGGATCACTAGAATTCGCTCATGCATTAAATACAACCATATAAACCTAGTACGCATTGGTTCATGTTTCTTAAGACGTTCAAGCAAGTTACCGTATAGGAGGTTAGCCAGTTTTCTTAAGCCTAACATCGATAAACAATCATCCAATACAATTAATAACACACTAACAACTAATAATCAATAGTTAGGTTTCATTAGATCTAAGCAAACACAAGATAAATCTAGCCTAGCATGTTAATTAAAAGACAAGAACAAGATATAATCAAACAACACATAGACATATTGAATGATTAAATGATTACTTATCTTCAATTAAACATGGGAGATCCAAGGGTATAAAAACCCTTAAAAATGGCAGAAATTCGTCTTAGGGTTTCTGCTCACAAAGTTGCACACTAATGACAAAAAATTGCAAAACTATATATAGAACTTAGTAGCTGACGGCGTCACGTTATAGATCTTGACGCCGTCACCTCGCCGTGGCTAGGGTTCCCGGATGGTCTTCCTGACGCCGTCCCTCTTTAATCCTCCAAAATCATCCCTGGCTTATCAAGGCTTGACGACCTTCTTGACGCCGTCCCCCTTTAATCTTCCAAAATTTCTCTGGCTTATCAAGGGATGACGGCGTCACAATAGAGCTTGACGCCGTCACATGTACTTTCCAGCATATTTTTGAGACTTTGTCGTTTTCTTCACTTTTATGCTCCAAAAAAGTCCAAAATGCTTCCTTTTCCAGATTTCATCTCCAAAGTACCTAAAATGACAAAAGGAACGATTTAGGGCAATATTTGATCAAATAAATACGATTTAGGGCTTAAATGACCCCCTAAAAGCGGTACACTTTTCGCTTCATCAAATACCCTTACACTTGAGATTTGCTTGTCCTCAAGAAAATGCGCTTTTATTCTAATCAAAATACAAGTTAGGGATCATTTAATGCTAATATAAAAGTAATTACAACAAATAGTCGTTCCACTTTAATCATAATAAGCACGAAGATTACAAACTAGCACCTCACAAGTAGTGTTTAGATACTCACATCTCTCAGGTGTCATAAAAGTATATCTCATAAATGAAAACGGATAATATCTCTCACTACCTGTCATAGCAAATAGATTACCATAGGCTTGGGAAAGGATCAAAAACCTTCTCCACTAGGCGTAAGCACCTAAGATAAACTATCAAAGAGGGCTTTTAAATGGGTTATAACGTTAGGTGTAGGGATATGATAAACACGGATTTGTTGGATAAGGGATATTTTACTGGTGGCGAGTTAAAGATCATGATTAATTACATGTACAATATGGCATTGCTAAGCCAAGACTAGACTCGACTTAAGCTAATAACAAAATAACAAAAACATAAAATAAACATAAAATGAAACGGGATGGTAGTCCGTATGTTTTTTCTACTTTTCTTTTTCTCATTTTTTTGTATTTTTCTTTTATTTTTTCGATTTTTTTTTTTTTTTTTTCATACACTCTTGCCCTACCATCCAAAATAATACATCATAGGGGCATTGCATCCCCTTACACTTGAAATTTTACATAACTTTACAAATAACTATTCTAATGACTCGAATTAAGATAATCGACACACTTGGAGTACTTTTAAAATATTTAGCACATATGGGGGTAATAATGTTGTTCTTCCCCATTACTCCATTACACTAGTACTTTACCCATGAGTCCCAATCGTCCCAAAACAATATGTACAAGGATATGACTGGACTTAGCAACCATGTAATCAATTAGATAATTAACTAAGGGTTTAAACAAATGTTGTCACAATAATGCACTAAAAATGAGTGCATACAAGGTAGGCTAAGGCGATTTGGGTGTACATTTAAGTGGGGTGTAACAAATTCTCCCTTTAAGTAAAATGCTTAAAGTTAGAAACAAAAAGATAGGCTCTGAGGGGTGTACTAGGGGTATCGTGTACCAAAAATGGGTACAACGCAAAGGGTGTGGAAGAATTACTTGACCAATGTAGCCAATGTAATTATAACAAAAACACAGGTGTAAAACAATGGGTTAATCCTAATGCCTCTTATCATGTAGTAAATCTAACTACACGAATGTAGTCTCACTTGTGGCCTCGGAATGGTCCTAACGCAAGTTCTAGAATCTAAGTGCTACCGGTACACACATCATAGCATAAATGCTTTTCCTACCAATTCGAGGGGCGAACCTCACATATTTGGGGGTGGAAATTTTTTTAGTGGTACGGTTTTGTGCTAGTCATATAACTCCTATCCATGAGACGCTCATTAAGATCAAAGTTTCACTCCTATATGTTGTAAAAAAATTTAAATTTGGCACTAAAATTGCCCTAACAGGTATTTCTCTCAGTTTTATTACACATCTACCATCAAGCAAACAAAAATCAAGTGCAATTGTATTCTCTAAAGTATCGTACTTTTACCCCCCCTTACACTTAAGATGAACATTGTCCCCAATGTTCATTCAAAGGATGTAAAAGTAAATAAGGTAAAAGAATGAAAACAAATACTCCCCTGATTCGTTCGATGTGGATAATCCGGTAACATGGTTAAATCCTCCTCCAAGAAAATGAACGTTGAAAGCTTCCCTTCCGAAATATAAATCATCTTCTTGTCCAATATAACCTGTTAAACCTGAGAAAACAAACACAAAAAACTCAAAGCATCGGCGGGATAAATTCTATATAAGGATATAATGCTTGTGGAATGATTATTTTGCAGATTCCTGGAGTTTATAAGTTAGAGATTTAATAAAAACTTTTTATGAAAACAAAACTTTCAAAAATTTCAGAAAATTAAAACCTGACGCCGTCAGGTTGTAAGGCCTGACGCCGTCAGAAATGATCTGACAGAATTCTCATGTTAAGTTTCCGGAAAATTTCTGGAAAAACCTATGCCTTACTTCCTGGAATTCCTGCAAAATATCATTATGACTCGATACAAGCATTTGACTCAAACAAATACTAATATGTATGTTAATTTAATATTGTTATGATTCATGTTCATTTGTGTTCTAATAAACCGATTTGGATTTCCCTTACACTTATCTTTTGAAAAATACCTTTATATGTAGTTAAGACGAAGTTAAAAACAAGATAAAGCATTTTCACAATTTACTTTTGAACATGAACACAAACAATAACAATTAAACTTGCATACGGAAACAAATAAAATCAAACAAACAAACAAACAAACAATCAAACAAATAAAGCTTACATGCAATAAAGAGAACCAAGTGTCACAAGTGTTTAAAGGCCAAAAGATGCCTAATCCTAAACTATTACAGACCAAATTGTTCCGAAACATACAACCATAGATTAAATTGTTTAAACATCATAACATCAAATCAAATGATCACTGGGGTGGGGGACCGTGGCGATAGTCGTAGTTTGGAAGGAGGTGCCCGTAGTACCCATATGGTGGGTAGTCCTGCTCACGTCCAGGGAAAGGGTCAATCTGCAGGTGTGGGTCCAACTGATCACGCGTAGATAAATGCTGCATCTGTCGAATAGTGTGATCATACATCCAGTCGAACCTCTCGTCAACCCGG
This sequence comes from Artemisia tridentata subsp. tridentata, assembly GCA_021014915.2. Classification (NCBI taxonomy): domain Eukaryota; kingdom Viridiplantae; phylum Streptophyta; class Magnoliopsida; order Asterales; family Asteraceae; genus Artemisia; species Artemisia tridentata. The sequence goes on from CP139501.1 coordinate 134,206,178, forward strand.
GTTCTCCAAGTATCAACCTGGCCCATCCAGGCCCCCTGGTGAGCCTGCCAATCCCCTCTGCTCATGTGCCGGTAGTAATTTGCCGTACCAGCCTCATAACCCCCATGTTGCTGCTGCTGATGCTCCTCCTCCTCATCATCCCCACCACCATCATTCTCAGCTCCGTCTGGATTATACCACATAAAGGTCCCATCATCCATCTCCATAACAACCTCCATCTGCTTCAGGGACCTAACCTTCACTGTCCTGCATGCATCACCACCACTCAAATACCTCATGACCTCGGGCCTGAGGACTCCATAGGATCGGGCCAGCCGGGTGACAAACATCCCACCATAAATCCTATCTCCTTCCCTTTCCCCAACTCCACCATTCAGAAAGCTAGCTACCCAAAATGGGAGATGTTGCAGTAAACCTCATCTGAGTAAATGGTGTACAAATAGAAGAGGTCTGAAGCAGTGACGCGGTGGTGAGAGCTGTGGCGCCCTGTCAAGCTGTAGGTGAGACATCTATGGGTCAACCTAACCCTAGGTTCCCTGATTTGAGATGCCACAGTAGTCGAGGTGTACACACCATCTCCAATAGTCGGCCAGAACATGGAACATCTAAAATCATTCCTCATTGTCTCTCCATGCAACAACCTAGTCATGAACCCTGCTTGAGTGGTTTCATGCTGACTGTACAACCCTAGTCTCCATCCAAACTCTGTAACCGAGCATGTCCTTAGCTCACCCCCCAGCCTAAAATAGATTATGGTTCTGGCCACATCGGTCCTTGCCTCGGCCATGTCAAAGTGAAAAGTGGCAAAGAATTCACGTACCAATTCGTCATAGACCGGCTCTTGAGTTCTAAACAGGTTTTCCCACTGAGGGCCGGTGAATTCATCAGTTTGAAAGCTTTGGAGAAAGGTTTGCTCAAGACCTTCATTCCTCAAAAAGTTCCAATCTACCACGGCCCCATTTTCAACTTTGTGTTGTAGCAATTGGGTGTATTTGGTTGTGGCAGCATCGTTATTGAAGACACCCCAACTGAGGACCGTGTCGCCAAAGTTCTCTTGTTGGGATCTAGAGGAACTCCCTCTGCTAGGTCGTTGACGCTTACTCATTTTCTGCAACAAAGCAAGGAGGAACAAAAAGGGTTAATTTGTGAATCAAAGAATTGGTTGAGCATCAGACAAGTCTGACGCCGTCACCATTTGCGAGGTGACGCCGTCAGGTTCGACCAAATTTAAATTCAAAATTACGAGGGAAAAATCAATATCCAAACTTCAAGTTCATAAACCCAACGCCCCTTTTTACAGCAAAATGGGTGATTAGATCATAGGTTATGGTTCAAATTCGTGGCCACCCAATTAGTTAATAGACCCATTTGATTGCCAATCATCAAATGCTTTAATCATTGCTAAATAACACTAATTAAAGGGCATTATGAGTTCTAGGCATGAATCAATCCTAGGGTTTCATGAGTTGGGGGGTTTCGAAATTGAAGAATCCTATGAGTAATTGAAGCGAAAAGAATGAATAAAAATTACTTACCACGTGGAGATTGGTAACGGAAGTTGGTGAATTGGACCTTGGAGATTCGTAGGTGGGGTTGGAGTGGATATGGTTTGTGGGGTTTGTGATGAAAGTGATGGAAATAAAGTTATTATTGTTGTGCAGACGGGGTGACGGCGTCACGTTCATAGTCTGACGCCGTCAGACCAGCGTAATTTACCACTTTGTGCCAGTTTACAGATGAGCCCCTTGTATTTTAAGTGAGCAGCTTGTCAAGGTCAATAACCCTGATAGCTAGTCTTGTTAACAAGTTCCTCCTGGGTCAAATGTTTTGTTACTGTCACGGGATGTAGTAAAATGTTGTAAAGGGTTGGTTGACGTTTCATTCCGGTTCCAATTTCCATCACGGCAGGTATTCAGGGAGTGAGGGGAACTTTTCCAGGGGGTTTTCGAAATGAGGGTGTGCTTTAATTGAGTTCTTCTCACACCTGGCTTAAGGCCAAAAGATCGTTTCCTAGCTTCATGAAAGTTAGGGAGCGTGACAACCATGCTTCCCACGAAAATGCTATGATCTTGAGAATTCTTTTTCTCGCGAGGGGATCCAAATGGATAAGAGGGTTTTAAAGGTGAAGGCTCGGGGAGAGGGGTTTCATCATCCCATTCGTTGTATGGTTCATTAGGGACCGGGAGTTCAAAGATCTTTTCGATCTTCTTGGGTAAAGCTTCATCCCTAATTTTCTCCTTTATTCTCGAGATAAACTTTTCTGCTAGTTCCATGAACACATCTTGGGTGTTTTTCAAGTGAGTCTCTAATTCCTGGATCCGTCTCTCTTGGTTGTTCACGAAAGTTAGCATTATCCCTTCAAATTCATCTTGTCGTGAGGATTGATGAAACGTATGTTTACCAATTGTGTTCACACACTCATCGGGATTTTCATCAGCCGTAGGTGTCTCAGCTTTCATTAATATCTCAACCTGCCTTTTTATGTTTTCGAACAGCTGTTCTTGGGTTGTACTCATGCAATTTAAAATCCCTTCTTCCGAGAACGTTGAGTCTTCCCATTCTTCTTCTTCGTACTGTGCTAAGTCCTCAATGACTTCCCAGCACTTATCGACACTGAGCCTGCTCAGCCTTCCATTGGCAGCGTAATCTATGGTTCTTCTAGTTTGATGGTTTACGCCATCATAAAATAGTTGGATTTGTAGCCAAGGATCCATGCCATGGTGAGGGACTTTTTGGAGTAAGTCCTTGAATCGAGTCCATGCCTCGTAGAGGGTTTCGCCTTGACGTTGTTGGAACATCAAGATATCATTCCTTAGCTTGGTAGTTCTTCCTGGTGGGAAAAACTGAGCGAGGAAACGAGTGGTGAGATCATCCCAAGAGGTGATGGATCCTGCGGGTAGACGCTCTAGCCATTGACTAGCTTGGTCCCGCAAAGAGAATTGAAAGAGACGCAGTCGGGTCGTCTCTCGAGTGGCAACATCAAGGTCTATGGAATCAACGATTTTGAGAACGTCCTTGAGATGTTGATTAGGATCTTCGGAACGAAGTCAATGGAATGCGCATCCGCTTTGCACCAACTGGATGGTGTCGGATCGCAAGGGAGTGACATTGGCTCCTTGAGTGAGCTCAATGGTGTTTCGATAGCCATGGTGGCTAGGACGGGAGTAGTCTCCTAAGGTACGGGCTCTAGGAGGTGGGTGTTGTTGTGGTGGTGGGTTGTTGGGATCAAGGATATTACCACCTTCCATGATGTCGGATGGTAATGGTTACGAACAAAGAAACGAAGAAAAAAAAAAGATAGACTAAAGAAAACCTAGAAAAATAAAATAAAAATCTCACTAGAAAGGAATCTAGTGAGTAGACCTAATAAAATAAAAATTCAACCTAAACAATAACTATTCCCCGGCAGCGGCGCCAAAAACTTGATGCGTGGTTTTGCGACCTTACAACAGGTTTTACCTCTCGAGGGATCTCAAGAGGCTTGCAATCCCCACCAGGCAGTGTACCTGACCGATGTAGTATAGTGTAGTGGCAAGTACCGGGGGATTGATCGTTCTCTAGGGGAATAGTGTCGTTAGGATTGAAAAACTACTCTAATAGGTCTAAGGGTGAGGGAAGATTCTTTTTGTATTTTTTTATTTTTATGAAAGCAAGTAAAATCTCGGGTTTTAAGGAGTGGGCGGAATTAGTTGCTAGTCAACTAACCCAAATAACTACAAATGCAAATAAAATAAAATAACTGAAAATGAAAAGGTTGTGTAACTTATATGGGGAGAAATGTGTTTACTTAGATTTCCTTACTCCCTAACTATCTTTTACTGGTTGATTAGTGTGTATTAATTGCGTGGATGACGGGTGTATTCCTTAATACCAATCGTGGGGTGGCATACGTACTTCCCCAACTCTACAAGCTCCTACTTCACTCCTATGTCGAGCCGGCGAAGAAGCTCCTAACATGGGATCACTAGAATTCGCTCATGCATTAAATACAACCATATAAACCTAGTACGCATTGGTTCATGTTTCTTAAGACGTTCAAGCAAGTTACCGTATAGGAGGTTAGCCAGTTTTCTTAAGCCTAACATCGATAAACAATCATCCAATACAATTAATAACACACTAACAACTAATAATCAATAGTTAGGTTTCATTAGATCTAAGCAAACACAAGATAAATCTAGCCTAGCATGTTAATTAAAAGACAAGAACAAGATATAATCAAACAACACATAGACATATTGAATGATTAAATGATTACTTATCTTCAATTAAACATGGGAGATCCAAGGGTATAAAAACCCTTAAAAATGGCAGAAATTCGTCTTAGGGTTTCTGCTCACAAAGTTGCACACTAATGACAAAAAATTGCAAAACTATATATAGAACTTAGTAGCTGACGGCGTCACGTTATAGATCTTGACGCCGTCACCTCGCCGTGGCTAGGGTTCCCGGATGGTCTTCCTGACGCCGTCCCTCTTTAATCCTCCAAAATCATCCCTGGCTTATCAAGGCTTGACGACCTTCTTGACGCCGTCCCCCTTTAATCTTCCAAAATTTCTCTGGCTTATCAAGGGCTGACGGCGTCACAATAGAGCTTGACGCCGTCACATGTACTTTCCAACATATTTTTGAGACTTTGTCGTTTTCTTCACTTTTATGCTCCAAAAAAGTCCAAAATGCTTCCTTTTCCAGATTTCATCTCCAAAGTACCTAAAATGACAAAAGAAACGATTTAGGGCAATATTTGATCAAATAAATACGATTTAGGGCTTAAATGACCCCCTAAAAGTGGTACACTTTTCGTTTCATCACATGCGAGTATTCGAATGGCTCCCTTCGAGATGTTGTATGGTAGGAAGTGTAGGGCTCCTGTTTGTTGGAATAAAGTAGGTGAACGTCTAATTGAGGGACCTGAGATGGTCGAGATCACTAATGAAAAGGTAGCTGTTGCTAGGGAGAAATTGAAGGAAGCGCGTGCTCGTCAGAAGAGTTATGCTGATAAGCACCGTCGTGATCTAGAATTTAATGTAGGTGATCGGGTATTCCTGAAAGTATCTCCTTTCCGTGGTGTCAAGCGTTTTGGAATAAAGGGCAAGTTGAGTCCCCGATTTATTGGACCTTTTGAAATTCTAGAGCGTATTGGGGAGGTTTCTTATCGTCTGGCTCTACCTCCTCAGCTATCTCATGTGCATAATGTTTTCCATGTATCTCTTCTGAGGGGATACAATTATCATCCATTACATGTGGTATCTTATCCGCTCGATCAGATCCGGCCTGATATGTCGTTGTCTGAAGAACCGGAAGCGGTTCTGGACCGTCAGGAACGAGTCATGAGAAATAAACTTATCCCGTTCGTAAATATTCTTTGGAAGAATCACCCGGAACGTGAGGCTACCTGGGAAACCGAGGAATCGATACGAGCTAGTTATCCGCAATTCTCGTTCTAGTCTGGTATGTCTTTGTTTTGTTTTCCTCTCTCTTTTCTTTCTGCTTTTTGCAAATTTCGAGGACGAAATTTTTTTGTTAGTGGGGAAGAAGTTGTAATACCTGAAATTCAGATAACCTGTAAAATGACCAAATTACCCCTGAAACAATAAAACCTAAATAAATAACTTATAAAATTCTGAAACAATTACAAACTTCTGAAAACGATCTACATATCAAGTAAATTTATTTCTGGGACAACATTACATTATTTTTGAATGTCCAAAAATCATAAAGTCACATATACACATATATATGGGCCGAAAATAAATTAAATAAATCTAATTATATTTTGTAAAATCATTTTATTTAAGATAAATACAAACTAATTTAAGGAATTATACAAGAAATCAAAGTGTGATATTGTGATAATATTTGGGCCGAAAATCTGGATATACCCCCCCTCCTAGTCGGTTTTGATAAGTATAACACAAACCATATTATTTTGTAAAACCCTAATTGCCGAAACCCTAATATCGACACACACAAAAATCGACCAAGCCTCCATTCGATCTTCTGGACCTGAGCAAGCATTTTTATGGAGTTCATCAAGGTGTAAGGGAGCTACGAAAAATAAGAGTTGGAGTATTGAAGCCTTCGTTCGATCGTAGTACTTTTGTTTGTTCGACTTGTTGCATACGATAGGTATAAATCCACACGACTAATTCTTACGTTCTAATATTAATCTAGCATTTTTCTAATGATCTTTATGTCGAATATAACTCAGTAAAAATGTTAAACATGAATCATGCAAGCTTAATCATGCGTACGAAAATTAAAAGAGATAAAACACACGTAATTTCCAAATATTGTCATACGATTTTTCTGGAGTGTAACTATAATTTTTACATGTTCTATACTGATAATATAAGCCTAGAAAAATAACCATGTGATTTGTAGAAGCTCAGAATAATTGATCTTGATTTATGTTTGGATCGGATTTAAAAGAAAAATAAAGAAAATTAGGAAGAAAACCCTAGAACGATTAGGGTTAGGGTTTATGTGATTAGATCTGATGTAATTAATGCTATTAATGAAGGAATAATGATGGTATAATGATTGGATAGAAGTAGGGTTTGGTTTTACAAATTAAAAAGTCTATACGATTGGTTCTTAAAACTATAAGGGTTTGTTTTGCCAACTTTGAAACTTCTGGGATATTTTTGTAATGTCATATAAGTCATTAGGAATGTGAGAAAAATATAACTTGAGGGTCCTAAGTGTAAATGTTGCAAGAAAATGAATTAATTATATTTATAAGGGTCGATTTGTAATTAATTAAAGTAGAGGGACTAAAAGTGTAAATTCTGGAAACTTGAAGTTATTTTGTGTAAATAATGTCATAAAGAGTATAATGTGTAATTTTGAGTATTTATGGGCTTGGTATGTAATTATAAATAAATTATGATTTAAATTGTAAGTTTTGTAAAGTTAAGGGACCAATTGTGTAATTACTAAATTCTGAGGGTCTAATTCGTACTTCATATAATTCTGAGGTGATGTTCTGTAAATTTTTAAAATAAAGTACTTGTTTGGTAAATATAAGTATCATAGGGATTAAAACATGAATTATGTAAATGTAGGGTTTGTTTTGTAAATTATGTAACTAAAGGGTATAAACTGTAAACTGGGAAACTAAAGGGATTAACATGTCATTCTGAATAATATGAGTATTTAAATTAGTAACTTAAAGTATTTTCATTTTAAACCTTTGAATCTAATGAATTTACAATTAAAACCCTAAACTATGTAAAATTGTTATAATTAACCCTAAACTTTTGTAACTTGATAAAATGTACCTAAGCTCCATAATAACCCTTAAATAAGAACTTAACCTAATCTGGGATATTAACATCTTACTAAATCTGGAAAGTTACTTAAAATAGAAAGTTATTAAAATGAAAAGGTAAACTAAAAGTAATAATCTGAGTTTGAATATTTCGTAATCCCGTCTTCTACTTCTTTAGGTGTGAAGAAGGAGAAGCCCTGATTTCTGCTTCGTGTTTGCTTTCTTGTCTTTCTGCTGTGCTAATAAGGTACAGATATTCTGCCATTTTTCAGTAAGGGTTTTTCATTCCCTTTTCTTTCAGTTTTCCATTTTTCTTATTAGGATTCCCTATACCATTGCTATGTTCCCTCCTGTTTGTGAACCTTCCATGTGATCCCTTTGTTTGGTGAGCCTTCTAGGGTCTCTTTCATGTCCTGACCTGTTTAACTGCTGAGTTGATGTCCTTGTTATAATTCTCTTTGCTTTGAACCTTTTTCATGATTCCCTTTTTGTTACGACCTCTGATATAAAAATCTGTTATGTGAAAACCTTTTTAATTATGACCTGAAAATGTTTTGAGAAAAATCAGTTGTTTTAAAAGAATGATTATGAATGGTGATATGATACTATTTTTATATGACAGTTGTTAACTTTTGTGAAAATTAGTTTTAAAGAATGTTTTTATGAAAAACCGTTTTGAAAGATTATTTTATGAAAACTATTCTGAAAGATCATTTTATTGAAAATCCGTTATTAAAGGAATGTTTTAAATGAACTTTTGACAAGAATCTCTAAAATGAACTTTTGCTAAGAACTTTAATTATGAACCTGTGAAATCCTTTTCTGGACCATTTGATATAGTCCTTATAATCTGAACTTAACTTTGATATAAAACTTAATTTGATAAGCTTTGATTTGAACCTTGACTTTTATTTCTGAACTATTTGACATGAACCTTTTGCCATGTACCCTTAAGATATGACTTTTGATTATTTTGATAGTACGCCTGACCTTTGACCTACAGTTTGATATCCGAGCCAATCACTAGGCATGAGGGTTTCGTGTCCATGTCATTGACGCACCTCTGACATGACTCTAGGGCATGAGAGTGATGACCTGTTCCGTCCCTTATTTATTATCTGCTATGGCCATTATGATTATGATAATTGATTTGTCTGCGGGGGCGTATGGGTGCATCCTAGATTTGACCTGTTATCTGTATATGTTATATGTTTATGATTATTATATCTGGTGACTGATTGTGTGTGCGATACACGTCTTTCACTTTGTCTGAGAGCTGATCACTCTACACAGGTTTGTTTTATTATATTAGTATGCTATGGTATTATCTGTCATCTAGGCTTGTGATGGATTGCTGTGTTCCTGTTTTCCTTAAATCTTATTCATTATTCATTTTCTTTTCTTTGTTCTTGTTCCAGTTCTTATTCCTTTCCTTTTGATTTTGTATCAGTACGATTTGTATTCCTGAATTGTTTTTGTACTGCTACCTGTTACTGCTTTGTTTATCTATAAATCTGTTCACTGAGCTTTTGAAGCTCAGCCGCATTTCTTTTCCTGCGGCAGGTACTTAAGCTAGGAGCTGGGTTTTTAGCTTTGGGATGAGAGCGATCTATTTTGGAGTTGACCTTAGTTACTTAGCTTCACCATTTGAAATTCTATTTATTTTGATATGCCATTGTTTAGGCATTTGAATATTGGATTTTGTACTTCAGTTATTTGTCTTGCATTTTGATTTAAGTCATGTTGACTTATTTTGGATTTAATGTTAAGACTTTTGAAGTTTTATTTTGTTGAATGTTTCTGTTAACTTCTGATATGCCACCATTGTTGTGATATCTTTACCCTTGTCGGGTTGGGGTGTTACAAAACAATCCTAGTCCAAATCTAAATACTTTCCTAATCTATAATTCTATATAGGGTAGTGATATTTCCACGATGCATCGATAGAAATTGAATGTAAGTTTACATTTATGCCCCCACATTTAGTTAATCTCTCTAGTACCCATGTTTTACAATTCTGATAACATGAAACATTGAAATCTGATAACATGAAAACCTTTGAAGGCCTTTCTACCTTTTATTTTTTGGAATGTTTTTCTTTCTTTTGCACAATAACTTAACAACATTCATATTTGCAACCAGATTCTTTAAACAGTTTAAGTCAAGAGCAAATTCCCAAAATAGGCCAAAAAATTTCCCATATTTCAAGACCTGGCCACAAACCACACCTTTTTCCCATTTTGTCCACGCTCGTCTGCTCGACTCCATTATTTTTTTGACATGTGTCATTGCAAGTACAAGTGTTAGGTGGGGATATTTTTTTGGTTTTGGCTTAAATGACAAATATGCCCTTATTATATTTCTTTATTAATTACTCTCACCAACCCCACCTAACTCCACCCACCTAGCACCATTGCTCAACCACCGCTGCTCAACCACCACTGCTCAACCACCACTGCTCAACTGGTGTACAATGTCAATTGTCCTACATTATAGTAGTAGATCAAGGCAAAAGTCGTATTTTTTTTTAATCTTTAAAACATGAGATGTATTAGTAACTGAATATTTACTTACAGCAACTTGTATTTGGGATGTTTGGATTTTGTAGTTGCAATAAACAGTTTCTAATGCTGGAAAACATAGATTTTTCTTCTAATGAGGACATTAGTCTCACAAAACTTAATGCTTTCTACTATAATAAACATGTTTGTGCAAATCAAAATGGTAACTCCATATCAAACAACTTCAAATCCAAACTAACCTAAACCCATCTCCATACATTACGATCACAACAAACCCAAACAACAACTCCATCATCTACGATCCTAAACCCATCTCCTCAACCTACACGACTCGAACATAAACAAAAAAAAATGGATCTCAGATTCGTTCAATAACACATTCGAATATCATAGATCTTTAAAGACCTTGTGTGTTTGAACTAAACTCTTCATTGATCTGTGAGATGCATAAACACCTCTCTTTATATCCGAAAATTAAAGAAAGATTCATAACAAATTTGTTATGTTCTTTCTTTTTTCGTTCAAGCAATTATCACAACAAGAGATCTTGATGACACAAGATGAACTTCGGTGTGTATTTGCTTCAATCAAGGGGAAGGTGGTGATGGCGGCGGCGTGGTGGCAGTGGCGGTGGGTGGCGCGTGGGTGGTGTTGCGGTGGGAGTCACGAGCTAAAACTCTCCAGAAACGAAGAGGGTGCACCGATCTATCGATTTGGCTAGAAAAGTAGCTCGCCTGAAAATTTTCCGGTGGCCGGCGATGGGGGAAAAGAGAGAGAAGAGAGTTAGTGAGATGTGTCTATTTATATATGGGTTTGAGGCATATTTGTCATTTAAGCCAAAACCAAAAAAATATCCCCACCTAACACTTGTACTTGCAATGACACATGTCAAAAAAATAATGGAGTCGAGCAGTCGAGCGTGGACAAAATGAGAAAAAAGTGTGGTTTGTGGCCAAGTCTTGAAATATGAGAAATTTTTTGGCCTATTTTGAGAATTTGCTCTTAAGTCAATAAGAAGCAACCTTAAGTACTCCTTAAATGATCACAAACATCATTGGTCTGACACACATTCAATATTCATCATCACGGGTTGTGTTATATAAACTCTCCCTATATTGTCACATCAGGGGTTTGGTCAAACTGTACAAACCGCGATGCACACCGTACAAACCGATGATGCATGCAATGATTGGAAACCCTCCATATGGGAGGGTCCAAATAACTTGCCCACAGTTTTTAATTTCCACGCTTGAATATGATTGTAGAAACTAGAAAGTATTATTCTAGCTTCCACACCAACACATACATGAATTGTTATTCACTAATGGCTATATGTATTTATGGAACATCCTTACATACACTATATCGTATTGACTTCCAGTCGATATCAAAAGCAACCATATATCTATAACTTTTTCTTTTTTTTTTTTTTTTTTCCTAATGCGAGTTGCAGTTTTATAGTTAAGAATGTTCTTCTATAATTTTATGTAAATAAAAAAATCAATATCAAAAGGGAAATAAAGGTTTTAATATTATTAGACTGCAATTTTTCGTGTTATGAAGTTAGCAACCAAAAAGATGCCGGAATAGCGAAATGCGAGTGTCGGACGATGATGGAAAATGGGTTATATAAGTGTGAGGGCATAAGTGTAAATTTTCACAAAATATCCGTGGATGAATAAAAACATTCCGTGGAAATATCAATTCCCTTCTATATAGAACTAACCCCTCTAAATTTGCTCCCATATTTAACACAAAGAATCCTAATTATATCTTAAATAAACATGTTAAAGTAACCTTCAGGCATGTTTATCAGAGATAATTCATTTTATTGAATGACAAAATACACTTCGTCTGTTTAATTTTGCTCGTATTGAATAATTTAACATTCCATTGGAAGTACTTTGAATAGAAATAAGTGGAACACATCTTAAACATCATCATCTCTTGAACTCCCCATATAATGATTTGTTTTCCTTGTATAAGATATCGAATTACCTACACACACTATCCTTTGGATCGAATTATATAAGGAGTAATTTATGGTCAGAATCAAGGGTTTACGAGGACTTTGTGACACGAGTAAACACGCCCATGTGTCACGTGAGGGTTGAAACAAGCAAATGCCGAAAACACCGTCGTGTGTAACGATGCATGTTTCATATAGTCGCCCCCTCGTATACAAGTGGGAAATGAGAAATGTTAGGGGTCGGTTGTAAATATTAATCTTAGGGGCGTTTTCTTAAACTTTTTGCATTAACCTACTTTGCTTCAACTTCAAGTAAAATATAACGACCCACCCTAAATCTTTATGTAAGTTGAATGTAAGTTTGGAGAACATTGGTAACATACACAAAAGAATCCTTATTGAAACGTGTGTAATATTTCTTTCTAGGAGGAACGCTATATTTTGTGTATCGGATAACACCAAAAGTGTTGGACAATTACGACAATAAATCTGAAGTTTGATCTCGAAACGCTAGATCGTGGGATATAGAGCACAAGTAGCAACCTTCAAACGATGCCCGTTGAAAAACAAATAAACGAGAAGAACAAGAATACTACAAGTTAACCGAACGATTGTTTATTTAACCATAATGAATAGGTTACAAGAAAGAATAGAAACATGCGTGTGCGTTATGAGCATCACCCCCTCATCTCTATGTATAAAGATGAGGGGCTGGCAATCCTACACCTAACCGTCATAGGACTCTTAACTTCCAAGCAAACTCAAACATGTCTAATACAATGCTACATAATGAAAACTACACTTTCCTACCTTCTACTTAATCTAATCGGCATTTATTAACTAGACTTGTCAGCTAATACTAACAAAAAGAGTGAATATATAACAAATGTCTCCTTCTATAATCTATTACCTCTCAGTATCTAATACTTGAACATGAAGCCTTTGAATTCTAAAGTTAACATTTTAAGTGCAATCTGAAAATTTGCTCACTGATAATCAGTTAAATCACGATTTTTTTTATCGTTACATCGTACAAATTAAATATCTTGCTAGTAATGAAATCAACAAATTAAAAGATGTTTTCTCGTCATGGATGATCAACTTGTACAGCGATCGTCTATTTACGATAATTGAGTTTTAGCCTTACTAAATGTAAATTGATATGAAGTGAAGTGTACGTGTATGTATATATAGAAAAATAAAAGAAAGAAACAATAGTTAAGGCAAAGTTAGTTATGAAATTTCCCATTATTGTGTATTGCATGAACATCGAGTTAGTACGAGTAATAATGAAATGTCAACGGGAACACATAAACCTACCTTTATTTGCTAAATGCGACCAAATTATTAATGCAAGCATTGATGACGTATAATATATATAGCAGGCCTATCGTGCCTGCACTATATTATACGCAATTAGGCCCCGGCCAAATAGAACAGAACAGATAAACAAGTACACTGGACGCCATCGAAGCCCAACGACCGGGAAGGTGCGGCCCGGGCTTACAAAGACGTACACAGATCATCTGAACAATACTTTTGTAGTACGCTCGCGGACTAACTCATGGCCGCTGAGGATGATCTGTGTCCGCAATCACGATTAAGTTGCGGACCCTTACCCGACAAGGGTCCCACTCTGGCCACTAACAACAATAAGCGAAATACTAGGAAACCCTAGTATTTAGCTCACCTATAAAAGGCAACCCTTCAACACATTTACCAGGGATGAATTTCTCACACATCCCAATAAATACATATTCTCTGACAAACATGGTTACTTACTCTCACGCCGAAGCTTAATCGTGGGGTCCGTCCCCACGGTAAGGCTAACGGTTTACTTTCACTTGTGCAGGGAATCACTTCATTACTTGAATTAGTGCAGAATTCACTCATCAGCAGTCCATCAAGGACAACCCAATACGCAAACTAAGCCCAATCCATACTCATCACACTTTTTGCACTAACAAGTTGGCGCCATCCGTGGGACCAGTACACAACTGCGTTCTTGAAAATACTCACCATGAGCAATCACTCCGGTCCTTCAACTTCCATACTCACGCCCGCCATGCGGAATACGGTAGGAAAGGATAAGGCACTGGAAGATCAAGGTAGACTCGCAACTGATGTAGCTCCCCGAGAGTATGGTAACAAGAAATACCTCCAGTCGTTGCCAAACATAACTGAGAAAGCTCATCAAAAGAGGACACTAAGGAAAAATCTCAAGGGAACACAAACCCGTTTAAACTCTGAGGAAATTTTGCAACACGCTGAATCGGGAACATCCAATAGAAGAAAGAATCTCAAGAGGAAAAACAAAGTTGAGCAACTCCAATACGCGTCCGGTAGCCTCAACCCATGGGGTGAACAATCAAGGTCACTAGAAGAAAGAAGTCTCGAGAAAGAAACGGTGTTCGAAAGGTTGGAACAAGAAGTGCTTAACAAACTGGGAGATAAAGAAAGGAGCACACCGGTACACACACAAGATTCCAAGCAATAGTCATACCGTTGTGAGGAAGGAGAAACGGGAAGTGACTATCGGAGCTTCCAGTCAGAAGGAATGGAACTCACTTCCGGAAGGTGTTATGAGGCGTACCCCTGAACAAGAAAGGCATATCAAAAATTCCATGGAACTCCATCATTTCAAGCAAAGAAAGAAGGAATCAATAAAAGATTTCGTACAAAGATTCGAGATGGAAAGTAGACATACGAAGGAAACATTGGAAGCCATGAAAATATCAGAATTTATGCACGAAATAACCAACCCAGAGCGAATCAAGCGCCTACATGACAGAATCCCAAAGTCAGTAGGTGAAATGATGAGGATAACCGCATCTTCCCCTAGGGGAACAGCAACGGTCATAAATCAGTAGCACAAGAAATTACTTCCGCCATAGAAGCTACGCAAAAAAAAAAAAAAAAAAAAAAAAAAAAAAAAAAAAAAAAAAAAAAAAAAAAAAGACAACAACAACACTTCTAATGACGACTCCGGTCGGAGAAAGAAATAGAAAAAAAAGAAAAAAGAAAAAAAAAAGAGGGGGGATCAATCAACAGAAGAAAGCATAGGAGAATACCGGGAAAAGATGAGCCGCTAAAGATTTTAACCAACACAGGCATGGCAGAAAGTAGCTAAATAATCACCATCTCTTCTAAAAACGAAAATTCCATCCCCACCTTCGAAAACCATAGTGATCTATAGTAACAATCTCATACATCACATGAGAGCGAATAAGTGGTCAACCATAAGAATGCAGCATGAGTATTGATAAGAAACTAAAGGGCTTCCGTCACATCGCCTCTTATCGTATTCTACGCATTGCTCACAGGACAAATACCATTGCCGAAATAAGGGCCACCTCCGCGTGGGTAAATTTAGCCGTGATACGATCACAATCAACATACAGTGGAAGCCTAAAAAGAACGGGGGTCCGAAAAATGCGAGCCGTTCAATCGACGGCTCATGGCATGTTAAAAAACCCAGTAGGAGAAGGAATACTAAAACTCCGGAATAACAGGACCTTCCCGCTCAAATGCGTAACGGTCTCCGGACCAGAAGGATAACCTCCAGCCGACAACAGGGGAGCAAGTCAACGTTATAATTCACCCGGGATACCCGGAACAAAATGCGAATGACAGAAGAAATCATGTGAGTTGCTTAAGTACAACCTAAACGTATTTACTTGGTACCTAGCGGACAGGACGGACGTCACGTGAACACCGCTCGGGCAAGCGAAAAAAAATGCACTTTGGCTGGACAAAAGAACCAAGGTGAGATGCAAAAAAGAAGCAAGGCAGAGTAGTTGAGAAACTAAAGAAAAATACACGCGTAAAAATTCACGGATTGGAACGAGGCATCTCACAAACAAATCCGCAGAAAAATCACTATAAACAACAGTACCAATAAAGGAGGTACCAGCCACCTACCTCGCGGCCACAAAGGTGTGGCGCGTAAAGTAGCAGAAAGGAAGGCTAAGCAATTGCTGACCTACCCCCGCCAAACGTAGCTCGAGAGACCCAGAAATCAACTACACGCCAACAGAAAGCCAACGTTGGATTTGATACGGCTAAAGCATAAAGTGGACGTCGAAAAAAAAAAAAAAAAAAAAAACGGAGCGATGGATTTTATTCACGGACGGATCATCTTAAATAAATAATCCCGGTGCTGAATTAATAATTACCAATCCGAAAGGAACAAAGCTTAATTATGTTCCATGGATCAGTCTCGGGGTAATTAATAAAGTACAAAAAGTTTTGCTATCATATTAAGAAAATCAATTCTGGATGAAAGGAAACAGTCCTAAAAGGCTCGCTGGAAGTGGTGTACTCTTTGGCCGACACGAGCCTTATGACAAATTAAACACATCGTCCGAACTCACTGGAAGAGGTGTACTCTTTGGCCGACAAGGGCTGGAACGCCGGATCACTCGCAAACAGTGTTAAGCAGGAAGAATATGGGAAAAGACAAAATGTGTTCCTTCCCGAGACGTTGAAAAGACAAGACAACATACTTTATGTCAGTTCCAACAAGACTGGAAGACACTCCAACTACAAGTCTAGGCACGTGCCTACATGCTAAGGACTCAGGCAAAGCCACTGTTCACACGTGAAACAACAGTCAATCCTCCTCTATAAAAGTTTATCATAACGAAGGAAGACGCAATTAATCCCACAAAAACAATAAAGACGTTCAACACAAAGCATAATACAGAGTATCATAGCGAGGGAATTCACAATAACCACCCAAGAGAAGTTGAAGATGTTATCAATAACAAAACGTCATTTGCTGATGATCATCTTTTATATACTTAGAGTTAATTCAAGCATGCACTCACATATTATGTGGGATAGCAGGCGGCGTCAGAACCAAGAAGGTCATCTCGCGGCCCAGACCTGTTCTTAAATGACTACTAATAGCAGTTAGTCGTTCTTAAATGACGAGTAATAACCCTAAAGCATAATGCTATACAAATCCCATTCATCAAAACACCCCTCCATAACGTCCTCGAGCGTCCTTTTGAGCAATATGGTGAATTTCAAACCGTTCTTGGGCCGAAAGGCGTCTCATCCGCTCACCATCCATCCTGCCATTACAAGCATTCCCTATACCACTGACTTGGACCAGAAAAAAGCTCACCTGGACCATGCGGTCCAGAGTAACGGCTTTTATTTTCAAAGGCCGCATGAACAACGAAAGCCTCACAACCAACAAGGTTCTCGTTGGCCATCAAAGTGGTAAAAATAAGGAATGTTTAATGGTTGATCAACATGAAAACCATGGGAAGGAAGGCAGGAGATAATAGGGGCATGGAAGAGAGAGATGGATTGGGGAAGAGCACACGTTGCTAGGGATAGGTACAAACCGTACATCGAGGGAAATTATTTGCTTAAAGTTGCCTCCGATTATCAAAAGCCTCCCTACAACGTCAATCAACAAAGGATGAAAATGATGCCTTTATCCTTGTTGCCACCCAACTTGTAAGCTGGAACATGCGCTTACGAATTGGGTTAAATGTAACTAACGGATGACTGGTAAGGATACTCCACCAAACCTTACCGCCATTTAGACCAGCAAGGAAAACCTGGTCCGTAACCCTAGTCATCGGAACAACCTTGACCCGCCATCGGAACTTGCTTATGTGCGGGAATCATCTTGTCCAGTTTATTGACTAGGGTGCAGACAGAAGATCAAGCACTACCTTGATCCACCATCGGCACTTGCTTTCACACGGAAATTAGCTTGACCAACTTGTTGATTAGGGGCAGCAAGTACCATCTGGCGTTTGCAAGGCTAAACATTATGGAATGGAAGCACCAAGAAACAGTGGGAATAAGCCAAAAGACCAAGACAGAAATCAACTTCTGCAAGCACGAAACATACACAAATTTCAAGCACTACCTGATATTTCCAAGTCTGAAGATCGCGGAACGGAAGTACTAAGTAAAAGGCGCGTATAAGTTAAAAGACCAAGACGGAAATCAACTTCCGCAAGCATGGCCTATATGCAAAATTCAAGAAGTGTTACAACTGTAAAAAACAGGGAGTCTACTCATGCGGACCCAGCAGTAGTTATTTGTATTCAAAATCCCCTTATTGTATTATTTTATTTAAAAAAAAATGGAGATTAGCTACCTTCACTAAGTTTACTCTAACAAGTTTTCAATATTTACTTTGCAAAGTCAATTACATATGTGAATAAGACGAGCACACACTAGGGCATGACCCAAGAATGTTATTCCGCATAACAAAAGGATGAGTAGTCTAACAATTCACTCAAAGTACATAAGAGATATTGCAAACCCGGTACCGGGAGAATAACCCACAAATATTCAATTAAGACTTAAAAAACGTATCAGTACGTCTTTTAAACAATAGCAAAGCACAAATCATAAGTGTAAAAGGCCGCACAAAAGTCACACATGACCAAGGCACAAAATGAAAACATGTTTCCAAAACATAAGTATCGCCCATTACAAAAAGACCACAAGTGGCTATGGCATATAAAACAAGTTACTTGTACAAAACATGCGAAAGAGTATGTTCAACTACAAATAGCCGTTCAAAAAAGACCACACACGGTCACGGCATAAGACAGTTACAAAACCTAACCTGTGTGACCTTGCTCCAGAGTGGTCTCAATTTCTTTCTTCTCAAAATCAATTGAAGGAAAGAAAGAAGTAGCGCCTCCGCCATTATCCATGTCCACTATCTCATAATCATAAGTTGAGAGGGGTCCGACAGACACAGTAGAAGCAAAAGTTGTTGATAAAGAAGTGGTAGCCACGACAGCGGCTGGCTCATTCTCAGGAATGGCTACCATGGTTAATGAAACCTCAGTAAATAAAGGCCTAACCATGGAGGTGAGAACATCAACAAGGGCAGGTATGTGCGCAACAATGTTCTCCTTTATCTTCTCAACCCTTTGGAGAGCAACACTTAAAGAAGAAGACAAAGGAGCATCACCAATAACCAAGCTATCTTCAGCATTATATAGTGGGAAAACAAGCTGCTTCGGATTAGGCTACAAATCAGCCATTGCGGGAACGTCCGCAAGTGGACCTTCAAGACGGTGAAGATCCATAATGCCTCCAATACCGGCATCCATATGCGCTGTCAAAGTAGCCAACAAAGGAAACTCGACATCACGAAGCATTTGCAACGCAGAATCATGATCTGCTTCCGCCGAAGGATTATGAGTAGCAACGTCCAAAAGATTAAAACCTGCCTTACCATGCTCAATACCAGCCGCCAATCCATCATGCATACCCTTCATCACAGCACAACTCAAAGCTCCCCCTAAAGTCGCACGGTATTCCAGAGAATTAAGGCATTTATTAACAACGAGCTTCATACCATGCATCAACAGCCACCGCCGACTAGATACAACAGTAAGAAGATGAGGATACAATGTCTCGACAAGTTGCAACGCTACCTTTACCAGATCAGCTTCTAACTTAGCCACTCTGCTTACAACATCACTCATCTGAGCATCCTGGGTCCTCTCAAACTATCCAATGTAACTTTAAACACGTGCACCTACAGCAAAGGAAAACATAAAACTGATCAATATATAAACAAAATAAAAAAGAGGAAGGAGAAAGACAAAAGTACAAGAGATATGCGAAGTGTCCAAAAAACTCAAAAATGTATACCTGGTCCGCAAGACCCTTGTTCTGAGACTCACTGGTAGCAATAGTGGCATTCAAATCCGCAAGCTCGCGTTCCTTGCCATCTACGAAAGATTGAAGCTCTACCACCCTTGTTGAAAGAGAATCCCGTTCCTTCTCAAGAACATAATTCTGCTCCCTCAAAGAATTCATTTCAGCAGCATGAGAACTCTCCACGGACTTCGGAACGAAAACTTGATCATGAAGAAGAAGCGCCTCCGCAGCCTCAGCCTCAACAAGGGCTAACTTAGCCTTTAGCCTTGTAATTTCCCCATCCTTCTCCTCACATTGAGCAGCTAGCTTTTTCCTCTCCATAATATTATGCTCAGTCTGCATCCACAGCTCGGCACCCAACACCGTCTAGCGGGCCGTACCGACATTAAATTCAGTAAACAGTTGGTCATACTCCATGCCACGGACATAGGCAAAATGATGGGGTGGAGCAAAATGGTCAATCATATGGTGACACTCCGCATGGTCATTGAGGATGTACCCTCCGAACGGGTCGAAGGACACCCTTTCGAGCCTGTACGAAGCCTTCTCTTCGAAGGCCTAGGTTAATCTCCTAAAACGTTTCATTGGCGTAAAACCATTCATCTATGAAGTGGTTACCAAATGGGAATCCGCCAATCGAAGCCCTAAGCCCTTCGGGGTATCTCCTTCGAAGGAACTAGAATGGCAAACCATCTTGACCTGGTCACACCCACGTTCCCTCTTCCTGGGTCATAAAGCCCGAGCGGTTACCACAAATCATGGGGCGCCCCCATGATCTCCGAATTATGTGCAAGAGCTCTCTAAGGCCTATTTCCTCCCTTATAAATAGCTTAGACAGGCAAGAACAATGGTATGCAAACTCGACTCTTTCAATTTACTATAAACTTATCATAACACATACTTATTCGCACGCCGGAGGTGGTTCGCAGGGTCCAACCCCTGCGCAATCACTTAACGTAGTGTCTTAGTATTTCTTATTTCAGGTTAAGAACAAGCTTAGCGCAACCTCAACACCCCATATATCCTTTGATCATCATCGAAGGCCTGGTCGTGCAATTTATTGTACAATCGGTGGCGCCATCCGTGGGACCGCTACAATTGGTCTCGTTATTTCCAAGCTTATAACCAACCAACTACTTTCACTATATATCCGGCATGGATCAAGGGAGAGAAGATACTCCCCCTCCGGGTTTCTCGACCTTGGCGCCAATACCAATTAATGACTCCAACAACCTTCCCCCATTAACCGCTTCCACGTTCACAACACGTTCTCACCCAGAAATAACACCCAACCATCATGCTTCGACATCAGTCAATCCGGAGCCTGTTATTAGCCCTGCCTTTGTCGAAGCCAACCATCAAGTGATGACTATGAGGAAGAGATAAAAATGGAGCCTAGGCCTCCGACGCAAGAAGCAACACTCTCGGCCCTAAGGATAGGGTCACCAGTTGGTCGAAGGCCAAGTAGAAGGTCCGTTGGGTTCGAAGGAGTCCCGGAGAGGGCTCCGACTAGGAGAGAAGGAGCGGTTGCCGAAAGTTCCAATGGGAGGAGCCAACGAAGGGAAGAGACGGGGGTGAATCTACCTTCGTTGTTAGCAGCTCATCTTGGGAGAACTGAAACAAGGGTTCCGTTGCAGCCTTCTTACGCATTAGGCGTAGAAGGCAATCCACCTACAATTAATATGGGAGGAAATCTTCCTCCCAATGGTATGTACCCCTCGTTCCAAACTCAGTCTTATCCTCAAGGTTTATATCCTCCAGTAAATGGGCAGCCTAGTAACCCAAGTCTCCTTCAACCTTATGGGAGCATACCCTTTGGGCATCCTACGGTATACCCTCCGTATGCCATGGGAAACGGTTATCCGTTCGGCATGAACACATCTTATCAGTCCCACCCTAGCCAAACTCCTATGGGAGTACCCCCAAACCATAATCTATATAATGTTGTTCCTATGTATGCACCACCCTATAATTGCCTATATTCGGACCCCATGGGTTCGGCTACACCCTTCGTTAGGTGGATAGAAGACTACCCATTGCCTGATGGTTTAAAAATGCCTTCGCATATTGGGACTTATGATGGGAAGGGGGATCCAGACAATTTGTTACATTTGTTTGAAGGGGCCATTAAGATGCAAAAGTGGGTCATGCCGTAGCCTGTCACATGTTCACATATACCCTACGGGATTCTGCCCGTATTTGGTGGAATGGGCAAAAGCCTGGCCGCATTGTCAACCTCGACGATCTCAAGGCTAAGTATCGATCACACTTCAGTCAGCATAAGAAGTTCACAAGGACCCATCTGACGGTGCAAAACATTAAACAAAAGGAGAACGAAAGCACAAGGGCTTTCGTCACTAGGTACACCGATGAAACTTTGCAGATTTTGGGTCTACATGAAGATCAGCGTATCTCTGGCTTCGTACATGGCCTGCGAAATCGAAGCTTGGTGGAATTCTTGTCCACTGACCTTCCCACAACTTACAAGGGGTTAATGGAAAAGACATATACTTAGATTGAAGCAAAGAAAGTATCTACTAATGGTGCTCCGATCGACAGAGAAAAGTTTTCGAAGCATGCTACGTGGGAAGGATAAAAAAAAAGGAACAAAAATAGAGACAGGTTTTCTCCGTACAACAAAGGTCCCAACCACGGTTTGCTTGGAAACCTAACTAAGTCTCCAAAGGAAATACTTGCAATGGAGAGGGCTGCTAAAGCTTTCGAAGCACCCCCTCGCATGACAAGCAAGGGTAAAAATAGGGATACAAGCAAGTATTGTCACTTCCATGAAGACTATGGTCATGATACGAACAGTTGCAGGGAGCTAAAGAAACAGATAGAAGAAGCTGTAAAGTCCGGGCAATTGGCACATTTGGTGAAGGGTATTTGATTGTGTGGTTTTGCGACCTTACAACAGGTTTTACCTCTCGAGGTATCTCAAGAGGCTTACAACCCCACCAGGCAGTGTACCTGACCGATGTAGTATAGTGTAGTGGTAAGTACGGGGGATTGATCGTTCTCCACAGGGAATAGTGTTCGTTAGGTGTGAAAGGCTACTCTAATTAGGTCTAAGGGTTGAGGAAGATTCTTTTTGTATTTTTATATTATTTATGAAAGCAAGTAAAATCTCGGTTTTGAAGGAGTGGGCGGAATTAGTTGCTAGTCAACTAACCCAAATTACTACGAATGCAAATAAAATAAATAACTGAAAATAAAATGTGGTGAGAAACTTATGTGTAGAGAAATGTGTTTACTTAGATTTCCTTACTCCCTAACTATCTTTTACCGGTTAATTAGTGTGTATTAGTTGCGTGGATGACGGGTGTATTCCTTAATACCATTCGTGGGGTGGCGTACTTACTTCCCCAACTCTACAAGCTCCTACTTCACTCCTATGTCGAGCCGGCTAGGAAGCTCCTAACATGGGATCACTAGAATTCGCTTGTGCATTAAATACAACCATAAAAACCTTTAGTACGCATTTGGTTCATGTTTCTTAAGACGTTCAAGCAAGTTACCGAATAGGAAGTTAGCCAGTTTTCTTAAGCCTAACATAGATAAACAATCATCCAATACAACTAACAACACACTAACAACCAATAATCAATAGCTAGGTTTCATTAGATCTAAGCAAACACAAGATAAATTTAGCCTAACATGTTAAACAAAAGACAAGAATAAGATAGAATCAAACAACACATAGACATATTGAATGATTAATTGATAACTTATCTTTCAATGAAACATGGAAGATCTCAAGGCAAAAAGCCCTGAAAAAGATGCTAAAATCGTCTTAGGGTTTTCTCCCAAAACTCCACACACTAAGCTCTCCCTTAATGACAAAAAATTAGAAAACTATATATAGATTTTTGGATCTGACGGCGTCACCTTATGGAGTGTGACGCCGTCACCTCGCCGCTTTTAGGGTTCCCGGATGACCTTCTTGACGCCGTCCCTCTTTAGCTTCTCAAAAATCCATTCTGGCTTATCAAGGCTTGACGCCGTCTAACCATGAACGTGACGCCGTCCCCTTATGATTTAAGCCGTGACGCCCTTGATTAAGTTAAAGCGTGACGCCGTCAGAATTCACATGCTATTTTCACTGGCCCGTCATGAGTAAATTTCACGTCCAACTTTTCTTGCCAAGGCATGACGCCGTCCAGAGTAAAGTCTGACGCCGTCAAGAGTAACTTTTAGCCGATTTTTGAGACTTTGCCGTTTTCTTCACTTTAATGTTCCAAAAACGTCCAAAATGCCTCCTTTTCCAGATTTCTCCTCAAAAGTACCTAAAATGACAAAAGGAACGATTTAGGGCGATATTTGATCAAATAAATACGATTTAGGGCTTAAATGACCCCTTAAAAGCGGTACACTTTTCGCTTCATCAAATACCCTTACACTTGAGATTTGCTTGTCCTCAAGCAAATGTGCTTTTATTCAAATTAAAATACAAGTTAGGGGTCATTTAATGCTAACATAAAAGTAATTACAACAAATAATCGTTCCACTTCAATCATAATAAGCACGGAGATTACACACTAGCACCTCACAAGTAGTGTTTAGATACTCACATCTCTCAAGTGTCATCAAAATAAATCTCATAAATGAAAACGGATAATATCTCTCACTACCTGTCATAGCAAATAGATTACCATAGGCTTGGGAAAGGATCGAAAACCTCCTCCACTAGGCGTAAGCACCTAAGATAAACTATCAAAGAGGGCTTTTAAATGGGTTATAACGTTAGGTGTAGGGAAAAGGAAAACACGGTTTTGTTGGATAAAGGATATTTTACTGGTGGCGAGTTAAAAATCTTGATCAATTACATGTACTATACAATGTTGCTAAGCCAAGACTCGACTCGATCTTAAGCTAGAAACGAAATAACAAAATAACAAAAACATAAAATATACATAAAATAAAACGGGATGGTAGTCCGTATGTTTTTTTCTATTTTTCTTTTTCTCATTTTTTTTGTATTTTTTTTTTTTTTTTTTTTTTTTTTTTTTTTTTTTTTTGCATACACTTTTGCCCTACCATCCAAAATAATACATCATAGGGGCATTGCATCCCCCTTACACTTGAACTTTTACATAACTTTACAAATACTAATCTAACGACTCGAATTAAGATAATTGAAAAACTTGGAGTACTTTTAAAATATTTAGCACATATGGGGGTAATAAATGATGTTCTTCCCCATTACTCCATTACACTAGTACTTTACCCATGAGTCCCAATCGTCCCAAAACAATATGTACAAGGATATGACTCGACTTAGCAACCATGTAATCAATTAGATAATTAACTTGGGTTTAAACAAATGTTGTAACAATAATGCACTAAAGATGAGTGCATACAAGGTAGGCTAAGGCGATTTGGGTGTACATTTAAGTGGGGTGTAAACAAATTCTTCCTTTAAGTAAAATGCTTAAAGGTCGAAACGAAAAGATAGGCTCTGAGGGGTGTACTAGGGGTATCGTGTACTAAAAATGAGTACAACGCAAAGGGGTGTGGGGGAATTACTTGACCAATGTAGCCAACGTAATTATAACAAAAACACAGGTGTAAAACAAATGGGTTAATCCTAATGCCTCTTATCATGTAGTAAATCTAACTACACGAATGTAGTCTCACTTGTGGCCTTGGAATGGTCCTAACGCAAGTTCTAGAATCTAAGTGCTACCGGTACACACATCATAGCAAAAATGCTTTTCCTACCAATTCTAGGGGCAAACCTCACATATTTGGGGTGGAAAATTTTTTAGTGGTACGGTTTTTGTGCTAGTCATATAACTCCTATCCGTGAGATGCTCATTAAGATCAAAGTTTCACTCCTAAATGTTGTAAAAAATTTTAAATTTGGCACTAAAATTGTCTTAACAAGTATTTCTCTCAGTTTTATTACACATCTACTATTAAACAAACAAAAATCAAGCGTAATAGCATTCTCTAAAATCGTACTTTTACCCTCCCCTTACACTTAAGATGAACATTGTCCCCAATGTTCAAATAACAAGATGTAAAAGCATAAAGTAAAAGAATGAAATCAAATACTCCCCTGATTCGTTCGGTGGATAATGAAATTACACGGTTAAATCTTCCTCCAAAGAGAATGTTGAAACTCCATGACTAATGCATCGCCATAAGCTTGATTCCATAAACATCTCCTTGTCCAAAATAACCTGTTAAACCTGAGAAAACAAACACGAAAACCTGCATAACATCGGCGGGAAAAATCTATATATAAGGATATAATGCTTGTGGACTGATAATTTTGCAGATTCCTGGAGATTATAAGTTGGAGATTTAATAAAAACTTTTTATGAAAACAAAACTTTCAAAAATTTCTGGAAATTAAATCTGACGCCGTCAGGTTATAACCCCTGACGCCGTCAGAAATGACCTGACAAAAATTTTCATTTTAAGTTTCCGGAAAATTTCTGGAAAAACCTTTACATTACTTCCTGGAAATCCTGCAAAACATCATTATGACTCGATACAAGCATTTGACTCAAACACACTCTAATATGTATGCTAATTTATTATTATTACGATTCATGTTAATTTGTGTTCTAATAAACCGATTTAGATTTCCCTTACACTTATCTTTTGCAAAATACCTTTATATGTAGTTAAGACGAAGTTAAAAACAAAATAAAGCATTTTCACAAATTAGTTTTGAACATGAATCAATACTAATAAAAATTAAACACACATACGGAAACAAATAAAAACAAACAAACAAACAAATAAACACACAAAGCAAATAAAGCTTATAACGCTTGGGTTGCCTCCCAAGAAGCGCTTGTTTTTGTTCGAGTCATGAGCCTGACTCTACCCTTATTTAACGGAAATAGGGGAGGTTTTCCCTACACTTAGGATTAAGTGTGGGTGAAAGTAGCGATACACACCGACTCGGTATGAGTATGCCACGTGAGGAAAGAGTGGTGGATGAATTATATGCTCAAAGATGTGGGATCCAATCATCATAACCTTACTTAGTTCAATTGGGTCAATGGGTGAATTGAAGTTTTCTCCTAGAAAGGGATCATCTTCTATCAACTTCGAGAGATTCCTAGTTGGGAATCCATCTTGACCTAATAAACCCGGTTTAAACCCATAATGTTTCTTGTGATCAATCATGAATGGGTGATGTAAGTATGTAAGGTCATGGTTCACTCCTATGTTAGCTTCCTCTCTACAAGGCTTAGAGTCTACTACCTTAATCTTAACATTACCCGGACTACATGGTTTTGGTTTAGGCTCCGGTTCATCAAAACTAGGAACTTCCATAGAACTAAAAGAAAGGTTATGACTACAAGTATTCAAACCTATTTCTTCTAGTTTTGTTTCTTCCAAAGGTTCTACTTCAATTGGGGTTCCTATAGTCCCTTCTACTTCTTCCGGGTAAGTCACGGGCGGTGTGTATGCCTCGAATGATGGTAGGACTTGTGGGGCACTTGGTGGGCTTATGTTACTTACCTCATCATTCCTTACGTCAAGCTCACCTATATCCTCATCATGCGTTTTAGTAGGATCTAACCCTAACATTTTCCCAAGTATCTCAAGTGCTTCTCCAGGCATCTCAACTTCTATGTCCAAATCATACGGATCATCCTCAATATTCTGACTGCTATATTCAAACTGCCTAAAAGATTCATCATGTGTTTCTTGAGATTCGACGTCATCAATCACAAAACCTAGGTCTTTTTGATCAATGTGATCATGTTCGGCTAAATCCTCCGTCATATCAAGGTCACCTATGTGTTTGTTTTGTAATATGGCATTACATGACATCCACTTAGGTATCTCAACACTAACATATTCATCCCCAAACAAACTTGTTTCATGATCCTCGAAATTTGTGGTCAATTGACTTGTACTAACGTTTGTTGGGTTGTCTACTATATAATAATATTGGGCACACTCTTCAATAGCTTCCCATGCTTTCTCAGCACTTAATTCCCTAATATCCCTGCCGGCAATATGGTAAATGTCCCTTTGGGCATGTCGGTCGACATGATTGTAAAAGATTTGAGTTAGGGACCAAAAATCGAAGTTATGATGAGGGACTTTTTGGAGTAAATATTTAAAACGAGTCCATGCATCATAGAGAGGTTCATCTTTATGTTGTTTAAACATCAAGATGTCATATGGAGTGGGTGAATTACGTGGCTGGTAGTATGGTGGATTCGCGTTCTCCATAATGGTGAACGGAAGAGTCAATGGAAATTACGAACAAACACACAAAGAAAATAGATAGACTAAAGAAAACCTAGAAAAAGAAAATAAAAATCTCACTAGAAAGGAATCTAGTGAGTAGACCTATAAAATAAAAATTCAACCTAAACAATAACTATTCCCCGGCAGCGGCGCCAAAAACTTGATTGCGTGGTTTTGCGACCTTACAACAGGTTTTACCTCTCGAGGGATCTCAAGAGGCTTACAACCCCACCAGGCAGTGTACCTGACCGATGTAGTATAGTGTAGTGGTAAGTACGGGGGATTGATCGTTCTCCACAGGGAATAGTGTTCGTTAGGTGTGAAAGGCTACTCTAATTAGGTCTAAGGGTTGAGGAAGATTCTTTTTGTATTTTTATATTATTTATGAAAGCAAGTAAAATCTCGGTTTTGAAGGAGTGGGCGGAATTAGTTGCTAGTCAACTAACCCAAATTACTACGAATGCAAATAAAATAAATAACTGAAAATAAAATGTGGTGAGAAACTTATGTGTAGAGAAATGTGTTTACTTAGATTTCCTTACTCCCTAACTATCTTTTACCGGTTAATTAGTGTGTATTAGTTGCGTGGATGACGGGTGTATTCCTTAATACCATTCGTGGGGTGGCGTACTTACTTCCCCAACTCTACAAGCTCCTACTTCACTCCTATGTCGAGCCGGCTAGGAAGCTCCTAACATGGGATCACTAGAATTCGCTTGTGCATTAAATACAACCATAAAAACCTTTAGTACGCATTTGGTTCATGTTTCTTAAGACGTTCAAGCAAGTTACCGAATAGGAAGTTAGCCAGTTTTCTTAAGCCTAACATAGATAAACAATCATCCAATACAACTAACAACACACTAACAACCAATAATCAATAGCTAGGTTTCATTAGATCTAAGCAAACACAAGATAAATTTAGCCTAACATGTTAAACAAAAGACAAGAATAAGATAGAATCAAACAACACATAGACATATTGAATGATTAATTGATAACTTATCTTTCAATGAAACATGGAAGATCTCAAGGCAAAAAGCCCTGAAAAAGATGCTAAAATCGTCTTAGGGTTTTCTCCCAAAACTCCACACACTAAGCTCTCCCTTAATGACAAAAAATTAGAAAACTATATATAGATTTTTGGATCTGACGGCGTCACCTTATGGAGTGTGACGCCGTCACCTCGCCGCTTTTAGGGTTCCCGGATGACCTTCTTGACGCCGTCCCTCTTTAGCTTCTCAAAAATCCATTCTGGCTTATCAAGGCTTGACGCCGTCTAACCATGAACGTGACGCCGTCCCCTTATGATTTAAGCCGTGACGCCCTTGATTAAGTTAAAGCGTGACGCCGTCAGAATTCACATGCTATTTTCACTGGCCCGTCATGAGTAAATTTCACGTCCAACTTTTCTTGCCAAGGCATGACGCCGTCCAGAGTAAAGTCTGACGCCGTCAAGAGTAACTTTTAGCCGATTTTTGAGACTTTGCCGTTTTCTTCACTTTAATGTTCCAAAAACGTCCAAAATGCCTCCTTTTCCAGATTTCTCCTCAAAAGTACCTAAAATGACAAAAGGAACGATTTAGGGCGATATTTGATCAAATAAATACGATTTAGGGCTTAAATGACCCCTTAAAAGCGGTACACTTTTCGCTTCATCAGTATTGATTGTACAATAAATTGCACTACCAGGCCTTCGATGATGATCAAAGGATTTATGGGGTGTTGAGGTTGCGCCAAGCTTATCTTTAACCTGAAATAAGAAATACTAAAACACTACGTTAAGTGATTGCGCAGGGGTTGGACCCTGCGAACCACCTCCGGCGTGCGAGTAAGTATGTGATATGGTAAGTTTGTAGTAATTTGAGAGAGTTAAGTTGGCATTACCATGATTATGGCCCGTCTAAGCTATTTATAGGGGAGAAATAGGCCTTAGAGGGCGGTTGCACTTGATTCGGAGATCATGGGGGCGTCCCATGAAATGTGGTAACCGCTAGGGCTTTGTGGCCCACGATCTCCTCCTTGGCGGGAAAGCCTAAGGGAAGAAGGAACGTTGGTGTGACCAGGTCAAGGTAGCTCTCCGTTGTAGTTCCTTCGAAGGAGATACCCCGAAGGGCTTAAGGCTTCGATTGGCGGCTTCCCAACTGGTAACCACTTCATAGATGAATGGTTTTACGCCAATGAAATGTTTTAGGAGATTAACCTGGGCCTCCGAAGAGAGGGCTTCGCACAGGCTCGAAGGGGAGTCCTTCGACCCGTTAGGAGGGTACATCATCAAGCCCCCAGTCGAAAGTGATATATACGTACGAGTTTATATTGCATTCGACTCAAAAAAATGAACATATACTCTATCTTTCTTGCCACAAAAACATACGACAAAAAAGATAAGCATTTAACTGAATTCCGCATTAAATGCGACTTCATGATTATCCGCCCACTTGCGTGACAGCCATAATGGCTATGTTTTCGGAAATTGTAAAACGTCTTTTCAAAATTTTACCATCCGTTTGAAGTCCGCTTACATGTCAAGGATAAAATAACACGTGTACGGTCAGGATCAAAGATACGATTGGTATTTAAACCCTTAGGACGGTAAACCCTAGCTTACTTTCACCTTCCGCCCAAAATACACATACACCGTACTGTGTTCTTGTGCTTCCGTTGAAACGAAAGGTAAAAATTCTATCATTCCTCTTTGATTTCTTACTTTTTTAATAGCGACATGAGTATGGCTGCAAAGAGAATAATTAGGCAACAAACATGTAGCTTGTCTAATGAAGCACTATCCGACTTTCTTCATGATTATCCCATACCCACAGAATTCAAAATCATGCTTCCGAGCAAAAAACAAAATATTTTTGATGCTCCCCCTGGATATGTAGGCTTATACGTGCATGCATTTACTCAGACAAACTTTAGGATACCCATACATCCTCTGATTTTGGAGTTTTTGCAATATTACAAAGTTCATATTTCAAGGTTGAATCCATTTGGCCTGGCCAAGTTGACCACATACATTGTCATGTGCAAAGCATATGGCTATGAGCCCACACTAACTGTGCTTAGGGGCTTTGTCAACCTGTATCCTGGCGGGGATTGGATAACCATTGCTAAAAGGGGTGAACATGATGTGCCATATCTAGTGACCAAACCCTTTTCAAACATCAGAAATTGGAAAGGCCAGTTTTTCTATGTTGAGAGCACAATCATACCACCTGAGTATCCAGCTTTGCTTGATGAAGCATATATGTTTGATGTGAAAAGGTTCAATGACCCATTACCTTATGAAGTAAGAAGCAGTCCTATGTACCAGCGTCTTGCACGTCATCCAGTCGATGTCCAAACGTTCCCTGAGCCAATCTTGTTTATGGCGGTCATTATGGACCGTTGGGAAGGGTCTCCATCAAAGCCTGAAATAATGTGTGAAGGACAGAGTATGTACATTCCCATTTAAATAAAACAAATAACTTATCTCCTGATATTTATCTATTTTCTTTTGTTGTTGCAGGAATGGCATTCAGGAACTTTGTTATGTCAGGAGGTGCTAAGGAAGTCAGCTTTATTGTTGCTAGGGAGAAGAGCAGGGAGAAACAGTATGCTGAGCTAGAGTCCAAGTGTGATGCGGCCATGGCGGACTTTGAGAAGAACCCTCGGTATGAAGCCCTTCGGGACAAGATTGATAGCCTCAAAGAACAACTTAAAGAGTCGCAAAGCAAACTAAAGATGGAGGAGGCTGAGATTTCTGGGTATAAGACACAAGTCGCTGCACTTGAGTTGAAATGCACTGGCCTTGAAGCCGAAAGACCCAAGTTGGTAAAGTAGGAGATCAAGCTTTGTCAAGATATGGATGGGTTAAAACTCGAGTGCAAGAGCTTAAAAAAGGATAGGGCTGAGGTGGTGTCGAAGGTTGTCCCTTACGTTGCTATGGAGTTGTACCATAGTGATGACGTGGGAGCTGTTGTGGGAAAGCTGGTGAACGTGGCCATATTCTATGGTAAGTGCACGACGTTGGAGGAAATCGCCGAAACCAAGAAAACAGTGGTGTTGTCGGAGGTATCTTACTATCGTCCGAATTCTAAGCAAGAATATAATGATGCTGGTAACGCGTACACTACAGCAGAGTAACCTTTCCTTGCCGAAGCAACAAAAGACCCCTCAGCCTCCATTAAAGATCTCCTATCCAAGAAGCCAAGGAAAATATAGCCTCCTTCTCCAACCAAGAGAACCCCATCTATGAAGCCTCCATCTCCATCTCACCAAGAGGATCCAAATTCCTCAAAAAATGCATGAAGGTTGCCATGTTGGCATTAATTTGGTCTTAAGGGTGGCATGTACCCTTTAAACAATTTCCTGTGATGTTTGATTAGGCATGTGCCTAAATCTTTGAACAATTTATCTTTCCTTCTGGGCTTCGACCCATATTCCAGACAATTTTTTGATGTTTAATATTGGCTATGACTGTGTCTAGCCTTATGAATGCCAGTATAGGAGACTGTGTTCCGCTTTTGATGTCATGCTTGTCTTCTCTTACGCTTATGTATAAACGTAAATATACAACCTAAGGTTATGACCTTATTGTGTGTATTTTGGGCCAAGATTTTAAGCAATCGTATAGTTTGACTGCGACAGAGGGTCGTGACCCACTCCGTCTTTATCCTTAATATGCAAAGGGCTTAGAATACCCTAAGTCTTGTAGGAAAGTTAATGTGAATTGTAATGGATGTTATTTGTATACAAGACATGTGTCCTGCTTCATCCTTCGACATTGAAACTTGTAAAGTACTTGGCTGAGCAAATCTTTGTTGTATAGAATGAAACAAGAGATTTTGAGGGAAATATTTTATATCATTAATTGGGTAGGGAAAATTACATCATTTTAAAAAATGAACAAGCTAAATGCTTTAAAAGTAGTAAGTCTTGTATGTAAAACTTACGAAGGTTTCCAGCCTTTATCCATGACATTTTTTGTTCAGCATATGCTTTGTTGCCGCAGCCTTCCGATATGACGTTGGGTCTTTCGAATGTAGGCCCTAGCTTTGCTTGTGCTGCTTTATTCGAAGGACATATTCCTATATGCCCGCAGGACTTGGGGTAGTTCATCTACCCACTCATGCTGGTATTGCCCTAACCTTATCTCGATTTCAATGACAATGTCCCTGTCAACACAAGTGAACATTTGCTTTATGTTTAGGCCTTCGCAGAAAGATGGGAATACCCCTTCGGCAAATTGCTTCCCTTTATAGGAGGTGATGATTATTGATGCCAAAGGTTTGGCCTCGACCCATTTGGTGAAGTAGTCTATGGCTATTACCAAGAATTGTACCCCTCCGGGAGCTACTGCTAGAGGTCCGATTATGTCGAATCCCCATTGGCCGAAAGGCCTTGCTGATGTGATAAAAGTCACGTCGTGCTCTAATGGTCTTTGAACATTTGAATGTATCTGACATGCCGCACATGTTTGTATCATTTCAGTTGCGTCTTCCAGTATGGATGGCCAATAATATCCCAACCTCGCTATTTTCGAGGCAATGGAGCGAGGGCCTGCGTGCATTCCGCAAGATTCCTTATGAACATTATAGATAATGCTCGAAGCCTGCTTCAATCCCACACAACGAAGCCATGGAGATGAGAAAGACCTTTTGTAGAGATCAACCCCCACAAGTCTGTATTGGGGAGCCTTAACCCTGACCCTTCGTGCTAGTTTTTGATCATCAGGCAGAATACCACTTATCAGGTACACCTTTATTGAAGTCATCCAGTTGGAGCTTTTGTCAGATGCTTCGCCTTGTATCATTGACCTATGGGCCAAGACTTCCACAAAAACCTCTTACGTTAGATGAGCAACTGCCGTCGAAGCTAGCTTGCTCAAGGCATCCGCTTTCTTGTTTTGGTTTCTGCGAACATGTGCTATCTTATAGGATTCGAAACCCTGAAGAAGCTCCTTAGCTTTACCAAAATACTGTTTAAGGGTGGGCTGCCTTGCCTTATGAGAGCCCTTGATTTGGTTGGCGACTAGCTGCGAGTCCACAAAAATGGAGAGGTTACGAACCTCCATTTCTTTTGCAAGCCGGAGGCCAGCTAGCAAAGCTTCGTTCTCTGCTTCATTGTTTGTAGCCTTGAACTCAAAATGTAATGCATAAGTGTGCTTTTTTTTCTTCGGACTAACCAGCATCAGACCTGCTCCCGAACCATCAGAGCTTGAGGCTCCGTCTGTGTATATTGTCCACCCCTCCTTCGTCTTTGGGGGCTTTTCTTTCGGGATTTCTCTGTCTTGGCTAGGTCCGGAGGGTGTTTCAGCAAGAAAATCTGTAAGTATTTGGCCTTTGATGGAATTTCGACCCTTGTACTCTATGTCATGTTCTCCCAGTTCGATGGCCCATTTGGCCACTCTACCCGATTTCTCAGGCTTCGACAGTATCTGCTTAATTGGCTTATCGATCAATACTGTGATGGGATGAGCTTGGAAGTACCTTCGAAGACGCCTTGCAGCATAAACCAAGGCTAGGACTAGCTTTTCCAATTCCGGATAGTTTAATTCATCCCCTTGCAGGACCCTACTAACAAAGTAGATCGGCACTTGCTTCTTATCCCTTTCTGCCAAAAGAACAACACTAATGCTTTCGAAAGATGCCGCAATCTACATGAACAACACTTCGCCTTTGATCGGGGCCGTAAGTGTTGGTAAGATTTCCATGAACTCTTTTAGCTTTTGGAAAGCGGCTTCTGCATCACAACTCCATTGGAAAGTCTTTTTATCTGTACACCCCTTGAGTGTTTTGAAAAATGGTAAAGAACGATCCGCCCCTTTCGACAGGAATCTGCTAAGTGCTGCGAGCTTCCCATTTAGGCTTTGTACTTCTTTTAATATCTTTGGAGCTTGTAGATCAGTGATGGATTTGACCTTCGAAGGGTTAGCTTTAATCCCTTGCTTTGTAATCAGATGCCCCAAGAATTGTCCTTCTTCCATGCCAAAGGAACACTTCTTTGGGTTAAGCTTCATGTTGATTGCCCTCAATTGATCGAAGGTTTCTTGAATGTCGGAGAGTAGGTCTTCCTCAGTCCTACTTTTTATTACCATGTCATCAACGTAGGCTTCCAGGTTCCTTCCTATTTGCTTGTGGAAGGCTTTGTCTACCAATCGTTGATAAGTTGCCCCTGCTTTCTTTAGACCGAAGGGTATTTTCTTGTAGCAATAGACACCCTTTCCTGTGTAGAAGGCTGTCTTCTCCTCATCTTTCTCCGCCATTTGTATTTGGTGATACCCTTTGTAGGCATCCAGAAAACATTTCAAACGGAACCCTGAGAGGGATTCGACCTTCCAATCAATTTATGGCAGAGGGTAGCAGTCCTTTGGGCAAGCTTTGTTGATGTCGGTGAAATCAACACACATTCGCCACCCTCCGTCACTCTTCTTTACCATAACTGGATTAGCTACCCAGGTTTAGTATTTCACTTCTCTTAGAATTCCTGCTCGTACAAGTTTGTCCACCTTTTTACAAGCGGCTGCGTTCCTTTCAGGTGCCAGGCTTCGTCGCTTCTGTTTAATTGGTTCTATGTGCTTGAACTCATTGAGCTTATGCTCTGTGAGGAAGGGCTTGCCATCAATCATAAGAGTCTGAGGAACCCCTGTCATGTCTGAGTATGTCCATGCAAAAACATCCTTGTTGGCTTTGAGTAGCTTCTCTAATTGTGCCTTGAAGTTGGCAGGGAGCTGCTTTCCGATTACCACCGTTTGCTCTGGATAGAGCTCATTTACCACAATACGTTCTTTGGCATCTGTACAACTTAGAATGGCCTTCAGAGGCTCTTTGGGACTTTCTTTGATCTTTTTGCCAATATCTACAGTCTTCCCCTGATTGTAGCTAGAGAATACGGTTCCTATCCCATAAGGTGTATGGAATTTTACCGTTGCGTGTATGGTGGAGACTACAATACCCATTCTTTGCATGGTGGTCCTTCCTATCAACAGATTGTAGGGAGAATCGGACCTTACGATAGCAAACGTGAGGGTTTTTGTCCTTACGAGCTTACCTTCTCCAATTGTTATGTCCAATGGTACTTCTCCCAGAGGCCAAGAATGCTCACCGGAGAACCCTACGAAAGGTATCTTCGAGTCGACCCGTTGCGATCTGATCGAAGGCCTGAGCTTAAGAAAACAATGCTCGTATATGATTTTGCAGGAGCTTCCGCAGTCCATGTAGGCTCTGTTTACTTCTCGGTTGAAGATTAGAACTTTGATGACCACTGGGTCGTTCGAAGGGACTTGACCTGTGATAGGAGGAAATGTTACCTCCCCTACTTCGTTTACCTCCTGCTCCGTTACCTTTCTTTTTAAGCTTGCTTCGCCCCAACGAACCATAAGTATTGGGGCTTTGAGAGGAGTAGTATCTTTAGCCAATTGAGTGTCGGACATTTTTTCCTTTCCCTTCTTTATACCCTTCACCAAATGTGCCAATTTCCCGGACTTTACAGCTTCTTCTATATGTTTCTTTAGCTCCCTACAACTGTTTGTATCATGACTGTAATCTTCATGAAAGTGACAATACTTGCTGGTATCCCTGATTTTGCCCTTGCTTGTCATACGAGGGGGTGCTTCGAAATCCTTAGCAGCCCTCTCTGTTGGAAGTATTTCCTTCGGAGACTTAGTTAAGCTTCCCAGCAAACCATGGTTAGGACCTTTGTACGGAGAAAACCTGTCTCTGTTTTTGTTCTTGTTCTTTGACCATTCCCACACAGAATGCTTTGAGAACTTGCTGTTGTTGCCTCTGTCGATCGGAGCACCGTTAGTAGATACCTTTTTTGCTTCAATCCAAGTATACGTCTTTTCCATTAACCCTTTGTATGTTGTCGGAAGGTCAGTGGATAAGAATTCTACCAAACTCTGATTTCGAAGACCATGTACGAAACCCGAAATGCGCTGATCTTCATGTAGACCCAAGATCTGTAAAGTTTCATCGGTGTACCTAGTAACGAAGGCCCTTGTGCTGTCGTTTTCTTTTTGTTTAATATTGTGCACCGTTAGATGAGTCCTTGTAAACTTATTTTGCTGACTGAAGTGCGATCGGAACTTAGCCTTGAGATCATCAAGATTGACAATGCTGCCAGGTTTTTGCCCATTCCACAAAATACGAGCAGAATCCCGCAGGGTATAAGTAAACATGTGACAGGCCACAGGCATAACCCACTTTTGCATCTTAATAGCCCCTTCGAACAAATATAGGAAATTGTTCGGATCCCCCTTCCCATCATAAGTCCCAATATGCGAAGGCATTTTCAACCCATCAGGTAATGGGTAGTCTTCTATCCACCTAACGAAGGGTGTAGCTGAACCCATAGGGTCGGAGTATAGACAATTATAAGGTGGTGCATACATGGGTATAGTATTATACGGATTGTTGTTTCCGGGCGTCCCCATAGGATTTTGACTTGGGTAGGACTGATAAGGTGTGTTCATGGCGAACGGATAACCGTTTCCCATGGCATACGGAGGGTACGCCATAGGATGCCCGAAGGGTATGCTCCCATAAGGTTGAGGGAGACTTGGGTTATTAGGTTGCCCAATTACGGGAGGATATAAACCTTGAGGATAAGACTGAGTTTGGAATGAGGGGTACATACCATTGGGAGGAAGATTTCCTCCCATATTGATTGTAGGCGGATTGCCTTCTACGCCTGATGCGTGAGAAGGCTGCAACGAAACCCCTGCTTCAGTCCTTCCAAGATGAGCTGCTAACAACGGAGGTAGATTCACCCCCATTTATTCCCTTCGCTGACTCCTCCCATTGGAGCCTTCGGTAACCACCCCTACTCTTCTTGTCGGAGCCCTCTCCGGGACTCCTTCGAACCCAACGGATTTTCGGCTTAGCCTTCGACCAACCGGTGACCCAATCCTTAGGGCCGAGAGTGTTTCTCCCTGGGTCAGAGGCCTAGGCTCCATTTCCATCTCTTCATCATACTCGTCACTTGAGTATTTCAATTCCCTTCGCATCTCAGCACTCCTAACTTTCCTTTTGTGAGCCCTTAAGAGAGATTCCAACGCTTCATAGTTGGCTTCGACAAAGGCTGGGCTAATAATAGGCTCCGGATTGGCTGATGTCGAAGCATGATAGTCGGGTGTTACTTCTGGGTGAGAACGTGCAGTGAACGTGGAAGCGGTTATTGGGGGAAGGTTGTTAGAGTCGTTGGTTGGTATTGGTGCCAAGGTCGAGAAACCCGGTGGGGGAGTATCTTCTCTCCCTTGATCCATGCCGGATATATAGTGAAAGTAGTTGGTTGGTTATAAGCTTGGAAATAACGAGACCAATTGTAGCGGTCCCACGGATGGCGCCACTGATTGTACTAAAACACTACGTTAAGTGATTGCGCAGGGGTTGGACCCTGCGAACCACCTTCGGCGTGCGAGTAAGATGTGATATGGTAGTTGAGTATTGAGAGAGATATCAGGCGCACTGTAGACCTTAGGGGGCGGTTGCACTTGATTCGGAGATCATGGGGGCGTCCCATGAAATGTGGTAACCGCTAGGGCTTTGTGGCCCACGATCTCCTCCTTGGCGGGAAAGCCTAAGGGAAGGAGGAACGTGGGTGTGACCAGGTCAAGGTAGCTCTCCGTTGTAGTTCCTTCGAAGGAGATACCCTGAAGGGCTTAAGGCTTCGATTGGCGGCTTCCCAACTGGTAATCACTTCATAGATGAATGGTTTTACGCCAATGAAACGTTTTAGGAGATTAACCTGGGCCTCCGAAGAGAGGGCTTCGCACAGGCTCGAAGGGGAGTCCTTCGACCCGTTAGGAGGGTACATCATCAGGTATAAAGAAGGGCAAGGAAAAAATGTCCGACACTCAATTGGCTAAAGATACTACTCCTCCCGAAGCCCCAATACTCATGGTTCGTTGGGGCGAATCTAGTTTAAAAAGAAAGGTGATGGAGTAGGAGGTAAATGAAGTAGGGGAGGTGACATTTCACCCTATTTACCGAAGGAGCATTCCCAGCTTTCTACGAAGGACTAAACATCAAACAGTCATTCACTTCCGTATACCATCCACATGGTAACAAACAAGGTAAAGCCACTGACAAAGGCATTGTGGATGGAATCGAGAAAAGGTTAGGGCAACACCATCATGGAAGGGTAGACGAACTACCACGTGTTTTGCGGGCATATTGGAATATATCCTTCGGCTAAACAATGTAAGCAAAGTGGAGAAGGAGGAAACACTAGGGCCAACATAAGAAGAACCCTACGTCATTCGAAAGCCTACAGCAACGAACCATACAAGTCATGAATAGGACTTGGGATGGTGCTAAATTCGTAAGTTTTACATATGAAACTTACCACTTTTAAAACACTTAGCTTGTTTTCAATTCATGTATTGCATTCTTCTCGTTTGGGAAAGAAGCATTAATGGTAGGTGTCTTAGTGTTCATTTTTTAAAATGATGTAATTCTCCCTACCCAATTAATGATATAACAGATTTCCCTCAAAATCTCTTGTTTCATTCTATACAACAAAGATTTGTTCAACCAAGTACTTTACAAGTTTCAATGTCGAAGGATGAAACAGGACACATGTCTTGTATACACATAACATCCATTGCAATTCACATTAACTTTCCTAAAAGACTTAGGGTATTCTAAGCCCTTTGCATCTTAAGCATAAAGACGAAGTGGGTCACGACCCTCTGTCGCAGTCAAACTATACGATTGCTTAAAATCTTGGCCCAAAATACACACAATAAGGTCATAACCTTAGGCTGTATATTTACGTTTATGCATAAGTGTAAGAGAAGAAAAGCATGATATTTAAAGTGGCATATTATCCCCTAATTGGCATTCACAAGACCAAACATGGTCTAAGCCAACAAAAATGCAAGCAATTGTCTGAAGTATGGGTCGAAGCCCAGAAAGAAAAAGATAAATTGTTTAACATAGGCACAGGCCTATCAAGCGTACTGGGACATTGTTAAAAGTGTACGGTAGCCTTCATACATTTTTCGAGGAATTTGGATCCTCTTGATGTGATGGAGATGGAGGCTTCACAGATGCAATCTTCTTGGTTTGAGATGGACGCTGAATTTTCCTCGGTTTCTTGGACAGGAGATCTTCTATTGAGGCTGAGGGGTCCTTGGTTGCTTCGGTGAGGAAAGGGTACTCTGCTGAAGTGTACGCGTTGCGAGCATCGTTATACTCTTGCTCGGACGTTGGGCGGTAGTAAGGTACCTCCGACAAGACCACCGGTTTCTGGGTCTCTGTGATTTCCTCCAACGTCGTGCATTTCCCATAGAAAATGGCAGCGTTCACTAGCTTCCCAACTATCTCCCCCACCTCATCACTGTGGTACAATTCCATTGCAACATAAGGAACAACCTTCGACACCACCTCAGCTCTGTCCTTCTTCAAGCTCTTTCATTGGAGTTTTGGTCCATCTACCTCCTCACGTAGCTTAATCTCTTGCTCCACCAACCTAGCCCTTTCGGCTTCAAGACCTGTACAGTTAGAGTAAAGTGTAGTCACTTGTGTCTTGTAGCCAGAAACTTTAGCCTCCTCCATCCTCAGTCTACCACACTCCGCTTGAGCCTCCTTTAACAGTTCTTCAAGGTTGTCAATCTTGGCCCGAAGGGCTTCATACCGAGGATTCTTTTCGAAATCCAACATAGCCGCATCACATCTGGCCTCTAGTTTCGCATACTGCTTTTCCCTGTTCTTCTCTCTAGCAACAATCACAGCTACCTCTTCCTTGGCATCCTTCACCATACGAATCAACTCCCTTGTCCGGGTGTTGAAATCATTATCCATCATGGCTTGTCTCGTATAACTTTTGTCGTGTAAGTCACAAAGCCTCTCAATGGACACATCACTCAGAGTTCTCCTCCATGAAGCAGGAGTAACATTGTCAACAAGTAGATGGCAGGTGAGGGCGTTTGGTAGCTCTTTTGGTGTTCGGCAATCCTCCATAAAACACATCCATTAGATACGGAGCACATTAAGGAAGGGGGAATTAAAGAGATTTTTACTTACCATGGATATCATCATCATCAGCGGCTTCTTCAGTGGAGTACATGATTGCCTTCCCATGAGAAGTCTTTTGCTTTGTGGTCCTTGATGTAGAAGTAGGGATGTTTAGCTTCCTCTTGGGGGTGGCCTTCGAAGGCCTTGCACTTGTTCCTTTCCTGCTTCGCACCCTGTCTGCGATGCCGGAGGACCCTACGATTTTCAGTTGGTCACCCTCGGAGGGAGGGTCATCAGAATCATCAATGTTTTCCACAAACTGGGGGGCTTCCTCAGTATTCACAGGTTTTGGAGGATGAACTACTGAAAGCGGCTCAACTGGTGAAGCATCAACATCATTGCTATTCACAGATACAGACGGAGACCCAACTCCGTAGCTCACATCTTTTGGGTCATTGGGAATGAAGCTAACTTCCTTAGCATCTCCTGACACAACGAAGTTCCTGAATGCCATTCTTGCGACAACAAAAGAAAAGAGATGAATATCAGCAGATAAGTTGTTTATTTTATTTAAATGGGAATGTACATACTTTTTCCTTCACAAACTATCTCAGGCTTTGATGGAGACCCTTCTCAGCGGTCAACAATTCCCGCCATAAACAAGATTGGCTTAGGGAATGTTTGCACGTCAACTGGATGGCGTGCAAGACGCTGATACATGGGACTGCTTCTAATTTCATATGGCAAAGGGTCATTAAATCGTTTTTCATCAAACATAAATGCTTCATCCAACAGAGCAGGGTATTCCGGAGGTATGATTGTGTTTTGAACAAAGAAAAACTGACCTTTCCAATTTCTTATATTTGAAAACGGTTTTGGTACCAAATAAGGGACATCATGCTTACCTCTCTTTGCTAAGGTTATCCAATCACCACCAGGATACAGGTTAACAAAGCCCCTAACCACAGTTAGTGTAGGCTCGTAACCATAAGCCTTGCACATCACAATGTAGGTAGTCAATTTGGATAGGCCAAAAGGATTCAATCTAGAAATGTGCACTTGGTAGTATTGTAAAAATTCCAAAATTAACGGATGGATGGGTATCCTAAGGTTGGATTGGGTGAATGCATGAACATATTGACCCACGTACCCTGTGGGTGCATCAAAGATCTTCTGGTTTTTGCTCGGAAGCATAACCTTGAACTCTTTGGGTACGGGATATTGATCAAGAAAGTCAGACAAAGCTTCTTTTGTTAGAGTGCATTTTTGTTGTCTAATGATTCTTTTTGCTTCCATACTCATATTGAAATAATAAGAGCAAGAAATCAAAGATGGATGACGGAATTTTACCTTTCGAGTCGACGGAATTTTACCTTTCGATTCAACGGAAGCACAAAAGCACAGTGATTTATATGTGTATTTTGGGCGGAAGGTAAAAATGAGCTAGGGTTTATCGTACCCAAGGGTTTATATACCCAATGTATCTTTAATCCTAGCCGCACACGTGTCCATTCAACTTTGACACATATACGGACTTCAAAGGGATTTCAAAATTTTGAAAAGACGTTTGCATTTACCGAAATCCTAGCCGTTATGGCTTAGGACGCAAGTGGGCGGATCATCATTAGGCGCATTTAATGCGTAGTTAGTTAAGCACTTATATCTTTTTTTGTACGACTTTGTTTCG
The DNA here is from genome assembly GCA_021014915.2 of Artemisia tridentata subsp. tridentata. NCBI lineage: Eukaryota > Viridiplantae > Streptophyta > Magnoliopsida > Asterales > Asteraceae > Artemisia > Artemisia tridentata. Next base: position 134,248,452 of record CP139501.1, read on the forward strand.
AAGGGGATAAAGTGTAGACTGATTTTTTGAGTTGTAAGCAACATATACTCGTACGTATATATCACTTTCGACTTTGGGGATTGATGATGTACCCTCCGAACGGGTCGAAGGACACCCCTTCGAGCCTGTACGAAGCCTTCTCTTCGAAGGCCCAGGTTAATCTCCTAAAACGTTTCATTGGCGTAAAACCATTCATCTATGAAGTGGTTACCAAGTAGGAATCCACCAATCGAAGCCCTAAGCCCTTCAGGGTATCTCCTTCGAAGGAACTAGAATGGAGAACCATTTTGACCTGGTCATACCCACGTTCCCTCTTCCCTTAGGCTTTCCCGCCAAAGATGAGATCGTGGGTCATAAAGCCCTAGCGGTTACCACAAATCATGGGGCGCCCCCATGATCTCCGAATTATGTGCAAGAGCTCTCTAAGGCCTATTTCCTCCCCTATAAATAGCTTAGACGGGCAAGAACAATGGTATACAAACTCGACTCTCTCAATTTACTATCAACTTATCATAACACATACTTATTCGCACGTCAGAGGTGGTTCGCAGGGTCCAACCCCTGCGCAATCACTTAACGTAGTGTCTTAGTATTTCTTATTTCAGGTTAAGAACAAGCTTGGCGCAACCTCAACACCCCATATATCCTTTGATCATCATCGAAGGCCTGGTCGTGCAATTTATTATACAATCAGTCATCAAGATTGGAGCCATTAGTCACGTTCCATCCCGGAACATAAGTTTTTTCCAAAAGCATAGAATCCACATTAGCCACGACACTGATATCCCCAATAGAAAGATCACTTCTGGAAAGATCAGGAAAACCACCAGCATCAAGTTTGATACCATTAGAGGACAAAGAAGCATCAAAAAATGAAGGAGACCCAACCATTTTTTCCTTCAAAGCCGAAGTAAAAACAACGGAAACAGTAGTAGTTGTAGCCACTGTCATCACAGGAACAAGATGCCTGGAAAAGGAACAAACTTTAGCATCATGAATACTAAAAGACTGCGAAAGATCAGAGGAAATAACGAACCTTGTGGAAGGATCAAACGAACGGACTGGAACCTCAGAAGAAGATTCCGATTGAACATCCGTTTCACGCTCCGGCGTAACAGAAACTGAGGAAATGATAAGGGGCATGGTGGATAAAGCCTTAACCCCGACTTCCACATTCAGAATACTCTTTGCCAACAAACCCTGAATAACGGCAAAAGATTTGCCACCAACAGTAGGCCGGCTAGAATCACCAAAATCGTCCCTTAACTTCTTTGTAGGATTGGAAGGCTCACCAGCACTCTTCAGAACATTCACGTTCTTCCACTTCCTCTTGGGCCTCACAACAACATTCTTTGGCCCAACATTATCAACTGATGTGGCTACCCGAAATTCAACACCATCGCCACCACCAGTACCGGAACCACCCCGCTCCGCACCATCATCACCAACAGTAGAACCACCCTGTACCGCATGAACACCATCACCAAGTTGCTCATCAACGCTAGCACTCAATTCACTATCCGAGCGGATAGGTGCAAGCGGGAGAAGCGGAACCGTTCACCGAACAGCAACTTCCAAAAGCTTGGGCTCCCCCTCACGGCGTGGCCTTCCAGCAACTTTCACCTTGGTGGGATCCGCAAGTTTGACCAAAGAAAATAAATCTATCTCTGTACAACAAAGAGAAAAAGTCAGACGAAAAAACACCAAAGGCATAAAAAACATGGCATATAAAAGAAAAAACACACACACTTACCCGCATCATCACTGTCAAGATATACAGGATAAGTATCCTCACCCAAGGTATAGTAGCGACTCAACCCAACCCAGCAAAGAAAGGTTTCCGAAAACCTCCGAAAAGTTATAGGGTTATCGAAAAGGATGGCTAAATGGTCAGCGTTAAATTCGCCCTCCTTAGGGGCGGAATCCTTGACAACACTTTTGGCACACAATCTCAAAATGAGAAACCTTGGATGCTCTGATAACAGAAAGCTGGGATATGTTGATCTGATAATATCTAAGGATGCTAATGAAGAACACGGATAAAGGCAATCGGAAATTGGCGTAATAAAAAAAACGGGTATAAACGCCTGATTGTACAATAAATTGCACGACCAGGCCTTCAATGATGATCAAAGGATATATGGGGTGTTGAGGTTGCGCCAAGCTTGTTCTTAACCTGAAATAAGAAATACTAAAACACTACGTTAAGTGATTACGCAGGGGTTGGACCCTGCGAACCACCTCCGGTGTGCGAATAAGTATGTGATATGATAAGTTGGTAGTGAAATGAGAGAGTCTAGTTTGCATACCATTGTTCTTGCCCATCTAAGCTATTTATAGGGGCGAAAAGAGGCCTTAGAGAGCTCTTGCACGTAATTCAGAGATCATGGAGGCGTCCCATGATTTGTGGTAACCGCTAGGGCTTTATGGCCCACGTTCTCATCCTTGGCGGAAAAGCCTAAGGAAAGAGGGGACGTAGGTATGGCCAAGTCAATGTGGTTCTCCCTTCTAGCATCCTCGCAGTAGGTACCCCGAAGGGTTTAAGGCTTCGATTGGCGGCTTCCCAATTGGTAACCACTTCATAGATGAATGGTTTTACGCCAATGAAACGTTTTAGGAGATTGACCTGGGCCTTCGAAGAGAAGGCTTCATACAGGCTCGAAGGGGTGTCCTTCGGCCCGTTCGGAGGGTACGTCATCAAGCCCCCCAGTTGAAAGTGATATATACGAACGAGTGTATATTGCTTACGACTTCTAAAACAGCCTACACTCTATCCCCTTCATCACAAAGTCGTACAAAAAAGAGATAAGTGCTTAACTAACTGCGCATTAAATGCGCCTAATGATGATCCGCCCACTTGCGTCCTAGGCCATAACGGCTAGGATTTCGGTAAATGTAAATGTCCATTCAAAAATTTAAAATCCCTTTGAAGTCTGCATATGTGTCAAAGTTGGATAGACACGTGTGCGGCTAAGATTAAAAATACAATGGGTATATAAACCCTTTGGTATGGTAAACCCTAGCTCATTTTTACCTTCTGCCCAAAATACACATACACATTACTGTGCTTTTTGTGCTTCCGTTGATCAGAAAGGTAAAATTCTGTCATCCATCTTTAATTTATTGCTCTTATTATTTCAATATGAGTATGGCAGCGAAAAGAATCATTAGACAACAAAAATGCACTCTAACAAAAGAAGCTTTGTCCGATTTTCTTGGCCAATATCCCATACCCAAAGAGTTCAAGGTTATGCTTCCGAGCAAAAACCAAAACATCTTTGATGCACCCGCAGGGTATGTGGGCCTATATGTTCATGCATTCACCCAATCTAACTTTAAGATACCAATCCACCCGTTAATTTTGGAATTTTTACAATACTACCAAGTACACATCTCTAGGTTGAATCCTTTTGGCCTAGCCAAATTGACTACCTAGATTGTGATGTGCAAGGCTTATGGTTACGAGCCTACACTAACTGTGCTTAGGGGCTTTGTTAACCTGTATCCTGGTGGTGATTGGATAACCTTAGCAAAGAGAGGTGAGCATGATGTCCCTTATTTGGTAACATAACCATTTTCAAATATAAGAAATTAGAAAGGTCAGTTTTTCTTTGTACAAAATACAATCATACCTCCAGAATACCCTGCGTTGTTGGATGAAGCATTTATGTTTGATGAAAAACGCTTTAATGATCCCTTGCCATACGACATTAGAAGCAGTCCCCTCTATCAGCGTCTTGCACGCCATCCAGTTGATGTGCAAACATTCCCTGAGCCAATCTTGTTTATGGCGGGTATTGTTGACCATTGGTAAGGGTCTCCGTCAAAGCCTGAGATAGTTTGTGAAGAAAAAAGTATGTACATTCCCATTTAAATAAAACAAATAACTTATTTGCTGATATTTATCTCTCTTCTTTTGTTGATGCAGAAATGACGTTCAGGAACTTCGTTGTGTCAGGAGGTGCTAAGGAAGTTAGTTTCATTCCCAAGGATCCGAAGGATGTGAGCTACGAAGTAGGGTCTCCGTCTGTATCTGTTAATAACAATGATGTTGATGCCGAAACAGTTCAGCCTATTGCAGTGATCTCACCTTCCAAGCCTGTAAGCACTGAGGAAGCCCCCCAGTTTGTGGAAAACATCGCTGATTCTGATGATCCTCCCTCCGAGGGTGGCCAAATGACAATCGTAGGGTCCTCCGGCATTGCAAACAGAGTGCGAAGCAGAAAAGGGACAAGTGCAAGGCCTTCGAAGGCTACCCCCAAGAGGAAGTTAAACATCCCTACTCCTACATCAAGGACCACAATGCAAAAGACTTCTCATGGGAAGACGATCATGTACTCGACTGAAGAAGTCGCTAATGATGATGACATCCATGGTAAGTAAAAATTTCTTTAATTCCCCCTTCCTTAATGTGCTCCGTATCTGATGGATGTGTTTTATGCAGGATTTCCGAACACCAAAGAGCTACGAGATGCACTCACCTGCCATCTACTGGTTGAGAATGTTGCTCCTGTTAAACGGAGGAGAACTCTGAGTGATATGTCCATTGAGAAGCTTTGTGACTTGCACGGAAAAAGCTATACAAGACAAGCCATGCTGGATAACCCTCTCAACACCCGAAAAAGGGAGTTGATTCGTATGGTAAAGGATGCCAAGGAAGAGATAGTTGTGGTTGTTGCTAGAGAGAAGAACAGGGAAAGTCAGTATGCGGAACTAGAGGCCAGATGTGATGCGGCTATGTTGGATTTTGAAAAGAATCCTCGGTATGAAGCCCTTCGAGCCAAGATTGACAACCTTGAAGAACAATTAAAAGAGGCTCAAGCGGAGTGTGGTAGACTGAGGATAGAGGAGGCTAAGGTTTCTGGTTATAAGGCACAAGTTACTACTCTTGAGTCTAAATGTGCCGGTATTGAAGCCGAAAGGGCTAGGTTGGTGGAGCAGGAGATCAAGCTACATGAGGAATTAGATGGACTAAAATCCAATGCAAGAGCTTGAAGAAGGACAGAGCTGAGGTGGTGTCAAAGGTTGTTCCTTATGTTGCAATGGAATTGTATCACAATGATGAGGTGGGGGAGATAGTTGGGAAGCTGGTGAATGTGACCATTTTCTATGGGAAATGCATGACATTGGAAGAAATCGCAGAGACCAAGAAACTTGTGGTCTTGTCGGAGGTACCTTACTACCGCCCAACGTCCGAGAAGGAGTATAACGATGCTGGCAACGCGTACACTTCAGCGGAGTACCCTTTCCTTACCGAAGTAACCAAGGACCCCTCAGCCTCAATAGAAGATCTCCTGTCAAAGAAACCGAGGAAAATTCAGCCTCCATCTCCAACCAAGAAGACTGCATCTGTGAAGCCTCCGTCTCCATCACATCAAGAGGATCCAAAGTCCTCGAAAAATGCATGAAGGCTGCCGTGTTGGCAGTAATTTGGCCTCTAGGGTGGCATGTACCCTTTGAACAATGTCCCATGATGCTTAATAGGCCTGTGCCTATGTGTTGAACAATTTATCATTTTTGCTGTCTAGGCTTCGACCCATATTTCAGACAATTGTTTTGATGTTTACTGTTGGCTATGACTATATTTAGCCTTATGAATGCCAGTCAGGGGATAATGTCCCGCTTTTGATATCATGCTTATCTTCTCTTACGCTTATACATAAACGTAAAGATACCACCTAAGTTTATAACCTTATTGTGTGTATTTTGGACCATAATTTTTAGCAATCGTATAGTTTGACTGCGACAGAGGGTCGCGACCCACTCCGTCTTTATCCTTAAGATACAAAGGGCTTAGAATACCCTAAGACTTTGTGGGAAAGTTAATGCGAAATGTAATGGATGTTATTTGTATACAAGACATGTGTCCTGATTCATCCTTCGACATTGAAACTTGTAAAGTACTTGGTTGAACAAATCTTTGTTGTATAGAATGAAACAAGAGATTTGAGGGAAATATGTAATATCATTAATTGGGTAGGGAGAATTACATCATTTTAAGAAATGAACACTAGGACACCTACCATTAATGCTTCTTTCCCAAGTGAGAAGAATGCAATACATGAATTGAAAAAACAAGCTGAGTGTTTTAAAAGTGGTAAGTTTCATATGTAAAACTTATGAAAGTTAGCACCATCTCAAGTCCTATCCGTGACTTATATGCTCCGTTGTTGTAGGCTTCCGAATGACGTAGGGTCCTTTTTATGTAGGCCCTAGCGTTTCCTCCTACTCGACTTTGCTTACGTTGTATAGCCGAAGGATATATTCCTATGTGCCCGCAGAACCCGGGGTAGTTCGTCTACCCATCCATGATGGTGTTTTCCAAACCTTTTCTCGATTCCGTTCACAATGCCTTTGTCAGTGGCTTCACCTTGTCCGTTACCGTGAGGATGGTATACAGAAGTGAATGTCTGTTTGATGTTTAGTCCGTCGCAGAAAGCTAGGAATGCTCCTTCGGCAAATTGTTTCCCGTTGTCAGAGATGATTATATGAGGGACTCCAAATCGACAGATTATGTGTTCCCATACAAACTTTTCCACATGCCTTCCTGCTACTGATGCCAAAGGCTTGGCTTCGACCCATTTGGTGAAGTAGTCTATGGCTACCACCAAGAACCTTACCCCTCCTTGAGCTACTGGTAAGGGTCCGACTATATTGATTTCCCACTGGCGGAAAGGCCATATAGTCGTTACGGAGGCCATGTCTTGCTCTAGTGGTCTTGGAACTTTGGAGTGAGTCTGACATGTCATACACTTTTGTATTATATCTGCTGCATCTTTGTCCATTGACGGCCAATAATATCCAAGTTCCATTATTTTCGAGACAATGGAGCAAGGACCTGCGTGCAATCCGCATGATCCTTCATGTACCTTATAGATGTTTTTCGAGGCTTGCTTTGGCCCTACACAACAAAGCCATGGGGATAAGAAGGACTTTCTGTAGAGATTATCCCCAATGAGTCTATATTGGGGAGCTTTGACCCTGACTTTTCTTGCAAGCTTATGATCTTCAGGCAGGATACCACTGAACAGAAACTCGCATATTGGAGTCATCCAATTGGAGCCTTTGTCAGCTATGATGTCAGACACTTCGCCTCGTTTGATTGACGTATCGGCCAATACTTCCACTAAAACCTCCTTTGTTAGGTGAGCAAATGCCAACGAAGCCAGCTTGCTTAAGGCATCTACTTTTTTGTTTTGGTTTCTGCGAACATGTGCTATCTCATAGGACTCGAACCCGTGAAGGATTTCTTTAGCTTTATCCAAATACTGTTTGATGGTGAGCTGCCTTGCTTCATAAGAGCCCTTGATTTGATTGGCGACTAGCTGCGAGTCCACAAAAATGGAGAGGTCACGAACCTCCATGTTCTTTGCGAGTCGGAGGCCAGCTAGCAAAGCTTCGTACTCAGATTCATTGTTTGTAGCTTCGACCTCAAAACATAATGCATAAGTGTACTCTTTTCCCTCCGGGCTGGCTAGCATTAGACCTGCTCCCGAACCATCAAAGCTTGAGGCTCCGTCTGTGTACAATTTTCACCCCTTCTTCGTCTTTGGAGACTTCTCCTTTGGGATTTCCTTGTCTTGACTAGGTCCGGAAGGTGTTTCAGCTTGAAAGTCTGAAAGTATTTGACCTTTGACGGAGTTTCGACCTTTGTACTCTATCTCATGTTCTCCCAGTTCGATAGCCCATTTGGCCACCCTACCTGATTTCTCAGGCTTTAATAGTATCTGCTTAATTGGCTTGTCAGTCAATACCGTAATATGATGACCTTGAAAGTACCTTCGAAGGCGCCTTGCAGCATAAACCAAGGCTAGGATTAGCTTTTCCAACTCCGGATAGTTTAATTCAGCCCCCTGCAGGACCCTGCTATTGAAGTAGATCGGGACTTGCTTCTTATCCCTTTCTGCCAAGAGAACAGTACTGATGCTTTCGAAGGATGCCGCAATGTACATGAATAACACTTCGCCTTTGATTGGGGCTGTAAGTGTTGGTAAAATTTCCATGAACTCTTTCAGCTTCTGAAAAGCGGCTTCTGCCTCATAACTCCATTGAAAAGTCTTCTTATCTGTACACCCCTTGTGTGTTTTGAAAAATGGCAAAGAAAGATCCGCGCCTTTCGATGAGTGGCCTTTTACTCATCATTTTATACCTGTAAAACCCACAAAAATGACCAAAAACACCCAAATAGACCAAATATTGTTGCAAATATCCTTGGATTGTGTTTTTATGTGTTTTAGGTACAAAAGGATTGAAAACAAGGCAAAAGTATACAAAACCGAGTACGAGAAATGGAAAGAGCATTTAAAGCCGAAACCGGGGAAGAAATCATCAAAGGAAATCATATTCAAGCTCAAAAATGCCAAAACAAGCCCTAGGATCACTTTATTTTACAAAATCAGTCCTTGGATTAACTTTGCAAATTTGGCAGGATTGGTACCTGAAATTACAAAGTTTACAAAATTGGTCCTTTGATAAAATCCTAAACTATCACTAAACTACAACCGGACCAAAAACAAAATTAAACCCAATCCCAAAACCAACCCATCACCAGCCCACTCAAGCCCAATCCCTATTATTTACAACCCGGATCCAACCAACCCTAACCCGTTATTAATAAAACACGGGTCAACAACCAGTCAAACCCCTTACCCGCCAAAATTCCTATTCATCTTCCCTGTCACTCTCACCCCTGCTCCAAGACAAATTCCAGCTCACCCTTTGCCCCCCCCCTCCTTCACATGTTTTCCAGCCACCTCATCAATCCAAGTGACTAAAACTGATCCATGGCTGTAATGAAAAGAAGTGGAGGCCAAGCCAATCCAATGGCTCAATTTGAAGCTGAAGAAGCACAAAGTGACAAGGCTGGAACTCTCTCACACAAGAAACCCAGCAAGACAGAGCAAGAAACCCAAATTTTACTACTATAAATAGGACACTTGTAAAGCCCTTGAGGGCTGGTTAGTTGTTTTTTAGTTTTTCAGTTTTTAAGTTTTTTAATTAAGCCTTTTAATTTGAAGGTACTCTTTTTAAGTTTAATGAAAGTTCAATTTAGTTTAAATCTGTCTTTCATTTTTGTGTTTTAAAAAAATATATCTTATAAGCTCTTGTAAGTTTTCTTACTGTGACTTAAGCTCAAATAAGCTAGTCAATAGCTTATTTGGGTTCTAGTTAATCCTTTGTTTAAATTCAAAAGCTTTTAGTTCATATTCAGTTTCAAAGTTATAATAATATATATATATATATATATATATATATATATATATATATATATATATATATATATATATATATATATATATATATATATATATATATATATGTATATATATTATATATAATTTATATATATATGTATATATATATTATATATATTATATAATATATATATATATATATTATATATATATATATATATATATATATATATATATATTGTATATAAATGAGATGGTCAAAATGGCATGGTAATTGGGATGGCCATGGGTTAGAGCTTCTTGGGAAGCATTAGGTTGGTTTATAGATTGATTACATGCCCTTGTTTTGAGCAAAGGGTTTTGTAAGATTACTTTTCCTGTTTTGCTTATAATCTGCTTATTTAGTGTAAACTGCTTTTTAGTGCTTATTTGCCTTTGTTTCTGCTTTTTAAATGCTTTTGATTGCTTTTCATAGTTTAGAATTAGAATAGTATTCTCTTGCTTTAGTTTTCACTTAAAACTCATAAAAATAAAAAATATTAGCATAATCTGCTTATAGCTTATTTAGTGCTTATTTCTGGTTGATAGTTGTTCATAAGAGCTTACAATATCTAGTGAACCATTTGTCATCTCAAGTCTTAGCTTAAATTGGTCATTTCTAGCTTAAATCTCAAAACAATCCCCATAAGGGGGTGTTTGGCATAAGCCCAAAATAGGTCAAATTGGATGATTTATTGTTCATGTGGAATCTTAGGAACTTTGATCTAGCTTTAAATGACTCAGATTAGTAGTTTGTAGCTTATACTTAGCTGTTTTTAAAGGATTTATGGGTTTTAGTATTGAGCCTTGAATTAAGAAAGAAATTTTTGCTCATAATAGCTTGTTATAGGATTAAGCTCCTTAGGTCCTTGAATTTGCTGCTTGTGTGTTCATTTAGAGTTATAAGGTCATATTTGAAGAGTTGGTTTGGTTTCTAGTTGATTTGAGGTTATTTAGACTCAATTCTGTCAAACTGCTACATCAGTAGCCTTCTCCACAAAAGTCTTGAGTAGCATTCTTATAGGCTAGATTTTAAGCTCTTAAAAAGCTAATTAGAGTCTGAAAATTGGTATACTAGATCTTAGCTTGCTTAACTTGATCATGTTGTACTTATTCAGGAATTGAGAGCTTGTTTGAGTGCTTGTTTGGTGTCTGCAATAAGGTGTTTAAGGCTGTTTTCATAAATCAAAAACTTACATAAGTATCTCATCTGTCTGTAAAGAATAGCTTAATTCTTAGTTCAAAAGTGATCCATAGTTTTTCAAATTGATTTTACAAGCTCATTTCTAGCTTATCTTTAACTGTTTCAGCTTTTTAGACATTAGCTTTTAGTATTTTAGCTTGTGCATTAGCTTAAAGTAGGCTGGTAAGTCTGTTTGGTTAGATAGATTTAACTATTAGCTTAAATTTGCTTTTTAGCCAATTAGATATGCTTATTTAGGTTTAAAATTAGCTTGTTTAGCTTGCATTAGGTCCCAGTACCTTAAACTAGTCATTAGCTTATAACCCTTAGCTTATAGCAGCTTTTATAGAATTTTTAGCTAAGCCTTTTTTCTTGTTTAGCATAACTGATAAGTTAATCTGCTTTTTCTGGCTCATTTAGTGAAGAGTAAAAAATTTTGTTTTCACAAAAGATTAATATTTTTAGCTTATAAACAGTTTCCAAAAAGAAAAAGTGCAAAAGGGGAAATTAGGAAGTCAGAGGTGAGTAGGGACTCGAACCCCTGACCTCAACTAATCTCAACCCTTAACACTCCACCACACAACCATTCGCCCTTGGGACTTTTCTGGTTGTAGTTTGCACTTCTTTTTATTTAACCCTTGTTTTCCACTTTTAGCTTATTTCCTTATTAGCTTAATTCCAGCTTATTAGGATAAGTTGGGACCTTTATTTTATGTTTCCTGCATTCCTCATATCATTTAGCACTTTTGTAAAAAAATTCATATTTTTCACATATCATTAAGTATTTTCTATAATTTAATTAGTTTAAATTAGTTTTTAATTCATAATAAATAAAAGAAAAGTCAAAAAATACGAATCTTTTTTCTAAAATTTTCTTTTATTATTTAGGACTTAGGAAAATTAGATTTGCATCCGTAGGGTTAATTTTTGCCAATTTAGGTTTTTAGGTGCGTTTTTAGATTCCCGATTACGTTTTTAGCGAAATTTCATTATTGCTTTATTTGCCTTGCTTATTTACTTTCCGTGCCTTAATTAGAATTAGAAACCAAAACCAAAAAGTGAAAATCCATATTTCAAGCATTTTAATACCAAACCTCAAACGTAATCCTCGATTCACACCATGTTGGGAAACGACCTGGGTATCACTTGCCCGGATTCTTATATCATATTGCGTTGTGTTTTGCACGTTGACCTTTTTCCTAAAAGTTTGACTTGTGTATATTCACTGTTTCGATCAATTTTTGGCGCCGCTGCCGAGGAGGTGTGTTGCGACAATATCGTTACGGTTTGACGATTAGTGACTTGAAGATCCTTCCTCATGAAGTTACGTGTTTTTCTTGTGAATAGTTTTTATCAAAAATCCAAAAAATTTAAAAACCTTGAAAAACCCAAAAAGATTTTCTTTTCTAAATTTATTTTTCTTTTAAACTTTATGTTTTTGGTGCATGCGCACCCGTTCTTCTACTTTATCGAGTCCCTTTCTTGAACTCGTCGCAATTCCGCGAAGACGTAATCGAAGACGTGCTGCCCCATTAGTCGAACCCGAGATTCGTACTATTCCCGATCCTCCCATTGACATAATGGCGGATAATCATACCATGTCGGAGCTTCTCCAAGCACCCACCGAGGGTTACGGAGATGCCATCGTTGTTCCGGCAATCGTTGCCGATAGCTTTGAGCTTAAACTGGCGTTACTATCCTTAGTAACTTCGAACCAATTTTTCGGATTTGAGAGGGATGGCCCTCATTCCCACATTCAATGGTTTAACAAGATCTCATCTACCATCAAATGTCGAAATGTTCCTCAAGAAGCAATCAAATTAATTCTTTTTCCTTTCTCTCTCGAGGGGGCTGCCCGGACATGGCTTGAAAAACAACCCCTCGTTCTATCTTAACATGGGAAGATTTGGTTTCGAAATTTGTGAATGAATTCTTTCCCCCTTCTAGTACTACAAGTCTTAAGAAAGAAATCACCAAATTCACTCAAAAATTTGATGAAACGTTTAGTGAAGCGTGGGACCGTTTTAAAGAGTTACTTCGCAAATGTCCTCACCATGGTTTTTCCGAGTTGCATCAAATTGATACTTTTTACAATGCATTGAACCAAACCGATCAAGACTCTCTTAATGCCGCCGCCGGTGGTAACCTCTTGAATCGAACTCCGAGAGATGCCTTGTCTATCATCGAGAACAAGTCTAAGGTTCGCACTACACGAAGCAAGCCGGTTGTTTCCCAAGTGAGTGCTTCTCCTTCTACTTCATATCCGGTGAATACTTCTAGCACGGATGCTAAAATCGACAAGCTTACGGATGCGATCCAAGCTTTGATTCTCTCTAATCAAAAAAATATTACTTCTCCACCCACTCAAATCAAAGCGGTGGAAGAAAGTTGTGTTACATGTGGTGGTCCTCATGCTTACTACAATTGTACCGCCACCGATGGCCGTCCTTTTGAGATCAATGCCGTAGCCGGGTCTTACAACCAAGGAGGTACTCAATACCGTCCTCAAGTTGACCCGAGCTATCGTGCTAGCAATCAAGCAGGACCACCCAGGTTTTCTCAATCTAATCAAAATAGGTTTAATCAAAACCAAGGAAGAGGGAAAAATGTTCAATTTCAAGCCCTAATCAATCAATACCCGACCCAAGGGGTCAATTTCAATCAAGGGTTTCAAGCTCCGAATTACCCAACCCCGATTGTTCCCTCAAATGATCTTGCAAACTACATTAAGACAAATGAGGCCAACATGAGGGCTATGCAGAATCAGATCACAACTTTGAAAAATGATTTTCAAAATTCTATGACAAAGCAGGGTAATGAGCTTAAGAGCAAAATTGATCAATCCCAAACAAAAATTAAAAACATGTTTGATACTCTCATTAATCAATATTCATCAAGCTTCAGCTTCGGGATCTCTCCCGGGCAACACAATTCCTAACCCAAAGGGTGAATTGAAATCCATCACCACCCGAAGTGGTGTAGCTTACGTAGGACCCATGGTTCCAACTACTACTTCTTCTTCTTCAAAAGTGGTTGACCGTGAGACCGAGGTGACCAAGGACAAGGAACTTCCTACTAATAACGGAAGTACCAAAGACGTCCAACCTCCGGTTGTCCCAATTCCAGAGCCAAAAGTTGCTCCCACTAATCATCAAAAGTCTCAACCTAAACCGTCAATTCCATACCCATCAAGACTAAACGATCAGAAGCTCCGTCAAAAAGCCAACATTCAAATTGAGAAATTTTTCCAAATCTTTCAAGATTTGCATTTTGACATAAGCTTTGCAGATGCTCTTCTTCTCATGCCAAAGTTTGCTTCGACAATAAAAAATTTGCTCAGTAACAAAGAGAAATTATTTGAATTAGCTAAAACGCCGCTGAATGAGCATTGCTTGGCGGTTCTCCTTAAAAAACTCCCAGAATAATTAGGAGACCCCGAAAAGTTTCTCATCCCTTGCGATTTCCCGGGAATGATTAAGTGTCTCGCCTTGGCCGATCTTGGCGCTAGCATCAATCTCATGCCATTCTCCATTTGGAAAAAGCTTTCTCTCCCAGAACTGACCCCTACACTTATGACTCTTGAGCTAGCCGATCGGTCGATTACTTGTCCTATGGGTGTAGCCGAAGATGTTTTCGTGAAAGTGGGGAAGTTCCATTTTCCGGCCGATTTCGTCGTTGTAGATTTTGACGCTGACCCCCGAGTTCCTCTAATCCTTGGAAGATCGTTCTTGCGAACGGGCCGTGCTTTGATTGACGTTTATGGTGAAGAGCTTACTCTACGTGTTGATGACCAAGCCGTGACTTTTCGACTCGATCAAACTTCGAGATACTCCTCCAACTACGATGATACATCGGTAAATTGAATTGATGTCCTAGACATTGCTTCGGAGGAGTATGCACAAGAAGTTCTTGGATTTTCAAACAATTCTTCGAGTGGCAATCCCACTCCTTCTTCTTAACCTATTCTTTCCGACTCTTCCCCTTCCTTCACTCCATTTGAGGGAAGTGATTTCATTTTGGAAGAGATCGATGCTTATCTTAAAAATGATTCAATTTCACTGGAAATTGATGATACCGACTTTGATCCGGAGAGAGACATTCTTCTCCTCGAGAAGTTACTTAATGATGATCCGTCACCTTCTCTCCCTCCGAAGGAAATTCAAATTGAAGAAATCAAAGAAATTAAGCCGTCTAATCCTCCGAAGCTCGAGCTCAAGGATTTACCTCCTCATCTCGAATATGCATTTTTAGAAGATACTAACAAATTTCCCGTCATTATGTCTAAAGATTTAAAAGATGAGGAGAAGACCCAACTCTTAGATGTGCTTAAGAATCATAAGAGTGCCATCGCTTGGCAAATCTCCGATACTAAGGGTATTGACCCTCGTTTTTGTACTCATAAGATTTTGATGGAGGATGACTTCAAACCCACGGTGCAACAACAAAGAATGGTAAACCCAAAAATTCATGAGGTTATCAAAAAGGAAGTTCTCAAACTCCTTGATACCGGAATGATTTACCCTATCTCCGATAGCTCGTGGGTTAGTCCCGTTCATTGTGTCCCCAAAAAGGGGGGGTATTACCGTCGTTACAAATGAAGATAATGAGTTGATTCCCACACGTCTCGTCACCGGATGGAGAGTGTGTATTGATTATCATAAACTCAATGATGCTACTCGTAAAGTCCATTTTCCGCTTCCTTTTATGGATCAAATGCTTGAGCGTTTAGCAGGAAATGAGTTCTATTGTTTTCTCGATGGCTTTTCTGGGTATTTCCAAATACCAATTGACCCACAAGATCAGGAAAAGACCACCTTCACTTGTCCTTATGGTACGTTTGCCTACCGACGCATGCCTTTCGGCTTATGCAACGCTCCGGGCACGTTCCAAAGGTGCATGATGGCCATATTCCATGATATGATCGAGAAAACAATGGATGTTTTTATGGATTATTTTTCGGTTTATGGAAATTCTTTCTCATCTTGCCTCTCCCATTTAGACAAAATGCTAAAACGGTGTGAAGACACCAATCTTGTTCTAAATTGGGAGAAGTGTCATTTCATGGTTAAAGAGGGCATTGTCCTCGGCCATAAGTTTTCCAATGCCAGGATTGAGGTCGATCAAGCTAAATTCGATGTTATCGCTAAGCTACCTCATCCCACCACCGTCAAAGGAATTCGAAGTTTCCTTGGTCATGTCGGTTTCTACCATCGATTTATTCAAGATTTTTCTAAAATCGCCCGGCCTCTGACCCATCTTCTTGAAAAAGATACTCCGTTCTTCTTCTCTCCAGAATGCATCGAAGCATTCGAAATTCTCAAAAAGAAATTAACGGAAGCACCGATCTTAGTTGCCCCCGATTGGGACTTGCCCTTTGAGCTCATGTGTGATGCTAGTGATTTTGCTATTAGGGCAGTCCTGGGGCAACGTAAGTCTAATTATTTTCAACCGATACACTATGCGAGTAAGACGATGACCAATGCTCAATCTCATTATACTACTACTGAAAAAGAGTTGTTAGCCGTTGTCTATGCTTTTGAGAAATTCAGACCTTATCTCGTCTTATCCAAGACCATAGTGTATACGGATCATTCGGCTCTCAAGTATCTCCTTGCTAAGCAAGATGCTAAACCGAGATTGCTTCGATGGATTCTCCTTCTCCAAGAATTTGATGTCATCATTCGTGATAAAAAGGAGCGGAGAATCTAGACGCCGATCATTTGTCTAGACTTGAAAATCCTCATCAAGGTGTTCTCAAGAAAAAAGAAATTACCGAAACATTTCCTCTCGAGACACTTGGGATGATTTCACTCAAAGATGATCCTATTACCCCATGGTTTGCCGAATTTGCAAATTACCATGCGGGGAATTTGTTGGGAATTAAATATTCTGAAGATTAAGTATCAAGAATTACAAGTATTGAAGGTTAGTACTGCTGAGAAGAATACTCTAACAGTTCCAACTACTTGTGTATATTTTAGTACTGCTGAGAAGAATACTCTAACAGTTCCAACTGCTAGTGTATATTCTTAGGACTGTTCAAGTTATAACTAACCGTACTAACTGGTAGTTATAAGGAAGGTACTGCTAGTCGATACTGTTGAGTAGATAATTGTCACATATACAACTGCTGGTTGGATAAGTATTGAAAAGATATTTGTGTACTAAAGTCAAGTATATACGGTAGATAATATCTTTTAACAAAGTGATCAATATCAAGTTGTGTACTCAGATACATGTTGTATCTTATGTACTGACACACTCAAGATAAGTTAGCAAGTAGTTTTGATAAGACTTAACAATATTGTAAAAGATCTTTTCTTAACATATAAAAGAAAGATCTTAGTCTAGATATGTGTCTAAGTGTCTAATAGAGTAAAAAAAAAGTTGTTAAGTGTTTTTAGAATAAAAACTCTCAAGAACATAGAACACAAATATCACAAGTCATAGAAAACATAAGATTCAAGGTCTTTGTAACCCTAGTGATATTGAATATCACTCGTATTATCTTGAATAATATTGAATCATTTTGGTGATAACATTGCATGTCTTTTGTTCTATATACTCAAGCATAACTGTTCCATTTCCATAACACAAATAACCTTCTAAGTGTGATTAAGTAAATTTCGCGTACTTGATCATATTAACTCAACATATCATATACACAAAGTACAAAAGGTTTAACCACCTTAACAGTGTATCCAACCCTCATCAATTGGTATCAGAGCAAGGCTGATATAGTTGATTTAGAAGAAGAAGAAGAAGAAATGGACGTTAAATCTATTCAGACCAATGTTGCTACTAAAATACCCATGCTCAAACAGAATGAGTTTGAGATGTGGAGGCTAAGGATAGAAAAATATTTCCAAGTGCAAGACTATGCACTTTGGGAAATTATTGAAGATGGAGACTCTTTCAAGCCTACTACCACTACATCAACAGTTGATGGCAAAGTGCTGACAACTCTGCAGATGAAGCCAAAATCTGCAGAAGAAAGAATACTGAGGAAAAATGACTTAAAGGCAAGAAGCATGCTGATGATGACCATTCCCAATGATCAACTTCTAAACTTCAGCAAGTTCAAAGATGCAAAGTCATTATTTGAAGCTATTATTGCAAGATATGGTGGAAATGAAGCCACCAAGAAAACGCACAAGACACTGCTCAAGCAGCAGTTTGAAAACTTCTCCTCTACATACAACGAATCTCTTGACCATATGTTTAACAGGCTTCAGAATATTGTGAGCCAACTTGCTATTCTTGGGGTTGAAATACCTCAAGAAGATTTGAACTCAAAATTTCTGAGGAGCCTACCAGAAGAGTGGGCTATGCATGTTGTTGTCTGGAAGAATAAGCCAGACCTTGATATAATGGAGCTTATAGATTTGTATAGCAACTTTAAGATTGTGGAGCAAGATTTGAAGAAGAATGGAGGTACTAGTTCTACTGGGAACATGGCTTTTATGTCAACTCCTAGTACCTCAAAATCAAGTGAAGAGGTGAAAGTTGTTGATGGTGTTGGTACTGCTAGTTCATCAAGCAGTACCATAGGTATTTTAGATGAAAAGACTTGTTGTGCATTTCTTACAAGTCAAAATAATGGGTCCATGCTCACCTATGAAGACCTCCAAGAGATCCATGAAGATGATCTGGAGGAAAGGGATCTAAAATGGTAAATTTCTCTTCTTAGCATGAGAGCCAAGAAGTTCTATCACAAGACGGGGAAGAAGCTCGTAATCAGCAACACTGATGCTGCTGGTTTTGATAAGTCAAGGATAGAGTGCTATAACTGCCACATGATGGGTCATTTCTCTAGAGAGTGCAGAAGACCAAGGCAGCAAGATAGCAAGAACAAAGGTTTTGGAAGCACATCCAAAACAAGGGAGGTTTCTGAGCCAAACTCAAAGGCTATGGTAGCCATTGATGGGCTAGGTTTTGATTGGAGTTTCATGGCTGATGAAGAAGAAAATTCTTCACAAATGGGACTCATGGCTTTTTCTACTTCTGAGGTACAATCTCATAAAGCTTGTTCAAATGATTGTACTGCTCTTAAAGAATTACACACTTTAATCAAACATTATGATGTCCAAAAGAAATATTTAAGCAGAACTTTTCAAGAGTTAGTAGATTATAAGTGTGGATTAGCATCAACAGAAAAGCAGATCTTATACTACAAAGAAAATGAACTTGCTTTTTCTGATGACAAAGCTCTTCTAAGACAGGACATTTTCTTTAAAGATGCTGAAATTAAGCTTTTGAGAGAGGCTTTTGATAGGGTCAAAAAGGAAAATAGAAACATTCACTTGACTACACAGACACTAGAACATGCTTCTAGAGGTGTTACCAACATGATAGAATGTCAAGTGATTAATAGAGCTAAGTCAGGAGTAGGACATAAGAGTGTCCCACCTCCATACAGAGGTATCCCTAAATTTCCAGGGATTGACCAAGAAAATTCAGGTATTCCTGAATTTCAACAACTTGAGCTACAATATGGTGTACAACCAAAAACTAAGCTAGTTGTTGATGAACCTAAGAAAGTAAGTGAAAGTTTAAGTAAAACTTTACTTTCTGAAGACAAGGTGTCCTCTGATAGAAGATCAGATAGAGTAGTCATTGAAGACTGGGTATCTGATGATGAAGAAGATGAACAGGTTATGTCTAAACCTGAAGTAGTTAAGAAAGAAGGAACAAGGGTTCCTAAAGTGATCAAAAAGGATGCTGTTAAGCCTAGTTCAAACATTAAACATGTTAGGCAACCAGTTAAATATTGTGAACAATATAGATCCACTAGCAAGCCCAGAGGTAACCAAAGAAATTGGAATGGCCTCAAGTCTAACCAATTAGGTGATGACTTTTTCTTTTATAATAAAGCTTGTTACACATGTGGTAGTTTTGATCATCTTGAAGCTTTCTGTAACAAATGGGTATCTGGGTATGAAAACAATAGGGTGAATTTCCAAAGGCAAACTCCTCAAACTCACTTTCACTCTAAGTCCAAGAGTATAAAACCCAGAGCAGTTTCGACAGCAGTTTCTACTGCTAGGCAAGCAGTTTCAACTGCTATACCATTCATGACTGTTAACCCAAGACTAACAGTTAAAAATGCAAAAACAACTTTCAAAAATGCATCAAAAACTGTTACAAAGCCCATTCAATCAAAAGCAGTGGTCCAAAAACAAGTTTGGAAACCAAAGAGTAAAACTGCAAAGCCAGCTGCTAGGCAAGTAGTTAATACTGCTAGGCAAGTAGTTAATACTGCTGCTTGGAAAATCAGGGCAAATGCTGTTAAGGCCTCAGCATGTTGGATTCTTAAATCCAATGTTGCATCAACTGTTCTTAAAAGACTAAATTTCATTGATGCAAGAGGCAGATCCAAGTCAGTAATGGCTTGGGTCCCCAAAAGAAACTGATACTTCTCATTACTGTGCAGGAACATTCAAATGATAAACAAGAGGATCAAGGATGCTCAGATAGTGGATGTTCAAGGCACATGACAGGCAACAAGTCTTATCTCTCAGATTTTCAATCAATAGATGGAGGCTATGTTACCTTTGGAGGAGGTGTTGGTGGTAAAATTTCCGGTAAAGGTACAATCAAAACTGGAAATTTAGATTTTGAAGATGTGTACTATGTAAAAGAGCTAAATTATAATCTTTTTAGTGTCTCATAAATGTGTGACAAAAAGAACAAAGTTCTTTTCTGTGACACTGAGTGTCTTGTACTTTCTCCTGATTTTAAGATGCCTGATGAAAGTCAAGTGCTTCTTAAAATTCCTAGAAAGGGCAATATGTACAATGTAGACATGAAGAACATTATTCCTAAAAAGAATTTAACTTGTCTTGTTGCAAAGGCCACATTGGATGAATCAATGTTATGGCATAGGAGGCTTGGTCATATTAACTTCAAAACCATAAATCAGATTGTTAAGAATGGTTTGGTAAGAGGTTTACCTCAAAAACGTTTTCAAAATGATCAAACATGCATTGCTTGTCTTAAAGGCAAACAACACAAAGCCACTTGTAAGCCCAAGATTTTTAACTCTATTAATCAATCATTGTTTATGCTTCATATGGACTTGTTTGGTCCTACAAATGTTAGAAGTATAATGCATAAGAGATATTGTCTAGTTATTACTGATGACTATAGTAGATTTACATGGGTTTTCTTTTTAGCTACTAAGGATGAGACACCTAGCATCCTTAAGACTTTCATTACTGAGATAGAAAACCTAGTAGACAAAAGAGTAAAAGTCATTAGATGTGATAATGGGACAGAGTTCAAAAATAGAGTTATGGATGTATTCTGCAAAGAAAAGGGTATTAGGAGAGAATTTAGTGTTGCTAAAACTCCACAACAGAATGGAGTTGCTGAAAGGAAAAATAGAACACTAATAGAAGCTGCTAGAACTATGTTAGCTGATTCTAAGCTACCTATAACTTTTTGGGCTGAAGCAGTTCACACTGCTTGTTATGTCCAGAATAGAGTTTTAGTTGTTAAGCCTCACAATAAGACATCATATGAACTTTTTAGAGGTAGAACTCCTACAATAGGATTTCTTATACCCTTTGGATGTCATGTGACAATTCTCAACACCTTAGACCATCTTGGAAAGTTTGATGGCAAAGCAGATGAAGGTTTCTTAGTTGGATATTCTCTCAATAGTAAAGCATTTAGAGTATACAACTTAAGAACTAAGAAAGTAGAAGAAAACCTACATGTGGAATTTTTAGAGCATAAATCCAATGTAGTAGGTGAAGGACCTAATTGGCTATTTGATCTAGAGTCTTTATCCCATTCTATGAATTATGTGCCTGTTGTTGCAGAAACCAATGATTTTTTCAGGTCAACAAACAACAAAAGAGGCAGGGTTAGACAAGGAGACAACTCAAGATCATGTATGGATGCCAATAAGTACAAGTGTGGCTTCAACTTCAACCAATGATGACTCTTTTTTTGAGAAATCAAAAGAAAGAGTTGATGATGAAAACAAGGAAGATGGAAATGAGAAACAAGACAGTCAAGTTAGTAGTTCAAGAGCAGTTTGTACTGCTGAGACAGAGCATTCTACTGCTGGCCCTTCAGACTCAACTGAAGTAGATTTCTCAGATACTGAGGTGGATTTGAGCAATATCACACCTAACTATCAAGTTCCTTCAACCCCACACACAAGAATTCACAAAGTCCACTCCCTAGAAAATGTGATAGGAGATGTACAATCAGGGGTGAAGACAAGGCAACAACTGATGTCTTCAGACCAACAAGGGCTTCTTGATGCCCTTTATGCTTCAAAACAGAATGAGTTTTCAAACTCTTGTTTGTTTGTATGTTTTCTCTCTCAAGATGAACCAAAGAACATTCTGAAAGCCTTAGATGATTCAAGCTGGGTAGAGGCTATGCAAGAGGAGCTTCTTCAGTTCAAGATTCAGAAGGTATGGGTGCTAGTTGATTTACCTAAGGATGAAAAGGTAATTGGCACTCGATGGGTTTTCAAGAATAAAAGGGATGAAAGAGGCATAGTGATTAGGAATAAGGCTAGATTAGTAGCCCAAGGGTACACACAACAAGAAGGTATAGACTATGATGAAGTCTTTGCTCCAGTAGCAAGACTTGAGGCAATTAGGCTTTTCTTAGCTTATGCTTCATTTTTAGGCTTCACATTTTATCAAATGGATGTCAAGAGTGTATTTTTATATGACACAATTGAAGAAGAGGTGTATGTCTCACAACCTCCAGGTTTCATTGATCCTGACAATCCAGACATGGTGTACAAAGTTGTAAAAGCTCTATATGGCCTGCATCAGGCACCAAGAGCTTGGTATGAAACACTTGCTTCCTATTTAAAATCAAATGGATTTCAAAGAGGAAAGATTGATCAGACACTTTTCATCAAACAGCACAAGAAGGATCTTATGTTAGTGCAGGTATATGTGGATGACATTATCTTTGGGTCTACAAGGAAGGAAATGTGTTTGGAGTTCGAGAAACTTATGCATGATAAGTTTCAGATGAGTTCCATAGGGGAACTTACATTCTTTTTGGGTTTGCAAGTTAAACAGTCATATGAAGGCATATTTGTTAGTCAAGATAAATATGTTGCTGATATACTAAGGAAGTTCAACTTTGCTGATTCAAAAATGGCAAGCACACCAATGGACTCTGAGAAGCCTCTTCCAAAAGACTTAGATGGAGAAAATGTGGATGTACACACTTACAGATCTATGATAGGATCTTTGATGTATCTTACATCGTCAAGACCTGACATCATGTTCTCTGTTTGTGTTTGTGCAAGATTTTAAGTAACTCCAAAGGTTTCTCATTTAACAGCAGTCAAGAGAATTTTTAGATATCTCAAGGGTCAACCTAGGTTGGGACTATGGTATTCTAGAGAGTCACCTTTTGACTTGGTAGCATTTTCGGATAGTGATTATGTTGGTGCTAGCTTGGACAGAAAGTCAACAACTGGAGGATGTCAATTCCTTGGGTGTAGACTTATCTCATGGCAGTGTAAGAAGCAAACAACTGTGGCTACTTCAACAACTGAGGCTGAATATGTAGCTGCTGCAAGTTGCTGTGCTCAAGTCTTATGGCTTCAAAACCAACTTCTTGATTATGGGTACAATTTCTTAAACACTGTCATTCATATTGATAATAGTAGTACAATTTGCATCATTAAAAATCCAGTACAACATTCTAAAACAAAACACATTGAAATTAGACATCACTTTATAAGAGACTGCAATGAGAAAAGATTAATTCAAGTTCTTAAAATTGCTTCAGAATACAACTTTGCAGATCTCCTAACAAAAGCTTTTGATGTTGGAAGGTTTCAATACTTGGTAGCAAGTATTGGTATGCTAAATCCTTAAGATTTTTAATCTGTGTGGTTTTTATATATATTTTACGTTTGTACTGATATCTTTGTAAATTGATACTGTTAATAAACAGTTAATACTGCTAGTTCAAATTTTGTTTAAACAGTTCATACTGTTGGTCATATTTTAAATACTGCTATAAGACAAATGCTATGCATTTTTGTTTCTTGGTTTTGGACTAACAATTTCAGGTATGAACTTTGAACAAAAAGGAAATTTCAAGTGAAATGGAAGCAGCAAAATGATAATGTCAGTTGCTAACATAATAGATTTATGATGGACTAAGTTTGGGAATTCTTAACAAAAACCTAGTTATCATATTTCACATTGAATTGATGACTTAGTTGATCAGAAAGTAACTGATACAACTCACTTTCTATCATTTTATACTTTTAAGTATAATGAGCAAGTCTAAGGACATCTGATAGAAAGAACAGCTAGTAAAAGTGAATCTAACACTTGTGTTAGAGGCAACAATTACTATGAGCTGGAAACCCTGTCAAGAAAGCCTTTTGAATAGGTTTATCTTTACACAGGCAGTTATTTATAACTGAAAAACATTGGTTCTCACACAACCAGAGGTTACTTTAAACCAAAATTTTGATTAAGTGTCTGTTATGCACTTAATCCCTCCAAAATGGTTGAAAACAGTATGGTTTTTCATAATCAAATCATATACATACTGCTAAGAAAAAAGTTTCTTAAAAGGATTTTCAAAGAGACTCACAAAAACCATCAAATGATGGACCATGAGTCAAATGCCCCATGAATTACCTCTCATAGGAGTTAACACACCTAGAAGTGATGAGGGCAGCAAATTAAACTCTTAAGGAATTGATGGCTTCATGTACAACATTGTCTGAAAACAAGTTCACATTGGTAGATCAGATAATGATAGGATGATGGTGAGGGATCTTCCAAACAGGGGAGGAAATGTTATTTGCAATCCAGGGGAGATAAATGTCTCAGGGGAGGAAATAAATCCCAAAGAAGGTAGATTAACCAATGAAAGGGAGGAAAAGACAAGAGCATACAAGATGATGACATAGAGGTTGAAAATGACAAGAACAGAGCTGATTCTGGAGTATTATATATATTCAGAAGGGATGAAGCATTCCAAAGGAGAAAGTTCTATCTAGGTCAAACGAAGAAAAGTTTTAATTTCAGTTCACCACGTTTGTGCATCACTTGCAAAGGCATGCTGATAGATGATTTCACTTGTTGAAACAAGCATCCAAGATACACAGCACCATTGCCTCTTATAATTCCTCCATCCAAGGAAATTGCACCATCTTTTAGGTCATGTTTGAAGACTGAAGATGTGTATTGATATTGTTAAAGTCAAAGTAAATGGTAGATGAGCTACTGAGAAAGGTATTCAATCTCTCAGAACAGAAGAAAGTTCAGTCCAAGGGTCTGACTATGAAGTATTTGCAAGATCCTCAAAATCATGATTTAATTCAGAAGAAACATGATGATTAGAGAATTCACATGTTTAGGGGAGGATTGTTGGGAATTAAATGTTCTGAAGATTAAGTATCAAGAATTACAAGTATTGAAGGTTAGTACTGCTGAGAAGAATACTCTAACAGTTCCAACTGCTAGTGTATATTTTAGTACTGCTGAGAAAAATACTCTAACAGTTCCAACTGCTAGTGTATATTCTTAGGACTGTTCAAGTTATAACTAACCGTACTAACTGGTAGTTATAAAGAAGGTACTACTAGTCGATACTGCTGAGTGGATAATTGTCACATATACAACTGCTGGTTGGATAAGTATTGAAAAGATATTTGTGTACTAAAGTCAAGTATATACGGTAGATAATATCTTTTAACAAAGTGATCAATATCAAGTTGTGTACTCAGATACATGTTGTATCTTATGTACTGACACACTCAAGATAAGTTAACAAGTAGTTTTGATAAGACTTAACAATATTGTAAAAGATCTTTTCTTAACATATAAAAGAAAGATCTTAGTCTAGATATGTGTCTAAGTGTCTAATAGAGTAAAAAAAAAAGTTATTAAGAGTTTTTAGAATAAAAACTCTCAAGAACATAGAACACAAATATCACAAGTCATAGAAAACATAAGATTCAAGGTCTTTGTAACCCTAGTGATATTGAAGATCACTTGTATTATCTTGAATAATATTGAATCGTTTTGGTGATAACATTGCATGTCTTTTGTTCTATATACTCAAGCATAACTGTTCCATTTCCATAACACAAATAACCTTCTAAGTGTGATTAAGTAAATTCCGCGTACTTGATCATATTAACTCAACATATCATATACACAAAGTACAAAAGGTTTAACCACCTTAACAGTGTATCCAACCCTCATCAGAATTTTATTGTGAAAGGGATGTCGTCCCAACAAAAGAAGAAATTCTTTAAGGATGTGAAACATTATTTTTGGGACGACCCCTACTTGTTTAAGATTTGTGTCGATCAAGTGATTAGACGGTGTGTTCACGGCCAAGAAGCCGTTGACATTCTCACGGCTTGCCATAATGGACCCACGGGGGACATCATTGTGCCAGCTACACCGCTAAAAAAGTCTTTGATTTCGGTTTCTATTGGCCGACTATTTACCGTGATGCCCACGATTTGGTGAAGTCATGTGACTCTTGCCAACGTCAAGGAAAAATCTCGCAAAAGAACGAAATGCCTCAAAATGCAATTCAAGTTTGCGAGATCTTTGACGTGTGGGGCATCGATTTTATGGGTCCGTTCACGTCTTCACGAGGGAACAAGTACATACTGGTGGCGGTCGACTATTTGTCTAAATGGGTTGAAACGAAAGCGCTCCCCACCAACGACGCCCGATTAGTTGTTAAATTTTTAAAATCTCTCTTTGCTCGGCTTGAACTCCCCGTGCTATCATTAGTGATCGTGGTACGCACTTTTGCAATTACCAATTCGCAAAGGTTATGCTTAAGTACGGTGTCACTCACCGTCTTGCTACCGCATATCACCCACAAACTAGTGGGCAAGTGGAAGTTTCCAACCGGGGTTTGAAAAGAGTTCTAGAAAGAACTGTAGGCGAAAACCGTGCCTCTTGGTTAGACAAATTAGATGATGCACTATGGGCCTTCCGTACCGCTTACAAAACACCCATCGGGTGCACTCCTTACAAGCTTGTGTATGGAAAGGCGTGTCATCTACCGATCGAGCTCGAGCACAAACCCTATTGGGCCTTAAAACATGCTAATTTTGACATTAAGACCGCGGGTGATCACCGAAAAATTCAAATGAATGAATTAAATGAACTTAGGGATCAAGCCTATGAGAACTCTTTAATCTACAAAGAGAAAACAAAGAGGATTCATGACTCCAAAATTAAGAACCGTGTTTTCAACGTTGGTGATCGAGTCATTCTCTTCAATTCTCGATTAAAGATTTTCTCGGGCAAGTTAAAAACCCGTTGGTCTGGGCCGTTCACCATCACTCAAGTTTTTCCACATGGAACCGTCGAGTTGTCTCAACCCGACGGCCCCAACTTCAAGGTGAACGGTCATAGGCTTAAACACTATTTTGGAGGGGATATACCACCCATGGTTGTCCCGGATCTCCAAACTTTCCCCATGGACAATTAAATTCGGGGCGAGTCAAGCTACGTGACTCGTTAATAAACAAAGCGCTTCGTGGGTGGCAACTCATGCTTATCCTTCTATCTTCTTTCTATTTTCTAACACTAAGTGTGGGGGAATTCCTTTACTTGTTGCTTTGTTGTTGTATGTTTGCCTTTGTTTTCAGGATTCCCATAGATCGTGATGATTGATGCGCCTGTTTTCAATCCAGCTGCCCAATATCCGATCTTTTTACTAACATCCAGTGATATCTTATTAATCCTTTTTGTGAAAAAGATTTCGTTTCCACACTTAGCTTGTAGTATTACCTTTTTACGTTCTATAGTGTCGGCATAATAGCCGGTACTTTGAATATTGAGGGCAATATTCAATTCTAAGTGTGGAGGGAATTCTTGCGATTTTGACCCAAATTTTAAAAAATTTCACATGTTGTACCTACTAGTCCCCTAGCACCCCCGTTTTGACCAAAATTTTAAAAAATTTATCGTCTTTTAATTAAAAATTGCATGAAAAAGAAGTGCTTTGCACATTAAAAAAAATATTAATTTGCTATACATTAATGCTTAGGTATTAGTGGAAGTTTAGACTTGATTAGGCTAGAACAAGGGGAATCCCGACTCTGCCAAAGTGTTGATTTGGCTGCTACCCTTAACGTTTAGGCTAAGTTTTATGAATTGTGCAAATGAAAATGCTAAGCATGGAGTAGTTGGTTCTCTTTAGAGCTTATATAAGTAATCTATGGCTTTTTCTCCCAGGAGCTCCTAATCTGACTAAATAAGTGCTATTTTCAAACCTTTGAACGTTAAAAACCGTTTTGTTAAGCAAAAATAAATTTTTATACAATCTTGATATAGAGTACTAGTTCAATTTTTTATTTAAATTTTGGAACAAGCATACTTTCGTAAAATTGGAATAAATGTTGCAAAATGAAGTAAGTAATATTGCTGGAATATTGCAAATGAGAAATTGCAAAAATGATGTTGTGAAAGAAAAAAAAAATATATAGTTTAAAAAAAATGAAAAAAATGTGTGTTGTTTGAATAAAAACGTTTATGTTGCTTATTAATAAATGTGCGAAACTTGCTTTTTCCTAAATCTAAATCGGAAGTTGAACTAGTATTCGTCAAAATTGTCTAAAGATTGGACGGTAATTTGGTAGATTGTTGATTTCAAAGGTCCCATGAGCTCCGATACTATTCTTTGTGGGGTGTCAAAAGCCTGTTCACCTAAAACCAACTGGTTTGGGATGTGCCGAGAAGAAAGTCGCTACATGGAGTGATCTCACCTTTGAGTCTCTAATCTCTAAATGATCGTTTGTTGCTATCTATTTAAGTATTTAATACTAACTTAGTGGGAATATCTAAAATCTTTGAAATCGAAATCCCGCTGATTGCGGTACTATTCTCTGTGATGTGTCAAAAGCCTGGTCACCTAAAGCCAATTGGTTTGGGATGTGCCGAGAAGAAAGCCGCTACATGGAAAAAGCCTTTTTGATTCTTAGATTTTGAGGTTCTCGGTAAATTAGTATTTGACTTAAATATATAACAACCATAATAAATGTCGATTTTTGCGGTCAAAATTGTGAAAACAAGCACACTCACCTAAGTACTTAAATAATTGTGGGAGTGAAAAGTTAAGTCTCGGCTTACATAGATTACTAATATAAGTAGTGTTAGCATTTTACAAAAACATTTGCACAAGGGTTTTAAACTTAGTTGGGGAGTATAAAAAAGAGGATGACGATTACAATTCCCCGGAATCACCCATTTTGTGTGATTCCCGTTCCATGATGCCATTTTTGAAAATCAAGCATGTTATTTACGTTTGTTCTCGTTTAAATTACTTGCATTGTATAATAAGTCAAAATGGGGTATTCTCGGTAATTTTGATATTCTTTTGATCCTTTCATTACTTTATATGATCGGATTGCTAGGGACTAGCAATTGATAGTGTGGGGGGATGATGAGTGGCCTTTTACTCATCATTTTATACCCGTAAAACCCACAAAAACACCCAAATAGACCAAATATTGTTGCAAATATCCTTGGATTGTGTTTTTATATGTTTTAGGTACAAAAGGATTGAAAACAAGGCAAAAGTGGACAAAACCGAGCACGAGAAATGGACAGAGCATTTAAAGCCGAGACCGGGGAAGAAATCATCAAAGGAAATCATATTCAAGCTCAAAAATGCCAAAACAAGCCCTTGGATCACTTTATTTTACAAAATCAGTCCTTGGATTAACTTTGCAAATTTGGCAGGATTGGTCCCTGAAATTACAAGGTTTACAAAACTGGTCCTTTGATAAAATCCTAAACTATCACTAAACTACAACCGGACCAAAAAAAAAATTAAACCCAATCCCAAAACCAACCAATCACCAGCCCACTCAAGCCTAATCCCTATTATTTACAACCCGGATCCAGCCAACCCTAACCCGTTATTAATAAAACACGGTCAACAACCAGTCAAACCCCTTACCCATCAAAATTCCTATTCATCTTCCCGGTCACTCTCACCCCTGATCCAAGACAAATTCCAGCTCACCCTTTGGTCCCCCCCCCTCCTTCACATGTTTTCCAGCCACCACATCAATCCAAGTGACTAAAACTGATCCATGGCTATGATTAAAAGAAGTGGAGACTAAGCCAATCCAATGGCTCAATTTGAAGCTGAAGAAGCACAAAGTGACAAGGCTGGAACTCTCTCACACAAGAAGCACAGCAAGACAGAGCAAGAAACCCTAATTTTACTACTATAAATAGGACACTTGTAAAGCCCTTGAGGGCTGGTTAGTTGTTTTTTAGTTTTTCAGTTTTTAAGTTTTTTAGTTAAGCCTTTTAATTTGAATGTACTCTTTTTAAGTTTAATGAAAGTTCAATTTAGTTTAAATCTGTCTTTCATTTTTGTGTTTTAAAAAAATATATCTTATAAGCTCTTGTAAGCTTTCTTACTTTGACTTAAGCTCAAATAAGCTAGTCAATAGCTTATTTGGGTTCTAGTTAATCCTTTGTTTAAATTCAAAAGCTTTTAGTTCACATTCAGTTTCAAAATAATATATATATATATATATATATATATATATATATTAGCTACAATTAATTGTAGCCAATTGACTACAATTTTGTGCTATAAATGGGGGCCCCTGATTTTTTTTGTAGGTCCTGATTCTTTTCTGTGGGTCCCTGATTTATTGCTTGTGTATTTTTTATGAAGGATTGTAGCCAATTGGCTACAAAAATTATAGCCAAGCTATCCTCATATATATATATATATATATATATATATATATATATATATATATATATATATATATATATATATATATATATATATATATATATATATATATATATATATATATATATATTGTCGAAAAAGCTAGAGCATGGTAAATTGTGGATTGCCATGGGTTAGAGCTTTTTGGGAAGCATTAGGTTGGTTTAGAGATTGATTACATGCCCTTGTTTTGAGCAAAGGGTTTTGTAAGTTCACTTTTCCTGTTTTGCTTATAATCTGCTTATTTAGTGTAAACTGCTTTTTAGTGCTTATTTGCCTTTGTTTCTGCTTTCTAAATGCTTTTGATTGCTTTTCATAGTTTAGACTTAGAACAGTATTCTCTTGCTTTAGTTTTCACTTAAAACTCAAAAAAATCAAAAATATAGCATAATCTGCTTATAGCTTATTTAGTGCTTATTTCTGGTTGATAGTTGTTCATAAGAGCTTAAAATATCTAGTGTATCATTTGTCATCTCAAGTCTTAGCTTAAATTGGTCATTTGTAGCTTAAATCTCAAAACAGTCCCCATAAGGGGGTGTTTGGCATAAGCCCAAAATGGGTCAAATTGGATGATTTACTGTTCATGTGCAATCTTAGGAACTTTGATCTAGCTTTAAATGACTCGAATTAGTAGTTTGTAGCTTATAATTAGCTGTTTTTAAAGGATTTATAGGTTTTAGTATTGAGCCTTGAATTAAGAAAGAAATTTTGCTCATAATAGCTTGTTATAGGATTAAGCTCCTTAGGTCCTTGAATTTACTGCTTGTGTGTTCATTTAGAGTTATAAGGTCATATTTGAAGAGTTGGTTTGGTTTCTAGTTGATTTGAGGTTATTTAGACTCAATTCTGTCAAACTGCTACATCAGTAGCCTTCTCCACAAAAGTCTTGAGTAGCATTCTTATAGGCTAGATTTTAAGCTCTTAAAAAGCTAATTAGAGTCTGAAAATTGGTATACTAGATCTTAGCTTGCTTAACTTGATCATGTTGTACTTATTCAGGAATTGAGAGCTTGTTTTAGTGCTTGTTTGGTGTCTGCAATAAGGTGTTTAAGGCTGTTTTCATAAATCAAAAACTTGCATAAGTATCTCATCTGTCAGTAAAGAATAGCTTAATTCTCAGTTCAAAAGTGATCCATAGTTTTTCAAATTGATTTTACAAGCTCATTTCTAGCTTATCTTTAACTGTTTCAGCTTTTTAGACATTAGCTTTTTGTATTTTAGCTTGTGCATTAGCTTAAAGTAGGCTGGTAAGTCTGTTTGGTTAGACAGATTTAGCTATTAGCTTAAATTTGCTTTTTAGCTTTTTAGCCAATTAGATCAGCTTATTTAGGTTTAAAATTAGCTTGTTTAGCTTGCATTAGGTCCCAGTACCTTAAACTAGTCATTAGCTTATAACCCTTAGCTTATAGCAGCTTTTATAGAATTTTTAGCTAAGCCTTTTTTCTTGTTTAGCATAACTGATAAGTTAATCTGCTTTTTCTGGCTCATTTAGTGAAGAGTAAAAAATTTTGTTTTCACAAAAGATTAATATTTTTAGCTTATAAACAGTTTCCAAAAAGAAAAAAGTGCAAAAGGGGAAATTAGGAAGTCAGAGGTGAGTAGGGACTCGAACCCCTGACCTCAACTAATCTCAACCCTTAACACTCCACCACACAACCATTCGCCCTTGGGACTTTTCTGGTTGTAGTTTGCACTTCTTTTTATTTAACCCTTGTTTTCCACTTTTAGCTTATTTCCTTATTAGCTTAATTCCAGCTTATTAGGATAAGTTGGGACCTTTATTTTATGTTTCCTGCATTCCTCATATCATTTAGCACTTTTGTAAAAAAATTCATATTTTTCACATATCATTTAGTATTTTCTGTAATTTAATTAGTTTAAATTAGTTTTTAATTCATAATAAATAAAAGAAAAGTCAAAAAATACGAATCTTTTTTCTAAAATTTTCTTTTATTATTTAGGTCTTAGGAAAATTAGATTTGCATCCGTAGGGTTAATTTTCGCCAATTTAGGTTTTTAGGTGCGTTTTTAGATTCCTGATTACGTTTTTAGCG
The DNA here is from genome assembly GCA_021014915.2 of Artemisia tridentata subsp. tridentata. NCBI lineage: Eukaryota > Viridiplantae > Streptophyta > Magnoliopsida > Asterales > Asteraceae > Artemisia > Artemisia tridentata. The sequence continues at coordinate 134,280,674 of CP139501.1, forward strand.
AAATTTCATTATTGCTTTATTTGCCTTGCTTATTTACTTTCCGTTCCTTAATTAGAATTAGAAAACAAAACCAAAAAGTGAAAATCCATATTTCAAGCATTTTAATACCAAACCCCAAACGTAATCCTTGATTCACACCTCGTTGGGAAACGACCCGGGTATCACTTGCCCGGATTCTTATATCGTATTGCGTTATGTTTTGCACGTTGACCTTTTTCCCAAAAGTTTGACTTGTGTATATTCACGGTATCGATCACCTTTCGACAGGAACCTGCTAAGTGCTGCAAGCTTCCTGTTTAGGCTTTGTACTTCTTTCAACGACTTCGGAGCTTGTAGATCAGTGATGGATTTGACCTTCGAAGGGTTAGCTTTAATCCTTTGCTTCGTTATCAGATTTCCCAAGAATTGTCCTTCTTCCATGCCAAAAGAGCACTTCTTCGGGTTAAGCTTCATGTTGATTGCCCTCAATTGATCAAATGTTTCTTGAATGTTGGAGAGTAGGTCTTCCTCAGTCCTACTTTTTATTACCATATCATCAACGTAGGCTTCCAAGTTCCTCCCTATCTGCTTGTGGAAGACTCTGTCTACCAACCGTTGATAAGTTGCCCCTGCGTTCTTCAGACCGAAGGGCATTTTCTTGTAGCAATAGACACCCTTTCCTGTGTAGAAGGCTGTCTTCTCCTCATCTTTCTTCGTTATTTGTATTTGGTGATACCCTTTGTAGGCATCCAAAAAGCATTTCAAACGGAACCCCGAGAGGGATTCGACCTTCCAATTAATTTCTAGCAGAGGGTAGCAATCCTTCGGGCAAGCTTTGTTGATGTCGGTGAAGTCACACACATTCGCCACCCTCCGTCACTCTTTTTTACCATAACTGGATTAGCTACCCAGGTTTGGTATTTTACTTCTCTAAGTATTCCTGCTCGTAAAAGTTCGTCCACCTCTTTGCAAGCGGCTGCGTTCCTTTCAGGTGCCAGGCTTCGTCGCTTCTGCTTGATTGGTTCAATGTGCTTGAACTCATTAAGCTTATGCTCTGTGCCGAAGGGCTTGCCATCGATCATAAGAGTCCTGGGGACCCCTGTCATGTCTGAGTACGTTCATGCAAAGACATCCTTGTTGGCTTTGAGTAGCTTCTCCAGATCTGCCTTGAAGTTGGCAGGGAGTTGCTTCCCGATTACCACCGTTTGCTCTGGATAGAGCTCATTTACCACAATGCGTTCTTCGGCATCTGTACAACTTAGGATGGCCTTTGGAGGCTCCTCAGTACTTTCTTTAATCTTTTTGCCAACGTCTCCTGCCTTTCCCTGGTTATAACTAGAAAATACGGTTCCTATCCCATAAGGCGTATGGAATTTTACCGCTGCGTGTATGGTGGAGACTACAATACCCATCTTTTGCATGGCGGTCCTTCCTATCAACAAATTGTAGGGAGAGCCAAACCTTACGATAGCGAATGTGAAGGTTTCTGTCCTTGCGAGCTTGCCTTCCCCAATTGTTATATCCAATGGTACTTCTCCCAAAGGCTACGAATGCTCACCGGAGAATCCTACCAAAGGTATTTTCGAATCAACCCGTTGCGACCTGATCGAAGGCTTGAGCTTAAGGAAACAATGCTCGTATATGATCTCGCAGGAGCTTCCGCAGTCCATGTAGGCTCTATTAACTTATCGGTTGGAAATTAAGACTTTGATGACCACTGGGTTGTTCGAAGGGAATTGGCCTGTAATAGGGGGAAATGTTACCTCCCCTACTTCGTTTACCTCCTGCTCCGTCACCTTTCTTTTTAAACTGGCTTCGCCCCAATGAACCATGAGTATTGGGGCTTCGGGAGGAGTAGTATCTTTAGCCACTTGAGTGTCGGGCATTTTTTCCTTGCCCTTCTTTATACCCTTCACTAAATGTGCCAATTGCTCGGACTTTACAGCTTCTTCTATCTGCTTCTTTAGCTCCCTGCAAATGTTCGTATCATGACCATAGTCTTCATGGAAGTGACAATACTTGCTTGTATCCCTATTTTTACCATTGCATTTCATGCGAGGGGGTGCTTCAAAAGCTTTAGCAGCCCTCTCCGTTGCAAGTATTTCCTTCGGAGACTTAGTTAGGCTTCCTAGCAAACCGTGGTTGGGACCTTTGTTGTACAGAGAAAACCTATCTCTGTTTTTGTTCTTGTTCTTTGATCCTTCCCACGTAGAATGCTTCGAAAACTTTTCTCTGTCAATCGGAGCACCATTGGTAGATACTTCCTTTGCTTCAATCCAGGTATATGTCTTTTCCATTAACCCTTTGTAAGTTGTCGGAAGGTAAGTGGACAAGAATTCCACCAGACTTCGATTTCGCAGGTCATGTACGAAGCCATAGATATGCTGATCTTCATGTAGACCCAAAATCTGCAGAGTTTCATCGGTGTACCTAGTGACGAAAGAACTTGTGCTTTCGTTCTCCTTTTGTTTAATGTTGTGCACCATCAGATGGGTCCTTGTGAACTTCTTTTGTTGACTGAAGTGTGATCGAAACTTAGCCTAGAGATCATCGAGGTTGACAATGCTGCCAGGATTTTGCCCGTTTCACCAAATACGGGAAGAATCCCGTAGGGTGTATGCGACCATGTGACAGGCTACAGGCATGACCCACTTTTGCATCTTAATGGCCCCTTCGAACAAATGTAAGAAATTGTCTGGATCCCCCTTCCCATCATAAGTCCCAATATGCGAAGGCATTTTCAGCCCATCAAGCAATGGGTAGTCTTCTATCCACCTAACGAAGGGTGTAGCCGAACCCATGGGGTCCGAATATAGGCAATTATTGGGTGGTGCAAACATAGGAACAACATTATATGGATTATGGTTTGGGGGTACTCCCATAGGAGTTTGGCTAGGGTAGGACTGATAAGATGTGTTCATGCCGAACGGATAACCATTTTCCATGGCATACGGATCGTATACCGTAGGATGCCCAAATGGTATGCTCCCATAAGGTTGAGGGAGACTTGGGTTATTAGGCTGCCCATTTACTGGAGGATATAAACCTTGAGGGTAAGACTGAGTTTGGAACGAGGGGTACATACCATTGGGAGGAAGATTTCCTCCCATATTAATTGTAGGCGGATTGCCTTCTACACCTGATGTATGAGAAGGCTGCAACGGAAACCCTGTTTCAGTTCTCCCAAAATGAGCTGCTAACAAAGGAGGTAGATTCACACCCGTCACTTCCCTTCGTTGGCTCCTCTCATTGGAACCTTCGGCAACCGCTCCTTCTCTCCTAGTCGGGGCCCTCTCCGAGACTCCTTCGAACCCAACGGACCTTCTACTTGGCCTTCTACCAACTGGTGACCCTATCCTTAGGGCCGAGAGTGTTGCTCCTTGCGTCGGAGGCCTAGGCTCCATTTTCATCTCTTCCTTATAGTCGTCACTTGAGTATTCCAACTCCCTTCGCATCTCAGCATTCCGAACCAGCCTTTTGCGAGCCCTTAGGAGGGATTCCAACGCTTCGTGGTTGGCTTCGACAAAGGCTGGGCTGATAACAGGCTCCGGATTGGCTGATGTCGAAACATGATGGTTGGGTGTTACTTCTGGATGAGAACGTGTTGTAAACGTGAAAGCGGTTATTGGGGGGAAGTTGTTGGAGTCGTTAATTGGTATTGGCGCCAGGGTCAAGAAACCCGGAGGGGGAGTATCTTCTCTCCCTTGATCCATGCCGGATATATAGTGAAAGTAGTTGGTTGGTTATAAGCTTGGAAATAACGAGACCAATTGTAGCGGTCCCATGGATGGCGCCACTGATTGTACAATAAATAGCACGACCAGGCCTTCAATGATGATCAAAGGATATATGGGGTGTTGAGGTTGCGCCAAGCTTGTTCTTAACCTGAAATAAGAAATACTAAAACACTACGTTAAGTGATTACGCAGGGGTTGGACCCTGCGAACCACCTCTGGTGTGCGAATAAGTATGTGATATGATAAGTTGGTAGTGAAATGAGAGAGTATAGTTTGCATACCATTTTTCTTGCCTGTCTCTATTTATAGGGGAGGAAATAGGCCTTAGAGAGCTCTTGCACGTAATTCGGAGATCATGGGGGCGTCCCATGATTTGTGGTAACCGCTAGGGCTTTGTGGCCCACGTTCTCATCCTTGGCGGGAAAGCTTAAGGAAAGAGGGGACGTGGGTATGGCCAAGGCAATGTGGTTCTCCCTTCTAATATCCTCACAGGAGGTACCCCGAAGGGCTTAAGGCTTCGATTGGCGGCTTCCCAATTGGTAACCACTTCATAGATGAATGGTTTTACGCCAATGAAACATTTTAGGAGATTGACCTGGGCCTTCGAAGAGAAGGCTTTGTACAGGCTCGAAGGGGTGTCCTTCGGCCCGTTCGGAGGGTAAATCATCAACGCCTATCTTCCCCTCTGGGTGCTCATGAATGCTTCGAGTCGCATCCGGTAATTCCGGATGAACCTCGTCAGGGATATAAAATTTTCCGCAGAAAGTGGTAAGAGCATCTCGAGAAAGTTTGGATTTAACGTCCATAATATCGGAACCCATGATAAAAGAAAAAAAAAAATCACAACCCAATCTAACGAATGCAGATATATCTTAAAGGGACGCGAAAAACTCGAGAAAGTTGCAATAATTGTGGAACGTAATGAGAGAGAAGAAGTTGGATAGTAAAAATAGAATCGGGTATTTATACCCGCCATATATTTTATTCAAGATAATCTAAGATGGCTGCAGGTGTCAAAATGACATCTAAAGGAATGGTTCGGATTGAAAGTAAAAGATAAGTATGACAGTAAGACCAAGGGTTCACATCAGTTAGAATATGAAAGGGCAAAAACGATCTACGTCCCAAAAAACCTCACCTACCAAATATGAGGATGCGTTTTGAAGAAACAATCCGCTACGGAGCGAAAACAAAACGGAACCTTAGTCTAGTAACATTCACCGCACGCTACCAACAACAATGCACGCAATGAACGCACTAGACTGGGGGACTTGATGACGTATAATATAGATAGAAGGCCTATTGGGCCTGGACTATATTATACGCAATTGGGCCCCGACCCAACAGAACACAACAGACAAACAAGTACATTGGACGCCACCGAAGCCCAACTACAGGCAAGGTGTGGCCTGGGCTTACAAAGACGTACCCAAATCATCTGACCAATGCTTCTGTAGTACACTCGCTGACCGGCCCATGGCCGCAGAGGATGATCTGTGTCCGCAATCATGATTAAGTTGCGGACCCTTGCCCAACAAGGGTCCCACTCTGGCCACTAATAACAATAAGCGAAATACTAGGAAACCCTAGTATTTAGCTCACCTATAAAAGGCAAATTTTCAGCACATTTACGAGGTATGACTTTCTTACACATCCCAATACATACATATTCTTTGACAAACATGGTTACTTACTCTCACGCCGGAGCATAATCGTGGGGTCCGCCCCATGGTAAGGCTAACGATTTACATTCACTTGTGCAGGGAATCACTTCATTACTTGAATTAGTGCATAATTCACTCATCAGCAGTCCATCAAGGACAGCCCAATACGCAAACTAAGCCCAATCCATACTTGATGACGTACCCTCCGAACGGGTCGAAGGACTCCCCTTCGAGCCTGTACGAAGCCCTCTCTTCGGAGGCCCAGGTTAACCTCCTAACACGTTTCATTGGCGTAAAACCATTCGTCTACGAAGTGGTTACCATGTGAGAACCCGCCAATCGAAGCCCTAAGCCCTTCGGGGTATCCCTCTCGAAGGGACTACAATGGAGAACCCTCTTGACCTGGTCATACCCACTTTCCCTCTTACCTTAGGCTTTCACGCCAAGGAAGAGATCGTGGGCTACAAAGCCCTAGCGGTTACCACAAATCATGAGACGCCCCCATGATCTCCGAAACAAGTGCAACCGCCCACTAAGGCCTATTTCTCTCCTATAAATAGCTTAGTCGGGCAAGAACAATGTAAGTTAACTTCACTCTCGTCATTTACAACCTACTTAAACATAACACATACTTACTCGCACGCCGGAGGTGGTTCGCAGGGTCCAACCCCTGCGCAATCACTTAACGTAGTGTTTTAGTATTTCTTATTTCAGGTTAAGAACAAGCTTGGCGCAACCTCAACACCTCGTAATTCCTTTGATCCCCATCGAAGGCCTGGTAGTGCATCTTTTTGTACAATCAGTGGCGCCATCCGTGGGACCGCTACAATTGGTCTCGTTATTTCCAAGCTTATAACCAACCAACTACTTTCACTATTATTCCGGCATGGATCAAGGAAGAGAAGATACTCCCCCGCCGGGTTTCTCTACCTTGGCACCAATACCAATCAACGACTTTAACAACCTTCCCCCAATAACCGCTTCCACATTCACAACACGCTCTCACCCAGAGATAACACCCAACCATCATGCTTCAACATCAGCCAATCCGGAGTCTATTATTAGCCCAGACTTTGTCGAAGCCAACCACGAAGTATTGTAATCGCTCTTAAGGGCTCGCAAAAGGCAAGTCCGAAATGTTGAAATACAAAGGGAAACACTTTGCCGAAGGGGTGTTCCCATCTTTCTGTGAAAGCCTGGACGTGAAACAAATGTTCACTTGTGTTGACAAGGACATTGTCATTGAAATCGAGACAAAGTTAGGGCAACATCAGCATGAGTGGGTAGATAGGTTACCCAAAGTCCTGAGGGCATATAAGAATATGTCCTTCGGATAAACGCAAGCAAAGCCAAGTCGAAGAGCCCAATGTCAAAAATAAATGCTGCGACAACAAAGCATACGTACTCGAAGGGCAGGACAGAAGATGTCATGACACTAGCTTTCGTAAGTTTTACATAAAAGACTTACTCTTTTTAAGCACTTAGTTGTTTTTTAATTTCATGTAACGCATTCTTCTCACATGGGAAAGAAGCATTAATGGTAGGCGTCTTAGTGTTCATTTCTTCAAATGATGTAATCCTCCCTACCCACTTAATGATATAACACATTTCCCTCAAAATCTCTTATTTCGTTTTATACAACAAAGATTCGTTCAGCCAAGTACTTTACAAGTTTCAATGTCGAAGGATGAAGCAAGACACATGTCTTGTATACAAATAACATCCATTACAATTCACATTAACTTTCCTATAAAGTCTTAGGGTATTAAAAGCCCTCTGCAACTTAAGGATAAAGGCGGAGTGGGTCGCAACCCTCTGTCGTAGTCAAACTATACGATTGCTAAAAATCTTGGTCCAAAATACACACAATGAGGTTATAACCTCAGGCTGTATGTTTACGTTTATAAAAAAGCGTAAGAGAAGATAAGCATGATATCAAAAGTGGGATGTAATCCCTACGTTGGCATTCATAAGGCTATATCTAGTCATAGCCAACATAAACATGAGAATAATTGTCTAAATCCTGGGTCGAAGCCCAGAAGTGCAAAAGATGAAATTGTTCAAACACAAAGGCGCCTGCCTTTAACCATGATAAATAGTTTAAAAATGGTGCATGCCACCCTTACAGACCAAATTATTGCCAACATGGCAACCTTCAAACATTCTTTGAGGAATTCGGGTCCTCTTGGTGAGATGGTGACGGAGGCTTCACGGAGGGAGTTCTTTTAGTTGGAGACGGAGGCTGTATCTTCCTAGGCTTCTTGGATAGGAGATCTTCAATGGAGGCTGAAGGGTCTTTGGTTGCTTCGGCAAGGAATGGGTACTCTGCTGTTGTGAACGCATTGCCAGCTTCATCATATTCTCGCTCAGAATTCGGACGGTAGTATGATACCTCCGACAGCACAACTGGTTTTTTGGTTTCAGCAATCTCCTCCAAAAGTTGTGCATTTACCATAAAATATGGCCGTGTTCACTAGCTTCCCCACGACAGCTCCCACCTCGTCACTATGGTACAACTCCATAGCAATATAAGGAACAACCTTTGATACCACTTCAGCCCTATCCTTTTTCAAGCTTTGGCATTCGAGCTTCAACTTGTCCATCTCCTGACAGCGCTTGACATCCTGATCCACCAACTTTGCTCTCTCGGTTTCCAAACCAGTACATTTAGACTCAAGCGCATTAACTTGCGCCTTATAACCAACAATCTTAGCCTCCTCCACCTTTAATCTACCACACTCAGCTTGCGATTCTTTCAACTGCTCTTCAAGATTATCCATCTTTGCTCGAAGGGCCCCGTACCTAGGATGCTTCTCAAAGTCCGCTATTGCCTCATCACACCTGGACTCTAACTCAGCATAGTTCTTATCCCTTTCTTTCTCCCTGGCAACGATAACAGCTACCTCCTCCTTTGCATCCCTCACCATATTAATCAACTGCCTTGTGCGGCTGTTCAAGTGGTTGTCTAGCATAGCCTTCCTAGTGTAGCTCTTATCATGAAGATCACAAAGCTTCTCAATAGGCATGTCACCTAACAAGCTTCTCCAGGAGGGAGGGGTGACATTCTCAACCAGTAGGTGGCAAGTGATAGCATTTGGAAGCTCTTTGGTGTTCGGTAGCCCTACACATAAATATCAATTAGATATATTGGGAAGAGAGGGAATTGAAGAAATTTTTGCTTACCATAGATGTCATCATCATCATCAGCCATCTCTTCTGGTGAATACATAATTGCTTTACCACGAGACTTCTCTATTTTTTGTTTTGTTGTCCTGGAGGAGGGAGTGGGGATATTCAATTTCCTCTTAGGGGCCTTCACAGGCTTTACACTCGTTCCCTTCCTGTTTCTCACCCTGTCCGCAATACCAAAAGACTCTACGACCTTAAGTTGGTCAGTGTCAGACGGAGGGTCATCGGAGTCAACAATGTTCTCTACGAACAGGGGGGCTTCCTTAGTATTCAATGGCTTGATTGGTGGAACTACAGCAAGAGGTCCAGGTGGAGTGGCATCAACGTTATTATTGTTTACAGACCTAGATGGAGATCCCACTCCGTAGCTAACATCTTGAGGATCCTTTGGAATAAAGCTTAATTCCTTTGCACCACCTGCGACAACGAAGTTCCTGAAAGCCATTTTTGCATCAACAAGAGAAAAAAGAGATGAATGTCAGCAGATAAGTTATTTATTTTATTTAAATAGGAAATGTACATACTTTCTCCTTCACAAAAAATTTCAGGCTGTAATGGAGACCCTTCCCAACGGTCAGCAATACCCGCCATAAATAAAATGGGTTCGGGGAACGTCTGGACATCAGCAGAATGGCGTGCAAGACGTTGGTACAAAGGATCACTTCTTACATCATATGGCAAAGGGTCATTGAATCTTTTCTCATCAAACATATAGGCTTCATCTAACAAGGCTGGATACTCGGACGGTATGATTGTATTTTCAATATAGAAAAACTGCCCTTTCCAATTCCTAATGTTCGAAAAGGGTTTCGTCACCAGAATGGGCACATCATGTTCACTTCTTTTAGCAATGGTTATCCAGTCCCCACCGGGATATAGATTCACAAAGCCCCTAAGCACATCTAATGTAGGCTCATACCCATATGCCTTACACATTACGATGTAGGTGGTTAACTTGGCTAGACCAAAGGGGTTTAATCTAGAAATATGAACCTTATAGTATTGAAAAAACTTCAAAATCAGAGGATGAATGGGAATCCTAAGGTTTGACTGAGTAAACGCATGAACATACAAGCCCACATACCCTTCTGGAGCATCAAAGATATTTTGTCTTTTGCTCGGAAGTATGATTTTGAGTCCAGAAGGTATGGGGTAGTCACGAAGAAAATCGGACAATGCTGCTTTTGACAAGGTGCATGTCTATTCCCTAATTATTCTTTTAGCAGCCATGCTCATATTAAAAGAATAAAAGATTAGAGAAGGGTGATCGAATTTTTACCTTTTCGTTCCAACGGAAGCACAAGATTACGGAGTGATGTGTGTATTTTGGGCGAAGGTAAAATGAGCTAGGGTTTAGCTATTTTGGGTTTATATACTCAGACGGTTTTGATCCTAGGCGCACACGTGTACACCTAACTTTGAGGATCTTGCGGATTTCAAACGGGCGATTAAATTTTGAAATGATGTTTGCTAATACCGATTTAATAGCCGTTTGAGTCTAAGAAGAAAGTGGAGCGATAATGATTAAGCCACATTAAATGCGTGGTTAGTTGAACATTTATTTTCTTTTTGTACGAAAGTATAGCACAAGGAGTATAAGGCATGTTGATTTTTTGAGTCGAATGCAATATATACTCGTACGTATATATCACTTTCGACTGGGGGGCTTGATGACGTACCCTCCGAACGGGTCGAAGGACTCCCCTTCGAGCCTGTGTGAAGCCCTCTCTTCGGAGGCCCAGGTTAACCTCCTAACACGTTTCATTGGCGTAAAACCATTCGTCTACGAAGTGGTTACCATGTGGGAACCCGCCAATCGAAGACCTAAGCCCTTCGGGGTATCCCTCTCGAAGGGACTACAACGGAGAACCCTCTTGACCTGGTTATACCCACGTTCCCTCTTACCTTAGGTTTTCCCGCCAAGGAAGAGATCGTGGGTTACATATCCCTAGCGGTTACCACAAATCATGGGACGCCCCCATGATCTTCGAAACAAGTGCAACCGCCCACTAAGGCCTATTTCTCTCCTATAAATAGCTTAGTTGGGCAAGAACAATGTAAGTTAACTTCACTCTCGTTATTTACAACCTACTTAAACATAACACATACTTACTCGCACGCCGGAGGTGGTTCCCAGGGTCCAACCCCTGCGCAATCACTTAACGTAGTGTTTTAGTATTTCTTATTTCAGGTTAAGAACAAGCTTGGCGCAACCTCAACACCCCGTAATTTCTTTGATCACCATCGAAGGCCTGGTAGTGCATCTTTTTGTACAATCAATACTCATCACACTTTTTGTACTAACAGGCATTCTTCTTCAATAAAACTTTGCAACTTAAGATGGTTAAAAGTATAGGAAGTGAAAAGACGACATTTCCTTTATTCTCCATAAAGTTTGCATTTAATTTGGGAGAAACACTAAAAGTGAAAACACAACATAACCAAATATTTTTTTTTTTGGAAAAGCGAAAAAATATATAAACTATGAAAAACTATTACAAACTTGGACTGAAGATCACAACCAAAATGATCGAATGTTTTGAAAACATACATAAAAAGACTATGTATGAGAACCAAACAAACTACAATTTGAGAAACTAAGCCACTAAATAATTAAACAAAAAACTAGAACTAGGCATCCTAAATATCGACTCTGACTTTACCTCCATGCCTCTGAACTTCTACTCCTCAACCTTTAAGAAACAAAAAACTACAAATGCCTTTGAATAACCAATCTTCGTGATCACTATAAGCACTTAGACAAGAATGTAGATGGCCTTAAACTCAATTGATGTTTATCTTTCTTTTTCACTATTCTCAGAATCATCATCTAAATCTTCAATAATTCCTAACTCTGAGAAAAAGAGTTTTCTTTTTCTAATGGGAGAAAGGTCACCACTCGTACCCACTTTCTCAACATGTGAATTATCAATACTATCCATCTCAAGGTCTTTTTTGTTTGAGCGAAAGTGTTTTTTAAGAGAAGACTTGCCTTTCCATTTGTTGTTAGAACATGATTTTACCTTACGATTTATACCCATGAACTTAGAGATCGTTGATTTGTCTTTTGCTTTTCTTTTACCATCAATTTTTTTCCTAAGTTTGCTACACATATCACAACCGCACTCATCAATATCGTGACTATGATGAATACCTTTACTCTCATATTCTTTATGTTCCGCATTTTCCCCTTTACTAGAAAGTCTTCCCTTTTTGCTTAAAGATTCTGTTTGAGAACTGTTATCTTTTTCAAATACAAAAGTTTCTCGTGTATCAAGGTGGTTGACAATGAGAGAATCCTCCTTTTTATATTGGTATGCAAATCACAGTTTTTCTCAGAAGAAAGGACAATAGCTTCGTACCTTTTTTTAAATTTGAATGCAAGTCAAAGGGCGGAGTAACTTCCCCCTCCACACGATTACCTGAGGTAACTTCGTAAGTCGGGATCTCAAACGGTTTCTTGAAGGCTACATTTTCTGCTTCAGCATCTTCGCTAAATACTTGATTCTTATTCAGATTATTCCTAAACTCGTCGTCTTTTAAATGATCCCATTCATCATTTAAGTCAATTTCAGTAAGATCAATCTTATAGTGGATTTTCCCAACTTTCATGATTCTTTCTATCGAAATAGTAGACGATATCTCCGTCTCAATGAACACAAGAGCTTTATCAATTTGTTTCAAACCTTATGAGATACTTGGAAAGAATCAAAGAAATGCAGTTGCCCACAATTATCTACTAATCGCTTGAAATTGGCTTGAGACCAGGCAACCGGAGTAAGACCTTTAATCTCAATCCAAGCATGCCTTTTATATGTATCCCAATCCTCTATTTTCTCCACCTTAATTATGTCTTTGTGAATGTCCGATTTTACAAAATCCCATTTTTCCCTGTCGGCCTCTTGTTCCAAAATAATAACTAGTTCATATTTTCCCCATCTCAAGAATTTTTTAAAAAACAAACCCAATTCAGTTAACCTGTTTTCAAACTCATCCATTTCCCAGAATCTTCTACTTATTACCCTAACACAACTCTTTAATTGATTACGGATATCCTCATTGACTTCACCCACAATTATATCTTTCTCGTCTGATACAAAAGTATCTTTTTTACGAGAATCAGAGCAAACATCCCCAAAGTTTATAGAAAATAAATCGTACCTTGCCCAGTCGATTCCAATCCGTCGATCCAAAATACAAGTGTTGTTAAGCCTTTTAATTGCTTCTTTAGCTTCCAAATTACTGGAGAATCGAACAAAACCAAAAACACATCCATTTTTCTTTTTTAACACTTTAATACCCACAACCTTACCAATTTTTCCACAATATGCAGACAATATTTTGTTTGTAATTTCCCTTGATAAATTCCCTAAGAAAATGGTTGCAATACCTTTAGAATTAAACCCAGGAGCCCCCCCCCCCCCCCCCCCCCCCCCCCCCGAGTTTAGAGATTCTTTGTCCTCTATCATGTCTGTCGAATTTTTTTCTAAGCTTGATAGAGTTCACACTTTCGGGTTGTTTATCAAAAGTGGATGTGGATCTGATATAATTTTCGATGAGTTTTTAATGAGATTTAAAAAGTAGATGTGGAGCTGATAGAGAACATGGTTTAATTTTCGGAGAGTTTTAATGAGGTTTCAAAAATAAAGTAGATGTAGATCTGGAAGATGTGTAATTTGCGGTGAGAGAATCATAATTTCCGGTGAGAGTTTTTACTGATCTCTAGGTTGGTTGTTTGTTTGTTTTTTTTTTTTTTTTTTTTTTTTTTTTTTTTTTTGGGGGGGGGGGGGGGGAGTTTTCTAGATGTATATATTTTTTTTTTAATAGATTAATTAATTAGTTAAGGGTAAAAGTGTCAGTATGTAAAAAGTAAAAGAGAGAAAACAGTAATAATTATATTTTTCTTAAATTGTGTGTTTTTATCGGGGACAATTATTTTGAGACAAGGGAGTGATAATAGCTTGAACTCTTTAAAAGAAACAAAGAAGAAATTTTCATCACAATATTTAACAAAACTTTGGCTACCAAACACTAACATAACCAAATCTATTGAGACCATGCTCGTTGGATCTTAATGATTTAATTATTATTTCAGTCGAATGTAAGCTGTCTTAGACGAGAGGCTCTCATCCACAAAATATCAACATTGTGGCAGATAAACGACTAGGGGTTCAGATGCGCATGATTGAAAGGAGCTACATAAAATGGTAGAGTTTCTTATGCTTTGAAATAAGTATCTAGCACACTGCTTATTTCAAGTGTTGCGCAAATATGAATGTAGTTTAAGATCGCTTATTCGCTTCACAAGAGACCGATACACACATAATTACTCAAATAAGCAATTCCAAAGGCCCTCTAATTAAGAACATTCTTGAAATATAAGATCACTAATTACTAATGCATTTGTACAATTATTTAGTCAACTTGTCTTGCTAGTGGTGGGCTGGTGGCTTTTTTTATTAACATGCAATCCATTGCATTAGACAACACTCAGACTTATGGGTCGACGAATTCTAAATGCTTTTTTAAGTTATCTAGATCTCTAATGTCGGTAAAGTACTTTGGATTCTCTAAAGTCAAAAATCCATTAAAGTATAATATAAAAGGATTAGACATTTTACTCATTTGCGTATCCAATTAATGCCCACTTGTGTATTTTTATAATTCCCGTAACATCTTCAACTATTTCGTTATAAAAGAGTCCACATCAAAGCATTAAATATATAATTTACTTAATTACTTTTATTATTTATCTATGTATGTTATGGTTTAATCAAATTAATAACAATGTAGATGTTTAGCATGAAAGTAGAATCCAACATAGACAAAAGGTTATCTATATAGGTCATGCACTTATTTGTAAACTGTAAAAATGAGTTTAATATTGTACTATTTGATAAGGATGGATGAAACACCAGGGCTACCTCTGGTTAATCTAGTCAAATGTTGTTTTTCTTTAGCTATAGCTTTAGCAAGATCTTTAGCTATTGAACTTTTCCCTTCTCTTTTTCTATTGCTTTCTTTCTCTTTAGCTTGTTTGATCTGTTGAGAATCTGGAGTAAAAGGATTCGAACCTTTGCATGCGATTTCCGACAAGTCTTTCCTAATTTTTAGAGCAAGAAGCGGAACTCGATAGGTTTCACTTTCAGTTAAACTAAATGCTGACAATAACAATTCTTGTTGTTGGTCTAAATTAATGTTGTGGACTTGTGGTTGTCACACGGTTTTGTTAGGCCAGATGTAACAAGAGACCATCAAAACCGTATTTGCTATCATCATATTAGTGTCACATTAATTTTCTTTTTCTATAAAAAAAAAAGTTAAAAGTCAGTAGACAAGGCAGGGTCGTCTCAGGTAACGCGAGGCGTAAAGCACTAAGGCCTTATGAAAAGTTTTGATTCTTAAAAAGATAATCGCCTCATTGTTAAAGTTTCAATTTTCGTGCTAAAAAAAAAATTAAAATAAATAAATAAAAAAAAATAAATCCTGTTATTTGCGACATAAAGTATAATCACATAATCTCCTATATGTATTGTCATGCGTTGTTGATATATATAGATCATGATTCACATTCTCGTTGAACTTAAACTGTTAGGTTTTAAAGTGATGGTCATTCTTAATGTAAGAACCTCGTACTAGTCTTATACATGTAATTAGGGGTGAGCAAATGGACCGAGAATCAAACCGGAACCGAGAATCGAACCAGAACAGACCCAACCCAAACCGAATTTTAGAACCGCGGTCCGGTTCTCGGTTCTTCAATAATGCAAATTTTGGTTCTTGGTTCTTGGTTCGGTTCGGTTCGGTCCGGAACCGAGGAACCGCCCAAACTCTATGCATCTGTATAATTTCTTAGTTTTTATGAAACAATGTACGAACCATATCATTACTCATTACAAACAAGTTTTATTTTTCTTAGTGTGTATCAATTAGATTTTTTTTTTTTTTTTTTTTTTTTTTTTTTTTTATATACTATATTTTCAAAAGCATGCGTTTCTCGTTGTGTTTATGTTGCTATAAAAAATGAGTTCGTTATTAGTGATACTTTATACATACTTGTAGTTGCCTCTGTGTGTAGCAACTATATTATGGATGGTTCTCTTGTGTGCGTCATCTTCTTCGCTAGGACACATTAGCATCAGTTTAGTTAAATTAGTTATATTACTTGATTTTGTTATAATTGTTAATGATTTGTTAGTGTCACAAATGCATATCATTGTACATATTATGAAAGTTTACGCACAGTATGCATGCAGTTATCTTTCTCTCTAGATATATTTAAGTTTTAATGGTAGCTTATGATCCCAATATCGAGTTAAAATTTAATTTGTCAATGAAGAATAGTCTCTACACTACAGTTGTGAATTTTTAAGTATTTTCTTTAGAAAATTTCGGTTCCAATCGGGTAGAACCGAAATACCCAAACCGGACCCGAGAACCGAACCAGAACTGAAACATGCTTTTCGGTCCGGTTCTCGGTTCCTAAATTATGCATTTCCTGGTTCTCGGTTCTGTCGGTTCCGATTCGGTTCCGTGCGATTCCGGAACCGTGCTCACCCCTGCATGTAATAGGATATCAATTAGTCCAAATATATAAGTATTGGGCCAAACCCAATACTCGGTGGCACGTCCTGCTCATGAATAGCCCATGTCCACCCCTATAAGTATAAACACCTCTTAGCACGTGTGTTTTGTGTTTTTGCTCTCTACCATCTTTCCTTTCTTTCTCTCCTTTTTGAATGCCACACTCTCTAGATTCTTAGCCACTTCACATCTTTCCTTTCTTTCTCTCCTTTTTTAACGCCACGCTCTCTAGATTCTTAGCTATTTCATGTGTGAAGTTTGATGGTTAATGGGTACCTACATAAACAATATAGATGAGAGAAATGTCGATTCACGTTAATGAAAAAAATGTAGAAAGGTCAAAAGTCAAAACAACAACATATTCTTTTACCATTTTATTGATGTAAGAAGTATTTTCTGGGTGGTGCTCCATTCTGTAGACATGTGAGGACCGAGGACGCATGTACTTCAGTGCCGTCTCTGAGTTTACGGAGGCCTTATGCAAAATTCAGTTTAAAGACATAAACGAGGTCTAAAATAGAAAGTAAATAATTTTCTTAGAAGATAAAATGAGATATATTCGTTTCCAAAAAGCCTCGGCTATCATTTTTCAGCACAACAATTATAATCAAATACATGAAGTCACTTTTATATAATATATATACATACATATCATATAAATTTTGAGGCTTCTAGAATTTGAAGGCCTGTATGATAGCACACCTCGCACACCTTCGTATAGGGCTCTGATGCACTTGCAATTGACATATGAATATATGGCATGTGATGTGGCCACACCCCAAGAGTCTAGGTCACAAAGAGGACAATGCGTCTTGAAAAGGTGCAAAATGGTCATTGCAGATTTGCAGTACATAATAAAAAGGATTATCTCTTAAATCAATATTATATGCACCAACATGAGATATTTGAGACACCCCCACATGACTAAAACCTAAGTTTTAAAAACACCAACATTATGACCCTCATAATGCTCATTTGGATTCATAAGCCTACCCAAGCAGAAATTTAGCATGGGAGGAACTGGACCACCTTCATGTTTAATATAATAGGAGCAAAAGGGGTATGCGATCCATATGTTGTTAACAATAATTATAAAGAAGTGTTAAGAGTAAAATGGAAAAGTAGACAACTAGACATAATGATACATGTTAAGATGTTTGTTGTGTTAACACAAACATTTTGATCATCACTTTCTTCCTTTTAAGTGCAAACTATTTTTAATGTTAAATAGTTCTAAAAAGAACATGTATTTGAATGGTAGTAATGAATGGTCTTTCGGCAATTGACATTATTGCAGTTTTTTATTTTACACTAATCCTATAACCAAAGATTAGGAGATAAGATAGGAAATATGGACACCTTTGATTTATTTGGAATTTTCAGAACCAAATTTTTCCAGGCAATGTTTCACAAACCTTATATAGATTTTGATGTCCACTACAATGTCAATTGAACTAAAAGAACTAACAAAGCAACAAAAAAACAAGAATAAAATAAAACTATACAATGATTTGTGTCAACATTAATTTATAAATTTCTTGGTAAACAATCTTCTTCAAATTCACAAAATTCACGGGTACTCTTAAACTTATAACAAAACTATTTAATCTGAGAGTTTTGCACCTTTGTTAACAATATTGAATTTGAAATTAGTTCATTAATAGGATTTAGACTTAATTGTGGCCAATATAATTGACAATCAAGTCTAAAGTTTTACAGTATATAATATTTTTGAATTTATATGTAGAATTTTCAGCTTTCATTACTTTTAATAAGTTCATAAATTTAACAAATACTCGTAAACTTCATATTTCTTTAACAAAAAGCACCTTTGTTATTTTCATTACTATTAACTTTTATGGAAAGACTGAAATTGTTATTACTGTTACTATTATTATTAATATTATCATTATTAAAATAAAAAATCGTAATATCAAAAAAACAGTACGTGATTAGAATTATAAATATCAAAATGAAAACACTAATTATCATATAACTATTATGATATGCAAACAAATACACGAAATTATACATATAACAACAATAATGTAAAATATTAGTTTGTAGTTTATTGCTTAAAATTATCACATTTACTTGTAACATATATATAAAAATAGCTTTTAAACAGAGTTATAACGCAATGACCAATAATAAATAATTATTTTCTTTCTTTTAAAAGTTTATTTAAGGATTTGTGGAAAATCATAAATTTTCAACTCACGTGTGGAAAATCATAATTAAATAAAACTTTAAAGTAAGTCTAATTCATGTGTACATCTTGTACGCGTACGAACATCGAATTCTTTGTTTTACTATGGGTTAATATACAAATAAGTATTACACTTTTCAAAAAAATGCGTCTAAGATAACGAACCTTTATTTTGTTTATTTGTTATACTGATTTTATAAAACATGAAACTTTAAAGTCACTAAACTTATAAAAATATATCTAAACATCACTGAATTTGTAAAAACACGACATTTATGCTACTTAACTATCCAAATATATGCGTTCAGTAACCTTAAAAAATAGAAAATAATCTAAATTATAAGTTAAGTAACAATGCATAAAATGAAATTTCATTAGCTTAAGAACATTTTTCTAAAAGTATCAAGGAAGGGATGAGCATTTTGACCCGAATCCCGGAACAGAACCGGAACTGTACCGTATCATACCAAAACGGTACCGATTTTCGATACACGATACGGTACCGGGACTACGAAATAAGGTGAAAAAAAAAAGGTACATTTCAAAATGGTATGGCAATTATTCGGGAAATCTCAGTTTGGTACCGGAATACAAAAGTTTTTTTTATAATTAATCTAGTGAACTATTTTTTGTTACAAAAGCAAAAAATATGCTCTTTAGTCTTGTCAAACAACCATTAAAAAAAATAAAAAAAAAAAAAAAAAAAAAAAAAAAAAAAAAAACCGTAACTATTATAGCCTATCATACAAAAGTTTTCTTTGGTACATAAAGACATAAAGTTTACATTCTGTCATTCCTAATAAATCTATTTATGATGTTACGTTTTCAAGTTATCAATTTGTTACCTAATACGTCAGATAAAGTCTAATATACAAATTAAATATTAATGTAATTTGTTACATTTAGCTATTTGTTACCCGTTAGCTAGCTACTGACAGTCTGACACTAATAATATATCAATGTAAGGCCAGTTTATACTTTGGAGCTTTCGTAGGAAATTTGAAACAAAGATTGTGCTAAACTGAAACCAAACCACAAGTCCACACTCCACAATGAACAAAAGAAAATAGAACCTACAAATCCGTATATTGTTTTAGCACAGTTTAACATAGTTTAACAAAAACCGGGAAGAACCGGATAGGTACCGATTTCACGGTACCGGGTACCGGTACCCGAATTCCGTTCGGTATAGTACCGGTACCGCCTTTTCATGCTCGGGAAAAAATTGGTACCTCCAATTCTGTACGGGTTCGGTACCAATCTGGTACCATGCTCATCCCTATATCAAGGAATAAGAGTCACAATCGGGTCATGATGAGCTATCTTAATCGGGCTCCATAAACAATAGCTGTTCATTCCTCTCAATGAGTGGTAACGGGCCTAGTTTTTATTCATTTATGATTTATAAGGACTTTACATTATATACCTTAAGCCCACATCCATATAAGGCCCACTTAATAATACATCATAAGATTATCCAAATATTCTTGAATAAATATATGTGGCTAAAAGACTCCCACCAAATTAATACAGTAATATTTTATAATTATTTCATATTTGACGAATTTTGTAACAGAACTTGATGTGTTTCTGTTTGTGCATAACCTAATTGTATTATATAAAACGTTGTTGTAAGATACTATCTATGCCTGCTTAAACATGTTAAAATGGCTTGCCAACTTATTTCATTGTTATATTGACAATGTATAGTATTTGATGTGTGTATCTGGCAAACAACAACCCGTTA
This sequence comes from Artemisia tridentata subsp. tridentata, assembly GCA_021014915.2. Classification (NCBI taxonomy): domain Eukaryota; kingdom Viridiplantae; phylum Streptophyta; class Magnoliopsida; order Asterales; family Asteraceae; genus Artemisia; species Artemisia tridentata. Next base: position 134,300,783 of record CP139501.1, read on the forward strand.
CGTATTGATGCATAAATATATGTGGGGGTATTGGCCATACGGTTTTTGAGAACGATATATTAACGAAAGTGATAACGACGAATGGTTGAAGCTAAGGCAGACCTATGTGTGGTCCTCTAAGTATGCACGTGCATACCAAGATAAAATCTTTCGGTGTTCCTAGATTGAAAATCCCTATTATTATTGTGCATTTCTGGAAAATTTTACAATAATGCCTATAGTCGAAAAATTGAACTGTCAATAGCATTGACATCAGACCAACTTCACATGCAACCATTATGCCATTATGGTATGCTGTGGTGGCGAATAAGGCTATGTGGCAGCTCGAGGTACGTTCAAATGGTGTATCGTTAACGTTATGAGAGGTCTTTTAACTTCATTATGAATCTAAGTAGTGAAAAATAGACCGGAATGCAATATTAAGTTCTGCAAGGTGGAGTGGAGAGAAGTTGCACTTAATTTTATCGGTTCTTTGTGACCGATTGGTGAGAGCTTTTAAAAATGCTTTAGTAGCAAAATGTAGATAAATCAAATTAGCACACTCCTGCAAACTCATGCAAAGTGAATGAATGATAACTATTATACTAGATGTATAATTGTATTTTTAAAGGAACGAAGGAGCAACATCAATGAAGTCGAGTATAAAATAAATCAATTGGCTTTACAACACCTACATTAAGTGACTACTGAGGTACATTCACTGGGATAGGTGCTCATTGCCTGGGGCCGAGTCCTTGGGGGAGGGTCCGGTTGGCATCCTTAGGATGCATTGGACCAGGGTGATCCCACCGTTCTTCACCTTTTGGAGAAAAGTGACTACTGAGGAGTATTCATGCTTTAGTTTATTACCATCTTTACACCATGATCAAATACAAACGAACTATTTGTTCATAGAATTTAGCTTGATGCCTTAACTGATACTCGTTTCCTTGTCAAGAGCAACTCGCCTCTGCTTAACATACTTGGATCTTTTTACTACAGGTAAAGGTAACGTAACATAATTGGTTTTAACCAAGGTTGAATTGTACATATGATGTGCATGTGTAAAGAAGTTAACTGTACTTGTTGCTCGCATAAACTGTTTAAAGCATAATAAACTGCAACATTGATGCACATGTGTAAAAGAAGTTAACCCCGCATAATAACAAACTAATATGCTTTGCCACCATCACATGTACCACAAGTTGTGGATGATTATTCTCGAGCGGACACTTTTCTGCCTCTAACACCTATCTATGCAGTAACTCCGGGTCTCCACTTTTGAGAGAGCTCTTTTTTTATTGGTACTGTGATATCAACAACAAATAGAATCGCTAATCATTGCCAGCCTCGATATCAAAATTTTTGTGTTTTGCTTTCGATTTGCATTCAAAAGCTGCAAGATCATCACTCCAGTTTAGCGTAATTGCTCTTCACAAAGCCCGAAATTTTTGATCAAATTTAACGGATGAAGAACACTACGTGGTTTTAATTCAAATCATACAGAATCCATATGATAATAATAATATCATTTGATACAGGTAGTCTCTTTTCAATGTCTTGAAATCACACACATTCATAAAACATAAAATCTACTTGGACACCAAAGATTCTTACAATGGAAATATCTTAAATAGCTAAACATACATTATATAATCCTAAGTATCATGCATAATAAGGCAGTAAAGTGGCTCTTCCTGTGAAATAATGCTTCATCCAGACCTGGTGCAAATAAACTTTTCCCCATGCAGATGCAACCAGATATTCAAAAAGAAATTAAGCCAGGAACATAACTGCAGGCAGCAGTACAGCCCCCTGATCCTGTTTCCTCTACAGCTTCCATCCAAACAAAAACTGGTCTTTTGCTTTCCGACCAAGCAGTGGCTAAAGCTAGTTTCTGTTCTTTGATTTTTCTGTGGCCCGGGGAGCTGTGAGTCATTCCAACAAGATACAATATTAGCATGTTTTGGCATAAATAAATTTAATAATTCCTTTGCATCATGCTAAATTTTTTATATAAACATCTTCTTTTGTAAACAACAAAAAGAAATGAAGCCATGTACTCTGAATAGGATATATTACGAGATCGATTTTGAACATTTTTTTAATGGCCACTACTTGGATCACGACATTCAAGTTATATGGTAATGTTTATGAATTGCCCGACTAAATAAGCTAGATGTGTGACCAAGAAAAACTGATGTTTGCCAACTGCAGAACTTGATTGAATAAAAGAAATAGAAATTTGTATGGTGTTATACCTAAACCAATAGCATCAGAGCCCTTCATGATCTTCAGCCTCTTGCATGAACTGATGAACATACTACAACAAACAACAATGTGTATGAGCAATTTATTTAAAGGTGAAATCTTCAGATTAAACTGCTTTACATAAGCAAGCTATACTATCAAAAGAAGTTTTATGCGCTCCAAGAGGAATTGAACCCAAACAAGATGCTAGATATACCTAGTACAAGCATTTACTTGTAATTGTGCCATAGCCTCCTAAGTATGAGTCATGTATCAGATAAAAAAAAATCATAACGATTGACTGAATCTATGATTGAAAAAAAAAAACAAAAAAAATAAACCCATTTTGTAACATGATACATTCATAATAGAGTTAAAGAAAACCTACAAGGTCATTAACAATACAATGATACAGACTAATCTAATAGTCTTGCCAGTCACACATATGCCATCAATACACGACACCAGGACCATTTGTCCAAGTGTAAGTCTTGATGAGACGGTCATATAGGTGAGAGTGCATTAAGACTAGTTATCCTGAATTGGCAAACTATAACTTATTTAATGACAGTACATGATCCTGTCACATCCACCTCAGCGAATTGGCATTAGTTGGAAATGGGTCATAGGTGTACCACAGAAGGGGTACATGCCTGCCTACAGGCTGTAGTGCAGGCAAGAGCTTAGCACACAAGCTGCATGACCAATATTGACCATAATTATTTTCTCAAGCGTATGCTTAAGGGGATGACTACAGGAATCCAAATCGAACAAGTGGCGTTGGGACTTTCCATCCGCAACGAGTGAGCTCTTATGTGTTGAATATATCTGATAACCACATACACTGATTTTCATCGGGTTTTAAAGTAGAACCCACATATTAAGCATTCAGTAAAACGAGAAGGACCTAAATACAAATAAGAACAGAGACATACAATAATGCCATATTAAATGTACTAAGGTTGTGAACATGCCAGGGTAAAATAGGGATCAATAACTTGTACCACAAATGGAACGGGAAGCAAACAATTTATTTCAGATATTCTTTGCTCTGCATAAATATCATATTGCAAAAAGGACAATGACACTCTTTTATCAAAAAAAATGGGTGACCAGCATCGCATTGCATCCATCATTCTAGTGTTATTTACTTCAAAAAACCATCTTCATTTAAAAAGGCAAGTAGAGCATGACATGGCACAAGTACATCATTCTATATTTCTTTTGTTTATCATATATAATAGCTAGTAGAGTTATGAGGATAAACATTATTCTGCAATATGCTTAGCTATATCTTTTATGCTTGGTTCTAGCATGATACTTCCCCGCAATGATCTTACCATATCAATCACATAATGTACAACAAAACAGACAAGATTTCTTAATACTTACTCCCACGGAACATCTCCCACAAGCATCCAGTCACCATCCTTATCCTCGTATGTCAGCACATACTCTGATCCATGCAAAAGATCCCTTAACTTGCTCTCGCTAAGACTTTCCCTTCCTGGACCTCCTTGTGATCCACACTGACCTGTATACCACATGTTCACAATTAATATAAAAATCACTGTTACTAGCAATGAGTTAGCAAGAAACTCAACAAAATCAACTGACCGATTGTGAAACAGCTAAACATCTTCTCAAGAGCTGAAGAAAGTTGCTGATAAGTAGAGTAACCTCTCAAATCAACCTTCCTCAAATAAGGAGCACCGTCCATGCTAACCTTGACAAATAACGCACCAGGACCAGGCTTCCCATCTACTTCATCACTGTTCTTTGAACTTGTTGCTAGAATGTTCTTGCGAAACGACCTCACTGGAGGCCAACCAACCACTTGTGCTCTGTAAATTCCATTACAAATTAGTAAGAAATAATATTCTAACCAACAACAAAAATAAAGTTTTATTATATTAAATAGTTAAATAGTTAAATACTTACTTAGCAGCAGGAGGATTCGAGCTGTTAACTTTGTTAAGATTAGTTCCACTTGTTGCATGACCCATTTTCGACGCTTCTGATAATACAATCCCGTTTACATTCGAATTACCCGAATATTTCCCTTGACCCAAAGATTTCAAACTATCCGATTCCATCCCAGAACCACCAAACATCCAATTTCCATCCGATAACCCCTTTACTTCCGAACAACTATCCATTGTATCAGTAAACACTCTTTTATGTCCAGACGCTATCATTTTCGGTGACGACGGAAGCAAATGAAACAACGGTTTCTCCTCAAGTTTATCAGAACTACTTAAACTACTTTCCGGATCCCGATCAGGTGACCGAGATCCAGGAAGACCAAGCCTTAATTCAGTAGCCTTAAGGCCTAAACTACTTTTGTTAACTTCTGATAAACCAGATACATTAGAGCTATCCACAGACGAACAATCCGATAAACCTAAGTAGTTTCTTTCAGTCATCAATCCGGGAGTATCCTTAACACCTAACAGTTGTGAAGTCATCATATAATCCTATGTTATTGATTTTGCTAGTCAATCTGCTTCATTTAATAAATACAAAATTGCATTAATATCCTTGTACCTTCAATATACATAAGGGCAAATCGGAAAATAGGTAGTACTATACTTTAGGGCAATTTAATAAATAATAAAATTCTCAACTGATGGCAAATTAAAATTTTGTGCGTTTTTTCGACTTTTCGAAAGATCTCATCCTTTGTTTTAGCTGAAATGGTTATTTATTTTCTTTTTTTCTATTTTTTTTTATAACAGCAATATATATATATATATATATATATATAGGGTAAAGTTAAAATAAAAAGACAAATATCCGTACACTACGTAAAAAGATTTTTTTTTTCAAAAAAGTTCACGAAAAAATCCATAAAAATTCCACAAGGTCAGGAATGTTGGTGCATGAAACTTTTGTGAAAAGTTTTTCTAATTTTTAGTTTTTATACGTTTTTTTTAATGCACAAAAAACGAATTTTGATGCGCAAAAAATTTTTGATGCACAAAATTTTTAACTTGTTTTAGTTAGATGCGCAATGTTATTTTGATTAAAAAAGTCAAAAGAACTTGGGTGCAAAAACGAATTTTTGATGCACAAAAAAGCGATTTAATGCACAAACGTATTTTTTCATAAATTTTTTTGGGAAAAAATATCAAACTTTTAGAAAAACTTAATTTTTTTGGAATTTTTCGAGAAAATTTTTGAAAAAAAAAATCTTTTTACGTAATGTACGGATATTTGTCTTTTTATTTGATCTTTATCATATATATATATATATATATATATATATATATATATATATATATATATATATATATATATTCACACCTATACCACCTATCTCACAATATATCTCGCAAATGACTCCAGCGAGGCTTGAACCCACAACCTCTAGGTTGGTGAGCAACTCACGTACCACTACCTCAAAGTTAAATTCCCCTAAAGTATAATACATTTTTGTGCAATTTGCCCTATACGTACATAAGTACCACTGTAACTATAAAGTCAATCAATACTATTTTTGTTCTAACATTTGATTGTATTCATTTTTTTTTACTAATTACATTTAAAAAAAAAAAAAAAAAAAAGTCAGTTAAATTTGTATGATACATTGATTAAATTCCAAAGTAACAGATCTAATTTACTGCATTTAAATGAAATTCAAAAGTACGCAAAATAATGCAATAAATGGAAACAATATTTTTGCCAAAAATAAGGTAAAGTGCATAGGAACACAAACAGCGTGGCTGGCACATATGCAACAAATTCTTGTTTAAAAAAAAAGGTTGTTGGGAAATTTAAGGTAAAAGTAGAAAGCAAAATCCAGATCTCAAAAGCTTACAAATTATTTAAAATAATAAATAAAAAGTACAAATTTGGAATTTAGGTGAGTGAGTAAGTGATCAAAGTCAACAAACCTGAAGGAAATTGAGTTATTGTTGCTGTTGAAGAAGAAGAAGATCTGATCAATTGAATTGTGAGAAATGAAGAGGAGAGAGAATTCTAAGGTCCTTCCATTAAAGAGCAGAAGAAGAAAGCAAACAAAATAGTTTTTTTTTTGTTTTTGTGAGAGGTTGAGCTGTGTGCCCTCTCACTTTAATCCATCTATATCATCTATTTAATTTCTTTTTTAATTTTTTTAATTTTTATTATCATCAAAAGAATACCCCTGAATTTTTATTTTTGATTGAATGTTAAATTTCATTACTTAATTTTTGGTTTATACATTATCTAAGACTTTTTATTTTTTTTAGAAAAGCAATTTTTTTTTAAAGGGTTTTGCTAACAACAACTTAATGGGTTTTGTTTAAACTTACCATAAATAACAACATTTTCAAATATGAACTCATAATTTCTATAAATACATGATTTCAACACATATAATTAAGATAAGTGAGTTTTAAGGTAAGTGAGTTTTAATAAGGTATTTATTAATAAAAAGCGAATTCATATTTGAAAAAAATTTTAATTAAGTTAAGCTTAAACAACACCTATTGGGTTGTTGTTAGCAAAACATTTTTTTTTAACTATCTCACAATATTTACACTATAACTCTATGTCACATGTTTTAAGCAAAACTTAAATTCACAACCATTTGATTGAAAAACTTCTTACACAACATGAGCTACCATTAAGACAAGCTCTTTGATTCAAAGTATTTTACTTTAAGTTTTTTTAGTGTTATTCGATCCATAACTTAATTTTATCCTTTTTTTTTTATGTGATACAATTTCTTTGTACAAATAAGGTTTAAAAGTTAAACAGTGAAAAAATTGTGAAAGTTTTATTGTATTACTTGTTAGTTTTGTAGATATAAAATAATAGTTGTGTGTTAGGATCGAACTCGAGATCACGGGATTGTACACTTCACGTATGAAGAGTAAATGAATAATAATTATTTATAAAAAGTTATATTTAATTATTATATACACAAAACACATAACGACCGTTAGTATTTAATGGATAATGACTAACGACCATTAACCGATAAAAAGAAAGAACTTTGTGTAAATATTTGGTAAGTCAAGAAAATTCCGGAATACCCTTTGAGGGTGTTGGCCGATCGGTTGGGGAGGGGAAACCCAACCTAAATCCAACTTTAGCTCCAAGTAATCTACACTATATAAACACATCAAGGGTTATTAGTTTTTGCATCTCTTGTACACAATACTAAACCCTAACTTTGTGTTTTCTTTTCTTCGTGATTCAATCGGCCAAACCCCCTCCTAAGGGTGTTCGATTTTTTGGTTTTCAAAACCTAAAACGTTTTGTGTTCTTTACTTGCATAAACATTTACTTAGTATTAGTACGTGTATACAAGAACGTGAATCAAACACACTATTGTTTGATTCTTGGATTGAATTGCAAAATCGGTAAGGAGCAATTCTTGTAATCCTTATAAACCCTAATTAGGGTTCATCACTATTGTTGCTTGGAATTAGATTCTTGTTTGGCTAGAATCTTAAGGTATGCTACTATTTATGTTTGGTTAATTAATTTATGCATTATATGATTCTACTCGCTTCCGCTATTACTTTGATGCTTTATGTGTTTAATTATGTATGACATGATATTAAAATCCAACAGTGACATCACGAGCCTTGGATAATGTGTAATTAATTACCAAAACGCATAAAAAAACGAATCTTGAATTGTGTTTTATATTGTTAGTCGATTTTTTAGGGTTATAAAAAAAATCAAACCCTAATTTTTTTTGGTGGTCGATTACCTCTAATTAATTTTAGGGTTTGGGTTTTAATTTTAATTAGATTAGAAACCCTAGATTAACATGTTTATGTGTTAGTATGCGATCTTGTGGCAATAATTGTTATGTAAAATCCATGAAAACGTGCATGTTTGGCATGGATTTATTGTTGTGATGATTTACACATGTAATTTAATTGGTAGATGTCGAATTGGGACAGACTCCAATATATTAAGTAATCAATTACGTGCTATGTGGTGTATATTTAATTATGACTAACGCAATCGATACGTCGATGCATGTGGCTCACTTACCTTTGTAAGTGATAGTCTTAGTTGAATATATACAATATAAACCTATAATTGATTATTAATAGGTTTTATAGAATTAAGTTTGCATGTGGCTACATCTTTTTTACATAATTAATTGTTATGTTATGTAAGTTTATTTAGTTGTTTTATTTCTTATTAGTATTACTTGTTTTTTTGTTTATTTATTGTAAAGACATGTTTATAAACGAAAAAGGGTAATTTTGAATAGAAAAATAATATGGACTAAATAATGGTGAAACAATGAATTGTTTTCGAAGAGTTAAATTTTCAAAGTGTTTTAATTGATTGTTGAGTTTTGTACCAATAGTACGAACGGCTCACCCAATTGTGACAAACTATAAGAGGGGTATAATTAGGAACGGGTTTTTAATAAGCTTCGCACTGACCTTTGTATCTACGCTCCTTTGTACATCAAATTGGAGCTACCAAGTACGACTATTTTATGTACAAAATCACCTTAAGGGTGAATTAGCTTTAATTCCATGCGCCACTTTGTGGTAATTATCTGAAACACTAAGTCTTTAGACTTCTGCAAAAGTACGATATAATGGACGATAATTAAAGGTAAATTCTTTGATTAGTGAACCCAATACCTCAATTGAAAACGTTTGTAAATTTGATCTTAATGAATTGGTAAATAAAAATGTTTTATTAAACTTATGATACGAAGATGTATGCATGCTTCTTCGTACATATTTTGATTATAAACACAAAAAACTAGTACCCTTAAAATTAAGTTAATGCCATCTAATTAAAAGAACACTTGAAGTTGTAATTTACGTCATGTGAGAGCTTGGACTAGATTACAATGGAAAGGTAAATTTCATACTTTCATTACTAGCAGATCAACTGATGTAATGGAACTATGTTAGTTTACAGTTTTTTAATTAGTCGACTTAATTGAGTTGTAAGTGAGAGCTTGGACTCAAGGCATAAGATGGGGATAAAACATGCTTACATTGAAAATTGTTTGCCAATGTAAATCCCATAATGATCTAGGAATTGGAAATTGTTCGCCAATTATTATTCGACAGATTACCTTATTTTATACTTTCATTACTAGCAGATCAACTGATGTAATGAAACTATGTTAATTTGGATCCTAGTTTTCAAGAAAATTCTATGGTTATATTAATATTTCCTTTGGTATTTTATTTTCTTGAAAAACAGTATTATCAAAAATACTAATGTTTGAACTTTCTTAATCTGTAGAAATGACTCAAAACAATAACACTACTAAGAGTTCTACATTCAAATCATTCTTTGAACGAGAAAAATTGTCTGGCTCTCAGAATTTCAATGATTGGTATCGCTCACTCAGGATTGTCCTGCGAGTGACAGATCAACCTGAATTCTTATATAAGCCTCGTTCTGCTGAACCTACTGCTGAAACTTCAACTGATGAGGAAAAAGCATTGTGGAAAGCTGAGTTTAAGACACATAATGATGTGGCCTGTTTAATGTTGGGAGCGATGACACCTGCTTTACAAAAGCAGTTTGAGAATTTCTTCCCTATGGACATGCTCAACGAACTCAGAAAAATGTTTGAGAAACCACAAACGGTTGAGGTCTATGATTTGATGGAATCTCTACACGGTTGTAAGCAGGCAGATGGTGAACCTGTAAGTACTCATGTGTTGAAAATGAAAGGTTACATGGATCAATTACAAGCACTTGGCAAGATCTATGAACAAGATATTGATGTTAACTTAATCAATAGATCACTGAATAAGGAATTTAATGGTTTTGTGCGTGATTTCAATATGCACTGCGTGCGGAAGACAGTTACTGATTTACACGCACTGCTTATTGATTATGAGAAAGGTTTACCACCAAAGGCTTCTACACCCTAGGTACTTGCTATTCAAGGGGGTAGAATTAACAAGCCAAATGCGAACAAGAAGGGTAAGGCTGATAAGGGTAAGCAAGTTATGGCTTGTCAACCTCAACCCAAGAAAAACCTTCCTAAGAAGAAGGATAATCCAAAGAAGGATCAGGCTTGCCACTACTGTCATGTAGTTGGTCACTGGAAGAGGAATTGTCCTCTTTATATCCAAGAGTTGCGAGAAAATAAGAACAATAAGTCTGGGCACTTGGGCGCCAGAACTTCAGGTAACTTATTTGTGATTGAATTATTTACTCTAAATCATAAAATTAATTCCTGTGTATATGATATTTGATGCGGTATTCACATTTGTAATACGCTGCAGGGGTTTAGAGTAGAAAGGAAGCTTGCCTATAGGGAGCAATATCTGCATGTGGGAAATGGAGCACCTACAGCTGTTGAAGCCATAGGAGTGTTTAATTTAGTTTTGCCTTCGGGCTTAGTACTGTCATTAAACAATTGTCATTATACACCTTCTATTATTAGAGGTGTTATTTCCTTTTCATGTTTGTTGGATTTGAGTTTTATTCACACTATTACTAGTAATGGAATTTCTGTTTCTTTAAATGGTATTTTTTATTTTAATGCTATTGCTGTGAATGGTGTGTTTGAGATTGACATGAATGATTATGTATCCAATAAAAATAATTCAATGTATAGCATAAGTAAGAGAATTAAGTCAGACTTGAATTCTTCTTACCTTTGGCACTGTAGACTTGCTCATATAGGCAAGACTCGCATGGAAAAGCTACAACGTGATGCGCTTTTAAAAAGTATCAATGATGAATCATATGATAAATGTGAGTCTTGTATATATGGGAAGATGACTAAGAAACAATTTCATAGTAATATGGAAAAGGCTTCTAATCTACTTGGTTTAATACATACTGATGTGTGTGGACCACTTAGACATGTGTCAAGGAGAGGTGCTAGCTACTTCTTAACCTTTACAGATGATTTCAGTAGATATGGTTATGTTTACTTGCTTAAACATAAACATGAGGTGTTTGAAACATTTAAGGTTTTCAAAGCAGAAGTAGAATTGCAACTAGGAAAGAAGATTAAAGCTCTTCGATCCGATAGAAGTGGTGAATACCTAATCCAAGAGTTTAAAGATTACTTAGCTGAGAATGAAATTGTCCAGAATCTCACATCTCCATATACTCCACAACAAAATGGTGTATATGAGAGAAGAAATCGTACATTGCTAGACATGGTACGATCAATGATTAATCTTACAACTCTTCCTTTATGTTTCTGGGATTATGCCTTAGAATCTGCGGTTCGTATTTTGAATATGGTTCCCACCAAGAAGGTTGATAAGATACCATATGAAATATGGAATGGAAAAGCTCCAAACTTGTCTTATTTAAAGGTCTGTGGTTGCGAGGCGTATATCAGACGTGACTCAACAGATAAACTACAACAGAGATCTACAAAGTGTATCTTTGTAGGATACCCAAAGGAAACGATGAGTTACTACTTTTACTATCCACCTGAAAACAAAGTAATTGTTGCTAGATATGGAGACTTTTTTGAAAAAGAACTTATATCTCAAGAATTCAGTGGGAGAGTTTATGATCTGGAAGATGATCATATAGATACATTACCCTCTGAAAACGCTAGCGTACTTCCTGTGGAACCTGAAAGTCTGGGTCCTCCACCTGAAGTTGAAATTGTTCCCATTCGTAAGTCTTCAAGACATGTGAAAGCTCCTGAACGTCTATGTCTTAACGTAGAAGTTGAGGAAACTATATTAGGGGATCTTGATGAACCTACTAATTATAGGGCTGCCATTGAGAGTCTTGAAAAGGATAAATGGGTAGTTGCCATGAATGGGGAAATGCAATCCATGAAAGATAACAATGTCTGGATTGAAGTAGACCTTCCTCCCAATGCCAAGGTAGTTGGAAGTAAGTGGCTCTTCAAGAAGAAAACTGACATGGATGGCAAGGTACACACCTATAAGGCTCGTTTGGTAGCTAAAGGCTTTACTCAAACATATGGTGTTGACTACGAGGAGACCTTTTCTCCTGTAGCTGACATTAGGGCTATTAGGATTCTCGCTATATCAGCGTACTATGACTATGAGATTTGGCAAATGGATGACAAAACTGCCTTCTTAAATGGTCGCCTAGATGAAGACATCTATATGGCGCAGCCTGAGGGGTTTGTGAATCCAAAGTTTCCAAACCGTGTATGCAAACTTCAAAGATCCATTTATGGATTGAAGCAAGCATCAAGACAATGGAATAAAAGATTTGATGAAGAAATCAAAAGGTTTGGATTTACTCATAATCTTGATGAGCCATGTGCATATCACAAAGCTAGTGGGAGTAATGTAATTTTCCTTATCCTATATGTTGATGACATATTGATCATGGGAAAAGACATTCCAAGTTTGCAAAAGGTTAAGGCATATCTTGGAAAGTGCTTTTCTATGAAGGATTTAGGGGAAGCTGCATATATTCTGGGAATCAAGATCTATAGAGATAGATCAAGGTGGTTAATTGGATTAAGTCAAAGTGCTTACATTGACAAAATATTGAAGAGATTCAATATGCAAAATTCCAAGAAAGGATATTTGCCAATGGAAGTGAAACATGGCTTGAGCAGTGAGTTATGTGCTTCAACACCTGCAGAGGTGGCACGCATGAGCAAAGTTCCTTATGCTTCGGCTGTATGATCTATTATGTATGCGGTGAGATGCACAAGGCCAGATGTGGCATTCGCTCAGAATATCACCAGTTAATTTCAACAGAATCCAGGTGAAAAACACTGGATTGCTGTTAAACATATTCTTAAGTATCTTAGGCATACGAAAGATATGTTTCTTGTGTATGGTGGAAATCCAGCTACAGAACTTGATGTTACAGGTTACTGTGATGCGTCCTGGCAATGTGACAGAGATGATGCGAAGTATCAGACTGGTTATGTCTTTGTTATCAATGGAGGAGCAGTAGACTGGAGGAGCAAGAAGCAGAGTACAATTGCGATGTCTGCGACAGAGGCCGAATACATAGCTGCTTCAGAAGCTGCAATGGAGGCTGTTTGGATTAGGAAATTCATTTCAGGGCTTGGTTTTATGCCTTCAATTGAATTGCCTATTAATATGTATTGCGACAATTCTGCTGCAATCATATATGCCAATGAACCTGGAGTCATGAAGGGCACCAGACATTTTATACGAAAGTATCACTATGTTCGACAGCAAGTCAGCATATGAGAAATTAATCTCTTGAAAGTTCACACAGATGATAACTTAGCTGATCCATTCACTAAGGCTTTAGCTAAAGAAAAGCTTATTGAACTTGCCAATGGCATTGGACTTAGATTAGCTAGTAGTTTCATGCATGACTGTGTTTAATATTTGGATAAAGAATATTGTAAACATTTATTATTTTTAATGAAATAAAGTATTGGTTATGTTTATGTTCATTATTTAATATTGTTGTCCTATATTTGCATGTTTAATCCGTGAATAAATTAGTTATTCTAAATCGTCCGTTGTTAGTTAATGATATGGGAATATCATTAAATTAAGACAAATATGAGTTTTGGTATAATATACTTGAAAGTATATTGATGCGTTGACATGCCAAATTCACATGATATTCAATGAATTGAATATAGGACTTATCCCAAACTAAATGATGTTACTTTATGGATGTTGTTATTAAGTAAATCATGAATAGTTATCCTCAGACTTGAGATACCAGATAACTGTTATGAATGTAGTGCATTCTGTGGAACAATTTAATGCTATACGTAACTGGTAGTCATAAGGATTGTTTTCGGAATTGTTACAAAATTCATAGGTTATGCTTGTAGTCAAGATAGAATTTGTTCATTCAAATTTATTTTGGAGTTTAATACTGCTGGGCCCCTCGTAGGGTTGACAAGATGTTTGCGTGGCCACGCCCAAGATCTCCCCTGAATATGTTCAGAAGATTTGGTACTCTTGCTCAATCACAAATAACGAGAAACAGAATATTTGAATAAAGAATTACTTTAATCCATATCTTTATTTAATGTAGTACTAGTAACAAAAGGATAATAATAATGATGAATCATTAAAGGTTTTTCCAGGAGACCTACTCGAGTTGTACTAGAGGCATCGGCGTGTTGCAAGACGCTAACCGTTGTGATCACACTATTAAGATATGTCTAAGTGGGAGCTGTTAGTTTTGTAGACATAAAATAATAGTGTGTGTTAGAATCGAACTCGAGATCACGGGATTGCACACTTTACGTATGAAGAGTAAATGAATAATAATTATTTGTAAAAAGTTATATTTAATTATTATATACACAAAACACATAATGACCGTCAGTATTTAACGGATAATGACTAACGACCGTTAACCGATAAAAGGAAAAAAATATGTGTAAATATTTTGTAAGTCAAGAAGATTCCGGAATACCCTTTGAGGGTGTTGGCCGATCGGTTGGGGAGGGGAAACCCGACCCAAATCCAACTTGAGCTCCAAGTGATCTACACTATATAAACACATCAAGGGTTATTAGTTTTTGCATCTCTTTGTACACAATACTAAACCCTAACTTTGTGTTTTCTTTTCTTTGTGATTCAATCGGCCAAACCCTCCTCCTAAGGATGTTCGATTTTTTGGTTTTCAAAACCTAAAACGTTTTGTGTTCTTTACTTGCATAAACATTTACTTGGTATTAGTACGTGTGTGCAAGAACGTGAATCAAACACACTATTGTTTGATTTCTTGGATTGAATTGCAAAATCGGTAAGGGGCAATTCGTGTAATCCTTATAAACCCTAATTAGGGTTCATCATTATTGTTGCTTGGAATTAGATTATTGTTTGGCTAGAATCTTACGGTACGCTACTATTTATGTTTGGTTAATTAATTTATGCATTATATGATTCTACTCGCTTCCGCTATTACTTTGATGCTTTATTTGTTGAATTATGTATGACATGATATTAAAATCCAACATTACTTTAGTTTTATCTTTTTTTTTCTTTTTTTTTTAATTTATTATTATTATTTTTTTCTCTCACACCTAATTCCTAATTTTATATCGTACAAAAATAAAGTTTAGAAATTATACAGCAAAAGAACCCTCTCAGTTTTATCGTGTTACTTTAGTTTTATTCATATTACTCGCTAGTTAATTTTTGAGTTTGCGAAAGTAAATAACTAAGGTAATAAAAAGGGTAAGCTACAAATTTCGTCCTTAAAGTATCATTTTTTGCATGTTGTTTACTCCTGAGTCTTGACAAGTATTTTTAGCAAATATCTCTAAAATGGACTTTTTGTGACAAGCTGGCCATTATGGCTAACACCCGTTATCTTTTTCCGTTAGTCATGGTCAAAAGCATGTGAAATGACTAATATACCCTCGTCTTCTTCCCCGCTTTTATATCTTTTTGAATTTACAATTATTTTTAACTTTCACCAAGAACATCAAGCCAAACCAAAACATTGAAAAACAAAAACCCATACTTTTCAAAAATTTATAATTAACAGATTGTTTCTATTTTCCTTGTACACCTCAAAATCCAACCAGACTACAATCTAAGATAACCCACCATTGAAATTAAAATACTATCCATGCCAATGCGAACCACAAACACAACCCCTAAAATAAATGTGAGTTTATAGTAATTGAATTATATCTGGTGAAATTAGTTTCATTTTTACATAACAAGTTTACCCTACAAACCACAAACATAGGAACATCGGATGAACAAACACATGTTTGTTTTTTTTTTTTTCTTTCTTTTTTTTTTTTTTTTTTTTTTTTAATTTTTAAATATATTCAATTTTCTGGATGTATGTTGTTGAGGAGTTTATAAATCCATGATGAGGAGTTTATAAATCTATGGCTTATAAATCCACAATGGCTTATAAACCCGCACGAAAACCATCCTCAACCATTCTTGTAGACCCACGATGAGGATTTTGACAAGGATGGTTAGGACCACACTCCCATTGTTTAAGGTTCGGACCACACGAAAACCATCCTGTTCAAACTATTATTCGTCTTTTGTTGATGATGAATTCGTGGAGATATTTCTTGGCCAAGGTTAGGACCACACGAATCTAAACTATTATTTTGTATGCATTCAGTGAAGTTGAGATTGAGAGATTTGAGAACAATAGCTAGACCAAGGTTAGGACCACACGATATTTTTTGGCTTCAAACTTAATGAACTGTGGGTCCATAAGAAAACAAAATCTAAACTATTATTTTGTATGCATTCTAGTGAGACCAAAGGCGCCACACCAGACATAGCTCCTTGTCTCCACCACGTGGACCATCCTGGAAACATGGATAGACTCCCAGGCAGGGTGAGCAACCCTA
The DNA here is from genome assembly GCA_021014915.2 of Artemisia tridentata subsp. tridentata. Classification (NCBI taxonomy): domain Eukaryota; kingdom Viridiplantae; phylum Streptophyta; class Magnoliopsida; order Asterales; family Asteraceae; genus Artemisia; species Artemisia tridentata. The sequence goes on from CP139501.1 coordinate 134,317,254, forward strand.
GGGCGATCCTTATAAATAGAAAGCTCATTTCCACAAATAAGCCAACTTAGCTTCACCACACTTACACCGAGTGGATTCTCACAATCCACTCTGACTACTTCGATAAGTGTTACCCCAGCTGGTGACACCAGTCAAAACTCGAGGTCCTTACCGACTGAGGGAAACCAAATCGGATAGCCGCCTCAACCCTCCAATACGTAACATACGTAAACAGGTAGCGTTTAGTTGTAGGGTTTTTTTTTTTCTGTTTTTAGATTCTTTGAGAAGGAAATGGTTTTGCTTCTCTAAAGAAGAGTTGAGAATTTTGAAAACCCGTTTAGATGCAGTTATATTTTTCTTTTAGAGATTTCTTCTTCTTTCTTTTTTTTTTTTTTTTTTTTTTTTTTTTTTTTTGAAAAGAAACAATACATATAACACCAAAACCATGTTACAAAAAAAAGGCGCATCACTTCCTTAACAAGACACTTAAGGAAATAAATACCCTAGATACAAACACTGCAATCACAGTGCATACAAACCAAATACATAGAGAAGAAACTACAATATCCCAAGCCTAGGACCAATGAAACCTAAGAAGCATACCAACATAGTAACCATTTGAATGAAACATGAGCTACCCATTAAATGCTAAGCAAAAAACCAGTGGGAATGACCATTCAAAAGAACAAAAAGGAACATGACTCACATAGAACTACAATGCCAAAACAGTTGCAGACACAAACTCAGTACCATAAACTTTAAAACTGCATACCATGAACCAAACATACAAATTGCATACCTAAAACAAACAACCCATTTGCAGACCACATCTCAAGAACCAAATATACCATGAACCAAACAGACATATTGCAGACCATGTATCGAATCGCTAATTTTCACAGCTTCCGAAAGCAGAACTGTATACTGCACCTTGAACTTATTAAAGACGACATTTTGCAGGTTCCAAAAGCCATTGTTTCCAATCCATCTCATTTTTCTTTTTCTCTCTTCTCACTATCCATTCGTAACTTTTAAGTTGAATATCTTGAATAATTTTGTTAAAGCTTGTCACCTTCCTTTTGATCTCTTTCCAAATGTAGTACCCGGAAGTCCATATAACCGCTTTCCACACCCGAGGTGAGATATTTGGGGTGCCAATATTTCCATTATGAGCAAATAATTCCCCAATGGAAAAAGTGTTGACACTCCCAAGCTTCCACCATTCAAAATCCTCTCCCACACCCAAAGCCAACTTGCACATCACCAAGCTATGCGTACAAGATTCCACGACGTTATCACAACACGGAAAAAAGTATCGAATCCAAATCCACCCCCTTTATCAAGCTCCTCTCGAACCGAAAGCCTACCCTTCAAATCCCTCTACACAAATACGTTTACCTTTTTAGGTACCAACTTGTTCCAAAGCGTTCCTTGCCCCCCGTTTTCCCCACCCAAGATCTTCTCTTCCACCATTCTCGTTAATTCTTTAACCATGAAAATTTTGTCTTTTTGAAGTCTTCATTTACATCTATCCCTACAATCACAAGCCATAACAACATTTTGCATTAAATGTAATAATTCTTTAAATTCTTTACATACCCTCCTTCTAAGGCTTCTAACCAATCCCACCCCCAACACCATTCACTATTCACATACCTCCCTTTTTCTGCCACCCTTCCATCATTTCTCCTATCTAAATGATACAATCAAGGAAACTTGTCACACAATATAAAATAACACAATCTAAAATCACCAACCACCTATCTACCCAAAAACCTATATCACTACCATTCCCTACAACCCTTCAAAAGATGATGCAAATTCTATGCCTAACCCCTCTAGCTCCTCACCAACCTTAGTAATATCGCACCAACCCCCCCCCCCCAACTCAACCTTCACGCCTCCCCCCACCTCACCTAACCCCCCATTATCACCATGAATACTTTTTAGAACCCTAACCCATAACATGTCCCCCTCTTTCTTAAACCTCCACCATCAATTCCCTAAAAGTGCTAAGTTTTTTGCCCGAAGAGACACAATATTTAACCCTCTCTCCCCATGTGAGGCTAGTAACGATTCCCATTTAACCCAAGATATTTTTTTACCCTCACTCATCCCTCCCCAAAAAAAGTTTTTACGGATACTCTCAAGTTGTTTTATGACACTCAAAGGCACACGAAACATCGAGAAATAATACAGTGGTAAGCTATCAAGAACCGACTTAACCAAAGTTAGACGACCCCCAAATGACATTGATTTAGCTCTCCACTCGGATAACCTCTTTTTGAACTTCTCAACTATCGGGTTTTACGCGCTAACCTGTCTCATATTTTCGCCAATCAGCAAGCCCAAATATGTGAATGGAAGCTCCCTGATACCACATCTCATCCATCTCGCCATTTCACCCAATTCAATGTCATTCACCCTAACGCCATATAATTTACTTTTATTATAATTCACCCGTAACCCAGACACTTCTTCAAAACATTTAAGAATGCACATTAAAATCTTTGCGTTTTCATTATTCCATTCCCCAATAAAGATAGTATCATCCGCGTATTGAAGATGAGACACCATCACATTATTTTTACCTACTTTAATACCCCTTAAGATCTCTTTTTCCACTGCTTCATTAACAATTGTGTTCAAACCTTCTGCCGCTAAGATGAAAAGAAACGGAGACAGCGGATCGCCTTACCCAACTCCCCGTTCCAATCTAAACTCCTCTGTAGGGGACCCATTTACTAAAATTGACATGGAAGAAGAAGCAAAACAATTCTCCACCCATGTACACCATTTTGCTCCAAACCCTTTTTTTCATTATGTCTACCAAGAATCTCCAATTAATACTATTGTAGGCTTTCTCAAAATCTACTTTGAATATAATACATTTTCCTCTATTTTTCTTCAAGTATTCCACTGTTCCATTCACTATAACGATGCCGTCAAGAATATATCTACCTTTAATAAACGCATTTTGCAAATCTTCTACAACTTTATCCACCACATTTTTAACTCGTTCCGCTAGCATTTTCGCAAAAATCTTATAATAGCACCCGATAAGGCTTATGGGACAAAAGTCCCCAAGTCCCAACGGATCCGGAACCTTTGGAATTAAAGTCACAAATGATGCATTGCATCCTTTCGAAATCTCTGCTCTTTCCCAAAACCATTGATCGCCCCATCAGGTTCGCCTTTATTAGCTCCCAAAATTTTCTAATAAACTTAAAGTTAAAACCATCCGTCCCCGGGGCTTTATCCTCACCACAACTCCGAATCGCGCCCCATACCTCCCTCTCATTGAATTCCTTCTCCAACCACCCCGCGTCCTTCACAGAAATTTTGTCTATTCCATCACAGCAAAAAATGGGTCAAACCAAAACCCCCATTTACTAAAATTGACAACAAATGGGCAACAACTTTTAACATCTATATTCCACGCATCTCCCACCACTTGCCCAATGTCATTTTCTTCCAGCCAAATATCAAAAACGCGGAACAGTTTCTGTCCAAAATCCAAATCAACGTCTTCTAGGATGATTGAACAGTGCTCTGTGAGCTTCCGATCCAAAGCTACAACCGAGAGGTCGCCCCATAGTTTACTAAACTCTTCATTTAACAAGAATCGGTCCAACTTGTAGAACCGTGATAACATCAAATTAGACTGATATTTTATATATCAATTTCCCATGTTTATTGCCTCATTTATATTAATATGGTGATTATATCGTTCATATTTACATTTCAGGATAAATGAAGCGTTGGAGAGGAAAAGATACAAGAATAGGCCAAAAAGTGCAAAAACGTATTCAGACGAAAGTTACGGCATAAGTGGCACGATGGACTTACGCCGTTACACATTATAAAGGCCATTTTCTAAGTCTTATGAAGGTTACGCCGTAACTGGTTAATAGTGTTACGGCGTAAAAACGAAACCGAGAGCTTTACGTTCGTAACCTACTCTTGAGGTTATGCTGTAAATGATAAATGTGAAGGTTACGGTGTAACTTGGTGATTTAGTTACGCCGTAGTAGTTGATATACATGTGGATAATCACATACTAACGAAGATTTACGGCGTAAGTAGTCATGGACTTACGCCGTAATTTATAACTTGGGCGCGAAGTGTTAAAGTCCAGGGGCTGAAAGCGGTAAATTGATATGAAGTTTATTTATTACTCAGGGACTTAACATAAAAATATCAAGAACGATGAGGGGCTGAAACCGTACATATCTTATAAGTATTACACTTATAATGGACAAAGGACTTGAAATGAAACCATACGCTAGTTCAGGGGTGAAATATGGACAAGTTCATGGAAGTTTTAAAAATAAGGCAAATTAAAGTACGAAGAATATTACGCCGTAACCGAGTCGATATGTTACGGCGTAACTTTGCAAATTCATATATTACGGCGTAGTTTATTAAGATCTGGTGAAAATATTTATTATTAATAGTTACGGCGTAAGTTGCACTTAAAGTTACGCCGTAACCTATCCTTCACTATTTGACTAAAAATGGAGCGAAATGATCTTGACCTTGTTGGGGCCTATAAATACAGCCCTATTTCACCACTTTTTAGTATCTCTCTTCCCCTTTTCATAGGGGTCGATTAGGGCACCACTCCAGGGCAATTTCCAGCAGTTCCAAGCCATCTTTAAAGGGAGAATTCATTTGTAATCATCATTTGTATAAGTCAATGTTCAAGTAATTGTATCAAACACTATGTTTAATTTAATTTATGTTTTATTCATTATTGTTTGTTTACTTTGCAGCATGAGAGGCTAAACACCTTTAGTGTTAGCCTACTTATGAAATTATTAATCCTTTAATTATGTTTTAGCCCTTTTATTATTGCTTCTAGTGTATGCATGCTTAGTTTATTTGTAGAACCTCTAGCTTTGGTAGTTTGAAGGGCGGTAGTACTTGCGAAGCTAGGAGAATTGACCATAGGACCCTAGAAGCGTAGGTTACGAGGGTTGGTAAGAATTGACCATAGCACTACCAAACCCCTTGTCTGCGAATGGACCAGAGGATCACCTACCGATGTTGGATAAGCTTAAGTAGTTAGGAATGTGTGGTCTAAGATCCGAGAGGCCGGATCACACATTAGAATAAATCTAGAATGTAGTGGCACTTAATGACTCAACATAGTCTACCGGCGACCTTCGTCAATCCAAAGGGTCAAACCTTTGATATCGGAGTAGGATTCTATGGGAAATAGGCTAGACGAATTGACCATAGGAGTCTAGTGAATTTTACCCCCACTTGAAGCAATAGGAAGCATAAATAAAAAAGATAGTCATAATATAATAGGATGAGTAACTTGGCTAGCACACTTTCTCCCTATTCAATTATCTTCATTTTTATTTCCGCATTTTGTTATTTTTATTTATTAGTTTAATTAATCAATCAACTCTAAACCCTTTTTAAAATGTGACATAGACTTAAATTAGGATCCACACACATAGCTCTAGGGATGACCTCGGCTTTACCGAATACTACACTACACACGATCGGGTACACTGCCTATTAGTGCATAAGGTAGACCATAGGTAGACGAGAACTTATAAATATTAAAACCTGTTCAGAAATCCTGCATCAAACCTTTAGAGGGGGGGGGGTTGAATACGATTTCTTCGAATTTTTAGGTGTTTAAAAACTTTAAACCTCAAAGAGCACCAAGTGGTTTTACAATAATAATCACAACCACAAATGTAACCAAAGTATATAAAGCAAGTAAAGAGACACCACGATATATACTAGTTCGGGATGGGGGATTTATACCATCCGTACGTCCAGTTGCAAATCCAGGCCACGTATACTATTCACTAAGTATAATCCTTATGGTGGATTACAAACCGTATACAACTTAACGCCACCGATAAGCACAAAGATCGGTGCTCACTAAGAAGAGCTACTCCCTACGGTTTTCCGCCCTCGGAAACCACCCACAAAGACTTGTGATTCAACTTAACCACAAAGACCACTAAGACTTCCCACCGGAAGTATCAAACCCTAACTAGATCTCCCACGATCTAGGCTTGGTCGAGGACGTAGAAAGGCTTAGGCAATTACTTACGCCTCCTATGCAAGCCGACCCTAAACCAAAGCCGGTAATGCAACCGTACACACCACTGGTTATCGATCAATTGAAAGATGTGATGGATGAAGAAACAAGCAAGGATCAACCAAAGAAGATAGAAGCGATGAGCTTACGAGATGAAGAAGCAATTCCACAAGCTAATGTGGAACCGAATACAACACAAAATGGTATCACTTATAACTTTTCTTTTTCTATCACTAACGACCTTGCTAGTTTTCCCAAACAGGTTGCCGAAACTGTAAATGACGAGGTGAAACCTTTAACCTCACACATCACACCTCCCGATGATGGTTATGTAGCACCGACTACTAACCTGATTGTGGTTGAGCTTGAGGAGGAATTTGGAGGCGAAATTTTGGGCACCACTGCGATTTACATGGAGACAAATGTGGTGTGTAAGCAATTATTCAGCCGCATCATAGAGTGAGCCAATCATTAAAGCCATCGACGAAGATGGGTAAGGTAAGGAGGGAAATGACATATATTCCAAGGTATAACTCTAATACATCATTTACCTACCCCATAGCAAATTCACACCCTCACGGTGTTTATTGCTATTTTCACCCACACTTGATTTCAAGTGTGGGGATGAACACCCTTTTACTTAGTAAATAAGGGTGGAGTCAAGCTCGAGACTCGAACAAAAACAAGCGCTTCATGGGAGGCACCCCATGCCTATCTTTTTATTTTAATTTTAATTTTATAGGATTTTATGCTTGGTATATTTGTGCATCATTCTTACAGGTTTCCACAGTTAAGAAATACAGGAGAAGTGCTGGAAGGACCTCTTATGGCACTTAAGAGGTCGAAAAATTATGGAATTGACACCAGAAAGTATTACGGCGTAGCTTTAGTTTCATGCTACGTCGTAACCTGTTCCCAGTACGAGCTCATTGTCAGGTCACATTACCTACGGCGTAACTCTGACTATGTAGTTAAGCCGTAACTTCTTCCTGTAGCAAACCATTTTCAAAAACATTTACCAAGTTTGTATATTTTTAGTAGTAAATGAACTTTGTGGGTGTGTTGCCTGTAAACCCTCACGAGACTTCACTCGTCCACTTAGGACACCGAGTGGTTTAAAAGGCTTGTTGCATACGCTAAATGCAACCGTGATTCTTACGAAAGTGAGTTAGGATGTTCATTATCTTTATTTTCATTACTTGATGTCTTTCATTGATGATGCATTGGGTTGTTTAAGTGAATTCAGGTTATTAAAGTTTGCTCATGGATCTTAAGGCGGGACACGTTTACTCGTGTATCTTCGATCATTCCGAGAAAATTCAGGGGAGTTTTCCGTTCCATTTCTAACCCTTATTTTTAATTTATAAGCTTAGTATGACCCAAGTGGGGGAAAGTGATTAGAAATAAACACCCACCTGATGTTACTTGCCTTTATTTTTCTAGTTTTTAGTGAAAAATGTTTCACTTATTAAATTTTGACATGTTTTTCATTACTTAACTAGATTAATCTTAACTAAGCACACCTACCTATATTTCCATTGTGTAAGGATAAGCTTTTCCGTTTTCCCCTTATACATAAATACCACTAAAATGAGTGTGTCGGTGGCTGTAGTAGACTTTAGAACTTGGCCTTGTATATCTTTTTGAGACCATTATAATGAGCATTACACTGAGGTAACTTGGTGTAATCGGTGCAGCTAGGATAAAAGACAATTTTTAGGATTAAACCCAAATAGCCCATCCATTTATGTTATGTATTGTGTATATTGATTTTTCACATCGATTAGTCAATCCCTCTGTTAAACCTTTTTGTTACACTCATTATTAGTGCAAGATACCCCTAGTAAACCCGTCTGAGCCGTTCTTTTCATTTTGTTCACCCATTATATGCTGTTTCATTACACCTTTTCGCCTAGCCTACCCTGTAGCCTACCCTGTTAGTGAATTTTGGTTCCACCGGTGGAAGTCGCGGGTTTTGAATAAAGGGTTTTGGAGGAAAATCGGGTTTAGATGATAGTTGATCTCAAGTGGGGAGATGTTTTTTTTTATGTTCGCATCGTTTTTATTTTTATTTTTATGTATACCTTGTCTTGCATCAAAAAGAAAAAGAAAAAGCATGCAAGTAAGAGTTTGTTTTATTAGTTGTTTGTGTGTCGTTATAGTTTTGTGGTAAGTATTCCAGCCTTGTTTGTTTAACTGGCGCAGTTTTTACATATCCGTTTTGATGTCTTTTAACGGATAAAATTATAAACCCGCACATTTATATCTCTCCTTTCAATTTTTAGTCAATATTTGTACAATGAGGGCATTGTACATCTCAAGTGGGGTGGGGGGTAAGGGAAATACAAAATGTTAGATTGTACGGTTTTTGGTCAAAATATGTGCAAATTTTACCCAAATTTTAAAATTTTTAGAGCACATAATTTTTTTTTATGATAAAGGCCGAGTTAATGCATCTTACTTGCCTAGTTTATGGAGATTATGAGGCACTACACTAAAATTTATATGCATTAACTCGTGTATTGGACGTTATTGTAGACCCCTTGACTCTTGACCTTTGGTTTTTGCTATGGGATTGAATGCGACTAGTGACGGGGAGATTGTGGACTTAGGAAACTATTTGTTTCGTGTATTTTTGTTTACACCCATTAAATGTTTTCCCATGTCTTATCCTACCCTTTAGTCATGAATCATGCTTAGGTGAGGGAAAGAGCAGTCATTGATGTCTTGGCCATGAATTTGGTCATGTATCGATGGTCTTTGTCGCCTTCGCTGTAGCACGTTAGTAATGACAAAATAACCCCGTAAGCCTTTATGTTGTGTCAACCCTTTACCTTTTGGAATAGCTGCATCTATAGACATTAGTGGTAGAGATTAGTGTTTTTGCCAAGCCTATGATAGAATACTCGCCATGACTGAGCAGTTGAGTGATCACACCAATAATAAACATATAGATTAGTGAGAGAGAGTGTGATTTCAATTCCCTTTTCGTCAGGTGCTTGGTTTGGAAAATTCTAGCTTAGGTAGTTTTTAAATTCATATTTTCCAAGACATCTTGGGAGATATCTTTTTAGAAATAATTTAAAAGGTCTACTTGAGGGCAAGTAGAATTCAAGTGGGGATATTTGATAACATCAAATTAGCCTAATATTTTATATATCAATTTCCCGTGTTTATTGCTTCATTTATATTAATATGGTACTTAATTCGTTCATATTTACATTTCAGGATAAATGAGGCATTGGAGAGGAAAAGATACAAGAATAGGCCAAAAAGTGCAAAAACGTATTCAGACAAAAATAACAGCATAAGTGGCACGATGGACTTACGCCGTAACACATTATAAAGGCCATTTTCTAAGTCTTATGAAGGTTACGCCATAACTGGTTAATAGTGTTACGGCGTAAAAACGAAACCGAGAGCTTTACGTTCGTAACCTACTCTTGAGGTTACGCCGTAATTGATAAATGTGAAGGTTACACCGTAACTTGGTGATTTAGTTACGCCGTAGTAGTTGATATACATGTGGATACTTACATACTAACGAAGACTTACGGCGTAAGTAGTCATGGACTTACGCCGTAATTTATAACTTGGGCGCGAAGTGTTAAAGTCCAGGGGCTGAAAGCGGTAAATTGATATGAAGTTTATTTATTACTCAGGGACTTAACATAAAAATATCAAGAACGATGAGGTGCTGAAACCGTACATATCTTATAAGTATTACACTTATAATGGACAAAGGACTTGAAATGAAACCATACACTACTTCAGGGGTTAAATGCGGACAAGTTCATGGAAGTTTTAAAAATAAGGCAAATTAAAGTACGAAGAATATTACGCCGTAACCGAATCGATATGTTACGGCGTAACTTTGCAAATTCATATATTACGGCGTAATTTATTAAGATCTGGTGAAAATATTTACTATTAATAGTTACGGCGTAACTTGCACTTAAGGTTACGCTGTAACCTTTTCGGGCCTATAAATACAGCCCTATTTCACCACTTTTCAGTATCTCTCTTCCCCCCTTTCATAGGGGTCGATTAGGGCACCACTCCAGGGCAATTTTCAGCAGTTCCAATCCATCTTTAAAGGGAGAATTCATTTGCAATCATCATTTGTATTAGTCAATCTTCAAGTAATTGTATCAAACACTATGTTTAATTCAATTTATGTTTTATTCATTATTGTTTGTTTACTTTGCAGCATGAGAGGCTAAACACCTTTGGTGTTAGCCTAGTTATGAAATTATTAATGCTTTGATTATGTTTTCGCGCTTTTATTATTGGTTCTAGTGTATGCATGCTTAGTTTATTCGTAGAACCTCTAGCTTTGGTAGTTTTGAAGGGCGGTAGTACTTGCAAAGCTAGGAGAATTGACAATATGACCCTAGAAGCGTAGGTTGCGAGGGTTGGTCAGAATTGACCATAGCACTACCAAACCCCTTGTGTGCGAATGGACCAAAGGATCACCTACCGATGTTGTATAAGCTTAAGAAGTTAGGGATGTGTGGTCTAAGATTCGAGAGGTCGGATCACACAATAGAATAAATCTAGAATGTAGTGGCACTTAATGACTCAACATAGTCTACCGGCGACCTTCGTCATTCCAAAGGGTCAAACCTTTGATATCGGAGTAGAATTCTATAGGAAATAGGCTAGACGAATTGAGCATATAAGTCTAGTGAATTTTACCCCCACTTGAAGCAATAGGAAGCATAAATAGAAAATATAGTCATGACATAATAGGATGAGTAACTAGGCTAGCACACTTTCTCCCTATTGAATTATCTTCATTTTTATTTCCGCATTTTCTTATTTTCATTTATTAGTTTAATTAATCAATAAACTCTAAACCCCTTTTAAAATGTGACATAGACTTAAATTAGGATCCACACACATAGCTCTAGGGATGACCTCGGCTTTACCGAATACTACACTATACACGATCGGGTACACTGCCCGTTAGTGCATAAGGTAGACCATAGGTAGACGAAAACTTCTAAATATTAAAACCTGGTCAGAAATCCTGCATCAAACCGTTAGAGGGAGTGAATACGGTATCTTCAGCTTTTTAGGTATTTAAAAACTTTAAGCCTCAAAGAGCACCAAGTGGTTTTACAATAATAATCACAACCACAAATGTAACCAAATTATATAAAGCAAGTAAAGAGACACCACGATATATACTGGTTTGGGATGAGGGATTTATACCATCCGTACGTCCAGTTGCAAATCCATGACACGTATACTATTCACTAAGTATAAACCTTATGGTGGATTACAAACCGTATAAAACTTAACGCCACCGATAAGCACAAAGATCGGTGCTCACTAAGAAGAGCTACTCCCTACGGTTTTTCGCCCTCGAAAACCACCCAGAAAGACTCGTGATTCGACTTAACCAAAAAGACCACTAAGACTTCCCACCGGAAGTATCAAACCCTAACTAGATCTCCCACGATCTAGGCTTGGTCACCATGACACAAGACTTCCCTTACAACCAAATCGAATGAATGAATGTTTGATTGTTTAATCAAGCCCTAACCTAACCTAGAGACTCGATTCTAATAGAAAGGGTATAGAAAAGAAGACCCTCGACACAATCACAAAAGTGGATTAGGTTCTTGTGATTCTTCCCTTGCAAGAGATGTGTTCTTTCAAAGATATTATGTGATAGATCAAGAACACAAGATAGAATTAGAGGATTGAGAGAAAAGAAGTTAGAGAGAAAGAAATAATGGCAATGGGTGAGGAATACAAGAGGCAAGGGTGGGTATTTATAGGCCAAAGTCCCAAGTTGGAAAAATGTTAACGAGGCTGGCGCGCTGCTGGCGTGTCGGAGCGCCAGCGACGCACCAGGATACCTGGAATATTTTTCCTTTGGGTGGTTGGTCTTTTAAATACCCAACTTTGCTAAACTCCAATTGTACTTCACACATTAGACCTTAACATTATTCATCATTAAGGTCAACTAACTCAAATAGCCATTTGGTGGAAAATCATTTTGTGAAGTGTTTAAGTGAAAACCAATTATAAAAGAGAGAAAGATAGAAGGGATAATTGGATAGAGGTAGTTTAGGTATTCCTCACATGGCATAGATAAGAGAGAAAGAACATGCCATGGAATATTCCTTTGCTTGGAAAGGAAGTGTGGATGTTGAGATGAGATAGAGAGAGAGGGAATATTTGAATTTCAAATTCAAATGTTGTGTGAGAGGGAAGTGAGAGAGTGAGGTTGGGTTAGAAAGAAACCAAGGTCAGGTTAAACGAGTAGGCATGGTTAGGAGAGAAGAGAATATGCCAAGAGAATATGCTTTGCTTGGAGAGGAGGATGAGATGGAGGGTTGAGATGAATTGGAGTGAGTTGGCTTGATATGATGTTGAGCCTTAGGTTGGATTTCAATTTTGAATGTTGGAGTGTGAGAAGAGAGAAGAGTTAAGGTTGGGATGAGTTGGCATGGATGTGATGGGGATCCTTTGGTGAGATTCAAATTTGAATTGTGTGAGAGTGAGTTGGCAAGTGTGTGAGGGAAGGAGAGGGTTATGAGAGGGGTGTGTGTAATTTGAATTTGAAGTGAGGATGAGAGTGTTAGACAGAGTGAGTTGGAAGGATGTGATGGTGACTTGACTGGGAGCCTTTGGCTTAGATTCAGATTTTGAAATTTGAATATTGGAGAAGGAATGAAGGGAGGTGGTTTGTGGAGAAGGTTTATTTATTTTTGAAATGAATGGTAGGATGAAGAAGATGATGAGGTGGTGAAATCTAAGTGGTTGGATTGGAATGTAGTGAAGAGAACATTCGAAAGATTTTGTGTGAGAATGTAGGGGACAAGAAGTGCATGCAAGTACAAGGAATATTTAGAAAGTGTTGGAGGATAAGCTTTGGGAGGATTTTGAAATGGTTGGAGGATTTGTTTGGTGTAGAGATTAATCAAATGATTGATTAAGGATTAATCTTATTGTCATTAAGAAGGAAAATAATTGACAATGATGATTATGGGTTGTGTGTTGGACGAGAAATTCAAAGGTTACTTATAATCTCAAGTGACTTAACGTCGAGTATTCATAATTCGTGAATTTCCATAACTCGACGTAATCAATAATCATCTTGATGCAAACAAGCTAAGTGCTTTGCATCATTGTAAAGAATATCCCATAATGGGAAAGGATGCATTTACGCAAAGGGACCTTTGACTTTGTTTGACCAATAAGGGAGTAAACCCATTAAGTGATTAGAGAAGGCGTAAACATGAATTATGGTCATATGAATACTTTCACTTGATGTCACGTGAAATATATGAGTTTCCTAGGTTTAGAAAAGCCTTGGCTAGAGGCGTTTATCAAAATAATTGAGTTGGCATTTTATCAAAAACAAAATGGGAGGTTGTGATTTTGGATCCCTCTAATTCTAAAACCCGTTTCGAGTGTTCCTAATGAAACACATATCATAATCATACCTGTATTGAAAGATCAACACTTGTCGGGTAAGGGGAAAGCCGACTTTCAAAAACCATCCTGAACCATACAGTGGGCTGGCGCGTCGGAGCGCCAGCATCGCGCCAGGCCTACTTGTTGGGTTGGTTGGTTTTTGGCTAACGTTTGTGATTTTATGTGTTTCAAAGGTTTATTTATCATCATTAAAACATAAGGAGACCTAATTAATGTTGTCCTAACACAACTTACAAAATTTTAGCCCATCATCGCTGATTCTCGTAAACTTTCTTCCTCCTATTGGTATCTCAATAAGCCGCGCTTCATTAATAAACTCATTGAACTCAACCATTTCTTTATAATTTACTTGTGAATTTAACATGTCCTCTTCCCTCTTAACCACATTCAAATCCCCGAAAATACACCAAGCACCTCCCATTTTATTCATTAATCCCGATAGCCTCTCCTAAAGTGAGGCTTTTTGTCTACCAACGTGTGGCCCGTAAATACATACCAAGTATACATCTCCGCTTCTACCTTTCAAATCTCCTTTAACCGCAATAAATCTCTCATCCCCCATAGCTTCTCTACATGAAAACGTACTTGTGTCCCATATGAGCAACATCCTGCCCGAGTTTCCATTAGCCGACAACTTACTGAAACTGAACCCTCTACCACCCAATATATCTTCTACCCAATCCTCATTGACCACCCCACTTTTTGTTTCTTGTAATCCTATTACATTCAGTATCTCTTCTCTAATTATGGACTTGGCCCACCCTTTCTTTCTCGCCTCACCCATACCCCTAACATTTATTGACACAATCTTTATAATTAAATTATATCGAACGAAATAAACCACCACTTCTGTTGACCAGTGTGTTCGGAACACGTTTTATTATAATTAAAGTCTTGACCATTTTCGATAAGTAGGTTGCTAGGAAAATGGGCTTTATGTTTGTATTTAGGCCCACGGCTCATTAGGAGCCCATGAGCCGTGGGAATCCAATGTTTATTCTAGAAAGAACTTAGCACATGGCAAACCTAAAACCCACGCCTATAAATAGAAGGGTTGGGGTGCCATATTTGTGGTTGGTTATTCATTTCATGTGCGGAAGCTTTGTCGAAATATTAAGTGTAATGATAATCATTCTTCTTCTCTTAATCTCTTCTTCTTAATCTTTTTATCTCTCGTTGCTTTATTGTTCTATCGTTGTTAGATTAAACGTAGCTTAGTTGTAATTATTTACGTGATTAATTAGTAGATAGATCTTGTGTTGTTTCATTATTAGGGACCGACAAGTGGTATCATTCGCCTAAGGATAGTTAAGTGTGTGTTATCGAGTAGATCTATTCGTTATTTCATAAGCTTTTTCGTTTGGTTTAAGTGTTTAACATGGTTTTGTGGAAAATACGATCTAAAATCTTATTTCATAAGCTTATCGTTAAACTTGTTAAGTGAATTGAGAATAGATCTAACGTTAATTAAGCGAGTTTTTTTCTTTTCAAATTAGAATCGTAAAACACTAGTTTTTTGTTCGTTGCTAGTTGTAGAAATTTCATCACCTTTGGTTTTTACGTTTAAAGTTGCAAATTTCCTTACAATCTACGTAAAAAACCAAAAACAATCGAATAGATCTTCGTTTTCAAAGCGTAATCGTCAGATCTGAAAAAGTTGGTGAAAAGAGGGTTTTTCGCAATTGTGGTGAAATTTAGATAAAAGAGGGTTTTTCGCAATTGTGGACAAAGAGGGTTTTTCGCAATCTTCAGCAGCCTTCGGATTTTTTCGCAATTGGAACTCAGTATTTTACTTGCTTGTATAAGCTTGTGAAAATACTTCGACTTGGCTTTAAATCTCATTTCTTGTATAAGATTTGAGAAAGTGATCGAAATTGTAATTTTGAAAATCTTTCAAAATTGCTAGATCTTTCGCAATTCTAATAAACTTATCGCAATTGCCTTTCATTTCGCAATTGAGATAACTTTTCGCAATTAGAAAACTTTTCGCAATTATCAATTTCTTTTCGCAATTACTGGAGTTTTCGCAATTCTTGGGATTTTTCGCAATTCTCAAACTTTTCGCAATTGACAGACTTTTCGCAATTGGCAACGTGAACAGTGTTTTTCGCAATTGTTGTGAACAGTAACTTTCACAATTGGACAAAAACATCACTTAACCATAACACACATCTTAATTATCTAAACGATCAACAAAAACACAAAGATGTCTCAACCACCATACAATTACAACTTCTACAATCAACAACAGCTACAGTACCGTCAACAACCATTTCAGCAGCAATATCCTCAGCAACAATATCAACCATCATACCAACCACAGTATCAACAACATCAAATGTTCATGCATCAACATCAATTCCCTCAGCAGCAACAACTTCTTCCACAACCAATGCAGAACTACCAACCAACTTCCAGAGAACCACATTGGTTTACCAAAATGTGTGAAGCCATAAGTAGTCAGCAATCTAGGCATGAAGCAGGTTCTCAAGACACACCACCCATGCTCACACCTGGTAACTATGTGCAGTGGTCCAGTCGTTTTCTACATTTCATTGAACTAAGGAAACCTCACGGGAAATATAAGAAGAAAGTCATCATTGATGGACCATATCCAGCACCTACAACAACCATTCCCGGTGATTCAACTCAAGTTCCTCCCAGAGAAGCAACAACAACACCCACTCCTCTAGCTCAACTAACTGCAGAACAAGTCCTACAACAAGAGGCCAATGAGCTAGCCATGTCTTATATACTCCAAGGGATTCCCAACCCTATCTTCAGGAGTATTGATGCCCAGAAGACAGCCAAGGCTATGTGGGAACACGTACACTTGCTTATGGAAGGTACTGAACTGAATCAAGAGGATATGGAATCAAAGTTGTACATGGAATATACATACTTCATGATTGAACCTGAGGAAACCTTGGAATCATACTATCATCGCTTCACCAACATCATTAACGATCTGGATCGCCACAACATTACCTTACCAAAGATTGCTATCAACTCCAAGTTTTTGGGATGCCTTGGGCCAGATTGGCAAAAATACGTCACATTCGTTCGACAAGCTAAAAAGATCAATGACGTGTCTTATGGATTGTTATATGATTACCTAAAACAACACCAATCTGAGGTTGATAAGGATCGAGTTGCACGTGGAGGATTCTCACCAGCATCTACTCGAAACTCACTTGATCTCATGGCTTAATCACATTTTTCACCAAACCAGGAGTTTGTTCCACCACCATCATCTCAATTGGGCTTTGCACCTCAACCGTCAAACCAAATTGTTCCTTATGAAGCACCATCTCAATACCCTGAAAATCAACTCATCCAATATGACAACACTGATTACAACATGTACTCAAATGTTGACACTGATGAAGATGATGCCTTTCAATCTCTGAATGAAGGATTTGCACTGATTGCCCGTGCATTCAGCAAATTTTCTAACAAATCGAACAATCGTTTGAGATCTTCATCGAATACCAGAAACCAAGCAGTCATCAATGATGGAAGAGTAGAGATTCAGAATAGGTCTTCAGGAGGTTTGGGTCAGGAAACATGGGGAATTCAGGTGGTCAACGATTCAGCTCAGGAAGTGGTAGAAACAGTATGGGAAATTCTCAGAGAAGGAATCAGTTTGCTGACAAAGGGAAAGGGATTGCTAATACTTCCATCACTTGCTACAATTGTGGGGGTAATGGTCACATGGCAAACGCATGCCCCAAACCACGCACTATGGGTAGTGCATACCATAAAGAAGCTCTTCTCATGGCACTAAAGGATGAAAAGGCCAGTGGAATGTTGACAGATAAAGAGCAGAATTTTATGGCAAATATCTACTCCGATGATGAAATGGATGATCTGGAGGCTAATGCTGCAGTCATGTTAATGGCCAACATGCAGGAGATGAACATGACCGAGACAGGCCCGGTATATGACTCCGATGGCTTCTCTCAGGTATCTGAAGCAGATTGTCTAATTCATGAACTTGCATCACCATCTGTATCTACGTTTGCACAAGATAATTTTGCTCAACATGAATCATCATTCTCATCTTCAGACAATGATCAAATAAACACAATGGTTACCTTTGATGATGATCAAATTAACCGAGTAGTTTCTTTTGATGATTCTTTTGACGATGAAAATTCTGAACATCTTGAGCAAAATGATCCTATGCAAGATTCGGATTCAGAAATCATGACCTTATTGCTTGCCACCCAATCACAATTGAATGCACATAAATCCCAGATGGACAAATGCAATGACATTAACAAAACCTTAAAAGCCAAAATTGCACTGTTAACAAAGGACCTTGAGTGCTATAAGCAACAACTTTCAAATTATGAAAATCAAGAAAAACGTGAGAAAAGTTTTGAGATTGCATTCCAAGAGTCATACGTAAAAGTACAAAATTTGGAACATCAAATTCGTGAACTGACCATTTCCAAGAATGAAACAATTTCACAAAGGGATCAAGAAATATTTGATTTTCAAAAACAGGTTGACATTGTGATAAAAAAAAAAAAAAAAAACAGGTTGACATTCTCCAATCGAAAATTTCAAAAACCAAAACAGAATTGTCAACTTGTCAAACAAATTTTTCTGAACACAAAGAAGCTTCAAGGAAACGTGTCGATTCATATCTTGAAGAAATTGTGACATTGGAAGGCAAACTTAAGGATTTTCAAAACGTGGTTTATAAAGCGGTAATTCTGTAACAGCTCTTCGAAACCTAACTGTCAAACCAAATCCTCGCGGATATGGATTTGCAATCGGATGTGATCAACCTCATTTTTTAAACAAAGCACTCGAGTCAAACCCTAAGTTGTACAGTGCCGAATTGTTGTTTGATGATACGTTTCAACGTGTGGTTGTTTATAGTACTGAAGAGGAAGAAGAACATTATATCGAGTGTCGATCAAAGATGAGTCATGTCAAATATAACAAACCATATGATTATTCGAAAGCACCTCATATTAAAGAATCTTTTGTACCTCAAAAAGAGAAATCTTTACAACCGTGCTCTTTAAATGAAATAAATACTTCATTTGAAGTTGCTCCAGTTACCATTGTTGCCCAAATCAATGGTCCATTACCAAGTCAAGGTGATAATGAAAAAATGCCAAAAGAATGTCGCGTTCTCAAATATTTCAAAACATTTATGGAAGACATTCAACTTTTGGAAAACGCTATTGAAAGAAATTCTGAAATCAAAGTTTCCACTTTTCTATCTCCTTATGAGAAGGAAAAGTGAGAAGTTTTTCAAAAACAATTCTTGCCACTTGTTAATCACCTGCGACTTTGTGCAACTCAATGGGAACAGGATCTCCAGTCAGAAGTTGTATCAATGATGAGTATTTTCAATGCAAAAGATGTCAAAATTGCAAAAGAAAAAGGTCAAAAGAAAGCTTTAGAAAAAGATGTTGATCGACTCTTGATACAGGTTCTCAGCTATGATGTGATATCTGTGATAATGAATTCGATTTATTTGTCATTTCATGAATTGCTTGTTGATGATCACTGTGATGAACTTGAGACAATGAGAATTGAGAATGAAAATCTGAGAAAAGAAAATGAGCGACTCAGACAAATCAGTGATGATGTGGAAACCAAATGTGCGAAAGAAATTTTCAAAATTCGTCAAACACTGGATAAGTGTCAGGCTCAAAGTATTCAGTTTGAGTTAGCATTACAAAGTCAAAAAGAATCTTTGTCTTCTCAAAATGTTTGTGTTTCAACACTTCAAAAACTTGAAAAAGAAAATGAGGTATTAAAACATCAAATTTTAGAGTATGAAAAAGATATTGCTGAAGTTTGTGATAATAGAAATGACACTGTTCGGTTAAATAGACGGTTGGATTCAAAAATTCAAGAACTCAAACACATCATTGTTGATTTGAAAGAGAAACTCAGAGTTTTAGAAAAAGGAAAAATGCCACAAACAGATGTGATTGCATCAGGAATGAACAAGAATGATAGAGCACCTAAGCAAGTATTTTCCCAAACCACTAATGCGACTACTTCAACTTCCACAGGATTAGGCAAGACCTCTAAGGATAGCAGACCAAAGACAAAGAGACAAAAGAAGCTTAGAGTCTGGCAACCTAAGGGTGGATTATCTAAGAATGCTGAAGTAGAAGTTAATGCAAGAAGTTTGGATAAGAAGCATGATATGTCAAACATAGAATCTAGCTTATCTAAGTGTAATTCTAAGAATGATGTATTGAATGCTGAAGCTTTAAATGTTATGAATGATGTACTTGTTGATGCTTCATGTGTGTTCTGTCATGCTAGTTTATTATCTGGAAATCATACAAAGTGTGTTGCTAAAACTCTGTTGACTCGCACAAAGAAACGATCTAGTGGCATTTCCTCTAGGATCACTACTGCTGCCAAGTCCATATTAGAAAAACCACCACTAGTAGTTTCTGAAGAATCTGTTGAAAAATCCATAGCTGCATCTAGGACAAACAAATCACCAAGTGCATTTATTAAGAGAATGGCTGAGACTAGTTGGACGTGGCAGCGTTGGTTACAAAACACACCTAGCTTTAAATGGGTACCTAAAATGCTTAAAACATGTGCTACTAACCAAACGGATTCCACCGTTACCAAACTTGCCTCTGTGTCATTGTAACACCCCGACCCGACAAGGGTAGAGATGTCACAACAATGGTGACATATCAGAAATATACATAAGCATACATCTTCAATAATACAAAGGAATACAAAGGTTACAAGAAATTACAAGGAAATACAAAGTTTACAGAGGAATAAATACTAAGTCTGAAAATATAAATTCTTCAAGTCATCTCTATAACAAAATAACTATCACAGTGTAGTCTTCTAAGTCCAATGGTACTCTCCACTCATACCCAGCTTCCTACTAAAACCTGCCGCAGGAAAAGAAATGCTGCTGAGCTACGAGAGCTCAGTGAACAGATATAACGGTAACAAAGCAGTAATAAGGAATAGTACAGAGTGTCAGAAATATAAGTCATGTAGATATAATCAGAGTTAAAGGATAAACAAAGGAGTAAGGATAAAGGGATAGGGAATAATAGATAGATAAAGGTAAAGGGAAAACAGTGCAAGATATAATAAGGGTCAAAGGTAAGTAAATGTATATGATAAAGGAAAACAGTAATCCACCACGAGCCCAGAAACAGAGATATAATATATAACCATGCCATCATCATCAATCAGAGGGGTGTCCTCTCAGTAACCAGATAATATGAGGGGTATCCTCATGTATCAAATATATATGGAGTAGCTAGCTCCCAGAGGTTGTGAAAGACGTGTATCACACACACCATCAGTCACCAGAGATATAACAGATAATATAAACAGATAACAGAAACAGAACAAGTCTAGGATGCATCCATACGCCCCAGGTGGCCAGAGTCTACCAATATACACCAGATAAAATAAAGTCAGGGACGGGATAGGTCATCTCTTTCCTACCCTAGAGTCAAGCCATCGGTGCATCAATGACAAGGACATGAACACCTCATGCCTAGTGAGTTGGCTCGGGTATCAAACCTTGGTTAGAGTCAAGTATCATGTCATAAACGGAGGGTCATGTCAAAAGGTTCAGATTATAAGGTTCATGTCAGATGTTACAGAAATGTATATCAGAGGTTCAGAAATCAGATAGGTTTATATCAGAGTTTATAACAATGTTTAAGTCCAGGTTCAGAAATAGTATATCAGATTAATACTTATATCAATGTTCAAATTAAGGTTCAATAACAAGAGTTTATAATCAGGTTTAGAATAAGGTTCAAATCAAGGTTCAATAGATCATATCAAAGGCTCATAATCAAAAGGTTTATAGGTTCATAGAAAAGATTTTAATTCAAAGGTTTCATATTAAACTTGTATTTAAAATAATCTTTCAGTGACTTTCATAAAATGATGCTTAGTAAAACCTTTTTTTTTTTAAATATAGTCTTTAAAAGAGATTTTCATAAAACCTTTAGTCATTTAGTGCAGTTCCAATTCAAAAATTGATATAACATCGTATCCAAAACTTTTCAAAAACATTTTCATATCATTAAGGAAAGTTTCCAATTTCAGTTCTAATGTCAAAATGAATCTTCAGGGTATTTAGAGGTTTGCATATTCAGGTCACAAGGTGAAGAATGAATCATGTCAAGTATCAAGGAATAAAACAGGGTTCAGTTTATCAAGGGAACTCAGAATCAGATAACATGTCAGAAGGGTTCATAATCAAATTCTTATAACAAGGTTCTAATCAGGGATTTATAGGCAAGGGAATCATATGAAAGGTTCAAGTAAAGGGAATCATAGCAATGGCATTAATACAGAAACTGACAGATCAGAAAATGACAGAGATCATGAGAAACCTGTGAGAAGGTTCAGAATATCTGTACCTTATACCGAAAATGAAAACACAACAGAACAACAAGGTCGGAAGCAACTCCGTCTTCAGCGGATCTACATGAATTCATGATCTGTTTATTAATAGCTTGTTTAATTCAGATTTACTTATTTTAGTCGGCTTTCCATTTTTAGTAACTTTCCTTTTTAGGTAACTTTCCAGAAATAGCAACTTTCCTTATTTAGCAGGTTTCTATAATTAGCAGATTCCAATCCTTTAACTTTACCAATTTACACTTTATACCTTTTAGTTTATGAATTTACAAAATAAACCTTATAATTATATGAAATACAATTTAACCTTTTCCATATTTATATTCACACATCAAGCCCTCTATTTTACCAAATTACACAATAACCCTTTAATTTAAATAATAATACGAATCAGCCCCAACTTTGTATAAATTACAAAACAAGTCCCTCAAATTTATTTAATTACAAAACAAACCTTTAATTAGTTATAAATACATATCCGATCCAATATATTTCCATATTTACACATTTAACCTTCAATTAACCAAGATCACATTTTATACCCCTTATAATAGAGTTTACGAATCCAACCCTCAATTTCCAGAATTTACAAAACAAGTCCTTTACTTTTATAAATTACAAATCGGATTATAAGTTTTCATACGGTTTCAAATAAACCTTTATCTTACAATTTTTACACAAAATACCCTCATCTCATAATATATATATATATTTTACCCCTGCTTCATAGTGTATTACAAAAATAACCCTTAAGTTTTATTAATTACAAATCGTACCCTATAATTGTTTCAAATCAAATCGGCATTAAACAAAAACGCCAAACCCTAACTCTAATCTTTCCCAAATCATTTCTCATCATTAGAACACATTGATAACTCAGATTAAAGGCCAAGAATCAAACCCTAATTCATACGATCGGTTTTATATCTTTTTTTTCTTTATTTCCTTTTTAGCCGATTAGAACAAAAATTAACAAGACATGATCTAAGCTTCTAAAATTATAAGGGTTATTTTTTTGATGTCATATGATACGTATGGAACCCAGGAAAAATATGTATGAAACCCATAAAATTCGCATGAATAGATTAGAGATTATTTTCGTTTTTAGGGTTT
The DNA here is from genome assembly GCA_021014915.2 of Artemisia tridentata subsp. tridentata. Taxonomy (NCBI): domain Eukaryota; kingdom Viridiplantae; phylum Streptophyta; class Magnoliopsida; order Asterales; family Asteraceae; genus Artemisia; species Artemisia tridentata. The sequence goes on from CP139501.1 coordinate 134,340,280, forward strand.
TATGGCTCGATTAAATTCAGACGATCAATCAAGCATGCATGGTTCGGTTTAGCCATTTTATATGAATCATATACGATGTAAATAGCACAAGAAAATACCAGATGATTTTTATATTGATCGAATGAGGTGTAGCCAATTTGTTCTTCTCGGCAAGACTTAGACGCGAACAAACACTCAAAACCAATGAACCCAGCTTCAAAAACTCGATCTCCTATTTTTCTAGCCTTCTTATCACTCCAATGGATCCAGGAAAATATCAAGAGCATGCAGAAAATTGGTGGTGGTCGAATTTGATTTTTTTGATGGCGTTTAGGGTTTTACCATGGGAGAAAATGGAAGAAATTAATAAAACCGAGTGATAAGAGGAGGGAGGGCATAAATCTTGGCACAAATGGGTTAAGGAGATCAATTTTCTGAATTGTGAATGGTTTCCATATTTGTGTTGATATTTATCTCCTAATATAAGTGATTTTATACCTTATAAATATAAAACAAATAATTAAAATACATGCATAAGTATTTTTCGATTTACATAAGGTGACAAGTAATTTTTTTGTACATTGTAAAATGTTAAAATGTTGTAGCAAAATTTATCTTACTTCATATGTTGCTCAATTCCAGAGGTTTGGGATTTATTTGGCGTTTTAAACGTTTATTAATTGAATTTTAAAGTTACAGGGGCATTTAGGTAATTTTGCATGTTTTGAAATTTTGGGTATTACAGTCATCTTCTGGTGATGCAGGTGATCCAAATTGTTCTATGGATTGTTGATAGCGGCTGTTCCTGACATATGACCGGCAATCTCAAGCTTCTTGTAAACTTTGTTGCAAAGTTCATTGGAACGGTCATATTCGGGAATGATCACTTCGATGCTATTATGGGCTATGGAGATTATGTAAATGGGAACATCGAAATTAGCAGGGTTTATTACGTTGAAGGCCTAGGTCATAATTTGTTCTCAGTCGGACAATTTTGTGATGGTGATCTAGAAGTGGCATTTAGGGAGAAAACTTGTTTCATTCGAGATCTTGAAGGGAATGACCTCATGAAAGGGAAACGTGGCACCAGTCTGTATACTATTTCCTTCGAAGGCATGACAGCTTCCTCTCCAATATGTCTACTATCCAAGGCACATCCCACAAAAGCTTGGCTATGGCACAAACAGATGTCTCACCTGAACTTCAAAACCATGACCGAGCTTGCTCGCAAAAAGTTGGTAGACGACCTTCCAAAATTCAGATACGCCAAAGATCATCTATGTCCAGCTTGTGAGCAAGTCAAAAGTACTCGTGCTCATTTTCCTCCTAAACCAGAGCACAGTACTGATCACGTACTTCAACTGTTACATATGGATCTATGTGGCCCTATGCGTGTTCAAACTATTAATGGGAAGCAGTATATTCTGGTAATAGTCGATGATTTCTCAAGATGGACTTGGACTTATTTTCTTCACAGTAAAGATCAAGCACCGTCCATGATCATCACCTTTCTCACAAAGATTCAAGTTCAGTTACGCAACACCGTCAGAAAAATTCGTACAGACAATGGCTCTGAATTCAAGAATCAGACTCTTCGGGAGTATTATGAGAAAGTGGGTATTGAACATCAAACGTCTATCGCTCGCAGCCCCGAACAGAACGGTGTGGTCGAAAGGCGCAACCGAACTTTAGTGGAAGCAGCTAGAACAATGTTAATCAATGCTCAGTTACCAGATTACCTATGGGCCCAAGCGGTTTCAACAGCTTGTTATACCCAAAATAGATGCATGATCACTAAAAGGCACACCAAGACACCATATGAAATTATTCATCGCCGAAAACCAAACATCAATTACGTTCAGGTCTTTGGAGCTCTCTGCTATCCAAAGAATGATCGTGATGACCTTGGAAAATTGAAGGCCAAAGCGGACATCGGAATTTTTGTTGGGTATTGTGAAAATTCGAAAGGATTCAGAATTTGGAATCGTCGTACTAGAGAGATTCAGGAGACAATCCATGCTAATTTCGATGAGCTCACAGATATGGCTTCTGAGCAAAACAGCTTAGAACCCGCACACAACCGTCTCAACTTTCCTGAATCTTCAGCTGCAGCTTTACCGTTCAACAGAAAGGATTTAGAAGATTTATTTGCTCCTCTGTTCGATGACACTCTAGTTCATTGTGCCTCTGATGTATCCACCAATTCCACTGCTCAAACCGTAACAAATCAAGCACCTGATACACCAGCAACTACTTCCACAGCAGTTGCTGACGATGCACCTCAACCAGAACCATCATCGTCAGTAGATTAAACACCTTCCAATTCTACACCCGCGGCTGAAGATTCCACCCACAATTCAGCTGAAGTACCCACACCAACAGGGTATGACGGAGATGCATTCTTTAATCCATTTGCACCTGCACCAACCTTACCAGATATTGCAGAATCTTCAACACGCAATTTGGAACCGTCAAACCTGCACCATAATTATCAACACTATCCATCCACTCATAAATGGACAAAGGACCACCCCTTAGTAAACATCATTGGTAATCCAGAAAACCCAGTCATGACAAGACAAAGACTCCATACAGATGGTGAAACCTGCATTTATGCACTCACTGTTTGTCAAGCCGAACCCAAAAACATCAAGGAAGCCCTCACTTATGACAACTAGATTGAATCCATGCAAGAGGAATTGGAACAATTCAAGCGGTTAGAAGTATGGGAACTGGTAGAGAGACCATATGGGGTTTATGTCGTTGGATTGAAATGGATCTAGAAAAACAAGTTAGATGCAGATGGTACTGTCATTCGTAACAAGTCCCGCCTGGTCGCAAAAGGATTCAGCCAAGAAGAAGGAATCGACTTCGAAGAATCATTTGCTCCAGTTGCAAGGCTCGAAGCTGTTCGCATGTTTCTGGATTACGCGGCTCACAAGAACATAACTGTTTACCAAATGGATGTGAAGACTGCATTTCTTAACGGCCAACTCCGGGAAGAAGTGTACGTTTCCCAACCAGAAGGCTTCGTGGACCAAGAACATCCGAATCACGTATATCGGCTAAAGAAAGCCCTTTACGGACTTAAACAAGCCCCAAGGGCCTGGTACGACAAGTTATCTGCTTTCTTACTTGCAAACCATTTTACTAAAGGAACTGTGGACCCGAATTTGCTTATACAAAAACATGGGGAGGACATTCTCATCATACAAATTTATGTAGATAATATCATTTTTGGATCAACACATAAAAAGTACTCAAATGCTTTCGCAAAACTAATGAAAAATAACTTTGAGATGTCCATGATGGGTGAACTGAAGTTCTTCTTAGGACTGCAAGTTCATCAATCACCCCGTGGTATATTCCTTAGTCAGTCCAAGTATGCTCAGGAAATCCTGAAAAAGCATGGTATGACCAGCTGTGACACCTATAATACCCCTATGTCCTCCTCATCCCCGAAGCTAGATGCTGACATACATGGGACACCCATTGATCCTACCAAATATCGTAGTATGATTGGGTCGATCATGTATCTCACAGCTAGCAGACCGGATGTTGTATTTGCCACGTACCTTTGCTCCCGATATCAGTCAAGACCAACTGAGCGGCATTTGTCAGCCGTTAAAAGAATCCTTAGATACATAAAGGGAACCATTAATTTGGGAATCTGGTATCCAAAGGATTCTGGGTTTGAAGTTGTTGCATTTTCAGATGCTGACCATGCAGGGTGCTTAGACACACGCAAAAGTATATCAGGGGGAGTACAGTTTTTGGGTGACAAGCTCGTCTCTTGGCAATCAAAGAAGCAAGACTGCACATCACTGTCGTCTACAGAATCGGAATACGTCGCTATGTCAGCATGCTGCGCTCAAGTCATTTGGATGCGATCTCAGCTGATGGACTATGGATACGTCTTCAACAAGATCCCTATGTACTGTGATTCCAAGAGTGCCATCGCTATTTCCTGCAACACGGTCCAACATTCCAAGTCCAAGCATATTGCTCTACGCTATCATTTCATCAAGAAGCATGTGAAAATGGGTACTATTGAATTATACTTTGTGGGTACTGAACACCAATTGGCGGACTTGTTCACCAAAGCCTTGCCCCATGCAAGATTTGTGGAACTGGTTCACCAAATTGGCATGAGGTGTTTGACTCCGGATGATTTAAATAATTTTCTTCTTCAAAATTAAAAAGAGTCAAACATCAAAACTATCTTTGTACATAATTATTGAAAAACACAAAAAGATTTTTTCATTTTTCTTCTCTTAAAAAAAAAAATGCAAGTACAAATCCTTTTTCAACACTTTGTTTTTGTTACACCATCATCATTTATTTTAGAACAAGTGTTGAGGGGGAGATACAAAATTTTAAAATTTTTCAAAATTTGTACTTGCATCGTTTCTTCAAAAATATTGCTTCTAATGTTTGGTGATAATCTTGGATTACGAGTTGTGTGTCTAGTGTGTTAAGTAGAAAACTTAATGTTAGGATTTTGAATGCAAAAGTTTAAGGGACTTAATGTGTGCATGTAGCAAAAAGAGAAATAGGGTCAAATAAAAGTGAAAATAAACTCTGACCGCAGTTAATTCCACTGACATATTTCATCTACTACATTAAACACACTCAACCACCCAATCAACGACCCATAGTCAATCTGCATAATCAGCTCAAGATCTATCGAAATTGTGAGTGTTCTAACGTTTGTAACATGATCTTAAGCAATGGTTCTTAGGGATATTACGATCCAACGGTTGAAATTGTCAGAATTAATTGTTTTAGATCTAGGGTTTGCGTAAAATTGGGAAACAGAATTCTAAGTGTTTATAATTTGTTTAATGGTACGACTATGCTTAGAATATGATGATAAACAATGTATGCATGTTTAATTAAACCCAGAATCTTGTAATTTGAATGTTCATGAATTAGGGTTTAAGCGTACAAATTGGGGAAAATCAATTGTAAGTGTTCTAGTGTAATTAAAGCGTCGTAGTGTTGTTGTTGTGCCTCGAATTGAATATCTGTTGCCTTGGATTGAACCCAGAAACATAAAATGCGTTTAATTGATCTGTAGGGTTTATGAAGAACACTTGAGCACGTTCAGGTTGAATCTTAGGATTTTTTTGTTAAAAGTTGTTATAACTTGGTCAGATAACTTAGAAACATCATAGGATTCCATTGGAAAAAGCATGAAAACAAATTCACAAGTGTTTATGATTTGCGAAAAATCTGGTGAATAGTACGTCTTCAAGTTATCGAAATTTCTTGTATAAGAAGTTTTCGAAATTGATATTGCTTTCGCAATTGTCAAAAGTTTTTCGCAATTGTCAAATGTTTTCGCAATTGTCAAAAGTTTTCGCAATTGGCGAAAGTTTTCGCAATTGTCAAATGTTTTCGCAATTGTCAAAAGTTTTCGAAATTGTCAAAAGTTTTCGCAATTGACAAAAGTTTTCGCAATTGGCAAAAGTTTTCGCAATTGGCAAAAGTTTTCGCAATTGTCAAATGTTTTTCGCAATTGTAATGTTTTCGAAATTATAAATCAACTTGTAAAGTCATGCTAAGCAATTTAAAGGATCACATGTGAAACTAAAGTTTATCTAATGCTAACTTTCATGTATCCTGCAAATTGGCGTCTGAATGATGTTTCAGGAATCTCAGAAATGACTGCACAATCACAACAACCACTACCTATGCTCACCAAAGAAGAACTGTTCCCACAAGGTTTCAAGGCAAAATATGGGAACAACAATGCCAGGGTTGTTTTTGATGATATCAAGTGTGCTGAACCAAGCTGCCAGATTGTCATTGAAATTCTCAAAAGACACAAGTGCAAGGGCATATTGGAGAATTCAGATAATATTCCAGAGTTATACATCCATCAACTGTGGAGCACCATTCAGCTTGATGATCATGACAGATACTTCACATGCACCTTGGACCGGAAGCAACTCAAAGTCACTCCCACACACCTACGCAAAGCCTTATCCTTACCCGAACCACCTGAAACTTCGAAAAAATATTGGCCTGCACCTTCAGAAACTAATATCCACAAATTCATCATTGATATTGGTTATGGCACAGAACTCAGCCATCCACTAACCACCATCTCCCGAGTCAATGCTAAGTCCATTCCACAACCATGGAGAACCATTTACTACATCTTGTTTAAATCTGTCTCAGGAAGAGACAGTGGACACGAGCATCCTCGACTATCACACGCTCAACTCTTCTGGGGCATAGTTCATCAGAAAATTCTTGACTATGCTGAACTCATCTGGGAAGATCTTGTTTTCCAAATACGAGGCCAAAGCAAAAAACCATTAACAAGAATCCCATTTGTCCGATACACCAAAATGCTAATCTGTCTTCTACTTGATGAGAACCCCGACATTTCACCACGACTCGAAGACAAGGAGCTACACGTGATGAGAATGGATAAGACTGTCAATTCAGTTTATTTTCCTAAGGACAATTCTCACAAACAAGGGTCAAGACTACTAGAAGGATTGTTGACCAACTCAGTCAAGAAGAACCAGGCCTACAAAGACTATGACGATGCCTACAACAAAGGTCAGGTCGGGTTCTCTAAACTTGGTGAAGGGACGGGTTCATCAAAAACTCGTTCTAAAAGCAATAAGACTGGGAGTGCCTCAAGTGCTTCAAAGCAACCAAGAAATCCACATCCCAGAACCCTCAAAAGACGAGTAAAGACTGATCCAAAGCCAAAAATGGAAGAAGGTGGGATTCATGATGAAGAAGGATCAGACTCAGAAGAAACTGAGTCAGAAAAGAACATTGAGATGCAAGTAAATGAAGAAGAAGATATTCAGTGGGATGTGGATACTATTAAGGCAATGCAAGAGAGCAGAAAGACTACCAAGGAAGATGATGCCAGAAGGGCACAGTTGAGGGTTGAGGAGCTTAGGAAATTGGAAGAAGCTAAAGGAGCTGGAAGATCAGGAACTGCTCAAGAAGTACCTACGACACATATTGATCCGGTTAATCAACCCAGAGGGTCAGGAGGTGCTACAGAAGATATTCCAACACCATGTCCGGTTAATCAACCCAGCAGTGACAATGAAAAGGAGAAGAAGGTCCTGACTGATGAGGAAATTCCTGATGATATGCTGGAAAGTGATAAAGAGAAAGAAGGAGTAAATCTTGATGACCCAATTGATTGGTTATCTGAGGATGAACGGGACATTCTTGGGGATAAATCTATTGAAGCTGCCAAAGAACTGGAAACTAAGCACAAGGCAGAACAAGAACAGAAAGAGGAGGCAGAAAGGCTAGCAAAGGAGACAGAAGAGGAAGTTGAAGAGGCGGAAAAAGAAGTAGACAATTACATCAAAACCCCCTCCCCACCTCATCTTTCTCTCACTTCTAATGAGGAGTCACAATCAAAGGCTCAAACTTCTCCTAAACCCACAACTCCTCCCACATCCCCACCTAACACTCCACTACTTCCTCCTAATTCACCACCAAAGGAATCTACTCCTCCGGTCTCACCTCCTAAATCACCAACTCCTCCTAAGGATCCTACCCCTCCAAACTCACCTAATGCATCAAATCATTCTGAATCATCTTCAAGATCATCATCACCATCCCAACCATCTTCAAGTAAATCTAAAGCATCAACGGATGAAACTCTCAAGAAAATCATCAAGGGAAAGAATCAAAAGAAGATTGCTCGAGTAACAAGGGTTGAAGTAATTTCTCCTGCTGCAAAGAAGTTGAAAAAGGCAACTAAACTTGCACAAGCAAAGAAAGACAGACAAGTCAGTGAGCAATTAACCGAGATGCAGAATTTGGTCAAAGATCTGTCTATGCAAGTTGATGAGTTGCAGCAAACAAAGAAATTAATGGATGAATTCCTGGAAGACGATGTCAAAAAGAGATTGCTCAAGGAGGCCAAGGCAAACACGAAGCATTACGTCAAGCAATATATGCACGAGCTTGAGAAGAATATCACAGAACACATTGAATCACAAATCGAAGAAAAGGTTCAAGACATCGCTGCATCAACACACCAACAGAAGCATATTCTTGATTACATAGTTGAAGAACTTCAGGACGCCCTTCTTACCAAACTCCTTGCAAAACCTTCCCTAACCTACACAGAAATACCTATCATTGATGCCATTCGGGCTAATATGGAATCATGCAAGGTTGCAGCTGATCGGGGAAAACGTACTCATGAGGATGACGACGAAGACCAAGACCAGGACAACACAGCAAAAAGACACAAGACTGGAAGCAGATTTGGAATTCACATCAACGAGCCAATCGGAATAACAACTTCTTCTCAACCTTCAAAGGCTCCGGAATCTGGTCCAACTGCTGATGAGCATCAATTTAAGCATTTCACCACAGAAAATGTGGACTTTCAACCGCAAGATGATCAACCACAATCACCACCAAAGTCACCTCCAAAGTCAAAGCCTTCAAGCAGCAAGAAAACTTCCAAACAAGTCAATGTAGTCTCATGGCTTGATAATGATGATGACATACAAGGCAATGACTGGTTTGATCAACTAGCTAGTGCTCAAATCCAAAAGGACGAAGTCTCCAAGATTGAGGACAGCTCGTTTGCAATCACTCAACAAATCAAAAGTACACTGAACATCAAAAGGATGACCAAACGGGAACTTCGCCGAATAAAGAATAATGCTTTCAATCTTCTTAAAGACAAATCCCAAAGTGCTGCTGAACTAGAGTATCATCTTGAAAACATTGCTCGAGCAATGTCAAGTGATTTTGACTGGACTAATCCAGACATAATCAGGGTTGATGGCAAAGACAGCAAAAATCGTCCTTATATAACAGACTGGACAAAGCCATTTCCCGTGATACGCAAACATCACACATCAGAAATCCCTTTCCAATTCTTTTTCAATAATGATCTAGAACTTCTCAAGCATGGAGCGTCAAGCAAAACAAAGTATGCAACTTCAATCACCTTCACTCCAGCTGCACATTATTCACAACCAGCCATAGAGGAAGCTGCTCTTCACCAACACCTTTTCATCAAGCAACAAGTGAATTATGATCGTAATGCAGAACTAGGCATTTATCAATGGTTTGACAAAAGAAAGACATGGTACAAGAGTAAACTTACCGAGACTTCCCGTGATAAAGTGTATAGTAACCTCAAGATCATGGCAGTGGTTAGTGTCAGGGGAGTAAAGAGGTATGATTACACTTTCCTTACTGAGATCAACGTCCGAAGACATGACGATAAACTCTAATCATTCTTAGAAGCAGACTTTCCGGATTTAAGCCTGAATGATATTGAAGACATGTACCTAATGAAAGTACAAGGACGGTTGCATCATCTCACTACCGAACTTCAATATGCTTTAAGTACAGCTATCTTCCATTTCATCAGATGAACGATCATAAAAGAAAGAGTAGAGGATCTTCAGCTGGGAGTGGAAAGTTACCAACAGAAGTTGAATCTTGTTGAGCCTGTCCTACTTCTTGAAAACAACCATGATCCTCAATACACCATGAAAAGCCACCCACTCTTTGGTTTCATCTACAGAAGTGAAACGAACATCAACCGCTTCATGTCATTTCATGAGATCCACAAATTCTGTGATGATACACTGAAGAACGTTCGTGACGGGTTGGTTCTTAGAGTTCGGGATCAAGAATTAGGAAAGTCAAAAAGATGGAATACTGATCAGTTGAGACAAGTGAAGCAATTCATATGGAAGATCGAGAGAAGACTTTACCGCAGAGATCAGATAAGGAGATTGGAGAGTTATGTTGGCGGTCGTCCATCTTTCCCAATCCGACTATTCCAAAGAACAGATCCGGTGCTCACAATGTTTGGTAAAGGAGGTTAATGATGATTTAACAATTCATCATTTTTTATTCATCATTCTTACTATATGACTGTGATATTATGGCTTGTGCACACATAACAGTGGAAAACCCGTTCTTGCATAGAAAGGACCCTGAGGTACGCATCAATGCCTCAATCCTGATCAAAGGAGTGAAAGCTTCTTTCTTATGAGTAGAATTAAACCAGAATTTTTTTCTAAGTTTTTTAAAAAATTCTGCTCATAAGGACAAGTATTCCCTCGTCAAGGGGGAGTATTTGAAAAATAATCTTTGTTCGGAATAACAAACGTTCTTGAAACTCTTCCCATAAAACTCAAAAATAGCATATTTTAATCATCAAGTTTTTCAAAAACATCATGAGTATGCTATTTTTGAGGGGGAGAATAAGTAATGATTAAAATACGGTAAAGGAAAGATGGCATCTCATAAGTGCTCGACTCAGAATTGACCCTCGAATTGACGATAGGAAAAAGTCAGTAGTCGAAAAGACATGTCCCGGACGGGTAATAATTTCAAGCCATTTCATCTGGTGATGTAAACGTGTCTCGCAAAGGACGTGTCTGAGTAGAATGTACCGATTTCGAGCGATTTTCCTTGAATGTGATCTGGATGGGTAATAATTTCAAGCCAGTTCATCTGGTGATGTAAGCGTGTCTCGCAATGATCATGTTCATTGAAAATCAATCAATTCAAAAAGTACCAACTCTACCCGGCATGTGCAAATTTACTTTAACTATATATGAGCACATGTTAAGGGGGAGTCTTTCTGAAAATCACAAAACTCTCAAAGTGTTATCAAAATATGTTTTTCACAATCATAAACACTTTGAGAGATTTTCAAAAGGATTGGTTTATGGCATCAATAGGATAGTCATGGAGTTATAAGGTGACTAAGGTTAGGAATAACCGTCCTATGATCCGCCAGAGCCGGAGGGATCTACCCAAGGACAATACCAATAGTTTAAAACTAGAAAGTCCTAGGTATGATTGAAAAAGGAGAAATGAAATGAACGGAGAAAGAAGGGGTTGAAGAATTAAAAAGAAAAGTAAAGAAAAGGGTGAAAAGAAATAGCCCTCCATTTGTTCAACCTTAGGGCAGACACCGGGTTCAATTCATAATCTACTGGTTGATAAGCATCACCGGTATTGAAGATAAAAGACGTCATGGACCCAGTGACGCACTGCACTAACCTTGTAGCCACTCAGGTGTCTCTCAAAAGGCACTTGTTTCATTTCACACGGAGAACCCTTCATCACCTATCGACCTCTCACTACGAGATGTGTTGATATTGAAAAGGAGGCACTCTGCTCCACGCCTCCGACGACCAAACAAATGTGCACTAATCGAGTCTAGAGCCATGAGATTCATCAATGATCTCTTAGGAACACTTAGTATTACACTGTTGTTCTACATCATGGGCAGCAGTTGTATAATTAAGAAGAGTCCTTCGTAGATCTTAGCAATCTGCCAAGAACATTCTTGAGAGAATTCACAATTGTGATTCTCAGTGATAGAATGGAAATCCTGCCAGGGTAACATCAAACAACCCTGACAGCAAGTCACTTCGGTAACTCCTTGTGGGTTACGCTTAGTGTTTGTTCCAAAATGATCTACATTCGTGGGGTAATCTCCAGCGACTCACTGAATAGTAGGTGCACTTCGGTGTGTTCGTGTTAGCCCTTTCGGGGGTATCCGGTTCAGAACGGCCTGGGTTTGGATTAGAGAAAGTCTTCACACTATGCTGTTGATGATCTCGAAGTCGAAATCTGTAAGTGCCGGATTGTTCGTGATGTACCTGCGGAGGATCATGAAGACCTGAAGTTCTACCACCATCAAGACTCCATCATGCTCATATCCTGAAGATTAGTTCTCACAAAGATTAAAGACAGCAAAAGTTCTAAGTTATTAAAGAAAAGTCAAAGATCAAGTATGTTAATCTTAGATCAAGCCTAAGATCAAGCTTATGAAGAGAGAACTACATGATGCATGAAGAACAAAAGTCAAAGAATATATGAGCATGATGGAAACGACGTGAAGACACCAGTACTAAAGACCATTGGAGGACGGCAGATCGTTACCATACCATATCATATCAGATCAAGAACAAAGAACAAAGATTAAGAAGACGTCAGAAGCCCAAGAAGCAAAGATGACTTCGAGCAACCAAGATGTCCAAGACTTAGGGGGAGATTGTTAGGAACACGTTTTATTATAATTCAAGTCTTGACCATTTGCGATAAGTAGGTTGCTAGGAAAATGGGCTTTATGTTTGTATTTAGTCCCACGGCTCATTAGGAGCCCATAAGCCGTGGGAATCCAATGTTTATTCTAGAAAGAACTTAGCACATGGCAACCCTAAAACCCACGCCTATAAATAAAAGGGTTGGGGTGCCATATTTGTGGTTGGTTATTCATTTCATGTGCGGAAGCTTTGTCGAAATATTAAGTGTAATGATAATCATCCTTCTTCTCTTAATCTCTTCTTCTTAATCTTCTTATCTCTCGTTGCTTTATTGTTCTATCGTTTTTAGATTAAACGTAGCTTAGTTGTAATTATTTACGTGATAAATTAGTAGATAGATCTTGTGTTGTTTCGTTATTAGGGACCGACACAGTGCACTTGACACCAGACTCATCTTCTGCTCTCCCACTTGTTCCCCCTTCCTTTGTCTTCTCTTGTTCGATCCTAGCCCACGACACCCCAATCATTTCCTCGATTTCTTTTACGAGCTCCATGCTAATGCTACAACTCATATTATCTGAATCCTTATTTTCACGAACCCGGAATTCAAACACCCCTTTGTCATTATTAACAATCTCATGGTACTCCTTATAAGCTTTTGAGACTCCTTTTTTATTTTCCCCTAAACCCCCACCCCCGTTCGTCTCGTTGCTTCAAAGGACTTTGTCACACTTCTTCTTCCAATCATTTTCTTCCTACTAATTTCCCGCTCTTACTTTATCCCATTAGAGAATAAGTTCTCGTTGTTAACCCGTTTGTCTTCTTCCTCCGCGTTTGCCTTTCCCTTCTTCCTTTTAAAAAAATTATCTTGGATTGTGACTGTGGGCGGCGAAGGTGATGATGGAAAGTGGAGATGTTACGAATGGTGATTAGGGTTAAAATGAGATACTTGAATGGTAGATTAAAAAATCTCGTGTTTTTTTATTTATTTATTTATTTTTTGGTTAAAGGAAAAAAAGTGAAGAATAATAGATTGGGGTTCTCATTTTTCCTAGTTAAAATTTGAAAATTGTTAATTTTACTTTTTTAAAAAATTGTTGGAAAAAATGTGACTAAACGAGTTTTTGATTTTTTTTATAAAAAAAATGAGACATTTTTTTTTTAACAACTAAACAAATCTTTTACTTTTTCTTTGAGTAACCATTCATTAATTGATAATTGCGTTTACTTAAAAATCATATACTAGTGCCTCTACAACCTAGTTTTGTCCTCATACCATGAACACTTGACAAGTCTTCCCTCCCTATCCCATATTCTCATCTGTCACATTTTCCTCCTTTCTTATCCCCATGTGACATATACTACATTGAAGAATGGATATGGCATGGTTCAATGGTTGTATATTTATTGTGGCTACATACCATGAACCTTTGCCTTTTCTCTTGTGCGTTATATTTATACTAGCTTCAAGACCCGCCCGATGGACGGGCTAGCTCTATAAAAAAATTTTAATGAACACTATAAGAGTATTTATAAAGTTGATTATCTCATGAAAAAAAAAAAAAAAAAAAAAAAAAAAACTGTAGAAAACTAGAAGGGGGGTTGAATAGTTTTACCAATTAAAACTTCTTTTTGAAACTTATAGATCGACTTATGTCAATCTAGTTTTTACGTGTTGGATATTGATAGTAGTAAAGCATATAAAAACTAAACTACGAGAGAGATAGAGAGACACAACCATAACACAAGTATTTATAGTGGTTCGGCTACAAGGTCACCTTCCTTGCCCTACTCCACTCCCCGAGTCACTTACTCGAGAGTTCGTAATCACTTTACAACACAAACTCCTTTCACTTGGCGGAGAAGCCTTCACAACGTCACTTATACTTTATCTGGTACAAAGCTAGATACCGAACTTTTCCACGAGGTAAAGCCAAACCTTCATCGCCTATACTTTATCCGGTACAAGGCTAGATACTGGGTCCTTAGCACCGCGGACCAAACCAACACAACTAGCACAACAAGATTAAAGGATCCAACGTCCTTTTACACCTAACGACTCAACGTATCTACAACACCCTTTTGAGAAAAAGAAAGAACAAGATGCACTTTTGTGATCTTGGAGGAGGAGAATCCTAGCAACTCATATCACGAGCTTGCAAGTCTTCGAGAGGTCGTGATCTCGCCTGGGAATGAAAAGATCAAATCCGGGCAAAATATCCACATCTTTTTCCCAACATCTCGACCAAAACAACCTGAATCTCGGGACGAGATTCCTTCAACGGGGGGATACTGTAACCACTGTAAAAATTTCACTTTGTAATAAACTATTTCATATTCTAAATAAAGAATACTTATCTTTTTCTACGTATAATTCTTTTTTGATCATGACTACTATCTAATGTGACGTAACTCATATCCTCGATAAACATGCTCACCCGCAGACCAACATCAACTTACTTAATGTTTATTTCATATAAACATTTCCATATGTCAAGTATAAAATCCTACGATATACCATTTGCCACTTTACGATAATTCGTTAACGTACGAATAATAAACGTACCAACTAAACATTTCTTATCTATTAGAGTTTCTACGAAACCCTAAACCATTATAACAACGAATATGAGTAACTAAACCCTAAAACACTAAAGTATAACTCATCCAAGCTAATGTACAAACTTCTAAAGTAAATAAACCCTAAATTCACTATAACTTCCGATACAAACCCTAAACTCACAAAACTATGATTTTATGTAATAAAATCACAAACCCTATTTAATATATATATGTTTTCTACAAATTATAAGTGTACAAGTCTTTCAAGCCAAGGTACAAGCCATTTATGCATAACAACATAATATATATATAAATCACATTATAAACCTCAATGTACCTATTTTAAAGCACATTATCCATGTCTTTTATGCACCAACCTTAAAAAAATAGATTTCTTAAACTTACTAAATATAAGTAAAAGTCCCTAAACCTAATGTACAAGCATCCAATGCATAAAAAGCCTAAAAATATATTTTCCATATTACTTAAACCCTAGTACAACCCTATTAAGCCCATGGTACAACCCCTTAAAACACAACATGATTTCTTTTTCTTGTACATACAATTCGACATATATAATTAATAAGAAAACCCTAATTATTTTTCTAGCCAACAAGTACTTAAACAAAACCCTAAACCTAACTTGTTACTTCCCTAAACCCTAGTGTACAACATGTCATAGCCCAATGTACAACATTTGAAGCCATTCGATCCTATTTCTAATTCCCTAGTTCGATCCTAGCTAAATCCTAACCAAACTAATTCCTCACTAAACCCTAAGTATATTATACACCATATATCTCCTTCTAAGTACCAAAATCATCCACATAATCATGTTTAGAAATTTTCACCCAAGGTCAAACATGGTAGGAAAGTCTCTTGGATAGGATTTAAACACACCAATCCACTCTTCCCCCTCTTTACACTTGGCTTCAAGTGGCAAGGTTTACATCACCTTGTTCCCTTCATACACCACAAGGTGACTAGAAATCCCAAGAAACCCTAACTCCCTCCTTTCTATGTATATCGACCCATAATTCTTTCTTTTTCTTCACCACAATTCGACCTACACTCAAAACAGCCACACTCACTTAATCATTGATCAAAACAGCCCATTTAGAAGCTAAATAAAGATCTTAGAAAGGCTTAGAGGGAGTAGAAGCATTAGTGTTTAATTTCCAAGCCAATTCGCCAAAATATTCCCATAATCGCATAACTACACAAGTAAGTATATCTAACCCTTTTTCATTTCTTTTATAAGTTCTAAACACTCCTAAAAATAATACAACATAAGTTCTAATAGCTAGCAATGTCAAAATCCATGTTTTCCTTTCCTTTTTCTTTTTGTCGAGCACAACCAAAATGCCCCATTTATATTTGTTTTCACATTTCTAAATCAAGAGACTTTAAAACACTTAAGAGATAAATTAAATGAGCTTATAATCATATTAACATGCACTAAAAATAATGGCATGAGCTTAAGAACCAAAACCCAACTCGTTTTCCTTTTTCAGTTTTTGTAGAACATTTGTCCCAAACACCCAACTTTGGAAAAATGTTTCGACCATCAAACAGCCACAATAAAATCTGAAACCTGGCCACATAAAAGACCACCCAGCTAGCTAATTATAGGAACAATAACGTCGTAAAAAACTTGCTTTTCCTCACTTTTATTCGTGTCCCAATTCTGCCCATCGCACACTGAACCGAACGCACCATTTTTAATTATTGCGAGCTCATAAGCTCAAATCATGAGCTAATAATTGGTAGAAATGATGTTTACAAACTTAATATAACTTGTATAAAGGAGTCGTAGCAAGTCGTGTCATTTTCACAAGCTTAAAAGGTGTAAAAATGAAAAAGGATGTCGCATGAAACGACATCAATACGTTGAGGGTTAAAACTGCCAAAACTCCACTTGATTTTATAACTAGGACTAAAACTGAAATCGACATAGAGTTTAAGGGTAAAACCTGCCAAATTCGAAAGTTGGAGTTTTATTGGGCCAAAAATGTAAATATCTCAAAGATATTAAAACAAGGACTCTTTTTGCCAACGACTTATAGTTTCGGGTACAAATAGTCATTTTTGAAACTACAGGGGTATAAACTGTCATTTCACCAAAGTTCAGGGGTAAAAATTGTTATTTTATGAAAGTTCAGGGGTAAAAATTGTATTTTATGAAAGTTCAGGGGTAAAAATTGTCATTTTATGAAAGTTCAGGTGTATAAACTGTCAATATGTAAAACTATAAGGTTAAAAAGTGTAACATTTTATAACTAATACGGGATATATATATATATTGGCTCGGTTTATAATAAAAATTAACAAACGAGATATATATATAATGAACAAACAAAATAAAAACATAAAATACGAAATAAGATAAAATCTTATCCAACTTTTGAAGAGACTTCATGTTGTCTCAATTAAACATTTATTCGTCAACCAAAACGTTACGATACAAATATTAAAAACTTATATATATATTGGAATACGATTACTGAAACTTGACATACCAACCCAGGTCGCGTGCCGGAGACGTTTATCAACTGTATTTAATTTGTTTTCCATCCAGACTGCTAAGGTGAGTTCATAGTCCCACTTTTATACATTTTTCAAACTTGTGGGGAGATACATGCTACAAAACCGAACACAAGTATTTTTCTGTATGCTTTCCTGATTTATATTGCCTAAGTTACCTGTTGCCTTAAAGACCCTCCATCATGGACCATTAATCACTTACGGGTGAGCGCGAATATAGTGAATAGATCTATTGGGTTTGACGACCCCTTTGTGTTACAGTAACGTGACCAAATGTACTTTATTTGAGATCAATAAAGAGACTGGCAATCTCCTACTCGAGGGCATAATTACTTCATTTAATTATGTAGTAATTTACATCATTAGCTTATAACTATGATGATAAACCTGTTAACGTTTTGCGTGTCATGAGACTTAGGGCAATATACTGAACTGCAATATTACTGAATTACTTTCTACTTAGCTTGTGTTCAAACTGATTATAACTTTAAACGCTATGGATTCACTCAACCTTTGTGTTGAGTTTTTAGCATGTTTTATCTCAGGTAATTAGAAACTTGATTTGGCACGGAGTGGCAGTGGACTTTCTTCTTATAAAAAGAGTGTCCATTTTGTTATCATTCAACGAATAATGTAACTTTTATAACGTATTTCAAAACTTCCCGCAGGGACCTGTATTAAGTACTCTGATTTAAATAAATGAATGATAACAATTTTATTTAAAAACGTCTCTTTTTCGAGTCGTTTTCTATTTTCATGACTGTGATACTTGAAGTAATACCCCAACTTATATTCCGCTGCGTATATCGAAAATGGGGGTGTTACAGAGAAGGTATGTCTAAAAGGGGTGAGAGGCAAGAGAGAAATGGCTCACTGTTTTTAGGCAAACTGTCAACTGTTCACCCGGATCCAGCGTACACTAAAAGGTCCAAAAATCCATTTCTACAAATCCTAACAGCTTTCTATTAGCAAATAGAAGCTGTCAAAACTATATGTTGCCGCAAATCTTTATTAAGCCATAACTTTTGCGTCGTAGTTTCATTTCTTAAGTTTGACCTATCCTAGCGAAGGTATTTAAGTATACTATCGGCTTTTCAAGGTCTCGGCTAGTCTAGATACCATTTAGCATCAGTTTTTATTACTCAAATTTCTGGACAGATTCATACTTTTTCTGAAAATGTAGTTTTCGTCGTAAATATTGAAATTAGCGTATCTTTTTCGTTACAAGCTCATTTTAACTCATTCAAGCGGCTATGTTTTCATTATTAAGTCCATTTTCTATATTTCTAGCCAAAATTTACTCACAACCCACAGATTTTTCCAGTTTTTACAAAACGGGACAGATTGTTTATTGAAAGTGTCAAAACTATATTTCTACTCTTCTAGCCATTTTAGCCACTTAACCACAACTTCTTTTCTAGTCCTAGTTCCTCTATCAACTTCTTAACAAGATAATAATGATCTAACCATAAGCTTAACAATATTCTAAGGTCCATGTAATAATCATTAAAAATGTCTAAATATACAAGTTCACAAGCATACATGTTTATAAGGTTTATTACCACCATTTTATGAAGAGTTTTACTAACTAGCTTTCTTGTAACCAAAACTTGTTAAAAACATAATCTTTGTTAAAGGATCATTGTAAATGTGAACTTTATCAACATGTACCAAGTGATAACCAAGTATAGATACTTGACAAGCAAGATGACATAAAGAAAACATGAACTTTTTGTAGTGTAAGATTTACTTACAAAAGAGATTAGTGATATTAGAGTTGTAAAACACTTGATTAACCCAAGCTTAATGTTTCCAAAGCCCTTACTAAAGTATCCTAATGATTCTTGAACTAGCCAACTCAAGATCTCTTTTCCCTTGCTCCTTTGGTTGTGTCGAATTGCAAGTGTGAGGTTAGTGTGTATAATTTTTTTTTTCTCTAACTAGTGCAAGAATTGATATAAGTATACCTATAAATACTAGTGAATATTCAAAGTTAGAATAAATGGGTCAAAAATCGTCATTTGGTTATGTTTCTAGGTTGGGTCGATTGGGGCTATAGGGGGGGGGGGCAATTTGGTGGTCAAGCCACCAATTTGACTTCCATGTTTCATGCTAATATGTTGGTTAATTAATGAGCACTTGTTATTTGTCTAACAAAATCTTCAAGACTTGAAAGGGGGGGGGGCAATGGGTAGGAATTAGGATGAAATGAGTAGTTTTGATACAAGTGAGTATATAATGTATGTATTGGGTGTTAAAAATAAGTATTTGGTTGTTGTTTTGGTAATTAACGAAAGTTATTTGTATTTAAACGTAAATTGTAAAGAAATTACTTTAGGCATCAGGAAATATTTTTGGAACTTTGGTAATAATTTTGGAAGTATAAAAATACTTTAGAAACAATCGTTGGGAGAATTGGGTATATCGAGTGTTAAATCTTAAATAGCGAATAGCGTTTCTTGAATTGCCAACCGTAAGTATTTAAAGAATAGGAAATTGTTGTATGGTTTAAAATTGTGAACCGGAGTAGGAGCAAGGTACTGGAGCATTGTGGGCTAAATACAGCCTGAGTCCTAGTGATAAATTATTTATTTAAAATGAAATGCGGTAACTTAAAAGGTTTATGAAATTACCAGTTGTCACAGTCTCCCAGCCTCAGAAGAAACCCGTCCCGGGTTTCAGTTCGAGTTATCCGATATGTTTGAAAACAGGTGAGGGTACTTTCGCTTCATCTCTTCCTCACGCTCCCATGTAAACTCTGGCCCACGCTTTGAGTCCCAGCGGACTTTAACTATTGGTATCTTACTACGCTTCAACTTCTTGACCTCACGTTCCAAAATTTCAACTAGTTTCTCCACGAAGTGTAACTTAAGATCTACTTGAATCTCTTCCAAGGGTATGTGTAAGGTCTGATCAGCAAAACATTTCTTAAGGTTCGACACGTGAAACGTATCATGAACGCCACTCAGCTCTTGTGGTAGTTTTAGTCGCTAAGCCACTGGACCAATTATTTCAATGATCTCAAAAGGTCCCACGTTTCTAGGTGCTAACTTGCCCTACTTTCCAAATCGTACAACACCCTTCCAAGGTGATACCTTGAGTAAAACATGATCACCAACGCTGAATTCTAAGGGTCTCCGTCGGTTGTCGGCATAACTCTTTTGACGGTCTCGAGCAGCCTTGAGCCTATCCTTAATTTGAATGATCTTCTCAGTGGTTTTTAGCACTATCTCAGGTCCTATCATTTGACACTCTCCAGCTTTCGCCCAACCAATAGGTGAACGACACTTTCTTCCATAAAGTGCCTTGAATGGTGCCATATCTATGCTGGTATGATAACTGTTGTTATAGGAGAACTCGGCTAATGGAAGATGGGTATCCCAATTGCCACTGAAGTCTATGGCACACGCCCTGAGCATGTCCTCTAAGGTCTGTTTGGTACGCTCGCTTTGACCATCGGTCTGTGGGTGATACGCCGTACTCATATCTAAGTGTGTTCCCAGGGAACTTTGCAATAATTGCCAAAAGTTTGACGTGAAGCGGCTGTCGCAATCAGATATAATCGATATAGGCACACCATGTCTCGCCACTATCTCCTTGATGTAAAGTCTAGCCAGTTTGTCCATCGAATAATCTTCCCGGATGTGTAAGAAATGTGCAGACTTAGTCAACCTATCTACGATGACCCAAATCGTATCGTGTCCGCTACTAGTTCTATGCAACTTTGTAATGAAATCCATGGTTATCCTTTCCCACTTCCATTCGGGAATCTCTGGTTGTTGTAACAAACTAGATGGTCTCTGATGTTCAGCCTTCACTTTAGAGCAAGTCAGACACTTGCTAAGGTAGACCGCTATGTCCTTCTTCATCCCAGGCCACTAGTACAAGTCTCTAAGGTCGTAGTACATCTTGTTGGGAATTAAATGTTCTGAAGATTAGTATTGGGAATTAAATGTTCACAAGGTCAGTACTGCTCAAGGAAATACACTAAGTGTTGATTTTACTGCTAGTGTATTTGATTCTTGATGCGTGTGCATGTTGCTCTAATTCTTTTATATCCACAGCAGCGGCGCCAAAGACTTGGTGCGCGCGTGATGTGTCGTTGTGGTTTTAGCAGTATTAATGCCTACTCAAGTTTTAAATTTATATTTAGCCCACTTATCAATAACATACACACTTAACGAGCAGTGTACGCGGTCAGTATGAATATAATGGTAAGTAGAGTGTCGATCACTAAGAGTGGAACGTATTATCTAGTTATTCTAATCAGTATTTTAATATCTTAAGTTAGCTGTACAACCAAATCTAACGCAAGGGGGTTCAGCCTGAGAGACTGGCACGGTATGGTTATGATTAAATAGAAAACTAATTTAATAAGCAAGAATCAGCGATTAGCACACACGCACACAGATAGATACTCGAGACAATAAGAAGACCTGTCCTGATAATTAAGTAGATTGTCACTTGTTTATTGCTAGTTTTATATGAAGTGTATATAATTAACCCTTTCTCGTTGGCTCTAATCTTATCGGCGAGTAAACCCTTAATGATCACTTATGTCTATCCCACTATCCTAGAATATTGAGCATTTGTGATGCCCACGTTTCGTATACGCTAGAATAGATAGGCGAGGAAGGGGCATGGCGACCCAAGCAATGCTCAGCTAGACACAGAGGTTATCAATGCACTAATAAAAGTTACCAAAGAAATCAACATATAAACTTTAATTAATGGGAAAGCAATTTTAAGGGGTGCCCATGATTTTCCGTAGTCACATGGAATCGGCCCATCAATCCTGATGAATTAAAGTGTACTAATACAATAAAACAAAACTACTTAATGAATTGAATACATGCAGGACCTTCTTACAGCTCTTGTATCTTCGTTTAGGGTGTGTCTTGTGCTGCTAATACGTCTGAATTCGGCTTTTAGGGTGTCTGTCTTCGACTTCTGAGTTAAGCTAAGTGTCGTACTAACTACCCCGAAATTCGTCTGACCTTGGGGTATTTATAGTTTCTGACTGAGGGATATGTGCGGCGCATAGAATTAGTAGATGCGGCGCATTGACTTAACTTCGCGTGGGGTCCAAGATTAATATATTCAAGAATATTCGTACACCGCCTTAAAATGCGGCGTAACTCCATTTCTTTATGCGGCGCATGTCCTTTGCTGACTTGGATTGTAACTTGTGAAATCTTGATAGTGATGCGCCGTATGTAAGAATATGTTGCGGCGTATCTGGAGCAGAATGATCTTGATCTTGTACATTTTAGTAGACTCTTAACATCTTGCTTGTTTTGCTCCATACTTAGTCCAAAATTGCCAAGTTTCACATAATACTTGTTTTTACCTGAGAATCACAAAAGTAAACATTAACGTATCAATTCTCATATATAATATAATAAAACAAGTCAAATAAATAGGATAAATGATGATAATAAAATGTACTTATTTGAGTTCATCAAATATCCCCCCACTTGAACTTTACTTGTCCCCAAGTAAACCTTAGAATGAATTTTATGAAAATGTATCCTAAAAGATATTAGGATTTATTTTTATATCAAAGCATGTATTCGTTTTGTCATAATTGCACAACCAAACACTTAACGAATTAGAAATAAAATAAAATATTTCGATAAAAGCAAATCTAATCGTTTAACTGTCCAGTCGTGACGAATATTCTATCATAAGCTTGGCAAGTATACGCATCTCCCCCACTAAAGCTAAGGAATAACAAGTCTAAAGCGGTAAAAAGGGTTTGTTGGTTAAGGGTTAATCATCCTTTTTAATCTCTATCGATCTCACATTCCAAAAAAGGCGACAAAATCACAAATAAATGATCGAATCCACGACCACGATACTTGCAATTGCTCAAATCCTTAACTCGAATAAGCTAAAGATAGGACCAAGTAATCTTTACCAATAATATTATATCAAAAAGGGCGAAAAAATCATAAATACATAGCCGAATCCACGACTACGATACTTAAGATTGCTCAAATCCCTAATCTCAATAAATCAAAGGTTTGGATAAAGAATGATGTAGGGTATGGATAATATTTGGGTTACAAATTGGTGTAAAATGAAAAATAAACAAAATAGATAAATTAAAATCCTAAGTGTGGTAAATTACTTTCCCAATCATCCCATGAATAAGACTCATATCATTGAATAACTCACGCTTTAACACTTGAAACACACGCTTTAGGTAGACACGAATTATGCTCAACAAAATCTCAATCAAAGAATAACCTTAGTTGGCGTTCCCATAACGGCCAACTCCCATTCAATCCATAAATATAATATATAACAAATAGTGGTGATATCGACCACTTAATACAAAACTTTACATAAGTTGGTTAAAATAAACTTCCAACTTTTCCTTTTTCTTTTTCTTTTCTATTTTTTCGATTTTTTTTTCAACATATATGTGTAAAATTTCACAACTTTTCTATCACTATTTTTCCGGATAATTTTTCCATAATTTTCATACTTTCAAAAATAACTGTAATAGCGAAAGTAGTAAACACACGAAAAATAAACTCAAAGTTATACAATATTTACTTTCATACCAATTGTATTGTGCAATTTCCTGACTCAACCAAAGATAATGAATTACGCACGCGAACACAGGTAATGTAAGGAAACACACTTTGCCTAAAGCAATTAACCACAAATTTTAATCTACAGGGTAGGCTAAGGTGTAAGGGTGTAACGAAACATTATAACAAAGGTGTAAGAAACGAAAGGAATGGCTCTGAGTGTTTTTCTATGGCTCTGAGTGTTTTTCTAAGTGAGAGTAACAAAAGGGTTTATACGGGGGTTAACTAACCAGTGTAGTTAGTTAATATCACATGACATATAAAGACTATTTGGGTGTAATCCTAGAAATTTACCAATTTAGACAAGTCATTCCAATTATATAGATAATACTTATTATGGTGGTCTCGAATAGTATATAAGCCAAGTTCTAAAGTTTACAAGTCACCAGCACACTCATAGATTTGTGAATTTTGAAAAGTTCACAATTTTTGGAAATAATGTTATGTGTGCAGCTATGTAATTTAGACTTTAAACAAAAACATGCTAAAAAATTTTAAATTTTGATATATTAAGCGCATTTTAAGCATATTTTGAAAAAGTTTAGGACAAGTGTTCTAATTCTCCAATCCCCCCACTTAAGTTAAACAACGTCCTCGTTGTTTGTGTCAAAGGTTAAAAACTGGAAAATAAAAGAATTAGAACAGAAAAACTCCCCTGAGATTTGCTCGGTATGATCCTCCATTATTCGTATAAGAGCAAAAATCAACTTTCTTGTGGATTAGAACGTTTAAGCTTCATAGATGATGTATCCACAGAAATGCAAGAATCTATAATACCATTAAGACTTTAACACACCTGAATTAAGAAGGTTCAAACTTGCATAATACATTAGTAGTTAGTAAAATTAAAACATAAAAAAAAAAAATTAAAAACTGAAAATCATCAGGTCAGTCGATACGCCGTATCTTATGGAAAAAGATACGCCGTATCGAGCCTGGAATAAATACGAAATAAAATAAAAGATGCGTCGCATCCTTAACCAGGGATGCGCCGCATTAAATAAACTGACAGAAAGTTTTAAAGTAAAAAAAAAATAAAAATGCAAAAAATTAAATAAGATATGACCATTGCAGGCGATGCGCCACATCTTAGGATGGAGATGCGCCGTATCTTCTGCAGGCCTGACAGACTCGACATAGAACAGAAAAGTAAAAATTCTCCGGGTTGTCTCCCGGTCAGCACTTGTCTTTATTCCAGAGTCTTCAAGTTAGACTCACGTTCAGCTCCTTATTCTGTTCTATTGATTCCCATATGTCCGTGCACGATGTAGGTTCGAATTACATCGTCACGAACATACTCTTGCCCCAATTCAAGTACACCTTTGTAGAATCCTTTCATCTTTTGGTACGGATACTCGATCCCTTTCTCAGCGTCATTTTTATCTACAAAAAGAAATGGTGTAAATTTGTAACAAAATTTGTTAGGGGCATGTTTAAACCTTGGGTGAACACGAGGCATCATGTAAGTGATGACGTCGCTTCCACTTTTAAAGGTGATATTTCCTTCAAATCTTTTAGCGTTAATTTCGACCTCCTTACAAAATGGTTTCCCAATGATCACGTCACCCATCTCAACATCACGATAAACATCCATGTTTTCCACCACGGTGTAATCTGTAACAATAGTTAAATTCCCGACAAAAATAGGTACATTCATGAACATTCGAACTACGTTTTTCCCTCTATACTCAACTTTGTTTTTCATTATAGAATTATAGAAATCTTTTGACATTACATTAATTGGTAAAATAGGGAAAAAGTTGGCACTAACCTGTTTAAATCCTATCATGCAAGGAAATTGTAAATTATAAGCACAATCTACATGGATCTTTCTACCATAATCACAAAAACTAGGATATCCTTCAAATTCATCATAATTCTTAATGTTGATCATATTGATTCTAGGTATATCCATAATTTCTCCTTCTCTTCAGAAAAGTAATCAAGCTCGAACGAACTTGAAATTTCAAAGCTTTTTGTGTTGAAAAGCCTTTTAAGCGAATGCAGGGCTCGTTCAGGATCTTCGAAAGGTTTAATTAAGTTCTTAGTTGAACTCCTGGTCATGCACTTCCTGAAACCATCACAAAAGCATCAGTAGGGTATGTTCAAGAAAGTAATATATCAGAAAATTAACAACGAAAACGGAATACGAAAAATAAAAGTTGCTGATATCTGTAGACGATGCGCCGTATCCAAAAAGTTGGATACGCCGTATCTTATTACGTTAAAATTTAATCAGACTTTTATTTAGAAAATAGATACGCCGCTTAGAATTTTAGAATGCGCCGTATCAGTTTAATTTATCAAAAATCGATTATATTTATTAAAATTAAATGCGTCGTATTAACAAAAGCTAATGTGCCGTATTTTCGTTACGTTTCAAAATACAAGATTTTTGATTCAGAAGATGCGCCGTATCGATTGAAATCGATGCGTCGTATCTGTTTAATAATTCGAAAACTGTTTTTAATTTAAATAGACAATACGCCGTATCTGTTAAAACAGATGCGTCGTATGGCGTTATAGTTTAGAAAAATTTCTTTTTAAAAACAGAATACGCCGTATCTTGGGGAAAGATGCGTCGTACTCGAATTTATTAAACGCGTTGTATTTTATAAAAATTAAACGCAATACGCCGTATCTGTGAAAACAGATGCGCCATATCGTTTGTATCAGCACAATACAACGATAGCAGAATGCAGAAAAATAGAAAAAGAAAAACAAAAAATAAAAACAAACAAAAAGAAACAAAAATTAAAGAAAACAAATAACACACAAAAACAGAAAAATATGCAAATAATACAATGAATTCAATTTATCTAATATATAACAGGGTTAGTGGTTAGAATCTAAAAATTAAAAAGAAAAACCTAATTAAAATACTAATCAAATTAACAGATAATAACAATTCACTCTCCGGAAACGGCGCCAAAAACTTGATGCGTGTGCATGTTGCTCTAATTCTTTTATATCCACGGCAGCGGCGCCAAAGACTTGGTGCGCGCGTGATGTGTCGTTGTGGTTTTAGCAGTATTAATGCCTACTCAAGTTTTAAATTTATATTTAGCCGACTTATCAATAACACACACACTTAACGAGCAGTGTACCCGGTCAGTATGAATATAATGGTAAGTAGAGTGTCGATCACTAAGAGTGGAACGTATTATCTAGTTATTCTAATCAGTATTTTAATATCTTAAGTTAGCTGTACAACCAAATCTAACGCAAGGGGGTTCAGCCTGAGAGACTGGCACGGTATGGTTATGATTAAATAGAAAACTAAACTAATGAGCACGAATCAGCGATTAGCACACACGTACAAAGATAGATACTCGAGACAATAAGAAGACCTGTCCTGATAATTAAGTAGCTTGTCACTTGTTTATTGCTAGTTTTATATGAAGTGTATATAATTAACCCTTTCTCGTTGGCTCTAATCTTATCGGCGAGTAAACCCTTAATGATCACTTATGTCTATGCCACTATCCTAGAATATTGAGCATTTGTGATGCCCACGTTTCGTATACGCTAGAATAGATAGGCGAGGAAGGGGCATGGCGACCCAAGCAATGCTCAGCTAGACACAGAGGTTATCAATGCACTAATAAAAGTTACCAAAGACATCAACATATAAACTTTAATTAATGGGAAAGCAATTTTAAGGGGTGCCCATGATTTTCCGTAGTCACATGGAATCGGCCCATCAATCCTGATGAATTAAAGTGTACTAATACAATAAAACAAAACTACTTAATGAATTGAATACATGCAGGACCTTCTTACAGCTCTTGTATCTTCGTTTAGGGTGTGTCTTGTGCTGCTAATACGTCTGAATTTGGCTTTTAGGGTTTCTGTCTTCGACTTCTGAGTTAAGCTAAGTGTCGTACTAACTACCCCGAAATTCGTCTGACCTTGGGGTATTTATAGTTTCTGACTGAGGGATAGATGCGGCGCATTGACTTAACTTCGTGTGGGGTCCAAGATTAATATATTCAGGAATATTCGTACACCGCCTTAAAATGCGGCGTAACTCCATTTCTTTATGCGGCGCATGTCCTTTGCTGACTTGGATTGTAACTTGTGAAATCTTGATAGTGATGCGCCGTATGTAAGAATATGTTGCGGCGTATCTGGAGCAGAATGATCTTGATCTTGTACATTTCAGTAGACTCTTAACATCTTGCTTGTTTTGCTCCATAATTAGTCCAAAATCGCCAAGTTTCACATAATACTTGTTTTTACCTGAGAATTACAAAAGTAAACATTAACGTATCAATTCTCATATATAATATAATAAAACAAGTCAAATAAATAGGATAAATGATGATAATAAAATGTACTTATTTGAGTTCATCAAATATCCCCACACTTGAACTTTACTTGTCCCCAAGTAAACCTTAGAATGAATTTTATGAAAATGTATCCTAAATGATATTAGGATTTATTTTTATATTAAAGCATGTATTCGTTTTGTCATAATTGCACAACCAAACACTTAACGAATTAGAAATAAAATAAAATATTTCGATAAAAGCAAATCTAATCGTTTAACTGTCCAGTCGTGACGAATATTCTATCATAAGCTTGGCAAGTATACGCATCTCCCCCACTAAAGCTAAGGAATAACAAGTCTAAAGCGGTAAAAAGGGTTTGTTGGTTAAGGGTTAATCATCCTTTTTAATCTCTATCGATCTCACATTCCAAAAAAGGCGACAAAATCACAAATAAATGATCGAATCCACGACCACGATACTTGCAATTGCTCAAATCCTTAACTCGAATAGGCTAAAGATAGGACCATGTGTCAGTAAGATTTGACCATATAGAGAGTTAGTCATAAGTTAGAATGTGTCTGACTGAGTTGATAAAAAATACAATAGAAAATAGTTTTCTTTGTAATAGAGATTCAAGGTTTGTAACCCTAGTGATAGTGAAGACCACTCGTATTATTCTCAATAATATTGAATCGTTTGATGTTATACTTTCTGTGTTCATTATCCAATTACAAGCATTACTGTTCCATTTCCAATAACCAATATCCTTCTAAGTGTGGTTAATTAGATTCCGCATACCTAATCATATTCACTCAAAGTATCATATACACACGTTACAAAGGACTAACATCCTCATAGTGTATTTAAAACAATTCTCACAAGTGATAAAGGGTTGTTTTGATCCTCTAAATTGGTTCAGAGCAAGGCTGATATCTTTGATTTGGAAGAAGAAGAAGAAATGGACATGGAGTCTATTCAAACTACCAAGAAAACTAAGAAGACATTGCTGAAACAAAGCTTTGAAAACTTTAGCTCAAACAGCAATGAATCTCTTGATAAGTTGTTCACAAGATTGCACAAGCTTGTCAGTCAGTTAGCTGTGTTGGGAGTTGAGATAGCTAAGGAAGATCTCAACATGAAGTTTTTAAGAAATCTACCTGTAGAATTCAATACTCATGTGGTTGTCTGGATGAATAAGCCAGACATTGAAACCATGAAACTCAATGATTTGTACAACAATTTCAAAATTGTTGAACAAAGTCTGAAGAAGTCTGGAAGCTACAGTGCTAGTTCTTGGAATGTGGCACTTTTGTCATCTCCCAGCATTAGTAAGTCAGAGGAGGTAGATGAAGATGAAGGTGTTTCTACTGCTAGCTTTGGTGTCTCTACTGCTAGTTCACAGAAGAATGTTGCTGGACTTGGAGATTCAACATTCTATGCATTCCTAACCAGTCAAACTAGTGGTTCTCCTCTAACTCATGAAGACCTTGAACAGGTGGATGATGATGATTTAGAAGAAATGGATATCAAGTGGCAGGTTGCTTTACTTAGCATGAGGGGTAAAAAGTTTTGGCAGAGAACTGGAAAGCAGATTACCATTAATGGTAATGAAACTGCTGGGTTTGATAAAAAGAAAGTAGAGTGTTTCAATTGTCACAAGTTGGGACACTTTGCAAGAGAGTGCAGAAAGCCAAGAAAGCAGGATAATAGGACCACATGGTATAAGCAAGATAAGAAGAAGGAAGTCACAGTGGAAGAGCCAAAGGCTATGCTAGCTATTGATGGTGTTAGCTATGATTGAAGCTTCATGGCTGATGAAGAGGAACCATCAACAGAAGCTACAATGGTGGCAACTGAGATTGCATTGATGGCCTTTACTAATTCTGAGGTAAATTCTAAAATTAGTTGTTTTGAATCTTGCTCTGCTCTTAAAGCTTTTGAAATACTTAAAAAGCAATTTGATGATCGACTGTTAGAGCTAAGTCAAACAAGTTATAACCTAGCTAATCATAAAAGAGGTTTAGCTGTTCTTGAAACACAAATCTTGCATTATAAAGGAAATGAATCTAAGTTTAGTGATGACATAGCTCTGCTAAAAAGAGATTTAGATTACAAAATGGATGTGATTTGTGTGCTCAAAGAAGAACTAGAAAAGGTCAAAAAGGTAAATGAAAATGTTAAGATAACAGTAGATACTTTAGCTAATTCCTTAGATGGAATCAATAAAATTTGGAAAGCTCAAGTAGTCAATAAAGCTAAGTCTGGTATAGGTTACAAGTCTATTCCTCCACCATACAGAGGTGTTCCTTCACCTCCAGGTATTGACCTAGCACACACAGGTTTAGATGAGTTTCAAGAACCAACATTTGAATATGGTTCTAAGTCTACTGCGAGTCCTAAATTAGCAGAGGTTTTTGAGAGTGCAAGTGATGCTTCACTCCCTGAGGACAAGGTTCCCTCTAGTAGCAACTCAGATGGTCCAATTATTAAGGACTGGACATCTGATGATGATGAGGAAGATCAGGCTATGTCTAAACCTGAGGTTGTTAAGAAAGCAGGAACAAGTGTTCCTAAGTTGGTCAAAAATGATACTGTTAAGCCTAAAACAAACGTTAAACATGTTTGGCAACCAGTTAGATATTGTGAACAATATAGAACCACAAACAAGCCCAGAGGTAACCAAAGGAATTGGAATGGCCTCAAGTCTCACCAACTAGGTAATGAATTTAACTTCTATAACAAAGCTTGTTTCGTTTGTGGAGAATTTGACCATCTTGCAGCCTTCTGCAACCTAAGGGTATCTGGGTATTCAAACAATAGGGTGAATATAAAAAGGCATACAACTAAAAGTCACTCTAATTTTACTAAAACAACACCGAGAGCAGTTTCATTAAAGTCTGACCCAAAACAAGTTTCTACTGCTAGACAAGCAATTACTACTACCAGACCATTTAACTCTGTTTACCCAAAACCATCAGTTAAAGGTGCAAAAACAACTTTCAAACATACACCAACAACTGTTAGAAGTCCTTTTCAATCAAAAGCAGTGGTCTAAAAACAAATTTGGAAACCAAAGGGTACAACTGCAAAGACAACAGTTCATACTGCTAGCCAAGCAGTTCATACTGCTGCTAGGGAAAAGAGGGCAAATGCTGTTAAGGCCTCAGCTTGTTGGATTTTGAGACCTCTTAAATCCAATGGTGCATCAACTATTCTTAAAAGATTAAATTACATTGATGCACGAGGCAGATCCAAGTCAGTGATGGCTTGGGTCCCCAAAGGAAACTAATATTCCTTATTTCATGTGCAGGAACATTCAAATGCTAAACAAGAAGATCAAGGATACTCAGACAGTGGATGTTCAAGGAACATGACTGGCAACATGTCATACCTTTCAGACTTTACTCCTCTGGATGGAGGATATGTTAGCTTTGGAGGAGGTATTGGTGGCAAAATTTCTGGTAAAGGTACCATTAAGACTGGAAATTTAGACTTCGAAGATGTGTACTTTGTAAAAGAATTGAAGTATAATCTCTTTAGTGTCTCACAGATGTGTGAAAAAAAGAACAAGGTTCTTTTTACTGACACTGAATGTCTTGTCCTTTCTCCTAACTTTAAGATGCCTGATGAAAGTCAAGTACTTCTTAGAGTTCCTAGAAAAGGCAATTTATACAGTGTTGATATGAAGAACATTGTTCCTAAAGAGAATCTTACTTGTTTGCTTGCAAAAGCCACATTGGATGAGTCAATGAAATGACATAGGAGGCTTGGTCACATTAATTTCAAAACCATAAATAAAATTGTCAAAAATGGTTTGGTAAGAGGCTTGCCTCAGAAAAGATTTGAAAATAACCAAACATGCATTGCTTGTCTTAAAGGCAAACAACATAAAGCCACTTGTAAGCCCAAGATTTTAAACTCTATTGATCAATCATTGTTTATGCTTCATATGGACTTATTTGGACCTACAAATGTGAGTAGTATTAAGCATAAAAGATTTTGTCTAGTTGTTACTGATGACTATAGCAGATTTACATGGGGTTTTCTTTTTAGGTTCTAAGGATGAGACTTCTAGCATTCTTAAGACATTCATTACAGAGATAGAAAACCTAGTAAACAAGAAAGTAAAAGTCATTAGATGTGATAATGGGTCAGAGTTTAAGAATAGAGTTATGGATGATTTCTGCAAAGAAAAGGGTATTAGAAGAGAATTTAGTGTTGCTAGAACTCCTCAGCAGAATGGAGTAGCTGAGAGAAGAAATAGGACACTCATAGAAGCTGCTAGAACCATGTTAGCTGACTCTAAGTTGCCTATCACTTTTTGGGCTGAAGCAGTTAATACTGCTTGCTATGTCCATAACAGAGTTTTAGTAGTTAAGTCTCACAATAAGACATCTTATGAGCTTTTTAGAGGAAGAACTCCTGCAATAGGATTTCTTAGACCTTTTGGATGTCATGTGACAATTCTGAATACCTTAGACCATCTAGGAAAATTTGATGGTAAAGCAGATGAAGGATTCTTGGTTGGATATTCTCTCAATAGCAAAGCATTTAGAGTATGCAACTTAAGAACTAGGTGAATTGAGGAAAACCTGCATGTGGAATTTTTAGAGAACAAATCTAATGTAGCAGGTGAAAGTCCCAAATGGCTGTTTGATCTTGAGACACTAACCCAATCAATGAATTATGTGCCTGTTGTTGCAGAAACTAATGAATTTTCAGGTTCAGAAGCTCATGATGCAACAAATGAGGCAAGGTTAGAAAAAGAGAAAGATCAAGATTATGTGATGATGCCAATATGGACAAGTGTGGATTCACCTTCAATAAATGATGAACCTTCTTCTCAAGAGGCTAAAGAAGGGATTGAAGATGAAAACAAGGAAGATGAGACTGAGGAACAAGAAAATCAAGTTAACAGTTCTAATGATGATAGTACTGCTGAGACAGAGCAAGCTACTGCTAGGCCAAATGTTTCTACTGCTAGCCCATCAGACTCAAATGAAGCAGATTTCTCAGAAGATGAGGTGGATTTCAACAATCTCCCACCTAACTATCTTGTTCCTACTACACCACATACAAGGATTCACAATGTCCACTCCCTGGACAATGTAATTGGAGATGTACAATCTGGTGTGAAGATAAGGAATCAACTTATGTCTTCAGACCAACAAGGGCTTCTTGATGCTCTTTATGCATCAAAGCAGCATGAGTATGCAAACTCTTGCTTATTTGTATGTTTTCTCTCACAAGCAGAACCCAAGAATGTTCTCAAAGCCTTAGATGATTCAAGTTGGGTAGAAGCTATGCAAGAGGAGCTTCTTCAATTTAAAATTCAGAAGGTTTGGGTGCTAGTAGATTTACCCAAGGGTGTAAGGGTAATTGGTACTAAATGGGTTTTCAGGAACAAAAGGGATGAAAGGGGCATAGTGATTAGAAACAAGGCTAGACTTGTAGCCCAAGGGTACACATAAGAGGAAGGGATAGACTATGAAGAGGTTTTTTCTCTAGTAGCTAGAATTGAAGCCATTAGATTATTTTTAGCTTATGCTTCATTTATGGGCTTCACAGTTTATCAAATGGATATCAAGAGTGCTTTCTTATATGGTACTATTGAAGAGGAGGTTTATGTCTCACAACCTCCAGGTTTTTACTGATCCAGAACATCCAGACAAGGTGTACAAGGTAGTCAAAGCTCTTTATGGCCTTCATCAGGCACCAAGAGCATGGTATGAAACACTGGCTTCCTATTTAATTGAAAATGGATTTCAAAGAGGCAAGATTGATCAGACATTATTCATCAAGAAGCACAAGAAAGATCTTTTGCTAGTTCAGGTGTACATGGATGATATCATCCTTGGATCTACAAGGAAGGAGATGTGTTTAGAGTTTGAGAAACTTATGCATGATAAGTTTCAGATGAGTTCCATGGGAGAACTTACATTCTTTTTGGGTCTGCAAGTTAAGCAATCAAGTGGAGGCATATTTATCAGCCAAGATAAATATGTTGCAAAGATTCTAAGGAAATTTCAGTTTGCTGATTCAAAAGTGGCAAGCACACCAATGGACTCTGAGAAGCCTCTTCTTAAAGATGTAGATGGAGACAATGTGAATGTACACACATACAGATCTATGATAGATTCTTTGATGTATCTCACATAATCAAGACCTGATATCATGTTCTTTGTTTGTGCTTGTGCAAGATTTCAAGTAACTCCTAAGGTTTCTCACTTAACAGCTGTCAAGAGGATCTTTAGATATCTCAAGGGTCAACCTAGGTTGGGTCTATGGTATTCTAGGGAATCACCTTTTGACTTGGTAGCATATTAAGACAATGATTATACTGGTGCAAGCTTGGACAGAAAGTCAACAACTGGAGGATGTCAATTCCTTGGATGTAGACTCATTTCATGGCAGTGTAAAAAGCAAATAATTATGGCTACTTCAACAATTGAAGCTGAATATGTAGCTGCTGCAAGTTGCTGTCGTCAAGTTGTAGGATATTCACTAACAAAGAAACACTTGTTTAGAGCTAGATTATGGATCGAATAGAATATGTAGAGAGAGAAAGAGATGGAACCTCTTAGAGAGAGAAACTAGTGATATATTAGATTAAGTGTGAAATGAGGTCCAACGCTTCCCTTGTGAGGGAAGGGGTATTTATACTTACTACATATTGTGCCCCTAGTGGGCTGTGGAGCGAGTTGACAGTGGGTAAAGACCCGACCCACTCCACAATACTAATAATAACTAATCTACTAATAATATTACTGATAAACCTACGAGTTATGATGTGCTAATAAGTACTCGGGGTGACCGAGTCTTCAACTGAATATTTATATTCCTAATAATCTCCCCCTAAGGGAGGTCACCCCGGAAGTGATGTTCTGAATTCTAGCACTTCATCCTTGGATCTTGTCTTCATAGCTCGTAACCTTTGATTCTTCAATATCATTACATCTTTGTACATTCAGCAGTGATCTTTTGATGACCGTTCTTTTGTCTTATGTGATGTTTGGTGATTATTTGATGTCATCATCCCACGTATGTCTCCAGGTCATCTTTTTAGCAGAATGTCTTCATGTGATGAGCTATTCTTTAAACCGACGTGTTCACTCTATTTTGGGTCATGACATTCTGCATCAGAGTTTGCAGCAGCAGTGTTGAAGGTCTTTTAGTTTGTCATGACTTCTTTGAGTAAGATGATGGTATAGAGTAAACACGTGGTAAAGAATTGTGTTTGTTGTGTCGACATGCTCACACTTTTTTGGATCATGATATTCAGCCTCAGAGTTGCGGAAGCAGTGTTGAAGGTCTTTTAGATATCATGATTTCCTTAATTATGGTGATGACGAAGTATGAACATGTGGTGATGGATTGGCATCTTGTAGAGCAGTCTGCTACAACTTTATCAGCTGCAACAGCAATCAGCTACAACCGCCAGGTGTTCCTGCATACGACAGTTAGCAATAAAACATCCGGTACTTACAGGTTCGGACTTCGAGATTGTTAACAGCATAGTGTGAAAACTCTCTCTAAACCTTACCAAGACCGTTCCTAAATCGGAGACCCACAGAGGGTTTTAAAGATCAACCGTAGCAAATCAACGATTAGGTGAGTCGCTGGAGATCACTCCACGACTGTAGACCGTTTGAAACCGCCGCGATCACTAAGCGTAATCCACAAGGAATTACCGAAGTGACCTGCTTCCAGGGCTGCTTGATGTTGACCCTGGCAGGAATTTCCATTCAATCATTGAGAATTACATTTGTAAATTCCCTCATAAATGTTCTGGCAGATTGCTAAGATCTGCGTAGGACTCTTAAGTTTACAACTGGTGTCCTTAATGTTGAACAACCAGTGTAGAAGTAGCATGTGTTCCTATGAGATCTTATTATGCATCTCGTGGCTCTAGACTCAATTGTGCGTTTTGATGTAGTGAGCGGAGGCTGGAGAGGACTGCCACCTTTTCAATATCATCTAACTCGGAGTGAGAGAGACGATAGAAATGTATTGATCTCCGTGACAAGTGAAACAAGAGTCCTTTGAGGGACCTTGAGTGGCTAGGGAGGGTTGTGCAGAGTATCACTGGGTCCATGATACTTTGTCTTCAATGCCAGCAATCAACTAAGTGATTCTGACAGCATATGAATTGACCCGGTTTCTGCCTAAAGTGTAAGGAGGGCTTCTTTCTTTTCACCCTTTATCTTTACATTTCTTTTTCATTCTTCAACCCCTTCAGTGCTTACCGAGACTTCATTACTAGTACCTTGTTGGGTTTGTTCCAGTACTAGCTCCATCTCAGTCGGCACTCTTCCCTTAATCACACTTTTCTCCTTTTTAATCATACCTAAGGACTTCTACACTAACTAGTGGATTGTCCCTGGGTAGATCCCTCCGGCTCTGGCGGGATCATGGGAACTTGTACCTAACCTTACCATCCTTATAACTCCAATACAATAAATAAAATGGTCGGTCTTTGGTGTTCTTCCACAATTGCCATAAACCAAATCTTTGAAAAATCTCTCAAAGTGTTCATGATTCTGAAACACATTTTTGCTAACACTTGAGAGTTATATATTTTTCAAATGCTCCCCATCAACATGTGCTCGAATGATTGTTTTATAAATTTGCACATGTTAGGTAGAGTTCGCACTTTTTTGAATTGATCAACTTTCAGTGAACATGACCGATTCGAGACACGCTTACATCACTGGTTAGACCAGCTTGAAATTATTACCCAGCCTGGTCAAGTCCACAGAAAGTTTCTCGAAACGGTACACTCTACTCAGACACATCCTTTTCGAGACACGCTTACATCACTGGTTAGACCAGCTTGAAATTATTACCCGGCCAGGATATGTCCTTTCGATTGATGACAATATATGTTTCGTCAATTCATTTGTGAAGTCTGAGCCTTGCTCACATAATATGCCAAATCCTTTTGTCCATTTGCTCCCCCTCAATATGTGCATCGATATACGAAAGAGTTTAGCACATATGGGAGAGCTTACATTTATGTCCAAACATCACATTTTATCAGATTTCATATTTAAATCACATTCTCTCCCCCGATCAAAAATTTCAAACCATTTGAGATTTGTGATCCCAATTGATTTAAATAAGTTAGAAACTATGGGAGAAAATGTGTCCGATTTAATGTTTTCTGATAATGGAACATACTATGCTCCCCCTTAATCTAAGAGGGAGATTCACTGCTTATTTTGCACAAAGTGATTTTTATGACACGAATGATATTGACCTTTTTGCGCAGATGATGTGATCATCCGCTTCTCTGAGGGAGTCATTGGTCAACATCAATTATCCATCCACCAACAAGAACGTCCAAGTATTGCAGATCCCCACTTGGCGAGATCAGAATAAATATTGCTTTGTTTCACTGAGGGTGGTGGTGGTGATGACAGTGTTGTTGTTGTTGTTGTTGTTGTTGTTGCCGATGTTGTTGTCGTGGTGAATTCCGAGCCAATCAATAGAGTTTGAACATCTGATCAGATGGTTAGAGCTGGAACTGGCACTTTCATATTGGCTATGGAATCTGCATAAGAATATCAACACAGATATACATACATACAGATACACTATTCCTTAATAGCTACCACATAGCAGCCTGCCACATTATAATACCAAGTTCATCACATAATCAAACCACAATCAGGAAATACCTCAAACCACTATCTAGCATGAAGAGCAATTAGCAATCATGAACATGGCAATTCACACATATTTCAATATTCAACTCAGGATCTTAGGAACATGATTCTATCATGATAGCTATATACCTAAGCGAATCCTGAGAACATATGCACAATATCAACAACACTTAAGCAGCAATCGACTAACAAAAGTCAAACAACCTTTGAAACTCATTCATTCAGATCATACAAATGCCAGTGGAGTATTTAAGAACATCAAACACAACTGGTTTTCTAACTTCTTTTAGGTTTTGAGTCTTAAAGTATTTAGGGGATTAAACGAGGATTCCGAAGTAACACAAATGAACCTTCTAGATACATAAAGCTAGGAAACTATAAGCAAATTGCACATAATGTCCTAAACTTTCTAGCAACTAACACATTTGGCCATTTGATATGAATTTTAGCAATTTCCTCTTCAACTAATACCCCATTAACTACAAAACCTTTTCTAAGAGTTATTCAAGAAACCCGTTTGATGATATAAAATTTGAATTCACTCTCCCCCTCAATCAGTGACTCTTATTCTAGTTAAAGATTTGTAGTCGTTGATTGAGTGACAAATTTTATGCATAATCCAAGAGTAAAAGAATTTCAGGCAACACATAATCACCGAGTGTCTCACAAATAATTTTCAGAAGAATCATTGAATGAAAACTATTTGTATGCAAAGAAGATTTCTCTTCCTTTACCAGAAATGATGCACTGAAACGTACATCAGATTGAAGAAACATGGATATAAAGTAATCCATGCCCAGGTGAACATCACCCAGTTGGAGGAACAACCGTCTTTTTGGCGACGTGCTTTCCCCATTTTGAAGCACGGGTTGCTATCTAAAGTAATAGTAAGCCATTTAGACATGTTTTAACAATCCATTTTAACTTCTGATCGAGCTTCATTTAAAGACCCGTGCCATTATTGAATGACATTTCTAAGTCCGTAAATGTTATCGATAAACAGAAGACATGCCTAGGTGAAACTATTTTTGGTATTTTCTAATTTTCTTATTTTTTATGGTTTTTCTGGGTTTAAGCTTCTCTATTTACAATTAGTTGGTTTTATATTTTTCTATTTACAATTTTCTTGTTCTATCATTTTCTATTTATAGTTTGGTATAAGATATGTACAAAATATGTTACTCAGTTTAAGACGATGATGACATGAATACCAGAATGAGGATACGTTCAGCGAGTGGTAGAAATCTGAAGTCAACATCTCTTAAACTTTCACCACCAAAGCTTTCAAGGCTCCTGAATAAACGTCTGAACATGAGCCTTCTCAATTGTAAAGCTTTGATAGATTCCCCCCAAACCGAAAATCTTCCTTTTGAGCAGTTTCAAAGCTCTCTTTCAAGCTTACGCAAGGTAAGTGTACAACAAAAACCTTAGCAAACCCCATTAAATATTGCTGCTCCTTTTAAGAGTAACGTCAAGATTCTTCAATCGGGGGATCATCAAGTAGATCAGCAACGAATCATCTCACACTTGAATAATTCTTCTCACATTTCTTCCCGCTGAGGACTGAAGAATACAAACCAAACGTATCCAGAGACCACTTCCCCCAAGTAGTTGAAGAGATGCATGCAGTCTCGTTATATGAAGCCCAAAAACCCGAAGTTCACACTCAATCCCTTTAATAAAGTCGAAAACGTAACATCAAGATCAATTAAGACCCAAAAATTCCCTTTTCTCCCTTCAGGAAATTGCAGATGAGAATTGTTACCCCAAATTCAACTAAGTCCCGAGTGTAAGCAATTTATCCCGTGTGTAGTCAACATGATAACACCAAGAAATTACCACAACAACAAATGAATCCCGGATGTACACATTTCCTTCAGTAGGATACCGACTAACCATAGGAACCATCATACAATTGTGTACCTCTTTTATCATCAGAAACTTACTTTTTCTTCCCCCACGTAGTTGGAGTGATACACCATAAGGAACGTGTTAGAACACTGATTTTCTCTACGGTCATGACATTTGTCTTCCCGGAATAACTTCAACTAAGAAGAAGTATAAAGTTCATCACGTGTACTCATTGTGCGTTCAGATGTATGTCTCCTTCCCCCTTGCTGGTTTTGACACCTCAGAATCAGCAACACATTTTACGCACGTATACTTGAAGACTCGTGAGAAGAACAAAATTGGCTCAAATGTATTCTGTGAGAATCAACAGCTACCGAAACCGTCTCTGACTATCTTTGCCAACCCTCAAGTAGGCCTTTTGATGAGATGACTGATGGAGCATACCCGATTTACCAGACTTGATACTGAAGTAGAATTCTCCGTTCTTGTGACTTAAACTTGCACTACTGTTGGAAGAACGGTGTAGAGAATTAATGCTTCCAAGCAAATCTCTAAGTACTCAATACTTAACCAAAGTATGAGACATTAACACCTCTTGCGATTATCCACAACGTCATCGGCGGCGTGTGACACTGAGTACTACAACGTAACTCCTTTAAGTGATAGTTACCCCGACTGCTGGTAACTAGATAAACTAAGTCTTCAACTTGAATCTTGAGCACGAGCAAGTTATCATAGAAAGTCATGCATCCAACCAACCCCGACTTCAAGATAGGATAGGATCACGCCTTTGAAGAAGTCAACTTCAATCTTGAATAAGTGATACCTGATCAACTCCATGGTCACGATTAGATGCCCAACACAAGTGAGTGAACCAACAACCAAGTGTACATCGAATCACTTGTTCACACTTCTCCCCCTCAAAGATTGCATACGAGGATGCCATCTTTGATTGAACAAGTGCATATGAGGTTGATCCACTGTTCACACTTCTCCCCCTCAAAGATTGCATATGAGGATGCTATTTTTGATTGAACAAGTGCATGTGAGGTTGATCCACTGTTCACACTTCTCCCCCTCAAAAATTGCATTTGAAGTTGCCATTTTTTATTGAGTGAATAAACGTCCAATCGGATGGAAGTAGATCCACTTGATATCTGAATGAGCATGGAGCAAGTATGAAGCCTTTTGATGAGAATAGTCAGAAACATGGAGAGTCGTATGACCACTTCTCAAATCTCAATCACCATGTAGTTTATTCACCTTTCTCCCCCTCAAAAATTGCATATGACGGTCAACTGCCATTTTTGATAGACCGGGTGAATAAGAATACCATCGGCGGTAAGTAGATCCACTTGATGACTGAATGAGCATGAGAAGAACATGAAGCTTGATGAGAATGGTCATAAGTAAGAAGAATCCTCTTCTTCAGAAGATAAAGTGCACTCAAGCGTACACTTTTCTTTTCTTGATGAACGGGGCCTGAAGAGTTGTCAGCAGACGCCATTATGAAAACATTGAGACCCGAGGCTTGAACTGCAGTGTTCAAACGTCATTGCCAATGAAGAGCGAGGCCTGCACTGATGTGTACAGACGTCATAGTCGTTGATGTTCATCAACCTTGAATTGTTTGAACCCCTTCATCATGAGATATCACTCTTTTCGGCACCCAAACTCTGAGTCTTTCCTTAACACGAGGTCTGAACGATGTACCTGCACTTAAGTAAAGACTTCCTGCATTAACATTAAGAGTTTGTTTGCATTTATATGGGTTAGTGATATCAGCGTTTAGACCATTTGGGGTTTCATTGTCAACCTTGGTTTCGCACTTAGTGAACATCTTTCGAATAGGTATCCATCTAAGACCAACAATCTTAAAAATTCTACCCGTCGGTATCCACCTAAGGCAAGATCTAGGAGTGTTTGGTTTCTCATGCACAGTGACAGACTTTTTGGGAGAAAACCTTTGTCCTAGGGCAACCAGCCTATCAGGTTTCTGTATACACCTCTTTGGTTCTACGGGCTTGTTGTTGTTTCTAGTCTTAGAGGTTTGAACCTTAGCCTGAGCATTCATTTCCTTTAGGGATTTTGTTAAACAAACATCATGGGTTACATTAGAAACACATTTCTGACAAGTCGAGCAAACAAAGTGTTTGGAGTCAGAAAAAGATCTAGGGTTCTTAGAGTGGTCGGCTACGGGAATTGCCTTAATTGGCACGCAACAACTCTTAGAAACAGGCAAATTCCTAGTCTTTTCATGTGTGTTTTTCTTAGCGTCCACTAGGTTTTGATTCTGAACAATGTCTTTATGTCTAACATGTTCCTTTGGTGCCACAAATGGCATACGTGTTGAACTAATCCTAGAAGAACTACATGCACTCATGTGATGTGTTTTAGCAACAACATATTCTTTTTCACTAGGTCTAGACTGTGAAGTGACTGGTTTTGACAAAACTTTTTCCGCATCAATTTGGGAGGCAAACCGTGTTTTTAAAACTTTTGGCCGTTCACATCTAAAGGCAGTCGGTTGTCTAACAACTGATTGATTTCTAAGTGGTGGTTTCCCCAAGATTGATGGTTTTGCAAACTTAGTATTCACACCATTTTCTGTTGATTTTCTTAATTCATTTTCAACGCTGCAATTGCAAAGCCCTTTTCCTGAAGTTGAGCTTTGAATTCATCATTTTTGGCAATCAAAGAGGTCGTTTGCTCTACAGACTTAGTTTTTGCTTCTTTGATTGTATCACACAGTTCTTTGCAATGAATTTTCAAAGACTCATTTTCATTAATAAATTTAGCCACTTTGTGTTCTAATTGAGCATTTGTTGTTGCAATAACATCATGTATAGCTTTAACTTCATTATACAAATCACACATCTCAGCAATACATTTTTTCAGGTTGTTGATCGTTAAGTTTTTGGCTTGCAGCTGAGCTTTCAAATCGTTTATTATAAAAAATTCACGGAATTCAGGGAGTTCCGGATTTTTGCATGGTAGTTTAGTTTGAAAACTTTCTTCCTTTTGTTGCATTGCAATTTCAAGTGAAATACAATGTTTTTCAAGTTGTAAAAATCTGTTTGAAAGTTCATTATAAACTTCTTTTTCAACCATATCATCTGATTTGAAAAACTCAGCCGTAGGCAGAGAACTTGACGCATCATCATGTTCAGCATCCTGATCAATTTCTCCCCCCTTATGACTCATATTTGTTGAATCAGAGGTAATATTGCTATCAGTCTTTTCCAACAGATATGTGTCATAAGTAGGTTTAAGTTGATCAGTATGTTGTTGTTCATTAGAAAGAGCATTATCTAGATAAGACAGATGTACCACAGCAGACTGTGCTTGGTGATTTTCATGTTCGAAGGCTGCATTCTCACACATTGTGAAATCACCTCCTGTGTTGTCACCATCATCAAACTTGTCTGATCTTGTTTCATTCCCCATTTGTTTAGCCCTTTCATCAATAAAGCCATTAACATTACTCATCAATTGTAGTAATGTTGTTCTGAACACGGCAACTTCAGTTCCAGTGTATTTAGCAAAACACTCTTTTGTCATTTGACTGTCATAGTCATAGTTCTCAGTGTATTGCGAATCAATGAACACCTGGAGTTGGTTGTTGATCACACTGAAAGCTGCTCTGGATCTTGCTTCAGAGAATTCTTCTTTGTCAAGCTGTTGCTCAAGTTGATCTAAATATAGAGTCATTTTGACTGTGAAGTCATGAACATCTTGACCAAAGAGTGTTATGAAGGCCCGTGTGTAACCCATCACGTATTCAGTTTTTTCAGACAGAACCTTGAGATGTGAATGAAGTAGACGAAAACATTCAATGCGACTTTCCTTTGCATTAAGCACCATAAGTGACTGATGAAACTCTATTTCTTATGAATTCGGGCACGAAGATTCCACATTAGTATTATCAGAATCACCCACGTTTATTGGTTGTACAGAACTGGATATCTTTAGTTTATCATATGTGTTGTACAACTTGAGTACCTGAGATATGAAGGAATCTGAAGTAATAGACATGATGTAAACGTGCACGGGATTTTACAATTCTGTGATTTAAACTGAGAAATAGATTCTTTCGCGGGATTTTACAAAAATCAAGAATGAACCATGAAGTGATACTTAATATGTGTTATGATGAAGGTTTGGTAGACTTGTTGATCTGTTGTTAAGTTGTGATTTGGTTTGGTTGATGCAAGTTGTTACGGTGAAATTTTGGTCTAAAAACTTAAAACCTCAATAACTTCATTCCGGAAGGGATTTGGGCCTCGAAAAATTCGTTTCACAACTTTGTGTGAAACCTCAAAATATTCAGGCTGTTCCAGTCGTTTTGACAGGTGTTTCGCTGAAAACGGAGTTACGGTTCAAAAGTTATGGCCGTTTGAAGTTTTGACGTAAAAAGTCAACTTTGGTCAAATATGACAAATCGCTACAATGAGCAGATAGACAAAACGCTACAGTGATCAGAGAGACAAAACGCTACAATGAGCAGATAGACAAAACGCTACTCTGACGGACACAAAACGCTACCCACAAATCGCTACTTTCGAAAACTGGACAAGTCGCTACTTTGACACAAGTCGCCAGACACAAAACGCTAACTTTTGGAAATAGGACAAAACGCCAGTCACAAGACAAATCGCTACTTTTGGAAATAGGACAAATCGCTATCTTGACAGAGACAAGTCGCTACACACAAAATGCCACTTTCTGAACA
Source organism: Artemisia tridentata subsp. tridentata (assembly GCA_021014915.2). Classification (NCBI taxonomy): domain Eukaryota; kingdom Viridiplantae; phylum Streptophyta; class Magnoliopsida; order Asterales; family Asteraceae; genus Artemisia; species Artemisia tridentata. The sequence goes on from CP139501.1 coordinate 134,384,530, forward strand.
AGTCGCTACTTTGACACAAAACGCCAGACACAAATCGCTAAGTTGCTAAAAGACAGAACAATCACTATCAAGGACAAAACGCCAGCCACAAAACGCCAAACAAGTCGCTATCGTAGCTGTTTGTCGTTTTTGCCAAATCCGGTAAAGGGACAAATAGCTAACTCGAGAAAGACACAAATCGCTACTTTTCTTTCCCAGCCAGACACAAATCGCCATGAAGAACTTTTTACCGTGAGACAAACCTCCACTACGAACAACCTTTTAATCTTCCAAAAACCACCACACAACGCCTAGATTTGTGATTCCAAACACCAAACACTACTCCTATGTAATCCCTAAGCTAGAAAGTACAAGATTTAACAACTTTTAACCTCTAAACAAAGCGTAAAATGCATTTTTTAGGAGCAAAATATTCGAACCAAAAATAACCCCAAACTACACAAATCCGTGAATATCAACACACATGGACCTAACCATGGCTCTTGATACCAATTGTAGTGATATATTAGATTAAGTGTGAAATGAGGTCCAACCCTTCCCATGTGTGGGAAGGGGTATTTATACTTACTACATATTGTGCCCCTAGTGGGCTGTGGAGTGAGCTGACAGTGGGTAAAGACCCGACCCACTCCACAATACTAATAATAACTAATCTACTAATAATATTACTGATAAACCTACGACCTATGATGTGCTAATAAGTACTCGGGGTGACCGAGTCTTCAACTGAATATTTATATTCCTAACACAAGTACTTTGGCTTCAAAATCAACTTCTTGACTATGGGTACAATTTTATGAACACTGTCATATATATTGATAATAGTAGTACAATTTGCATAATTAAAAATCCAGTACAACACTCTAAAACAAAACACATTGAAATTAGACATCATTTTATAAGAGACTGCAATGAGAAAAAATTGATTCAAGTTGTTAAAATTGATTCTGATCACAACTTTGCAGATCTTCTCACAAAAGCTTTTGATGTAGGAAGATTTCAATACTTGGTAGCAAGTATTGGGATGCTTAATCCTCAATGATTTAAAACTCTGTGTTTTTGTAAATAAAATTAAGTTTGTACTGCTAGTACAAATTTGAATTGTTTTGTTCATACTGTTAGTCATATAATAATGCTGATATAAGACAAATGCTTTGCATTTTATAATCTTGGTTTTGGACTAACAATTTCAGGTATGAACATTTGAGCACAAAGGAAGTTTCAAGTGAAATATGTGAGCAGCAGAATGATCATACAAATTGCTGACATAATAGGTTCATGATGGACAAAGTTTGGGAATCCATTAAGGTTTACACCTGAGTTAAATTGATTCTTTAAAACTTCTTTCTTAAAACCAAATTATGATGTTTCACATTGACTTGATGGCTCAGTTGGTCAGATAGTAACTGACACAACTCACTTTCTATCATTTTATACTTTAATTAGTATAATGAGCAAGTCTAAGGACATCTGATAGAAAGAACAGCGAGCAAAAGTGAATCTAACACTTGTGTTAGAGGCAACAATTGCCACGAGCTGGAAACCCTGTCAAGAAAGCCCTTTGAATGGGTTTATTTGTACACAGGCAGTTATTTATAACTGAAAACATTGGTTCTCACACAACCAGAGGTTAAATTTAAACCGAAATATTGATTAAGTCTCTATTATTACACTTAATCCCTTCAAAATGGTTGTTAGCAATATGGTTTTTCAATAATAAAATCAAGTTCATATTGCTAAGTCAAATTTTTTTTTAAATCTTTTGGATTCATAATGGCTCAGAAACCCATCTAATGATGGATTATGAGTTATTGCCCCATGATTCACCTCTCACAGGAGTTAACACACCTGGAAGTGATGAGTGCAGCAGATTGAAATTTAAGGAATTGATGGCTTTATGTACAACATTGTCTGATAAAGGAGTCAAGTTCAGATGATGGTGAGAGATCTTCCAAACAGGGGAGGAAGATTAACCAAATGTTGGGGAGGAAGATTAACCAAATAGGGGAGGAAGATTAACCAAATGTAGGGGAGGAAGATTGCCCAAATTGATGAAAATGTTGGGGAGGAAGATTAACAGAGGATGAAAGATTGTGGTTGTGTATGCTCAGAATCAGGGGAGGAAAATTGCCCAAATTGATCAAGTTCAAGAAGTGCATGAGTCTAGTAAAAGCATCATCATCTTGTATGCTCTTGTCTTTTCCCACACCTGGCTCAGCAGCAATTGTTGTATCTTCTCCCTACAATGGAAGCTTCGCCCTCAAAAAGCTTCAGTTTCAGTTGATGGATGCTGGAAATAAGCTCTTTCATCTCTCTTCTTCATGTTCGAACATCTTTGACTTAAAATGATAAAGCTCTCTCTCGAGATCATGTTGGAAATTTGGACAAGATTATGGAGTATTATATATATTCAGAAGAGATGAAGCAATTCAAATGGAGAAAGTTCTTTCTAAGTTCTTTCAGTTTCAATTTCAGTTCACTACGTTTGTTCATCACTTGCATGGCTTGCTGAGAGATGATTTGACTTCTTGGAGCAATTACAGGGAATATGATATCAGGATACAAGCATCCAAGGTACACAACACCATTGCCTCTTATAATTCCTCCATCCAAGGAAATTGCACCATCTTTTAGGCAATGAATGGAGCATGAACAAGGTACTGCTGGATGTTGAAGACAAAGAAAATGGCTGAATGTGATTCACAGATGGCAAATGAGTTAGTCAGAAAAGTATTTAATCTTTCAGAACAGAGGAAAGCTCAGATCAAGAGTCTGACTATGTAGTGTTTGGAAGATCCTCACAATCCTCATTTAATTCAGAAGAAACTTGCTGATTTGGGATAAATCACAAGTTTAAGGGAGGATTGTTGGGAATTAAATGTTCTGAAGATTAGTATTGGGAATTAAATATTCAAAAGGTCAGTACTGCTCAAGGAAATACACTAAGTGTTGATTCTACTGCTAGTGTATTTGATTCTACTGCTAGTGTTGGAGATACTACTACTAGAAGATACTGCTGCTAGAGTAAAAGATACTACTGCTGAGTGGATAACTATCGCGTATTCTACTGCTGAGTAGATAAGTATGAAAAAGATATTTGTGTATAAAAGTCAAATATATACGGTAGATAATATCTTAGATATGTGTTCAGTCAACAAGTTGTAAACACAAAACATGTTGTATCTTAGCTACTGACACACACAAGCTAGCAAGTAGTCGAATACTCAAGTGTGCATGTGCTTAGATATTACATATATAGAATGTTAGTCATAAGTTAGAATGTGTCTGACTGAGTTGATAAAAAATACAATAGAAAATAGTTTTCATTGTAATACAGATTCAAGGTTTGTAACCCTAATGATAGTGAAGATCACTCGTATTATTCTCAATAATATTGAATTGTTTGATGTTATACTTTCTGTGTTCATTATCCTATAACAAGCATTACTGTTCCATTTCCAATAACCAATATCCTTCTAAGTGTGGTTAAGTAGATTCCGCATACTTAATCATATTCACTCAAAGTATCATATACACACGTTACAAAGGACTAACATCCTCATATTGTATTTAAAACAATTCTCACAAGTGAAAAAGGGTCGTTTTGATCCTCTCACATCTTATCTGCTCCTGGATGAACAGAGTACCTCGTTGTATGTGCTTCGTTCATGACTAGGGTTCTCACATCACCAGTTAACGGTACCCAAATTCGATCTACAAAGTACAGTCCACCGTCGTCCTTTTTCTCTAGTTGCTTATCTAAGCCTCGCATCTTCTCTGTGGGTGCATCCATATTCATAGATGCCTCTCTCTGAGCTGCTAATATCTTATCCTTGATACCCGACTGTATGGTTATACTCATGGCTTTTACTTTCCTAGGCCTGAGTCTTTCCTTTCTGCTCAAAGCATCAGCTACCATGTTCTCCTTACCTGGGTGGTAGCGAATCTCGTAGTCATAATCGCTATAGAGCTCGATCCACTTCCTCTGGCGCATATTCAACTCTTTTTGATCGAAGATGTGTTGGAGGCTCTTGTGATCAATATAGATAATACTTTTCGTCTCATACAAGTAATGCCTCCATATCTTGAGGGCGAATACTACAGCACCCAACTCCAGATCATGGGTGGTATAGTTCTTCTCATGAACCTTCAGTTGTCGAGAGGCATAGGCAATCACCTTACTTCTTTGCATTAACACGCACCCAAGGCCTTGACATGACACGTCACAGTATACTACAAAATCTTCGGGTCCATCAGGGAGGGCTAGTATTGGTGCATTACATAGGTTATCTTTCAACGTCTAGAAGGCATTCAATTTCTCGTGTAGGGGGTAATCCGGATAGATCGTCAGGAAACACTTCTGGGAAGTCTCGAACGATTGGGATATCTTCTAGTTTCTGTTCGTCTACCTTCATGCTCACGAGATGTTTCACGTTTTCTTCAAGTCTCTCTCCATAGACTTTGAGTAACTCACCGTTAGGTAATGGTATTCGGACCATCTTCTCATGACACACTATTTCAGCCTTATTCTTAGATAACCAGTCCATTCCCACAATCACGTCGAAACTTCCGTGCCCAAATGGTATTAAGTCGATGCTAAGGGTATGACCTTATAATTCTAATGTACACCCACGAATGATCTCATTTGTTTCTACCTTTTGACCACTTGCTATTTCAATTTCGAAACTAAAGCCTAGTCTACAAGGTTCCATATTCAACAGATGCATGAATTCAGTGGAGACAAAGCTATAATCGGAACCAGAATCAAATAGTATGGTGGCATATTGGTCGTTTAAAGAGAACGTACCCGTCACGATGTTCGGGTCCTGGCATCCTTCTTCAGCATTCATCACAAATACCCGGCCCCGAGCTATGTTACCATTGTTTCCGCCATTCACATTGTTTCCACGGTTCACACGGTTTGCATTGTTTCCACCAATTGTTGCAGCCTGAATCAGGTTGCTATGCATTGGCACCTGTGTCCTACCCAACCTAGGGCACATACTAAGAAGGTGATTTGGGCTTCCACACTCATAACAAGTCTTCGGGTTAGCGACATTCATTGGTGTCACTGGGTTAGCTGTTGCCCTACAATCTTACGCCATATGTCCAGGTCGCTTGCAGTTGAAACATACCACTTGGCATGGCCTAGTCTCTGGATGATGGTAGTTGCATTTGGTACACATAGGGTAAGGACCCTGATACTCCTTCTTGACGGTACTAGTTGCCACAAATCCTTTTCCCCACTTAGCTTTCTTATTGTTACCATTTGCTCCATCTTGCTTACTCGGCTCACTCACGGCTTTCCTCTTTTCACCACTCTTAGACAATGTTCCATTCCTGATCATCTCATCCGTCAGGGCTGCAGATTTCAGTATCGCACTCTAGATGGTAGCAGGCTCAGTTGCTTTCACCATTCCACGAATTTCAAGGGCCAACCCATAGATGTACCTTTCAATTCTCTTAGATTCAGGTGTGACCATATGAGGTACTAATCTAGCGAGCTCATGGAATCGATCTGTATAAGCCGCATGTCCAGTTCCCACCATGGTGTGATGGTAGAACTCATGTTCTAGTTTCTGCATCTCATTATCTGGACAATACTCTTCTCTTAACAATGCCTTAAATTCATCCCAGTTCATCCCTAGGGCGGCTCCTCTGCCTTTAGCCTGAATTTGCGTATTCCACCAAGTTAATGCTTTTCCAATCAAAGAACAAGTAGCATACTTCACCTTCTGATGACTCGCACACTCACTTATGTCAATCACTGACTCCATCTTTTCGACCCATCGAGTATAAGTTATTGCACCTCCACTACCATCAAAGTCCATCGGTTTGCACGCAGTAAATTCCTTGTAAGTACATCCTTTGTTACCGTTGTTGTGGTTCCTGTCATTGACGTGATCACTTCCACCGTTGTTGTCCACGTGATCATTCCCACTCACGTTGTTCCCTTGGTTGCTGATATGGTCGCCAACTTGGGTGACAATGGTGGGTAGCAGTTCCCGTAGTTGTTGGGCGACAATGGTAGCAACATCAGGAGTCTCATTGTTGGCATTGTCGCTTCCCGTGCCGCGACCTCTTGCCCTACCTCCTCGTCCACCAGTCCTTCCACCCCTTGGTGGTATAACACCTCAATTACCTCGAGTCGACCTTCTTGGAGGCATGATTCTACAAGTAGGACATTGGTAAACGTTAGATAGGAGATAGGTAAAATAGGTCGGTATACGTGTCGTGCTACTATACTTAACTTCCTATCTGACAATCCATGACTTCGATAAGTCCATGCCACATCATGTTATCGTAAAAACGTTGGCCAGGCATTTTTAAGATAACATCATGTTGCATTTACTTATCATCATCACTTCGTGTCATACTATACATAATCACACACGAAATTCCTATAATGCAAGCTATATGGGGGTTCTTAGGTTGTAGTCTAGGTTAAACCACCTAATTCTCTATAACCTTGGCTCTGTTACCAATCTGTCACACCCCAAAAATGGCGCAGCGGAATGGCATTCACGGGGTATGACTTTTTAGTAAAGAACACAAAGTGTCAAAATAGAGAAATACTAAATGTAATACCTTGAACCGATAACAGTCACAAACTCCCACAACAGGGATAAATACATAATACAAAACAAAATGAGTCTCAAAGTTACACAACATCATTATTTAATATCAGAATGCAACTCCACGAGATATAACCCGGGAGGGTCTTGACCAAGTCTTGCTAAGTCGGGCCAATACTCAACCTTCTATGGTACCTTCGTTCTTAACACCTGAAAATGGATACTCGAAAACGTCAACATAAAGTTGGTGAGCTCGTAGGTTTAGGGCTTAAACCACGTGGCTGTGAACAATACTTAGGACATAGTGAAATGAATACCAATTACAAGCACATTATCAAATAGCAATAGTGTCACGCCAACTAAACCTATAGTGTTCCTCAATCACATAACCAAATCACGTGGGGAGTTACCCCGATAGATCTATCAACCAGTGGGCTCTCAATAGAGAGTTAACAGTTACACCAACTGAACCTATAACCTGTGGGCTCTCAGCAGAGAGTTAACAGTAGCGCAGTCATGTAATCACAAAGCAAACATATCACAACATATAATTGCATCATCACACATATATGTCCAAAATCATGTAAAACAGTAATTCACAGCATGAAAACATTTGTAAAGCATTAAGTACCATTATCCCCCAAGATAAAATACGTTAAAAATAGGGCTACGAGAACTCACCTCAGCAAAAGCAAATCCCGCTTGATAAATTGTAAACGGTAAATTTAGCCCGATAACTCTAATCGCGACCTAAATAATATATATGTCTTAGGTTCGAAAACAAGGCCATTCACGCAAGTTCATACTGTACGTTATCACTTGTACATGTTGTTGTATTATTTGTCGTCAAAATATTTTTGTGTCAACTTGATCCTTTATTTAGAAAATTACCACTTTAGGTAATGAAACTTGTTTATTTTGCTACCAAATTTTAGTCGTCATGTTAATGGCTATCTCAAAAATCTTCAGCGCGCCTAATATTCAGCGCGCCTAATATATATATATATATATATATATATATATAATGTTCTACCATTTCCGTTTACCTCATTTTAGCCAAAACGTACACTAAAAGTTCCAAAAATCCATTTCTACAAATCCTAACAGCTTTCTATTAGCAAATAGAAGCTGTCAAAACTATATGTTGCCGCAAATCTTTATTAAGCCATAACTTTTGCGTCGTAGCTTCGTTTCTTAAGTTTGATCTATCCTCGCGAAGGTATTTAAGTATACTATCGGCTTTTCAAGGTCTCGGCTAGTCTAGATACCATTTAGCATCAGTTTTTATTACTCAAATTTCTGGACAGACTCATACTTTTTCTGAAAATGTAGTTTTCGTCGTAAATATTGAAATTAGCGTATCTTTTTCGTTACAAGCTCATTTTAACTCATTCAAGCGGCTACGTTTTCATTATTAAGTCCATTTTCTATATTTCTATCCAAAATTTACTCACAATCCACTGATTTTCCAGTTTTTACAAAACGGGACAGATTGTTTATTAAAAGTGTCAAAACTATATTTCTACTCTTCTAGCCATTTTAGCCACTTAACCACAACTTCTTTTCTAGTCCTAGTTCCTCCATCAACTTCTCAACATGATAATAATGATCTAACCATAAGCTTAACAATATTCTAAGGTCCATGTAATAATCATTAAAAATGTCTAAATATACAAGTTCACTAGCATACATGTTTATAATGTTTATTACCACCTTTTTATGAAGAGTTTTACTAACTAGCTTTCTTGTAACCAAAACTTGTTAAAAACATAATCTTTGTTAAAGGATCATTGTAAATGTGAAATTTATCAACATGTACTAAGTGATAACCAAGTATAGATACTTGACAACCAAGATGACATAAAGAAAACATGAACTTTTTGTAGTGTAAGATTTACTTACAAAAGAGATGAGTGATATGAGAGTTGTAAAACACTTGATTAACCCAAGCTTAATGTTTCCAAAGCCCTTACTAAAGTATCCTAATGATTCTTAAACTAGCCAACTCAAGATCTCTTTTCCCTTGCTCCTTTGGTTGTGTCGAATTGCAAGTGTGAGGTAAGTGTGTATAATTTTTTTTCTCTCTAACTAGTGAAAGAATTGATATAAGTATACCTATAAATACTAGTGAATATTCAAAGTTAGAATAAATAGGTCAAAAATCATCATTTGGTTATGTTTCTAGGTTGGGCCGATTGGGGCTATGGGGGGGGGGGGGCAAATTGGTGGTCAAGCCACCAATTTGACTTCCATGTTTCATGCTAATGTGTTGGTTAATTAATGAGCACATGTTATTTGTCTATGGAGGCAATGGGTAGGAATTAGGATGAAATGAGTAGTTTTGATACAAGAGAGTATATAATGTATGTATTGGGTGTTAAAAATAAGTATTGGTTGTTGTTTCAGTAATTAACGAAAGTTATTCGTATTTAAACGTAAGTTGTAAAGAAATTACTTTAGGCATCAGGAAATATTTTTGGAACTTTGGTAATAATTTTGGAAGTATAAAAATACTTTAGAAACAATCGTTGGGAGAATTGGGTATATCGGGTGTTAAATCTTAAATAGCGAATAGCGTTTCTTGAATTGCCAACCGTAAGTATTTAAAGAATAGGAAATTGTTGTTTGGTTTAAAATTGTGAACTGGAGTAGGAGCAAGGTACTGGAGCATTGTGGACTAAATACAGCCTAATTCCTAGCGATAAATTATTTATTTAAAACGAAATGCGGTAACTTAAAAGGTTTATGAAATTACCAGTTGTCACAATAGGTTTTACCCATTATGGATGCCGTGCATGGTGTCATGCAATGGGTCATGGGTTATTGGTTAAGCTCCATGGCTTATGGGTTATGGACTTGGTTTTTGGGTAATGGATAGTCCAAGTCTTTTATAGTTAATTTACAAGTAACGTGTATTTTATAAAATGTAAGTAACTAGTTTACTTAAGTGTTTTTATAAAATGGTTTTGGTTTTATGTGAACTTGTTAACTAAATATGTTTAAGGTTCACTTGTTTAATGAAATGTGTTAGTATGCTTTTGGCTCAAAGTGTCACGTATTTTATCTATCTCGTTAAAATGATTTTACGTTTGTTATCGACAAAACATTAGAAGATCGTAAAATATAAATAAACGTTTTTAAGGTTTATTTGAATTAACAAAAACCATAAAAAATTAATGAGTGACACGAATATATAAAAAGAAAAATTGTGTTAAAGAAATAATAAAACTTTGTGCCATTGCTAAGACCTGCCTTTGGTCTATCTTTCGCGAACACATGATAGATACACCTACCTTCAATGCAGATGTCGCATACAAATATTGTATAGAAAGTAGGAAAACTTGAGAGTTTATTTAATATTGCTTGGTTCACTGTACACAAAATTGGTCGTTTTGTCGGTGTAGTTACCGATAATCAAACTCTATAACACCGCAACTTGTAACACCTCATAATTTTCTATTATAACTAAAGTATAAAGATCAAGAACTGTTCTTGATCTTCAGTTGGATCTCCTCTACTTTCTCTCACGTCTCTCTCTCGTCTCTTCTGTCACTCAATCGCTCCCGCACCTGGAAAAAAACCGATGGACTAAGTGGCTCTGATCCGACTCCGAAAGATCTATAGTGATCTTTGTGAGTGTTTCTACAGTTTCATCTATAGGAAAATAATTTTAAAATGGGGGAACAGTTCCTTTGTGAGAGGATACCTTTTTTTTTTTTTTTTTTTTTGGTGATGTGTGGTTATGTTTTGCCCACTTGTTATCAGGTACAATAACCTTTTTACCCAGCCACATGTTGCTTCTTTCTTATCCTTTAAAGTATTTTTTTAGAGGCTTGAGTTAGGTCATTTTTTCGGGAGCATTTGGATTTGCTGTGTTTGATCAGATCATTGCTGTTAATAGGTCTGAAATTGTTGATTTTTTCTGTCATTAAGTTTTCTGATTTTTCAATTACATGTTTGATGCTTATAGTGTTAGGGTTAGCAGGTATATCATTTTTTACTTTAGGGTTTTGAACTGAGATTATGAGTATTCTTTAGAGCTGGATGTTTAAAAATAGTCTAAAATGCATCTATATAAAACAATATGCAAACTTGGTAGGGTGGCCATTTATAGTTACTTGAAATTATGTGTATTGCTTAGAGTTACATGTTTAAGCATTTGATTTAAAAGTTTTGGATTATTTTATATCATGTCCTAACATTCTTTTGGTTGTCAACTATTGCAAATTATTATTTGACAATGTCGCTGTTCTTCGTAATGCTTAAGGTTGAAATAGTATTATTTGCCACTTTTTGTGTTTATGTTTTTCGTGACAAACGCCTTTATCTTGCTGTTTTCAACTATGCCACCCAAATCAAACAATGGTTGTCACAATATTAATACTCAGTCTCCTGATAAACAAACATTAAACAATCCTCAAAGTACATGGTTCCCTTTTATCTATGATTCGCAAAGTGGTGGGATTCAGAAATCATGCACTAATACCCGAACAACGCGGTTTGTTTACAATGTTCCACATCCAAATGTTTCTGCAGGAGTTGCTCTTCCTACTGAAGGTTACTTCAATCTAAATTGATTATACAATTATTAGTAACGTTTATGCATTCCGAATCTCATGTTTCATATTTATTTTATGTAGGTCGATCTTCTCAGCCAACTTTGAGTCATGAGAATTCTTTTTTGCAATCAAGAATTGCCTGCCGTAAAAGAAAGTCAAGTGGTGTTGGAGGAAATCATGGACAAAATCCTGAACATGTTACCCGGAACGTCAGGCAATGTGTTGGAACTCACACTACAAAAAAACAGGCTTTCAGAGACTGAAAAATCAGTCTCTGATACACCATGATCAGTTACGAATGGTCTATCAAGGACTGATTTTGCTAGTCACTAATCAGTTACAACAGCTTAGTTACGAAAAGTGACGTTATCAACTGAAATTCAGTCCTTGTTGTATCGAACCAACGAGGACCAGAGACCAGTCTCCAAAATAAAAAAGTCAGTCCTTATTTCTATGGGTTGGTATCATCTTATTTCAGTCCCTAATGCATATTATCGACGACTTATACTATGTTAAATCAGTTACTAACACATGGATTTAGGGACAGAAAATTAGTCCATAAACATTATATATAGTCCATAATACGTTTCGTTGTTTTGTAGATTACCGTACCAAATCAGTCTCTAATAATAGGATTTAAAAACTGATTAGTCTCCGATGAAAAGCTTTAAAGACTGATTGTTAGTCACAAAAAACAGATGAATTAGTCCTTAATTTGTTTTTCTAGTGACTGAAAATATTGTTTCAAAATATATGTTAATCGATACAAAATAACATTCAAATCAGTCTTCAATATGATGGCGCTGTTCCATTATATTTCTATTATAAACTAAAAGTTAATGGCAAATACAATTTAATTCAGTCCTCATTCACAATGCATACATGACCCCTTACAATAGTATATAAAACTCAAAACCATAAACAATAATAATAACAATATTTCTTTAAAGAATAATAATCACCAATCCAAATAACAAGAGTTTACAATTCAATATGTTTAAAAATAAAACCAAATTCAATAGAAATAAATTTGAACGTCCTATATATCACTATCGTTGAATGGATCATCGTTACCATCACCTTCAGTAGTATTTGGTGAGTCTATTGTGCTCTCGAAGTCTGGAAATTTTTTGCTCAAGAATTTTGCCAATTTCTCATAATTACGTTTATACGGTTCAAGTTCACTAACCTTTGCTCTCAATTCATTAATCTCAGTCGAGTTTTGTTTAGGTGTTGACTCAGCTTGTTGAGATGATTCAGCTGCTTCTTTCATCCAATAATCTTTTTTCCTCATCACTAGCCCAACACCCACCTCCCATGCTGACTGTATTGTCTTCTTTCGGCCACAAACACTTTTTATGGCTTGTCTCCATACCAATATTTAAGATATAATCCTATACCAACATGAGATATATGGCACAAAAATTAGACGCTACTAACCATTGTAAATGCTAGCTGAATCACAAAATTATGAACTGCCGCCCCTTGTGGCTGCATAGAACCACAATGCTCTGTTAAGAGAGTATAATGAATGTTTAAACATATCCCAAAGTATTCAACTTTAAAAAAAAACAGTAACAACACCTCACAGCCTAAGACACGATATAGTTACAAATCTCATCATGCAAACCAGAAGATTTGCCTATAGCAATCGTCAACTTTTGTTTAACTTTTAAATAAATAAATACATTAATCAAATAAAAGACTTACGATCTCTGAGTTTTGCTTGTTGTTCCATTGCTTGTAACCGCAGCTTGAGTTCCTTGTTCTCATTAGTTAGACCGGTAGTGTCCCTCTGAAAATCAATTGGCAATAATGAAATATTTGAAATATTCAACTCAGGTTTACTATTTATAGATGTACCAAATGGGTCAAATAGCTTTTTTACTTTGCTCCAAAGAAAATGAGTTGCAACTCTCCTAAAGCATATCAGATTGCTTAACAATAAGATTACAATTTTACTAATACCGATTGCTTAACACAAAGACACCACCAGGTCCACATGATATATCGAAACAATTAAGCTAAAAAAGAACGAAAGAACTGATGCTCAGTTAAAAAGTGAGTAGGTGTCTAAATGCTCGGTTTAAAAGTACTATTGAAATCTTTATGCTTACATGGTGTGTTAAAAATGTTCTTTAGTTAATCGAATTAGTGCATAACCTTATAAATTATAATACTATTTTTAGACTTTTTGAGTGGTATTTCTGAATTTGCCCAAGGATAAAGTTCATCAAGAATTAACATATGCTACACTTATAAGTGTGCAGAATTACAAAAACTAGGGTCATATTCATGTTAGGCACCTTGAACAACTTTGCATATACCAATTCATAAATTGATTAGCAAAATAGTGATAATCAGCTAGTTTCTCTTCATTATGAAAGGATTTTATATTTATCCATCAAATTCATTGTGGTTACATATGACATGAAATGTGGGTCCAAGTTTCAGTTAACTGATCATATCTTGCTCTAAAGTTATATACTAACTGGAAACAATTATTCACTAACAACCCAATTTTACTTGGGAGATTTGCGAGTACACAAGACACGGACGTGCTTGCACATCCACACGGTAAAAAGAGATGTAATTGATTGATGCTCTTTCGGAAAGAAAAAAAAATCCAACACGCACACCAAGCAAATATTGTGTCGTCTTATCATGTAGATGCACAACAAACCCCATCTTGCATATTGTCAAAACTCTCAAGCAAAACTGAGAAGACATCAAATTTTTTTTCAAGTAATTGATTCCGCATACAAACAATGATTATACCCCCATCCAAAAACTTGTATATGACTACACATCAATGAACAAAAAGTTCATGTTTAAATATATTTTTTTTCCCAAAATCAATTTACAGCTTGGTGCCTTGTTACATGCAAAGTTATCCAAAGTTCCCCTAGCATAAACGTGACTGAAGTAGTCGGTTAATGTGACGGCACTTATAAGTCTAGCATAAGTTAAAACTACTGATTAACTACTCTTAGTCATTAATAAGTATGTGAACTACCTATATTTTTGCTACTTAGCCTACGATTATTATGCCTATTTTATCCCTTGCAATGGAATATAACAGATTGTTAGCACAATGGAACCAAAGAGCTTATGGTAATATATCACCCAAACAACATGACATTAAGTTAGCAAACGACACCAACATTATGTACTGTAAAATACCTACCCATCAACATTGAGTCATTCTATTAAGATATCCGTAACTTCTTACACTAAGCTAAGGGGTGTGACACAGCTAGCAATATAGAACATTACTTTTGTAGAAGCTTATAAGAGCATATGGTGTATACATACCGTTGGACCAGCCAACAAAGAGGTTCCAGAGTCTGCAACTGCTGCACAACCATCTGAGTAAAATCCTGAAACAGAAATAATGATCTCATAGAACCTAAAACTCAGAATTTTGATAATATCTCAAAAGGATAAAAATGAGTGCCTAAAATTACCAATTGTGTTATCAGAAATAAGGACATAACCCATGTCGAACTAAAACAAGAAAAACAGCTAAATCAGGGTTAAAGAGAACCATCACAATTAAGTAAACGATTACTTATATCTATCAGTGGTAATATAATAGAAGAGTACTCGCCTGCCAATAGCCTTTTTGAGTTACAGGGACATACGTGTTTCCTTACTGTAGTTACAGGGACATACGATAACAGGGTTGTAAGCATCAAATAGACTTCATACGCTAAGCTAGCTTTTTCTGTTCCTCATATATTACTCTTTGTCTCTCCTGGCAAAAAGAATGAAGAAAAACATTCAAAATTGCTCAAAACAAAGATTTTACATAGAGATTATTCCACATATAACTCAGTATATATAATGATTGAACAATTCTATGAGTATATTAGGGCGCACCCCTTGGGTGGTTAGAGCTGAGAACAAACATACACTCTCTTTGTTGTTTATATCGTGAACCAAAAAAAAAAGAAAAAACAACAAACACTCTCTCGGCTTCTCTTGTAAACCGAAACCGAACACAATCCCAAAATCAGACTCAAATAAGCTCAGCTTATTAAGAACCAAATGAGCCATATGCATAGACAATAAGAAAATCAAATCCAAAACCGGGACCAAACGGGCTCGACCCAAACCCATACGGGTTTCTTGACCCGACCCATTTGCAAAATAATTAAATCAAACAACATAAACGATTACCACCACACGAATTTATAATCAAAAACATGTTTTAGGCTAGTTTTAATCAACAAAAATCAATATAAATCGTTTTATATTCGATTATACATTTAAGAAAATATAAATTAAATATGTGTTTGAGCATACCCATGATGAGAGTAGGATAGGTGAGATGAGGGTGATGGTGGTGGTTATCTCGAACCAAACAACCGATGCAAACAAACTCACCCCTTGCTTCCCTTGTCTTGATGATGGTGATGGCGTGGAGGATCGATGGTTGGTGTAGCGACGGCGAGATAAGGCGGTGAAGTGCGGCGGTGGTGTGAGTCGGTTCTAGAAAGAAGGAGAAGAGATGAATAGAGAGAAGATAGATCTGACTATCTGTTTTTGATAATGCTAAAGGGAGGTGGGAATGAATGGATGTAAAGTGTTAAGGTTTTGATTTTGGGGGAAAAAGGGGCGGGATCTTGAGCGGGAGATTGAAATTTGGGGGAAAAGATAGGATTTTTTTTTTTTTTTTTTTTTTTTTTTTTTTTTTTTTTTTTAAGTAAAATAGGTAAGGATAAGGCGTAAATGATTTGAGCTTTTTTCGAGTAACTAGAGTTCGTTCAAGCTGATTCTTATCGAGCTTTGAGCTCAAGTTCAAGCCTATCAAATAAACTCGAAATGTTTAATGAGTTGAGCTCAACCTTATATAAGTTCGACTCGAGTTATTGTTGAGTTTTCGAACTTGTAAATGATATAACATATGTTTTTTATATATTTTGTATGTAAGTGTACTAAGTGTAAATACTTATTTATGAATGTATCGAGCTTTTCGAGCTGAAGTCGAACCGAATTCGATTCTTAGGTTATATTTCAATTTTAATTTGTGTAAGAAAACACATCTTTACAAATAAATCGAGCTTTTCGAGTCAAGCTCAAGCCGAGTTTAAACTAAGACAGGTGATAATGCCTAATTCACATGGGTCATGGGTCATGTGCATTTGGTTTTGTAAACTAAGACAAATACTATACAACATTTTTATACGTTTTCTATTTTTTTATGTTTTCATCCGTTTGTAACATTTTTCGTCATGTGCATTAGGTAAGGAAACCTGAATGTGGAGTTCCCAAGGCAGGATATGTTGCTTGGGATTAGCTTGATCCATTTCGAGAAAATGGTATAGTATTTATAAGGAGACCTTTAGTGGTGTGAGAACCCGTAAAGGCAATATGATGGTCCACGTGGTTTGTAAAGTAGAGTGCGTTGATTGACTATATGCCTATATGCAACTTTCTTGTTATTATCTTGAATGGAAGTGGTGTGTATAGTATAGTGGATTGACGATTGCTATAGGCACCACGACTTATTATATATGGTAAGAACGTAATAGTCGTTTCTTTAAAAGGGATGTCGCGCTCGATGAAGCAATTGATTGATGTCATTATCCCGATTACACGTCTTAAATTGTCAACACTCAAAATGAAAGCCATCGGTGAATACTAAAGATGTTATGAACGTCTGAAACTTGAATTCTGCTAGAGTTCCCACGTCACGGGGGTATAAACCGAGGTTTCGTGCGTGAACCCCTCAGTGTTACACATAAATAGCAATCCGTAAATAGGTTTATATACAAACTTACAATTACTAACAACGATACAAATATATGTAGGTCTTAAAAACAAGTGTAGTACATTACAATATATAGAACCGTATATTCTGTCGGTAATCCATTTTCGTCCGTTTTTGTCAGTTTTTATCTATTTTTGTCCGTTTTCGTACGTTTTTTACGTTTTCGTCCGTTTTTATACATTTTCGTCCCTTTTTTACGTTTTGTCCGTTTTTTACGTTTTCGTCCGTTTTTTTATGTTTTCGTCCATTTTTTTACGTTTGTATACGTTTTCATCCATTTTAGTCCGCTTTTTTTACGTTTTTATATGTTTTCATCCGTTTTCGTCCGTTTGTATACGATTTCATCCGTATTTTTATGTTTTCATCAGTTTTTGTCTGTTCTATTTTAACGTTTTTATATGTTTTCATCCGTTTTAGTCCATTTTTTTACGTTTACGTCAATTTTTATACGTTTTCGTCCGTTTTTTATATCTTCGTCCATTTTGATACGTTTTTGTCTGATTTTAAACGCTTTCGTCCGTTTTTATAAGTTTTCGTCCGTTTTTAAACGTTTTAGTCCTGTTTGATCTATTTTTATACATTTTAGTCTTAGCTATGATGTCCATGTATTAGGGACTGAGTTGTGATTCAAATTCAGTCACTAACAAATTTCCCTCCAAACTTTTTTTTATTGCGCAAACATATTTGTAACTGAATTTTAGTCTTAGGTATGATTTCCATGTAATAGGGACGCAACTGTGACTGAAATTCAGTCACTAAAAAATTTCCCTCCAAACATTTTTATTGTGTAGACATATTTGTAACTGAAACTTAGTCTTAGCTATGATCTCCATATATTAGGGACCGAACTGTGACTATAATTCAGTCACTAACAAATTTTCCACCAAAATTTTTTATTGCGCAAATATATTTGTAACTGAAATTTAGTTTTAGATATGATGTACATGTACTAGGGACTGAATTGTCACCCTTATTCAGTCACTAACAAATTTACCTCCAAATTTTTTTCCCGTACAGGCATATTAGTAACTGAAATTTAGTCTCAGATATGGGGTCACTGAATCGAGGACTGATTTTTAGTCGCCGCAATCAGTCAATAAAAGGTCAGTCCTTAAAAGTATCAGTAACTGATGTTTCAGTTACCGATGCTATGTATCAGCGACTGATATATCAGTCCCTAGAAATTCAGTCTCTGAAAGCCTATTTTTTTGTAGTCACAGTTTGCAGCCCACTTTACCAAACGATAGTTGCACAGCTGTAGAAGTTGCTCAATCTTTTCAGCCAGCGTTGCCTCCTCAGAATTCTTGTTTGCAATCAAGAATTGCCTGGCGTAAAAGAAAGTCAACTGGTGTTGGAGGAAATCATGGACAAAAGCCTGAACATGTTACCCGGAACGTCAGGCAATGTGTTGGAACACACAGTTTGTAGCCCACTTTACCAAACGATAGTTGCACAGCTGTAGAAGCTGCTCAATCTTTTCAGCTAGGGTTGCCTCCTGAGAATTCTTTTTTGCAATCAAGAATTGCCGAGTGTAAAAGAAAGTTAACTGGTGTTGGAGGAAATAATGAACAGAGGTGTGAAGATGTTACACGGAATGTCAGACAATGTGTTGTAACACAGAGTTTGCAGCCCAATTTAGGAAAAGATAATTTCACATCTGTGCAATCACTTAGTCATTTCCAGGATGAAGGTAAATATACAAACTTTCTGCCAACGATTTTGAAATTTTTTAATAAACAAGAGTAAGAAATACTAACGATAAACGTATGTTCGTGCAGGTAATACATGGCCTAATTTACCCATCAACAATACAATTTCTAATCAAGGTTCTGGGCCTGCAAGGCTAGGTGCATCAGCACAACACACTAGCCGACGATGGTAGAGAAACGCTCGAGGTAGTGCACATAATGTAGCCCGCCGTGTTGGGTCACCGAATTCGCAGCCCAGTTTAGACCATAATGGAGGCCTATCTGGTGAAGGGCCACTTGTCCTGCCAAATGAAGGTAATCATTTAACTTTGTTTCTTATGATTTATGATTATGAAACACTCACCTTTTTCCCAAAACAATTTTAAACAATATTTTATAACTATTAACTTTATACACTGGGTTTTATATAAATACGGAAAATTACTTTAAGAAGGGAAAACTTTGCTAAAACCTTTATAACTGTTTTTTATGCAGAAATTATGGAAGGCAGTTCAGCAACTGCTGTTGCAACTTCTAATCAACCTTTTGGGCATACAAGGTCAGCAGCATCAGCGCAACAGACCAGCCGACAAGGCCAGAGGAAACTTCGAGGTCGTGCACATAATGTAGGCCACCGTGTTGGGTCACACAATTCGCAACCCAGTTTAGACCACAGTCGAGGCCTATCTGGTGAAGGGCAGAGTGTGCTGGAAAATGAAGGTGACCATTTACTTTTGTTTCTTATAATTTATGATTATGAATGAGTCATCCTTTTTTTTAAACATTTTTTTAAAATATTTTTTTAACTATGTTTCTTCAGAAAATCATCATCCAAGTTCAATATTCAATGTTGCACATTCTGATGGACCTTCTCAACATAGAACTCGAAGAAGATCAGGCCAATAGAGTAGGCAAGCAAGTCGGAGAAACACTGGAGGTAACACACATAATGTACGCCAACGACTTCAGTCAGACAATTCGCTTAACACTTCAAGCCATGCTCCAAGACCGTCTGGTGAAGAGCCCAGTGTTCCGGCAAATGAAGGTAAACATTTAACTTCCTTTTTCAAGATTCATAGTTTTGAATAATACAAGTTTTTACATAAAAACGATTTCCTACAAACACTCTCATTCATATGCAAAAATTACTTTATGCAGACGCAACTCCTTTATATGAGGATTTAGGAGATTGTGATCAACGATGCCGTCACTGTGTCACAAATTTTTGGTATGAAGAACGTGTTAAAACAAGTTCTACCAGTACCAGAACTGAATACCATTTGTGTTGTGGAGATGAAAGAATCATCATGGACCCTCAACCAGATCCACCTCAGTATATCAAAGATCTTCTTTCAAACAGCAGTTTCATGGAAAATATCCGAGCTTATAATCAAATGTTTGCAATGACTTCATTCGAGTCAATCAACACTGGACGAGGCCCATACGTGTTCAAAGTATCATGTCAACTCTATCATTGGATTGGATCGCTCTGTCCTCTTGGTGATGATACGCCTAGATTCTTGCAGCTGTATATTTATGACACACAAAATGAAGTACAAAATAGACTGAGCCATTTCTCAACTTCTGAACGGGCAACCTTAGATCCAGAAATTGTTCAAGGTCTGATTCACTTCTTGGACACTCACAATGAACTGGTCCAAGTATTAAGAACTGCAAGAGATTTATGCAGTCAAGCAGACATACCAGACTTCAAAATAAGGCTTTACAATGCTGAAGGAGCGCATGGTTATGATTTGCCAATGTCTAACACTCTTGGAGCCATAGTGTTTGACAGTGGTCCTACAAGTGAAGCAGACTACGACGTCATTATTCAATACAAGGGTAGTCAACCAAAAAGAATCAACAAGATGCACAAATCTTATATGTCATTGCAGTTTCCACTGATCTTCATCTATGGCCAACCTAGGTTTCACACAGAATTAAAATTAAGATCTGTAAACCCAGGTGAAAGAGCAAGACGTGTGTTTTTGAACGCATTTTACACATACCAGTTACATCCAAGACCTTATTCATATGATCTGCTTTTCCGGACAGGCCGCCTTTTTCAACATTACGTTGTGGGCGTATACTGTTGTATAGAGCAGAGTAGGATGGATTTTTATAGAAAGCATCAGAGTGATATTTGAGGTGAGTATCTATCAGGGCTGTATGACGCTGTTTCAAGAGGAGATTGCGATGGTTCTGAAGCTGGCTCAAGAATCATTCTTCCTTCATCTTTCATAGGTGGTCTACGCTATATGAGTAGCCATTATTTTGATGCACTGGCGATTTGCCGAAAACTTGGTAACCCGCAATTCTTCATAACATTCACGTGCAACGTAAATTTGTTGGGAATTAAATTAACAGTTGGTAAAACAGTTGGTACGGTTTTATATAAGTTAGTACGGCTGAAGAGTTTCTAAAGAACACACTAACAGTTAGTACTGCTGATGAAGAAAGTTCGTACTGCTTATAAGATTAAGATGAAATCGTGTGAAGATATATATGGAAAAGAAGTAATGTATATCTTATCAAGTTAGAATTATACGGTAGATAGTTTACTTGTAAAGGACTCCTTGTCCTATAAAAAGAGATCCTAGGTTAAGGTTTATATATACATTATTATCATAGCTTCAAGATCGTATTGTAATTCTCATATTATATTGAAGCTAATCGTTTGAGTGAATATTGTGTTGTTCTTACTATTACATCTATACAATCACCAAACAAGAATTCTTCTAAGTACTTGATAGTAAATTCCGCGTGCTATCAAGTATATACTCAAAGTATCTCCAACACATCTTGTGTGTTTAGATCCGGTCAAAATTGGCCTGAAATCCAAAGATATATGGCAGAATATCCGCAGCTGAATGCTTCAAATAGAGCAGATGCAGTATGTCGAGTTTTTGAGCAAAAGATTAAAGCATTTATCAGATTTCTTAAAAATAGAAGGCCATTTGGATTTGTGACAGGAGGTATGAAACATGTTTTTTTTTATAATTTATTTTTATTTTTACCATATTAAATAATTTAATGTAATACAACCTTATATGAAGAATAATGTAATGGTTACTTAGAATTCAAGTAAGCTAAAACATACCAATAATGACTACCTTTATTGTTCTAACTATCGTGCCTATGTTTTTTTTGAAACAGTTTTGTATACGGTTGAATTTCAAAAGCGTGGCTTGCCACATTGTCACACACTGCTGTGGATTAGTTCAGCCAACAAAATACAAGATGCACAGGATGTTGATCCCCAGTGGATATAAAATAGTTTCAGAGATGATGGTTCATGGACCCTGTAGGTTAGCTAATTTGAATGCACCTTGTATGGAAGGCACAACCTGCACCAAAAATTTCTCCAAAAAATACAATCCCGAAACCTTTTTTGACAGCAATGGTCATGTGCACTATCGAAGAAGGCAAACAAAAGTATACACAACTAAACGCCAGATAAAGTTGGACAACACCTACGTGGTGCCATATAATCGGACTCTTTGCCTACCATTCCAAGCTCACATAAATGTTGAATACTGTGGTTGGTGTTAGACAATGAAAACCCCGTAGGTGATACCTTTTATTGATATGATATATATAGAGACAATACATAATGAAACCCTAATGGACCAAACCCCACATACCAGGCTTGGGCCTTATTTATCATCTAATACTCCCCCGCAGTTCGAGCGGCGAAATCGTGAAAGCTCGGACTTGAGTAGTAAACTAGAAAAGAAAATAAAACATTAACATAATAAAAACATAACTTTAGTCGACTCGTAACAAAACCGTACCAACGGTCGACTTTAGTTGACTGGTACCAACGGTCGTCTAAGTCGACTGGTAACAACACCGTACCAACGGTCGACTTTAAGGACTGGTACCAACGGTCAACTTTAGTCGACTGTTAACAAAGCCGTACGAACAATCAACTAACAAACAAATAATAAAACAACTATATTTTTTTTTCAACAATAAAACATAAACATAAATACTCGATAAAGATTGGATACGTAACTATCGCCTCTTCAAACGCAACATCGTGCTCTCTAGTCCAAACAAACTCTTTTGTTTCTTCAACCATCGTCTATCACTTCCTAATTCATGACCAATCAACTACTTCCAGCCTCAATAGCTAAATAAAGATTTCACTTCTCATATATGATAACACCAAACCTAGTAGAAGTGATGATCGTTTTTTTTTTTGATAATTGAGGGGTTAGGGTTTGACGGGTGGTTTAGGGGAGGCGGCTCAACTTAGCCACCTAGGTCCGATACCATGTTAGACACTGTAAACCCCGTAGGTGATACCTTTTATTGATACGATATATATAGAGACAATACATAATGAAACCCTAATGGACCAAACCCCACATACCAGGCTTGGGCCTTATTTATCATCTAATAGTTGGAGCATGCTGATAAAGTATCTATTTAAGTATATTTCAAAAGGGACAGACCGGGTATTTGCAAGAGTTACTAGATCTATTGGTGAGGCATCTACTTCTTCAGCTAATCGAGAGCCACAGATAGATGAAATACAGAATTTCCTTGATGGTCGGTTTATATGTCCTCATGAAGCATGCTGGAGGATTCTGAAATTTAACATACACAGCCGAGAACCTGCAGTTCAAATACTTTCTGTGCATCTAGAAAACATGCAACATGTCACCTTTCGGGACAATTATAACTTAGAATCAGTTGTTAATCGTTGTGACCGTAAGGTGACAACATTGACAGAATGGTTTACTTACAACGCTACAATGAAGATGGCCGCCATTTAACCTATTTAGAGTTTCCTTCAGAGTTTGGGTGAACTCTTCTATTTTAGAATGCTGCTTTGCCATCAAAAAGGATCTAGAGGGTTTACAGAAGTGCGAAAAGTTAACCAAGTGTTGTATCCTACATACCGAGCCGCATGTGAAGCATTAGGGCTTCTTGGTGACGATAAAGAATGGGACAAAGCACTTGAAGAGGCATGTTTTTCAGCATCATCATCAGAGCTACGGCCTGTCTTCGCCCATATTCTTACCTATTGTGAGGCGGTCAGTCCTGTCCAACTATGGGAGAAATACTGGAAAGAGATGGGCCATGACATACCAAGAATTGTGTCACAAAGTGTTGGAATTCGAAATTATCATGTGAACGATCCTGAGTTAAAAGGTTACATACTATTTGAGCTCAAAGTAATATTAACCGGTTTAGGCAAATCATTACAAGGATTTGGTTTACCACCGCCTCCAAGAGAATTGCTTGATGAGTTAGAAAACAGGCTTCTAATGGAAGAAAAGAATTACAATCGTGAAGCGTTAAAACATGAAAAGGATGAGAATGTCCCAAAGTTAAATAGTGACCAACAACAAATATATGATCTTATTATGGATGCTTCTATAGCAACTAAGCAAGAACTAATATTTGTCTATGGTCATGGCGGAACGGATAATACTATTCTTTGGAAGACCATCATTAGCAGTCTACGTTCTGAAGGCAAGATAGTGCCAGCAGTGGCTTCTTCAAGCATTGCTTCTTTACTTCTTCCAGCAGGTCGAACAGCCCACTCTAGATTCAAATTGCCGCTTGAATTGACGGAAGAGACATTGTGTAAAGTTAAAAAAAACACTCACTTGGGAAAATTGTTGGTGGACACATATCTTATTATCTGGGACGAAGCGCCTATGAATGATCGGATGTGTTTTGAAGCATTAGACAGAATTTTGAAAGATCTTCTTGATGCACCAGATGTCTTATTTGGGGGCAAATCAGTTATTTTAGGCGGCGATTTCAGGCAGACACTTCCTGTAAAGAGGGGGGCACCAAAAATGGAACTAATAGCATCATCTATCGCGAATTCATACATTTGGTCGCGTTTTCATCTTCTGACGCTTAAACAAAACATGAGGTTATTAAGGCCAGATTTAACTGAAGAAGAAAAGAACCAAGCTAATTCCTTTGCATCATGGCTTCTTGATGTTGGCGATGGTAAAGTTGGAAACGCTGCTGCACAAGGTGAAGAAGATACATCATGGATTCATATTCCAACAAGTTATTGCATTGAAGATGATGACCAAGGTTTGTTGAAACTTATAGAATTCATTTATGACCAACCCACAGTAC
Source organism: Artemisia tridentata subsp. tridentata (assembly GCA_021014915.2). Taxonomy (NCBI): domain Eukaryota; kingdom Viridiplantae; phylum Streptophyta; class Magnoliopsida; order Asterales; family Asteraceae; genus Artemisia; species Artemisia tridentata. Next base: position 134,409,242 of record CP139501.1, read on the forward strand.
ACACACCTTCAGCAACAACTCTTCAACAAAAATCCATTGTATGTCCAAAAAATGAAACCGCAGACATTATCAACTCAAAAGTTCTTTCAATGGTTGAAGGTGAGACAACAACTTATGCAAGTTATGATGTGGCAATACCATCTGGGAACACTGGGGCTGAAACAGAAATGTTATACCCACCTGAACATCTAAATACGTTCAAACTCTCTGGCTTTCCTCCACATCAGCTTGAATTGAAAGTGGGAGCAACAATTATGCTGTTAAGAAACGTAAATGTGGCAAGCGGTTTATGCAATGGTACACGGATGATAGTGATACATCTGATGTCAAAGCTTATTGAAGCACAGATTATTACTGGTACAAGAGTTGGCGAGAAGGTTTTTATACACAAAGTCACTTTAGTACATAAAGATCCCAACCTTCCTTTCATATTCAAAAGAACCCAATTCCCAATAAAACTTTGCTACGCCATGACGATCAACAAAAGCCAAGGACAATCCCTAAACAAGATTGGTGTATATCTACCGGAACCAATCTTTGGCCACGGGCAACTGTATGTGGCTCTGTCTAAAGCAACTTCTCCGTACGGTCTGAAAATTCTTATGAAACAACCAGAGAATGAGGCAACAAAGGTTACGAAAAACATAGTTTACAAAGACTTTCTCAAAAGAATACAACCCAACCAACTTTAAATATGACTGTTTGCTTTATATGTATATACTTTATATATCTATAATTTTTGCTTTTGCTATCTTTTGCTTTGATAAACGTATGATAACAATGATTAGATATAGGTAAATTTACTATAGAGGGTTACTATTTAAGTTCTTTTACCATGTTATTATTTGAATGGTGTATGTCTGCATCGTTATTACTTTTCAGTTTTCCTTTATAACTGAATTTGTTTTTTTTATCTCTTACCAGTTAAATGGAGGACACTACAGTTGCTGAGCTACAAGCCACACCTCATCACAAAACACTCACAGCTACTAGTACAATGCAAGAGACAACAAATGCTACACTTGGTGAGCTAGAATCCACACCTGATGCCAAAACACTTGCAACTACCAGTACAATGCAAGAGGCAACAATTGCTGAGCTACGGCCCACATCTTATGACAAAATACTTAAAGCTAGGGTTTACAGAAAATGGGTTGCAGTAAGTTACCAAAAAAATGGAAAAAAAAAAAAACTGAAACTGGATTCTGCTGCATCTTGATAGATCGAGAGGTATGTAACAGCTCATGTACTATAAACAAAACATATTAAATATTGATTTTCGTATAACATTATATGAATATGAACAGGGGAATGCGATATAAGGCAATATGAATGTCAGAGATATTGACTACTTCAACCCAAAAATCAATGTAGGATCAGTATACAAAATTTCCGAATTCATGTGTGAACCTATCAATACTTACCAACAAACCATCGATAACAAAACAAGCATAAGATTTGGAAAAATCACAAAGTTTGAACCTATAACAACAACAGACATTCCACACCACTACTTTAGCTTTGTTTCGTACAACCAGTTTCAATCCAGGGTCCCTAGAGAAGATGGATCAGGGAAAATGTAGTACCCGATACTCACAGGTCATGTTTTAGTTCTTAACTTTTTTAAATATAACAAAATATTAAAATTCTAATACTTATATACTTACAGATTACATTGGATGTCTAGGTTCAGTTAGCGAGCTAAAAAGAAAATGAGGTGCCAACCAAGATCAAACTATCTACAGGAAAATGGATATACAAAATTTAAAGTACGTACACTTATACCAAACACTTCTATTACAAAAAAATAGTTTCCACCCTTTCTCATCTCTCTAATGACTTACTTATGTTGGCAGCGGTAATGTTGTGGAGTTCACAATGTGGGATGAGATGGCCAAAAAGTTTGGAGAGGCGAGGTTTGAGACAATGGAGCAGCCAGTTATAATTGCAGTCAACTCTTGCCGTGTATCAAAATACAGAGGTATTACATTGATACTTTAAATTAACTTTGTATACAAATAGAAAATTCTTATGACATTGTCAAATACTGTTTTGCCAGATTACCAGTTAACTGCGACATCTGCAACATATTATTACTTAAACCTGCAGATACCAGAGGTTGATCAATCAAAAGCACAGTAAGAACCTTGAAACCTAAAATTGAGAATCACGGCATATCTGCATCAAAATTTATAAAAATAGATTAATTCTAACTTTTGTATATGAAACAGGTATATAGCAAGGCAGGCTGTTACTCCACCGTTATGGATTTGCAAGACCCCATACGAAGATATTGAAAAAGAAAAATTCCGCAACAGATTTCCATTAAAGACACTTTTAAAACAAAGTCCGCAGACCTACACGGTAAATGTTGTATAACGCATAACCAAATACATTAAGAGCACGCACAAAAGTTAACAACAAACTTTGGTAGAAAATTTTATGCATACCTAATCATTTGCACAAACATTTGCAGGGAGTAAAAAGTGAAAGAATATAATGGAATCTACCGTTGTCTCAACTATGGAAGACAACCACAACCATGCTGCAGGTACACCATATTGTAATCCAGGTTTATATCAACTTAGGAAACCAAAAACTAGAAAAATAAAAAATAACAATCCTTTTAATTCCTGAATAATACACAGGTATAATTTCAAAGGGTTCATCACAGATCCATCTGCAACAGCTGCAATCACTTTCTTTACCCCCGCAGCAGATGATGTCACAGGATATTCATGTTCAGAATTAATTGCAAAGCACAAAGCAGCAGACCCACAGGAAATACCAGCCGAGATATTTGCAATCGAAGGCCAAAAAAATGTTTTCCAGATCCATTTCAACCCAAAAAGTAGAACAACAGATTTCATCCTAGATCAGGTTTTCAACAACAAAAAACGAGATGAAGGAACAAGTGCATCAATAGAAACAAACCCAGGTAACACCATTTTACTTAATAGTTGCTCTTATTTAAAGATAAGATTTGCATATGAAACTATTAACGGTTTGTTTATAAAAACTAGGAACACCACCAGCAACTCTCGCAATAACAAACCAAGAGGATCCACAAGAAAAGGCAGATGAAGTGAGTAGGACTAAAACAGTGAAGAGACCATTGTTTCAAGATGAACCAACAGATCCAAAGAAGCAAAAAAGTAAGTGGCGCAAATTTACTTAACATAAACGATCAGTTTTATTGAATAAAATATCTTACAATCAACTGACATAGGGTTACACAAACATTACAACTGTAAAATCCCAAAAATTAAAACAATCCGAAATGACAAAAATGCCCTCAAATTTGAATTTTAAGAACCTATGAAAATTATGTAAGTAACATTAATTGTACTTAACCTAAGATGATTTATGACTTAAGTTATTTAATGAATTACATTACCAAATAAAAACTTTACATTATACATTTAAAATGTACAAAATAAAAATCCCCTACATTTATCTAAGCTAGGCGACTTCATATGTGTACCACCTCAAAAATTTCGGCTAAGTATATATAAAAAAAAAAAAAAAAAAAAAAAAAAAAAAAAAAAAAAAAAAGAAAGAAAAAAGATAAGAACCTATTAATGTTGATTGATAATCATTCCTTAAATTTTGGTCATTACCCATTTAACCACACCACTAAAACACGGTTTCTCCCTTTATCCCTAAACACCGAAAATTTCATAAACCCTAGTTCCTCTCTCATAAAAAAATTCGGCTGCCATCTCTTGTGTACTCTCTTGTTCGATCCATAGCATCAACCAAAGGAAGTTTTGGTGATCTTGATTTTGTTCTTGTCATAAGGTAACCTTTTTCTCTTCATGATTAATCAATTCGAATTATTCATGAACCCTAATCGACCCATGCTTCCTTGTTTTTGTTTTCTTTCGTGTGTACCACAAGAAGGAAGGAAGGAGAATCGTGGTGATTTGATCTTTGGTGTGTTTGTTCTTCATTTGGTCATCGAGGGTATTGTATCATCCTCCTTGTAATTCTTGTTTTTGTTTCCTTGATGTTATGGTCATTAAAATGCATATGATGATTAAAAGATGCTACATAAAATAATTGATACAAGATTCACATAAAATTATAAGTTATGTACATAAAATAATGAAAACCCTAATGTGTTTAATTCGACTTATGAATATGGATCTGAATTTAATTAATATGAATATGTTAAAAACCTTGTAATGATCAACCTATATGTGTTTTGGTACCTTATATGAATGGTTGGTGTCAGTGGATGAGTTTTTGGAATAAGCTACACATGAAATATTGAAACAGTTTATGTCCAGGAATTTTAGTCGACTTGTTTTGATGGTATAAAAATAATGGTAACATGTTTTTAGGTGGTTTTTGAGTCTATAAATAAGGTCAGGAAAATAGCTTTCTAGGAAAATTAATCTTGTAATTTTTAGAGGTCGGGAAGGCTACTTTTTGATTTTTGGAAAATTAAGTATCAATCAGAATTCGTATGTCTGAAAAATCCGTCCGTGTTTTTGAATTTTAATTTGTAAACCGTGTCGAATTAGAAGATGCCCTTTGAACTTAGTAATATTTAATATGTTAGGTAATTACTGGAATTTTTATAGATTTTTATAAATTTTTATGAAGGGGTAAAGAATTACAAACGTTTCGTATGTTAAAACTGATTAGAAATCTGGACGAGTTGGCTTAAGTGATTTTTAGACTATAGTTATGCTACTTAATAAAATCTGGAAAAATTACATAAAATACTTAAGACATTTTGGAACGTGTGTGAATTTTAATAGATTTTATTTCTAAGTATTAATGTGATTCATAAATTATTGGAAACGTGTTAAATTCGTATGTGTAAAAGACTGTTACGGTTTAAAAAGATTAAAATGGTGTTGAGTGTTTATTTTCTAAACTAAAGGGTCTAAAGTGTTATTCTTTTAAATTAAGGGACCTAAATTATGAAAAACCTGTAACTTTATAGTAATTACATTTTACACCCTAACTTCATAAGAATTGCATACTAGTCCCTAAACTTGTTATAACTGCATAATAAACCCTAAAGTTATGGAAACTACATTATGAACCCTAAACTTATGTAAATGCCATTATGGACCTTAAACTACTAATATGGTCATCTTTAATACTTAAATTGATTAAATGATAAACTTGAAATGTTTATAACTAATATTTACTAAATATGGAAACTTGCTATTTTTGGAAAATTACTAATTATGGAAACCTGCTAATTATGGAAAGTTACCTAAAATGAAAAGAAAACTAAAATGAAACCTATACGACTATGAGACTATGAACTTATAAGAAAACTTATGATTATGTAGATCGGGTGAAGAAGGAGTGACCTTCTGCTTCTTTTGATTTCATTTGCTTTCGTTGTGTGCTGTGTTAAGGTACAGATATTCTTTCCCTTCTTAGTAGGGATATTTTCTTTCGATCTTAAGCCATTACTATGTTTCCCTTAGTTGGTTCGTGACACTCATTGTATGTTTGTCATTCCTATGATCCTCTCTGACATTTATTTTAAATGTCTCTGCTATGCTATGTTTATTGGTTTGCCATGCTTACTTGAGTTACTTTCTGTTTCTCTTGCCATGTTAGATTTTGATTATGTATGATATGATATTCCGTGCCTGAGCTTAACTAGTTCTAGAGGTACTAGGACCATGTCTTTGATGGCACCTTAGGCATGACACTCCCGTAGAGGTGTGATAGATCTACGGCGTTCCCCCTCCCCTTATGTATATGTATTTATCGCGATTTCACTATTGGCCAACCTTTTATGTGTGCTTAGTCTAGAGCTGACACACATACTTATGTTAGGGAGCGTATGGATGCATCCTAGGTTTTATGAATATGTATTATGGTGACCAGGTGGTGTGTGCCTTGCACTCCTTCTCACACTATTATTAATACTTAGAGGTCTCCCCTCTTCGTATACTTATATGTGCTCTAGATTTGATTTGACGGATTATGTATGGAGTTCTTATGGCACATCTTTACATGAACCCTCCTTTGCTTTCATTTCATTTCTGATTCGTTTGCTATTCAGTTCTCATGCACTCTTAATTTTGATTTCGTTATCTTTCATGTTTATGCTATTCGTTTCGTATTCTTATTCCTTCGTTGCTTATGCTTATTTTACCATTATGTTATGCTTTGTATATATCTGTTCACTGGGCTTTTTAAGCTCAGCCGCATTTCTTTTCCTGCGGCAGGTTTTAGTTGCTGGGTTATGAGTGGAGAGTATCTTTGACTTAGAAGCCATTCTGGATTAGAGATGACTAGAAGAGATGATATTTAGACTTAGTAATTATTGTAATTCATTTGTAACCCTTGTAGTTTCAGATTTTCTCTTTGTAACCTTTGAAATTCATTTTGTATTATTTAGTCATATGCTTTTGTTTGCTTTGATATGTCACCATAACGTGATACTTCTATCCTTATCAGGTTGGGGTGTTACAATTATGGTATCAGAGAGACAGGCTGCGACTTGTAATGCATTTACCCTTTACCTGTGAAATTTGGACCACTAAGTTTCCACTGTAGGCACTCATAAGACAACCTTTGAGAAGTTGCTTTAGGATCTCCCCATAGGAACATAAGTTATAACCGGTGAGGAATGGGTAGGCTAGGACATCTATGTAAGTAGCATTGCTTCCGCATCACTCTGATTCATGCCTATGCCTTTAGATATGCCTTGTAAGAACATTTGTTTCAGAAGCAAGATAGTTTTGCAACTTGAGCTTAGTAACCAAGTAAGATTGGAATGCCTTAAGAACCGCATGGATACCTTACACCATTTAGGTTTCACTTCCTGATTCTGACCTCCATCTCCGATTTGTTTGATAAACAGTTTGATACCTTCCGACCATTTCGAAGGTCATTCAACTGTCATGTGTTTGACACATTCTGTGAATTCATTACTTATGCTGGATATAGAATGTATCATCTGATACTACTTGAATCTGCATAATCCATTGCTAACCCTATGAGAACTCTGGTAATTATTAACCACGGATATAGGAAGATTTGTTCCCTCCCTTAGAATGACCTGTGAGGATATTAAGTAGACATTAGGCTTCTCGTTTGACGCGATCTCTTCCTTCGTATTTTGATCCTGACGTTTGCTTTGTCTTCCTTGTTCGTTTTGATCCCTAAGTTCGGGTTCGTCTGAGCAGAAGAAGTTGTGGGACCAGGTTCCATCTCCTCCATGTGTTGACTATGAGAAGTGTCATCTGGGTGACCGTGTTATAAGACGTTGGATGCCGGTTTCAGTTGTAGTGTGAGTGGACGTCGGACGAAAGAGTGTCCGAAGGTGAATGGTAACAACCGTAAGAATGAGAATGATTGACAGCAATCTACCGAGGGTCGAGTGTTCGCTCTGACCAGGGACCAGGCTGCTGACAAATCAAGTACCATTTCGGTTATTCCTTACTTATGCGATCGTGCTGCGTGGTTTGATTTTGATGCGAGAACGACATATCCTGTGGTGTCTCTTGCTTTTACTAAGCACATTAAGTTCCCCTCTGCATTATTAAATTGTTACTCCTAATTCTATCCCTATGAGAATCTAGTGACTATCCATTACGAGTGTAGATTATCGTGTTCGGTTGAGAATGGTTGAAGATCAATTTCATTCTGCTAATAGATTTCTTTGGGAAAGTTCGATTCATTTTCCTTCTGGTCATTGTTGACTGAGCATTGAGATGCTAACAATAGTTATGATTTTGTCATCTCTGACGACTTATGAAACTCAAACTCCGCGCCCAGGTTTCTAACCTGGCACACTATTGTGATCACCTTTGCTTTGAAATTTCGTTTATTAATCCCTCGCGTTTGTGAAGATATTTCGTTTGATGTAACTCGCTCGAGAGTTTTCGATGCTGAATTTCGCGATGTATTCCTTGATGGACTACCAAGATTTCCTCTCGAATGTAATTGTTTTGATCAGTTTATTAGAATATGTTTTATCACGACTTAAGGTAGACTGTGATTGCAATAAAGCACGTGTATATGATGCAAGTATTATGACGTCTGGCTAGTGTGATAATAGTTACATCATATACCTTGAACTTATTGGAGTCATAGGATATCTTGAGGAGTGCCTGAGGTCAGTGTGTTATTGGAATCAGAACGCCATTCATGTGTAAGCGACGTTTTGCCTATTTCCGAAATCCCTTACGAACGACATACGTTGAATGAAGAGTATTGAAGGACCTACTTCGAGGAAGTGGTTTATCCGTCTGTGTGCGTCTCTGTGTTGTGTTTCAGTTTGGTTATGAAGAAGAATGATGGTGGTATGAGGTTGTTCATGGAATTCGGGAATCTTAGTAGTATGGTGATTAGGACTGATACCGTTATCGACGACTTATCTAATCAACTTCAGGGTGAAGTTTTCTCTATGATCGATTTGTAATCTGATTATGTCCACTTTCATGTGAAGGAGCAAGATGTTCCTAGCATTGATTTGTATCCGTTATAATCTCTATGAGCATTGTGATGCCAACCGTATTGGCTACTGCTCTGACTATTTCTTGTGAGCTTGATGAATCGTGTATTTCGTGAATGCTTGGACAATTGTCATAGTATGACGATTTAGTATATTCAGGGACGAAAGAGAAACACGGGAATCATCCTTGTATTTTGGTGTTGAAAATTTCTACGTCAGAAGAACTCGATGTGAGTTTCTCGAAGAGTATAATTTGGTAGATATGAAGAATAAGTTGGAGAACTTTTGGAAAGTTAAGAGGGATATTTTCCTACTTGAGAAGAAGGTCAGCTATGTCCTTAGGTTATACAGAAAGATTGCTAGTGATGCATCTATGCAGATAAACCGTGGGAGGCGAACTATCAGACGCACGACTGGAGATTGGTTATGACGGATGTGAAGAAGCTCAGGAGCGAGGTGGTGGAATTATGATCTACGTAGAAGATTTGAATGAAACGGTTATGCTCGAAGCACCCCGTTCTTTTCGCTCTATACATATTAGTTGTACTATTATGTAGAGACTTGTAGCATAAATTATGACGGGATGGTATGACAACGGATGTGAATGCTTTGATGGCGAAGTGTCTAGCATGTCAACAGAAGATTATTCAAACTCCTTGGCACACCTGCAGTGATCGTGTCAGAAAAATCGAGTTTTGTTTCACACTTCCAGAAGAAATGCAGAAGACCTTCAAGACCGGCTCGAGATTTTATGGCGACTACTCACCTTCAGATGGATGGACGGACAGAGCAACTATGTTGAAATTGAAGATGAATGGGACGGAGAGTTTGACAAGTGTATTGGCGTGATTGAGTTTGCCTATGGAGATGTAGAACACCTTTTGGATTGGATTAAGTTGGAGAATTGCTGGTTTAAGGCCCAGGATTGATTACTGTGATTGGTGGATTAGTCATCCCTTTGGAAAAGAAACCGTGAATGGTGGACTATGAAATTTGTATGTTTCGTACGATGCCCCGTTGTGGAGAGTTAAACGTTTTGGGTGTATGAAGAAGATCTGGTTCACGATGCGTTAATCCTTTGAGTTGTTGGTTTCCATACGATTATCCGACCTATTCCGTTATGCTTTCCGATATGTTCCGATCCTCCGCTATGTGCTTAGTTTATCGTCTATATGACTACGTTAGCTCTTTGATGTGTTTTATCCGTATGGTTGTTCGACCTATTTTGTTTTGTTTTCTGATGAGTTTCGATACTCCGATTTATACTCTATTGATCGTCGGTACAAGTATGCTACCCATCTCATTATGCGTTTCAATATAAGTTGATATTTCGAGTTGTACTAGATTGATCATCAGTACAATTTTACTACCTATCTCTTATAAAACTCTTGATACATTTGATGATTCGTCACGTGCTTCATTAACCGGTGGTACGTTCCTTAGTTCGATCAGTAATTGTTTGAAATTGATGAGTTCTTCTATAATGATGCACTAGTTCCCTTTTCGTTAAGAATCTGGACTGAGTTGATAAGGTTTTACTCTTTAGTACCACCTTCGGATTGCTTACAAGCATGAATGTTTCATGTATCTCTGTGTGAGGTTTAAATCGTTATCCGCTGCATTGTGTTTCGTATTCCATGGAACGAATTCGTACGAATTATGAAAGTCTAGGGCTTTTCAAGGATTTTGATCAGAGTGGCGAGGTATCTCATCGCTTGGCGTTACCTTCCCAGATATCTCACGTATACGATGTACTCCATGTGTCACTTCTTCGTGAGTATGATTATCATCCGCTTCATGTTGTGTTTTGCCCATTCGATCAGATTCGGGAAAATCTTTCGTGTAGTAAAGAACCTGAGGCTGTTTTGGAGCATCAGGAAAGAGTCATGAAAACTAAAACAATTCCGTTTGTAAAGATTCTTTGGAAGAACTATCCTGAGAGCGAGGCTACTTGGGAGACCGAAGAATCGATACGATCCAGTTATCCGCAATTTTCTTTTGACTTGGTACGTATTCATTTTGATATTGCTTTCGATTTCGCATTTTCATTTCTACTTCGCATTTAAATTTTTGAGGTCGAAAATTCCTTTTTAAGTGGGGAAGAGTTGTAAAACCCCAAAAATTAAAACAATCCGAAATGACACAAATGCCCTCAAATTTGAATTTTAAGAACCTATGAAAATTATGTAAGTAACATTAATTGTACTTAACCTTAGATGATTTATGACTTAAGTTATTTAATGAATTACATTACTGATGAGGCGAAAAGTGTACCGCTTTTAAGGGGTCATTTAAGCCTTAAATCGTATTTATTTGATCAAATATTGCCCTAAATCGTTTCTTTTGTCATTTTAGGTACTTTTGAGGAGAAATCTGGAAAAGGAGGCATTTTGGACGTTTTTGGAGCATTAAAGTGAAGAAAACGGCAAAGTCTCAAAAATCGGCTAAAAGTTACTCTTGACGGCGTCAAGATTTACTCTAGACGGCGTCATGCCTTGGCAAGAAAAGTTGGATGTGAAATTTACTCATGACGGGCCAGTGAAAATAGCATGTGAATTCTGACGGCGTCACGCTTTAACTTGATCGAGGGCGTCACGGCTTAAATCATAAGGGGACGGCGTCACGTTCATGGTTAGACGGCGTCAAGCCTTGATAAGCCAGAATGGATTTTTGAAGAGCTAAAGAGGGACGGCGTCAAGAAGGTCATCCGGGAACCCTAAAAGCGGCGAGGTGACGGCGTCACACTCCATAAGGTGACGCAGTCAGATCCAAAAATCTATATATAGTTTTCTAATTTTTTGTCATTAGAGGAGGGCTTAGTGTGTGGAATTTTGGGATAAAACCCTAAGACGATTTTAGCTACTTTTTCAGGGCTTTTTGCCTTGAGATCTTCCATGTTTCATTGAAATATAAGTTATCAATTAATCATTCAATATGTCTATTGTTGTTTGATTCTATCTTATTCTTGTCTTTTGTTTAACATGTTAGGCTAAATTTATCTTGTGTTTGCTTAGATCTAATGAAACCTAGCTATTGATTATTGGTTGTTAGTGTGTTATTAGTTGTATTGGATGATTGTTTATCTATGTTAGGCTTAAGAAAACTGGCTAACTTCCTATTCGGTAACTTGCTTGAACGTCTTAAGAAACATGAACCAAATGCGTACTAAAGGTTTTTATGGTTGTATTTAATGCACAAGCGAATTCTAGTGATCCCATGTTAGGAGCTTCCTAGCCGGCTCGACATAGGAGTGAAGTAGGAGCTTGTAGAGTTGGGGAAGTAAGTACGCCACCCCACGAATGGTATTAAGGAATACACCCGTCATCCACGCGACTAATACACACTAATTAACCGGTAAAAGATAGTTAGGGAGTAAGGAAATCTAAGTAAACACATTTCTCTACACATAAGTTTCTCACCACATTTTCATTTTTGTTATTTTATTTTATTTGCATCCGTAGTAATTTTGGGTTAGTTGACTAGCAACTAATTCCGCCCACTCCTTCAAACCCGAGATTTTACTTGCTTTCATAAAATTATAAAAACATAAAAAAGAATCTTCCTCAACCCTTAGACCTAATTAGAGTAGCCTTTCATACCTAACGAACACTATTCCCTGTGGAGAACGATCAATCCCCCGTACTTACCACTACACTATACTACATCGGTCAGGTACACTGCCTGGTGGGGTTGTAAGCCTCTTGAGATCCCTCGAGAGGTAAAACCTGTTGTAAGGTTACAAAACCACGCAATCAAGTTTTTGGCGCCGCTGCCGGGGAATAGTTATTTTTTAGGTTGAATTTTTATTCTATTAGGTCTACTCACTAGATTCCTTTCTAGTGAGATTTTTATTTTATTTTTCTAGGTTTTCTTTAGTCTATCTATTTTCTTCGTGTCTTTGTTCGTAACCATTACCGTCCGACATCATGGAAGATGGTAATATCCTTAACCACAACAACCCACCACCACAACAACCACAACCACCTCCTAGAGCCCGCACTTTAGGAGGATATTCCCTAATTTTGGATGATGACCCCCCTAATCTTAGAATCACTAGGAGCCGAAGCTCGATAAAGACTCTTGCCACACCCTATGCTGAACCCGAAAGGGAAATGCATAAATTAAGGCGACTCTACCAAGCGGCTGAACCATCCACGATCAATTTTGATGATGCCCTCTCCGAGGAAGAATCCAATCATCATTCTACACCTCCTAGCCCTCAACCCAATCACGATATGGAAGTTCCCGAAATCCCAATCCCCAAATGTCTCAAGGACTACTCTTCTCCCACCCCTCGTGGTTTTTCCAATGCTATCGTTTTTCCAAATGAACACACGGATGGGGTCTTGCGTGCAACTGATATTTGGCTGGTCCAAAGTGTATGCAAGTTTCACGGATTGAAAACTGAAGATCCAATCCAACACATCAAGGACTTCCTGAAAATAGTGGATACCCTCCATACGGACGGAGCCACTAGAGATACCTCCCGGTTGCGATTCTTTCCCTTCACCCTTCATGAAAGAGCCGGAGACTGGTATAACCAACTTCCTTCCGAATCCATCTTCACATGGGAACAGCTTATCTCAAAATTCTATGAGAAATTCTTTCCCATAGGAAGAACTTCAAAGTTGAGAGACGAAATCCTCCGCTTCCAAGTTGGACCAGCAGAACCTATTCACAAATCTTGGGTTAGATTCAAGGATCTAATTAGACAGGTCCCTCATCATGGCATTGAACTCTGGCTTCTTGTCCAAATCTTTTATGACAGTGTCTCAAAAAACAACCAATTGGGCATTAATAATTCATCAAAAGGAAAAATAGCCAAACTAAGCGTTGAGGAAGGATGGAATAGAATTGAGGAATACGCGAATGATCAAGACGATACCTGGGATGAACCCGATTCGATCATGAGCGTTTCCAAGATCATGAAAGAGCCTCCTTTTGCTAGCCGGGTGAGTAGATTGAATGATCAGGTATCTTATCTAGACAAGTCGCAACCAACTAAGCGGTTATCAAACCCATACTTGATCTGTGATCAATGTGGCGGCCCGCATGAAGTGGAGGAATGCAAGGATGATACCACCACCGAACAAGCATGCTTGTCAAGCCACGACATCTTCGATGACCCTTCGCTCTTAACTTTCTACCAAAACAATGATTTCACCCCTTGGGGAAATCTTGTGAGAGAAGAGGGAGGAGGAGAATATCCTGACTATAAGGTTAGGAGCACTTTTGAGGATGATCTCGGGCATTTCACGTTTGAAAAGAATCTGCAACTAAATGGTCTTGACGACTTTATCAATAGCCAACAAACCAACGTAAAGGCCAAATTCGCAGAACTCAACGCCACTCTCGACGGCCTTGGCGAGCCGCAAAGAGATCCTTTACTCGCCATCACCACTCGTGCTGGAACAACTACTAAGGATCCACCCTACCCAGCTCAACCATCTAACGCCATGGAACCCAACACCCCTCATGAGGAGAACGATAATGTGAACGACGAAAATCCCGAGCAAACCCCTCCGGTAACTCCATCCCCACCTACTCCTGCCAAACAGCCCCTTAAAGTCCCATACCCATCTCGCCTCAAGAATAAAAAGGTCGAAAGTGATAATAAAAGATTCCTGTCATATTTGAAGAATTCGGTCGTCACCATACCCCTTCTTGATGCATGTTATCATATGCCCAAATATAGTACATACTTCAAGAGGCTGCTCACCAACAGGAAAGGACTCGAGGGTCTTGTAACCTTAGGAGAAGAATGTTCTGTGGTGACCCAACGAGGGCTACCAAAGAAGGTGGACGACCCAGGTAGTTTCACCTTGCCCTGTTTAATTGGATCTCTTTCAGTCAAAAATGCTTTAGCCGACTTAGGAGCAAGCATCAATCTTATGCCGCATTCCCTGTTCCTCAAGCTAGGGTATTCTGGGCTGAAACCAACCCGTATGAGCATCCAACTGGCCGATAGATCAGTCAAATACCCCTTAGGAATATGCGAGAATGTGCTGGTTAAGGTAGGGAAGTTTAAATTTCCAGTTGACTTCGTCATCCTAGAAATGGAAGAAGATGATCTTGTGCCCATCATTCTAGGAAGACCCTTCCTTGCAACTTCTCGTGCTGTTATTGATGTTCATGACGGCAAACTAACCTTACGAGTGGGGGCCGATAGCTTAACCTTCGACATCAAGGACACAATGAATCTTTCTCTCGAAGCAGATAATCAACTGTATTTCATCGAAGAAATCGATGAACTATCCGACGAGATTGATAATTGTGTAGATGAACAGGTGGAAGCTGGTTGGTTGCGAGATGAAGCTTTCTTACCCATCTTAGAGGAAGAGAAGGCTATGGATGTGAATGCAGTCTCCTTCTATCCCAGACAAGAAATCGAACAGCTTGAGCTTCGTAAGCCCGAGAACAAACTTAAACCTTCCATCATCGAGCCACCTGCGGTAGAACTCAAGGAACTCCCAACCAACCTTGAATATGCTTTCCTCCAAGGGAAAGATCAACTTCCGGTAATCATAAGCTCTTCTTTGAAAAGTGAACAAAAGGATAAACTCTTAGGAGTTTTAAAAAAATATAAAGGAGTTATAGCATGGAGTGTAGCCGATATCAAGGGTATTGACTCTACCTTTTGTACGCATAAAATCCTCATGGAGGAGGATTATAAACCCAGCGTGCAACCTCAAAGGCGAGTAAATCCCAACATAAAGGAATTCGTAAAGAAGGAAGTCATTAAGCTCCTAGATGCAGGACTAATTTACCCGATTTCGGACAGTCCATGGGTAAGTCCTGTACAGGTTGTACCAAAAAAGGGAGGAATGACGGTGGTGAAGAACGATAAGGATGAGTTAGTACCTCAACGAACAGTAACTGGATGGCGTGTGTGCATCGATTATAGGAAGTTGAATGATGCAACCCGAAAAGATCATTTCCCTCTCCCATTTATCGACCAAATGTTGGAAAGGTTAGCAGGGCATGAGTACTACTGCTTCCTAGATGGGTTCTCAGGGTATTTCCAAATCCCTATCGCTCCTGAGGACCAAGAAAAGACCACGTTTACATGCCCGTATGGCACCTTCGCCTACAAGCGAATGCCCTTTGGACTATGTAACGCCCCCGCCACTTTCCAGCGCTGCATGACGGCAATCTTCCATGAGTTAATGGAAGACAGCATGGAGGTCTTTATGGATGATTTTTCAGTCTTTGGGAACTCTTTTGATCGCTGTCTTGCTAACCTTGAGAAAATGCTCAAACGTTGTGAGGAGACCAACTTGGTACTAAACTGGGAAAAGTGCCACTTTATGGTAAAAGAAGGGATTGTGCTGGGGCACAAAATTTCAGGAAGTGGAATCGAAGTAGACCGGGCAAAAATTGAAGCTATATCCAAACTTCCCTATCCAACAACTGTCAAGGCAATCCGTAGTTTTTTGGGTCATGCTGGCTTCTATAGGAGATTCATTAAGGATTTCTCAAAGGTAGCTAAACCAATGACTCAGTTACTCATGAAGGATGCCCCGTTCGACTTCTCTCAAGAGTGCAAGGACGCATTCGATCTATTGAAGCAGGAACTTACCCAAGCTCCAATTATGGTTACCCCTAACTGGGAGTTACCCTTTGAAATCATGTGCGATGCTAGTGATTATGCTGTTGGAGCAGTATTAGGCCAAAGGCTTAACAAACACTTTCAGCCAATATACTACGCTAGCAAAACCATGAATCCTGCTCAAGAAAACTACACTACCACTGAAAAGGAATTACTAGCCGTGGTATTCGCTTTTGATAAATTTCGCCAGTATCTTGTCCTTTCTAAAACGGTTGTTTTTACGGATCATTCAGCTATTCGATATCTTTTCGCTAAACAGGATGCTAAACCACGGTTACTTCGTTGGATCCTACTATTGCAAGAGTTCGATGTTGAAATTCGTGATAAGAAAGGAGCAGAGAATCTTGCGGCTGATCATCTCTCTCTCTCGAAAACCCCAGCCTCGCTGAATCTGACAAGAGTGAGATTCGGGAAACATTTCCTGAAGAGCAACTCATGTTAATAAATGATTCTGAACCTTGGTATGCGGATTATGCTAACTACCTGGCAAGTAGAGTCATCCCTGAGCATATGAGCAGGCATGAAAAAAGGAGGTTCTTTAATCAATTAAAGTACTACTTTTGGGATGAACCCTTCTTATTTCGAAGATGTCCAGATCAGGTAATCAGGCGTTGTGTTTCGGAAAGAGAGGCTATCAGAATTATGAAAGAGTGTCATGCAGGTCCGTCTGGAGGACATCACGGAATAAGCACTACTGCACGAAAGGTCTTCGACGCGGGATTCTATTGGCCTACAATATTTCGTGATGTGAAGGGAATGATACAAACTTGTGACGCATGTCAAAGAGCTGGGAATATCTCTAGGAGGGATGAAGCCCCACAGAATTATATACAAGTTTGTGAGGTTTTTGATGTCTGGGGAATTGATTTCATGGGACCATTCCCATCTTCTGGAGGGAATGAATACATCTTGGTGGCCATTGATTATGTTTCGAAATGGGTGGAAGCACAAGCCCTTAGGACTAACGACGCTAGGGTAGTCATTCATTTCTTAAAGAAATTGTTCGCTAGGTTCGGAATTCCGAAGGCTCTTATTAGTGACAGGGGAACCCATTTTTGCAATTCACAAATGGAGAAAGTCATGAAAAGATATGGAGTCTCTCACCGATTCTCCACCGCTTACCATCCTCAAACAAACGGTCAAGTCGAGAACACTAATAGAGCCATAAAGAGAATTTTAGAGAAAACGGTTAATCAAAACAGAAAAGATTGGTCTTTTAAGCTCGACGAGGCTTTGTGGGCATTTCGAACCGCCTATAAGACACCAATCGGGACAACCCCGTTTCGTATGGTATATGGCAAGGCATGCCACCTTCCAGTAGAACTGGAACACAAAGCATATTGGGCACTTAAGGCTTGTAATTTGGATTATACAGTTGCGGGAACAAATAGATTCTTACAGCTCCAAGAGCTTGATGAATTGAGATTAGAGGCTTATGAATCTTCCATCACATACAAAGAGAGGGCGAAAAGATGGCATGACCAACGGATTAAGAGACCCAAGGAGTTTTCAGAAGGAGACAAGGTCTTATTATATAATTCTCGCTTAAGGCTATTTCCTGGGAAACTTAAATCTAGATGGTATGGACCTTTTACCGTAAGGAGCTCCTCTAAAACCGGAGCCGTTGTATTAATTGACGACGAGGATAGAGAATTCACTGTGAATATTCAACGAGTCAAGCATTATCAAGAGAATGGTAATGAAATGATCAATGAGGAAGACATAACTTTCGATGAAGAAGTCACGTAATGTACGTGACTTTGAGTCTAGCTACAAGACTCGTTAATAAAGAAAAGCGCTTCTTGGGAGGCAACCCAAGCTTTATTTTATTTATTTGCTTTGTGTGTTTATTTGTTTGTTTGTTTGTTTTTATTTGTTTCCGTATGTGTGTTTAATTTTTATTATTATTGATTCATGTTAAAAACTAATTTGTGAAAATGCTTTATGTTGTTTTTAACTTCGTCTTAACTACATATAAAGGTATTTTGCAAAAGATAAGTGTAAGGGAAATCTAAATCGGTTTATTAGAACACAAATTAACATGAATCATAATGATAATAAATTAGCATACATATTCGTATTTGTTTGAGTCAAATGCTTGTATCGAGTCATAATGATGTTTTGCAGGATTTCCAGGAAGTAAGGTAAAAGTTTTTTCAGAAATTTTCCGGAAACTTAAAACGAAAATTTTTGTCAGGTCATTTCTGACGGCGTCAGGGGTTATAACCTGACGGCGTCAGATTTAATTTCCAGAAATTTTTGAAAGTTTTGTTTTCATAAAAAGTTTTTATTAAATCTCCAACTTATAATCTCCAGGAATCTGCAAAATTATCATTCCACAAGCATTATATCCTTATATATAGATTTTTTCCCGCCGATGTTATGCAGGTTTTCGTGTTTGTTTTCTCAGGTTTAACAGGTTATTTTGGACAAGGAGATGTTTATGGAATCAAGCTTATGGCGATGCATTAGTCATGGAGCTTCAACATTCTCTTTGGAGGAAGATTTAACCGTGTAATTTCATTATCCACCGAGCGAATCAGGGGAGTATTTGATTTCATTCTTTTACTTTTTGCTTTTACATCTTATTATTTGAACATTGGGGACAATGTTCATCTTAAGTGTAAGGGGGGGGGGTAAAAGTACGATTTTAGAGAATACAATTGCGCTTGATTTTTGTTTGTTTGATGGTAGATGTGTAATAAAACTGAGAGAAATACTTGTTAAGGCAATTTTAGTGCCAAATTTAAAATTTTTTACAACATATAGGAGTGAAACTTTGATCTTAATGAGCGTCTCACGGATAGGAGTTATATGACTAGCACAAAAACCGTACCACTAAAAAAATTTTCCACCCCCAAATATGTGAGGTTCACCCCTAGAATTGGTAGGAAAAGCATTTATGCTATGATGTGTGTACCGGTAGCACCTAGATTCTAGAACTTGCGTTAGGACCATTCCGAGGCCACAAGTGAGACTACATTCGTGTAGTTAGATTTACTACATGATAAGAGGCATTAGGATTAACCCATTGTTTTACACCTGTGTTTTTGTTATAATTACTTTGGCTACATTGGTCAAGTAATTCTCCCACACCCTTTGCGTTGTACTCATTTTTAGTACACGATACCCCTAGTACACCCCTCAGAGCCTATCTTTTCGTTTCGACCTTTAAGCATTTTACTTAAAGGAAGGATTTGTTACACCCCACTAAAATGTACACCCAAATCGCCTTAGCCTACCTTGTATGCACTCATTTTTAGTGCATTATTGTGACAACATTTGTTTAAACCCAAGTTAATTATCTAGTTGATTACATGGTTGCTAAGTCGAGTCATATCCTTGTACATATTGTTTTGGGACGATTGGGACTCATGGGTAAAGTACTAGTGTAATGGAGTAATGGGGAAGAACATCATTTATTACCCCCATATGTGCTAAATATTTTAAAAGTACTCCAAGTTTTTCAATTATCTTAATTCGAGTCATTAGATTAGTAATTGTAAAGTTATGTAAAAGTTCAAGTGTAAGGGGAATGCAATGCCCCTATGATGTATTAGTTTGGATGGTAGGGCAAAAGTGTATGCAAAAAAAAAAAAAAAAAAAAAAAAAAAAAAAAAAAAAAAAAATCGAAAAAATCAAGAAAATACAAAAAAATGAGAAAATGAAAAGTAGAAAAAACATACGGACTACCATCCCGTTTCATTTTATGTTTGTTTAATGTTTTTGTTAGCTTAAGATCGAGTCTAGTCTTGGCTTAGCAACATTGTATAGTACATGTAATTGATCAAGATTTTTAACTCGCCACCAGTAAAATATCCTTTATCCAACAAAACCGTGTTTTCCTTTTCCCTACACCTAACGTTATAACCCATTTAAAAGCCCTCTTTGATAGTTTATCTTAGGTGCTTACGCCTAGTGGAGGAGGTTTTCGATCCTTTCCCAAGCCTATGGTAATCTATTTGCTATGACAGGTAGTGAGAGATATTTTCCGTTTTCATTTATGAGATTTATTTTGATGACACTTGAGAGATGTGAGTATCTAAACACTACTTGTGAGGTGCTAGTATGTAATCTCCGTGCTTATTATGATTGAAGTGGAACGATTATTTGTTGTAATTACTTTTATGTTAGCATTAAATGACCCCTAACTTGTATTTTGATTAGAATAAAAGCGCATTTGCTTGAGGACAAGCAAATCTCAAGTGTAAGGGTATTTGATGAGGCGAAAAGTGTACCGCTTTTAAGGGGTCATTTAAGCCTTAAATCGTATTTATTTGATCAAATATTGCCCTAAATCGTTTCTTTTGTCATTTTAGGTACTTTTGAGGAGAAATCTGGAAAAGGAGGCATTTTGGACGTTTTTGGAGCATTAAAGTGAAGAAAACGGCAAAGTCTCAAAAATCGGCTAAAAGTTACTCTTGACGGCGTCAAGATTTACTCTAGACGGCGTCATGCCTTGGCAAGAAAAGTTGGATGTGAAATTTACTCATGACGGGCCAGTGAAAATAGCATGTGAATTCTGACGGCGTCACGCTTTAACTTGATCGAGGGCGTCACGGCTTAAATCATAAGGGGACGGCGTCACGTTCATGGTTAGACGGCGTCAAGCCTTGATAAGCCAGAATGGATTTTTGAAGAGCTAAAGAGGGACGGCGTCAAGAAGGTCATCCGGGAACCCTAAAAGCGGCGAGGTGACGGCGTCACACTCCATAAGGTGACGCCGTCAGATCCAAAAATCTATATATAGTTTTCTAATTTTTTGTCATTAGAGGAGGGCTTAGTGTGTGGAATTTTGGGATAAAACCCTAAGACGATTTTAGCTACTTTTTCAGGGCTTTTTGCCTTGAGATCTTCCATGTTTCATTGAAAGATAAGTTATCAATTAATCATTCAATATGTCTATGTGTTGTTTGATTCTATCTTATTCTTGTCTTTTGTTTAACATGTTAGGCTAAATTTATCTTGTGTTTGCTTAGATCTAATGAAACCTAGCTATTGATTATTGGTTGTTAGTGTGTTATTAGTTGTATTGGATGATTGTTTATCTATGTTAGGCTTAAGAAAACTGGCTAACTTCCTATTCGGTAACTTGCTTGAACGTCTTAAGAAACATGAACCAAATGCGTACTAAAGGTTTTTATGGTTGTATTTAATGCACAAGCGAATTCTAGTGATCCCATGTTAGGAGCTTCCTAGCCGGCTCGACATAGGAGTGAAGTAGGAGCTTGTAGAGTTGGGGAAGTAAGTACGCCACCCCACGAATGGTATTAAGGAATACACCCGTCATCCACGCGACTAATACACACTAATTAACCGGTAAAAGATAGTTAGGGAGTAAGGAAATCTAAGTAAACACATTTCTCTACACATAAGTTTCTCACCACATTTTCATTTTTGTTATTTTATTTTATTTGCATCCGTAGTAATTTTGGGTTAGTTGACTAGCAACTAATTCCGCCCACTCCTTCAAACCCGAGATTTTACTTGCTTTC
Organism: Artemisia tridentata subsp. tridentata; assembly: GCA_021014915.2. NCBI lineage: Eukaryota > Viridiplantae > Streptophyta > Magnoliopsida > Asterales > Asteraceae > Artemisia > Artemisia tridentata. The sequence continues at coordinate 134,430,789 of CP139501.1, forward strand.
ATAAAATTATAAAAACATAAAAAAGAATCTTCCTCAACCCTTAGACCTAATTAGAGTAGCCTTTCATACCTAACGAACACTATTCCCTGTGGAGAACGATCAATCCCCCGTACTTACCACTACACTATACTACATCGGTCAGGTACACTGCCTGGTGGGGTTGTAAGCCTCTTGAGATCCCTCGAGAGGTAAAACCTGTTGTAAGGTTACAAAACCACGCAATCAATTACCAAATAAAAACTTTACATTATACATTTAAAATGTACAAAATAAAAATCCCCTACATTTATCTAAGCTAGGCGACTTCATATGTGTACCACCTCAAAAATTTCGGCTAAGTATAAAAAATAAAAAAAAAAGAGATAAGAACCTATTAATGTTGATTGATAATCATTCTTTAAATTTTGGTCATTCCCCATTTAACCACACCACTAAAACACGGTTTCTCCCTTTATCCCTAAACACCGAAAATTTCATAAACCCTAGTTCCTCTCTCATAAAAAAATTCGGCTGCCATCTCTTGTGTACTCTCTTGTTCGATCCATAGCAGCAACCAAAGGAAGTTTTGGTGATCTTGATTTTGTTCTTGTCATAAGGTAACCTTATTCGCTTCATGATTAATCAATTCGAATTATTCATGAACCCTAATCGACCCATGCTTCCTTGTTATTGTTTTCTGCCGTGCGTACCACAAGAAGGAAGGAAGGAGAATCGTGGTGATTTGATCTTTGGTGTGTTTATTCTTCGTTTGGTCATCGAGGGTATTGTATCATCCTCCTTGTAATTCTTGTTTTTGTTTCCTTGATGTTATGGTCATTAAAATGCATATGATGATTAAAAGATGCTACATAAAATAATTGATACAAGATTCACATAAAATTATAAGTTATGTACATAAAATAATGAAAACCCTAATGTGTTTAATTCGACTTATGAATATGGATCTGAATTTAATTAATATGAATATGTTAAAAACCTTGTAATGATCAACCTATATGTGTTTTGGTACCTTATATGAATGGTTGGTGTCACTCCTTCTTCACCCGATCTACATAATCATAAGTTTTCTTATAAGTTCATAGTCTCATAGTCGTATAGGTTTCATTTTAGTTTTCTTTTCATTTTAGGTAACTTTCCATAATTAGCAGGTTTCCATAATTAGTAATTTTCCAAAAATAGCAAGTTTCCATATTTAGTAAATATTAGTTATAAACATTTCAAGTTTATCATTAAATCAATTTAAGTATTAAATATGACCATATTTGTAGTTTAAGGTCCATAATGTCATTTACATAAGTTTAGGGTTCATAATGTAGTTTCCATAACTTTAGGGTTTATTATGCAGTTATAACAAGTTTAGGGACTAGTATGCAATTCTTATGAAGTTAGGGTGTAAAATGTAATTACTATAAAGTTACAGGTTTTTCATAATTTAGGTCCCTTAATTTAAAAGAATAACACTTTAGACCCTTTAGTTTAGAAAATAAACACTCAACACCATTTTAATCTTTTTAAACCGTAACAGTCTTTTACACATACGAATTTAACACGTTTCCAATAATTTATGAATCACATTAATACTTAGAAATAAAATCTATTAAAATTCACACACGTTCCAAAATATCTTAAGTATTTTATGTAATTTTTCCAGATTTTATTAAGTAGCATAACTATAGTCTAAAAATCACTTAAGCCAACTCGTCCAGATTTCTAATCAGTTTTAACATACGAAACGTTTGTAATTCTTTACCCCTTCAGAAAAATTTATAAAAATCTATAAAAATTTCAGTAATTACCTAACATATTAAATATTACTAAGTTCAAAGGGCATCTTCTAATTCGACACGGTTTACAAATTAAAATTCAAAAACACGGACGGATTTTTCAGACATACGAATTCCGATTGACACTTAATTTTCCAAAAATCAAAAAGTAGCCTTCCCGACCTCTAAAAATTACGAGATTAATTTTCCTAGAAAGCTATTTTTCTGACCTTATTTCTAGACTCAAAAACCACCTAAAAACACGTTACCATTATTTTTATACCATCAAAACAAGTCGCCTAAAATTCCTGGACATAAACTGTTTTTTGTCATTCCTATGATCCTCTCTGACATTTATTTTAAATGTCTCTGCTATGCTATGTTTATTGGTTTGGCATGCTTACTTGAGTTACTTTCTGTTTCTCTTGCCATGTTAAATTTTGATTATGTATGATATGATATTCCGTGCCTGAGCTTAACTAGTTCTAGAGGTACTAGGACCATGTCTTTGATGGCACCTTAGGCATGACACTCCCGTAGAGGTGTGATAGATCTACGGCGTTCCCCCTCCCCTTATCTATATGTATTTATCGCGATTTCACTATTAGCCAACCTTTTATGTGTGCTTAGTCTAGAGCTGACACACATACTTATGTTCGGGAGCGTATGGATGCATCATAGGTTTTATGAATATGTATTATGGTGACCAGGTGGTGTGTGCCTTGCACTCCTTCTCACACTATTATTAATACTTAGAGGTCTCCCCTCTTCGTATACTTATATGTGCTCTAGATTTGATTTGACGGATTATGTATGGAGTTCTTATGGCACATCTTTACATGAACCCTCCTTTGCTTTCATTTCATTTCTGATTCGTTTGCTATTCAGTTCTCATGCACTCTTAATTTTGATTTCGGTATCTTTCATGTTTATGCTATTCGTTTCGTATTCTTATTCCTTCGTTGCTTATGCTTATTTTACCATTATGTTATGCTTTGTATATATCTGTTCACTGGGCTTTTTAAGCTCAGCCGCATTTCTTTTCCTGCGGCAGGTTTTAGTTGGAAGCTGGGTTATGAGTGGAGAGTATCTTTGACTTAGAAGCCATTCTGGATTAAAGATGACTAGAAGAGATGATATTTAGACTTAGTAATTATTGTAATTCATTTGTAACCCTTGTAGTTTCAGATTTTCTCTTTGTAACATTTGAAATTCATTTTGTATTATTTAGTCATATGCTTTTGTTTGCTTTGATATGTCACCATAACGTGATACTTCTACCCTTATCGGGTTGGGGTGTTACAACAACAACACTCATAATAAAATTAAACACACATACATAATTGCAAATGCAAACACCAACATAAATCAAACATCATAACCAACAACAGTTTTCTTCGAGTGTAGGCACACACTTAGAAATCCATCACGCCCTTAAGCTTCTGAATAAACACTTCCTTATTACGAGCATTTAGCTCCAGTTCAGCTGCCATTATGCGCATCTGCATAACCTTTTGGTCATCTTTTTCCTGGACCTCTCTTAGATACTCTGCCATTTTCTGGGCATAGGTATTCCCAACAGTCTTTAGCTCTTGAATAAAACTAAGCCTTTCACGGGTGACACCAAGCAGTCTTCCACAAAGCGCACTCATCTGTTGTGCCATTTGAATGTCTTCACCTACAGATTGACGGAAATACAGAACTAACATCTTAGACCAATTGTTACAATTAGCCTCAGCTCTAAGCTGATCACACTTAGGACGCCTTGACATTGTGTTTTGTTACTTCTTTATCACAAGTTAAAAAATGAATTATGAAAATAAATGTACACCTAAACTGTCTTAAATAGGGAAACCAAACCCAAAAAGGAATTCACATAGTTATCTTTTGCACACATAAAAACAAACTGCCCACATGTATAAGCCATAATTTAATATTGAATAAACCATTGGTTGATTTGCATCAAAACAAAATACACAAATGCACTACTATTTTGTATATTTCCTTTGGATTCATTTTCAACGTACCTAATTTTTTTACACAATCCATAATTGGATATTACTGTTTTACGGGTTCAGTTTGGATTCACTTTCAAAGTACCTAGATTTTCCTTACATGAATTGCCACTTCATTAGTTTCAAAAGAAAGCACAGATAATCTATTCACAGACTTTATTATTACTTTTATTACATAGAATATCTTACAAATACATATTACACAAACATAAAGACCATCTTTATTAAGCAAACAAGAATCATAGCACATTGTAGGCCAACACTTAGAAATTCATCAACCCCTTAAGCTTCAGAATAAATACATCCTTATCCCGAGCACTCAAGTCCAATTCATCTGTCATTATCTGCATATGCATAGCCTTTTGATCATCTTTCGCTTGAACCTCTCTTAGATGCTCAACCATTTTCTGCACATACATATTCTCGACGATTTCCAACTCCTCAATGAAACGACCCCTTTCAGTAATGACACCAACCAATCTTACACACAACTCATTTATTTGTTGCGCTATTTCAATATCTTCAATTGAAGCTTCACAACAATAGAAAGCTTGACCAATTACTAGAATTGGCATCAGCTCTAAGCTTATCACATTTAGGACACCTTGGCATTGTGTTTTCAAGACAGGTTACTATTATGTTTTCTTAATTATTTTTCACAAATTGAGTACTGCTTTCTAAAAATAAAGTTGAAATTAGGCTTTCTTAAATAGACAAAGCATAACCAAAAAGGAACTGACACACCTATCTTTTGCGCACATAAAAATATATTAGCCAAATATACATAAATAAAAAAGAAGTAAAAAAGATACCCAATCACAGAACATGATTAGATATTGAATAAAACCCTTGGTACAGCATCTCTGGCCAAGATACACCAAATCTTATCTATGCACAAGGATGCATTGTTCTTGCATTATCTCTTTGGCTTATTAGTATCATGCATCAAAAACAATACAACCACTTACAATACTTTTTTTATGCCACCAGTCATTCACCTTCACCATAAATGTTACAATTATATACACAAAGTCCCATAACAAAAAAGGAGCTTTTAGTACAACATCTTTGTATCTATGCACAAGGGTGCACTGTTCTTGCCTTATCTCCTTTGGCTTATTAGCATCATACAACCACTAAAAAAATAAATTGGAGTACAACATCTCTGCCAAAGATGCACAAGAACCTTATTTACACACATTATAGCCATTGAAAGTGCTCACAACTATTCTACTATTAGTTATTTCTGTTGAACCATACTAGCATCCAAAAGAGCCAAAAATTACTAAGTTGTAGCCTTTCAAAGTTGCCAGAAATAATGCACTGTTAACTGTTTCTCTTAAATCATAGAACCATTAAAAGCAAAAAAAAAAAAAAAAAAATTATGGTTAACTCAAGTGTCATCTGTAACTTTTGTATTTCTTGCTTATTAAATACTTTATTATTACTTTTAGTATGCTTAAATAACATCTTATTAGTAACTGATAAGCTTCTTATTTTGACTTATGCAGCAACAGTAGGAACCTCAACAGAAGAGCAGCCAAAACCCAAAAATGTTCAAAAGAAGTAGTCGAAGTGAACTTAAAGTAGTCATACCAGCAACACGCACCAATCTTTTGTTATAGACTATCAGATGTAAATATTAAGACGGTTTACTGCCATTCTAAGATAACAAAAACTGCTTTACCCATGTATACAAGGCAGCTATGATCATGTATAAGTCAAGTAGGAAATTACATGTAACCAGATATTGTGTTTTGTACAATATTTGTGCTGCAGAAGCCCAAATATGTATCAAAACATATCTTCCTTTTGTAAAACATTTGCGCCATAGCAGCACAAATCACTTATGTATGCCAATGTCTGTTTTGTTGATTTGCACAATTTTTATTGCATTTCGAACCTAGAAAAACTAGTAATGATGTTCACTAATAATCATTCTGTGTAACCTTTGTGATTCAAAAAAGTGCATAAATATTTGTTTCTAGGCTTCATATGTGTTTCTACCATGCTAGAATAGTTATAAGCAATGTCTTATTCATAAGAAACCATTTTTTTTATAGAAATCGCACAAAGATAAGCAGCAACATCATCCTTAATTTAAAAAAATACATGAAAATTCAGAAAACTGAAAACCTAAACAACCTTGCTACCAACACACTTAACACCATGAACAGCCAAACCAAAACACCCTAATCCTTCAGGTCCATCAAACCGACATGACGCTACTTTTCAAGCCTCCATTCACGAGCTAAGTTCAAAACAGCACTCAGCCCAGCTAAAATCTCTCGCTCCCTCTGCTGCGTCTCAACCATACAATCTAACCCATCAGTAGCCACATCATCAAAAAGACCAAAAGAATGCACCTCTTGAATCAGCCCATCTCTCTTCTTAATGATTGGTTGAAGATCAGCACATTTCTGTCCAAGATACACGATAAGACCCTCATTTTCTGTCCATTCTTGCACAAAAAGAAACTTCAAACAATGATGAAGCTGATTAGAACCACATGACTGTTTTAGTTCGTCAAGATTTGGTGTTGCAGCCATTGTTCTTTTAAGTTGAGTATGAAAAAAAAAACCCAATGAAACTGAAACTATCTACTTACATTGTTTTATAGCCACAACATAACAAATAGGAAAAAAACCAAAATGTAACAGTACCACAACAAAACAACACACCAAAAATAAATAAATAAATAAATAAATTATAAATAAATAAATAAATAAATAAATAAACAGCCAAAACAGAATGAACCAATACCAGCTAAAACAGCAAACAAGCATAACTGCTCAAAATCACTACATGCAACCAGATTCTCTTCGACCTGCAAGTGGTGATTCTACATAACGGGTGAAAACAGATATACTACCAGGTTGAATTCATCTGAAACACATCTTTGCAACACCAGTAAATGATGCTGATAAAATTATGACCAAACACTCAGTATACTCTATATAAATAACAGTGCACACTTTTTATTACTTTGATCTTCTTTTCAAATTTGGATACAGCCTTGGTATGTGGCTACCATCGTAATAAACACAACGAATCATAATAGGCTATTAAACAAAACAACCTAACGTACATAATAATAGTTATTTTTATTCATAAAACCATAACTGGTTGATTGATAGATAAACCTGAGACATATAGACTGCCGACACAAAATTTGTCCACAGGCTTATACCATAGCAGAAAATACAGACACCTAAATAACAGACACAAAACCATACCACCAAACGCTTTGATCCCTTCACTAGAGCCTAGGAGTTTAACAAAAACTACACATATACAAACGCTATTCGCAACAACCAACACAACAGAGTACTAACACAAAGTTCGCCTAGACCATTGCAAACATACTGATCCAAAAATTACTACAACATTACATTTTAACTGAAATCCTACATACCTGACTACAAACTGTTTACTTAAGAAGTGACATCATAACCTTGGTCTGTGCAGCCCGGCGTCGCTCATAAGCCCTTACCAGCAGGTTCAAATAGCCAATCTCCTTAATGTCTTCTTCCTCTGTGACCCTTAATCCTTCAATAGTACAAACTAACACATCCATTTCCCCAAAACACCCAAACTCCTTCATAATCCTTCGCCTAAAAGCCATACGATTTTCAATCATTGAAATCATGTCTTTGTAATACCTGACTGCATGAGTATTACCTCCCACTCTTGCTTAAGAAACTCCCCCAAGATATCATGCAAGCACTTAGAACCTCCAGCCTTCTTAGAAAGTAGAGTGCACATAGGAAATCGAGATGCCATGATTGAAAGATCAAACAGTGTAACCTGCAATACAAATACGTGTTAACCAATAACAAAATCCACAAATGATTTGCCCCAAATTTTAAGCACACGATTTTTTCACCAAACCCTAATCTATAAGTAACTTTTAGAGATATCTATTTCAGAGAAAAAAAACTGGTGCATACCTACGAAACTTTTAATATATATATATATATATATATATATATATATATATATATATATATATATATATATATATATATATATATATATATATATATATATATATATATATATAACTGGAGGTGTACGATGTCATCAATGATATGGAAGTCCACCTAATCATTAAAGCCAAGTCATCACAATTAAAGCCACCTAAGTTAAAATTCGGATTAATTAAATTTAAAAATTTAGGCTTTACAAGAATCGAACCTGGGTCTATTAGTCCACAAACAAACATGATAACCACTAGACCAACACATTTTTTGGATTATATTTTGGAAAACCAAATTTATAAACCTACGCAACCAATTATTGAAAAGGAATGTATTTATCTCCAAAAATTATATAGCACATATATATCCCAATACATAATTATATCTTTTTTTAACTCAGAATCCTAATGTCAACTTTCTCTCTTTTTTCTCAGAACCCTAAAATGTACGTTTATGCATATTCTGCTAATGTTTGTTTTTTGCAGTGTTTATGCATAAGTCGGTTGCTGCAAATGTTTTAGGTTGCTTCTTCGATATTCTTACTCGAAGTTGTGATAGACAATTCAAAACCAAACTGTAATGTCTTAATCACACCTGCAACAATATCTATTCCTTAATTATAGCTTTACAATGAATATACGGCCTTTTATTATTAATCATTGCAAACCCTAATATCATTCATATCACACCTTTTTCTCAAAACCATAATATCAATGATGCAGTTTATGTAGTTTATATTAAATCATGTAAATTATATTGTTTGTTTTGGCGTATATTGATTATTTTTTATTCTCATGCATACAGTTTGAGAGGGAGTTTGGTTTACAGCAAGATTTTGATGACAACTTACTTGGCTTCATTAACGAGTCGTGCATCCTAGGTTTGATCCTATTTTTTTCAGTGTTCTTAATTCCTCAACTCCAGTTTGTCATAGGTATTTGGATATGATTTTTTTTCGTGGAGTTAAAATAAATCTGCACATATATGAACCCTAATTTTTATGTTTCAGCAGGTATGTAAAGCAATTTCATCTATCATCATTATTGATTTTAGCAGATATGTATTTCAATTCGATCCATCAATAACCGCAAAACCACTGGTCTCATAGCCTTTCTTTGCTGGTAACTGAGGTACTTTATCATCTTATGTGAATTTTAAGTTATGTGATAATGTATTTTAGGGTTTTAAATTTTTTTCTTTTAAGTATGTTTTGATGGATTTTTTTTACCAGTTGCAGTTTCGTAGTAAGTTCCATATCAAAAGTTCAAGCATTGCGTAACCTGAAACCATGGTTCAAACCCCAAAACAGAATTGTATATTTTTGGTCTCAAAGCAGACGCCTGCGCAATCTCTAAGGTAATTTCGTGTACTTCTTTATCTTCTTCAAATCAATTATTAATTTTTGTGTTTAAAAAGGTTGATGCTGAATCGATGTTAGCTATTCTCTTAATGGTATTCAATTTCATGATCTAACGATAGGTTGTTATGCTTATGATTATGATGTGTTTTCATTGTTTGGTTGTTTTTTTATTCACAATAGGTTTCATGGTTTAAAACGGGATTCATTCAGTCGCTAATTTTGTTCTTAATATGTCAGAATTTTTGGGGAAAGATTTTGCTATGACGAATGACATGAGCATCATATATCCACAGGATTGAGCTTAGCTTGAGGTGAAGTTATAGCTCAAGAAAAAAAAATATACTGAAGTAAGCCTTCTATTTTTTTTGTATATTTTTACAGCAAACTGCTTATACTTATTTGATGCCATACTCCACACCTTAATTGACTGAATTACTCTTTGATTGATGAGCTCAATGACGGTTCTATATGTATATGATATTGTTTATGTCCATTTTTGTTTTGATGTTTATACACATATGAACATATTTCATGTGTTTAATTGGCAGCGTGAAGTTGATAGAGAATAGGTCAATTGAAGTTAATCGTGTGATTATAAGTGTGGTTCGCAACCTTAAACTTTGTTGGCTGTGACAATACCTGCCAGAAGGTATGCTTCTTTCAGCAATGCCTTCAGTTTTAGTTTTTTATCTATTACTAAATTATAAACAAATTTTATAGGTGTTGCCATGTTAAGATGGGTGAACCCAACAACCTCACATACATGGCTGAAGTTGCTCTTCAAAATCGTCAAGGTAATCATGAGTCTTTCACATTATTACAAAAATAATGTGATTAATTGGACATATCTATATTTATTTAACGCTTTATGAATTAAAAAGGTTTAGTAGACTTTCAACCAATTTTAATTCCAACTAATTCTTTTGTGTAGTTTTGATGCATAACACTTGGAACATGATGCGAGTTTTGTTATTGCAGGAAAGAAGCATAAATACGTCAAAGAGAGGTACATATAATTCAAACTGGCAGTTAAATATGAATTTGCGTTAAGATTGTTTCTTTGTGAATACTTATTCTGCAAAAAGTTTTGTCTCAGGCTGCTCTAAATGCTGCACATCAGACTAAAGATGGAAGAGATGTAGAAGTTTCTAGCATTCGTCCAGAACTTGAGGTAAACGCATGGTAGTCACTGATTCACTGAAATTTTGGTCTTTATTGGTCTGTTGATTTTATTTATTTATTTTTTGTGGGTACTGACCATTTTTATATATTTTCCCTCCTTACCTATTTGAATCAGAACGTAAAAGATGAGACATAGAATGGTTTTGACTCATGAAGAGATGGTAGGCTTGACTTTTCCATATTATGTTTAGAGGTGGCTAGATGGGTAGGGTAGTCAACAGCCTGAAACAAGCTGGTTCGGGATGGCCCGAAACACGTGTTTATCCAGGTTTAAATGTTTTTTTTTTATCAAAGCTTTAAACGCCAAGTTTAGCAATATATTTAAATGATTTGATTTTTATACATGTAATCTAAACCTTTAAATATTGATATTCTTTGCGGGTACCAGTGAAATGTTTGTTATTACGATTCAATTATTTCCATTTACATTATAAAAAGATAATGTAAACAAGAAAACATAGGAATTACTAAATAATGCCTAATTTCTATTAATTTCAAAAGCCGGTTTTTGCATTAAAAATACATTGTAAGCAACTCTCAAGTTGTTTAACCTTTTGAGTTACTTATTAAATTTGACATGTTACAGATTAATTTACCCTGAACCAACCCATGCGTAAGTAAATGGGTCAAATTTGACACTTCTATTAGATATTGTCTCAGTTCCAACTCATTGATTTTGTTGGTTTTGAATAGGTGAAATTATTGGCCCAATTTGGTATTGGAAAACATAAATACAGCTTCCAACGTCTTCCGCCCCATTTTTTTAATTGTGAAGAGAATTCCAATGAATTTCCTCTACCCAGTAAAAAACAATCTTCAGAAGTTGAGGATGCAAGTTATGGCGTTAACGAGCAAGAGCTGGATATGATGAATTCAGTGATGAAAAAGATTTTCAACAGGGAAAACCCATCTATGCAAGTAACTAAGAAGTCTGAATTGGTTAATGAAGAGGTGACCCAGTAATTTTTCTACTTCCTTATTAGAGATTATATTTAAATTTTTTGCAGGTCGGGAGTCTTTCCAACTTCTATGAAGTTTGTAAACAATTGGAGCCTGCTTGAAAGCAAATATTTTATTTTTTTCAGGAATTTCCTGGATGGCTTATGCTTGGCTTATAAACCAGAAGAAGGCACTGAGTTTGCCGAAGGTGTAAAGGCGATAAACGAATTTTGATGTGTCAAATGACGAGCCTCTTAAAGTGACAGTTTGTGCATTTTTGTTTAGGTGGAAACTCCTAATCTGCCCGTATGTTAAGTCACTGTCGGTCTGAGATTTTTTTGCCAACCTGACCAGTTCCAATCAAGGAAGACCAGCAGCATCAGCAGTTGGCTAAAAAATCTGCACCAATGCTTGCAGAAGTGAGACCAGGACATGATTCATATCAAGGAGGTGGAACCCGTGTGTGAATCAGGACAATGCTAATTGCAGAGGTTTAAAAGTAAACCCTCCCCATTTTAAATCATACTAAATAGGTAAATTGTTTATATCCAGGGCTTTTTAATCACTCGAGTGCACTAATGATGTTAAAGGTCGTGGCACGTGTATTTCCTTCTAAATGTCTTGCCAAACTAAGAACATAGCAGCCTCCATTGAACTTTGATGTTCCATATGTAAACTGATACTAATGCAGAATCTACTGACCACAAGCCTCCAATTCTATAATATATGAGAGATTAGGTCTGCTCAGGTAAGTAATGTTAAACTGAAATCAAGTTTGAATTTACACTCAAGTATTACTATAGCTTAGCTCTTTCTATTAAATCTAATATTCTTGGAAGCTTTGTCTTGGTCTAAATTTGTAGTGGTAGGTACATAATAGTTTTTTTGTACATAATAATGATCAAGAGAGTCGTAATTTAGGCTGCTGAGATCAATAATTAGAATGTCGGATTGCCAAGCCAAACTTGAATTATGGTCTCAACATAAAAAAATATAGAAATGCTTCCTATTATTGATATTTACTAATTGATTGCTATAGGGACTGTTATTACTGCTAATGTTGTATCATAATAACGCTAGGACAAAATTTAATTCTGGTTTCTGCAACATGAAGAGTTATAAGAACAGAACTGGTATACCATGAGCTGGTCATGAGCTTCGGGGAGGAGTACATGTGATAGGTAAAATTCAATTCGATTTATCTTATATCTTGCAGGTGAAGGTGGCAATTTTACTTATCCATGTGACAGCCATTATGGTTCATTTTATCCAGAAGCCATTTTGACCCATTGCCAATGCTAAGATTCAATAGGTTGTGGCAGCGAGGATAATAATGTTTGCTGTTATATACAATGAGATGATATTTTAAAAGTTGCTGAAAAGAAATGTGATGATTGTTTTATATGTGCAGCATTGAAAATTCCAAAAATTCTGGCCATACTCCTACATCTATTCACATGTCCAATAAGCATGAGTTTCCTAAGCTTGCTATGTTAGGTAAATATTAAGTAGCTCGAAACTAGCTAAAAACTGAACTTTGGTTTTTCTTTGTTGTTGTGTGTTTCTGTAGATGGTGAAGATGGAATGCCAAAAATATCACCGACTGGTCATCCTCAGTTGGCAAATGTAACACCTCAAATACAGTTCCCCTGGTGTTCCCAAGGTATTAAGTCGCATATTTTGTTTTTATTTACCACTTTTAGTATAAAAAAACAAAGTCTAGCCTTCAGGTTATAAAAACATCTAATCAAGTCATGTTGGCCTCACAGTGGGTGGTTCAAATGGTCATTATGAGCTCAACTTTTTCAAGGAAAAGCTTATGACCTCATTTTTTTTTGGTTTATAAAGTTATTAGGTTGAGCTTTTGTACTTGAATAAGTACATAAGCTAAATTTAATAAGCTTTTTTATAACGAGAAAAGGTGAGCTTATAAGCTTATACAAATCCGAATAAGAGAGTAAACGAGTAGCTACGATTTACTTGATGCTTAAAATTATATTAACATTTTCTAAATTGTAACTGCTGTAGGTGTCAATGGAAGCCCAAGTACGGGTGCTACCAGTTGACGCAGAAAACCAGATAAAGATGCGAGCCCTTCTGTCACCAACAATGTAACCACCATTCCAACTCATAGCACATGTATGTATGTGTACAAAAGTTATTAGTAGTTGCAAAAATTTTGATTGGTATAAGATATAAAAGATCATTTTCCATATGTCAATTCTTTTAAGGGCAGTTACAAAGACCTTAGCTAATATAAGATATACAAGATCATTAGGGTTATATTAATTCTTTTTAGTGCGTTGTTACAGGTACAAATAAAATATCATAAAAGGTTCCTGTTTCACTGATAACAGGTACAATCATTCAGACGTTCAAGGTAAATGTACGTATGAGTTTTTATGTTAGTAGACCATTGTAGACACGATATACCTAATGCTTTATATTATACTAATCTTTTCAAAACTGCTACTGTTACAGCTGTCAATCAAAGCCCAAGTGTGTGTGCTACCGTTCAGCTGTCATGCAAGTGGAGCCGTTTACTACGCTTTCAATTCAATTACAAGGTGGAAAGTTTGACAATGCAGACAAAATGTTTTTAGATATTCCTGCTACATGGAATGGTTTTCTGGAGGACATGAGCGACGGTGTTGAAGGAAATGAAGAGTACCATGTAAATGCTAGAGATCTGACTACTAAAAAGATGTTTGATGGTTTATTATGCATCCCAGGCTATAGATAAATCAATTTAAGTGGAGTAAGCGGCATATAACTTCAAGAATCGATCACGTCAATTCTAGAATAGATGCGTTTATAGAAATCAACGAGTCTACACAAGAGGAGGTATGTACTGAGAGAAAGTTTACTAATTTCTAATATTATAACTATTGACTATATTTTTGACTTTTGTATTAAACCACATAGGTTTCTTCAATAAGGAGAGTTGCGCAAGAGACTTTACTACTGCTATAGACAATTTGATCATTGCATTTGAGAAGGTATGTGTTCTGAATTTGGAACATTGATAGGAAAAGTAAATATCCATTTTCATTTAATCAATGTGCTTAACTATAAGGCATGTGCTACTATTTGGGACATTCTCATTCATAACCTCATATTAATGTTTCGTGATTGTATCTTGTCAACAATCCTCGAGCAGTAAATTAAACTTTGGCAATCTAATACTTAGCAAAAGCGGCATTAACCTATCATTACTTGTAGCAAGGAGAGTGATTCAAACCGACCACTTTTAGACACATGACTTACACCTAAAATATGACAACGATAATTATAAGTCATGCCCACCGGGCTTATAAGTTTTATATATATATATATATATATATATATATATATATATATAATAGTTTTTTTATTTTATTATTATTATTTTTTTTTTGTAACTTATTGTAAAAAGTATATAATTATTGGATTTGTAATAGAAAGGGTATCTTACTTTTTAGATTTATTGCCTCAAAAACAACGATGCTATGCAAAGGCTATATGGTATACGACAGTTTCTGTTAGTATCGTGTCATGTTTATGTTGGTTATTAATTGTTGAACATCGATAAATTTCCTAAAACCTGCTAAATTCATGGTTTCGATTACCCTAACTAGACCCTAACACTCTAACGCAATATGGTAACTTCGGACCTCTTTTTTTTGGGCTACCTTACGTATACAAACACCTCGCGGCAATGCGCGGGCTTACAACCTCGTTATAAAAGTAATGAAAAAACCATAACCAACAAATGAGAAGTACATACATTTAAGTATAGAGATGAGATCCCTGTAGACATACTATTGTCTATAGATCCATTGAACACATCCCAGCCCTTCATTCAAAATTCATCCAATGACTGTGATCAAATCACAGATTCACGCATTAAGGGTAAAATTGTCCCAATATAAAAGCTAAAAATAATAACACACCTTCATTTTTTCCTAAAAAAAACACGGCTAAAAAACACACAAACAAACACTCCCGATTCCACCATAAATCATCATAAAAAACACTCCTATTTCACTCCGATTTCCCCATCAAATCAACATCACAGATCGTTAATCGATAAAATACGTTGATTTTGATAGAATTTTAATTGATTTTTAGATCTATTTGTAGATCGATTTAACCCTAAATCAAAAATGATTCGGTAAAAAATTGATGATAATCAGTTAAAAGAAACAAATTTAGTTGATGTCAAGTTATAGATGCTGAAATTGGTGTGGTGGATTCTGAAATCTAGGTTATGGATGAAGCCGTTGATGATCGAGGTGCAGAAAAAAATCTAGTTGTTGTTCGAGGTAAATCACATGTGATTCTATTTTTTGTTTTTGTGATTCTGTTTTTTTATTGTGATATGAATTCACATGAGGTACCGTCCCTATGTTATACCAAAAAAAAATACTTGCAAAAACATTGTAGTTTGAAAAACATTGACTGAAAATTTAAATGCTTCTGTCTTGGAATACAAAGCTATTTTGTAGATTCATGATCTTAAGAAATCTAAAGGTCAATACAATGACT
Source organism: Artemisia tridentata subsp. tridentata (assembly GCA_021014915.2). NCBI lineage: Eukaryota > Viridiplantae > Streptophyta > Magnoliopsida > Asterales > Asteraceae > Artemisia > Artemisia tridentata. The sequence continues at coordinate 134,446,555 of CP139501.1, forward strand.
TTCTCATATTTATCCAATTAGAAAATCACATTGAATAATCACTATGAATGGTTCATTTGAATTATAAGATCATGGCCATCTCATGTATAGGTCTTTGTGTTCCTAGCTAAGTCAATCCACCCAACCAATGACTTATCTTGGTTTCTGCTATATTTATCCTCTTTTTCCATAGTCTAAATCTCTTTTAGTTTTATGTCTATAGTTTCTAATACGCAAACCAACTGTGCTAGCTCAGTTGGCCACCAAGATTCCTTAGGGGCTTGGGGAGGGGAGGTTTGACTAGGGGAGGTCTCAAGTTCGAGTCCCACCTGAGACTTTTACCCCTTCAGGCGGAATAGTAGAAAGTACAGGCGGAGTTCAGGGTCAGCATACTGCCCAATTGGATGTCACTGCTACCTGAACCACTAACAACTAACAAGCCGTTCTAAAAAAAAAAAGTTTCTAATACGCAATTATTGGCAGGGGCTTTACTGAATTGGGTGACTCTGCTTACCAGCAACTTTGAAACGAGATCACATTACAATTTAGTGACTGTTCCAAGCATGTGAGTAACATAGCTTCCTAAGATACTTGGTGCTCTCTCTGAAGTCTTAGATGATATTAAATTGATGAAAGTTTTTTCATAAGTGCAGGTTCTTGCATTGGAATCAATATTTCTCAGTCCCAGTTATTGCCGAAATGACTTGGCGGCTTTGTTGAGATCTGTTCAAGTGCAAGAAAAGCATAAGCTGCATCTGGTACTTTCTATCACGTGACTTTAGTTTGCATATGACTAGTCAGTAACTCCGTCCTAAATTAGTTTATTTACTTAAGTATTTCACATACGAAGGTCTTCTAGTTCAATCGGTTGATATCTTTGTTTACTTGGTAATATGATAATAATGGATTAATTTGACGCATATAAGCATTAGGTGTGCTTTAGTCTACTTATAATTTTTCATTTTGTCCCTCAAATGAGGTCTTATTTTATAATCTAAAATAACATAACATGTGCATCTACTTTTAAGATTAGATGTGAATTGTTTAACATGTATTCAAGCACATAAGAGGGAGTTACTTTTTCATTATTATCACCGAAGGTAGTTGTACAAAATTAATTCTTTGATTGTAGTTTCTTATGTAACAATAACGTATCTTTACTTCTACAACTATAGTAAATCATTAACCATAAGAATTTGCAGCACTAATTGAGAAAACTAATTAATAAAAAGGTCGCAACTAAAGATACAAAAAAAAAACAAAGGAAAGACGTCATATAATCTGTACTATCTATGAGCTCGCGGAGAGATGCAAACATAGCTGAATCTAGCACAAGCGGATGCACATTATTTGCATTTTGTGTTAGGCTCTTTGGTTTGGTCTTCTCAGCCATCAAAGGGTATAACTAATTATTTCAGAAGTAAAGAAGATTACAACGCTTAATCCATGTGATGTCTATTGTATTGAATCACATGTGATTTGTTTTGAATTACATGTCTATTGTATTGAATCACATGTGATTTGTTTTGAATCACATGTGATTTTGTACTGAATCACATGGGTTTTGTACTGAATCACATGGGATTTGTATTGAATTACATGTGATTTGTATTGAATCACATGTGATTTTGTAGTATAACTCGGAGTAATAATTTAAAATTACATGTTACTAACTACATGTTTGTATTTTAGCTAACTACAGGTCTTGTTTAAAAAATTGAAGAAAAGCCTAAGCCGAAAGCTGAGTCTAAGACTATTCAGAGAAAAAGGAAGTTATTAGATTCCGACGAAGATTCAATGAGCGTAAGAAGGTGTTAAATAAATTCAAGGGCAAGACGATTAGGTTTTATGTACGAGTGATGATTTATGTACATTTCTTCATTTTATTAAGTTTAGATGTTGATGGTAGTCTTTTGGTAATTACTGATGGTCGTAGTAGTGAACAAGTACTGATGGTAGTCTTTTGGTAAAACTCATGGTAATATCTCATTATAAGTATGAAATGGATTTTTACATGCCATTTTGCTGAATGTTTTAACATCTGTATTCTTGTTTTTTTGTTGTTGCTAAATGTCATAATCTGATGGTTGTAACATAGGAATGTTTTTATATCTAGATCACATGTGATTGTTTCAAAAATCACATGTAATTTGTAAATTATATGTGATTTGTGAAATCACATGTGATTTAGTGATGCAACTTTTCAACTTGCATTTATATTCAGTTACAAATACCAAATCTGCTAGAGCATCAAACAAAAAATATTCAATTAAATGTAGTTGAATTAAGATCCGCATAACACTTTTCCAACAATGTAATAAAAATAAAGAAAAAACCAAATCTAAACAAAGTATGATATGAAAAACGAAAATATAAACAAAGTATGATATTCAAGAAGCTTTAGTCGCTTGTTCACCTGCATCCACCTTTGTTTCGAGCCCCTTGTGGATTATTGACCTTATCTTGCTTTGGTTTCTCAACTGCATAAATATCTTCAATCACATCTCTCATTTTCTGTGAAGGGGGATTAAGTACTTGAACCTCAACTTCTTTACTTCTGATGATGATGTTTAACTGGTTTAACTGATTCAGAACAAATCACATGTGATTCAGAACAAAATCACATGTGATTCAAAACAAATCACATGTGATTCAAAAGAAATCACATATTAGCAGTTAACGACCTAATGATTTTTAGATTACCAAGCAACAAATTCATCATGTTTAACTATCCAATGAACGTCATCAATCTTATGAGAAATTTACTCAAAGATGATCACTTGACTATCTGGTGCAAGTCTTATTAGCTTTTCAAATTGTCTTAGCACTCATTATTAACTGACCCGTAACCCGTTCCCCTTTTATCTAAATCCTTTGGTTTGATTCATTTGGAAAACAGCCCAAATCAACCAATTCATATGTTTATGATATGTTTACTTGTCATATACGAAGATTGATAGAAATATACCTTATGGCGTCTGTGCTTGCAACTGCAAAATTAGCTCTAGCTGCAACTTTTAAGTAAAAATCATCCTCAAAATCAGTAGCATATATAGAAAGATTTAACGGCCTAAGCTCAAGTGTCGATATAAAAGGAGAACCCGTAGTGGCACAACACAAACACACATCAGTTGATATATCGTAAAATGAACCCTTTTCACATAAAAAAGGGCTTAAAAGAACCCATCTGTAAGTAATCACGTAAAAGAAGAAACTAACCTGGTCAGCAACATCATACATACACATATATTTACTACTTCCTCCAGCCAATATATAATTCCCGCCGGTTGAATAAGACAAAGTAGTAAAACACTTTCCAGATGAAGAGTTTGCGGCTTTTCTACAATCAGTCATCAACCGTCCTCCAGCAATGTCTCTACACCCCTTAGTTGTGTACATTAACACACCATCAATGGGATCCCAGAAATGAATTTGACCATCTAATGTGCTGGAAGCCAATTGCTTGCCATCTGGGCGATAAACAACGGTAAGAACATCGTGAGTGTGAGAAAATGTTTCTACTGAACCTTTTCCATCAAATACGTCCCATAATCGAACGGTTCTGTCCCATGAAGATGAAGCGAGAATTGCCTATAGATATGAATATAAAAGATGAAATAATAAGTCCATACGCCACATATAAAAATGTAATAAAAGGAGGTGTTTACATTTTTGTTTTTGAACTAAATATTACGATTCGTTTTGAGAGTTTGATATACAGGTTCGGCCTTCTGATTACTTGGGGTCAAATAATCGGTTTCATACCAGCTGCAACAAAATAGATTATTTAAGGGTATAAAAGATTACCTATTTACCCTCTGTTATAATCAGATTAAGAAAAGCCTTTTACATCTTTACCGTCATAAAAAAAGGTTTTTTTTGGCCATTTTACTTTAGATAATCAAAATTTTCTAAACACTTAAACATCTTATTTTTAGGAGATGTAGCAATATAAAACATATTAAATAAATACACGCAGCGGATAAACATCACCATAACAGGATCCATAGTGCCATATGATCAATCAAATAAATAAACACATAAGTTATACCTTTGTAGCGTGATCCGGATGTCACCAACACAAGTGTAACCCACGACTTGATCAAGAAACCCCAAGAGATCAATAAGGTTGATCTCCTCTAAGTGTGAAACACACTACACGTCCTTGTATGCCACAATGATGCTAGTCTTTAACCCGTAACCGATCAAGGCACCCTTGAATGAACAAGATACAAGAGTGATTGATGAAAAAACAAAAACCCTAATATGGGTGTTTGTTTGTGCCGTACAAACTAGAGAGGAGAGGGAGAGAGAGAATTGTGGTTATAGTTATAAGTTAATCCTAGGCCGGCCACCCCTATGGGCCAAATGGGCTTCCCATTTGTTTTTCTAGTCCAATGCAATAAGTCCATTACTTGTTCATTAGAAGCCCAATAGTAGTTCCTGGTTACTTACGGTTATTTATATATTGTAAATACGATAATCACGATATATAAAATGACACCTCAGTGTATATGTGTGTGACCCCATAGGCTCACATATGTCTAGCCATATAATTAGTTATTATGACACGAGCATACTCCAACAGCTCCCACTTGCGACGTCATAATAATCAAGTAATTATAAAAGCAATGGTTAGCGTCTAGCAACACGCCAATGCCCCTAGAAATATGTGAGGTTAGTTTCTTAAACGTCTCATTTCAGATGGTTTATATGTCATCTATCCTTTTGTTTCAGATACCGTGTTGAACATTAGACATGGATCAAAAGTCATTCTAAAAGTTCAACTATTATGTTTCTCGATATAGATATTGAACTAGATTACCAAGTGGATTTAAGATTCATTTTAATCCCAGTTGGGTACGGCCATACAAACATCTGTTCAAATCATCGAGGGGCCCAATAGTATCTAACTCCAAAACAAGTGGAGGAACAAATCCCATTTTGACTACACGTGTCATTCACATGCTTCATATCACTCCTGATAATGGCTTTTATAACTACCTTATTCAGGATAGCGTTTAACCATATCAAGGAATGAAATTCCAGACGTGCAAGACCTGCTTGCATCTCAAGTCTGAGGATAAGAGACATAACCTCTTGCGAGATTCACTATTGACGACGATCCATGTAGTGAATACTCGTAGGTTGGGTCAATCCAATGTTCATCCCAATGAACAACATGTGAGTGTGGCAAATAAATCACCAACACGCTCACATTTGTCTTAATTTGATGATACTCCCGTATCGTCAACCGACAATGGATAATTTTAGAATAAATAAATTATTCATGGATTAAACATGCAAATATAGAACACAGTAGTATAAATGAAGACGATCATACCCGGTATATCAATTCATTGTATAACACGACTGCTTACAGTTCCATTATCCACATACTAAAAACAGATATGCATAAGACTACTCATAGGTTGGGATCCGATGTTCCCACCATGATCGAATCATGTTGTACAAGACAACAAGTAGTCATCTGAGTAAACTTTGAGAATACTTGTTTCAAAACTCATGAAAGGTTTGAATGATGATTGTCCTTTGTATGTGCACATTCAAGTACAAGACGAGTATCGCAACAATACATTCCATAGGGTGTTTGAAGCCAGCAAAACACCTACTTTAGATAGTCATCTGAATGGTTTCTCAAACTATAAAGTATTCTTATTCTTTTAATGTATAACGCATTAATGCTCTCAGTCGAGCACATCTAGTCAGCAATGTCATCATTCATGATGACATCCTACCATGACTAGGGTTGAGTATTATCTCAGTTAAATAAGCATCAGCGTATGCAAACAAAACAGAGCTCCTCAATTATCCGTAAACGTTTGAAACATATCTTTGGTCCTATGTAGGTCCAATATAATGTTCGTTTAACAATTATCTAACGACTTTCACTTAGATATTGGTTGTTATCAACTTATCTTGCATTCATGCAAATGATAAATATATAGTCCAATACTTAATATGACTTACATGATGAATCCTTCAGTCAAACTTAAGATTTCCAACCATGTGTTCAATCTCATCAAGTAAGATTGATCATTGAGACTCCCCTCAATAATGTGTCATATTGTGTTTAGACTTAATAACCGCATATGTTTATTCTAATAAACATATATATAACAAGGTTATATGTTTTATTTTATAAATCCCTCAAGAGAAACTTCATTCCAAGCTAAGGATTAAAGTCTAGCTTAGGTGGAATATTGTTTCTAATATGTCAATGACATATGAGATTTAAGAAAATAAATAAAATGCTCCAACTTGCTCTCAGTGTACTTAGGAGTAATCTTATTAATCAAAATCAAGTTAATGATTTTATGATTAACACAAGATCTCTGCTACTAGATGCATGATCTAATCCACACATGGATTCTTTTATCTTGTATACTTAATAAAGATTACATGGATTAATAAACCCTTTTGATTACTCATCGTCCTCGCAAAGGTAATCAACAAGAAAAGTGTTTTGATATCCTATTGTCATATTTCATATACATGAAATCAGGTATGACAATTAATCGTCTTTATACATTTAATGTTTGTAGCTTGGAAGATTTAATCATAGTCAATTTATTGAGTACGAGTAAACTCCATTTACTACACGTGCATTAAATGTGTGTACAAGTTTGTCCTTTTGAGTCTTCTTATCAAGAAACTCATTCTTAACCTCACAGTCTAACTGATTAGTAAGATATCAATCAAACTCCATGAGTGATTGTCTTTCAAGGACTGCATCTTAACATTCATAGTTTTGAGCTACTCATCAGATACAATATCTGATAATGCATCTCAGTAGTTAGCGGGTTCACCATGATCCTCTAACTTATGTCCCTCAGCATTGATATAAAAACTATATCATTCAGGTGCAAGAGGTATCCTTGTGGATTTATGAATGAGAGATATCAATCTATGGTTTAACATATCCATGTTCAACCTTAGTATGACATTAGCAAGTGTACTCAGAAGGTTGTGTATTTAGTTCTTGAACAACTTCAAGGTTTAAAGGTACTCCCACTTGCTTTTGTATGTAGAGACTAATCTCTAGATACTAAGCATCTTGAGTAACAATAAATTGTTTTCAAGTGGGACATCCAAAATACACCGTTAGTTCTTGACTCTAGTTTGTTAATTACTTACTCTTAAGTAGTTAACAAATTCAGAACTTCAATTAAGACATAATGAGATTCATCCCATGCCATAATACAATGGTGTCTTAAATTTCTTCTGGGTTGGAATCATATTGAGTGTACACATGGCACATCCAATTTCTAACCTTGATAGCTTTGGAGGTAAAACAGTTTAAGTTATCAAAGATCAAACAATATCAATAGTGTTTGATTTTCCATGATGGACATACCATAAAGTTGTGGTATTCCATGAGGACTGACGTTGTGAGACTATCACACAACTCATTAGATGAACTTATACTTTTGGGCTTACATATCTACCAACCAAGTCAAACCAGATGGTATCAATAGTAATTTTAGCCTATTGCATACTTTACTTCATGTGTATGTTTTGACTAGAAAACATAAACATTTAATATTATACGTCGTAAGTGTACATGTCCTAACAAGAAGACATAACAAATCAACGTCTTACTTTACGTTATAAGTCTTTCAAGAATTAACGGAATTGATGTTTGTGTCTTTACAAGAGACCTAAACATATTCAACTAAAGTAATTACGAGCGCCGACTCTTAGCCTCAATAGTATATTCAAGTTAATTTTGTACTTCATGATTATGAGTTTACAAGAAAACATAATCATATTTACTAAACAATTCAGTGAATATGTTGAAGTAGCTTTTCATGATATCTTGATATTTGTTCTAATTAGGGCAACATACATTTTATGTGTAGAAGTCCTAGTAGAATTTTAGTTTCTTACCTTGCAGTCAAGAAAAACTATTAGTCATATTGTTATATGTTGTACCTTGCACACAATTAAGATTTCTCCCACTTGTGCATGGCACAACATCGTGAGAGCATGCAAACAACACTACGCTCGTTTGTTTGTATGAGCAATATGACAATGTATAAGATAACATATGATTTTTAGTCAAAAATCAAAATATAGATATGTAGAACTTTATCGTTTGAATAATGAATCATGCATAACAATTTTATAGATAACATTTCAGGAAGCAACATTAGGAACGCGACAAGTTATCTATAAAACTTATGTAATGGTTCTTATATAAACTATGATGCTTAACACGTGGAAAGTAATGTATTATTTCAAGACAATCTGGAAATAAGATGGGCAACTTGCAAGTAATAAAGCTTACAGCTCCCACTGGATTAGACAACATTACATGTGTTACGTCACCAGTAATATAATCACGTAGCTCCCACTGGATTAGACAACATTACAATGTGTTACGACACCAGTGGAGAGTGAGTAGCGATTTGATACTTTCCATCTTTCTTTGAATATCTACACATTATTGCTAATGTGAGTCACTTTGACTAGTAAACATGTACTTAGGTATTCAAGAAAGTGCATCAAGTTCTAACATATGGATGATGGGTTAGCCATCATTGCTATTTTAACTTGAAAATAGGTATGCATTTCCTCCATAATTGGTCTACTTTACCACAAGGGTATGTAGGACCTTAGTAGGCATATTGGGTTAAGGCAAACTGCTAGGTAATCATGCTAGTAATTGCCTTTACCACATTGCAGTTTATTGATACTTCCGTCTTCTAATTATTTAAACTCATTTTAGTTTGGTAGCTAGTACGAAATAGGTTGACCAAGCAAGAACATGCAAATATCGCCAAAGGTCTGACGAATGAGCAAAATTCGCCATGGGTTGAAATGGCCCTAAGGTCTGACCAAAGAGGTCAAGTCAAGTGCACGTGTTCTTGGTTGTCCAAATATCTTATATTTCTTCAATGTTTCAAAACCGAAACAAGGGTTATAAAACAACGTTGAAGGAATAAGATGTTTAACCATACTTAACCGTTTTGACTTTTACAAGACATCACGATTTCTAGAGTAGGTTTTCCTTGAGTTTGATTAGAATTAGGAAAATTCAAATATTCCTATTATGGCTTTTCCTCATAAAGAAAAAGGATAGGAACAAGTCTCTTTCTTACAAGGAAAGAGCGACTCAGTTCGTACTTTTAACAAGAAAAGAACAAACTTTTGTTTATGGTTGTGTTGCATTAATTCATTAATTGAATTTACAAAGTTCAATTTTAGTATTTTCGATAATTATCCTTTTATAAATTAACTACCCCATGTTTATAATATAAAACAATTAATTTACGAAAAGGCTAAGATCCACATTGTGCTTCTACTATCACATCAGTTGATCTGCTAGCAATAGTAGATTCAATTGGTAGGCGACGATCACCAATTGTATTACATGTACAACTCTTAGATCCTTATGGGACTCATGGCATCTAGTGTCAAACAACTAGTGTCATGTAGGCATGTTTAGTCCCATCTTTGCCTCAGGTCAAGGTCTAACCGCTTAACTCGATTAAGTCATCCAATTTGAAAACGTGTGATAATATATCTAGGTCTCACGCATAGAGAATAGTCACCTTGGGTTACAATTCAACCTAGGTCCCACGCATAGGCAAAAAGTAATTGCAAGTGTCCTCAAAATTGGACGGCACGACTTAAATTTTGACGGGTAAAATATTTTGATGTGAATCAAAAACGTGTACGAAAGAAGCATGCATTCATTCTTCGTAGCACAAGTTAAAAACATTTCTTAACTTAAGTCTAATCATTGTTTTAATTTATGTGTGTCAAGTTGTCCATTTTTAAGACTAATATAAATCCTAAGTGGATTATTAAGTTTGGACAATACAATAAATAAATAAATAAACAACTTAACTAGTTTAAGTGTTATTTTGAAAAACAATGATTTTAAGTTTCAAATCATATTTAAACTTAGTTAAACTAAATCATAAGACTTAGTTCAAAAGGGTTTATGTTTCGTTTTAAGTTTTAAGAAAACAATTTTCGTTTTACATGTAGTCACAACATACATGAAACAACCAAACAAACATACAACCACAATATGCAAAGCCTCAACCGATGAAAATCCTATGCTTGGTCTTGTGAGCCATCACAAGAACCAAGAGTCAACTAGGGACATATATCACAACCACATGGAGGGCTCTCACTTGCTCCAAGACAATCATGAGCAAGTAGAAATCCCATTATGCACATGAACTTCAGTTTCTGTCAGCCCAGTTTTTCTGTTTTGCAAGGCCCAAATGCCCAGGAAGATCACCTCCTCATGATTCGGCCCAGTTGACAAAGTTGTAGCCCTATGTCTTGTGGACCTGCACCAAAAATTTTAGAATAAAATACCTTACCAATCAGCAGGTAATCACGTTTTCCCAACAGGTGTCCAGCAGCAACTTTCAGTCTACAACTCTTCAATCTTTCGCCATTCACTTCCAAGCTCTTGTTTACAATACATATAAAGTAAAATACAACTAATCTACTTTGTATCTACTGTAAAATGCCCAAACATTGGCTACACCAAAAATGAATTACATTACAAAAGTGCCGAAACAATGGCAAACCCCAAAACAAGAAAAAACAACTAACAATCACAATCACAACGCACAAGTGGTCTAGGTTTTCATCGGCTTTGCATATGAACACATAATAATACATTCAAATAAAGATTATTACATGGTGTTGGCTAACTCCATGGACAAACATGCATGTATTTTCCATGGATAACAAAATAAATAACAAGAAATAAATTGTTAGCCAACGAATCGAAGAAATAATTAACAAGAATTAAAACCCCGAATGGTACGCGTGACAAATGGCCAAAGACTCAAACCCCACTGATGTTAGGACCATCTTAACACCATTTTACCATAGAAAAATAAGCCTCATGGGCTGATTTGAAATCGGGTTAAAAATCTTCCAAAAAACGCGTTTTTAGGCCATTTTACGGGTACCGATCAAGTAAACAAACAACGTATGCACAAAAAATGGCCATAGGATCAAAAAGTCCAGATCTTAAGACCTTATAAAAGTCGACATATTCATAATATATAAGCCCTAGGGGCTGTTTTAAAATCCCACTTTTAAATCCATTAAAAAACATGTTTTTAGCCATTTTTATGCATACAAGATGATCATATGACAACATATGATGGCTCGTGATACCACTATAGGAGATGTAGCAATATAAAACATATTAAATAAATACACGCAGCGGATAAACATCACCATAACAGGATCCATAGTGCCATATGATCAATCAAATAAATAAACACATAAGTTATACCTTTGTAGCGTGATCCGGATGTCACCAACACAAGTGTAACCCACGACTTGATCAAGAAACCCCAAGAGATCAATAAAGTTGATCTCCTCTAAGTGTGAAACACACTACACGTCCTTGTATGCCACAATGATGCTAGTCTTTAACCCGTAACCGATCAAGGCACCCTTGAATGAACAAGATATAAGAGTGATTGATGAAAAAACAAAAACCCTAATATGGGTGTTTGTTTGTGCCGTACCAACTCAAGAGGAGAGGGAGAGAGAGAATTGTGGTTATAGTTATATGTTAATTAGGAGATAATTACTCATAATAACTATTGACCAAATTCAAAACAAACTTCCCTTGGAAGTTACTCCTAGGCCGGCCACCCCTATGGGCCAAATGGGCTTCCCATTTGTTTTTCTAGTCCAATGCAATAAGTCCATTACTTGTTCATTAGAAGCCCAATAGTAGTTCCTGGTTACTTACGGTTATTTATATATTGTAAATACGATAATCACGATATATAAAATGACACCTCAGTGTATATGTGTGTGACCCCATAGGCTCACATATGTCTAGCCATATAATTAGTTATTATGACACGAGCATACTCCAACATTATTTTCTAAGTAGTAAGTACTAAAACTTAAAACAGCATAAGCATATGCAAACACTCTCTTATCAGATCCGTTGAATAATAAGGACTTCTAGAAACTTTAATCAAACAACAACTACTTACGGTTGTAGGAGAAAACATCAATCCGTGAACTGGACCTTCATGACCACTAAGAAAATCCAACAATCGCCCTGTTTTCATTGACCAAACAAAGATCTGTAAACAAACGGAACATGTTGTGTCAATTTTCTAGATCAAAATTGCAAATGTAATGCATACAATCAGCATTCAATACCTCAAAGGAGTCGAGTGTTCCAGCACAAATCACTTCCCTACTTTGATCTGATGCTAAGGAAACAAACTGCTTAGACGATGGGGTAGTGTAGTCCTAAAATTACGATAACGAAACAAATCCCATGCACGAACAATACCATCTAATGATGCACTCAGTAAATAGTGGTTATTAGCCATGAAATGAAGTGCAGTAACCACGTTTGTATGCTCAGAAAATGTCACAAAACAGAAACCTGACGATACCGTCCAAACCTATAACAAGCAAGCACAATTAGTACTATTAAACACATAGAACCATTATATTCAAGTACGAAAAATATATTCTATAGAAATGGTACGAGAAAGCTATTACTCAAAACTTTTTTTAAGTTGTGTGTATATAACAAATTATACTACTTTCGTTAGAAATTTATACAAATTTTGTAAGTAACGCATAACCTTTTATACTCATCTTGAAAGTATTAGTGCAACCCATCCATCAGCCGAAGCTAAATTCAATTCCCATGAAATATCTAACATTAACTAGAACTTGGAACAACATTAACACATGAACGAAATTAGTGTATATTCAGTTTCCAACTAATCGCAATCTAAAGACTCAATCTCACTTGTGCCACTAACACGACTATCAAGTAAGTTAATATAAAACACATTAGCAAAAAATAAGAGCTGCTACAGAAGTGTTATAGAATTCACATCAAAACTAGAACTACATCTCTGAGTCAGAAAACATAACCACAAGTAAGGCTACTAAAATAATTGTCCTCAATCAGCAATATTTTGGTTTACGACTTTCATCGAACAGTTGGTATGCATTATAAACTTGAATCGTTTTTTAAATATTACAAACTAACGTCAAATTCAACACCGATTGCAAACATATGAATGATGAAAGTGTAAGAATTTAACCTTTTTACGGACTAATTTCAACAAAATAACCGTCAAATTGCAAACTTCAGCACCAGTGAATGTAGTCCCGAGCCGATGGTGAGTGTAAGGCGGATCTGATGAGCTGATATAAGTTGATGACCGTAAACAGGTTCAAGGTTCTTCAATGGCGATGGTGGTGCTTGTTTTTGTTTTTGATGGTAATTGAGAGAGAATTGAGATTTTCACGTTCGTGTGTGTGTGTATTTTTGCAGGTTTTGTTTATGATGATTTTATAAATTTACCATATTTCCCTTGATAGTGTAATTGTTTGGTTTAATCCTGGTGGTTAGATCAAAATTAGAGGGGATTAGATGGACGGGTGGGATTCTTTCAACGGATCTATGACAAAAAGCGGATCTATATTGAACTTTTGTCTTTAAGTATATATCTTCATTAGAAACTTGAATTATATTTATATGCCAACAAATTATTAGTACGCACAAAATTTAATGTAAATTGAAGTGTTGTCGACAAATATACAGCTAATGGACGTAGCTTGCCAAATTCAGACCAAGATGGCCAAATGAAGCAAATTAGGATGTCTACAAATATAAAATTATGTAGCTTAAACCATAAGGGCTGTATTCATGTAAAATTATTGCCCGCCCATCCCGCCCGATGGGCAGGCTAGTTTCATAATTATCACTTTTGAATATCTACCGTATACATATATGGGGAGGTTCAAACTTTAAATTTATACTCTTATAAATTACATAAATGTGAAAAACAATTCCAGTAACATATACATGTATAAACATCATCGGAAAAAATTCTCAAATTAATTGACATAAACTTACAATTTCGAACAAAGATTAACCCAATACACGCAATTGAATCTTTAAATGTGATCTTAGTCTACTTTAAATCCCAAGAATTATTAGGCAAAAATCAACATGCAATTGAACCTACCGCAAAACACACAATCTCACAACACGATCTCACAATCACTCTCTCTCTCCCACTCTCCCTCACAGTCTCAGTTTGTAAGTAAGAATCCGAAGAACACGTGTTCTTGAAGAGTGTGTGTGGAAAACTAGAAGGGAGGGTTGAATAGTTTTTACCTTTTTAAACTTTTCTTCGCTTTGTATACTTAACGTGATTTCAAAGTAAAGTAAACAATCAAGCAATATATATATATATATATATATATATATATATATATATATATATATATAATCAAGCTATATATATATATATATATATATATATATATATATAAAGAAAGTAAGGAAAGAAATGATCAAACCACACAACAGATGTTTATAGTGGTTCGGCTACAAGGACTCTCTTCCTTGTCCTACTCCACTCCCCGAGCCTCTAACTCGAGAGTTTTTTTCACTAAGAAACAAGCTCCCTTCTAGGCGGAGAAAACCTTTAAACGTCGCTTACTCTTTATCCGGTACTAAGCTAAACACTGGGTTCTTTACAAGGGTACAACCACTCCCGTTGGTTCTTTAACAAAGGTACAACCACTCCCGACACTCTATGTGTTTTGAGGACTAAAACACTAACCGAACTCTATTGAATGAATGGTATAGACAATGATGTGTGAACTAATACAATATCATACAGTAACTAAACTAAAGATTTACACCACTGTTTTAAACCTTGATGCTTGATCTTCTTTGCTACAAAAGAGAGATCACTAAGAATGAAATGAATGAATGTAATGGGTTAGTAATGTACAAATGAATGAGTGTATAATTTAAGCTATATGAGTGATGAATGTGCTTGAATGATCAGCTTGCTATTTATAGGCAAAGCTAATCAACAGGGCACGAAATTGGCGGATCCAAATTATGGGATCCGCCCTTGTACTGGTTTGGATCCGTGGGGACATGCCAGCTAAGGACTTCCCATATCTTTCCATATCTTGTTAAGTCATGTCAAGATCTTGCAATGTCAACTCTTTAGCTTCAAGATCTTTCCAAAATATATTGTAAAGTCAACTAAGATATGTAAATAATGCATGCCATGATGTCATGTGTATTTCTATTTTTTAGAAATAAAAATAAACATGTAAATGTATATATGTATGTAATGTGTAATTCCTAGTGATCATGTGATATGTAAATGTGTTTTAAAAAGCTTGTTACTCAAATGTAAAAGACTTTAACATATACTTATGCTTTGCTAAGGATAAACGTTATAATTGTAATTAACAAAATAATGCAAAGATCGTAAAATATAAATAACGTTTTTAGGACGATATTTGTATTAACAATCTCCCCCTTTTTGTTGATGACAAAACATAAAGTTTATTTTTAAACAATGGAATAAGTAAAGTGAAAGTCTTTTAAAAATATAGATTAAGTTAGTTTTATGCAAGTTTTTAAAACTATTTTAAGCATAAAACAATGTACTGTGATGTTCCACAGTGGTGTATAAACTTAATCCTTTCTCCCCCTTTTTGTCCAAACAAAAAGAAGATATGCGTAGCGGAATGTGGTGAACATTTCTTGGTTATTACTCCCCCTAAATTGGAGTACCAAGATTGTTTCAATGATTTTGAGAACTTAAAGCTCCCCCTTGGATTATACTCCCCTTAAATGGAGTGCCAAGGTTAGGATGCATGAACCTACAAAACAAATGGTTAGAATATGATATGCTCCCCCTCGATGTATACTCCCCATTGCTAGGGTACCAACGTATACGTTTCAAGGATGAGAAATGCTACAAAGTAATGAGTTAGTACATGATATACTCCCCCTCGATCTATACTCCCCATTGCTAGGGTACCAACGTATATGATTCAAGGTTGAGAAAAGCTACAAAAAAAAGGTTAGTTGTGAATAATTCCAACCAAGTAGCATAATGCATATGTATAGGCCAACCAAGCATGATAATTCAACCCATTTGACTTTAAAAAGTCAAAAATACTTGTCTGATCAAAAAATGCACTTAAGTACAAGTGGTCAAATCATTATGAGAATTCAAACCAAGCATACAATAATGTTAGTAAATCAAACAAACCAAGATATTATGCCAAATAGTGATCACCCACAAGCATAAAAATATAACATCCATTCATTGAAAATTTGTTTGTGACATAAGTCACAAAACATGATGTTACAAGAAAAACAACCTAAATAAATCCTAAAAAGTCCTAAAAGTTCCTATAAAAGGAAACTAGGAAGAAACTAAAGGCTCCTATTGAGGAGGGTGAGAAAGTGCATTAAGGCGCTCGAGAATGTGGTTCAAAATGAACCTCGTTTCATTTTGGAGCTCATGGACCAAAATGTTAGTCCTTTGGGCCGAGTGAGCGGTCCTCTCGCATTGTAAGCAATCATGCCTTGGAAAGTTGGGAGGAAGAGTGGGCTTAATGGCTTATGGTGGTGGTGCTGGTTGGTTGTTTGGTGGTGGTGGTGGTGGTTGGTTGTTTGATGGTGGTGGTGGTGTTTGGTTGTTTGATGTTGGAGGGGTGATGAAGTTGAGCAAGATGGATTGAAGATCCATAGCTTCACCTAGGCGGGAATCTACTATATTGGAGAGAGCATAGAGGCGGGTGAGCTCCTCATTGATCTCCTCATGGGTTTGTAGTTGATTGATCCACATTGCCTCATCAATGGCAATGAGTGTGGATGTTGGTGAGAGGGGTTGTGTTTGTGGTTGAGGTGGTGGTGGATCACGGTAGAGAGGATCGTGGATATCCTGATAAATGGGATGAAAGAGCATAGGTACTTGACATTAAAAGGTCATGGGAGGAGGATTGGTGGACCTTGGTGGAAGGTCTTCCAAATCATTCAAATATGGATGAGGTGATGAAGGTGGTGTTCTAAACAATTCTAGGGGCTGAAGTTGTGGTGAATATGGTGGTGAAGGTGATCTAGTAGGTTGTGATGGAGCGGGTGGTGGTGTGGTAGCTACAGGAGTTATTGTTGGTGGTGGTGTGTTTATGATGGTGTGAGGTGGTGTTGGAGTTGCTAAGTTGAGAAAATTCTCATTGGCTATTGGTGAGGAGATGTTGAGTGGAGATGACTCTTCTGATGATGAATTAGCTAAGTTTACGAAGCAAAAAGGACGGACACTCATACGAGCTGTCCTTCTTGCGGGTCTGCTTGTAGATGAGTTATTTGATTTTGGTATTGTTGAAATGTGAAAGTTTGGTAAGAAGTACATGAGGGATACTTACAGAGAATGATGAGTGAGTGATTTGTGATGATCCTGATCTTCCTAATTTTTAGATAGTAAGGTGTATTGATATTTGTGTTTGGATTTGATGTTGATCCAATGGAGAATGTTGGTTCCTAATGATTTGGAGCAAGTAAATGAGCTTATCACATCACCAAGGTCAATCCATACAAATGGAGTTGAGTAAATTATGGAAGATTTGCAGTAAATGCAAGGATTTAGTGGAAAATCTGTTGATGTGATGTTCCCACGGATTTCAAGGAACCAATTTGAGGGTTCCTTGCTTGTTACAGAAAGGTAACTCACATGGAAAATTTGAATATTCAAATTTTGGTGGGAAATGGGTATCTTATGGTTTTAAGTGTTCCTAAATCATACTAAGGTGCCTAATGATCAGGAAGATATTCTTAAGAACTATAATTAACAATCTACGGATCAGGATTAGTCGGGAATTTTGAAAAAGTTACTATTGGAGTTGGCGGATCCAATCAATAACACGGGCGAAACCAAAAATTTGGTTCCGCTGAATCCGCAGCTTGTATTTTGGCGGAGCCAAAAATTTCAACAGACGGAACCCAGAATTTGGTTCTGCCACATCCGCCGTGCAAAAGTGCTAATTCTTAACAGAGAGATTGTCAAATTTTACGTTAGCCGTTCAAATCCCGAAAATTCTCCTAAAACATATGTAACTAATAATATGTGATATAATAGAACTAAAAACACAGGTTCTAACACACGTTTATACATAGATTAATTCGATGATAATAACTTACCATAAAAGAGGGTTAAGCCAAACGGTGGCTTAAACATAGAAAATCGATAACAACAAGTGTTATCATCCTGCAACATTATGTTAGTTCACATACAAGTTAAATACTAACATAATATTCTAAGAAACACACATGTTCATCACATCATTGTTTGAGAAAGTCTAATACCAAACACTCCTTTAACATCACTTCTTGCTAAGCTTCTTGTGAAGCTTCATTACCCATCGTCCAAGATTCTTCATCATACCCTTTGTTTGTCAAAATTCCGCTGATTCGTTCGGGATAGGAGGAAGTTGGCTCAAGTACTCGGGTGGAGAGATCCTAGAGTTTGGCAAACCATCCTCTTCACTCATGGATGATGATGATGATGATGATGATGTAGGAGGATAAGCACGTTTTCCTCTTGCTACAGCTACCCTATGATCACTTAGAGGAACAAAGGTATGTGGAATTTCGGTGTAGTCGGGAACAAAACCTAAAGCATTTCGAGGAATGGGTGCAAAAGCTCTATAGAGATGGGTGAGAAGCATCCCGTACGGCATGGCGGTGGTGCCTTGAACTGGAATATCGGCCATTCTTTTGGCGATATAGTAGGCTAAGTTGAATTGTTGGTGCTAATGACATTGGCTCTAAGAACTTCTTCCAACTTTTTAAATTGAGGCTTAAGCTCATTGAGCTCCATGGCAAATTGATCTCGATCTACTTGTTTACCTCGGCTTATCCTAGTTGGGTTATTTCTAGGATTGAAGAGATGTTCACGGATGAGTTCTTTGGAAGTTAGGGATGTGTCGTATGGATGGATATGATCAAGGTTGGAATCTAGGATGGAAAATGACCATTTTTCTGAATAAAAGCATGTTCCTTGACTTGGAATACCTAAAACTTCCCCGAATTGGTTTAAAGGGAAGGTGGATTGGTTTTGGTTTACTTTGAAATGGATGTTCGTGAATCCAAATTCGTCTGAGCTAAGAGTTACGGTAGCATAGAATTCAAGTATAAACCTAGGAATAATGGGTTCATCTATGTCGAGAAGACTATCAAATTGGATAGCGGCTAATTGTTCACGGATATTGGTTTCTTCTGAAAATGACGGGTCTACGGTTCTACCCTCGTGAACATAACATTTTTATAATGCCTTAAAGATTTTGACTTGATCTTCGGTGAGACCTTTGGTTTTGTGGTGTTGAGGTAGGTATTTGAGGGGGTCCTTATGGTCATAATTTGTCGCGGGAGGCATGATTATCCTAAACACGAAAAATATATAGTTTAGTTTAAAACTATCAAAAATACTTATATATATTTCTAGTGTGTGCCTATATGTAACAACCGAGACATTGCAGGTCACTAATTTTACTAATTCTAATTACTTAATTTTTTCTATTTTAAGTAAATTGACTTTTACCGGGAAAGTTGCCTGTGTACGTTGTGACACGTACATTTAAATCCGTAATATGACTCAGACTATGCCCAGTCTACCTATTAATATAATTTATTTTCCCCCACGTACTTGTTTTCATATGGAATAAAGTAATTTTCCATTTCTACGCGAAGTGTGCACATTTTACGTTTTACGCGTTTTCGGCTCGCGATTTGAGCTTTAAAGACATTATAACACTCCGGAAGGCTCGGGAAAATTATGGAACATCAAATTAGGTCATTTTAAGTTAAATTTAACATTTTTATGAAAATAGTATCTTCACGACATTTATTTCCATAATTTAGGCATAAAACGTTACCGGTTTAGCTCCGTTGGCCTTTAAATCACTCCGTGACTTATAATACTTGAGCATAAGGTACCATACTCTCAAAAAAAAAGAAGCTAACACCAGCCCACACAACCCCTAGGCCGGCCTCCCCCTCTTTATTACCACCACACTCTTCATTTTCTCATTTCCCATAAACTTCATCATCATAATGTTACATGCTACTCTCCACAAATCTCTTCCAAATCATCCAACAAAAAACTCCTTCTCCTGGACTTCTTGCTGCCGTGACATCCCTCCCCCTCAAGACCATCTTCTTCAAGTTTCAAGCACCCAAAAACCTTGCATTAGTTGACCCAATTGAGCCCTAGTAAGTTTCTTTAATTAGTTTCATCTCATTTTCTTTATTTTCCTATGTTTATTAGAGATTTTCCTAGGCTAAACAAACATCTCTTGCATGTGTCATTTTAGATGTTTTGAGTCAAGATCTCATAGTAAATATGTTGTTTGGTTAATGGTTAGTGTGGATTGGTAAGTATGATGCAAGAGATTTATGGATTTTATGAGTTTTTGAACTTGTTAATGATGATTATCTTGAATATTTTGTTATTAAGAACTGAAATAAAACTTCAAGAATAAATTTTTACTCCTGGACTTGAGAGGTTTAAGAGAGAATATATTGTTGGTAATCATTGATCATAGGCATGCATGTGTATTAGAGGTAATAAATGCACAAAAGTAACAATTTGGATTAGTTATTAGGCTGTCTCAGATTTAATGCTAAAAGATCCGTCTACCATTTTGTCCTCAAAAGGTTTCATGAAAAAATAAAAATACTGAGTGATAGTGACAAATTTTATGAAAAACTTCAAGTCTGATTGATTTCCAAAAAAAAAAATCATGGTACCACTAAGTTTAGCACAAATACTTTCCTGAAGAATCATGGATGAAAAAGTATTTGCGATGTAAAGAAGACTTCTCTTCTTATACGAGAAATGATGCACTGAAACGTACATCAAATCGAAGAAATATGGATATAAAGCAATCCATGCCCGGGTGAACTTCACCCAGTGGGAGGAACAACCGTCTTTTTGGCGACGTGTTTTCCCTATAATGAAGAACGGGTTACAGTCTGAAGTAACTGCAAGCCATCATGACATGTTTTAACAATTTATTTTAACTTCTGCTCGAGCTTCATTTAAAGTCCCGTGTCATTATTGAATGACATTTCTAGGACCGTAAATGTTATCGATAAACAGAAGACATGCCTAGAGGAACTATTTTTGGTATTTTTGTGTTTTTCTGATTTTTATGGTTTTTATAGGTTTTATATTTTTCTATTTTTCTTTTTGGTTTAAAATATATACAAGGATATATGAAGCAAATATATACAAGTATATGAAGCAAATCCATTACTCCTCAGCTTCCTGAATCTTCTCGGCTGCCATCACTTTACTTGCTGAAGAACAATGTGAGCACATTTAATTAGGGATTAAATCTGGCTTTTCACTCTCCTCTAATTAGTGCTCTCCCCCAAACTGACAACCTTTCTGATGAATGCCCAAAATATGAAGAAGTCTTTTGATAACCAAATGCATGTCGTCTTTAGTCTTCTAACACATAGTGGAAAATGTAGAACAGACTGTAGACTCGACCTTCTTCAAGATTATCCATTTGGGGAATAGAATATCAACATCTTCTTCTCACCAAATGCATTCCAGTTATTTTACATATAACAAATTAGCCCGTGACGTACTCATGAAATGATAATACCAAAGTAACAAGTTGAAACACTGATCATCTTGAATTTGTTTCATAAGACATTAAACCCGATCACGTGAACTTGTTGTGCGTCCTTGGTGTACACATTTCTCTCCCCTGATGGTTACGATTAATCAGCCCGTGACATACACATGAAATGAAAATACCAAAGTAACAAGTTGAAACATTGATCATCTTTAATTTGTTTCATAAGACATTAAACCCGATCATGTGAACTTGTTGTGCATCCTTGGTGTACACATTTCTCTCCCCTGATGGTTACAATTAATCGGAATCAGCATAATGATGTGTACATGAAGCATTAACTAGAAGCACTTTATCACTGATTATATCAGCCCGTGAGAAGATGTCGATTAGTTGTATGGCCATTTCTCAAACATCAATCAACATGTAGTTTATTCACCCTTCTCCCCCTCAAAAATTGCATATGACTGCCATTTTTGATTGCACGAGTGAATAAGTATACCATCAACGGTAAGTAGATCCACTTGATAACTGACATTTTGTTTATTCACCCTTCCCCCTCAAAAATTGCATATGACTGCCATTTTTTATTGAATGAGTGAATAAGAATACAATCAATGATAAGTAAATCCACTTGATGACTGACATTTAGATTATTCACACTTCTCCCCCTCAAAAATTGCATATGAGGTTGCCATTTTTGATAGAACAAGTGAATAAGAATATACTCCAATGTACGTTGATCAACTTGATGACTGAATGGGCATGGGAAGAGCATGAAGCTTGTTGATGAGAATGGTCATAAACAAGAAGATTTCTCTTCTTCCGAAGATAAAGCGCACTTAAGTGTACACCTTACTTTTCTGTGAGGAACGGGGCCTGAAGTGTTGTCTGCAGACGCCATTATGTTGACATTGAGGCTCGAGGCTTGAACTGCAGTGTTCAAACGTCATTGTCGTTGAAGAACGAGGCTTGAACTGATGTGTTCAAACGTCATTTCTCTCTTTTCTACTTCTCTCAGCTAACTCGTTACCAACCCCATTATCATTCAGTCGGCTCTTTATCATGACTACTGATGGAGAAAACCCAATATGATGAACTTGAGACTGAAGTAACATAACCCGAACTTGTGACTTAAACTTGCACTAATGAGTGACTAAGAGCGGTGTAGAGAGTTCGTGCAACTTTGAATCCCTAAGTACTCTATACTCTTCAACCAACCAACCATCAAGTATATGACGTACATCACCTCTTTGATATCCACAACTTCGTGTGACACTGAGCACTACAGCGTAACTCCTTAAAGTGATAGTTATTTTGTAGTAATAGAGAGGAAGAATCACAAAAATAACTAGATATCCAAGTCTTCGTCATTGTAAAGGTTAAACACTCGAACAAGGATCTCGAAGAATCATCATCCAACCAACCCTAATATCTTCAGATACTAAGTACACGCACCCGTGAAATTTCACTTCAACCTCAAATAAATAATAGTGAATTAACGCCGTAGTCAAATCTTGTGGTTTAAATGCCCAGATCTAGCCCCTTTTGATGTTTTAAACGAACTTTGATAATGGTTTTATCCCGATCTTTGTCAAAAGCGCATAACCCCGTAAAACTTTTTTATAACCAAAATGCCATGAAGTATATCAAAAATCATCCAATACATGAAGTACACACTTTATCCCTTCTTCGAAGTTGAAACCGTAGCACCAGAATCAATTAAGATCCGAAAATGCACTTTTCTTTCACCAGGATAGTTCTATCATCACGGGATTTTACAAATCTATGATTTAAACTGAGAAATAGATTCTTTCGCGGGATTTTACAAAACCAAGAAGAAACAGTTAGACAATAACAAATTGAATGTGTTATGAAAAATTTGGTTTTGGTAAATATCTGTTTGGGGTAACATGCAAGAGATCAGCAACAATTCTTCTCCCATATGTAGAATACTTCACAAACCCTACTAAGTAAAGTAGTATAAACTACTTCCTCCTGGAAGTTGACCATATAACATCAAAGTACACGTTTCTCCCCCATGATGGTTTCGTACTTTCGGAAGCATCATTGACGTGTACGACTATATACACGAGAAGTTCTTGTCTTAAGCAAACATCTTGAAAAATCTTGAATGATATTGAAGATTCTTGAAAGATTTTGCTTAGACTGTGAAGTATTATTGACGTTCTGTAGCATCGAATATCCCATGAGAATTGCTGTTCACACCTCAACCTTTAAACTCTTTGGCTAACTTACCAACCTCATATTCAGTCGGCTATTGCTGTGACCACTTGGTGAAGTAAACCCGATATACCAAACTTGAAAATGAAGTAGAATTCCCTGTTCTCGCTACCTAAGCTTGCACTGTTTTTGATTGAAGAAAGATGCATAAGAAAACCTCTAAGTACCCTATACACTCAACTAAGAGCCAAAATAAGTACAACACCTCTTGAGACTATCCACATCTGCATCTGCATGTGACACTGAGCACTACAATGTGACTCCTTGAAGTGATAGCTATAACCCGTGAGTACTGCAGTGTAACTCCTTACATCAGGTATAACTAGATAGTCCAAGTCCCAATCATAAGTTGTATACGTCCAAGCAAGTTATCATTGAAATCATGCATCCAACCATCCCCGATTTCAAGATAAAATAAGTAGACACCTTCTTGAAATTCAACTTCAATCTCAAATAAGTGATACCCGATCAACTCCGTAGTCATTTTTGAAAAAAAATAACAAATAGCCGTGAATAAATATCCTCGTGAAGTAGTCAAACCCCGTTAGTTTTATTTTGTCCAAGTCCATGTCCAATCACTAGTCCAATAATTAAGTCAAAATAGTAAAGCCCAACAACCAAATTTATAATCATTCTCGGATGCCCCAAATTCAATATATCAACATTTGGTTAATCGTCCCTTAACAATTCACTAGTAAGATATGATTAAGGTCCGTTCCAAATTAAACAACCAGCCCATTTCTTAATATTTTGGAATTAAAGCCCAAATCCAAATAAGTATAACCCTAATCCTCATGATTTAAATACCACACCCTAACTTTTCTCACACTTTAACCCTAATCTCATTCTCATACGCAGTCAATACACCTTATCTCTCCACAAGAAACGCAGCCTTATCACTCCAACAATGATAGTAGCCTAGTAGGTCCTACATTTCACCAACCTTATAACTCCTTCAACGAAACACATTTAACACTTCATTCCTCCCAACAAGTACCAACGCAACAACACAAACATAATCCGTCCTTATAACTCCAATTAACGCAGCAACATCAACAAAAAATTCCACCCTTATATCACCATTTGTTTTTAAACCCGAAACACTTGTACTTTAAACTATCCTTATTACTCCGATAATTAACCCCGAAACCCAAATATAACTCGAATAAGTTAAAAAACAAGAACCGTGGCACATTTATCTCTTCAAGATCTCTCTAAGGGGACCTCAGGTAGGTTTTGTTAGACATTTTTATCGTTATTCATTTTATGTTAAAGATCAGTGACGAGTTGGTTTCAATTTGTATGGATCCTAAAAGGTCTTGACATCATATGAAAGTAAACCACACTGAGATCTCTCTTTCTTTTTGTTTTAGTTTTGTTGTATCGTGAGATGGGGTACGATATTGTCTTGTATTTGTTTGATGTGGTTTGTGGACTGTTGAAGTTGTTGGCATTTATTGTGTAGTTTACCGTTACAGATGAGGCTTAGGATAGGATGGTTGTAAATTATTGAATTTGATGGGTTTTATTGTTTGTTGTTTGAGGTGGGTCTGTTCATCTTCTCCTTCCTTTTATTTTTCTTTTGACTGTTAATGGACCAAGGAAGATTGGTAAGATCTGAGGTCAAACGAGAGTCTGGTATAAGGTTGTGGTCAAAGTTGTCTTCATCTTCATCTTAATTCTTTTATGGATAAAACACAACTTTTCTTGAAATTTTGACAGCATAACGTTTCATAAAAATCAAAAAAAATCATCAAAATGCAATAACTTGTATGTCAAAACGCAATGCTGATGGTCATCAAAACGCAACTTCAAACCGCAGTTGACCAGTCACTTTCGTACCAGTTTGTCCCTTTCCCTTTTCAAGTAAATAATCAAAACTCAGTTTTGGAAATAGGCAAAACGCAACAATAAACTGCTCTTTTTGACGCAAACCGCAGCGAAGAAATCCGGCGAGATTCTGACCAAAAATTCAGACCATCTATTCTGACCACCTTTTTGCGACCCATATATGACCAGAATATCGACCACAGATTTACGGTAATAGTGCAAAGTGTTTGAATACCAGTTGTTTAAAAACCATAAAAGACATGTGTAAAAGAAAACTGTTTAACACGAAGGATAAAAAGAAAGAAAATTTCAGACCCGAAAAACAAGGGTAAATCAGCTTCAAAATGATACACAAATCCACACAAATCAATGAAATAACACAACCTTGGCTCTGGTACCAATTGTAGGATCGATTATATGTTGATTATGTGGGATTCGGGAGGTCTTGTGTTATGGAAGAACATGTTGGCCATTGATAGAGTTAGAGAGAGAGAGTAGAGAGGGGAAGTTTTTAGTGAGAGAAAAACACCTTGTGGTGTGTGTGTATTATCAGAAACAACCAACTCTTTCCATAACATGGAAAGGGTGTATATACTACGTACAATAAACGCCCCACAAATACTACTATGACTAAACTAGTATTACGATAACTAAACTAATACTAATGAGCCTACGAGCTAACTTAATGCTAATAGATACTCGGGGTGACCGAGTCTTTCATATGAATATTTATATTCCTAACAGAACTCGAAACCAAATACGAGTGCAAGCACCAAGACCAATTTGAACCCGATCGCTATGACACCACGAGACATGATCGAACCTCCTACTACAAAAC
This sequence comes from Artemisia tridentata subsp. tridentata, assembly GCA_021014915.2. Lineage (NCBI taxonomy): Eukaryota > Viridiplantae > Streptophyta > Magnoliopsida > Asterales > Asteraceae > Artemisia > Artemisia tridentata. The sequence goes on from CP139501.1 coordinate 134,472,917, forward strand.
CAAAACCTTTACTCGTATGAGAGCCACACTTCAAGACTCGAACAACCAGGTACAACCGCCAACTCGCGAACCGCTAACGAAACACAAACGAACCCAACTTGGAGTACTCACGTATACGTATAGACACCGGTACGAGCACCGAGATTTGTCGAGGTAGGATAGAACCCATACCCCAACGTACACAGCCACATGTACACGACCACCACTCGTACAAATCCCAACCACCATCTAGACTCGAACGTACTCGAGCAACACCAACGCGAACCAAAACTCAGCATAAAAATAGGACTCGAACACCACCCAATGATCACAACCCTCAGCTTGAACACCACCTATTAGGACCTTCGTATTTCTTGAGAGAACCACGGGAATAATAGGGTGTCGATTTAGTGTATGCTTTTTAGGGTTTTTGTGTGTGAGTGGAAATGAGGGAATCGGTTGGATATAAGTGATGGATAAGAAAGAGATGGTGTCGAGTCTTGTGGGATTTGGGGGGGTGATGAACTCAAATAAGTACATTTTATTACCGTCATTTATCCTATTTATTTGACTTGTTTTATTATATTATCTGTGAGAATTGATACTTAATCGTTTACTTTTGTAATTCTCAGTTAAAAACAAGCATTTGGTGAAACTTGGCGATTTTGGACTAATTATGGAGCAAAACAAGCAAGAAGATAAGAGTCTACTGAAATGTACAAGATCAAGACATTCTGCTCCAGATACGCCGCATCTTTCTTATTACATACGGCGCATCACTATCAAGATTTCACAAGATACGATCCAAGACAGCAAGGACATGCGCCGCATCTGAGAATGGAGTTACGCCGCATCTTCTGGCGGTGTACGAATATTCCTGAATATATTAATCTTGGACCCCACGCGAAGTTAAGTCAATGCGCCGCATCTACTTATTAGATGCGCCGCATCTTACCCTCAGACAGAAACTATAAATACCCCAAGACCAGATGAATTTCAGAGGCATAATATAATATATACGAGGTACGAAGACCACAGAAACCTAAGGCCGAATTCAGACGATTAGGCAGCACAAGACACACCCGAACGAAGATACAAGAGCTGTAAGAAGGTCCTGCATGTATTTAATTCATTAAGTAGTTTTGTTTTATTGTGTTAGTAAACTTTAATTCATCAGGATTGGTGGCTTGTGTAATGTGACGAGAAAGATTGCACTCCCTTAAAACTGCTTTCCCATCAATTAAAGTTTATATGTTGATGTCTTTGGTTACTACTTATTAGTGCATTGATAACCTCTGTGTTTATTAGTGGCCTGCGCATTTGACTACGGAAGAGAATGTGGCTCCCACGGTTATTACTAAATTGATCACTTAGGAATAACTTTTAGACATAAGTAATCATTAAGGGTTTACTCGCCGATAAGATTAGGGCCAACGAGAAAGGGTTAATTACATACACTTCATATAAAACTATCAATAAAACAAGTGACAATCTACTTAATCATCAGGACACGTCTTCTTATTGTCTCGAGTATTTATCTGTGTACGTGCATGCCTATCGCTGATTCGTGCTCATTAGTTTAGTTTATTATTTAATTGCAACCAAAACGTGCCAGTCTCTCAGGCTGAACCCCCTTGCGTTAGATTAGGTTTTATAGTTAACTTACAATATTAAAATACTGATTAGAATGACTAGATAATACGTTCCACTCTTAGTGATCGACACTCTACTTACCATTATATTCATACTGACCGGGTACACTGCTCGTTAAGTGTGTGTGTTATTGATAAGTCGGCTAAATATAAATTTAAAACTTGAGTAGGCATTAATACTGCTAAACCGCAACGACACATCACGCGCATCAAGTTTTTGGCGCCACTGCCGGGGAAAAACTCCCCTGAGTTCATGGAAATAAGGAGGAAAATGATTGGAAAATCTTGCTTTGACGTTGACCACGATCCTAACAATGTTGATTTTTCAAATTGGTTGGCTAGTAAGTTCAATAACCATAAGAGCATGGATCGAGCTACTAAAGATGCGTTATGGGTATATTGGATGAGAGGAGAAGACGAAGAAGTTAAGAGAGACTATGGGTCGTCACTTCATGATTCAACAATCAATGAGGGGATTGAAGAATTATTCAGAATAGACATTGACGTGTTCGATTATGAGACACCCTTGTGCAAACAATTCAAAGAATTTAATTACCTTCTTCAAGTCGACGATGATGTGCTAACTAGAGATCTACCAGGATTCAAGACTTATGATGATTTCAAAAACACCTGGTACTACGAATGGAATGACCAAATACCATGGGTTTGGGATAAACCATGGGAATTTGAGCACATTAATCACACCTGTACACCTTTCATTTTCAAGGATGGGAGTAGTGTTTGGCCGACCTGTGATTATAAGAGTGACGGAACCTGTAATGGGGGAAGTATAATTGGGATGAAACGGGTTGGAAATGATGTGACCTTTGAAGACTATGAGTGGTATGAAAATGTTGAAGACTGCCCGCAAAAAGCGCAGGCTTTGCAAGAAAAGGGTAGAATCGAATACTTGAAAGAGCTAAAGGGAACATCGAATACTACTTTCTGGGAATGGGTGCATGAACAATTTGATGATTACACGAAGCTTAGTCGACGGTTACAACGGGAATTGGAAAGAGAGTGGGAGGCAATTCAAGATGATGATAACAATGAGTCATTAATTGATGAACTTGATGACTATTTGATTAAGGATCCTTATTTTAAGTTTGTTGATAAAGACGAAGAAGAATTCATCAAAAGAAAGTGTCAACTACTTGGGATCCCTTATAATCAGCCACCCATGATTATTTCTGAAAAATTTAAAGTCATTAAATACTCTTTGGGACCAGATGAGGAATATGTTGCGACGAAGACCAAGAGTTATACTAGATTAAGTCGAACGGAAGAAAATGTTGCGGAGCTATACGGGAACATCTTTCGGATGAAAGAAGAAGGATGGACCGTGACAAGGACTAAATAAGGAGCTGAACGTGAGTCTAACTTGAAGACTCTAGAATAAAGACAAGTGCTGACCGGGAGACAACCCGGAAAATTTTTACTATTTTGTTCTGTGTCGAGTCAGTCAGGCCCGCAGCAGATACGGCGCATCTAAATCCCAAGATGCGACGCATCTCCTGCACTGGTCATATCTTACTTTAATTTTCTGCATTTTTTTATTTTCGACTTTAAAACTTTTTATCAGTTTAATTTAATGCGGCGCATCCCTGGTTAAGGATGCGACACATCTTCTATTCTGATTCGTAATTATTCCAGGCTCGATACGGCGTATCTTCTTCCATAAGATACGGCGCATCGACTGACCTGATGATTTTCATTTTAATTTTTATGTTTTATTTTTACTAACTACTAATGTATTATGCAAGTTTGAACCTTCTTAACTTAGGTGTGTTTAAAGTCTTGGGGGTATTATAGATTCCTGCATTTCCTGTGGATACATCTATTATGAAGCTTAAACGTTCTCATCCACAAGAAAGATGATTTTTGCTCTTATACAAAAAATGGAGGATCATACCGAGCAAATCTCAGGGGAGTTTTTCTGTTCTAATTCTTTTATTTTCCAGTTTTTAACCTTTGATACAAACAACGAGGACGTTGTTTAACTTAAGTGGGGGGATTGGAGAATTAGAACACTTACTTGTCCTAAATTTTTCAAAAATTATGCTTAAAATGTGCTTAATATATCAAAATTTAAAATTTTTTAGCATGTTTTTGTTTAAAGTCTAAGTTGCATAGCTGCACACATGACGTTATTTTCAAAAATTGTGATTTTTTTTCAAAATTCACAAATCTATGAGTGTGCCGGTGACTTGTAAACTTTAGAACTTGGCTTGTATACTATTCGAGACCACCATAATAAGTATTATTTATATAATTGGAATGACTTGTCTAAATTGGTAAATTTCTAGGATTACACCCAAATAGCCTTTATATGTTATATGTTATTAGCTAACTACACTGGTTAGTTAACCCCCGTATAAACCATTTTGTTACTCTCACTTTTAGAGTAAGATACCCCTAGAAAAACACTTAGAGCCATTCCTTTCGTTTCTTACACCTTTGTTATAATGTTTCGTTACACCCTTACACCTTAGCCTACCCTGTAGATTAAAATCCGTGGTTGGTTAATTGCTTTAGGCAAAGTGTGTTTCCTTACATTACCTGTGTTCGCGTGCGTAATTCATTATCTTTGGTTAGGTCGGGAAATTGCACAATGCAATTGGAGTGAAAGTAGATATTGTATAATTTGAGTCTTGTTATTTTTCGTGTGTTTACTACTTTCACTATTACTGTTATTTCTGAAGTCATGAAAAGTATGGAAAAATTATCCAGAATTATCATTATAGTGATGTGGTGAAATTTTACACATCTATGTTTATGTTTCAAAAAAAAAAAAAAAAAAAAAAAAAAAAAAAAAAAAAAAAAAAAATCGAAAAAATAGAAAAGAAAAAGAAAAAAAAAGAAGAGTTGGATGTTTGTTTTGACCTACTTATGTAAAGTTTTGTGTTAAGTGGTCGATATCACCACTGGTTGTTGTATATTATATCTATGGATTGAATGGGAGTTGAACGTTATGGGAACGCCAACTAAAGGTTATTCTTTGATTAAGATCTTGTTGAGTATAATTCGTGTCTACCTAAAGCGTGTGTTTCAAGTGTTAAAGCGTGAGTTATTCAATGATATGAGTCTTATTCATGGGATGGTTGGGATAGTGATTAACCACACTTAGGATTTTAATTTATCTGTTTTGTTTATTTTTCATTTTACACCAATTTATATCCCAAATATTATCCATACTCTATATTATTCTTTATCCAAACCTTTGATTTATTGAGATTAGGGATTTGAGCAATCTTAGGTATCGTAGCCGTGGATTCGGCTATGTATTTTTGATTTTGTCGCCCTTTTTGATATAATATTATTGGTGAAGATTACTTGGTCCTATCGTTAGCCTATTCGAGTTAAGGATTTGAGCAATTGCAAGTATCGTGTTCGTGGACTCGATCATGTATTTGTGATTTTGTCGCCTTTTCTGGAATTTGAGATCGATAGAGATTAAGGAAAATGATTAACCCTTAAGCCTACAAACCCTTTTTACCGCTTTAGACTTGTTATTCCTTGGCTTTAGTGGGGGAGATGTGTATGCTTGCCAAGCTTATGATAGAATATTCGTCACGACTGGACAGTTAAACGATTAGATTTGCTTTTATTGAAATTATTTTATTTTACTTCAAATTCGTTAAGTGTTTGGTTGTGTGATTATGACAAAAATGAATACATGCTTAAATATAAAAATAAATCCTAATATCTTTTAGGATACATTTTCATAAGATTAATTCTAAGGTTTACTTGGGGGACAAGTAAAGTTCAAGTGGGGGGATATTTGATGAACTCAAATAAGTACATTTTATTACCGTCATTTATCCTATTTATTTGACTTGTTTTATTATATTATCTGTGAGAATTGATACTTAATCGTTTACTTTTGTAATTCTCAGTTAAAAACAAGCATTTGGTGAAACTTGGCGATTTTGGACTAATTATGGAGCAAAACAAGCAAGAAGATAAGAGTCTACTGAAATGTACAAGATCAAGACATTCTGCTCCAGATACGCCGCATCTTTCTTATTACATACGGCGCATCACTATCAAGATTTCACAAGATACGATCCAAGACAGCAAGGACATGCGCCGCATCTGAGAATGGAGTTACGCCGCATCTTCTGGCGGTGTACGAATATTCCTGAATATATTAATCTTGGACCCCACGCGAAGTTATGTCAATGCCCCGCATCTACTTATTAGATGCGCCGCATCTTACCCTCAGACAGAAACTATAAATACCCCAAGACCAGACGAATTTCAGAGGCATAATATAATATATACGAGGTACGAAGACCACAGAAACCTAAGGCCGAATTCAGACGATTAGGCAGCACAAGACACACCCGAACGAAGATACAAGAGCTGTAAGAAGGTCCTGCATGTATTTAATTCATTAAGTAGTTTTGTTTTATTGTGTTAGTAAACTTTAATTCATCAGGATTGGTGGCTTGTGTAATGTGACGAGAAAGATTGCATTCCCTTAAAACTGCTTTCCCATCAATTAAAGTTTATATGTTGATGTCTTTGGTTACTACTTATTAGTGCATTGATAACCACTGTGTTTATTAGTGGCCTGCGCATTTGACTACAGAAGAGAATGTGGCTCCCACGGTTGTTACTAAATTGATCACTTAGGAATAACTTTTAGACATAAGTAATCATTAAGGGTTTACTCGCCGATAAGATTAGGGCCAACGAGAAAGGGTTAATTACATACACTTCATATAAAACTATCAATAAAACAAGTGACAATCTACTTAATCATCAGGACACGTCCTCTTATTGTCTCGAGTATTTATCTGTGTACGTGCATGCCTATCGCTAATTCGTGCTCATTAGTTTAGTTTATTATTTAATTGCAACCAAAACGTGCCAGTCTCTCAGGCTGAACCCCCTTGCGTTAGTTTAGGTTGTATAGTTAACTTACAATATTAAAATACTGATTAGAATGACTAGATAATACGTTCCACTCTTAGTGATCGACACTCTACTTACCATTATATTCATACTGACCGGGTACACTGCTCGTTAAGTGTGTGTGTTATTGATAAGTCGGCTAAATATAAATTTAAAACTTGAGTAGGCATTAATACTGCTAAACCGCAACGACACATCACGCGCATCAGGGGGACTCATTCTCCTTCACAATATTCAAATTATAAGATCATATCTTCAATGTGTATAATATGTTGTGTTCAAAACATAGAAATAAATCGGACCCTTATAACATTTTTAACGTGTGATATGTACTTATAACATAGGCGTGTCGATTTCATTTCTAATGCTAATGTCTTACTCCTTAATTCATTTTTTATTTAAGTTGCCGAGAATGGCGGTGTCTATGGGGACCTTTCACTCTATTTTATTATATACGCTTAGTGAAAAAAATGTTTTTTTGTAGCTTAGGTTTAGGACTTATATCTTGTATTTAGGAGTGCATGACATACAAATTTTATTAAGCATTCGGCCCTATTAGGACTTGCATAACGTGTGATATTCAACGTGAACAATGAGTGTGAACCGAAATTCATATATACTAAAGTTACATATTTCGTACTCGTGGTTTATATTCATAACATAGGTTAAAGTCTTAGGTGATAAACGTTGTGTCGAGTTTACTTGTACTTAGGTTATAGCTTTCGAAATTTTGTAACATACTTCATAACTTATAGCTCACTTTAGATTTTATTCGTATTCAAAAGTTCAAATGTCGTCTCGTATTTCGGGTTATTATAATTCTTCCCCTCTAAAAAGAAAAATTTTCGTCCGTGAAATTTAAGTCGCAAAACTTAGACGAAGACGTACCAAATCACGAAAAGAGACAACAACAAATATCCTCACGCTCGGAGAGGTTCATCCAAAAGATCTTATGGAACGGAAAAATTCTCTCATGACTCGATCTAGACAAACTAGGAGAGCCCCAGGCTCTCCAACAAAACACAAATCATAACAAATCTGATCCAACGGATACGAAATAAATAAACAGATGATAGTTGTAATCTCACTAAGAGATATATGAACCACATATACACAAGAGGAAAATACTGAGGTAGTGCTAAACGATAGGAAGACTTCATCACTTCTGTCTAAAATTCTGAAAAAACTGAGAGAACGTACTAACGATCAATGAATCACATATCGAAATATCAAACCATATCAAAACACATAATAAGATGGGTAGCATATTCATACTGACGATCAATTAAGCATATATCGGAATATCAAAACGTATCAGAAAGCATAATGGGATAGGTAGGATAATCGTATAGATAAGAACGAACCTAAGGACTAACATACCACGAACTAAATCTCCCTTAGATGCTAAAACGTCCAACACTTCTGTACGGAGACATCATATGGAACACACAACTCCCGGTTTAAATTTTCAAAGTTCTCCTTCACGATGGTAGCTATACCATTAGCTGTTGTAATCAACTCTGGACTTTCAATAAGTCGTTCTCCGGCCTTACTCCAGCCAAAAGGTGTTCTACTCTTTCGTTCATACAAAAATTTGAAAGGAATCCCTTGTCACTTGCATGTCATCTATCTTAGTGAGCAAACACAACCGGAACTAACACTTGTCAATTTTCCTGCTCAAAATATCTTCCAAGTTCGAATAGTTGTTCTGCTTATCCATAAGTCTTCGAGGTGCAAAGCATTACTAAACTTGAGTCTGGTTCCTCAAGCCTTGAGTAGTTCTTCCTAGGAATGTGAAGTAAAACGTGAATCTCTGACATGATAACTGCAGGTGCGCCATGTAGCTTGAATAATTTTCTTTCGAAAGAAATCTCTGCCAATCTTCCAAGTGAGCCAACTAATTCAACCGATTCACTACAACTCAATATGTGTTTTCCTTCCTAAATGTGCGAGGAAATCCCGTTACAAAGTTCTTGAAAGTTTAGTCCCACTTCCACATAAGAACGTCCAAGGCGAAAGAAAACCACTTGTACACTTATGCTAAATCTTAACCTGTCGACACGCTAAACACTTCGCCACTAATATAGTCATAATCATCTTCATACCATTCCATCAAAATTCTGTTTCAAGTCTCTATGCATAATAGTACAACTAAGATGAATAGAGCAAATAGAACTGTGTGCTTCAATCAAAACTGCTTCCTTCAAGTCTTCTGACATAGATCAAATTCCACCGTCTTGCTTCTGAGCTTCTTCATGTCTGTCACAAATCACTCCCAAGTCATGCGTCGTATAGTTCACTTCCTACAGTTCTAGCTGTATTGATGCCTAACCAACAATCTTCCCGTGATGCATAAGGACATAACTAAGTCTCCTTCTTGAGTAGAAACAAATCTCTTTTCAGCTTTTCAAAATTCTCCTCTCATTCTTCATCCCAACCTAAAATTTTCTCTTCTAGAATATTACATAGAGTTGCTTCTGACGTAGAAATTTCAACACATAATACGAAGATGATCCCCGTGTTTCTCTTTCATCTCTGATTATACCATGTAACAATTCGCATTTCAGGTTAATTTCTATTCCTGAAATTTTACTATTCACTTTCACTATTCACTCCCAAAATTTTTATTTCACATTCTCGTAAGTTAAATTAATTCCATGATAAAGTGAAAGTTTGACGCTCGTCGGGTCATTTTCGCAAAAGTTATTAAGAAACTATACGTTTTGGTTTAAACGCCATTTAAACATCTTGCGCATAACAAAAACCAACTCTGATAATTTTCATCGCATCAGATTGATTTTTAGTACACTCACAATAAATTATGGAATTTTGGATAATTAAGTTAAAATGTTACCAAATAGACCCTGTGTCTTACAAAACTAAACTAGCGTTTTAAGCACTTTTACTCATCCGCAACCTTAGCCTATACCTGCACCATATTTTCTAAGACGTTTAGAAGCTTTCACATTTTTGGAAAAGTCAACATATTTTTCCTTCCTCCTTTGACCATAAAATCATTCCTTGATTTTATAAATCATTCCTTGATTTTTAACACTTACGGTTTTATGTCTAAAGAACATTTAACACCAACCGACACTAGATTGAGCCCAGTCTAGACATTATAGGCCATTTTAATTCATTATTATCATATTAGAAAAGTTACATTTTACTTTTCTCAGTTTTACGCAACTTTCGTACGTTTTACGTTTAACGCGTTTTAAACCTACGTTTCCAACGTTATCAGCGTTTTCGCAACCCATTAAACTTATCACTCATTTTTATAAAATATTAATGAGTATATTGACACGTTTAATCATTTCTATAAGTTTTATATTTTTACGATACCAGGTTTTGCGTTTCGTGACTTTACGGCTTACAGTTAGCGATTAACGGAACCAAAACTCACTCCGGAACCATAATAACACAAAAGTTACAATAATGGCCCCTGTAAAAATATTTCTCGTTTTATATACTCATTTCTTGGAAAAACTATTCTAAACGCAACGGCGTGATTTTCGTGGCTTGAATCATACGTTTGCTAGCCTAAAAAAGTCCCGAACACGAGAAGCAGAAAAATTACACAAGTAATCCTCGGTGGAAATTTTCCTATAAATAGGAAGCCTAAGCCTTCATAATTTCTTGCACCACCCCATTCTTTATCTCTAAAGTCCTTAAACCCAAGGCGATTCTTAGCTATTTTAGCAAGTTTCTTTCAAGAACGTGCAAGCGTTCTTGAGCAAAAGCTAGATTTTGATCTACTTTGCTTTGAGTTTTCAAGAAAGGCGTCGTTATAATCTTCAAATAACTTCATGTCTCCAAAAAGACTTTGTTATTATCTTCAAATCACTTCGGGTTTCCAAGAAGGCGTCGTTATAATCTTCAAATAGCCTCGGGTTTTTGAAGAATACAAATTCTACGTCGAAACTCCGCTTATATTCCCTTTTTCTATAATACTCAAGCATTCTAAATAAAGGTAAGTAATTATAAGACTCAAAATTATTTAAATACTTATAAACTTTGTTAGTTTATTTATTGTATTTATAAACTCTTTATATGTCATATAATCAAGTAAGCAAAATATATGTTTCACATATAAACACTATGTTAGTAGGGAGCTTCATGTGAGGGATTTCATTTCGGTGAACATATTGACGAGTTGCTGGATTTACGAATTAAAGTGTCCTAGCTCCTTGGACGTTTACTGCATGACCTCTGGATTATGATGGCCTGAATAGTTGTACGAGATATATAAACTATATAAGGCATGTTTAAATACTCACTTCGTTGTTTTAGAACCTAAGACACGACATCATATTTCTAGGTTGCACGTAGAGGTTTTCCGGCTTATCGAGCGATTTCGTTATATCCTTAAACATCATCCAACTCACGGTGAGTTTCATAGCCCCTACTTTTATACGTTTTGAATTACTTTTGGGGGAGATACATGCTCAACTATTTTCATTTACTTTCACAAGTACTCTAAACTCTTAAGGATTACCGTGAGTCATAGCCCCACTCTTAATCTTTTATTCATTTTATACTCTTTGTGGGAGATACATGCTCAACTATACTTATTTACTTTTACAAGCACTCTAGAAAACTTTCACGGTTTACCATGAGTCGTAGCCCCTACTCTTTTAATGCTTGTTTTATACTCTTTGGGGGAGATACATGCTTAACTATTTTTGACAATCACTATTATTTGCAACTACATGTTTATCTGAATTGAATGTTTATTAATGTTAGATAATATTGTTGCCATACTTAGAGTTTCTATATCATGGACCATTAAGCGCTATGCGTAGTAAGTACGAATATTATGGTTAGATCTATCAGGATTAATGTAACCATTAAGTTGAATCGGTTAGAGCAAACAAACGCAACAAACAACGTTCAACGCTTTGGGGTATATAACAACGTAACCCATACACAGAACTACGAAACAAACAGGACTTGGTCCAATTATGATTCAAACATGACTTGGTCCAACTATGATTTAAACAGGACTTGGTCCAATTACGATTCAAACAGGACTTGGTCCAACTACGATTCAAACAGGACTCGGTCCAATTACAATTCAAACAGGACTTGTTCCAACAACGTATTCAAACAGGACTTGGTCCAACAAAACAATGTTCAACGCTTTGGGGTATATAACAACGCAACCCTTACACAGAAAAACGAAACAAACAGGACTTGGTCCAATTACGATTCAAACAGGACTTGGTCCAACTACGATTCAAACAGGACTCGGTCCAATTACAATTCAAACAGGACTTGGTCCAACAACGTATTCAAACAGGACTTGGTCCAATTAAGAGTAACAAAAACACTACCTACATGTGATATTGTATTTAGTACAATAGTCATACACTTGGAATCCTAAAAATCTACATTTAATATTTGCATATACTTGTTACCAGGATTTATTTACAAGATTTCCATAATTATTTCCACAAACTCTATGAACTCACCAACATTTGTGTTGACATTTTAGCATGTTTATCTCAGGTCCATAATGATCGGGACTGGCACGGAGGAGCACGGATATTCAAGAGGGCTCTAAATTTTATTATCATTCGAAAACTCATTTGATGTATTTTGTAAACATGGAACCATCTGGGACCTCATTTTGTAAACTCTGATATTTATATAATTCGAATAATAAATCTTTTCAAATGACTCCGTTAGAATTCATTTTCTAATGTTATAACTGTTGTGCCATGAAGTAACACCCAGTTTGAATTCCGCTGCGTATCACGAAATTGGGGATGTTACAGATTGGTATCAGAGCTATAGTTATACATAAACGGGTCTAATTGAGACCTAAACTATAACTGCTTTTCCACAAAAACGTTTTATAGCCTTTTGCTCTCCGTGCCTTCCATCCTCCAGACGCTTATGTGACTTTTAGACATTTTATTCTACACGAACATACTATCACATTAATATATAACACACACTGAAATTCGGGACGGAATTCCCTTAAGGGGTGGAGACTGTAACAATTCGCATTTCAGGTTAATTTCTATTCTCGAAATTTTACTATTCATTTTACTATTCATTTTTTATTATTCACTTTCACTATTCACTCCCGAAATTTTTATTTCACATTCTCGTAAGTTAAATTAATTCCATGATAAAGTGAAAGTTTGACGTTCGTCGGGTCATTTTCGCAAAAGTTATTATGAAACTATACGTTTTGGTTTAAACGCCATTTAAACATTCTGCGCATAACGAAAACCAACTCTGATAATTTTCATCGCATCAGATTGATATTTAGTACACTCACAATCAATTATTGAATTTTTGATAATTAAGTTAAAATGTTACAAAATAGACCATGTGTCTTGCAGAACTAAACTTGCGTTTTAATCGTTTTTACTCATCCGCAACCTTAGCCTATACCTGCACCATATTTTCTAAGACGTTTAGAAGCTTTCATTTTTTTGGAAAAGTCAATATATTTTTCCCTCCTCCTTTTACCATAAAATCATTCCTTGATTTTATAAATCATTCCTTGATTTTATAAATCATTCCTTGATTTTTAACACTTACGGTTTTACGTCTAAAGAACATTTAACACCAACCGACACTAGATTGAGCCCAGTCTAGACATTATAGGCCATTTTAATTCATAATTATCATATTAGAAAAGTTATATTTTACTTTTCTCAGTTTTACGCAACTTTCGTATGTTTTACGTTTAACGCGTTTTTAACCTACGTTTCCAATGTTATCAGCGTTTTCGCAACCCATTAAACTTATCACTCGTTTTTATAAAATAATAATGAGTATATTGACATGTTTAATCATTTCTATAAGTTTTGTATATTTACGATACTAGGTTTTGCGTTTCGTGACTTTACGGCTTACAGTTAGCGATTAACGGAACCAAAACTCACTCCGGAACTATAATAACACAAAAGTTACAATAATGGCCCCTGTAAAAATATTTCTCGTTTTATATAATCATTTCTTGGAAAAACTATTCTAAACGCAACGACGTGATTTTCGTGACATGAATCAAACGTTTGCTAGCCTAAACAAGTCCCGAACACGAGAAGCAGAAAAATTACACAAGTAGTCCTCGGTGGAAATTTTCCTATAAATAGGAAGCCTAAGCCTTCATAATTTCTTGCACCACCCCTTTCTTTATCTCTAAAGTCCTTAAACCCAAGGCGATTCTTAGCTATTTTCGCAAGTTTCTTTCAAGAACGTGCAAGCGTTCTTGAGCAAAAGCTAGATTTTGATCTACTTTGCTTCGATTTTTCAAGAAAGGCGTCGTTATAATCTTCAAATAACTTCAAGTCTCCAAAAAGACTTTGTCATTATCTTCAACTCACTTCGGGTTTCCAAGAAGGCGTCCTTATAATCTTCAAATAGCCTCGAGTTTTTGAAGAATACAAATTCTAAGTCGAAGCTCCGCTTATATTCCCTTTTTCTATAATACTCAAGTATTCTAAATAAAGGTAAGTAATTATAAGACTCAAAATTATTTAAATACTTATAAACTTTTTTAGTTTATTTATTGTATTTATAAACTCTTGATATGTCAAATAATCAAGTATGAAAAATATATGTTTCACATATAAATACTATGTTAGCAGGGTGCTTCATGTGAGGGGTTTCATTTGGGTGAACGTATCGACGAGTTGCAGGATTTACGAATTAAAGTGTCCTAGCTCCTTGAACGTTTACTGCATGACCTCTGGATTATGATGGCCTGAACAGTAGTACGAGATATATAAACTATACAAGGCATGTTTAAATATTCACTTCGTTGTTTTAGAACCTAAGACACGATATCATATTTCTAGGTTGCACGTAGAGGTTTTCCGGCTTATCGAGCGATTTCGTTATATCCTTAAACATCATCCAACTCACGGTGAGTTTCATAGACTCTACTTTTATACGTTTTGTATTACTTTTGGGAGAGATACATGCTCAAGTATTTTCATTTACTTTCACAAGTACTCTAAACTCTTATGGATTACCGTGAGTCATAGCCCCACTCTTAATCTATTATTCATTTTATACTCTTTGGGGGAGATACATGCTCAACTATACTTATTTAGTTTTACAAGCACTCTAGAAAACTTTCACGGTTTACCGTGAGTCGTAGCCCCTACTCTTTTAATGCTTATTTTATACTCTTTGGGGGAGATACATGCTTAACTATTTTTTACAATCACTATTATTTGCAGCTACGTGTTTATCTGAACTGAATGTTTATTTATGTTAGATAATATTGTTGCCATACTTAGAATTTCTATATCATGGACCATTAACCGCTATGCGTAGTAAGTACGAATATTATGGTTAGATCTATCAGGATTAATGTAACCATTAAGTTGATTCAATTAGAGCAAACAAGCGCAACAAACAACGTTTTACGCTTTGGGGTATATAACAACGTAACCCATACACAAAACTACGAAACAAACAGGACTTGGTCCAATTATGATTCAAACAGGACTTGGTCCAACTATGATTCAAACAGGACTTGGTCCAATTACGATTCAAACAGGACTTGGTCCAACTAAGATTCAAACAGGACTCGGTCAAATTACAATTCAAACAGGACTTGGTCCAACAACGTATTCAAACAGGACTTGGTCCAACAAAACAATGTTCAACGCTTTAAGGTATATAACAACGTAACCCTTACACAGAACAACGAAACGAACAGGACTTGGTCCAATTACGATTCAAACAGGACTTGGTCCAACTACGATTCAAACAGGACTCAGTCCAATTACAATTCAAACAGGACTTGGTCCAACAACGTATTCAAACAGGACTTGGTCCAATTAAGAGTAACAGAAACACTACCTACATGTGATATTGTATTTAGTACAATAGTAATACACTTGGAATCCTAGAAATCTACATTTAATATTTGCATATACTTGTTACCAGGATTTATTTACAAGATTTCCATAATTATTTCCACAAACTCTATGAACTCACCAACCTTTGTGTTGACACTTTAGGATGTTTATCTCAAGTCCATAATGATCGTGGCTGGCACGGAGGAGCACGAATATTCAAGAGGGCTCTAAATTTTATTATCATTCGAAAACTCATTTGATGTATTTTGTAAACATGGAACCTTCTGGGACCTCATTTTGTAAACTCTGATATTTATATAATTCGAATGATAAATATTTTAAAACGACTCCGTTAGAGTTCGTTTTCTGATGTTATAACTGCTGTGCCATGAAGTAACACCCAGTTTGAACTCCGCTGCGTATCACGATATTGGGGGTGTTACAGATTGGTATCAGAGCTATAGTTATAGAGAAACGAGTCTAATTGAGAACTAAACTATAACTGCCTTTCCACAAAAAAGTTTTATAGCCTTTCGCTCTCCGTGCCTTCCATCCTCCAGACGCTTATGTGACTTTTAGACATTTTATTCTACACGAACATACTATCACATTAATATATAGCACACACTGAATTCCAGGACGAAATTCACTTAAGAGGTGGAGACTGTAACAATTCGCATTTCAGGTTAATTTTTATTCCCGAAATTTTACTATTCATTTTACTATTTAGTTTTCACTATTCACTCCCGAAAATTTTATTTCACATTCTCGTAAGTTAAATTAATTCCATGATAAAGTGAAAGTTTGACGCTCGTCGGGTCATTTTCGCAAAAGTTATTAAGAAACTATACGTTTTGGTTTAAACGCCATTTAAACTTCCTGTGCATAACGAAAACCAACTCTGATAATTTTCATCACATCAGATTAATTTTTAGTACACTCACAATCAATTATGGAATTTTTGATAATTATGTTAAAATTTTACCAAATAGACCCTTTGTCTTACAAAACTAAACTTGCGTTTTAAGCACTTTTACTCATCCGGAACCTTAGCCTATACCTGCACCATATTTTCTAAGATGTTTAGAAGCTTTCACATTTTTGGAAAAGTCAACATATTTTTCCCTCCTCCTTTGACCATAAAATCATTCCTTGATTTTTAACACTTACGGTTTTACGTCTAAAGAACATTTAACACGAACCGACACTAGATTGAGCCCAGTCTAGACGTTATAAGCCATTTTAATTCATTATTATCATATTAGAAAAGTTACATTTTACTTTTCTCAGTTTTACGCAACTTTCGTACGTTTTACGTTTAACGCATTTTAAACCTACGTTTCCAACGTTATCAGCGTTTTCGCAACCCATTAAACTTATCACTCATTTTTATAAAATAATAATGAGTATATTGACACGTTTAATCATTTCTATAAGTTTCGTTTTTTTACGATACCAGGTTTTGCGTTTCGTGACTTTACGGCTTACAGTTAGTGATTAACGGAACCAAAACTCACTCCGGAACCATAATAACACAAAAGTTACAATAATGGCCCCTGTAAAAATATTTCTCGTTTTATATACTCATTTCTTGGAAAAACTATTCTAAACGCAACGGCGTGATTTCCGTGACTTGAATCAAACGTTTGCTAGCCTAAACAAGTCCCGAACACGAGAAGCAGAAAAATTACACAAGTAGTCCTCGGTGAAAATTTTCCTATAAATAGGAAGCCTAAGCCTTCATAATTTCCTGCACCACCCCTTTCTTTATCTCTAAAGTCCTTAAACCCAAGGCGATTCTTAGCTATTTTAGCAAGTTTCTTTCAAGAACGTGCAAGCGTTCTTGAGCAAAAGCTAGATTTTGATCTACTTTGCTTCGAGTTTTCAAGAAAGGCGTCGTTATAATCTTCAAATAACTTCAAGTCTCCAAAAAGACTTTTTTATTTTCTTTAAATCACTTTGGGTTTCCAAGAAGGCGTCGGTATCATCTTCAAATAACCTCGGGTTTTTGAAGAATACAAATTCTACGTCGAGGCTCCTCTTATATTCCCGTTTTCTATAATACTCAAGCATTCGAAATAAAGGTAAGTAATTATAAGACTCAAAATTATTTAAATACTTATAAACTTTGTTAGTTTATTTATTGTATTTATAAACTCTTAATATGTCATACAATCAAGTAAGCAAAATATATGTTTCACATATAAATACTATGTTAGTAGGGAGTGTTAGGAAATTAAGCTATAGTAGTTAGAACTGTTGAAGATAGCAGTTAGGACTGTAGAAGTTGGAAGTTAGTACTGCTGAAGAAGTTTTGAAGACAAGAGCAGTTCATATTGTTTGAAAGAAGAAGTTAGTACGGTTTATGTTTTTGTAATACGTTTAATAGATAATTATAGAAAAGATATTGTGTATATCTTATACGATTAGAATGATAGTTATCTTGTAAAGGAATCCTTGGTCTATAAAAGGATTGCCTAGGTTTAAGGTTATACACATAGATACGACTTATTTTCATAGAGATTCAAGGTTGTAAACCCTAGTGATAGGAGATCAATCGTATTATTGTTCTAATAATATTGAATCGTTGAAGTTGAAGTTCATCATTCTGTATTCATTCATTGTTACATTCAAACCATACAAAACACAAACATATAAAGTCTTCTAAGTGCTAGCTTGTAAATTCCGCTTGCTAGACTAAGTATAATTCTTAGTATGATATCTAACACAAGGAGTGTGTGTAGATCCAGTCAAGTGGTATCAGAGACAGGTTGCTGATACATAGATTTAGAAGATCTGAGAAGAACAAAGATGGACATGGAAACAACACCTACCACAACTAACATTGCTGCTAAGCTTCCTATGCAGAGACAGGTTGCTGATACTTAGATTTAGAAGATCTGAGAAGAACAAAGATGGACATGGAAACAACACCTACCACAACTAACATTGCTGCTAAGCTTCCTATGCTTAAACCTAATGAGTTCGACATGTGGAGACTTCGTATTGAGCAGTTTTTCCATGTGCAAGACTATGCACTTTGGGAGATCATTGAAGAAGGAAACTCTTTTACACCAGTAACAACAACAACTCTTGTTGAAGGAAAATCTGAGACTACAGTGCAGACAAAGCCAACCACTAATGAAGAGAAGGCAAGGCACAAGAATGATGTTAAGGCTAGAAGTTTGCTTCTGATGACTATTCCCAATGACCAGTTGTTGAATTTTAGCAAGTTTAAGTGTGCTAAAACCCTTTTTGAAGCTATTGTTGCAAGATATGGTGGGAATGAAGCCACCAAGAAAACCCAGAAGACCCTTCTCAAGCATCAGTTTGAGAACTTTACAGCAACAAGCAATGAGTCGTTGGATCATATGTTCAATAGGCTTCAAAAGCTGGTGAGTCAATTGGCTGTTTTAGGAATTGAGATTCCTCAGGAAGATCTCAACTCCAAATTTATGAGGAGTCTACCAGCTGAATGGGCTATGCATGTGGTTGTATGGAAAAACAAGCCTGATATAGATTCCATGAGCTTAATGGATCTTTATAGCAACTTCAAGATAGTTGAACATGATATTAAGAAGTCTGTTGGATCAAGCTCAAGCTCAAGCTCAAGCTCAGGGAATTTGGCCTTTGTATCAACTCCCAGTTCCTCAAGTCCAGATGAAGAAGTGCAAGTTGCTGGAGCAGTTGGTACTGCTAGTGTAAACCTTGGTACTGCTAGCACCTCAAGCAGTACTAATGGACTTTTGAATGATGATACTTATTGTGCTTTCTTGACTACTCAGCACAATGGAAGTATGTTGACTCATTCAGATCTTCAAGAGATTGATGAAGATGATATTGAAGAGATGGATATCAAGTGGCAGCTCTCTCTTCTCAGTTTGAGAGCTAGGAGATTCTTGAAAAAGACTGGCAAGAAGATTGTCATAAACAGTAATGATGTTGCAGGGTATGACAAGTCCAAGATTGAGTGTTTCAACTGCCACAAGAAAGGTCATTATTCAAGGGAGTGCAGATTACCAAGCCAACAAGATGGAAAGAGCAGAGGTTATGGAAACAAGTCAAGGGTTGTGGAGGTTACTGATTCAAGCTCGAAAGCCATGGTTGCCATTGATGGCTTAGGATTTGACTGGAGCTACATTGCAGAGGAGGAAGCAGAAGCATCTACAGAGGTTGCTCTCATGGCATTCTCAGATTCTGAGGTACAAGTTTCAAAATGTTCTAAATCTTTTGAAGCTTTAAAAGATCTAGAAACACTTAAGACAAGATATGAGAATCAGAGAAAAGAGCTAGTTGAAACTGCTTTTAGCTTAGCAAATCATAAGAGAGCTTTAGCTGTGTTAGAAGAACAAATTGTTCATTATAAAAGTAATGAGTCTAAGTTTTCTGATGATATGATTATTGTTAAGAGAGACTTAATGTTTAGAGAGAATGAAATTACTGTGTTAAAACATGAGTTAGAACAGGCTAAGAAAGCTAAGGAGAACATTCAGATGAGTGTAGACACACTAGAATACACATCAAAAGGTGTTCAAAAGATAATTGAGTGTCAGATCCTAAATAAAGCTAAGTCAGGCCTAGGTTATAAGTCAGTTCCACCTCCCTATAGAGGAATTCCAACACCCCCAGGCATAGACTTAGAACACACATGACTCCCTGAATTTCAATTACATGTGCTTAACTATGGTCCTCAACCCAAGAAAGATGTAGTTGATAAACCTGTGTATGAAAGTGCAAGTGATAAATCACTATCTGAGGACAAGGTGTCTTCTGATAGGTCCTCAGCTAAGGACTCAGATGCTCCAACCATTGAGGAATGGACTTCTGATGATGAGGATGATCAGGCTGTGGTTAAGCCTGTTAGTGCTAAAGTGGAGGAACCAAAAGTTCCAAAGATGGTTAAACCTGAGACTGTTAGGCCTAGATCAAATGCCAAACCTTTTAGACCAACAGTTAGGTATGCAGAAATGTATAGAACCACAAACAAGCCAAGAGGTAACCAAAGGAATTGGAATGACCTCAAATCTCACCAATTAGGGGAGGATTTTGTTTGCTATAGGAAAGCTTGTTACTCTTGTGGTAGCTTTGACCATCTTGCAGATTATTGTGATAAATGGGTATCTGGATAAACAAATCATAGGTTGAGCATAGCAAGACCTCAATCTTTTCTAAGGAATGACAGAATGATACCTAGATCAGTTCTTTTAAGGTCTGGACCTAAAGCAATTCAAACTGCTAGACCAGCAGTTCAAACTGTCAGACCTATGAGAACAATTCACCTAAGGCCACCAGTTCAAAATGAAACAACTTTTTTAAACCATCATACAAAACTGGTAAAAGAACTTTTTATGAGAAAGCAGTGGTGAAAAACCAAGTTTGGAAACCAAAGGTGACAACTAACAAGCCAGCAGTTCCAACAGCTAGCAGAGTAGTTGGTACTGGTATGAATAAAAACACTGCTAAGGGAAATATGGGTAATGGAGTGAATGCATCAGCATGTTGGGTATGGAGACCTATTAAACCTAATGGTGCTAAGATTGTTTTGAAAAGAATGAATTATGTTGATGCAAGAGGAAAGCCTAAGTCTGTTTTGGCTTGGGTTCCACAAGGAAATTAATTTTTTCTTGTAATGTGCATTGTTAGTCATATGCTTTTATATTGTGAGACAAGTTCTTTGTGGCTTGTTTCTTTGTTTTTGGACTAACAATTGCAGGATTGGAGGGAAAACACCAAGGAATTTAATGCTATATGTTTTGGACTGTTATGGTGATTTGAAGCTGAGTATGTGATCTTTGCATACAACAAATGGTAATTGGTTCACCATGTCTAACTCACATAAGAACCAACTAGTCCAGAGCAAATGGTTTCTGGTAAAGACTAATCAAATCCGTTGATGGTTGACAATTTACCAAAAATTGTATGGTTATCAGCTCACCATATCTAACTGTGAAGAGTTGGCTAGTCCAAAGCAAACGGCTATTGGTAAAAGACATATCAAATCCGTTAATAGCTGATAGTTTGCTAAAAACTATGTTTGAGCCATGGTATTTTAAAATTTATTTCAAAAGTTCATACGGCTCAACAAAAATTTTCCAACAGTTGGTACGGTTAGTACAAAGTTAGGACGGCTCAACTAGCCGTTGTAAAAATCTGTCAGTAATTAATTTTCTAGCCGTTGGGGTAAAACCGTTATTCTTAAGATACTTATAGGGATTTTTATAGACAATAATTATCTTTTTACCATAAATTTATTTATTCTCTTTCTAAAGATAATTTATCTCATACGCATATTTCGCAAAACCCTAAACAGTACCTATAAACCCCAAGCGACTACATAAAACCTCAATTCCAATTTACACGATCATTGTATTGCTATAATCTTTCATTTTTCATCACTAAGAATGGCTGGATTGGAATTTGTTAAGCGTCACAACCAGGATGCGTTCTTAGAGAAAACAGAGCAAGGAGATGGGCCAAAGTTTTATGAGATTGTAGACTTTCTCAACGACTCTCACATAAGGTATGCTCTAACCGTTTCTCCTACTCTTTATGTCTCGCACATCACACAGTTCTGGCAGAATTCATCTGTCTTAACAAGTGATGACGGAGACATAGAAATTCATTCTGAAGTAGATGGTGTTAAGTTTGTTGTTACCGAGTCTATAATTAGGAGACATCTTAAATTAAATGACTCAGATGGTATCCACACTATGCTAAATACTGAAATATGGGAAGAACTTACCAAAATGGGGTATGATACATCTGAAAATAAATTAACTTTTCAAAAAGGATGTTTCTCACCTCAATGGAGATTTTTGATACATACCCTTTTAAGTTGTTTAAGTCCTAAAAAGACTGCTTGGGAGCAGTTCAGTAGCAATATTGCTATTGCTCTCATTTGCTTGTCTACAAACAGAGTTTTTAACTTTTCAAAATTTATTTTTGAGGGTATGGCATCAAATGTTGACGGTAAAACAAAATTTCTAATGTATCCGAGATTTGTTCAAACTCTTTTGAATAAAAAGAAATATTTGCTTACAAAACCAACAGAAACTTTTGCTACGCCTAGCCTTCAATCAAAAGTTTTTCAAAATATGGCAATGGCTAGTAGGCTTTTTCAAGGGGAACCAGTTCCATTGTTTCCTCAAATGCTTCAAACTGAGCTGGGTGAAGGTTCAGCAGTTCCAACTGATCCCCATCACACATCCACTCAAGAACTTGAAATAACCCAACCACCAACCATCACTTATAGGAGAAAGTCTAAACCTAGTCTACCTAGGGTTGTGACTAGATCCTTGCCCAAAGATTCACCTCTCCTAGCAGGTCACACAGCTAGAAGTGATGAGGGTAGCTCTTCACAAACTGAATTGATGGAAATATGTACCAAGTTAGTTGACAGAGTAAAGACCTTGGAGGAGGAGCTTAAGAAGAACAATGAGGAGCTGAAATCTCATAAAGCAATGTTTTCCAAAGTCTACACCAAGCTAACTAAAAGGGTGAAGAAGCTTGAAGATCAGTTAAAGAAGAAAAGGGCAAAAGTGATATTGGATGATGATTCTTCTGATGATGATGGTTCAGAAGGGGATGATGAAAATTCTTCCAAACAGGGGAGGAAATTTGTTAAAGAAAAGGATAGATCAGGTTCTCAGGGGAGGCATGATAAAGGCTCAGAACATGATGAAGGTTTTGGTAATGTTGCAGATATTGGTTCAGGTTCTGGTTATGTTCAAGAAACAGCTGAGACACATAAAGAAGTTCAAACTGTTGAAGCAGTTCAGACTGCTGAGACAGAGCATGTAAAAATTCAGACTGCTAAGACAGAGCATGAAGCAGTTCAAAGGGCAGATAAGGGAAAGAAGCCAATGACATCTGAAGAAGTTGCTGCTGCTCAAGAACTTGAAAGGCTAAAGAAATTAAAACCAAAAACTCAAGATCAGATAGATCATGATGCAGAAGTTGCAAGAAGAATGGTAGAAGAAGATTTGGCTAATGAAGAAGCTAAACAAGCTCAGATAGCTCAAGATGAGGAATTTGCAAGAAAAATGGCTGCTGATGATGTACAAAACATAGCTGAATTCATGGAAAGAACAAGATCTAAAGAGGTAAATCAAGAGGAGTTCAATGAATAGCTACAGTATTTGTTGGATTCTGATTTGATTGTAAGAGCTCAAGCTTCAATGGTTCTCAAAGACAAACAGTTGAATGAAGAAGAAAAGACAGAGGAGCTTAAAGAGTTCATACTAAAAAAGAATGGAGTAGCAACATGGGAAGATCTGATTCAGAGGATAAGAGAAAGGCAGAAGTCAGGATACAAGATAAAGTTGCCAACAAAGAAGGAACAAGTTGAGTCTATGAAACATTATTTGAAGAACTCAGCAAATTACACTATGAATGACTTCAAGGGAAAATCTTATGCCATAATTGAAAGGGAATTCTATGAAACTTATGCTATTCTGAACACTCCAAGAAGAGGTTTCAAAACAGGTAAGAAGAGAGAATCAGAAACTATGGAATCAGCTGTTGCAAAGAGACAAAAGTCTGAAGAAGAAGGGTTAACAAATGAGAAGATCAAGAGTATGATGATGATTGTTCCAGAATCTTCTTATATCAAACCTTTACAAGTAAAACATCCAATCATTGACTGGGAAGTGTTCATTGATGGAAGAATGAAAGGATGGAAGATAATCAGACTTGGAGATATTTTTGAAAGGTACAAGTTGTTTGAAGATTTACTCAAAGGTTTTGACAGAGAAGATCTTAATCAATTATGGAGCTTAGTGAAAGAGAGATTCAGAGATAAAGATCCTATTGAAGATAAAGATCAAGAATTATGGGTTCAACTGAAGAGAATTTATGAACCAGATGGAGGAGAGTCAATATGGAGATTTCAAGCACAAGTCAAGGATGTCACTTGGAAGTTATTTGGAACGTGTGGAGTACACAGAGTGTCTACCAAGGATGGAATAGAAATCTATATGTTGGTGGAAAAAGACTATCCACTCAGAACATTTGTGTTATTGGCTATGATACAAGGAAGACTCAAAGTTGAAGAAGACTCTGAGATGGCAAACTTATTAGTGACAAATATTTTCAACCTTGTAGAGCAAAGAAAAGTTAAAGGCTAAAGTGACTGATGGGATAGATGTTTGAAAGAATTTTCCACATTAAGAAGAAGAAGCTTAATTTGAAGAAACTTAGTGATTTGTATAGAAATCATAAGTTTAGGGGAGGATTGTTAGGAAATTAAGCTATAGCAGTTAGAACTGTTAAAGATAGCAGTTAGGACTGTTGAAGTTGGAAGTTAGTACTGCTGAAGAAGTTTTGAAGACAAGAGCAGTTCATACTGTTTGAAAGAAGAAGTTAGTACGGTTTATGTTTTTGTAATACGTTTAATAGATAATTATAGAAAAGATATTGTGTATATCTTATACGATTAGAATGATAGTTATCTTGTAAAGGAATCCTTGGTCTATAAAAGGATTGCCTAGGTTTAAGGTTATACACATAGATACGACTTATTTTCATAGAGATTAAAGGTTGTAAACCCTAGTGATAGGAGATCACTAGTATTATTGTTCTAATAATATTGAATCGTTGAAGTTGAAGTTCATCATTCTGTGTTCATTCATTGTTAAATTCAAACCATACAAAACACAAACATATAAAGTCTTCTAAGTGCTTGCTAGACTAATTATAATTCTTAGTATCACATCTAACACAAGGAGTGTGTGTAGATCCGGTCAGGGAGCTTCATGTGAGGCGTTTCATTTGGGTGAACGTATCGACGAGTTGCTGGATTTATGAATTAAAGTGTCCTAGCTCCTTGAACGTTTACTGCATGACCTCTGGATTATGATGGCCTGAACAGTAGTACGAGATATATAAACTATATAAGGCATGTTTAAATATTCACTTCGTTGTTTTAGAACCTAAAACACGATATCATATTTTTAGGTTGCACGTAGAGGTTTTCCGGCTTATCGAGCGATTTCGTTATATCCTTAAACATCATCCAACTCACGGTGAGTTTCATAGCCCTTACTTTTATACGTTTTGAATTACTTTTGGGGGAGATACATGCTCAACTATTTTCATTTACTTTCACAAGTACTCTAAACTCTTAAGGATTATCGTGAGTCATAGCCCCACTCTTAATCTTTTATTCATTTTATACTCTTTGGGGGAGATACATGCTCAACTATACTTATTTACTTTTACATGCACTCTAGAAAACTTTCACGGTTTACCATGAGTCGTAGCCCATACTCTTTTAATGCTTGTTTTATACTC
The DNA here is from genome assembly GCA_021014915.2 of Artemisia tridentata subsp. tridentata. Taxonomy (NCBI): domain Eukaryota; kingdom Viridiplantae; phylum Streptophyta; class Magnoliopsida; order Asterales; family Asteraceae; genus Artemisia; species Artemisia tridentata. Next base: position 134,498,592 of record CP139501.1, read on the forward strand.
TTTGGGGGAGATACATGCTTAACTATTTTTGACAATCACTATTATTTGCAACTACATGTTTATCTGAACTGAATGTTTATTTATGTTAGATAACATTGTTGCCGTACTTAGAGTTTCTATATCATGGACCATTAAGCGCTATGCGTAGTAAGTATGAATATTATGGTTAGATCTATCAGGATTAATGTAACCATTAAGTTGACTCAGTTAAAGCAAACAAACGCAACAAACAACGTTCAACGCTTTGGGGTATATAACAACGTAACCCATACACAGAACTACGAAACAAACAGGACTTGGTCCAATTATGATTCAAACAGGACTTGGTCCAACTATGATTCAAACAGGAATTGGTCCAATTACGATTCAAACATGACTTGGTCCAACTACGATTCAAACAGGACTCGGTCCAATTAGAATTCAAACAGGACTTGGTCCAACAACGTATTCAAACAGGACTTGGTCCAACAAAACAATGTTCAACGCTTTGGGGTATATAACAACGTAACCCTTACACAGAACAACGAAACAAACAGGACTTGGTCCAATTACGATTCAAACGGGACTTGGTCCAACAGCGATTTAAACAGGACTCGGTCCAATTACAATTCAAACAGGACTTGGTCCAACAACGTATTCAAACAGGACTTGGTCCAATTAAGAGTAACAGAAACACTACCTACATGTGATATTGTATTTAGTACAATAGTCATACACTTGGAATCCTAGAAATCTACATTTAATATTTGCATATACTTGCTACCAGGATTTATTTACAAGATTTCCATAATTATTTCCACAAACTCTATGAACTCACCAACCTTTGTGTTGACACTTTAGCATGTTTATCTCAGGTCCATAATGATCGAGGCTGGCACGGAGGAGCACGGATATTCAAGAGGGCTCTCAATTTTATTATCATTCGAAAACACATTTGATGTATTTTGTAAAAATGGAACCATCTGGGACCTCATTTTGTAAAATCTGATATTTATATAATTCGAATGATAAATCTTTTATAACGACTCCGTTAGAGTTCGTTTTCTGATGTTATAACTGCTGTGCCATGAAGTAACACCCAGTTTGAATTCCGCTGCGTATCACAAAATTTGGAGTGTTACAAATTGATATCAGAGCTATAATTATAGAGAAACGGGTCTAATTGAGACCTAAACTATAACTGCTTTTCCACATAAATATTTTATAGCCTTTCGCTCTCCGTGCCTTCCATCCTCTAGACGCTTATGTGACTTTTAGACATTTTATTCTACACGAACATACTATCACATTAATATATAACACATACACTGAATTCCGGGATGGAATTCCCTAAAGGGGTGTAGACTGTAACAATTCGCATTTCAGGTTAATTTCTATTCCCGAAATTTTACTATTCATTTTTTACTATTCAATTTCACTATTCACTCCCGAAATTTTTATTTCACATTCTCGTAAGTTAAATTAATTCCATGATAAAGTGAAAGTTTGACGCTCATCGGGTCATTTTCGCAAAAGTTATTAAGAAACTATACGTTTTGGTTTAAACGCCATTTTAACATCCTGCGCATAAGGAAAACCAACTCTGATAATTTTCATCGCATAATATTGATTTTTAGTACACTCAGAATCAATTATGGAATTTTTGATAATTAAGTTAAAATGTTACCAAATAGACCCTGTGTCTTACAAAACTAAACTTGCTTTTTAAGCACTTTTACTCATCCGCAACCTTAGCCTATACCTGCACCATATTTTCTAAGACGTTTATAAGCATTCACATTTTTGGAAAAATCAAAATATTTTTCCCTCCTCCTTTGACCATAAAATCATTCCTTGATTTTTACCACTTACGGTTTTACGTCTAAAAAACATTTAACACCAACCGACACTATATTGAGCCCATTCAAGACATTATATGCCATTTTAATTCATTATTATCATATTAGAAAAGTTACATTTTACTTTTCTCAGTTTTAAACAACTTTCGTACGTTTTACGTTTAACGCGTTTTAAACCTACATTTCTAACGTTATCAGCGTTTTCGCAACCCATTAAACTTATCACTCAATTTTATAAAATAATAATGAGTATATTGACACGTTTAATCATTTCTATAAGTTTCGTATTTTTACGATACCAGGTTTTGCGTTTCGTGACTTTACGGCTTATAGTTAGCGATTGACGGAACCAAAACTCACTCCGGAACCATAATAACACAAAATTACAATAATGGCCCCTGTAAAAATATTTCTCATTTTATATACTCATTTCTTGGAAAAACTATTCTAAACGCAACGGCGTGATTTTCGTGACTTGAATCAAACGTTTGCTAGCCTAAAAAAGTCCCGAACACGAGAAGCAGAAAAATTACACAAGTAGTCCTCGGTGGAAATTTTCCTATAAATAGGAAGCCTAAGCCTTCATAATTTCTTGCACCACCCCTTTCTTTATCTCTAAAGTCCTTAAACCCAAGGTGATTCTTAGCTATTTTAGCAAGTTTCTTTCAAGAACGTGCAAGCGTTCTAGAGCAAAAGCTAGATTTTGATCTACTTTGCTTCGAGTTTTCAAGAAAGGCGTCGTTATAATCTTCAAATAACTTCAAGTCTCCAAAAAGACTTTGTTATTATCTTCAAATCACTTCGGGTTTCCAAGAAGGCGTCGTTATAATCTTCAAATAGCCTCGGGTTTTTGAAGAATACAAATTCTACGTCGAAGCTCCGCTTATATTCCCTTTTTCTATAATACTCAAGCATTCTAAATAAAGGTAAGTAATTATAAGACTCAAAATTATTTAAATACTTATAAACTTTGTTAGTTAATTTATTGTTTTTATAAACTCTTAATATGTCATGTAATCAAGTAAGCAAAATATATGTTTCACATATAAATACTATGTGAGTAGGGAGCTTCATGTGAGGGGTTTCATTTGGGTGAACGTATCGACGAGTTGCTGGATTTACGAATTAAAGTGTCCTAGCTCCTTGAACGTTTACTGCATGACCTCTGGATTATGATGGCCTGAACAGTAGTACGAGATATATAAACTATATAAGGCATGTTTAAATATTCACTTCGTTGTTTTAGAACCTAAGACACGATATCATATTTCTAGGTTGCACGTAGAGGTTTTCCGGCTTATCGAGCGATTTCGTTATATCCTTAAACATCATCCAACTCACGGTGAGTTTCATAGCCCCTACTTTTAAACGTTTTGAATTACTTTTTGGGGAGATACATGCTCAACTATTTTCATTTACTTTCACAAGTACTCTAAACTCTTAAGGATTACCGTGAGTTATAGCCACACTCTTAATCTTTTATTCATTTTATACTCTTTGACGGAGATACATGCTCAACTATACTTATTTACTTTTACAAGCACTCTAGAATACTTTCACGGTTTACCGAGAGTCGTAGCCCCTACTCTTTTAATGCTTGTTTTATACTCTTTGGGGGAGATACATGTTTAACTATTTTTGACAATCACTATTATTTGCAACTACATGTTTATCTGAACTGAATGTTTATTTATGTTAGATAACATTATTGCCATACTTAGAGTTTCTATATCATGGACCATTAAGCGCTATGCGTAGTAAGTACGAATATTATGGTTAGATCTATCAGGATTAATGTAACCATTAAGTTGACTCAGTTAGAGCAAACAAACGCAACAAACAACGTTCAACGCTTTGGGGTATATAACAACGTAACCCATACACAGAACTACGAAACAAACAGGACTTGGTCCAATTATGATTCAAACAGGACTTGGTCCAACTATGATTCAAACAGGACTTGGTCCAATTACGATTCAAACAGGACTTGGTCCAACTACGATTCAAACAGGACTCGGTCCAATTACAATTCAAACAGGACTTGGTTCAACAAAGTATTCAAACAGGACTTGGTCCAATTAAGAGTAACAGAAACACTACCTACATGTGATATTGTATTTAGTACAATAGTCATACACTTGGAATCCTAGAAATCTACATTTAATATTTGCATATACTTGTTACCAGGATTTATTTACAAGATTCCCATAATTATTTCCACAAACTCTATGAACTCACCAACCTTTGTGTTGACACTTTAGCATGTTTATCTTAGGTCCATAATGATCGAGGTTGGCACGGAGGAGCACGGATATTCAAGAGGGCTCTAAATTTTATTATCATTCGAAAACTCATTTGATGTATTTTGTAAACATGGAACCATCTGGGACCTCATTTTGTAAACTCTGATATTTATATAATTTGAATGATAAATCTTTTAAAACGACTCCGTTAGAGTTCGTTTTCTATTGTTATAACGGTTGTGCCATGAAGTAACACCCAGTTTGAATTCCGCTGCGTATTACGAAATTGGGGGTGTTAGATACCAATATGTCATACTATGACAAATTGTCCAAGTATTAATGAGAGACACGATTTATCAAGTCTATAGGAATAGTCGGAGCAGTATCCAATACAATTGGCATCACTAATACTCATGAAGACCATAACGAATACGAAGGGAAATTCTAGGAACATCTTGCTCCTTCATACGTAACTGAAAATAATCAGATCTGAAATCCATCATTGAGAAAACTTCACACCCTGAAGTTGATTAATCGAATCGTCGATTCGAGGTAACGGATAACGGTTTTAACCACAACACTATTCAGCTTCCAGAAATCCATACCTAACCTTATACTATCATCATTCATCTTCACAATTACAACACGGATACACACTTAGACGAATAAATCACTTCCTAGAAGTTGGTCCTTCAATTCTCTCCATTCAACTGATGTCGTTCAATAGGGAGTTTCAGAATTAGGAAAAACTTTGCTCTTATACGGATAGAGTTCTAAATCAACCAACTCACTGTTCTCAAAATATCCTATGATTCCAATAAGTTCAAGTTATATGATGTAACTATTATCACGTTGGTCAGGCGTCATAATACTTGCATCATATATACATGCCTTTATTGCAATCATATTCTACCTCGAGTCGTGACTAAACAAATTCTCATCACCAGATCAAAACAACTTCACTCTCAGATGGAAATATTGGTAGTTCATCAAGGAATACATCGCAAAATTTCAACAACCGAATAACTCTCTAGGCGAGTTTCAACAAACGAAGTATCTTCATAACCGCGAGGGATTAACGTACGAGTTTTCAAAACAAAGGGGATCATAATTGCATACCAGGTTGGGAACCATGGTACAGAATTTTGAGTTTCTCAACTCGCCAAAGATGACAAATCTAATATGACCGTTGTTAGCATCTCGATGCTCAGTCAACAAATCTATATTCAGAATAATATCGAATCAAACGTTCCTAAAGGAAACAGATTAGCAAAACAAAACTTATCTTCAAATATCTTCAAAATGTACTGGACAATTTCGATACTCATGACGGAAAATCACAAGATTTCTCATAGAGGTGGAACTAGGTATAGCAAATTCTAATAGTGCAGAGAGGACCTTAATATGCTTAACAAAAGCAAGAGAAACAACATAATGCGTCGAACACATCGGATCCATACATATACGAATTCTCTGAACGTATGAATAGGCATCTAAACGAATGACAAACAAATAAGAGATTGAAATTCGAAAGAATGCGGTCACATCAGAAAGTGAAACCTGTAAGGCATTACTACAAAAGTCTCAAAGCATTCTAAGCTTATGTGATCACTAAACTTATGTTGCGTATCCTACTACATTTTCTAAATCTCCAGAACGAATGATCTTATAAGGGCTTTACTGAAAACAGAGGCATAAGTCAGAGTGGTGCGGAAGAAAGATAGCTAACCAATGCCTTATCACATAATCTACCCAATCCTCACCGGTCATAACTGAAGTTCCTACATGGAGAAACCTAAAGCAAATCCTTCCAAGGTTATTCCATAAGCTCCTACAGTGCAAACCTAAGGGTCCAAATCTTCACAGGCCATAACTTATGTGCTACAAGTCGAAGCCTGAGCTCTGATACCATAATTGTAACACCCCAACCTGACAAGGGTCAAAATGCCACATTATGGTGTCAATCAGAACATACAAACGCAAGTGGAAGACTTATAAACATAATGGTTACAAAGGCGTTCTAATGATAGTAACGAAATACTAACTCTATACATAATGAGTTCCAAAACTGAAATACAAATCCAAGCTCAAATCTAACTGGAGGTAAATCCAAGTCTAATCCAAAAGCAAATGGGTATCTATCATCAGGGTGGTCCACTAAGAACATATATATATATATATATATATATATATATATATATATATATATATATATATATATATATATAATAAACGAATAATCGAACATATATAAGTATAGGGAAAAGGAACATAAGCTCCGACTGAACGAATATCATCTGTCAAACGAATAAGAGATCAAGGATCAACTGAACAAAATATCATATATCATAAGAAGCAAATCGTAGTGAAACATAAGGAGATCATAATGAAGTCAAAGGAATCAATCAGAGAATCATAATCATATAACAGAATAGAAATGCCCATCAAGCTCAGAAAGCATGCCACATGCTTAGTCACATAATCATTTCATATCCATATATCCATCAAATCATAAGTTGTACAAGGAGGGGAGACCTCTCAAGTACCAAATGGAGTAGGTAGCTCCCAAATGTGAGAGGGGTGTAAGGCACACACAACCAATCACTACAAAACAAAACAAAGTACCTAGGATGCATCCATACGCCCCTTACAAAACAAATCATATATATACACCAGTTCTAGACAAGTATACACACATATCATAATGGCCAAGTGATCACATATCATATCATATCAAATGGGGACGCCGTGGTCTAATCACATTGCCACATATAGTGTCATGCCATTGGTGCCATCAATGACATGGCCATGGTACCTCCATGGCTAGTTAAATAGCTCGGGCAACAGAACAGAAAAAATAATATCATATCATATCAAGTCATCATATCATATCCAAACAGAACGTATCAAACTGAACTGAATCATATTATAGCAAATGGATAGCAAAGAAATATCATAGCAAACGGATAGCAAATGGATATCAAATCAAAGGATCATATCAAAAAAGGAAATCATAGCAAATGGATAATATCAAACAGAATCATATCAACGAATCATATCATTCTGTGTTCATTCATTGTTAAATTCAAACCATACAAAACACAAACATATAAAGTCTTCTAAGTGCTTGCTAGACTAAGTATAATTCTTAGTATCACATCTAACACAAAGAGTGTGTGTAGATCCGGTCAGGGAGCTTCATGTGAGGCGTTTCATTTGGGTGAACGTATCGACGAGTTGCTGGATTTATGAATTAAAGTGTCCTAGCTCCTTGAACGTTTACTGCATGACCTCTGGATTATGATGGCCTGAACAGTAGTACGAGATATATAAACTATATTAGGCATGTTTAAATATTCACTTCGTTGTTTTAGAACCTAAAACGCGATATCATATTTTTAGGTTGCACGTAGAGGTTTTCCGGCTTATCGAGCGATTTCGTTATATCCTTAAACATCATCCAACTCACGGTGAGTTTCATAGCCCTTACTTTTATACGTTTTGAATTACTTTTGGGGGAGATACATGCTCAACTATTTTCATTTACTTTCACAAGTACTCTAAACTCTTAAGGATTACCGTGAGTCATAGCCCCACTCTTAATCTTTTATTCATTTTATACTCTTTGGGGGAGATACATGCTCAACTATACTTATTTACTTTTACAAGCACTCTAGAAAACTTTCACGGTTTACCATGAGTCGTAGCCCATACTCTTTTAATGCTTGTTTTATACTCTTTGGGGGAGATACATGCTTAACTGTTTTTGACAATCACTATTATTTGCAACTACATGTTTATCTGAACTGAATGTTTATTTATGTTAGATAACATTGTTGCCGTACTTAGAGTTTCTATATCATGGACCATTAAGCGCTATGCGTAGTAAGTACGAATATTATGGTTAGATCTATCAGGATTAATGTAACCATTAAGTTGACTCAGTTAGAGCAAACAAACGCAACAAACAACGTTCAACGCTTTGGGGTATATAACAACGTAACCCATTCACAGAACTACGAAACAAACAGGACTTGGTCCAATTATGATTCAAACAGGACTTGGTCCAACTATGATTCAAACAGGAATTGGTCCAATTACGATTCAAACATGACTTGGTCCAACTACGATTCAAACAGGACTCGGTCCAATTAGAATTCAAACAGGACTTGGTCCAACAACGTATTCAAACAGGACTTGGTCCAACAAAACAATGTTCAACGCTTTGGGGTATATAACAACGTAACCCTTACACAGAACAACGAAACAAACAGGACTTGGTCCAATTACGATTCAAACAGGACTTGGTCCAACAACGATTTAAACAGGACTCGGTCCAATTACAATTCAAACAGGACTTGGTCCAACAACGTATTCAAACAGGACTTGGTCCAATTAAGAGTAACAGAAACACTACCTACATGTGATATTGTATTTAGTTCTATAGTCATACACTTGGAATCCTAGAAATCTACATTTAATATTTGCATATACTTGCTACCAGGATTTATTTACAAGATTTCCATAATTATTTCCACAAACTCTATGAACTCACCAACCTTTGTGTTGACACTTTAGCATGTTTATCTCAGGTCCATAATGATCGAGGCTGGCACGGAGGAGCACGGATATTCAAGAGGGCTCTCAATTTTATTATCATTTGAAAACACATTTGATGTATTTTGTAAAAATGGAACCATCTGGGACCTCATTTTGTAAAATCTGATATTTATATAATTCGAATGATAAATCTTTTATAACGACTCCGTTAGTGTTCGTTTTCTGATGTTATAACTGCTGTGCCATGAAGTAACACCCAGTTTGAATTCCGCTGCGTATCACAAAATTTGGGGTGTTACAAATTGGTATCAGAGCTATAATTATAGAGAAACGGGTCTAATTGAGACCTAAACTATAACTGCTTTTCCACATAAATATTTTATAGCCTTTCGCTCTCCGTGCCTTCCATCCTCTAGACGCTTATGTGACTTTTAGACATTTTATTCTACACGAACATACTATCACATTAATATATAACACATACACTGAATTCCGGGATGGAATTCCCTAAAGGGGTGTAGACTGTAACAATTCGCATTTCAGGTTAATTTCTATTCCCGAAATTTTACTCTTCATTTTACTATTCATTTTTTACTATTCACTTTCACTATTCACTCCCGAAATTTTTATTTCACATTCTCGTAAGTTAAATTAATTCCATGATAAAGTGAAAGTTTGACGCTCGTCGGGTCATTTTCGCAAAAGTTATTAAGAAACTATACGTTTTGGTTTAAACGCCATTTTAACATCCTGCGCATAAGGAAAACCAACTCTGATAATTTTCATCGCATAATATTGATTTTTAGTACACTCAGAATCAATTATGGAATTTTTGATAATTAAGTTAAAATGTTACCAAATAGACCCTGTGTCTTACAAAACTAAACTTGCTTTTTAAGCACTTTTACTCATCCGCAACCTTAGCCTATACCTGCACCATATTTTCTAAGACGTTTATAAGCATTCACATTTTTGGAAAAATCAAAATATTTTTCCCTCCTCCTTTGACCATAAAATCATTCCTTGATTTTGATTTTTAACACTTACAGTTTTACGTCTAAAAAATATTTAACACAACCGACACTATATTGAGCCCATTCTAGACATTATATGCCATTTTAATTCATTATTATCATATTAGAAAAGTTACATTTTACTTTTCTCAGTTTTACGCAACTTTCGTACGTTTTACGTTTAACGCGTTTTAAACCTACGTTTCCAACGTTATCAGCGTTTTCGCAACCCATTAAACTTATCACTCAATTTTATAAAATAATAATGAGTATATTGACACGTTTAATCATTTCTATAAGTTTCGTATTTTTACGATACCAGGTTTTGCGTTTCGTGACTTTACGGCTTACAGTTAGCGATTGACGGAACCAAAACTCACTCCGGAACCATAATAACACAAAAGTTACAATAATGGCCCCTGTAAAAATATTTCTCGTTTTATATACTCATTTCTTGGAAAAACTATTCTAAACGCAACGGCGTGATTTTCGTGACTTGAATCAAACGTTTGCTAGCCTAAAAAAGTCCCGAACACGAGAAGCAGAAAAATTACACAAGTAGTCCTCGGTGGAAATTTTCCTATAAATAGGAAGCCTAAGCCTTCATAATTTCTTGCACCACCCCTTTCTTTATCTCTAAAGTCCTTAAACCCAAGGTGATTCTTAGCTATTTTAGCAAGTTTCTTTCAAGAACGTGCAAGCGTTCTAGAGCAAACGCTAGATTTTGATCTACTTTGCTTCGAGTTTTCAAGAAAGGCGTCGTTATAATCTTCAAATAACTTCAAGTCTCCAAAAAGACTTTGTTATTATCTTCAAATCACTTCGGGTTTCCAAGAAGGCGTCGTTATAATCTTCAAATAGCCTCAGGTTTTTGAAGAATACAAATTCTACGTCGAAGCTCCGCTTATATTCCCTTTTTCTATAATACTCAAGCATTCTAAATAAAGGTAAGTAATTATAAGACTCAAAATTATTTAAATACTTATAAACTTTGTTAGTTTATTTATTGTTTTTATAAACTCTTAATATGTCATGTAATCAAGTAAGCAAAATATATGTTTCACATATAAATACTATGTGAGTAGGGAGCTTCATGTGAGGGGTTTCATTTGGGTGAACGTATCGACGAGTTGCTGGATTTACGAATTAAAGTGTCCTAGCTCCTTGAACGTTTACTGCATGACCTCTGGATTATGATGGCCTGAACAGTATTACGAGATATATAAACTATATAAGGCATGTTTAAATATTCACTTCGTTGTTTTAGAACCTAAGACACGATATCATATTTCTAGGTTGCACGTAGAGGTTTTCGGCTTATCGAGCGATTTCGTTATATCCTTAAACATCATCCAACTCACGGTGAGTTTCATAGCCCCTACTTTTAAACGTTTTGAATTACTTTTTGGGGAGATACATGCTCAACTATTTTCATTTACTTTCACAAGTACTCTAAACTCTTAAGGATTACCGTGAGTTATAGCCACACTCTTAATCTTTTATTCATTTTATACTCTTTGACGGAGATACATGCTCAACTATACTTATTTACTTTTACAAGCACTCTAGAATACTTTCACGGTTTACCGAGAGTCGTAGCCCCTACTCTTTTAATGCTTGTTTTATACTCTTTGGGGGAGATACATGTTTAACTATTTTTGACAATCACTATTATTTGCAACTACATGTTTATCTGAACTGAATGTTTATTTATGTTAGATAACATTGTTGCCATACTTAGAGTTTCTATATCATGGACCATTAAGCGCTATGCGTAGTAAGTACGAATATTATGGTTAGATCTATCAGGATTAATGTAACCATTAAGTTGACTCAGTTAGAGCAAACAAACGCAACAAACAACGTTCAACGCTTTGGGGTATATAACAACGTAACCCATACACAGAACTACGAAACAAACAGGACTTGGTCCAATTATGATTCAAACAGGACTTGGTCCAACTATGATTCAAACAGGACTTGGTCCAATTACGATTCAAACAGGACTTGGTCCAACTACGATTCAAACAGGACTCGGTCCAATTACAATTCAAACAGGACTTGGTTCAACAAAGTATTCAAACAGGACTTGGTCCAACAAAACAATGTTCAACGCTTTGGGGTATATAACAACGTAACCCTTACACAGAACAACGAAACAAACAGGACTTGGTCCAATTACGATTCAAACAGGACTTGGTCCAACTACGATTCAAACAAGACTCGGTCCAATTACAATTCAAACAGGACTTGGTCCAACAACGTATTCAAACAGGACTTGGTCCAATTAAGAGTAACAGAAGCACTACCTACATGTGATATTTTATTTAGTACAATAGTCATACACTTGGAATCCTAGAAATCTACATTTAATATTTGCATATACTTGTTACCAGGATTTATTTACAAGATTCCCATAATTATTTCCACAAACTCTATGAACTCACCAACCTTTGTGTTGACACTTTAGCATGTTTATCTTAGGTCCATAATGATCGAGGTTGGCACGGAGGAGCACGGATATTCAAGAGGGCTCTAAATTTTATTATCATTCGAAAACTCATTTGATGTATTTTGTAAACATGGAACCATCTGGGACCTCATTTTGTAAACTCTGATATTTAAATAATTTGAATGATAAATCTTTTAAAACGACTCCGTTAGAGTTCGTTTTCTATTGTTATAACTGTTGTGCCATGAAGTAACACCCAGTTTGAATTCCGCTGCGTATTACGAAATTGGGGGTGTTAGATACCAATATGTCATACTATGACAAATTGTCCAAGTATTAATGAGAGACACGATTTATCAAGTCTATAGGAACAGTCGGAGCAGTATCCAATACAATTGGCATCACTAATACTCATGAAGACCATAACGAATACGAAGGGAAATTCTAGGAACATCTTGCTCCTTCATACGTAACTGAAAATAATCAGATCTGAAATCATCATTGAGAAAACTTCACACCCTGAAGTTGATTAATCGAATCGTCGATTCGAGGTAACGGATAACGGTTTTAACCACAACACTATTCAGCTTCCAGAAATCCATACCTAACCTTATACTATCATCATTCATCTTCATAATTACAACACGGATACACACTTAGACGAATAAATCACTTCCTAGAAGTTGGTCCTTCAATTCTCTCCATTCAACTGATGTCGTTCAATAAGGAGTTTCAGAATTAGGAAAAACTTTGCTCTTATACGGATAGAGTTCTAAATCAACCAACTCACTGTTCTCAAAATATCCTATGATTCCAATAAGTTCAAGTTATATGATGTAACTATTATCACGTTGGTCAGGCGTCATAATACTTGCATCATATATACATGCCTTTATTGCAATCATATTCTACCTCGAGTCGTGACTAAACAAATTCTCATCACCAGATCAAAACAACTTCACTCTCAGATGGAAATATTGGTAGTTCATCAAGGAATACATCGCGAAATTTCAACAACCGAATAACTCTCTAGGCGAGTTTCAACAAACGAAGTATCTTCATAACCGCGAGGGATTAACGTACGAGTTTTCAAAACAAAGGGGATCATAATTGCATACCAGGTTGGGAACCATGGTACAGAATTTTGAGTTTCTCAACTCGCCAAAGATGACAAATCTAATATGACCGTTGTTAGTATCTCGATGCTCAGTCAACAAATCTATATTCAGAATAATATCGAATCAAACGTTCCCAAAGGAAACAGATTAGCAGAACAAAACTTATCTTCAAATATCTTCAAAATGTACTGGACAATTTCGATACTCATGACGGAAAATCACAAGATTTCTCATAGAGGTGGAACTAGGTATAGCAAATTCTAATAGTGCAGAGAGGACCTTAATATGCTTAACAAAAGCAAGAGAAACAACATAATGCGTCGAACACATCGGATCCATACATATACGAATTCTCTGAACGGATGAATAGGCATCTAAACGAATGACAAACAAATAAGAGATTGAAATTCGAAAGAATGCGGTCACATCAGAAAGTGAAACCTGTAAGGCATTACTACAAAAGTCTCAAAGCATTCTAAGCTTATGTGATCACTAAACTTATGTTGCGTATCCTACTACATTTTCTAAATCTCCAGAACGAATGATCTTATAAGGGCTTTACTGAAAACAGAGGCATAAGTCAGAGTGGTGCGGAAGAAAGATAGCTAACCAATGCCTTATCACATAATCTACCCAATCCTCACCGGTCATAACTGAAGTTCCTACATGGAGAAACCTAAAGCAAATCCTTCCAAGGTTATTCCATAAGCTCCTACAGTGCAAACCTAAGGGTCCAAATCTTCACAGGCCATAACTTATGTGCTACAAGTCGAAGCCTGAGCTCTGATACCATAATTGTAACACCCCAACCTGACAAGGGTCAAAATGCCACATTATGGTGTCAATCAGAACATACAAACGCAAGTGGAAGACTTATAAACATAATGGTTACAAAGGCGTTCTAATGATAGTAACGAAATACTAACTCTATACATAATGAGTTCCAAAACTGAAATACAAATCCAAGCTCAAATCTAACTGGAGGTAAATCCAAGTCTAATCCAAAAGCAAATGGGTATCTATCATCAGGGTGGTCCACTAAGAACACACACACACACATATATATATATATATATATATATATATATATATATATATATATATATATATATATATATATATAATAAACGAATAATCGAACATATATAAGTATAGGGAAAAGGAACATAAGCTCCGACTGAACGAATATCATCTGTCAAACGAATAAGAGATCAAGGATCAACTGAACAAAATATCATATATCATAAGAAGCAAATCGTAGTGAAACATAAGGAGATCATAATGAAGTCAAAGGAATCAATCAGAGAATCATAATCATATAACAGAATAGAAATGCCCATCAAGCTCAGAAAGCATGCCACATGCTTAGTCACATAATCATTTCATATCCATATATCCATCAAATCATAAGTTGTACAAGGAGGGGAGACCTCTCAAGTACCAAATGGAGTAGGTAGCTCCCAAATGTGAGAGGGGTGTAAGGCACACACAACCAATCACTACAAAACAAAACAAAGTACCTAGGATGCATCCATACGCCCCTTACAAAACAAATCATATATATACACCAGTTCTAGACAAGTATACACACATATCATAATGGCCAAGTGATCACATATCATATCATATCAAATGGGGACGCCGTGGTCTAATCACATTGCCACATATAGTGTCATGCCATTGGTGCCATCAATGACATGGTCATGGTACCTCCATGGCTAGTTAAATAGCTCGGGCAACAGAACAGAAAAAATAATATCATATCATATCAAGTCATCATATCATATCCAAACAGAACGTATCAAACTGAACTGAATCATATTATAGCAAATGGATAGAAAAGAAATATCATAGCAAACGGATATCAAATGGATATCAAATCAAAGGATCATATCAAAAAAGGAAATCATAGCAAATGGATAATATCAAACAGAATCATATCAACGAATCATATCATTCTGTGTTCATTCATTGTTAAATTCAAACCATACAAAACACAAACATATAAAGTCTTCTAAGTGCTTGCTAGACTAAGTATAATTCTTAGTATCACATCTAACACAAGGAGTGTGTGTAGATCCGGTCAGGGAGCTTCATGTGAGGTGTTTCATTTGGGTGAACGTATCGACGAGTTGCTGGATTTATGAATTAAAGTGTCCTAGCTCCTTGAACGTTTACTGCATGACCTCTGGATTATGATGGCCTGAACAGTAGTACGAGATATATAAACTATATAAGGCATGTTTAAATATTCACTTCGTTGTTTTAGAACCTAAAACACGATATCATATTTTTAGGTTGCACGTAGAGGTTTTCCGGCTTATCGAGCGATTTCGTTATATCCTTAAACATCATCCAACTCACGGTGAGTTTCATAGCCCTTACTTTTATACGTTTTGAATTACTTTTGGGGGAGATACATGCTCAACTATTTTCATTTACTTTCATAAGTACTCTAAACTCTTAAGGATTACCGTGAGTCATAGCCCCACTCTTAATCTTTTATTCATTTTATACTCTTTGGGGGAGATACATGCTCAACTATACTTATTTACTTTTACAAGCACTCTAGAAAACTTTCACGGTTTACCATGAGTCGTAGCCCATACTTTTTTAATGCTTGTTTTATACTCTTTGGGGGAGATACATGCTTAACTGTTTTTGACAATCACTATTATTTGCAACTACATGTTTATCTGAACTGAATGTTTATTTATGTTAGATAACATTGTTGCCGTACTTAGAGTTTCTATATCATGGACCATTAAGCGCTATGCGTAGTAAGTACGAATATTATGGTTAGATCTATCAGGATTAATGTAACCATTAAGTTGACTCAGTTAGAGCAAACAAACGCAACAAACAACGTTCAACGCTTTGGGGTATATAACAACGTAACCCATTCACAGAACTACGAAACAAACAGGACTTGGTCCAATTATGATTCAAACAGGACTTGGTCCAACTATGATTCAAACAGGAATTTGTCCAATTACGATTCAAACATGACTTGGTCCAACTACGATTCAAACAGGACTCGGTCCAATTAGAATTCAAACAGGACTTGGTCCAACAACGTATTCAAACAGGACTTGGTCCAACAAAACAATGTTCAACGCTTTGGGGTATATAACAACGTAACCCTTACACAGAACAACGAAACAAACAGGACTTGGTCCAATTACGATTCAAACAGGACTTGGTCCAACAACGATTTAAACAGGACTCGGTCCAATTACAATTCAAACAGGACTTGGTCCAACAACATATTCAAACAGGACTTGGTCCAATTAAGAGTAACAGAAACACTACCTACATGTGATATTGTATTTAGTACAATAGTCATACACTTGGCATCCTAGAAATCTACATTTAATATTTGCATATACTTGCTACCAGGATTTATTTACAAGATTTCCATAATTATTTCCACAAACTCTATGAACTCACCAACCTTTGTGTTGACACTTTAGCATGTTTATCTCAGGTCCATAATGATCGAGGCTGGCACGGAGGAGCACGGATATTCAAGAGGGCTCTCAATTTTATTATCATTCGAAAACACATTTGATGTATTTTGTAAAAATGGAACCATCTAGGACCTCATTTTGTAAAATCTGATATTTATATAATTCGAATGATAAATCTTTTATAACGACTCCGTTAGAGTTCGTTTTCTGATGTTATAACTGCTGTGCCATGAAGTAACACCCAGTTTGAATTCCGCTGCGTATCACGAAATTTGGGGTGTTACAAATTGGTATCAGAGCTATAATTATAGAGAAACGGGTCTAATTGAGACCTAAACTATAACTGCTTTTCCACATAAATATTTTATAGCCTTTCGCTCTCCGTGCCTTCCATCCTCTAGACGCTTATGTGACTTTTAGACATTTTATTCTACACGAACATACTATCACATTAATATATAACACATACACTGAATTCCGGGATGGAATTCCCTAAAGGGGTGTAAACTGTAACAATTCGCATTTCAGGTTAATTTCTATACCCGAAATTTTACTATTCATTTTACTATTCATTTTTTACTATTCACTTTCACTATTCTCTCCTGAAATTTTTATTTCACATTCTCGTAAGTTAAATTAATTCAATGATAAAGTGAAAGTTTGACGCTCGTCGGGTCATTTTCGCAAAAGTTATTAAGAAACTATACGTTTTGGTTTAAACGCCATTTTAACATCCTGCGCATAAGGAAAACCAACTCTGATAATTTTCATCGCATAATATTGATTTTTAGTACACTCAGAATCAATTATGGAATTTTTGATAATTAAGTTAAAATGTTACCAAATAGACCCTGTGTCTTACAAAACTAAACTTGCTTTTTAAGCACTTTTACTCATCCGCAACCTTAGCCTATACCTGCACCATATTTTCTAAGACGTTTATAAGCATTCACATTTTTGGAAAAATCAAAATATTTTTCCCTCCTCCTTTGACCATAAAATCATTCCTTGATTTTTAACACTTACGGTTTTACGTCTAAAAAACATTTAACACCAACCGACACTATATTGAGCCCATTCTAGACATTATATGCCATTTTAATTCATTATTATCATATTAGAAAAGTTACATTTTACTTTTCTCAGTTTTACGCAACTTTCGTACGTTTTACGTTTAACGCGTTTTAAACCTACGTTTCCAACGTTATCAGCGTTTTCGCAACCCATTAAACTTATCACTCAATTTTATAAAATAATAATGAGTATATTGACACGTTTAATCATTTCTATAAGTTTCGTATTTTTACGATACCAGGTTTTGCGTTTCGTGACTTTACGGCTTACAGTTAGCGATTGACGGAACCAAAACTCACTCCGGAACCATAATAACACAAAAGTTACAATAATGGCCCTTGTAAAAATATTTCTCATTTTATATACTCATTTCTTGGAAAAACTATTCTAAACGCAACGGCGTGATTTTCGTGACTTGAATCAAACGTTTGCTAGCCTAAAAAAGTCCCGAACACGAGAAGCAGAAAAATTACACAAGTAGTCCTCGGTGGAAATTTTCCTATAAATAGGAAGCCTAAGCCTTCATAATTTCTTGCACCACCCCTTTCTTTATCTCTAAAGTCCTTAAACCCAAGGTGATTCTTAGCTATTTTAGCAAGTTTCTTTCAAGAACGTGCAAGCGTTCTAGAGCAAAAGCTAGATTTTGATCTACTTTGCTTCGAGTTTTCAAGAAAGGCGTCGTTATAATCTTCAAATAACTTCAAGTCTCCAAAAAGACTTTGTTATTATCTTCAAATCACTTCGGGTTTCCAAGAAGGTGTCGTTATAATCTTCAAATAGCCTCGGGTTTTTGAAGAATACAAATTCTACGTCGAAGCTCCGCTTATATTCCCTTTTTCTATAATACTCAAGCATTCTAAATAAAGGTAAGTAATTATAAGACTCAAAATTATTTAAATACTTATAAACTTTGTTAGTTTATTTATTTTTTTATAAACTCTTAATATGTCATGTAATCAAGTAAGCAAAATATATGTTTCACATATAAATACTATGTGAGTAGGGAGCTTCATGTGAGGGGTTTCATTTGGGTGAACGTATCGACGAGTTGCTGGATTTACGAATTAAAGTGTCCTAGCTCCTTGAACGTTTACTGCATGACCTCTGGATTATGATGGCCTGAACAGTAGTACGAGATATATAAACTATATAAGGCATGTTTAAATATTCACTTCGTTGTTTTAGAACCTAA
Source organism: Artemisia tridentata subsp. tridentata (assembly GCA_021014915.2). Classification (NCBI taxonomy): domain Eukaryota; kingdom Viridiplantae; phylum Streptophyta; class Magnoliopsida; order Asterales; family Asteraceae; genus Artemisia; species Artemisia tridentata. The sequence goes on from CP139501.1 coordinate 134,517,552, forward strand.
GACACGATATCATATTTCTAGGTTGCACGTAGAGGTTTTCCGGCTTATCGAGCGATTTCTTTATATCCTTAAACATCATCCAACTCACGGTGAGTTTCATAGCCCCTACTTTTAAACGTTTTGAATTACTTTTTGGGGAGATACATGCTCAACTATTTTCATTTACTTTCACAAGTACTCTAAACTCTTAAGGATTACCGTGAGTTATAGCCCCACTCTTAATCTTTTATTCATTTTATACTCTTTGACGGAGATACATGCTCAACTATACTTATTTACTTTTACAAGCACTCTAGAATACTTTCACGGTTTACCGAGAGTCGTAGCCCCTACTCTTTTAATGCTTGTTTTATACTCTTTGGGGGAGATACATGTTTAACTATTTTTGACAATCACTATTATTTGCAACTACATGTTTATCTGAACTGAATGTTTATTTATGTTAGATAACATTGTTGCCATACTTAGAGTTTCTATATCATGGACCATTAAGCGCTATGCGTAGTAAGTACGAATATTATGGTTAGATCTATCAGGATTAATGTAACCATTAAGTTGACTCAGTTAGAGCAAACAAACACAACAAACAACGTTCAACGCTTTGGGGTATATAACAACGTAACCCATACACAGAACTACGAAACAAACAGGACTTGGTCCAATTATGATTCAAACAGGACTTGGTCCAACTATGATTCAAACAGGACTTGGTCCAATTACGATTCAAACAGGACTTGGTCCAACTACGATTCAAACAGGACTCGGTCCAATTACAATTCAAACAGGACTTGGTTCAACAAAGTATTCAAACAGGACTTGGTCCAACAAAACAATGTTCAACGCTTTGGGGTATATAACAACGTAACCCTTACACAGAACAACGAAACAAACAGGACTTGGTCCAATTACGATTCAAACAGGACTTGGTCCAACTACGATTCAAACAGGACTCGGTCCAATTACAATTCAAACAGGACTTGGTCCAACAACGTATTCAAACAGGACTTGGTCCAATTAAGAGTAACAGAAGCACTACCTACATGTGATATTTTATTTAGTACAATAGTCATACACTTGGAATCCTAGAAATCTACATTTAATATTTGCATATACTTGTTACCAGGATTTATTTACAAGATTCCCATAATTATTTCCACAAACTCTATGAACTCACCAACCTTTGTGTTGACACTTTAGCATGTTTATCTTAGGTCCATAATGATCGAGGTTGGCACGGAGGAGCACGGATATTCAAGAGGGCTCTAAATTTTATTATCATTCGAAAACTCATTTGATGTATTTTGTAAACATGGAACCATCTGGGACCTCATTTTGTAAACTCTGATATTTAAATAATTTGAATGATAAATCTTTTAAAACGACTCCATTAGAGTTCGTTTTCTATTGTTATAACTGTTGTGCCATGAAGTAACACCCAGTTTGAATTCCGCTGCGTATTACGAAATTGGGGGTGTTAGATACCAATATGTCATACTATGACAAATTGTCCAAGTATTAATGAGAGACACGATTTATCAAGTCTATAGGAACAGTCGGAGCAGTATCCAATACAATTGGCATCACTAATACTCATAAAGACCATAACGAATACGAAGGGAAATTCTAGGAACATCTTGCTCCTTCATACGTAACTGAAAATAATCAGATCTGAAATCCATCATTGAGAAAACTTCACACCCTGAAGTTGATTAATCGAATCGTCGATTCGAGGTAACGGATAACGGTTTTAACCACAACACTATTCAGCTTCCAGAAATCCATACCTAACCTTATACTATCATCATTCATCTTCACAATTACAACACGGATACACACTTAGACGAATAAATCACTTCCTAGAAGTTGGTCCTTCAATTCTCTCCATTCAACTGATGTCGTTCAATAAGGAGTTTCAGAATTAGGAAAAACTTTGCTCTTATACGGATAGAGTTCTAAATCAACCAACTCACTGTTCTCAAAATATCCTATGATTCCAATAAGTTCAAGTTATATGATGTAACTATTATCACGTTGGTCAGGCGTCATAATACTTGCATCATATATACATGCCTTTATTGCAATCATATTCTACCTCGAGTCGTGACTAAACAAATTCTCATCACCAAATCAAAACAACTTCACTCTCAGATGGAAATATTGGTAGTTCATCAAGGAATACATCGCGAAATTTCAACAACCGAATAACTCTCTAGGCGAGTTTCAACAAACGAAGTATCTTCATAACCGCGAGGGATTAACGTACGAGTTTTCAAAACAAAGGGGATCATAATTGCATACCAGGTTGGGAACCATGGTACAGAATTTTGAGTTTCTCAACTCGCCAAAGATGACAAATCTAATATGACCGTTGTTAGCATCTCGATGCTCAGTCAACAAATCTATATTCAGAATAATATCGAATCAAACATTCCCAAAGGAAACAGATTAGCAGAACAAAACTTATCTTCAAATATCTTCAAAATGTACTGGACAATTTCGATACTCGTGACGGAAAATCACAAGATTTCTCATAGAGGTGGAACTAGGTATAGCAAATTCTAATAGTGCAGAGAGGACCTTAATATGCTTAACAAAAGCAAGAGAAACAACATAATGCGTCGAACACATTGGATCCATACATATACGAATTCTCTGAACGGATGAATAGGCATCTAAACGAATGACAAACAAATAAGAGATTGAAATTCGAAAGAATGCGGTCACATCAGAAAGTGAAACCTGTAAGGCATTACTACAAAAGTCTCAAAGCATTCTAAGCTTATGTGATCACTAAACTTATGTTGCGTATCCTACTACATTTTCTAAATCTCCAGAACGAATGATCTTATAAGGGCTTTACTGAAAACAGAGGCATAAGTCAGAGTGGTGCGGAAGAAAGATAGCTAACCAATGCCTTATCACATAATCTACCCAATCCTCACCGGTCATAACTGAAGTTCCTACATGGAGAAACCTAAAGCAAATCCTTCCAAGGTTATTCCATAAGCTCCTACAGTGCAAACCTAAGGGTCCAAATCTTCACAGGCCATAACTTATGTGCTACAAGTCGAAGCCTGAGCTCTGATACCATAATTGTAACACCCCAACCTGACAAGGGTCAAAATGCCACATTATGGTGTCAATCAGAACATACAAACGCAAGTGGAAGACTTATAAACATAATGGTTACAAAGGCGTTCTAATGATAGTAACGAAATACTAACTCTATACATAATGAGTTCCAAAACTGAAATACAAATCCAAGCTCAAATCTAACTGGAGGTAAATCCAAGTCTAATCCAAAAGCAAATGGGTATCTATCATCAGGGTGGTCAACTAAGAGCTCCTCTGCACTCTTCACTCATTCCTAGCTTCCAACCTAAAACCTGCCATAGGAAAAGAAATGCGGCTGAGCTTAAAAAGCCCAGTGAACAGATATATATATATATATATATATATATATATATATATAATAAACGAATAATCGAACATATATAAGTATAGGGAAAAGGAACATAAGCTCCGACTGAACGAATATCATCTGTCAAACGAATAAGAGATCAAGGATCAACTGAACAAAATATCATATATCATAAGAAGCAAATCGTAGTGAAACATAAGGAGATCATAATGAAGTCAAAGGAATCAATCAGAGAATCATAATCATATAACAGAATAGAAATGCCCATCAAGCTCAGAAAGCATGCCACATGCTTAGTCACATAATCATTTCATATCCATATATCCATCAAATCATAAGTTGTACAAGGAGGGGAGACCTCTCAAGTACCAAATGGAGTAGGTAGCTCCCAAATGTGAGAGGGGTGTAAGGCACACACAACCAATCACTACAAAACAAAACAAAGTACCTAGGATGCATCCATACGCCCCTTACAAAACAAATCATATATATACACCAGTTCTAGACAAGTATACACACATATCATAATGGCCAAGTGATCACATATCATATCATATCAAATGGGGACGCCGTGGTCTAATCACATTGCCACATATAGTGTCATGCCATTGGTGCCATCAATGACATGGCCATGGTACCTCAATGGCTAGTTAAATAGCTCGGGCAACAGAACAGAAAAAATAATATCATATCATATCAAGTCATCATATCATATCCAAACAGAACGTATCAAACTGAAGTGAATCATATTATAGCAAATGGATAGCAAAGAAATATCATAGCAAACGGATAGCAAATGGATATCAAATCAAAGGATCATATCAAAAAAGGAAATCATAGCAAATGGATAATATCAAACAGAATCATATCAACGAATCATATCAAATGGATCATAACAGAGGAATCATAGCAAAGGATCATATCAAATGAAACAAAGTCAAAGATCGGGAAGTCATGAGAAACCTTTACTGAGAAATGGAAGAATATATGTACCTTAAACTGCAAATGAAACCATATCAGAAAACACAAGGATCGGAAGTTACTCCTTATTCAGCGAATCTACACGAATTAATGATCGTTTTATTATTTAAGAACCATTTCATAAGTTATTACTGATTCAATACTGATTGTTGTTCAGATTGACATATTCAGGTTTTCTTGCTATTTATAGCAACTTTCCATATTTAGTAACTTTCCAAATTTAGTAACTTTCAATATTTAGTAACTTTCCATATATTAGGGTTACAAAAGACAACTAAGTAAACTTAAAGGTATAATGTTACAAATATCATAATTTAGGGTTTATTATGACAATTTATCATAGTTTAGGGTTCGAAGTGTAAATAATGCAAATAAAACCCACTTAGGTTTTCGTCGAGTTAACGATATCTTTTGACACGTTTCGGATTTATTAAAACGCTCTCGGGTTTAGCAAATTTTAGAAAGTCATATAAACCGATTTCGGACTACAATAAATTTGGAGCTCTCACAAATCCCAAACCCGACATAACACACATATACACTTAACACACTCTTGACACACAAGAACACATGAAAAGTCAATGTAATTTTTAATTATGAGGTTAACACTTACTTACAAACAATATCAGCAAGGTAATATGGAGAAGATTATGCGCACCAAAAAAAAAGAACAAAACCTGTAAATTATTACGAACCCGTAAATTCAAAATTAAAAGAATGAGAAACAAATACCTGAAAAGCCTTAGATGCAAACATGATCAGCAAGGCATCCTAACAAAAAAAAAAAAAAAAAAAAAAAAAAATCAACAAAAAACCCCAAATTAACCAAACCCTAATTTAAAAAATAAACAAATAAATAAAAGAAAGGCATCAAATCAATGATGAATTAACCAAAAGTAAACCATAATAGAGTATAAAGATTAAAATAATAATAATAATAAAAAAAATAAAAAAATAAAGTACATATGGGCAGATCCTAACCGATCAACGTGAAGATCGCATAAAATTATTATTGTTGGTTGAAACTAGGTTTGTGATATTTTTTTTGTTAAAGGTTAATGTAGGAGAGTAAGTACATTCAAGAAAGTTCTAGCTTTCTTATATGAAATCTAAATAGAGGTAGTACATAAATCAGGTGGTGTTAACAAATGTTAAACCACTAATCTTGGTTTACACATTTTAGTTGTATTAGGGAGTCATTACACCAAAACGGGGATGAACAGTCAATACACCACCACATCCCAACCAATAAGAACATGCCGCATAATCCACTAATACATTGTTCGGCCTTGGGATACAAAAAGTAATTAAAAGCAGACCAATAGGAAGCCCGATTAACAAATAACGGGGCCCTTAAGATTTTGCTCTTGTCTCTGTTAAATTTTGGCCATTAGTATATCTATACTACATATAATACACAAAGCACTCTCTCTCCTATGTGGTCTTAAAATTCAGACTTACAATAAATAAAGCATGATGTACAACACTTTTATGCACCCAATTTTCAGACTTACAAGAAATAAAGCATAGTGTACAACAGAACTAAGCATGTTGTCATTTTCAGACTAATCTTCTATCAAACATTAATGCTATTATTAAAACACAGTTGCAAACATTAATGCCATCATCAAACATTAATGCTATTATTAAAACACAGCTGCAAACATTAATGCCATCAAAATCTTTTAAATATATGCATGCTTTTCCCTCCATAAAACCTGAAAATCAGCAAAAAACATGGGATATATAAACCACATATTGTAGAAGTAAAAACAGTTACAATTTTCATGATTCCTGATTTACATCCAGTTACCTTATTTTTCTCATATGCTAGTACTATAAAAACCCACTCAAACAACAACCAGTCATCACTTAACCCATTTACTTGCTACTTGAATACTGCAACTAAAGAACCAACACTCTTTCAATCAAAAAAATGAATACACCAAACCCAAACAATGCAATGCTTGACGTGCTTCCACTCAACATTCCGGTTGCCCCAATAATGGTTTGCCTCATCTTTGTCCAAATGTTACATTCATCCCTGAAAAATAAGAATAAAAATATTTAAAGCATCATGAAACAATTTTTTTTAAATACATATGTAAACCAGTGAACCACATTGGACACAATTTTTGGTTTTATACAAATCATAAATTTTCACATTTTCAGGTTTGGCAAGACACTAGCCAAAGGCAAAGAGAAGAAAATCTTCGAAATTGGAATTGGGAGGAAGTCATTGATGTGGATATGATTCCGGATGAGGATGATATGATTCCGGATGAGGAGGTCAATGATGTTGATATGATTTTGGATGAGGAGTTCGTTGATGTTGATATGCTTTTGGATGAGGAGGTAGACATTCTACTTTGTATAAAATCACATCTTTGAGACTCAAAATTAACAACTTTCATACTTTGCAGGTTGGTAATGGTCTTCATCTAGAGGAGCTATTTGGGCTCGGACTCAATGATGAAGATATAATGCCAAATGGTGTTGGACCCAACATGCCCAATATCAATGCACAGAGGGAAAACACGATTCAAGTGTTAAATAGACACCGTGTTTACAGCGTCATGGATGAGAGCGACCTCATGGATGAGATTGATGACGAAGAATGAAATAAATACTTAATTGTCTTTAGAATCATGTCCAAGATGTTTTGGATTTTTCTTTAATGTTTTCTAGATTTGACTATAATAAAAACCTATGTTTGATAATTGTTAAAATGTTGTCTTTAATCCAATACCAACAATCAACTTAAAATATCACATACCTGATCTTTCAATATGTATGCATCAGGATGTCTACCACTTTTCTGTGGAATAAGAAACATAAGTTCAAGTCACCTAGAGAACCCAAAGCAGCAAAGATTATATGAAAATAACTCACCTTTGCATTGGAATTTATCGCAACAGCTGCATCTTCTCGATCAGGAAGCATACGGAGACAATGTGACAAAACAGTGAACGATTTTGAGAAAATAAGTAACTCCCCCTTTGGGCTTTTTCCTGTCATAAGAAAGAAAAATGAGAAAACGTAGAACTATAATTTAAATTACCTTAAATCCATGGTATAAGATGAAAATAAGGCAAAAATGATATTTCATCTGCTACTTTATTGTTAGATCACTGAAAAGATACACAAATACCCAACAAAGCTAAAATAAAATTCATATTACACACCTGGAAACCCGACAATACCAACTATATCTCCACGTTGCACACTATTATGTAACTTAGAAAATTCATCTTCATTCAACTCAGAATCGCTGCAAAAACATGTTACATCATACATTAGTAAGTGTATACTCATAAGAAAATATTGAATCAAATAACTTCATAAATAACAAAGCTAAAAGCATGCCAGTGTTATCCGCAAAACAATAGCTGAAACTGAACATTTAAGCACATAAGATACAATCTGACTCGATCTCCTTAACAGAAGAGATGCATATGCCAAAAAATGAACAGTGTAATGACGGGAAATTCAACCCTTTAACTAATTGCAGACGATTTGGGTTCTGCTTAATGCCAAACGAGTCAAACATAATTATGAGTGTTAATTGGCTTTTTATATACAACCTAAATTCAAAATATAATGCATTCATTATTATATCAGTTGAGTGTATTTCCTTGTGAAGAAAAAACAAAAGTAGCGAACAAAAAAGTGTATATAAAAAATCCACGATATTAACTTAAAAATCTTAATTTTGTAAACAATAAAACAAATTTATTAATTTCTGAAAACATAATCACAGTACAGGATGAAATCAGTTCTCATATTGAACAGGAAAATCAAATAACTAATCCCATATTATAAAAGTGTCCCATTTAAATATGTGCAAGACAATAAAATCAGGGATCTGTAACTTCCATGTATTTTGTGTGGCTAAAAATCAGGAGTACATTCAAAAGTGATGTTTGTAACAGTGAAAATCAAATAAGTATCAGAAATTCTAGCACGATTACCGTTAAATCAAACAACTATCCCATTGTAACAGTGGAAATCAAATAAGTATCTCAAATTTTAGCACAATTACCATAAATATCACCATTTGAAATACTATAAAACCCATTCCAACTTCAACATTTTAGTTCATCTACTTTTCTAAAACCTCATTCAAAGTACTCACAGATCAGCAACTATAAACCTATACACCTATTTTTATAACAACAAGCATGGACTCACCAATCACTGTTGAACACAATTTTTCTGAAGATGAGTGGGTCATGGTTGAAACACACCAAAACCAGCAACTGGGCTCATAAAGCAGCAATGTGATTGCTCCCACGAATGATACTATGATGGTTGATTCAAACCCGCATGAAGAAGTAAATTTTCGAATCCCCATCTTCCCAAATTGTTGTCTGTCATGCCTGAAATATACCACATCTTTTATCATAAAATATTTTCATAGATTTCTCACAAAAATCAAATGGCCTCGCTTTATATACATCACTTGCTTTATTCCTTTTTTCATAAAAAATAAAAAGTTTTGTTTGATATATAATTTTTCTTTGCTTCATTTCTTTTTCACAAATATACATCTAAACCCATGTCACATATACAAGACTCGAATCAAAAAGAAAAAGCAGCTAAAAGAGATCTCAGATTTACAAATCAATTAAGCTTTACAAGTTTTTATTGAACCCATCATAGATCTATTAGAACATAACATCTCTTTTAATATCCGAAATTCATAAAGAAAGAACAAAGCAAAAGCGTTTCATTCTTTTTCTTTTTTTCGGTCTAATGATAAACGAAACACATAGCAAACCTACCCATGATTAATTGCTGCCAGTGTTCACCCTTGTTCCGCAAAGCCCAGTCATGCCATGATACCTAACACATATTCAGCATAGAAACTTAAAATGGGCCAAAAACACAATTCATGATAATAGATTGTTACCAACCACCATCTTAAATGTTAAAATAAACAAGGGGAAATTGCCCAAGATAGGCAACACCAAATTTTCTGATGTGGAATCCTGATTTTTTTTCAGAAACTTTCGGTTTTGAGAGGAAAAAAATACACTACTTGTTATAAATTAGATTTCATCGTCCTTTTCTGTTATAGAACTTAGGTTACCTTTTAACGAGCGGGAAGTAGTGGATAACCACAGCAGCCAATTTGGTTTTTGTAGTTACATGCTTGTATGTGTCTATATGAGTGTCTATATGCAATTTTAGCTTGAAACAAAATTTGCATGGCATGAGGTAGTTAAACCTCATGGCTGATGAGTGTTGATTTAGATAGATGAAATGAATGTGAAATTTTGTGTAGATAAAAATTAGGTGGGAGAAAAACACATATGCGGCATGAGTTTTAAGTTTAGGGTTAAGAATGACCTAAAGTTATGCACTTAGATTAGATAGACTTTGGACCGGGTATTGTGGAATTGAGATGGATGATTTGCTGGAACCAACACGTATTTATGTCCAAGGAATACAAGTCAAGTTGTAATCCCGGGTCGTTTTCCCAACGAAGGCGTGAATGGAATTCGTGATCTCGATTCGTGAAACGTGTTTGAATGGTGAGAATAAAGGGATTTTGGGTTTTTAATCTAAAATAAGTGAACATGAATTAAAAACGATTTAAAAGGCAAGGAAAACTATAATCTAAAGAGCGCGTAATTAAAAACGTAAAGAAAACTGAAAACGTAATTAAAACCGGGAAAACGCGAGACTAAAACGTGAAAACTAAGGAATATTAACTCTACGGGAACCAAACTAATTTTCCTAAATTCTATTTAATAAAATAAAATTTTGAAAAAAAGAATTATATTTTTTTTGACTTTTATTTAACTTAATATGAATTAAAAACTAAATTTAACTAATTAAATTATTAAAAATACCAAAACAGTTTAGAAAAATCTGAAAATTTTCAATTAAATCTAAAATGATGCTAGGAATCTAGGAAAAATGAAATTAGAACATATCTCACCCTAAATAAGCAGAGTAGGAAAATAAGCAGTTGGGAATAAGCTTTAAAATAAGCACAACAACACCAAAAATTACCAAGTGCTCAAATACAGTTAAGCACACTAATTAAAGCTTGAAACAACTGATTAAGTCCAAATAAGCACGAAGGAGAAGCTAATGAGCAGTTGCACAGTTTCAGAAATAGGGCAAGCACAAATGATTACACAGCCTACTTCCAGCTGTTCCATAGGCTAGTAAAAAGCTTATTGGGAAAAGACAAAAGCAGAACCTAAAAGCTCATACAACAGAATACTTATAACCTAAAAATGCCCAAATTATTTCCACAATTGGTTATCAAATTAAGCTCTAGATCAGGTGGATTAAAAACATAAAACTATCCAGGCTTGGTTCAGTTCTGATGGGGGGAATTTGCAGACTAAAATAAGCTAGAATATAAGCTCTAAATTAGAATCCAAGCTAAAACAGATAAAGACTAATCTACAAGCTACTTATAAAACAAAAATTAGAAATTCAATCCTACTAGCTTAAAACTAATATTGAAAAGGGCTGAAAAGGCAAAAAGATAGGCACTTCCAAGCTAACTGTTAAGCCATATTTTAAAGCTAGGTACAAATGAAATACGCTAAGACAATAAAATCACACTCTGAATAAACTAGGGAATCAAACAAAGCAATAAGCAAAACAGAATAAGCACTTACAATGATTGTACAAGGGCTGCTAGATCAGAACATGCAATGGAATTGACCAATGATCTAGGCAGTTCACTGACTTGAACCCAGAACACCTCAGATATTAATGAGATCAATCAGCTTCTAAGAATCAACTTCCATACACAAAAGAATCTAACAGAAACACAAATTAAGCCTAACACTGCCTAGCTTACTAATCTAGTAAGATATGATCTAAAACTTAACACATAAACTGAAAACTTAAAAATCAACTAGAATCAACTTAGAGTGATCACTTAACAGCCAATATCACTTAAATGCAGCTAATCATGGGTAAGCAAACAACAAATGGACAGTAGTAACTGGTTTTACCCATTTTAACTCATCGACCCAAACACAACTTTAAAACTGATTCTACACTAAAGCAGACAAAAAGCATGGATTTTCTGAAACAAATGAACTTTTAACTATCTTAAGACTTGAAAAGCAAAAAGAAAAACCAAATAAACACAGGCAATAAGTTACTAATCAGAGTTGACAAAAGTTGACTTTCGTTGACCAAATGAACTTGAAACTGAATTAAAGAATAAACTAGGATTGCAATAAAACCAAACGAGTACAATTCTTGTAAAAGTTAACCAATACTGAAAATTAAATTACAATGATTTTAGAAAACAGGTTTAAACTAAATTTTACACTACAAATGGTCTAAAAGCAGTGACAAGCTTTTTCTCTGTGTCTTCCTTTCTTTAAATATCAATCCCAAAAGCTTCTTCTCTTTCTTCTGATTAAATCCCACCCTTTGGATTGGGTTGAAACTCATCCAAGCCCTTAAACACATTTTGGCGGGAAAACTTAGCATGTGGGATAGTGGAAAATCAGAGCACGTGGGAAGGTTGGTGTGAGTAGCTAAGTGTAGGAGGGGGGTTGGAGGCGTGTGTAAGTGAAAAGCATGGACATGGAACATTGTTGTCTGTTTTGTCAGGGATGGTGGTTTTGGCGGGTTGAGGTTTTGGGGAAGGTGGGTTTGAGTGTTTGACCCTGGTATTTACTAAACGGGATAAAAAGGGTGGGTTTATTTGTTTTATGTTGGGCTTGGTGGGGTAAATGGGTTTTATTTGGTGGGTTATTGTTTGATCCGGTTCTTGTATTTTTTGGATAAATGGATTTAATCACAAGGACCAAAGGTGTAAACTTTGCAAAGTTCAGGGACTATTCCTGTCATTTCTCAAAAGTAAATCATGGGACCAATTTTGCCATTTAGGTTTTCTGAGAAGGTTAACTTTGACAATTGAGCAATTACTCGGTCCAAACCCGTAAATATCTTCCCCGTCCTCGGCTTTTCACGATTTTCCAATCATGTGCTCGGTTTTGTCCGTTTTTGCCCTGTTTTCGATCCTTTTGTACCTGAAACACATAAAAACACAAACCAAGGATATCTGCAGTATAATTTGGTGTATTTGGTTGTTTTTAGTATTTTTATGGTCTAAAATGGGCATAAAATGATGAGTATTTACACACTCATCAATGGACCGGGTATAGAGATTTTTTTTGGGCCTATAAATAATGGATCAACAATTTATTTTTTTAAATGGCAACGCACTTAAAAGACAATCATATAAGCATATAACTCTAGCGAACAATTCCTAGCCATCACTTTCTCCGAAATAAATTGATTCCTATTGAAATTGTGTTTTTTTTAAATCTGATATGAGATAAAAGGGATACACATAGGAAATATACACTGTGTTTTTGTTTATCTTTATTTGAGTGGTTTAGAATGAGAGTAAATATGTTTTATATGTACAAATTAAAAAGGGTTATTTTTTTTATAATAAACATGGGCTTTTTGTTTTTTTTAACATAAACTTTGTGTATACACATAATCAACAAAACATCTATGCAGATATTTGATGGGTGCTTCAGGATTGATAGTTTTTTTCAACTCTATGAAGTTCGGTTATGGTACAAAATTGATGTTGTTCGAGTCCATTATGTCTGGAAGGATACCCAAGAAAATAAGCTATATTTGTTTTTACTTGATAAACATGTAAGTTTCAGATACCATTTTCAGTTTTTATTTAGAGATACACATTGGTTTCTTACATTGATTTTGGCTAATACCACTTTGTATTGTAGAGAGACATAATTGCAGCAATTGTTCCAAAACGCTTAATACAATTTTATGAGGGTCGAAGTCTTGTGGGTCGTGTGTTTTCATTGAGTTTTTTCCAAGTAGATCGAAGTGACCCCTACGATTACGCAAGGTTTGAACACTACTCTTTTGTTCGAGCCAATCATGTGATTAATATTAACCAACAAACACAACTTGCCGAGATCACCACTGGAGAACACAACAACTTCGCCAAATACCCAATCATGCCTTTCATTAAGTACCTTGTCGAAGATAGGACTCCACGAAGAATGATGACCGGTACATCTATATTTTCCGGTTAAAAAATTATTTGTCTACATGTAAATCGTTTTAACTTATCATATGAAAAAATATGCGTTAGATGTCATTGGAAAAGTCTCGAAAGGATATTTTATGGGATACCCACATCCTAATGGCCAAGTTTCCCTATTTTTACGAGATTGGTCGTAAGTACACAATCACATAATATAATATTTTTGACATATAGAAAGTTTCATTTATTAATTCAGTAACACACATTTGTGTCTCATTAGCGGGTCCGAAGTTCGGTTGATATTAAATCACTGTGCAACTTCACACTTAGCAATGCTTGCCAGAGCAATAAAGGAGCAAGGAATAGTATACGCGTCAAGAGTCAAACTTATACACCATGCTACAGGCAAGTTATTATGACTTAAAAAATATATACACAATTATGGCAAGTTATTACGATTATAAATATTATACTACTATGGTGGACTAATGTATTTTATGTACTCTTTAGGTAATTATTTGGAGTCTACACCTTTGACGGTGATCGAGTTTAACCCGGATATGGATGAAACAACATACATTGGACGTCTTGAAATACCTGTGTTGCCACATTTGATGATTGACGAGTTTAACCCAGAGATGCTAGGACTTGAATTCCTTGAACGTCTTCATATCTAAAAGATGCTTGAAGAAATAAACATCGTCATTTTCCTTTTCTTTTGTTTGTTTGTTTGTTTTGTTTTCGTAATCGTGGAGTTTGTTTTTGCCAATTATTGGCGAACACATTTTAGTAATAAAGATATGTTCGTGTGATTTTTGTTGTTTATTTATTTGTATCTCCGTCTTAATAACTTCAAACACCTATAACCAAACATCCAAAATAGCCATATGCAATATGAAAAGCATAAGTCATTCACAAATACATTGTGGTACAGTATATACATTCACAGATATGTAGGAGAACAAAGGATCGTGCTTGGTTAACATAACTAAACTTAAAATAGTACTAATCTATTATATTCACCGGGTATAAAAACCCTTTACCCAAAAAACACAAAATCATTAATATATCAAATAAGAAACCATTGATCCAAAACTAAATTGTCTAACTGTCCTTTTATCTAACAAGTTCAATAAGGTAGAATAGACATGGATTGAAATTATGCCTCAACTAGAAGCACGGCATCAACTACACTAATGTAAGACCAAAATGGCCATTGAATGGTTCCAAGTAGAGATTGTAAAATTAAAATTTGCTACGCTAATCTTAGGGATTTTTGAGCGCTATACTTGTGAATGGGTGAATTTTGTTAGCGATAGATTATACATGTAATCAGTATCAAATTAAGAAAAGTCAACTGGATGTGTTGAAGTAAATTTAGGATTAACGCTATGTTATATTTGGTGTTTCGTGTTTTGATGACATGATACGAAAACTAAACCTGCACGATATTTTTCTTTTTTTTTTTTTTTTTTTTTTTTTTTTTTTTTTTTTTTTTTTTTTTTTTTGTATTATGTAGCAACAGCTAGCATCTCAGAATGAGAATCAAAAGCGGAGAAAAATCGTTCGTGGCGATGTCTCTCAGACCAACATCGATAAACAGAAAGGTATGTCAACTGTATACATAGCTATCATTAATTACATAATGGTACAAATAGTAAAGTTAGTTTCAAAATTACCCAACTCCTGTAAACAAAAAAACTTGTCAAAAATTTGGATTCTACTTTCTCTTGATCTTCATCTCGAGCAATCGGCATTCCAAAGTCAATATAGCACATCGCCCTATTAAGGTATAAGAGACTAAAATCAGCATGTAGCAGTAGTAGCATCATCCAACATAAGAAATGCTTCAAGCGCCGGTGACAACATAAGATTAGCCTTAAATGCAATCATCACTAACTTGTAAAGAAGCATCCTATTCCATATCGATTCAACCAAAAGCATGACTATTTATTACTCCATATATAGCTTGTACTACATGTTTAATAAGTACACATAAAAGGGTTTCTCAATGTACATTTTAAAGGTATATATTTGACTATACAAATGGAACCTGCGTCTGTTGCAATGAAAGTGGGTCGTGATTAATCAGATGATGAGTCTATTAAATATTTGACAAATCCATACAAACATTTTTCAAAAATTAATATATAAAACAGCCAGGAATGACTTGGTAAAAAAAGAATTGGTGTTCAAAGACATAAGTAAAGTGTCTCACACTTGGTTAAATAGTTTAATTTACCCTGAATTTTGACCCCAGGTAATCAGAAGCAGACTGCATTTCAGAAACTGTAAAGTGTAATCTTTGACAAAGATCATAACAAGCACTGAAATATTCACACTTCAAAACTTATAGAAAAAGGAATTTTACAATTAAGTAGCAATATACCTGGCACTGTAAATGATGACAACTGATGATTTTGAAAATGGAGGAAACGTTAGCCCAATAACCTCTCCTGGAAAGTCCTGATACCTTCGTGGCAAGATTAACGAGTTCTGTGTAGACCATTCTCCTAATTTCTTTGCATCCACATCAAATACATAAACTTGATTTGAAGATGTAGAGATTATTATCACTTAGGTTGTACCTGAAAGGCTTTCTTTCAACAATGTGATATAGTCGACCGGGTGCATATAACCTTCTTGGATCTTTGATTTTCTTCTCCTCTGATGTGAATGTATCTCGTATGCATCTTAAACACAACAAACATGGCAAGCTGTTCAAACAAGCATCATGATTCTTGTTATCATTTCACATTGACTGATAAAACTAATACTATAGATGTTGCATAGAGACTAGCACTTGTGAAAACTGTTTTAATTATGTTCCCAGAAAGTGACATACAGTTTGACCTTAGAGGTCAAAGTCAAACTAACTATCTTCCAAATCAATCGACAAAATTACGCAAGAAGAAATGTTATTCTTATACCTGTATAGCAGATTTTATAATCATATAAATGTTATTCTTATACCTGTTGTAGAAAGAAGCCGCCAAATCAATCGACAAAATTACGCAAGAAAAGAGAAGAACAGAAACATAGAAAGTCCAAATGGTGAAGGAAATATCACTCCATCAGATACCACTCAAACACAAACCATTTTAGACAAAGGTATGTCTCTTTAGTTTAAAGAAACTAATTAGATAATTTGCATTTATAAAACGGGTTTGATTAATGATGATAAACATTAAGAAAACTCACATCTAACGCCCTGTTGGCTTCCCTTTCTATCCAAATGATGGCATGGTCAGACGTTGCATTGCAAGAAAGAACAATATGTTCAAATCTTCCGTCAACAGGCACTGTTGTTCTTACTATGGGTGGAATCCTACCACACCTGCACCCATAATAACCAAAAAATTAACCCTTCAGCAACACACATAGAAAAATATACAGTTTTACCTAACCCTTCAGAATTAATGGTTGTGACTGCAAAATCAATATACCAAAAGTCAAAATGTTGAGAAAAGTGGTCACAGTAGCAACTTAGGTTGTACCTGAAAGGTTCTCTTTCAACAATGTGATATAGTCGACCGGGTGCATATAACCTTCTTGGATCTTTGATTTTCTTCTCCTCTGATGTGCATGTATCTCGTATGCATCTTAAGCACAACAAACATGGCAAGCTGTTCAAACAAGCATCATGATTCTTGTTATCATTTCACATTGACTGATAAAACTAATACTATAGATGTTGCATAGAGACTAGCACTTGTGAAAACTGTTTTAATTATGTTCCCAGAAAGTGACATACAGTTTGACCTTAGAGGTCAAAGTCAAACTAACTATCTTCAATATCAAACTGATAAGAGTTGTATAGCAGATTTTATAATCATATAAATGTTATTCTTATACCTGTTGTTGTAGAAAGAAGAAGCCAAATCAATCGACAAAATTACGCAAGAAGAAAAGAGGAATAAAAACATAGAAAGTCCAAATGGTGAAGGAAATATCACTCCATCAGATACCACTCAAACACAAACCATTTTAGACGAAGGTATGTCTACTGTAATCAACAAGTATCATTATAACATTTTTTCTTTCTTCTTTAAATGTTAGAATCAAATGGATTTCTTGTAGGCGGTTGTGCAAGCACAAATTTCGCTCCTTCATTTATCGATGGCAACGATCCGTACAATTTTGTTTTTGATGGCGTCCCCAAAGCACACCGGGTCTTAAAGGACCAATCACCATGTGATATTTGTAGAGCCAAACGGTTCAAATATGAATTTCCAACATTCTGTTGCATGATCGGGAAGACAGAGTTAGCAGACCCACATGTTTCACAAGAGTTGAAATATCTATTCACATCGCAGTGTCAGTTAGGCAAGATGTTTCGGGACAACATCCGTGCGTACAACACAAGCTTTTCATTCGCGTCAATGGGTGTCAATTTGGACAGTGCCACGACTAATATGACATCTGGAGTATATACTTTCCGTATTCATGGTGGAATATATCACAGACTCGATCAGCTGGTTCCAAGGGAAGGAATACCTCGATACTTGCAGTTGTATTTCTTTGACGACGATGATGGGATTTCACGTAGACTCCAGTGGCCAAATCTTGATAGAGATGTCGTTAAAATATTAACACGTGTTCTAGCCACAAACCCATATGTGACAACGTTTAAGAGACTTGCAGACCTGGGACCACTCGACAAATACAGAGTTACCTTGAACGCATCAGTGGAACTTGACCAAAGGGTTTACAACCGTCCAACCACATCAGAGGGTTGTTTTACTCTAATTTACTCGATCAGTTATACATGTAGCACATATATAGTTTTTTTCCCCCCAGCATATTTAGGTATATAAAATGTACAGGTTGCTGGTATATGGGTTGAAGGTAATAACGACATAACTGCATACAAGAGGAGCATTGTTGTATATGGGAGGTCTCAATACCCTGAACAAATTCAGCCTCACTACGGTTCTTATGATCCATTGGCATATGTTTTGTTCCATCCAAATGGTGAGGCTGGATGGCATCCTAAAGTACCAAGGCGGGGAGAATCCATCAGTGAAATTGTTAATGACAACGAAGTTATTGATGAGGATTTAGTAGGTGAAATTCCATTACAATATAAACTTATACAATTTACATAATTGTAAGTGATTATTGAAATTCCATTACAATTAAAACACCATCATCATGCAGAAGAAAACACAGGAAAGAATAGGAAGACGGTAACTATGCGGGAGTATTATTGTTACAAGTTCCAGATCCGCTCAAACGATAACCTCATGTTGATGGGGGGGAGATTGTTTCAACAATTTGTGGTGGATACATATGTAAAGCTTGAGACGTCGCGCTTGCTTTTTTGTGCACGAAACCAAACCAAGATAAGAGCAGATCTGTACCAAGGTATAGTGGACTATGTCAACGCTGGTGAGGAACAACCGAACAGAGTCGGACAACGTGTTGTGTTACCCGCATCTTTCATCGGAGGACCGCGTGACATGAAACGACGGTTTTTAGATGCAATGACGTTAGTCCAAGAAGACGGAAAGCCTGACATTTTTCTTACCATGACGTGCAACCCAAATTGGCCTGAAATTTAGCAAGAGTTATTGTCGGGTCAGAAGGCGCAGGACCGACCAGACCTTATCGCAAGAGTGTTTCGTGCGAAACTGGAGGATCTTAAGGAATGCCTATTCAGATACCATCTTCTTGGCGTTGTTAAGTCACACGTGTATGTCATCGAGTTTCAAAAGCGTGGCTTGCCGCATGCACATTTTTTGTTCATAATGGCTCCGGAACACAAGATGACGAGTTCAGACCATTATGACAAGATTGTATGCGCCGAAATCCCAGATCCGCAAAAACACCCTCAAATGAACGAATTGGTTGTAAAACACATGATGCATGGTCCTTGCGGTCGTTTACGGCCATCGAGTCCTTGCATGCAAGGCGAGCCTAAACAATGTCGTTTCGACTATCCTCAACAATTTAATGAAGAAACAAAACATTCCAAAGACTCATATCCTTTATATCGGAGGCGAAACAATGGAAGAGTGGCTACTGTACGAAATAAAACCCTTGATAATCGATGGGTGGTTCCGTATAACCCAAAGCTCCTAATGATGTTCGACTGCCACATAAACGTTGAGGTATGCTCGAGCATTGTTTCCGTAAAATATATCTTCAAGTACGTCTACAAGGGTCATGACAAACAAGTCGTCCACATCGATCCAGACGCAGAAGGTGTTGTAATAAACGAGATAAAGAGATTCCAAGATGCACGTTATGTGTCTCCCCCCGAAGCAATATGGAGGATTTTTGGATTCTCTTTATCTCACATGCAACCTTACGTCATGGCATTGCAGATTCATCTCCCTAACCAACAAATGGTTAGGTTTAGAGATGATGAATCGATGACAGATATCATCGATAGGGAGAGAGATAAAAGATCGATGTTGACTGCCTTTTTCGAGAAGAACAAAACGGACGTGAGTGCGAGGAAATATCTGTACCGAGAATTTCCAAAGCATTACACATGGAATACCAGTTCACGAAAATGGAATAACCGGAAAAAAGGATCAATGAGAGGGCGATTGGTGTCCGCTAACCCCGCTGAAGGAGAGCGGTTCTACCTTCGTGTACTTCTTTCAGATGTTCGTGGGCCTACGGGTTGGGATGATCTATACACTGCCAACGGGGTAAGACACTTGACATTTCGAAGAGCTGCTCTCGAAAGAGGGTTAATACAGTCTGACAACCTATTAACAGAAACACTTGTTGAGGCCTCACTGAAAGAGTTTCCACCCGCTCTCCGGAGGCTATTCGCCACTCTATTGATTTTTTGTGAGCCGGGAGATGTTCGTAGGTTATGGGATGACCATTATGACTCGATTTCCGAAGATTTTAAGCGTCGATATCAAAACGCACATCTTGTGCGCAATATGGTCCTCAAAGACATCAACGTTTATATGCAATCTATGGGTAAGAGTGTTGATGATTTTGATCTTCCTGAGCTGAACCCTGATCTCAGCCTGCAATCCGGAGGTTTTCGAGAAGTGGAAGAGGAGTACTCCATTCTTGTGGAAGAAGAACACCTCCGCGCCCGCGAGACTTTAAACCCCGACCAACAAGCCGCGTATAATGAGATTATGAAGCACGTAAATGTTGATTCTCCTGGTGTATTCTTTATAGATGGACCAGGGGGGACGGGAAAAACGTATCTTTACAAGGCCTTGCTTTCCGCGGTTTGATCGCGTGGTTACCTTGCAGTCGCAACCGCATCGTCCGGTGCTACGGCTAATAACATGCCGGGAGGGAGAACTGCTCATTCACGTTTTAAAATTCCTTTAAATCTTGATAACAAGTCTGTTTGCAACATCAAAAAACAGAGCGGGACAACTCAACTTCTTCTTTGTGCCAAAATAATAATATGGGACGAAGCATCGATGGCTAAGAGGCAAGTAGTAGAGGCGGTAGACCGAACCATGCAAGACATCACGGGGGTAAGACTACCGTTCGGTGGTAAAATAATGGTTCTTGGAGGCGATTTTAGACGGGTTTTGCCAGTAACAAGACGTGGCACTCGAGCACAGATCGTTGACTCGAGCTTACGTATGTCGCCTCTTTGGTGTTTGATTAAAAAGATGTCTCTAACTCTAAATATGAGAGCTCTAACAGATCCATGGTTTTCGGATTTCCTACTTCGTGTCGGTAACGGAGACGAGGAAACGGTTGATGGAAACTATATCCAAATACCCGATGACATGGTCATACCCTTCACAAATGAAGACAAATCAAAAGATGCTTTGATTGATGCAGTTTTTCCATCTTTGGGAACAAACAGGGGTTCTTCGGATGATATCATCTCGAGGGCAATATT
Organism: Artemisia tridentata subsp. tridentata; assembly: GCA_021014915.2. Classification (NCBI taxonomy): domain Eukaryota; kingdom Viridiplantae; phylum Streptophyta; class Magnoliopsida; order Asterales; family Asteraceae; genus Artemisia; species Artemisia tridentata. The sequence continues at coordinate 134,538,819 of CP139501.1, forward strand.
ATCAACAAAAAACGAGAACGTTGACGACATTAACGAGAAGTTGATAGACCGTTTTCCCGGATCGGAAAAAATCTACTACAGTTTCGACAAAGCAGAAGACGACACAAATAACTATTATCCGATGGAATTCTTAAACTCGCTAACTGTTAGTGGTTTGCCTCCTCATGTTCTCCGGCTCAAAGTTGGGTGCCCGATTATACTTTTACGCAATATCGATCCCTCAAATGGATTATGCAATGGGACGAGATTGATATGCAAATCTTTAGAGACGAACATGATCGATGCAGAGATAGCTGTCGGCCAACACGCTGGAAAGAGAGTCTTCGTGCCTAGAATTCCGTTATGTCCGTCCGAAAGTGATATGTTCCCTTTTAAGCTGAAAAGAAATCAGTTCCCTGTCCGCCTTAGCTTTGCCATGACTATAAATAAGGCGCAAGGACAGTCGATTCCAAACGTGGGTGTTTATCTACCAGATTTCAGTATTCTCTCATGGTCAGCTTTATGTAGCGTTGTCGAGAGGGATCTCACGTGAAACCACAAAGGTGTTAGTAAAACCCGCCAAAAAAATGGCTAAAGACGGAGTGTACACGTCAAACGTTGTGTATCGAGAAGTCCTACGTGAAGAGTAGAATGCAGATGTGTATTTGATTTGTGACACTGTTTGGATACGCTACTAGAATGCACATGTCTATTTTGTCACCGTTACTTAAATCCAGTTTGACTTGTTCTATTTTGTCACCGTTAGAAATAGGCATACTTTGCTATCAAGTTTTTTTCACTTAAATGGAGTGAGTATTTCTTTATGTTTTGATAGCTATTATTATTAATTTATTAGAAAAATGATGTGCAACATTAATAATAAGAGTGAAAATTTTCATAAACTTAAACACCCAGAATCAACATCAGCAGTCCTTAATAATAATAACCGGCAAGTAAATAGTTCCATATTATAAATTCACAAGATAAATGTCGCAATTTTCATGGGATAAAGGAGTAATTATGTATGACAGAAAGAGTCTCAGTGTCTAGCATAGAACTTCTGTTAATTTGAATCTTTAATATATATGCACGGTTTACTCAACTTAAAATTAATGTTCCCGCATAAAGGAAGATACTTACATTTCCCCTGAGGGTGACAGCAATTCCAAGTGTCTGATTTTCTCTGATCTTAAACTGGGCGATGGCATTTCTTGCTTTTGTCTTTACAGGCCTTTGTCCTGTGATAAGTGCCATGTCATTTATAGCCGCATCAAGACCTTTGCTGTTCTGTGCAGCCTCTCCAATACCACAGTTCACAACAATCTTGTCAACCTTCGGCACCTACCATATTTCACATGAACGAGATAACAAACTCACAAATTCATCCAAACACCATCTATTAATAGAATAATCACTTGTTCATAATAAATTACTAATCACTTTCAACTATAAAAAAAAGTCCAATAACTTTCTTCTACGTCTAACGCCAATGAATCCTCCTCATAATCTCATATAGCCAAGTAGTAACATAATTTCAATACTTATCTTCATCAATAACACTATTTACAAACTAATTTACTAAGGGGGTGTCTGTTTCGGCTTATATAACGGGCTTATGGCTTATGTGGTCTTCGGCTTATGTTTCATAAGCTCACATTTTGTGGCTTATTTTGAAACTTATGAGATTATGTAAACTTATCATGACATGATAAGCTTATATAAGACAGAAAATCTCAAAATAAGGCAAAAAAGTGAGCTTATGAAACATAAGCCGAAAACCACATAAGCCATAAGCCTGATATATAAGCCGAAACAAACACCCCCTAAAACCTCACACATTATTGACAACTAACTAACAAACAAAGGCATAAAGTATAAATATATTTATGTACCTGATGAATGTTAGTGTAATTAAACTCTTCTTTAAGCAAACGAATAATCTTCTCAAGATAAGGCGTCTTCAAACGGTTAACCTTATCCGCTTCTGATTTTTCAACAAGTACTATCCCAGCCGCTGCTTCAGCCCGTACTGATAAGCCTCTTTGACGGTTGCACGGTGATAAGCGTACGTTGTTGATGGAGGAGATTGCTGGGAATTGTGAGATGAAGGATGAAGCTGAGGATTGGAGTAGTGTCATTCTGTGTGTGTGTGTTTTTGGTGTGTGTGTGTGTTTGGATAGAGTGATTATGTTTGATGTAAAATGTGGTGAAAATATTGTCTTTTGGTCCTTCAACTATTGGGAAATGATTTATTCGCTCGGGTGTTTAAAATAAGTTGAGCTTAAATATTTGGTAAAAGTAAAGTCACATGAGATATAGCTGTGGATAGAGATTATGGAGAGATGATGGAGATTAAAAATTGGGACTATTTTTATAAACTAGATGAAGTATATCTATATCTATACTACATATAATAGAGGGATGACTCTCTTTCCAAATTTTAAGACTTACAAGAAAAGAAGCATAGTATACAACACTTTAATGCACATAATTTTCAGACGTACAAGACATAATAAACTAAAATAAATGATTCACCGGAAAATTTTATTTCAGGGTACCCGCCGCCGCAACGCGCAGGTACCCTGCTAGTATTATAATAAACCAAGGTACTGTTTTTGCCAATTTGGGCTTTATTAAGGCTGTTCTTTTTTGGGTTCTCTAACGACGTTTTGGGTCAACTTGTAACCTCATTCACGGATAATAATAATCCAAGATACTAAAGATATATATAGGCCTAATTTAACACTTCAAGTGACAGCTTCAACCCACGACATAGATGTATAGTTAGTTTGAGCTCTAAAAAGATGTTAATTAACAAGTAAGAACCTTTCTTCCAATAAATCAATGAAGTAAGAGATATGTCATTAGGCTAAGCACAATCGAAAGAATAAATCGATCGGTCATGTTATGCGACCGATTTAGAACTCGGTCGCTTCGATTGTAGAGGTCAGGTCATGGATCAGTCGCTTGGGTCAACGACTGTCCAGCCTTATGTCAACATTAATCAAGTAAAAAAAATAAAACATGTAAAATTATTTGAAGTATATAATAGAACTCGTAATTCTTGATTTTGATAGACTTAATTGATGTTGACACGTGACATATGTAATTAAAGTGAGGGTTATACTATACAAGCCCCCTCTATAATATCAAATCATAGGGGAGATTCCTTTTGTCCCCTTGACTTTCCAGTATTACACAGTTTTCTGTCAGTTTTTGTTCCGTATTTCTGACAGTTTTAATCGTTTGACTTATTAAACTTTATATTTTCTGTTCCGCATTTTCAGGTTTATAGGTTTTTGATATAAACAAAATTATAAAAATAAAAAAAAAATAAAAAATATAAAAAAAAAGTAAAAAAAAAAAAGGGAGGGCTTAGATAACAATTTTTGGGGGGGCTTGAATAACATGCGCCTTAAAGTGATTAAGTGTGATAGCGATAATGTCGGGAGATTAACCTTGTCAAAGATAACAAAAGGCAACTACAAAAGATGTTTGAAGTGTCTTCCATATCTATAGGAATTTAGATGCAAATTTGTTGACATTAAATTTGCTTTAGGGAACCATGTTGGTCGTCTTGCCGTTTCTGCTCTACTCTAAACCATAAAATCAATAATTAGTACAAGTATTCTTTTGTCTTAAATAACTAGACGAATACCAGCACAAAGCGACGGTATATTGCGGCAGATAATTATATTTGTGAATTTGTGGTTCTGGTGTGACTTTAGATACAACACTTGCGGGTTGAATTTGTAGTCATTACGAGAAAAGAGTTTATTAGTTATAAACAAAAAATGAAAAAGTTTATTAGTTATAAACTATTGTTATCTTCTACATTTAACTTTCTTATAACCAAAAATGGTGTACTACAACAGTTTAATGTAAACAAAACCTTCACTACGCTAATTTGAACTACTCACGATGTCCAAAGTTTAGCGACGATGGCTATCGTTGTTATAGGTCCATTAAATGATAAAAAACCAACTTTCTTGGCCTCGTTTTGGACCAAAACTTTTAGCGACTAGGCCCAGACCTTTAACGACGACATAGTAGTCGCTAAAGGTTAGCTACACGACACAACGAGTGCATGTAAAATCCTTGACTTTGACTATTACTTACAGCGACGGCATGTAGTCGCTATAAGTGTCGCAACGAAAAAAATAAGTCATGGTCAAAATTTTATTTCCCGGCGATGGAAATTTACGCGTCAAATCTACAGTGACAATAAGTGGTCGGTAATGATTCTAACACGTTTTTGTTTCGATATACCTTAAATAAATAATCTAAGAACACATAAAAATCACAACTTTAACCAATATAAGCACAAAATCTACGATTTTTATCAAAGAAAGTTTGTGGTTTAAAAAAACATACAAAATCAAAATTACACTTTAAAGCACCACGTTTTTAAACCAAAAATCACTCTAATATCGTTGTGTGGCTCTGATGCCAATTGTAAGATCCCAATATGGCTCAAGAATTGCACAAATAATAAGAAGGTTTTAGAGAGACAAAGTTTTAAAGAGAGAAAGACAAGAGAGCTACACACACTAGCTATGTGAAATTGTAAACTTCTATTATGAGCTCCTACTCTTTCCATGTGCTAGGAGAGAGTCTATATAGTCTTACAATGGGCGGTCATGGGACGATTATGGGCTTTACCATGGACCGAGACTATAAGCCTTTTCATTTACTAAATGGACTAGCTTTAGGACTAACTATTAAATGTTATATATAACTAACTATTACGAGGCTTGTAAACTAGTAATGACAGCACTTTAAATGCTAACATGGTCGATATGGTCCGACCACGTCTTTTGACGTTGGCACATCCTCCTTCAAGAGCTCGTTATCATCCTGACCGGACACCTGTTCAACATGTAAGAAAACACTAGAAACACTAGGAGATATATTAGTAGAATAGCTAATAACTGAATCAAAATTTGGTTCCTTAATAATAGAAATTGCTTTAACGTGGTCCCTTGGGTTAGTCTCAGTCATAATTGGAAGAGTTCCCAGAAACCTTTCTTGAAAAACCTTAGCCATTTGTTTTATTTGATTATCAAGTGCATTTATTGCGGCTCCTTGGTTCCTAAATGTTGCTTCAGTAGATGTCTTGATCATCAGAGTGGTGTCGTTGTGTCTCTTAATAGACTCAAACATGAACTTGTTTAGAGTCTCTTTCAGACTTGAACGTTTCTCCAGGCCTGTTCTCATCTCTCTGGTAGTATCCTGGTGTACTAGCTCTGTATCTTCCTGGATCAGGGTAAGTGATGACATAAAAAAAGGACTAAATATATGCATCATTTATCCTATTTATATTGCTTCTTTTATGTTATTTATGTGAGAATCAGCACTTAGTTGCTTACTTAATTGATGAAATTTAAGGAAATGGACGTGAATTGGAGCTAAAACGAAGAAATCAAGCAAAGTCCACTAAACTGAATTTCAATACGTCGTATTCAACCTTGGTAATACGGCACATCCACTCAAGACTTCATCAAATCCACCGAGTCGTGAAGAGCATCAATACGGCATATCCATATTGGCCAATACGCCGTATTCACATGCGGTTCGTATATATTCTAGAGTATTTTAATCGTGGGGCTATATATTCTAGAGTATTTTAATCGTGGGGTCTACAGTATTAATGCCCGATGCACCGTATTGAAGGAGTCCAATACGATCTATCGACTTATTTTCAGAGACTATATAAAGAAAACCCTTATTAAGAATTCTACACAACTTTATACCACAAGACTCAGTTCTCAGAAGATTTTAGAAGGCAAGAAGTTTCTGCAAACTCAATCATTTCTTAGGAAAACTCTTTGTAACCTAGTTTCATCAATTAATCATTCGGTTAGCGTAGCGTATTTTCTATGTTTCATACAGTTTACGTTGTGATTAGTTTTATTTGCTTTGTTACTAAGATTATGAGCTAACACCCTTAGGTGTTAACCAAGTTTATGAAGATTATGTGTTTTGATATGTTTTACATCGATTGCTAGTTTACCTCATTGGATATTATTTATGTTTATCGCCTATGCTCGTTTATTTACTTGTTCTTGGTTGTCTTGTAACTAGATCTTTAGATTATGCCTTAAAATTCTGTAACATAAATAATGGCATTAGTGGTTATTTGAATTATAAACCTTAGATCTGAATCATAATGAATGAATGTAGAAAACCAACTGCATTGGGTCCTAGGTTAGGAACACAAGTCGGTAAGAATCCCTAAGTAAGTTCTTTTATTGTGACTAGTACGCGTAATACTGCTAGGTAGATAATTACAAGAATAAATCAAATAAGTTAGTAAAACTCTTAGAAGTTTATGTTGCATTTATGTCACCCAGATAGATTATAAATACTAGTTCAAGGACATTATGCGGGCTTTGTTAATGGTGACATCATTGACCCTCGTCAGAGCCAAGGATTAAGGGAGAAGAGTCACCTTGTTTACATTATTAAATCACCAATGAGGGACGGTACCTAATTAGTAATCATTGAACTAGTAAAACATGTCACTAATACTTAATTAGAATGAGTTTGGCTAGCACGTTCTTCCTATATTGAATTAGCGCCTTTTTACTTCTATCGTTTGTCATGCGTTATTTAGTTTACTTTACTTGCTTTATTAGTTTAATTAGAAAACAAAACTCGTGCCACTCTCTCAGGCTGAACCCCCCTTGCGTTATTTAATTTAATTAGATAGTAGAATACCCTTAGGATAAGTATATTAGTAATTGTTGTTCCCTTAACACGCTTAGAGTTAACTATAAAGTTAATCTATTTGTGTTTATGACTAATACAATGTCTTGATTAATTCTAACAGTTAATGAGACGTTAATATAAAAAACACACAGTATTTTCAACGTTTAAATTCTTATTAGAAATGAATCAAAGAATCTATTACCCAAGTGTTTTGCGGAACAAACACTTGGGATTGAATAGACAAGGTATGGTGTCTCCTATCTAAACTCAAGCTATGCTTAAGTGGTAACAATTCGACCCACTGAGCTATCTCAGGGATACGTTACTCTTTGTAGGAGAAAAGGGGTATTTGTGAAAGTCTAAGCTTTAATTGCACAAGAATACCTTACCCACTTTTCTCCTATCCGTTTGCTATTTATAGGCAAACATGTTAAGAGTACTGAAGATTAAAACTAGATAAACAAATAGGAAGCGTGTCTGACAACTACTACAGTAGTTGTCATTTTCAAGAACCAATGGGATTGCGCCAAAAAGTCTTCGAGTGTCAGACCTTACACTTCTTCGACTTTTAGCCACTTGAGGGATGGTTTGTTTGACCCAGATAAGACTTGTTCTTATCTTCTTAAAACCATCCCTCTTTTCCCGCCTTTTATTCAGGCATTAGGTTCTTCAGGCATTTGTCTTCAATCTTCAGTTGTTGTTGTTGAGGAGACTGGGTTCAGTGAGCTCTTTGATTTTTGAAATCAATTATATTCCCAAAAGGAGAATTGCAAAGGAAATATGCAAAACCCAAAGTTTGTTGTCCCGATTGAAGATTGAATGGAATATGTGATTCGGGATCGTGATTTGTGTTGTGAATGTGAGATAAGAATGAGATATTTTGGTCTTTACACTAAAGATATGAAATACAAGTAAAAACAAGTTATCAAGCTAAGAAAACAATCAAATTAAGCACACGAATCCTAAAACGGAATTTTAAAAACGTAAGTTACGAATTCTAAAAACGCACCTAAATTATGGAATCCTAAATTACTAGCCCTAAAACTATGAAAATAATTTTCCTAAGTTCTTAATACTAAAAGAAAATTTTAGAAAAAAAAAGAATTTTATTTTTTGATTTTTATTTTATTTTTTATGAATTAAAAACTAAAAGAAAGAAATTAAATGATTAAAAATAGTAAATGATTTTGGAAAATTATGAAATTTTGCAGAAAAATCTTAAATGATATTAAGAAGCTATGAAAAATGAAAATAGAACTTTTCTGAACCCTAATAAGCAGTTTGGGGGAAAAGCAGTTTCAAATAAGCACTTGAAATAAGCAATTAGCACCAAAATTTTACCAAAAGCTCAAAAACAGATTAACACACTTATAAAAGCTTAAAACAACTTATTGAGACCAAAGAAGCACTCAGAATAAGCTAATAAGCAGTTGAGCAGTTGCCAATTTAGGACTGAAACAATTGATTAAACAGCCTACTTTAAGCCACTCTAGAAGCTAGATAAAAGCTAATTAGGGGAAACCAAAAGCTGATTCATGAAGCTTATACTACAGATTACTTGTTAACTAAAAATGCCCAAATTTCACAATCAATTACTCACTTAATTTAGACCAAGAACAGATGATCATGGGAACAAAAAATGATGCAGGCATAAAACAGCTCTAAAGGGGCTACTTGCAGACCAATAATAAGCTATCTAATAAGCTAACAATTGAAAACCAAGCTCAGATACTAAAAGCCAATAATACTAGCTATTAGCAAACCAAAATATCAAGCAATGAGATCAATGGAATAAGCAGATACAAACCAAACAAGAAGCTGAGATAAGCATACTTATTGTGCAGGTCTGCACATACTTTACTGATGCAGCAGTGATGGATTTTTGACCTCAATTCTTTAAATACTTGATAGAACTGAACCAATCCTTGTATTCTCACTTAGACTACTGAAAGGAACTTAGAAATGACAAAAGTGCTTACTTAAACAAGCTAAGCTTATACTGAGCTTATAAGAGCAATTATGACTCTACAATTTCACCAATCAACTCATGAACTCAAAAACTTTCAAATCAACTTAAATTCTACTAACCACAGCTTTTCTATCCTCAATTAAGCTCTATCAAATCTCAACTTAAAGAAAATGAACAGTAGCAAGCTCTAAATCACTTAAGCATCAACTTATACCAAACACTCCTTTTGAAACTGAAATGGAACTTTTACACTAGAAGCCAACAAACTATTCTAAGATTTTGATTATCCTATGATTTTTCAACTTCTAATTCACCTAATAAGCAATTTTCAGATCCTAAATAAGCACTAATTAGCAGACTTGATGCGTTTCATATTAGAGGATTTTTATTTTATTTATTATCTCCAAATTTCACTTCAAATTTTAAAATTTTTATTCTTATTACCATTATCTTTTCAAAGAAACACACACGAGCAAGTATACTCGTTCAATTGTAGTATTGTTGATGGTAAATAAGGTTCGTCCCAAGGAACTACTTAGTTGTGATTTTAGTAACATTAATAGTATAGCACTTAAGATTGTCACGATCAAAAGCACTAGAAACGACTTAAACAAACAATGGTTTCAATTCAACTCAATAAAACAAACAATTAAATAAAAAGCATACTTGTTTAGGAACCATGACTAATCGTGATAGGATGTAGAACATGTTTGGGTGAAACTTAGAAGGCACATATCAAATTCTACAAGGACTTCTAGTCAACGGGTCATATCAAGAAAATCCATGTTTCTACTAGTTTCACGGGTGAGTCCTTTCGGCCAAATCTCATCCCACTATGCTAGCTCTTTTGTGATCAAATGTATGAAAAAGTTGATTAGTTAAATTGGTTCTTACGAGTCTTTTCAACCCAATCTCGTGATCAAATATTTTCGAATCCGTTTAAAAACTTGCATATTTGACATTCGTCACTTATCAAATACCAATTGGTTTGTCACTAACTCTTGGAATTAAATAATTATTAGAAGTCTTTTCATCCTTTAAATCCAACAATATTTAACCAACAAGTTTTAGGACACAAATTTATTTAAACAAACCCATAGAATTAATCATTTTTTCCAACCAACTAAATGTCCAACATTCATACAACTAGTCACATCGTTCCCAAACAAGTATCACAAATCATTCCATAACAAGTTTCATAATAAAACATAACATTGTATTCAACTTCAACAATTTCAACATGATTAATAATAAAGAAAATTACCTAATAGTAAGATTACAATGAGTAATGAAAAAGTTATAGCACTCTTTGAGGCCTCCAATCGAACAAGGGAATCTTCCACCTCTTCTACTAGTTATCTTCCTTTAGAATGGCAGAGATTGTTGAGCTCTTTTGGGTTAGAAAGTAGTATAATCAAATCCTTATGATGTAAGGTTTGATTGTGAGTGTCTCCTCAAAAAGGGTGATTAGGGGTCTTATTTATGCTTGAAAGACACCCCCAAAAATGCAATGTTACATCAATAATCATAATTAAGAGGAAATGATCGGCCTTAATCTTTAATGGTGCTTAAAATGGAGAGTTAATGCTACTCTTCATATCAATTTTTCTTTAAACCTCAGGTTTAAAATGTAAACCTTGGGCATGGGCGACGGCTAAACCTCAGGCATGGATTCTAAATCTCAGGCATGAGATCCCTTTCTTAAACCTTGGGTTTGGTAACTAAACCTTGGGTTTGGACCCAACTTTCTTCACATAATTTAGCTTCAAGCTAGCATAGAGCTCCAACTTTTAACATACTTTTTGTCTCCTAATCATGACTTAATCCTTTAATCCTCTTACGTACAACCGGAAATGATCATATCATGCATCAATGTATTCGGCGACGAACTTTTCTTCGATATTTACTTGAATTTCATAGCTTTTCTTCGTCTTTCTTGATATTTCCTTGTACCTGGACTTAAACACATCTTCAACAACTTTTAAGCATAAAACTATCATAAACATAACTATATTACTAACTATAACGAGGCTTGTTAACTAGTAATGACAGCACTTTAAATGCTAACATGGTCGATATGGTCCGACCACGTCTTTTGACGTTGGCACATCCTCCTTCAAGAGCTCGTTATCATCCTGACCGGACACCTGTTCAACATGTAATAAAACACTAGAAACACTAGGAGATATATTAGTAGAATAGCTAATAACTGAATCAAAATTTGGTTCCTTAATAATAGAAATTGCTTTAACGTGGTCCCTTGGGTTAGTCTCAGTCATAATTGGAAGAGTTCCCAGAAACCTTTCTTGAAAAACCTTAGCCATTTGTTTTATTTGATTATCAAGTGCATTTATTGCGGCTCCTTGGTTCCTAAATGTTGCTTCAGTAGATGTCTTGATCTCCTTGATCATCAGAGTGGTGTCGTTGTGTCTCTTAATAGACTCAAACATGAACTTGTTTAGAGTCTCTTTCAGACTTGAACGTTTCTCCAGGCCTGTTCTCATCTCTCTGGTAGTATCCTGGTGTACTAGCTCTGTATCTTCCTGGATCAGGGTAAGTGATGACATAAAAAAAGGACTAAATATATGCATCATTTATCCTATTTATATTGCTTCTTTTATGTTATTTATGTGAGAATCAGCACTTAGTTGCTTACTTAATTGATGAAATTTAAGGAAATGGACGTGAATTGGAGCTAAAACGAAGAAATCAAGTAAAGTCCACTAAACAGAATTTCAATACGTCGTATTTAACCTTGGTAATATGGCACATCCACTCAAGACTTCATCAAATCCACCGAGTCGTGAAGAGCATCAATACGGCATATCCATATTGGCCAATACGCCGTATTCACATGCGGTTCGTATATATTCTAGAGTATTTTAATCTTGGGGCCTACAGTATTAATGCCCGATGCACCGTATTGAAGGAGTCCAATACGATGTATCGACTTATTTTCAGAGAATATATAAAGAAAACCCTTATTAAGAATTCTACACAACTTTATACCACAAGACTCAGTTCTCAGAAGATTTTAGAAGGCAAGAAGTTTCTGCAAACTCAATCATTTCTTAGGAAAACTCTTTGTAACCTAGTTTCATCAATTAATCATTCGGTTAGCGTAGCGTATTTTCTATGTTTCATACAGTTTACATTGTGATTAGTTTTATTTGCTTTGTTACTGAGATTATGAGCTAACACCCTTAGGTGTTAGCCAAGTTTATGAAGATTATGTGTTTTGATATGTTTTACATCGATTGCTAGTTTACCTCATTGGATATTATTTATGTTTATCGCCTATGCTCGTTTATTTACTTGTTCTTGGTTGTCTTGTAACTAGATCTTTAGATTATGCCTTAAAATTCTGTAACATAAATAATGGTATTAGTGGTTATTTGAATTATAAACCTTAGATCTGAATCATAATGAATGAATGTAGAAAACCAACTGCATTGGGTCCTAGCTTAGGAACACAAGTCGGTAAGAATCCCTAAGTAAGTTCTTTTATTGTGACTAGTACGTGTAATACTGCTAGGTAGATAATTACAAGAATAAATCAAATAAGTTAGTAAAACTCTTAGAAGTTTATGTTGCATTTATGTCACCCAGATAGATTATAAATACTAGTTGAAGGACATTATGCGGGCTTTGTTAATGGTGACATCATTGACCCTCGTCAGAGCCAAGGATTAAGGGAGAAGATCACCTTGTTTACATTATTAAATCACCAATGAGGGACGGTACCTAATTAGTAATCATTGAACTAGTAAAACATGTCACTAATACTTAATTAGAATGAGTTTGGCTAGCACGTTCTTCCTATATTGAATTAGCGCCTTTTTACTTCTATCGTTTGTCATGCGTTATTTAGTTTACTTTACTTGCTTTATTAGTTTAATTAGAAAACAAAACTCGTGCCACTCTCTCAGGCTGAACCCCCCTTGCGTTATTTAATTTAATTAGATAGTAGAATACCCTTAGGATAAGTATATTAGTAATTGTTGTTCCCTTAACACGCTTAGAGTTAACTATAAAGTTAATCTATTTGTGTTTATGACTAATACAATGTCTTGATTAATTCTAACAGTTAATGAAACGTTAATATAAAAAACACACAGTATTTTCAACGTTTAAATTCTTATTAGAAATGAATCAAAGAATCTATTACCCAAGTGTTTTGCGGAACAAACACTTGGGATTGAATATACAAGGTATGGTGTCTCCTATCTAAACTCAAGCTATGCTTAAGTGGTAACAATTCGACCCACTGAGCTATCTCAGGGATACGTTACTCTTTGTAGGAGAAAAGGGGTATTTGTGAAAGTCTAAGCTTTAATTGCACAAGAATACCTTACCCACTTTTCTCCTATCCGTTTGCTATTTATAGGCAAACATGTTAAGAGTACTGAAGATTAAAACTAGATAAACAAATAGGAAGCGTGTCTGACAACTACTACAGTAGTTGTCATTTTCAAGAACCAATGGGATTGCGCCAAAAAGTCTTCGAGTGTCAGACCTTACACTTCTTCGACTTTTAGCCACTTGAGGGATGGTTTGTTTGACCCAGATAAGACTTGTTCTTATCTTCTTAAAACCATCCCTCTTTTTCCGCCTTTTATTCAGGCATTAGGTTCTTCAGGCATTTGTCTTCAATCTTCAGTTGTTGTTGTTGAGGAGACTGGGTTCAGTGAGCTCTTTGATTTTTGAAATCAATTATATTCCCAAAAGGAGAATTGCAAAGGAAATATGCAAAACCCAAAGTTCGTTGTCCCGATTGAAGATTGAATGAAATATGTGATTCGGGATCGTGATTTGTGTTGTGAATGTGAGATAAGAATGAGATATTTTGGTCTTTACACTAAAGATATGAAATACAAGTAAAAACAAGTTATCAAGCTAAGAAAACAATCAAATTAAGCACATGAATCCTAAAACGTAATTTTAAAAACGTAAGTTACGAATTCTAAAAACGCACCTAAATTATGGAATCCTAAATTACTCGCCCTAAAACTATGAAAATAATTTTCCTAAGTTCTTAATACTAAAAGAAAATTTTAGAAAAAAAAAGAATTTTATTTTTTGATTTTTATTTTATTTTTTATGAATTAAAAATTAAAAGAAAGAAATTAAATGATTAAAAATAGTAAATGATTTTGGAAAATTATGAAATTTTGCAGAAAAATCTTAAATGATATTAAGAAGCCATGAAAAATGAAAATAGAACTTTTCTGAACCCTAATAAGCAGTTTGAGGGAAAAGCAGTTTCAAATAAGCACTTGAAATAAGCAATTAGCACCAAAATTTTACCAAAAGCTCAAAAACAGATTAACACACTTATAAAAGCTTAAAACAACTTATTGAGACCAAAGAAGCACTCAGAATAAGCTAATAAGCAGTTGAGCAGTTGCCAATTTAGGACTGAAACAATTGATTAAACAGCCTACTTTAAGCCACTCTAGAAGCTAGATAAAAGCTAATTAGGGGAAACCAAAAGCTGATTCATGAAGCTTATACTACAGATTACTTGTAAACTAAAAATGCCCAAATTTCACAATCAATTACTCACTTAATTTAGACCAAGAACAGATGATCATGGGAACAAAAACTGATGCAGGCATAAAACAGCTCTAAAGGGGCTACTTGCAGACCAATAATAAGCTATCTAATAAGCTAACAATTGAAAACCAAGCTCAGATACTAAAAGCCAATACTACTAGCTATTAGCAAACCAAATATCAAGCAATGAGATCAATGGAATAAGCAGATACAAACCAAACAAGAAGTTGAGATAAGCAGACTTATTGTGCAGGTCTGCACATACTTTACTGATGCAGCAGTGATGGATTTTTGACCTCAATTCTTTAAATACTTGATAGAACTGAACCAATCCTTGTATTCTCACTTAGACTACTAAAAGGAACTTAGAAATGACAAAAGTGCTTACTTAAACAAGCTCAGCTTATAAGAGCAATTATGACTCTACAATTTCACCAATCAACTCATGAACTCAAAAACTTTCAAATCAACTTAAATTCTACTAACCACAGCTTTTCTATCCTCAATTAAGCTCTATCAAATCTCAACTTAAAGAAAATGAACAGTAGCAAGCTCTAAATCACTTAAGCATCAACTTATACCAAACACTCCTTTTGAAACTGAAATGGAACTTTTACACTAGAAGCCAACAAACTATTCTAAGATTTTGATTATCCTCTGATTTTCTAACTTCTAATTCACCTAATAAGCAATTTTCAGATCCTAAATAAGCACTAATTAGCAGACTTGATGCGTTTCATAATAGAGGATTTTTATTTTATTTATTATCTCCAAATTTCACTTCAAATTTTAAAATTTTTATTCTTATTACCATTATCTTTTCAAAGAAACACACACGAGCAAGTATACTCGTTCAATTGTAGTATTGTTGATGGTAAATAAGGTTCGTCCCAAGGAACTACTTAGTTGTGATTTTAGTAACATTAATAGTATAGCACTTAAGATTGTCACGATCAAAAGCACTAGAAACGACTTAAACAAACAATGGTTTCAATTCAACTCAATAAAACAAACAATTAAATAAAAAGCATACTTGTTTAGGAACCATGACTAATCGTGATAGGATGTAGAACATGTTTGGGTGAAACTTAGAAGGCACATATCAAATTCTACAAGGACTTCTAGTCAACGGGTCATATCAAGAAAATCCATGTTTCTACTAGTTTCACGGGTGAGTCCTTTCGGCCAAATCTCATCCCACTATGCTAGCTCTTTTGTGATCAAATGTATGAAAAAGTTGATTAGTTAAATTGGTTCTTACGAGTCTTTTCAACCCAATCTCGTGATCAAATATTTTCGAATCCGTTTAAAAACTTGCATATTTGACATTCGTCACTTATCAAATACCAATTGGTTTGTCACTAACTCTTGGAATTAAATAATTATTAGAAGTCTTTTCATCCTTTAAATCCAACAATATTTAACCAACAAGTTTTAGGACACAAATTTATTTAAACAAACCCATAGAATTAATCATTTTTTCCAACCAACTAAATGTCCAACATTCATACAACTAGTCACATCGTTCCCAAACAAGTATCACAAATCATTCCATAACAAGTTTCATAATAAAACATAACATTTTATTCAACTTCAACAATTTCAACATGATTAATAATAAAGAAAATTACCTAATAGTAAGATTACAATGAGTAATGAATGAGTTATAGCACTTTTGAGGCCTCCAATCGAACAAGGGAATCTTCCACCTCTTCTACTAGTTATCTTCCTTTAGAATGGCAGAGATTGTTGAGCTCTTTTGGGTTAGAAAGTAGTATAATCAAATCCTTATGATGTAAGGTTTGATTGTGAGTGTCTCCTCAAAAAGGGTGATTAGGGGTCTTATTTATGCTTGAAAGACACCCCCAAAACTGCCATGTTACATCAATAATCATAATTAAGAGGAAATGATCGGCCTTAATCTTTAATGGTGCTTAAAGCGGAGAGTTAATGCAACTCTTCATATCAATTTTTCTGTAAACCTCAGGTTTGAAATGTAAACCTTGGGCATGGGCGACGGCTAAACCTCAGGCATGGATTCTAAATCTCAGGCATGAGATCCCTTTCTTAAACCTTGGGTTTGGTAACTAAACCTTGGGTTTGGACCCAACTTTCTTCACATAATTTAGCTTCAAACTAGCATAGAGCTCCAACTTTTAACATACTTTTTGGCTCCTAATCATGACTTAATCCTTTCATCCTCTTACGTACAACCGGAAATGATCATATCATGCATCAATGTATTCGGCGACGAACTTTTCTTCGATATTTACTTGAATTTCATAGCTTTTCTTCGTCTTTCTTGATATTTCCTTGTACCTGGACTTAAACACATCTTCAACAACTTTTAAGCATAAAACTATCATAAACATAACTATATTACTAACTATTACGAGGCTTGTTAACTAGTAATGACAGCACTTAAAATGCTAACATGGTCGATATGGTCCGACCACGTCTTTTGACGTTGGCACATCCTCCTTCAAGAGCTCGTTATCATCCTGACCGGACACCTGTTCAACATGTAATAAAACACTAGAAACACTAGGAGATATATTAGTAGAATAGCTAATAACTGAATCAAAATTTGGTTCCTTAATAATAGAAATTGCTTTAACGTGGTCCCTTGGGTTAGTCTCAGTCATAATTGGAAGAGTTCCCAGAAACCTTTCTTGAAAAACCTTAGCCATTTGTTTTATTTGATTATCAAGTGCATTTATTGCGGCTCCTTGGTTCCTAAATGTTGCTTCAGTAGATGTATTGATCATCAGAGTGGTGTCGTTGTGTCTCTTAATAGACTCAAACATGAACTTGTTTAGAGTCTCTTTCAGACTTGAACGTTTCTCCAGGCCTGTTCTCATCTCTCTGGTAGTATCCTGGTGTACTAGCTCTGTATCTTCCTGGATCAGGGTAAGTGATGACATAAAAAAAGGACTAAATATATGCATCATTTATCCTATTTATATTGCTTCTTTTATGTTATTTATGTGAGAATCAGCACTTAGTTGCTTACTTAATTGATGAAATTTAAGGAAATGGACGTGAATTGGAGCTAAAACGAAGAAATCAAGCAAAGTCCACTAAACAGAATTTCAATACGTCATATTCAACCTTGGTAATACGGCACATCCACTCAAGACTTCATCAAATCCACCGAGTCGTGAAGAGCATCAATACGGCATATCCATATTGGCCAATACGCCGTATTCACATGCGGTTCGTATATATTCTAGAGTATTTTAATCGTGGGGCCTACAGTGTTAATGCCCGATGCACCGTATTGAAGGAGTCCAATACGATGTATCGACTTATTTTCAGAGACTATATAAAGAAAACCCTTATTAAGAATTCTACACAACTTTACACCAAAAGACTCAGTTCTCAGAAGATTTTAGAAGGCAAGAAGTTTCTGCAAACTCAATCATTTCTTAGGAAAACTCTTTGTAACCTAGTTTCATCAATTAATCATTCGGTTAGCGTAGCGTATTTTCTATGTTTCATACAGTTTACGTTGTGATTAGTTTTATTTGCTTTGTTACTGAGATTATGAGCTAACACCCTTAGGTGTTAGCCAAGTTTATGAAGATTATGTGTTTTGATATGTTTTACATCGATTGCTAGTTTACCTCATTGGATATTATTTATGTTTATCGCCTATGCTCGTTTATTTACTTGTTCTTGGTTGTCTTGTAACTAGATCTTTAGATTATGCCTTAAAATTCTGTAACATAAATAATGGCATTAGTGGTTATTTGAATTATAAACCTTAGATCTGAATCATAATGAATGAATGTAGAAAACCAACTGCATTGGGTCCTAGCTTAGGAACACAAGTCGGTAAGAATCCCTAAGTAAGTTCTTTTATTGTGACTAGTACGTGTAATACTGCTAGGTATATAATTACAAGAGTAAATCAAATAAGTTAGTAAAACTCTTAGAAGTTTACGTTGCATTTATGTCACCCAGATAGATTATAAATACTAGTTGAAGGACATTATGCGGGCTTTGTTAATGGTGACATCATTGACCCTCGTCAGAGCCAAGGATTAAGGGAGAAGACTCACCTTGTTTACATTATTAAATCACCAATGAGGGACGGTACCTAATTAGTAATCATTGAACTAGTAAAACATGTCACTAATACTTAATTAGAATGAGTTTGGCTAGCACGTTCTTCCTATATTGAATTAGCGCCTTTTTACTTCTATCGTTTGTCATGCGTTATTTAGTTTACTTTACTTGCTTTATTAGTTTAATTAGAAAAGAAAACTCGTGCCACTCTCTCAGGCTGAACCCCCCTTGCGTTATTTAATTTAATTAGATAGTAGAATACCCTTAGGATAAGTATATTAGTAATTGTTGTTCCCTTAACACGCTTAGAGTTAACTATAAAGTTAATCTATTTGTGTTGATGACTAATACAATGTCTTGATTAATTCTAACAGTTAATGAAACGTTAATATAAAAAACACACAGTATTTTCAACATTTAAATTCTTATTAGAAATGAATCAAAGAATCTATTACCCAAGTGTTTTGCGGAACAAACACTTGGGATTGAATAGACAAGGTATGGTGTCTCCTATCTAAACTCAAGCTATGCTTAAGTGGTAACAATTCGACCCACTGAGCTATCTCAGGGATACGTTACTCTTTGTAGGAGAAAAGGGGTATTTGTGAAAGTCTAAGCTTTAATTGCACAAGAATACCTTACCCACTTTTCTCCTATCCGTTTGCTATTTATAGGCAAACATGTTAAGAGTACTGAAGATTAAAACTAGATAAACAAATAGGAAGCGTGTCTGACAACTACTACAGTAGTTGTCATTTTCAAGAACCAATGGGATTGCGCCAAAAAGTCTTCGAGTGTCAGACCTTACACTTCTTCGACTTTTAGCCACTTGAGGGATGGTTTGTTTGACCCAGATAAGACTTGTTCTTATCTTCTTAAAACCATCCCTCTTTTCCCGCCTTTTATTCAGGCATTAGGTTCTTCAGGCATTTGTCTTCAATCTTCAGTTGTTGTTGTTGAGGAGACTGGGTTCAGTGAGCTCTTTGATTTTTGAAATCAATTATATTCCCAAAAGGAGAATTGCAAAGGAAATATGCAAAACCCAAAGTTCGTTGTCCCGATTGAAGATTGAATGGAATATGTGATTCGGGATCGTGATTTGTGTTGTGAATGTGAGATAAGAATGAGATATTTTGGTCTTTACACTAAAGATATGAAATACAAGTAAAAACAAGTTATCAAGCTAAGAAAACAATCAAATTAAGCACACGCATCCTAAAACGTAATTTTAAAAACGTAAGTTACGAATTCTAAAAACGCACCTAAATTATGGAATCCTAAATTACTAGCCCTAAAACTATGAAAATAATTTTCCTAAGTTCTTAATACTAAAAGAAAATTTTAGAAAAAAAAAGAATTTTATTTTTTGATTTTTATTTTATTTTTTATGAATTAAAAACTAAAAGAAAGAAATTAAATGATTAAAAATAGTAAATGATTTTGGAAAATTATGAAATTTTGCAGAAAAATCTTAAATGATATTAAGAAGCTATGAAAAATGAAAATAGAACTTTTCTGAACCCTAATAAGCAGTTTGGGGGAAAAGCAGTTTCAAATAAGCACTTGAAATAAGCAATTAGCACCAAAATTTTACCAAAAGCTCAAAAACAGATTAACACACTTATAAAAGCTTAAAACAACTTATTGAGACCAAAGAAGCACTCAGAATAAGCTAATAAGCAGTTGAGCAGTTGCCAATTTAGGACTGAAACAATTGATTAAACAGCCTACTTTAAGCCACTCTAGAAGCTAGATAAAAGCTAATTAGGGGAAACCAAAAGCTGATTCATGAAGCTTATACTACAGATTACTTGTTAACTAAAAATGCCCAAATTTCACAATCAATTACTCACTTAATTTAGACCAAGAACAGATGATCATGGGAACAAAAACTGATGCAGGCATAAAACAGCTCTAAAGGGGCTACTTGCAGACCAATAATAAGCTATCTAATAAGCTAACAATTGAAAACCAAGCTCAGATACTAAAAGCCAATAATACTAGCTATTAGCAAACCAAATATCAAGCAATGAGATCAATGGAATAAGCAGATACAAACCAAACAAGAAGCTGAGATAAGCATACTTATTGTGCAGGTCTGCACATACTTTACTGATGCAGCAGTGATGGATTTTTTGACCTCAATTCTTTAAATACTTGATAGAACTGAACCAATCCTTGTATTCTCACTTAGACTACTGAAAGGAACTTAGAAATGACAAAAGTGCTTACTTAAACAAGCTAAGCTTATACTGAGCTTATAAGAGCAATTATGACTCTACAATTTCACCAATCAACTCATGAACTCAAAAACTTTCAAATCAACTTAAATTCTACTAACCACAGCTTTTCTATCCTCAATTAAGCTCTATCAAATCTCAACTTAAAGAAAATGAACAGTAGCAAGCTCTAAATAACTTAAGCATCAACTTATACCAAACACTCCTTTTGAAACTGAAATGGAACTTTTACACTAGAAGCCAACAAACTATTCTAAGATTTTGATTATCCTCTGATTTTCTAACTTCTAATTCACCTAATAAGCAATTTTCAGATCCTAAATAAGCACTAATTAGCAGACTTGATGCGTTTCATAATAGAGGATTTTTATTTTATTTATTATCTCCAAATTTCACTTCAAATTTTAAAATTTTTATTCTTATTACCATTATCTTTTCAAAGAAACACACACGAGCAAGTATACTCGTTCAATTGATAGTATTGTTGATGGTAAATAAGGTTCGTCCCAAGGAACTACTTAGTTGTGATTTTAGTAACATTAATAGTATAGCACTTAAGATTGTCACGATCAAAAGCACTAGAAACGACTTAAACAAACAATGGTTTCAATTCAACTCAATAAAACAAACAATTAAATAAAAAGCATACTTGTTTAGGAACCATGACTAATCGTGATAGGATGTAGAACATGTTTGGGTGAAACTTAGAAGGCACATATCAAATTCTACAAGGACTTCTAGTCAACGGGTCATATCAAGAAAATCCATGTTTCTACTAGTTTCACGGGTGAGTCCTTTCGGCCAAATCTCATCCCACTATGCTAGCTCTTTTGTGATCAAATGTATGAAAAAGTTGATTAGTTAAATTGGTTCTTACGAGTCTTTTCAACCCAATCTCGTGATCAAATATTTTCGAATCCGTTTAAAAACTTGCATATTTGACATTCGTCACTTATCAAATACCAATTGGTTTGTCACTAACTCTTGGAATTAAATAATTCTTAGAAGTCTTTTCATCCTTTAAATCCAACAATATTTAACCAACAAGTTTTAGGACACAAATTTATTTAAACAAACCCATAGAATTAATCATTTTTTCCAACCAACTAAATGTCCAACATTCATACAACAAGTCACATCGTTCCCAAACAAGTATCACAAATCATTCCATAACAAGTTTCATAATAAAACATAACATTTTATTCAACTTCAACAATTTCAACATGATTAATAATAAAGAAAATTACCTAATAGTAAGATTACAATGAGTAATGAAAGAGTTATAGCACTCTTTGAGGCCTCCAATCGAACAAGGGAATCTTTCACCTCTTCTACTAGTTATCTTCCTTTAGAATGGCAGAGATTGTTGAGCTCTTTTGGGTTAGAAAGTAGTATAATCAAATCCTTATGATGTAAGGTTTGATTGTGAGTGTCTCCTCAAAAAGGGTGATTAGGGGTCTTATTTATGCTTGAAAGACACCCCCAAAACTGCCATGTTACATCAATAATCATAATTAAGAGGAAATGATCGGCCTTAATCTTTAATGGTGCTTAAAGTGGAGAGTTAATGCAACTCTTCATATCAATTTTTCTGTAAACCTCAGGTTTGAAATGTAAACCTTGGGCATGGGCTACGGCTAAACCTCAGGCATGGATTCTAAATCTCAGGCATGAGATCCCTTTCTTAAACCTTGGGTTTGGTAACTAAACCTTGGGTTTGGACCCAAGTTTCTTCACATAATTTAGCTTCAAGCTAGCATAGAGCTCCAACTTTTAACATACTTTTTGGCTCCTAATCATGACTTAATCCTTTAATCCTCTTACGTACAACCGGAAATGATCATATCATGCATCAATGTATTCGGCGACGAACTTTTCTTCGATATTTACTTGAATTTCATAGCTTTTCTTCGTCTTTCTTGATATTTCCTTGTACCTGGACTTAAACACATCTTCAACAACTTTTAAGCATAAAACTATCATAAACATAACTATATTTCATATAAAAACACACAAATAACGCTATAAAAACATGTACAAAATGAGCGTTATCAAATCTCCCACACTTGAGTCTTTCTTGCCCTCAAGCAAAGTAATCATTTGGAAAATTATTTTTCAAATAGCCATTATCCATTATTTTTCTAAAATGTCACTAATTTCCCTTAATACCGAGGTAAAAAGTCAAAAAGTGATTTCTTTAATTTTATTTGTGAAATTTAAACGACTAACTCGATCAAGCTAGATAACACAACTAAGCTCCTCACGAAAAGAAAAGGATAATATATAATTCACTCACACTCATTTCTTTTGTTTGGGGATATATTTCACTCAATTGCTCAGTCGTGATTCATGTCATACCATAGGCTTGTACAAGTATCAAAACTAATTCAAATCATGTAAGAAATAAATTAATTTATCAAAGAGGATGTTAGGAATATGAATATTCAGTTGAAGACTCGGTCACCCCGAGTACTTATTAGCACATCATAGCTCGTAGGATAACTAGTAATATTAGTAGTAGCTTAGTTATTATTATTAGTATTGTGGAGTGGGTCGGGTCTTTACCCTCTGTCAGCTCTCTCCACAGCCCGTTAGGGGCATATTATGTAGTAAGTATAAATACCCCTTCCCTTGCAAGGGAAGGGTTGGAACTTCTCATTATTTCAAGCTAATACACACACCCTTTCTCTCTCTAAGTTCCCATCTCTCTCTCTCTAAACCCTCCTCTATTCGATCCATACTTGTCCCAATCTTGTGTTTATGTCTTAGTGAATATCCTACAATTGGTATCAAGAGCCATGGTTAGGTCCATGTGTGTTGATATTCACAGATTCGTGTAGATTGGGGTGGTTTTTGGTTCGAAAAGTGTTGTTATTAAAAATTCCATTTTAAGCTTTGTCTAGTGGTTAAAAGTTGTTAAATCTTGTACTTTATAGCTTAGGGATTACATAGGAGTAGTGTTTAGTGTTTGGAATCACATATCTAGGCTTGGTGTGGTGATTTTTGGAAGATTCGAAGGTTAAAAGGTTTGTGCTCTTAGTGGCCATTTGTCCCTCGTTAAGACATTCTTGGTGGCCATTTGTGTCTTGCTGGAAAGAAAAAGTAGCCATTTGTGTTTTCTCGAGATAGCGATTTGTCCCTTTACCAGATTTGGCAAAAAACGACAAACGGCTAAGATAGTGACTTGTCTGGCATTTAGTGTCTGGCGATTTGTCTCTGATAGTGACTGTTCTGTCCTGTAGCGACTGTGGCGATTTGTCTGTGGCGATTTGTCTGTGGTGATTTATCTGTGGCCATTTGTCTGTGGCTATTTGTCCGTGGTAATTTGACTGTGGCGATTTGTCTGTAGCGATTTGTCTGTGGCGATTTGTCTGTGGCGATTTGTCTGTGGTGATTTATCTGTGGCCATTTGTCTGTGGCTATTTGTCCGTGGTAATTTGACTGTGGCGATTTGTCTGTGGCGATTTTTCTGTGGCGATTTGTCTGTGGTGATTTATCTGTGGCCATTTGTCTGTGGCTATTTTTCCGTGGTAATTTGACTGTGGCGATTTTTCTGTGGCGATTTGTCTGTGGCGATTTGTCTATTAGTAGTGGGAAATTATTCTTAGGTTACGGTTTGCTTCTTGGTGATTTTAGAAAGTCCCGCGAAAGATTCTATTTCTCGGTTAAATCACAAGATCTGTAAAATCCCGCATTTACTATGGCTACCATATCAAGCACCTCATCAGATGACATTCAAGCAGCAGGATCTGACACTCGTCCACCTATGCTAGATAGGACGGACTATGAGTCTTGGGCACAACGAATAAGACTTTACTGCTTGGGAAAAGAAAATGGAGCAAACATTCTTAAGTCCATTGATGAAGGACCATTTCAGATGGGTACCACCAGAGATGTTGTTACTACTGGTGAAGATGGCACAGTCACACTTGGAATTGACAGACCTCGTGAGTACAATGATCTTAATGATGAAGAAAAGAAGAGGTATGATGCTGAAATTAGAGCTTCAAACATTGTCATTCAAGGTCTGCCAAAGGATGTATACAAGCTCATCAATTTCAACACTGAAGCAAAAGCTGTGTGGGACAATGTTAAAATGTTGTTGGCAGGGTCAGAACTTACAAAGGAAGACCGTGAGTCACAACTGTATGATGAGTTCGAGCATTTCAAAATGAACCCAGGAGAGAATATCACAGACTACTATGTGAGATTTCATAAGTTGGTGAATGATATGAGGATGATCAGAATGACTATGCCCAACATCCAACTAAACTCAAAGTTTGTGAACAACATGACTCCTGAATGGGACAGATTTGTTACTGCTGTCAAACTCAACAAAGGTTTAAGGGATACCAACTATGAACAGCTATATGCCTATCTGCAACAACATGAGAAGCATGCTGCCTACGATCGGGTGCTGAGAGAAAAGTTAAATCCTTCAGCTCCAAATGATCCACTGGCTTTTATGACAAATGTTCTACCAACAACCCAATCATCATCCATCCCAAGCTATCATCAACTTCACTCACCAGTACCTGCTATGAGTTCTCAACTTGACTCAGGCTACTCTCAGACTGACAAAATGATCGACAACCTCACCAATCAAGTATCATTGCTGGTTCAACAGTTTCAAGCATCACTCCCTCAAACCAACAATCAGTTAAGGAATTCATCCAACCCACGCAATCAAGCAATGGTGGAGGATAGGAAAATTGTGGTTCAGAATGTGCAAGGGAGAGCTGGAAGAAACATGGGTCGAGATTATGTGAAGAATAGAGCAGGGAATGCCAATCAGGGGCAAGGGAAACAGATCAAGTGCTATAACTGTGGAGGACTGGGACACATTGCTAGAAACTGCAATCAACCTAAACGTCCTCAGAACTCAGATTACTTCAAAGACAAGATGTTGTTAATGCAAGCTCAAGAGAATGGAGCTGTGTTGGATGAGGAAGAGTTATTGTTCTTGGCTGATGATGGGGGAAATACGTTTGATGAAGATGTGGATGAGCAACCAGTTCAGGATCTAGCACTCAACGATCCTAACATCTTCAAGGCAGATGATTGTGATGCATTTGACTCAGATGTAGATGATGAACCTACGGCTCAAACAATCTTTATGGCCAACTTGTCTTCCTTGGCTGCATCACCTCGACAAGCTGGTTCCTCTAGTGCATCTGTGATATCTGAGGTACTAAAAATCTATGACACATATGATATAGTTGATGAACAAAAGAATCCCAAAGAAGTACGACAGGCAGATGTTTCTGACTCAAATAATGTTGACATGGAAAATAGCAATATTATTTCATATGAACAGTATTTGAATCACAACAACTCGCCTGATGTACCAAATGGTGAATCTTCTGTCAATAATGATGCTAGTGTTTTAAGTAATGTGTGTGCCTTAGATACTGCGTGTAATATAGATAATGCATGTGAGTGCCATGAGAACAACTTGCCTGTCCCTGATGATAACTTGATCACTAGACTAAACATTTATAAAGAACAAGTGGCTATGTATGAACAGCGTGCTAAGTTTGAGCTTAATGAACGTGAGCAGAAATTAGAAGGTCAAATGAGTACACTTATTAAAGAGTCTAGAGTAAGAGAAGAAACATTAAAACAAGAGTTGAATTCTTTGAAAAGTCAGCTAGAACAGTCTGTGAAACAGAAACAGGAAGTACAAAGGTGTATAACTACACTTAAGCTAGAATTCAAAGAAAAAGAAAAGGAACTCTTAAATGATTTCTCTAGGCTCAAAACCTTAAAAAATAAGCTTGAGGATAAGTTGTACACACAAGACCAAACCAGACAGACTGCCCAAATGATGTATAAGCACAGAAAGTTAAGTGACAAGCATAGTGAAAGCAATGTAGGTAGATCTAAATTAGCTATTGATGCGTGGTTTTGCGACCTTACAACAGGTTTTACCTCTCGAGGGATCTCAAGAGGCTTGCAATCCCCACCAGGCAGTGTACCTGACCGATGTAGTATAGTGAAGTGGCAAGTACCGGGGGATTGATCGTTTTCTAGGGGAATAGTGTCGTTAGGATTGAAAAACTACTCTAATAGGTCTAAGGGTGAGGGAAGATTCTTTTTGTATTTTTTTATTTTTATGAAAGCAAGTAAAATCTCGGGTTTAAAGGAGTGGGCGGAATTATTTGCTAGTCAACTAACCCAAATAACTACAATTGAAAATAAAATAAAATAACTGAAAATGAAAAGGTTGTGGAACTTATATGGGGAGAAATGTGTTTACTTAGATTTCCTTACTCCCTAACTATCTTTTACCGGTTGATTAGTGTGTATTAATTGCGTGGATGACGGGTGTATTCCTTAATACCAATCGTGGGGTGGCGTACGTACTTCCCCAACTCTACAAGCTCCTACTTCACTCTTATGTCGAGCCGGCTAAGAAGCTCCTAACATGGGATCACTAGAATTCGCTCATGCATTAAATACAACCAAATAAACCTAGTACGCATTGGTTCATGTTTCTTAAGACGTTCAAGCAAGTTACCGTATAGGAGGTTAGCCAGTTTACTTAAGCCTAACATCGATAAACAATCATCCAATATAATTAATAACACACTAATAACCAATAATCAATAGTTAGGTTTCATTAGATCTAAGCAAACACAAGATAAATCTAGCCTAGCATGTTAATCAAAAGACAAGAACAAGATATAATCAAACAACACATAGACATATTGAATGATTAATTGATTACTTATCTTCAATTAAACATGGGAGATCCAAGGGTATAAAACCCTTAAAAATGGCAGAAAATTCGTCTTAGGGTTTCTCCTCACAAAGTTGCACACTAATGACTAAAAATTGCAAAACTATATATAGAGTTTAGGGGCTGACGGCGTCACGTTGTAGGAGGTGACGCCGTCACCTCGCCGTGGCTAGGGTTCCCGGATGGTCTTCCTGACGCCGTCCCTCTTTAATCCTCCAAAATCCGCTCTGGCGCGTCAAGGGTTGACGCCGTCAGATTAGTGCTTGACGCCGTCTCTCTTTAACTTAAACCGTGACGACCTTGATCACCTTAACGGGTGACGCCGTCAGATTTTCATTGTAAAACTCTCTGGCGCGTCACGTGTATTTTGTCATATCCACCTCTTTTGCCAAGCCGTGACGCCGTCAGGAGCAATCCTTGACGCCGTCAAGTGTACTTTTCCAGCAGCTTTGGAGACTTTGTCGTTTTCTTCACTTTTATGCTCCAAAAACATCCAAAATGCTTCCTTTTCCAGATTTCTTCTCCAAAGTACCTAAAATGACAAAAGGAACGATTTAGGGCAATATTTGATCAAATAAATACGATTTAGGGCTTAAATGACCCCCTAAAAGCGGTACACTTTTTGCTTCATCAAATACCCTTACACTTGAGATTTGCTTGTCCTCAAGCAAATGCGCTTTTATTCTAATCAAAATACAAGTTAGGGGTCATTTAATGCTAATATAAAAGTAATTACAACAAATAGTCGTTCCACTTTAATCATAATAAGCACGGAGATTACAAACTAGCACCTCACAAGTAGTGTTTAGATACTCACATCTCTCAGGTGTCATAAAAGTATAATCTCATAAATGAAAACGGATAATATCTCTCTCTACCTGTCATAGCAAATAGATTACCATAGGCTTGGGAAAGGATCGAAAACCTTCTCCACTAGGCGTAAGCACCTAAGATAAACTATCAAAGAGGGCTTTTACATGGGTTATAACGTGAGGTGTAGGGATATGATAAACACGGATTTGTTGGATAAGGGATATTTTACTGGTGGCGAGTTAAAGATCTTGATTAATTACATGTACAATATGGCGTTGCTAAGCCAAGACTAGACTCGACTTAAGCTAAAAACAAAACAACAAAAACATAAAATAAATATAAAATGAAACGGGATGGTAGTCCGTATGTTTTTTCTACTTTTCTTTTTCTCATTTTTTTGTTTTTTTTTTTTTTTTTTTTCATACACTCTTGCCCTACCATCCAAAATAATACATCATAGGGGCGTCGCATTCTCCTTACAATTGAACTTTTACATAACTTTACAAATAACTATTCTAATGACTCGAATCAAGAAAATTAAAACACTTGGAGTACTTTTAAAATATTTAGCACAAATGGGGGTAATAATGTTGTTCTTCCCCATTACTCCATTACACTAGTACTTTACCCATGAGTCCCAATCGTCCCAAAACAATATGTACAAGGATATAACTCGACTTAGCAACCATGTAATCAATTAGATAATTAACTTGGGGTTTAAGAAAATGTTTTCACAATAATGCACTAAAAATGAGTGCATACAAGGTAGGCTAAGGCGATTTGGGTGTACATTTAAGTGGGGTGTAAACAAATTCTTACTTTAAGTAAAATGCTTAAAGTTAGAAACGAAAAGATAGGCTCTGAGGGGTGTACTAGGGGTATCGTGTACTAAAAATGAGTACAACGCAAAGGGTGTGGGAGAATTACTTGACTAATGTAGCCAATGTAATTATAACAAAAACACAGGTGTAAAACAATGGGTTAATCCTAATGCCTCTTATCATGTAGTAAATCTAAATACACGAACGTAGCCTCACTTGTGGCCTCGGAATGGTCCTAACGCAAGTTCTAGAATCTAAGTGCTACCGGTACACACATCATAGCATAAATGCTTTTCCTACCAATTCTAGGGGCGAACCTCACATATTTGGGGGTGGAAAATTTTTTAGTGGTACGGTTTTTGTGCTAGTCATATAACTCCTATCCATGAGACGCTCATTAAGACCAAAGTTTCACTCCTATATGTTGTAAAAAATTTTAAATTTGGCACTAAAATTGCCCTAACAAGTATTTCTCTCAGTTTTATTACACATCTACCATTAAACAAACAAAAATCAAGCGTAATTGTATTCTCTAAAGTATCGTACTTTACCCCCCCTTACACTTAAGATGAACATTGTCCCCAATGTTCAAATAACAAGATGTAAAAGTAAATAAGGTAAAAGAATGAAATCAAATACTCCCCTGATTCGTTCGGTGGATAAAGAGGTAACATGGTTAGATCTTCTTCCAAGAGAATGTAGAAGCTCTAAGACTAAAGCATCGCCAAAAGCTTGATTCCACATACATCTCCTTGTCCAAAATAACTTGTTAAACCTGAGAAAACAAACACGAAAACCTGCATAACACCGGCGGGATAAATCTATATAAGGATATAATGCTTGTGGAATGATTATTTTGCAGATTCCTGGAGTTTATAAGTTAGAGATTTAATAAAAACTTTTTATGAAAACAAAACTTTCAAAAATTTCAGAAAATTAAAACCTGACGCCGTCAGGTTGTAATGCCTGACTCCGTCAGAAATGATCTGACAGAATTCTCATGTTAAGTTTCCGGAAAATTTCTGGAAAAACCTATACCTTACTTCCTGGAATTCCTGCAAAATATCATTATGACTCGATACAAGCATTTGACTCAAACAAATACTAATATGTATGTTAATTTATTATTGTTAAGATTCATGTTCATTTGTTCTAATGAACCGATTTGGATTTCCCTTACACTTATCTTTTGCAAAATACCTTTATATGTAGTTAAGACGAAGTTAAAAACAAGATAAAGCATTTTCACAATTTAGTTTCGAACATGAATCAATAATAATAAAAATTAAACATACATACGGAAACAAACAAAAACAAACAAACAAACAAACAAAATAAAGCAAATAAAGCTTGGGTTGCCTCCCAAGAAGCGCTTGTTTTTGTTCGAGTCACGAGCCTGACTCTACCCTTATTTAACGGATAAAGGAGAGGTTTTCCCTACACTTAGGGTTAAGTGCGGGTGATAGTAGCGATACACACCAGCTCGGTAGGAGTATGCCACGTGAGGAAAGATTGGTGGATGAATTATATGCTCAAAGGGGTGTGCTCCTTTCATCATAACCTTACCTAGTTCACTTTGCTCAATGGGTGAATTAAAGTTTTCTCCTAAAAAGGGATCATCTTCTATCAACTTCGAGATATTCCTAGTTGGGAATCCATCTTGACCTAATAAACCCGGTTTAAACCCATAATGTTTCTTGTGATCAATCATGAATGGGTGATGTAAGTATGTAAGGTCATGGTTCACTCCTATATTAGCTTCCACTCCACATGGCCTAGAGTCTACTACCTTAATCTTAACATTACCCGGACTACATGGTTTGATGGGTGGATCGGGACCTTTTTTAATTCCTAAATTCACATCTAAAGATGGAAGATTAGGTAACGGTTTTGGTTGAGGCTCCGGTTCATCAAAACTAGGAACTTCCATAGAACTAAAAGAAAGGTTATGACTACAAGTATTCAAACCTATTTCTTCTAGTTTTGTTTCTTCCAAAGGTTCTACTTCAATTGGGGTTCCTATAGTCCCTTCTACTTCTTCCGGGTAAGTCACGGGCGGTGTGTGTGCCTCGAATGATGGTGGGTTTTGTGGAGTACTTGGTGGGCTTGGGTTCTCTACTATATCCTCCATCACATTAAGATCACCAATGTGTTCATCTTGTATTATGGTAGGGCCTAACCATGACATGCAGCTAAGTGGCTCAACTCTACCCTCATGTGTGTCGTATGTTTTGGTGAAATCTATCCCACTCATGCAACTAACCATCTCAGAATCTTGGTTTGATTCTAAGTCCATGTTCTTAGAAACTAGGTCTCTTTGCTCATACGAATCCACCAATTCGTTCCACTTATGGGTCATGGTTAGGAAGCTTTCCTCAAAATTCATCCAAAGGGCCTGACTAAAAGGAATTGATCCAGATAATGCTCGTCTAATAGAAATCTCACATGCATAGAATTCATTAAACCCATTTAACCTTACCCCTAACTCCTTTTGGAAATCACAAAGATCACACAAAAATTCATAGGAATGATAGGAAACAAATCTATTGGTGAAATATAATTGTTCCTCTATTGTCAATGATCTAAATGGAATTTCATCCATCATAGTGACAAATGAAAATGGTTTTACAAACAAAGGGCACAAAGAAAAAGATAGACTAAAGAAATCCTAGAAAAATAAAATAAAAATCCCACTAGAAAGGAATCTAGTGAGTAGACCTAATAAAATAAAATTTTCAACCTAAACAATAACTATTCCCCGGCAGCGGCGCCAAAAACTTGATGCGTGGTTTTGCGACCTTACAACAGGTTTTACCTCTCGAGGGATCTCAAGAGGCTTGCAATCCCCACCAGGCAGTGTACCTGACTGATGTAGTATAGTGAAGTGGCAAGTATCGGGGGATTGATCGTTCTCTAGGGAATAGTGTCGTTAGGATTGAAAAACTACTCTAATAGGTCTAAGGGTGAGGGAAGATTCTTTTTGTATTTTTTTATTTTTATGAAAGCAAGTAAAATCTCGGGTTTAAAGGAGTAGGCGAAATTAGTTGCTAGTCAACTAACCCAAATAACTACAATTGCAAATAAAATAAAATAACTGAAAATGAAAAGGTTGTGGAACTTATATGGGGAGAAATGTGTTTACTTAGATTTCCTTACTCCCTAACTATCTTTTACCGGTTGATTAGTGTGTATTAATTGCGTGGATGACGGGTGTATTCCTTAATACCAATCGTGGGGTGGCGTACGTACTTCCCCAACTCTACAAGCTCCTACTTCACTCTTATGTCGAGCCGGCTAAGAAGCTCCTAACATGGGATCACTAGAATTCGCTCATGCATTAAATACAACCAAATAAACCTAGTACGCATTGGTTCATGTTTCTTAAGACGTTCAAGCAAGTTACCGTATAGGAGGTTAGCCAGTTTTCTTAAGCCTAACATCGATAAACAATCATCCAATATAATTAATAACACACTAATAACCAATAATCAATAGTTAGGTTTCATTAGATCTAAGCAAACACAAGATAAATCTAGCCTAGCATGTTAATCAAAAGACAAGAACAAGATATAATCAAACAACACATAGACATATTGAATGATTAATTGATTACTTATCTTTAATTAAACATGGGAGATCCAAGGGTATAAAACCCTTAAAAATGGCAGAAAATTCGTCTAGGGTTTCTCCTCACAAAGTTGCACACTAATGACTAAAAATTGCAAAACTATATATAGAGTTTAGGGGCTGACGGCGTCACGTTGTAGGAGGTGACGCCGTCACCTCGCCGTGGCTAGGGTTCCCGGATGGTTTTCCTGACGCTGTCCCTCTTTAATCCTCCAAAATCCGCTCTGGCGCGTCAAGGGTTGACGCCGTCAGATTAGTGCTTGACGCCGTCTCTCTTTAACTTCAACCGTGACGACCTTGATCACCTTAAAGGGTGACGCCGTCAGATTTTCATTGTAAAACTCTCTGGCGCGTCACGTGTATTTTGTCATATCCACCTCTTTTGCCAAGCCGTGACGCCGTCAGGAGCAATCCTTGACGCTGTCAAGTGTACTTTTCCAGCAGCTTTGGAGACTTTGTCGTTTTCTTCACTTTTATGCTCCAAAAACGTCCAAAATGCTTCCTTTTCCAGATTTCTTCTCCAAAGTACCTAAAATGACAAAAGGAACGATTTAGGGCAATATTTGATCAAATAAATACGATTTAGGGCTTAAATGACCCCCTAAAAGCGGTACACTTTTCGCTTCATCAGCTATTCATGAGATTGCTAAGATAGCCCAACCTGCATTAAATGATTCTATTGTGATGTTTATGCCTAATCATGACCCGCCTGAGCTTATCTACACTAAAGAGGAGGAGGAGATGAGTGAGAGAACAAAGGAAAGAATGAATGAGAAAATGAGGGATCCCGAGTGCATAGCCAGACGAATTATAATCAAGCCCCTTAACTATAGTGAGGAAAATCGTCTGACTGTGTTTGCTCCTCAAAAGAAGTTAACACCTGAACAGATATTCTGGAGACAAGATAATGAAAAACTTAAGGAAGAAAAACTTAAGGCCAACACCCCTCTCATTAGAAAAGTTGCGTCCATAACGGTGTATCCTCCCAATACACCTAGGAATTTGGTGCCTTTGTCTCTTCCCACTGAATGCAAAACCTTTATTAGCTTATATGTGCTTTGGCAACTGTTTGCTGATTTTGATAAAACATGTAAGAAGAGAATCACACCAACCAGAATCACTGAGGGGGAAAGGTGTTTTGAACATGCAAAAAGGTGTTACTTAACTGAGGTCATGCCATTATTTAAACTACTAAAAGAACACTTTGAAGGGCTGCAAACTGCCCTCAACACAGAAATAAAAGAAATGAAAGTAGTGTTTAAAGACATGGAAAATGAGGTGAATGAATATGCAATAGAACTTAAGAGTCGTGAGATTGAAAGGAAAAACATACTCATTACTAATGACAACTTGATTGCTAAATGTATTGCACAAGATGTATTTTACACTGCTACTGATTCTGCATTGTCTGCTTGTCAATTTAATGAGTATGCTATTGCGTTAAATGTTACCCAGAATCGTGTTGTTGAGCTTGAGGGGGAGAATTTAAAATTGCTTGAAAAAATTCAAAATGATGACCATGATAATATGGTTAAACGTTTTTCAAAATTAGAAGTTGATTATCTTAATTTGCAATTGAAACATCAACATTTAAATGAAAAACATAAAATATCAAATGACAAGACATCCTTGGATGCTCCTGAATTTGATACTTATTTTGAATTATGCAAACGAGATGAGAAAATTCAAGCTAACACAAACACGATTCGACTGCTGAGGGCCCAAATTGCCCAATTGAAATCCAACAAGTGTGACGTGTATGGCACCAATAAACCTTCGTCTTCAGATTCTCAGAATTTTCAATATCAAAACACCTTAAATAAGTTACATTATGAAAATGAGTGTTATCGAGAAGAAAATTCAAAGGTCAAACAACATTTCAAAGAGTTATATGATTCTATTAAAGTTACAAGAAGCAATCACAA
This sequence comes from Artemisia tridentata subsp. tridentata, assembly GCA_021014915.2. Lineage (NCBI taxonomy): Eukaryota > Viridiplantae > Streptophyta > Magnoliopsida > Asterales > Asteraceae > Artemisia > Artemisia tridentata. The sequence continues at coordinate 134,573,273 of CP139501.1, forward strand.
TGATCAAATAACCTCTTTGACAAATGAAATTGAGAATCTTAAGGCTCGGGTGAAAGGTAAAATGCCATGCACCACTTGTAATTGTGATGCACCAAAGGCTACTGCTAGTAAAAAGTATGATGTTGATGTTGGGCGTATTCCATTTAACCTTAGAAATAATAGCTTTGCCCATCAAACATATCTAGATCAGCTTAGAGAGGGCCTTGACACACTTCGTGAGGTAGTTGAAGAGGATAGGACTGAAAAGCCACTTGATAGGGCAGTTGTCTATGCCTGCAAACTCACGAAAAGGATTCAGGAAAACTTAGAATATGCCATAGGCTCAGTTCCTAAGTTTAACAGCCATAGAGATAGATTTGTTGCATCATCATCCACTGTTGAGAACAAGCATGTAGCCTTTGATCTACCACCTAAAACATCAGAACCCAACACATCATTATCAGGAAGGCATGTGACAGAAAAACAAAGTAATGTTCCCTTCGATGCTTCTACAGGAGTTAAAAGTGACACCCAAGCTAGCAGGTCAAGGTCTAGAGGAAATGCAAGAAAGGATAGGACTACGCCAGCTAAGAATGATCACTTGAAGAAAGTAGAAGCCCAACCTAGGAACAATAAGTTTGCAATGAGTAGGATGAATCGTGTTGATTCTAGTATCAAAAGTATTGTAATTAATTCGAATTCTAATGCTATCTGTAAAACATGCGACAATTGTTTAATTTTTGCTAATCATGATGAGTGTGTTGTGTCTTTCTTGATGTCTTCTGCTTCACCCCATGTTAAGAATGTTAGGATAACTGAAACATGCAAGAAAGTTTGGAAAGCAACAGGAAAAAGATTTGCTAGCGTAAGCTATCAATGGAGACCCACTGGAAGGAAATTCAATTTAGGAAAACAGTGCACATTACCTAAAATGAATAAGCATAAAATTGTGAAAGTTAAGGAATGGAGACCCACTGGAAGGAAATTCAATTTAGGAAAACAGTGCACATTACCTAAAATGAATAAGCATAAAATTGTGAAGGTTAAGGAATGGAGACCAACTGGTAGAATCTTGCCTTTAGGGTCACAATGCCTTCCACATAGGTCTTGTCCTGCCTCTAGTACAGTCTCCACTGTAAAGACAGTAGCATCTGCGAACTCTGTGGTTCCAGAATATTTGTGTGCTGACCAAACGGACCCCAATTGCACGTGGGGATCCACATTTTTCAGTTATCCATTGTTGTCGGGTTTCAAATGCAGGTCGTACAAATCGTCCTATGGTATTTGGACTCAGGCTGCTCAAAACATATGACTGGGGATCGCTCGCGGCTCAAGAACTTCGTGAAAAAGTTTATCGGGACAGTTAGATTCGGGAACGACCACTTTGGTGCTATTATGGGTTATGGAGATTATGTGTTCGGTGACAGTGTAATCTCAAGGGTATATTATGTGGAAGGATTAGGGCACAATCTGTTTTCTGTGGGTCAATTTTGTGATTCAGATCTGGAAGTGGCTTTCAGAAAACATACATGTTTCGTCAGAGAATTGGATGGTATAGATCTCCTCAAGGGCAGTCGGGGCACCAATCTATACACCATATCGATTGAAGAAATGTTGAAGTCCTCTCCCATATGCTTGCTTTCTAAAGCCTCTAAAACAAAATCATGGCTGTGGCATCGTCGTTTGAACCAATTAAACTTCGGTACCATAAATAATCTTTCCCGTAAAGATCTTGTTAAAGGGATGCCCAGACTAAAATATGAGAAAGATCATCTCTGCTCTGCATGTCAACTGGGCAAAAGCAAGAAACAAACCCACAAGCCTAAAACCATTAACACCAACTTGGAAGTTCTTCATACCCTCCACATGGACTTGTGCGGTCCAATGAGAATACAAACCATAAATGGAAAGAAGTACGTTCTGGTGATAGTAGATGATTATTCTCGGTTCACATGGGTAAAGTTTTTGAGAACCAAGGATGAAACTCCAGAGGTTATCATTAAACTGATAAAACAGCTACAAGTAAGGCTCGATAAAACTGTCAGAATCATCTGCACTGATAATGGTACTGAGTTTGTTAACCAACAACTCCGCAACTTCTATGAAAGTGTTGGCATCACGCATCAGAAAAGTATCCCTCGCACTCCTCAACAGAACGGTGTTGTCGAACGAAGGAACCGTACTCTGGTGGAAGCCGCAAGAACCATGCTTATATTTTCAAAGGCACCGATGTTTCTCTGGGCAGAGGCTATAGCAACAGCTTGTTTTACCCAAAACCGATCTCTAATTCATCCTGTTCATGAAAAGACTCCCTACGAGTTAATTCATAACAAGAAACCAGATCTTTCCTTTCTCCGTGTGTTTGGCACACTTTGCTATCCTAATAATGATAGTCAAGACTTGGGAAAGTTAAGGGCTAAAGCAGACGTAGGTATTTTTGTTGGATATGCACCAGACAGTAAAGGGTATAGAATCTATAATAAGAGAACCCGTAAAATCATGGAAACCGTTCATGTCACGTTCGATGAGCTGAGTGAGCAACTTGCTTCAGGACAAATTAGTTCTGGACCCGATCTTAAACTTTTGACACCTGGACCCATTAGTTCAGGACTTGTACAGAATTCCACGCCTGCGGATTCTTTTGTACCACCTACATGTGAGGAGTTGAAGAAGTTATTTGATCCTATGTTTGATGAATACTTTGAGCCAACGAATGAAACCATCCCAAGTGAACCAACGGTACTTCCTATGGCAGAGGCTCAAGCTCCGCAAGGCACAGAAAACCCAACAGCTTCAGTATCAGTCAGTCTCAATGCTCCAGCTGCCAGTCAATCGCCTTCATCATCAAATACTCAATCCTCTCCAGTACTATAAGAATCTGCAGATAACCATTCTTTGGAAGTTAATCCTTTTGCTCCTGCTGATGAGGTTCCTTTTGAAAACATATTTGCTCCTGAACATTCATCAGACACACCCTCTCTTGAAGAACACAACACTGCTACATCGGTTCAAAACCCTCAACCTCACGACCATCTAAGAAAATGGACCAGTGATCATCCAATCGACAACATCATAGGCAATCCCTCACGTCCAGTATCCACACGTAATCAACTAGCCACTGATGCACTATGGTGCTTTTTCAATTCTGTACTGTCCAAAGTCGAACCAAAAGATGGCAAAGAAGCAATGACTAAAGATTGCTGGTTCCAGGCTATGCAGGATGAAATCCATGAATTTGATCGACTTGAAGTATGGGAATTAGTGCCTCCTCCAGAACTTGCAATGATCATTGCTTTAAAATGGATCTTCAAAGTGAAACTTGATGAGCATGGTGATGTGTTAAAGAACAAGGCACAGCTAGTTGCAAAAGGGTTCAGACAAGAAGAGGGAATTGATTTTGAAGAATCGTTTGCTCCGGTTGCTAGAATTGAAGCCATAAGAATCTTCCTTGCAAATGCTGCTAGTCGAAATATGATAGTCTACCAGATGGATGTCAAAACGGCTTTCTTGAATGGAGACTTAAAGGAAGAAGTTTATGTGAGCCAACCCAAAGGATTCGTGGATGCTGAACATCCTACTCATGTTTACCGCTTGAAAAAGGCTCTTTATGAGTTGAAGCAGGCGCCAAGGGCATGGTACGATACATTGTCCAAGTTCCTTCTTGTGAACGGGTTCTCCAAGGGTGTTGTTGATCCCACACTATTCACCAGGAAGTCCAGAAAACATCTACTACTTGTTCAAATTTATGTAGATGATATCATCTTTGCTTCAACAGATCCTAGTGAATGTGATAGATTTTCTAAGGAGATGAATTCCAAGTTCCAAATGTCCATGATGGGACAAATGTCATTCTTCTTAGGATTACAAGTTTCTCAAAGTCCCGGAGGCATATTCATTAATCAATCCAAATACGCCAACGAGATCTTGAAAAAGTTTGGAGTCGATTCAAGTGAGCCTGTTGACACTCCCATGGTTGATAGAACAAAGCTGGATGAAGATCCTTCAGGGATTCCAGTGGATATAACAAAGTATCAAAGCATGATTGGATCTTTGATGTACATCACGGCTAGCAGACCAGATCTTCTGTTTGCTGTGTGTATGTGTGCTCGGTATCAATCTAGGCCAACCAAGAAGCATGTTGAAGCGGTGAAAAGGATCTTCCGATATCTTCAAGGCACAGTTCATATGGGTCTCTGGTATCCTAAGGACACAGCAATGGAGTTAACGGCTTATGCTGATGCTGATCATGCGGGATGTCAAGACACTCGTCGCTGTACTTCAGGAGGAGCTCAGTTTTTAGGGGAAAAGTTGGTTAGTTGGTCTTCTAAGAAGCAGATGAGTACGTCCATTTCATCTACTGAAGCTGAGTACATTGCCATGTCTGCTTGCTGTGCACAAATCCTTTGGATGCGATCACAACTTTCGGACTATTGATTCTCATACAACAAAATTCCCCTATATTGTGACAACAAAAGCGCCATTGCTCTTTGTTGTAACAATGTTCAGCACTCCAGGTCAAAACACATCGACATCAGGCATCACTTCATCAGGGAACAGTTGGAAAAAGGAATTGTGGAACTATACTTCGTGAGGACAGAGTTTCAGTTAGCTGACATCTTCACCAAGGCTCTCCCAAGAGATAGGTTTCAGTTTATTCTCCCACGCCTTGGTATGAAGAGCATGACACCTGAAACCCTCAAGTGTCTTCAGGAAGAAAAGGAGGAGTAAAGGATTGTCTTCTTATATCCTTGTACATAGTTGTATATATCTTAAATCAAAAAGAAAATACAAAAATATAAAACCTATAAAAAAAACCATAAAAATCGAAAAATCAGAAAATACCAAAAATATTCCTACCTAGGCATGTCTTTTGTTTATCGATAACATTTACGGATCTAGAAATGTCATTCAACAATGACACGGATCTTTAAATGAAGCTCGAGCAGAAGTTATACTAATCAGTTAAAACATGTCTTAATGGCTTGCAGTTACTTCATACTGCAACCCGCGTTATACACTGGGGAAAGTACTTCGCCAAAAAGACGGCTGTTCCTCCAACTGGGTGATGTTCACCTGGGCATGGATTACTTTATATCCATGTTTCACCGACTTGATGTACGTTTCAGTGCGTCATTTCGTGTATAAGAAGAGAAGTCTTCTTTACATCAGACTCTTTATCTTGTTTGATTCTTCAAGAGAGTCTTGATGTTACACAAGGTGGTAAATTGAATTAAATTTTCACAAATACTCGTCGCTCAATTGAATGACTACAGCTCTTTTAATAGAAAACGGGTCATTAATTGAGGGGGAGAATATTTGTTCAAATTTCTGACACCTTCCCAAATTTGTGCAACATCAGCAGTGACACTCTCTCGTGGTTTAAGGGGGAGCATAGTATGCTCCTAAATCAGAATACATTTAAACCTGACCACATTTTCTCTCAAATTTTCTAAACTTATTTAAATCAATTGGGATCACAAATCTCAAATGGTTTGAAATTTTTGATCGGGGGAGAGAATGTGATTTAAATATGAAATTCTGATAAAATGTGATGTTTTGGAAGTCAATGTAAGCTCTCCCGTATGTGCTAAACTGCTTTGTATATCAATGCACATATTGAGGGGGAGCAAAATGTTTTGGTCATAAAAGCAAGCTCTCCCATATGTGCTAAACTCTTTCGTATATCGATGCACATATTGAGGGGGAGCAAATGGTTTTTAACAAAACATAAAGGATTGGGCATATCATGCGAGTGTGGCTCAGACATAACAATCGAATTGACGAAACTTGAACTGTCATCAATCGAAAGTATGCGTCTTGGCCGGGTAATAATTTCAGTATGCGTCTTGGCCGGGTAATAATTTCAAGCTGGTCTAACCAGTGATGTAAGCGTGTCTCGAAAAAGACGTATCTGAGTAGAGTGTACCATTTCGAGAAACTTTCTGTGGACTTGACCAGGCCGGGTAATAATTTCAAGCTAGTCTAACTAGTGATGTAAACGTGTCTCGAATCGGTCATGTTCACTGAAAGTGGATCAATTCAAAAGTGCGAGCTTCTCCTGACATGTGCAAATTTATAAAACAATTATTCGAGCACATGTTGAGGGGGAGCATTTGAAAAATATAAAACTCTCAAGTGTTTGCAAAAATGTGTTTCAGAATCATGAACACTTTGAGAGATTTTTCAAGGATTTGGTTTATGGCAATTGTGGAAGAATACCAAAGACCGACCATTTTATTAATGTATGGAGTTATAAGGATGGTAAGGTTAGGTACAAGTTCCCACGATCCCGCCAGAGCCAGAGGGATCTACCCAGGGACAATCCACTAGTTAGTGTAGAAGTCCTTAGGTATGATTAAAAAGGAGAAAAGTGAGTAAGGGAAAAGTGCCGACTGAGATGGAGCTAGTACTGGAACAAACCCAACAAGGTGCCAGTAATGAAGTCTCGGTAAGCGCTGAAGGGGTTGAAGAATGAAAAAGAAATGTAAAGATAAAGGTTGAAAAGAAAGAAGCCCTCCTTACACTTTAGGCAGAAACCGGGTCAATACATATGCTGTCAGAATCACTTAGTTGATTGCTGACATTGAAGACAAAGTATCATGGACCCAGTGATACGCTGCACAACCCTCCCCTAGCCACTCAAGGTCCCTCAAAGGATTCTTGTTTCAATTGTCACGGAGTTCAATACATTTCTATCGTCTCTCTCACTCCGAGTTAGAGGATATTGAAAAGGTGGCAGTTATCTCCAGCCTCCGCTCACTAAATCAAAACGCACTATCGAGTCTAGAGCCACGAGATGCATAATAAGATCTCATAGGAACACATGTTACTTCTACACTGGTTGTTCAACATTAAGGACACCAGTTGTAAACTTAAGAGTCCTACGCAGATCTTAGCAATCTTCCAGAACATTTATGAGGGAATTTACAATTGTAATTCTCAATGATTGAATGGAAATTCCTGCCAGGGTCAACTTCATGCAGCCCTGAAACCAGGTCACTTCGGTAATTCTTTAAGGATTACGCTTAGTGGGCACGGCGGTTTCAAACGGTCTACAGTCGTGGAGTGATCTCCAGCGACTCACCTAATCATTGATGTGCTACGGTTCGATCTTAAAAAGCCCTCTGTGGGTTTTCGATTAGGAACGGTCTTGGTAAGGATTAGAGAGAGTTTTCACACTATGCTGTTAACTATCTCGAAGTCCGAACCTGTAAGTACTGGTCGATTTGTTGCTAACTGTCGTATGCAGGAACTTCTGGCGATTGTAGCTGTGGAATGCTGTAGCTGGTTGCTGTTGTAGCTAGTTGCAGAAAAGATGCCAATCCTCTACCACATGTTCACACTACATCATCATCTTAATCAAAGAAGTCATGACAACCTAAATGACCTTCAACATAGCTGCTGCTAACTCTGATGCTGAAAGCCATGACCCAGAATGGAGTGAGCATGTCGGTTCAATGAGTACCACATCACATCGATACATACCACTAAAAGATGAGATGGAAACACATGGTAGATGATAGCTCCAACGAATCAACAAAGATCATCCAAGACAGAAGAAAAGGTCATCTGAAGAGTTGATGCTGCACAATGATCAAGGATTGTGAAGAATCATTGTTTAACGAGCTATGAAGTCAAGAGACATGGATGAAGTGCAAAAATTCTGAACATTACTTCAGGGGTGACCTCCCTTAGGGGGAGATTGTTAGGAATATGAATATTCAGTTGAAGACTCGGTCACCCCGAGTACTTATTAGCACATCATAGCTCGTAGGATAACTAGTAATATTAGTAGTAGCTTAGTTATTATTATTAGTATTGTGGAGTGGGTCGGGTCTTTACCCTCTGTCAGCTCTCTCCACAGCCCGCTAGGGGCATATTATGTAGTAAGTATAAATACCCCTTCCCTTGCAAGGGAAGGGTTGGAACTTCTCATTATTTCAAGCTAATACACACACCCTTTCTCTCTCTAAGTTCCCATCTCTCTCTCTCTAAACCCTCCTCTATTCGATCCATACTTGTCCCAATCATGTGCTTATGTCTTAGTGAATATCCTACAGAGGACTTTTATTTGGGTTCAAGGCTTCAAGGGTATATATCAACTCATGCTCAAATAGCTATTGTACAAAATATAATAGATCGCAAACAACAAATTCTTGAATAGTCAAATAACGGATGGTCACTAGTTTATACCTTGGATCGCTAACAACGTTGTTTACACAACGGATGGTCACCAAAACACACTCTAGTTCGCTAGCAACGTTGTCCAACTATTAAAAAAAACCGGATGGTCACTACAATATTCATACATTCACTATTTTCACAAAAGCAAAAAGGTTGGGATAAGACATGGGATTATTTAGGTTAATATAATTTTCAAGAATCAAGTCAAATACCCGAATTACTTGATGCAAAAACAATCGAACCATGTATCCTCAAATGATTATAGCCTTTCATAACAATTCTTCCTTCCTCCTTTATTCATCCATCGATCAATATTCATATCATCCTTTAGCGCATTGGCTAATTCTCACGATTATGGCTCATTAGCTCTCTTTTTTTTATTTTTTTTTTATTTTTTTTTCACTTCCCCCACACTTTGGATGAGCATATACCTCAAAAAGATACAAATAAGAAGTAGCTACCTTTGTCTTCGTCAGAAAGGTATATCCGAAATACAAAGTGTAGACTCATAATCATCAAAAATTCTTCTGATCAACAACAAGTAATTCATCGATTCAGCTTGACTAAAAAGGTAGGCTAAGGTTAAAGGTGCAAAATTTCTCTTTTTCTGGGTTGGAAATGAAAAAGAAAGGCTCAAAGGGGTTGAACTAAGGGTATCTAGCACTAAAAATGAGTGCTAACAAATGGGTCCATGGAATTTAGCGATTAACTAACCAATGTGGCTAGCTAATATATCAATATATGTAAAATGGAAGGCCATTTGGTTTAATCCTAACTCGCCTCTTATCATTTAAATTCATTTATATCACAAAAATGTGACCTTAATTTGGAATTCATAATGCATGACAAGTACAAGTTCTAGAATCAATTCAATCACCGGCACACTCTTAGCAAGAAAATAGAATTTAAGCATAAAATATATGCTTCAAATAATAGGCTCAAATCCTCACATATTTGGTAGAATCGGCTAAAAATGCTCAAGCAATGTTATCAATCCTAAGAATAGATTCATTCACTTAACCGAGATTCGTTAAAAATTTCAAAATTGCCATTTTATGCTATTGGAAAATTTCAAGCTGTTTTTAATATATAAATTCTTCATGTGTAAAAACAACTACTTCCTTAAGGGCAATAAAAACAAACTCCAAAATAATCACAAAAAAAATTAAAAATTGAATCATTTCCACTATTTACTTCCCTCCCCCACACTTAAGTTTTGCATTGTCCTCAATGTGAAAAATTAACTTCAAAGTAAAGGAAATAGGGAAAATAAAATAGTAAATGACATCACCGAGAAATCAAGCGCGATCCATATTTGGTGTTAAAACGCATGAGTTGGAAACTCCAAGCTCCAAAATGTACCAACCATATGAACTAGTAATGATCTCTAGTATCACAATCCTGAAAAATAAGCAAAACAAAACAAAACACAAAATGCAATAATACCAATAACCAAAGGAAAAATCCTAACCATACATAATAATAATAATAATAATTCTAAGACATAATAGTACTAAGCAAACATGATAAAGCACGAATAAAACAGAAATATTGTTCAACACTCGTCATATCCATGAATGAAATTCAAATTCACTCATCATCCGTCTCATCTCCTGCATATGTAACCAAGGGACCAGATCCTATTCCTCCTGATGACGTTCCTGCTTCATAACTTTGCGTCCCAACATTAGAATAATACCCCGCAAAAGCTTCTTCGCTAACATTGCACCCTTCATTACTTGGACCTGTGCTATATGTTGGGTAGGGTACATGTCCCGAAGGATAAGGCGTGTATGGGTAAGGGTAAGGTGGAACTCCAATTGGTTCATACGCCATTGGAAAAGGATAAGGTGGTACACAATTTTGCCCAATGTGGGTGAGAAGTGGTGCGCAATAATCCATTTGATGTCCAATCCTCATCAAACTAATGTCCTTCCATATTTCTCTCCTATCCATTGATGTTAAATTCGCGTGCCAATCACCCCAACTAGCATTCAATCCCGAAGACTCTCCAATATTTTGTTGATTTTGTTGTGGTGGTAGTGGGTTGCGAATCACATTTTCAAGTCTATCAACCAAACACATCCTTTCATCATCAAGCAAATCTTTTAAAACCTTCTTGTCAAGCTTCTCACATTCCTTTATCACTGTTATCTTTCTCAACTCTTCCTCCGTATCATATCCTAAAGCTTTTCCAATCTTAGTAACATAATGCCCACCATTGATAAAACCATGTTCAGACATGATAGCTGCCCTCTTCGACAAATATACCGCCAAAGTCCACAAGACATTCATATTTTTATTTGGATCCATAAGCATTTCCATTATCCACAAATCTGTCGCATGAACTTTGTGTTGACTATGCCCCCTATGCACAAATGAATTCACAATCACTTTGTGTAGAAGCCGGGCTAACGGTGAATGAACATCCTTTTCCTTGAAAGGAACAACACTATTCGGATCTCCTATTTGATTCCATATCTCCCTTCCTACATACTTGTCCGGTTCTATCTCTAGTTTAGCAAAATGATCTTCAAAATCTACATGCTCAAAATCATTCTCGTCATATAAACCAAGCAATTGCCCAAACTCTGGCAAAGTATACACATGATCATGTCCACATAACCTAAACCAAATACATTTCTCATCCATGATATCTTTCACCTTTTGGTTGAAATAAATGGTGGCGAAGAACTCTAGACACCATTCTTTATAGATTTGCTTTTCTCCTCCTACAACGGCATATTCAAAACTTCGATCTTCATATTCTTGATCTCCAAATTCCGTACTCATCATCCATAGGTCTTTAAGAGTGCCAATAAGATTATATTGTCTCAAAAAATTTCCACTTACTAACTTAGGTATCGCGATTTCTTTCTTTTGTAGCTTTGCCAACCTCCTATTGTAGCATGCTTTCATTTTTTTACCCAACTTATGCCATCTCAGATGTTCACTTGTTACGGGCATAAGATTAACAACTTCTTCGTCACTATATCGTTTATTCAAAGCAATGAGTGGGTTGACATTTACGTCTTGTTCAACTCGCTTCTACAAAACAACCAATCAAAACACAAGAGGAATATTGATATTAAAGGGGTTAGAGCATAGAATGGTTAACAAGAAGAATCAAGAAAAGAAAAAAAAAATTAACAGTTTCCCCATGCCGCCCGGTTTGTGTTTATGCCAGCGGTATGGGTTGGTCATAGGGTCTAGGCCGGCGGCATGGTTTCCTGGCCGTCGGTCTGCAGCTTCTTCTTCTTTTTTCTTTCACCAATTTATCACCAATTCTATCCTTTAATCCATAACTCCTAATTCCTTTCATGTATCATTTTCAAGATCAAGATTAATAACAACTAAATAGTGGTCCATATAACTAATCATCTAGGATTCAATCACTAATTCTTAATCATATACCACATCAAACCCATTTAATCTTGATAAATCATCCCCAAAATTTTGACATATATAAACCCTAAATCTTTTAATCATCAAATTCTCTCTCAATTCTCAATCATTTCATTCAATTCCACTACTAAACAATCCTAATAACCCATCTCTAGTAAACCCATCAACTAATTTCACTTAATTTGAACTATGACAAATTCGCCCAATTAAGAACCCTAAAAAAAATTGAATTCGAATTAGAACAATGTAAAGTAGTTGAGATAGATGTTACTTACTCTTTTTTATGCCATAGGATTTCTATCAACTCTATTGATCTCTAACTTTAATCTTTTTAAATGATGATGATGATGATGATGAACTTGTGGTTTTTTCTTTTTCCTTTCCTTTCTTTTGCAAAGTTTCTGCACAATATTCATACTAAACCCAAGGTTTAGTACTTGGACCGGAGGTTTGGTTCAAAAACCGAGGGTCTTGACACAAAACTCTTTTTTCTTTCTTCAAAAACATTCATTTACTGAATAAACATTTCCACAACTCCAAAACACAATCATCATTTCATTCAATCTTATCATTGATCAAGCTACACAAACTCAAAATTTCACTCAAACTTAAACATTTTTCATTACTTATTCTTATAAAGACTCAAGAGCTAAAACACACTTCAACTTAACAAAGAAATGTAAAACATCATAATAATAAGCAAACAAAATAAAAACTCATAAGAACAAAATGAGCACAAGCTTAATCATAAGCTTCTTTTATTCTTCTCCATCATTGCTTCTTTTAGTCAAAATAACTCCCAAACCTAAGAATATCCTCCGAATGAAACTTCCCCGAAAGAACTCTATCAGTTTCCTTAGTTTTGAAAGCACGAGTGAATCGGCGTCCACCCAGACTAGTAATCTCTATCTTAGTGTGCCAATCATTATCACCTTCAATCTTTTGATATTTGCTATACCCATCCGATGTCCATTCAATATTCTTAAGCTTAATTGGCATGGAACCAAGGAAGTCAACCATTTTCTTGAAAACTATAATGTTCTTGAATGGATTGAAGTAATTCTCCATAGCCAATGCTCTTTCCATATCATCCTCAATATGTTCAAATGATGGGGCTGTTTTCCCATATTTTGGATTGCCTTCATTGTCATGGCTTATATCAAATACATCTAACCAATCTTCATCATCCGATCCTTCATCGGCTAGAACTTTGTCTCTCTTTTTCGCATGGTAGATCCTTCTTGCTACTCCATCATCAATTTCCATAGTTCCTTTCCCATTATCAATAATTGCTCCTATTGTGCTCAAGAACGGGCGTCCCACCAACATAGGTGTCTCTCTATCAACAGGTATATGCATAATCAAAAAGTCACACAATTAGGTTTGAAATCCAATTTGTAACCTCACATTCTTCACTTTGCCATAAGCTTTTGCCACTGTATTATCAGCCATCAATAAAACATCATTAGAAGGAATAGCTCTTCCCAATTCCATAATCTTATAAAGCTTATAAGGCATTATGCTAACACTTTCCCCCGTATCGGCCAATGCATTGATTGCAACAGTTCCATTCACTTTAAGTGGAATAAGATAATTACCCGGATCTTCTTTCTTTTTAGGTAACCCTTTCTCCATCACTTTCTCCTCTTCTTCTTCCTCAATTTCCTTCTTCGTATCAAGCTTCATTTTCTCCACCGAAATTTCATCCAATAACTTCCTATAGTGAGCATAATGTTCCAACACATGAAGTATTGGCTTTTCATTCAATAATTCTTTAAACTTCATAGTAATCTCTTCAACACATTTTGCTTCATCAATGGGTTCTTTGGTTGGTTTTTCATTTAGTGAGGGTGTTTTGTTGGAAGAACCTTCTCCTTTAATGAGTGTGGTAGGGTGTGGCAATGATGATGGTGAAGGTATGAGACCTTTAAAGGGTGGGCATTTTTGCTTCAAACGGGTGGCCTTCCCCATTTTAACCATTTCCATACTTCCATTGAAAGCATCTTCATTTTCACAAACTTCCTCCATTTGTTCAATCAGCCAACTAACATCTTTATCATCTTGCAATTCTCCAACTCTAACTTGCATTTCTCCTATATCAAAATCAATAACACATTTGGTTGCCAACAAGAAATTTCGTCCAAACACCACGGAAGGATCCGTAGTATCTTCATATTCATCAATAACCAAATCCATGGCAAAAGTAAAACCATGAATGTCAATCTTCACATCCTTTGCAATTCTCCTATTATACTTGTCAACTTCAAATTTTCCATTTCCAAATTTTTCATAGAAAGCAATAGTCACATAACTATCATTCTGTCCAAGATTACATTCCGCATCCCAAGCTCCTAATCCTTCTACTCCACAAGGCGTAGAATACCTCATAAATGGCTCGTCATATTCTCTCAACTTAGCACGAGTAAAAGTAACTACCCGAGGCTTTTCATGCTCATATTCCATACTTTCAACTTCCTTCCCTTTCTCTTGCAGCTTCACCTTTTCAAAATCAATCATTTTTTTCATTCTAGACATAGCATCTCCCTCGTCCATCAATTCCTTTTCCAACTTTTCCAAGTAAACCGAAACTTCGCTAAGTGAATCCATAACTAAGAATAAAGTAAACATACATAAACAACATATCCAAATCAAAAGTTAGGGGTTAGTCAAAATAAAACTAATTAACTACTAGGAAAAAGAAAATCATACAAAAGTTAGAACAAACTACATACAACCAAGGTACAGCAAGGAATACAATTAAGAACTTAAGAAAGAAAATAAAATTAATTTTTTTTTTTTACACAGACAGTCATGCCGGCGGTATGGGCTAGGTAGTGTTAACAGAAACTTCATGCCGCCCGGTATGCATTTATACCGGCGGTATGAGACTTAGATTTTTTTTTCTTCGAAAACCGGCGGTTTGATAGGCCATGCCGGCGGTCTGATTTTCGCAACTTCACAGAAAGTTTATGCCGCCCGGTATGAGGAAAACATATTTTTTTTCGTCTGCCAAACCGGCGGTTTTGAGATTCAAACCCGAGGTTTGCAGAAATTTTTTTTTTCAAAAATCATTTTAAAACTTGTTTTTTTTAGATTTCGACATCTTTTTGTAACACTTAATAAGAAGGAGAACAAGGAAACTTTTTTAAAATAAGACAAACAAACACTCACTCAACAATCATTAACCAAACATGCAAATAAACAAGAATTGAAACTAAAATAATGCAAACAAATACTAAAACAACTTATACCATTATGTATACTAAAAATAACTAAAAATAATCATAGTCATAATCATAGTCCCCGGTAGCGGCGCCAAAAACTTGATGCGTTTCATAATAGAGGATTTTTATTTTATTTATTATCTCCAAATTTCACTTCAAATTTTAAAATTTTTATTCTTATTACCATTATCTTTTCAAAGAAACACACACGAGCAAGTATACTCGTTCAATTGTAGTATTGTTGATGGTAAATAAGGTTCGTCCCAAGGAACTACTTAGTTGTGATTTTAGTAACATTAATAGTATAGCACTTAAGATTGTCACGATCAAAAGCACTAGAAACGACTTAAACAAACAATGGTTTCAATTCAACTCAATAAAACAAACAATTAAATAAAAAGCATACTTGTTTAGGAACCATGACTAATCGTGATAGGATGTAGAACATGTTTGGGTGAAACTTAGAAGGCACATATCAAATTCTACAAGGACTTCTAGTCAACGGGTCATATCAAGAAAATCCATGTTTCTACTAGTTTCACGGGTGAGTCCTTTCGGCCAAGTCTCATCCCACTATGCTAGCTCTTTTGTGATCAAATGTATGAAAAAGTTGATTAGTTAAATTGGTTCTTACGAGTCTTTTCAACCCAATCTCGTGATCAAATATTTTCGAATCCGTTTAAAAACTTGTATATTTGACATTCGTCACTTATCAAATACCAATTGGTTTGTCACTAACTCTTAGAATTAAATAATTATTAGAAGTCTTTTCATCCTTTAAATCCAACAATATTTAACCAACAAGTTTTAGGACACAAATTTATTTAAACAAACCCATAGAATTAATCACTTTTTCCAACCAACTAAACGTCCAACATTCATACAACTAGTCACATCGTTCCCAAACAAGTATCACGAATCATTCCATAACAAGTTTCATAATAAAACATAACATTGTATTCAACTTCAACAATTTCAACATGATTAATAATAAAGAAAATTACCCAATAGTAAGATTACAATGAGTAATGAAAGAGTTATAGCACTCTTTGAGGCCTCCAATCGAACAAGGGAATCTTCTACCTCTTCTACTAGTTATATTCCTTTAGAATGGCAGAGATTGTTGAGCTCTTTTAGGTTAGAAAGTAGTATAATCAAATCCTTATGATGTAAGGTTTGATTGTGAGTGTCTCCTCAAAAAGGGTGAATAGGGGTCTTATTTATGCTTGAAAGACACCCCCAAAACTGCCATGTTACATCAATAATCATAATTAAGAGGAAATGATCGGCCTTAATCTTTAATGGTGCTTGAAGTGGAGAGTTAATGCAACTCTTCATATCAGTTTTTCTGTAAACCTCAGGTTTGAAATGTAAACCTTGGGCATGGGCGACGGCTAAACCTTAGGCATGGATTCTAAACCTCAGGCATGAGATCCCTTTCTTAAACCTTGGGTTTGGAAACTAAACCTTGGGTTTGGACCCAACTTTCTTCACATAATTTAGCTTCAAGCTAGCATAGAGCTCCAACTTTTAACATACTTTTTGGCTCCTAATCATGACTTAATCCTTTCATACTCTTACGTACAACCGAAAATGATCATATCATGCATCAATGTATTCGGCAACGAACTTTTCTTCGATATTTACTTGAATTTCATAGCTTTTCTTCGTCTTTCTTGATATTTCCTTGTACCTGGACTTAAACACATCTTCAACAACTTTTAAGCATAAAACTATCGTAAACATAACTATATTTCATATAAAAACACACAAATAACGCTATAAAAACATGTACATAATGAGCGTTATCAAGACTCCTATAATGACTATTTTTTAGCTTTTTGTGATTTTCTAGACCAAACTGAGATTAAATCTAACAATTACTGAATAACAAGCACAATTAAGATCAACTAACTATTACTACTCAGAAAAAGCACTAAAATAACTGGAATAAGCAGTTCAATAGTACTACACTAAAAATTGGAATAAAATGAGCTTACAAACGGAGGTTATGAGTTAAACATATCAGATCCAACCCAAACAACTACCCAAGCTTATCTCATAAGCCAAAAATAACACCCAATAAGCTCTTCCAAACAGCTTATTCCTCCAGCAGCTTAAATGAAGAGGAATGTTGACTATTGTTGACTTTTTTTGCACTTTTTAGACTAAAGCAGTTTTGAACTTATCTATCACTCACAATAAGCTAGAGAGCATATATGAGCTTGTTCTAGTGGTAAATAGCTTTTTGAAAGCTGATTTTACAATATTTTTTTGTATTTTTGAAGGATTTTTCTATATTTTTGGATTTTTGAAATACATTGAACACTAATGAAAGAAAAAACTTTTGATAAACTAAATTGGTATAATATAAGCTGATAAGAAATAGTAGATAAGCTAAGATGAGATTGAAAATAAGCTAAGAGATACGGATTTAAGGAAAATTAAAACTAAATTTCATTAATCAAATTTGAAAGTTACACAAGAAAATATGAAACTACAATTCAGAAATCATTTTAACAGCATATCATTAACCTAAAAAACTACATACATCTGAAGAAGATGAGGGTCCTATTTATAGCCGAGTATTGAAGCTTCTAGGATGTCCATGTCATCGATCCACACCATTTTGTGCTTCTTCAAGTTGATTTCAGCCTTTGGATCATCTCTTGGTCATCACTCAATCATCCACAGCCCTTGGATCACTATACCTCATCCCATCAGCCAATCAGAGGCCTTCATTTGCCCTGGGATTGCTGACATGTCAGTATGACATGTCAGAATTCCTTCTAGAATCGTGTGAGAAATACGGTTCTACCCTTAATTGTGGTAATTTTCTGGGTTGGGTAATTTAGGGTTCTAGGTTTCTGGGTAAATTGGGGGGCGGGTAAACATTGTGTGTTTTTATTATTGTTTGACTAGGGAGTTAATATGTGTTTGACCGGACCGGGTTTTATGGGTGGATCCGGGTTGTGGTTTGGTCCCGGGTTTAGGTTTAGTGGAATTGGGCCAAGGGTTAATGTGGTGGATTTGGTTTTAGTATTTGGCAGATTTTTTTAGTAGTAGTAAAGTTATTGAATTTATCAAAGGACTAGATTTGCCAAATGTAATTCTTCAAGGGCTATTTCTGCCATTTTTGTAAAATTGATCGAAGGGCCATTTTTGACATTTGATGAAACTTGAGGATTGACTTTGATCATTTGCTTCCTCGGCTTCGGCTTTTGACACTTTTCCAAATCTCGTGCTCGTTTTCCCGGGTTTTCTTTATTTTTGTCCAAATTTTATGATATCCGTACCTGCATAGAAACAAACACAAAAACACAATATCTTTGGCATTTATGGTTAGTTTTTGGTCGTTTTGGTCTTAATTTGGTAAATAAAAGGTATGTGTTTAAGCACATACCAAAATCCCCCAGACTAAGATATTGCAGTGTCCTCACGCAATGTTATAAAAACACGTTTTTGAAACCAAAAATTTCCAATCTCTTTTTACTAACTTTGAGAAGTAGCAAAATTTTCAAAAGAGATTAAGAAATCTTAAGTTCTAAAAACTCCCCGATTTTCCTTTTTATTCTATTTTTGTATTTTTCTCATTATCATGTGACGGCTTTGTTGACAATCATTATTCATCAATAACTTTTAGGGTCAACGAGTAGGAAACACGACTCATAAAGAAGTGAGCATACGCATAAAATTCGTCATCCTTGATTTTTCACGAGTCCCCAAACTAAGCTCAAAAACGAAATCATTGTTATTTACAAGTTAGATGCCAACACTACCCATGGAAGTTACTTGTGTAATTACCCCTTGCTCCCATTTTCTTAATTTGCCTCTATTTATTTTATTTTTGGCGAGAAATGAATTGCTTCATATTTTCTCATTTTGATAGGTTTTTAGTCCGATAAAGATTCTAAATTAAGACGTTAAGTAGTTTTCAATCTTCTCTTGAGAACCGTTGCTTTGAAAATGAGGTCCACATCAAGGTTTTTATTTATATTTTTGACTTTTGCATTTTTTTTCTTATTCATCACCATTTTTTTCTATATCACTACCTTTTCACTTGCGTACCCTAAACGACGGAGCTTCACGGTTTAGTTCCAAGACCTTACACCTTCCGGAATAAAGGATCCAAGGGCCGTTACAACGGAGTGTTCCAAGACTCTAGACATTCCTGAAATGAGGATCCAAGGTGGTTAGACCAAGACCTCACACATTCCTGAACTAGAGGTCCAAGGGCCGGTGCAAGAGGGTAGCCAAGACCTAAACGCCTTCCGGAAATAAGGATCCAAGGCCCGATCTCGAATCCATAGCTTAGAGCACTTAACTTATTATTATTAAACTTATTTATTAAGTAACCTTGATGTGTACCCAGTTTTTAAAGCAAGGATTCTTTTAATAAGACCAAAAACTAATCATCGACAAAACCTAACATCTTTAATTATTCTTATAATTATATATGGTGAAACATTTTTGTGGGAGCAAAAGGCCACAAGTAACTTTGATGAGCTCTAAAGAGAACCAACTACTCCACGCTTAGCATCTAACTTCTAAATAAACTCTATCATTTCTCGTTCTTCGCAAATTTAAAATCTTAAATAATAAGATCCGCGAATGCTTAGCCAAGAAAAGTTAAGGGGACAAGCTAGGGCTCAACACGCCCGTTCAAGTCAGAATTTTATTCCAACTCTCACCAGCGGAAAGTCAACAAAATGTCAAAATTTATTATATTTTTGCAAAAATTTTTAAAAATTTTCTCATTTTTTGGACTTTTTTCAATTTTTTGGAGGAAAAACGGGGTTACGAGAGAAAACGGCAAAAAATGCAAGGCAAAAATCAAATCGAAAGATTACCCCCCCCCCCCAGACTAAAATGAGACATTGTCCTCAATGTCTTAAAGGTAAGGGTTCTCCTACATAAATCTAAGGCCGTTTATTAATTATGCCAAAGATAAACGTTAGACGATAACATTAAGGATATCGGATAAGCAACGAATGATGAAACTCGAGTGGAGAGAAGCAAACCACGAGCACGAGAGTCTTCATTATTCGGGCAAATCCTGGACACATCACAGAAAACCACGAAACACAAAATATGGAAAAGGAAGCCCTCCTCACTTTTATTAGAAAGAAAGAAAGAAGATAGATGGATAAGCATGGGGTGCCTCCTACGAAGCGCTTTGTTTTTGATAACCGAGTCACGTAGCTTGACTCGGCCCCGAATTTAGTTGTCCATGGGGAAAGTTTTGAGATCCGGGACAACCATGGATGGTATGTCCCCTCCAAAATAGTGCTTCAACCTATGACCGTTCACCTTAAAGTTTGGACCATCGGGTTGAGCTAACTCGACGGTTCCATATGGAAAAACTTGAGTGATGGTGAACGGCCCAGACCAGCGGGTTTTGAGTTTTCCCGAGAAAATCTTTAGCCGAGAATTGAAGAGGAGGACTTGATCACCAACATTAAAGATGCGGTTTTTAATCTTAGAGTCATGAATCCTCTTTGTTTTCTCCTTATAGATCAAAGAATTCTCGTAGGCTTGATCCCGAAGCTCATTTAATTCATTAATTTGGAGCTTACGGTGATCACCCGCGGTCTTGAGGTCAAAATTTGAATGTTTTAAGGCCCAGTACGCCTTATGCTCGAGCTCGATGGGCAGATGGCAGGCTTTTCCGTAAACCAGCTTGTATGGAGTACACCCGATGGGTGTCTTGTAAGCTGTTCGGAAAGCCCATAATGCATCATCCAATTTGTCGGCCCACGAGGCTCGGTTTTCAACAACGGTTCTTTCAAGGATACGTTTCAATCCACGATTCGAAACCTCGACTTGACCGCTCGTTTGCGGGTGATACGCGGTAGAAAGTCGGTGGGTGACACCATACTTGAGCATAACTTTTGCAAATTGATCATTGCAAAAGTGGGTACCGCGATCACTGATTATAGCACGAGAAGTTCCGAATCTGGAGAAGAGATTTTTCAAGAACTTAACAACAACTCGGGCGTCATTAGTGGGGAGCGCTTTTGCTTCAACCCATTTTGACAAGTAATCGACGGCCACGAGTATATACTTATTCCCTCGTGAAGACGGGAATGGCCCCATAAAATCGATGCCCCACACGTCAAAGATCTCGCAGACTTGAATTGCATTTTGAGGCATTTCGTCTTTTTGCGAGATTTTTCCTTGACGTTGGCAAGAGTCACATGACTTTACCAAGTCGTGGGCATCGCGGTATATTGTTGGCCAATAAAAACCAGAATCAAAGACTTTTTTAGCGGTGTAGATGGCACCATGATGTCCCCCTGTGGGTCCATTATGGCAAGCCGTGAGGATGTCAACGGCTTCTTGGCCATGCACACACCGTCTAATTACTTGGTCAGCACAAATTCTGAATAAGTAGGGGTCGTCCCAGAAATAATGCTTAACATCTTTGAAAAATTTATGTTTCTGCTGGGACGACATCCCTTTCACCACAAAATTCCCCGCATGGTAATTTGCATAGTCGGCAAACCATGGGGTACATGGATCATTTTTTAGAGATACCATCCCAAGTGTCTCGAGAGGAAATGTTTCGGTGATTTCCTTATTCTCGAGATCACTTTGATGGGGATTTTCAAGTCTGGACAAATGATCAGCGGCCAGATTCTCTGCTCCTTTTTTATCACGAATGATAATATCAAACTCTTGGAGCAGAAGAATCCACCGAAGTAATCTCGGCTTAGCGTCTTGCTTTGCTAAGAGATACTTGAGAGCAGAATGGTCCGTATACACTATGCTTTTGGATAAGACAAGATATGGTCTAAATTTCTCAAAAGCGTAGACAACGGCCAACAACTCTTTCTCGGTAGTAGTATAGTGAGATTGAGCGTCGGTCATTGTCTTGGTAGCATAGTGTATCGGCTGGAAGTACTTTGATTTGCGTTGCCCCAGGACTGCACCAATAGAATAATCGCTCGCATCATACATGAGTTCAATGGGCAAGTCCCAATCGGGGGCAACCAATATCGGAGCTTCAGTCAATTTCTTTTTAAGAACCTCGAATGCTTCGATGCATTCGGGAGAGAAGAAGAATGGAGCATCTTTCAAGAAGATGGGTCAGAGGCCGGGTGATTTTAGAGAAGTCTTGAATAAATCGTCTGTAGAAACCGGCATGACCAAGGAAACTTCGGATTCCTTTAACGGTAGTGGGATGAGGTAGTTTTGCGATTACATCGACTTTGGCTTTATCTGCCTCAATCCCGGATTTGGAAATCTTATGGCCGAGCCGAGGACAATGCCCTCTTTAACCATAAAATTGCACTTCTCCCAATTTAGCACAAGATTGGTGTCTTCGCACCTTTGCAGCATTTTGTCTAAATGGGAGAGGCACGATGAGAAAGAATTTCCATACACAGAGAAATCATCCATAAAGACCTCCATCGTCTTCTCGATCATATCGTGAAATATGGCCACCATGCACCTCTGAAACGTGCCCGGAGCATTGCATAAGCCAAAAGGCTTGCGGCAGTAGGCAAACGTTCCATACGGACACGTGAAGGTGGTCTTTTCCTGATCTTGGGGATCAATTGGTATTTGAAAATACCCGAAAAAGCCATCGAGGAAACAATGGAACTCATTTCCCGCCAAACGCTCAAGCATTTGGTCCATAAAAGGTAGCGGGAAATGGTCTTTACGGGTAGCATCATTGAGTTTTCTATAATCGATACACACTCTCCATCCGGTGACGAGACGTGTGGGGATTAACTCATTCTCTTCATTTGTCACAACGGTCATTCCACCCTTTTTGGGCACACAGTGGACCGGGCTAACCCATGAGCTATCAGAAACTGGATAAATCATCCCAGCGTCAAGGAGTTTAATAACTTCCTTTTTGATGACATCATGGATTTTTGGGTTAACCCATCTCTGTTGCTGGACAGCGGGATTGAAATTATCTTCTAGCAAGATCTTGTGAGTACAGAGCCGAGGGTCTATGCCCTTTATGTCGGAGATCTGCCAAGCGATGGCACTTTTATGCTTTTTAAGCACGTCTAAGAGTTGGGTCTTCTCCTCATCTTTAAGGTCTTTAGAAATGATGACGGGATATTTGTCGGTTTCTTCTAAGAAAGCATATTCAAGATGAGGAGGTAAATCCTTGAGCTCGAGCTCCGGAGGATTCTCAGTAGACGGCTTTACTTCTTTAATTTCTTCTTTTTGAATTTCTTCCGGAGGGAGAGAAAATGACGGATCACTATTTAGTAACTTCTCAAGGAGGAGAATGTCTCCCTCTGGGTCAAAGTCTGAATCATCAATTTCCGGTGAAACTGATTCATTCTTAAGACAAGCCTCGATCTCTTCCAAAATGAAATCACTTCCCTCAAACGGAGTGAGGGAAGGGGAAGAGTCGGAAAGAATGGGTTGAGAAGAAGGAGTGGGATTGCCACTCGAGGATTTATCGAAAAATCCAAGAACTTCTTGAGAATACTCCTCTGAGGCAACATCAATCACATCGATTCAATTTACCGAGACGGAATCGTGATTGGAGGAGTATTTGAAAGTTTGGTCGAGGTTAAAAGTCAAGGCCTCATTATCTACCCGCAGTGTTATTTCTTCACCATATACGTCAATCAAAACACGCCCGGTCCTCAGGAATGATCTTCCAAGAATTAGAGGAACCCGGGGATCATCATCAAAATCTACAACCTCAAAATCGGCGGGGAAATGGAACTTCCCCACCTTGACAAAGACATCCTCGGCTACACCCTTAGGACGGGTTATGGAACGGTCTGCAAGCTCGAGGGTCATGCAAGTAGGAGTGAGCTCCGGTAGAGAAAGCTTGTTCCAGACGAAAAGCGGCATTAGGTTGATGCTTGAACCAAGATCGGCCAAGGCGTAGCATTCAACCATTCCCGGAAATTCACATGGAATGAGGAATTTTCCTGGATCTCCAAGCTTTTCGGGGAGCTTTTTAAGGAGAACCGCTGAGCAATTCTCATTAAGAGGAGTTTTTGCCTGTTCAAATAATTTTTCTTTGTTGCTCAATAAACCCTTGATGGTGGAAGCAAATTTGGGCATAAGAAGTAAAGCATCCGCGAAGCTTATGTCAAAATGCAAATCTTGGAAGAATTGGAAGAATTTTTCCATTTGATTTGAAGCTTTTTCGCGGAGCTTTTGATCATTCAATCTCGAAGGATAAGGAAGTTTTGCTTTTATGAGAGCTTTTTCGGGCTCAAGCACATCCTTAGGTTTAGACTTTTGGACAACCGGAGGTTGGACGTCTTCGGTCCTTCCGTTGTTAGTAGGAAGTTCCTTGTCCTTTGTCGCCTCGGTCTCACGGACAACTACCTTGGGAGGTAGAGAAGAAGAGGTAGTCGGAGCCGTGGGTCCATCATATGATACACCACTTCGGGTGGTGATTGCTTTCATATCACCCCTCGGGTTAGCAATTGTGTTGCTAGGAAGAGAAGATGTTCCCGAGGTTGAGGGTTGATTCATTTGTAAAAAACCACTCATCATTTGCTTAAGCTCATTTGTTTGTTGATTCAATGTCGTATCAATCTCTTTCCGAAGTTCAACTCTCATGTTATTAATTTGATTCTGCATGGCTCGTATGCTAACATCGGTTGTCTTCATATAGTTTGTGAAATCGGGAGAAGGTGCAACTTGTGCAGGAGGAGATTGATAGACTTGTTATGGTTGAGCATGATAATTGTTTCCACGGTTTTGGTTGTAACTTTGGTTTTGATTGTAACCTTGGTTGGTTTGATGAAAACGATTTTGGTTGTTTTGTACGGGTGGAAAACCGGGTGGTCCCATTAGGTTACTAGCATTTTGAGGACGAAATCCTTGATTCTGATTGTAGTTTGCTGCTGCTATGGTAGCATTGCAAACTTGGCTATCGGTAGCTTCACAATTATAATAAGGATGGGGACCACCACATATAACACAAGTTTCTGTAACTGCTTTGATGGGCTCCGGTTTCTGATTCTGGAGCTTAAACTCTTTCATCATCATCCGAATAGCATCGGTAAGATCGGCCATCTCCGATGGATGGGTCGATGAAGAAGAAGGGGTGGAAGAATTCACTTTCGAAACAACCGGTTTGTTTCGTGAAGTAGGAACTTTGGATTTGTTCTCGATAATCATTAAGATATCTTTCGGCATTCGACTCAAGATATTGCCACTTGCGGCTGCGTTGAGTGAATCTTGATCCGATTGAGTTAAGGCATTGTAGAACGTATCGATTTGATGTAATTCTGAGAAACCGTGATGTGGGAATTTATGTAGGAGATCCTTAAATCGCTCCCATGCCTCACCAAAATTCTCATCAAACCATTGTTGGAAATTTGTGATTTCATTCCTGAGATTAGTCATTCTGGATGGAGGAAAGAAATAATTCACGAATTTATGGATGAGATCTTCCCAAGTATGGATTGATTGAGGGGGTTCTTTTTCAAGCCAAATCCGGGCTGCCCCCTCGAGGGAAAATGGGAATAACATCAATTTCATAGTATCATTAGTGACATCCTTATGGTGGTTTGTGGAGGTCAACTGATTAAACCATCGGATGTGTACGTGGGGATCCTCTCTTTCAAAACCATGAAATTGATTTCCCTGAACAATTTGTATCAAACTGGTTTTAAGCTTAAAATTTATGTTGTTAATTGGTGGTATAACAATAGCATCTCCATACCCCACGGTGGGACATTGGAGTAACTCTTGCATGGTACGTTGATCCTCGGCCATTTCGGAAATGGGAGTATCAACTTGAGGACGTAACTCGGGTACGTTAACTCTTTTGCGTCGACGAGAACGACGAGTTGGTAAGAGAGAAGATTTATCAATTAAGTTTGATTTGGAACGGGTGAGAATACACCAAAAATAAATTTAAAAGAAAAATGAATTTGGAAAAGGAAAATATTTTTGGATTTTTTTTTTTTATATATTAAAGGAAAAATTAATCACAATATTTTTGGTACCGATCCCTCAATCGATATCGTTTCTCTTAAGACTACTCGCAGAGTGGCGGAGAAGCAAAGGTCCGCTCGAAAGCTGATTAAAAACCCGCCTCTTTCGGTTCGTCAATTTAATATCAAACCTTCCTTAAACCACTTGTATAGGTTGTAATCAAAAGATAATCCGAAATCAAATGATTTCACGATTGTTTTGTTGTTTTTCGATTTTTTTGGTATTGTTAACACTTTAGGAAAAGTGTTAGTGGTATTTTTAATTTTTTTTGGATTTTATATTTTTGAAAAATATTTACGAAGAAAAACGATAACTTCCCGGGAGAAGGATCTTCAAAACGAGAATCGAAAAACGGAATCACGAATTCACGTCAACCTTCCCCGGCAGCGGCGCCAAAAATTGATTTTTGAAATCAATTATATTCCCAAAAGGAGAATTGCAAAGGAAATATGCAAAACCCAAAGTTCGTTGTCCCTATTGAAGATTGAATGGAATATGTGATTTGGGATCGTGATTTGTGTTGTGAATGTGAGATAAGAGTGAGATATTTTGGTCTTTACACTAAAGATATGAAATACAAGTAAAAACAAGTTATCAAGGTAAGAAAACAATCAAATTTAGCACACAAATCCTAAAACGTAATTTTAAAAACGTAAGTTACGATTTCTAAAAACGCACATAAATTATGGAATCCTAAATTACTAGCCCTAAAACTATGAAAATAATTTTCCTAAGTTCTTAATACTAAAAGAAAAATTTAGAAAAAAAAAAAGAATTTTATTTTTTGATTTTTATTTTATTTTTTATGAATTATATATATATACTAAAAGGGGGAAGCACCCTTCCCCCCAAAACAATTGACACAATTAGTTGTTTTTCTCCTATTGGTTGTTAACATTCTAAGTTGGCCTCCAATTGGTGTTTCAGGACAAGAGGAAGCATCCTATTGGTTGAAAGCATTAAGTAACTCCCGTTTTGCTACTGTGCTGCACTGTGTTGTAATGTAGCAAACCGTTTCCATACCAAATAAATTGCACCCCTCATCATCTACACCACTTCCATCTTCTTGAACATTCTTCCAACCAAACCCCCCCAAAAAAATCCTCTTCTAGAACCCACTTTTAACACCAAAAAACACACATTGATTTACACACCCACTTCTTATCTCTTTCCCTCATCACAGAGTAGTGGGCGGGATTTCTATTGTAGCCTCCATTCGGTGTTCCCAAAAAAAATAATAGCCGATCAAAAAAACACACAAAGATCCCTAATCACAAAACCCTAACTAAATTCAATCGCCCCCAAATTCGATCTGTTCCTCAATTGAATCCAATATAAGATGAATGAATTATACATCAAACAAACCTTAAGAAAAATTTTATGTTCTACATCAAGATCAAAATCGTGCTGGCAGATTTAACAAGCTTTCACATTCACTTTCAAAGGTATAAAATTTAATTTAAAAAAAAAATTGTTCATATCGGTATTTAATTTATAGAGTTAATTATTTTTTTATTGTTATATTGATGGATTAGTGGGTTTATTTATAAAGGAATGAACTGTATCATCAGTTTGTGTATTTGATTTTAATATGTTGCCACTGTATTGATTTTAATTGTAAACTGATCAATTCTAATACGTATGATTGTGTTTCCATTGCCTATTTTGCGTATACATTCAATGGTTTGTTTAAATGGTTTGATTGCAAGGAAAGCTCTCTGATGTGGTGTACAATCAAATCAAGGTTTTTTTTTTTTTTTTTTTTTTTTAATTGAAGCAAGCATAGCTTTTATTGCATAAAAATCTGAATGGAAGATAAAATTGACATTATTTTTTGTTTGGTTATTTAGTGATGTAACTATGTTAGATCTTTCACTTGATTTAATAAACTAATAGATATGTTTCAGGTGGTACAAAAAAGGATGAAATTAAAGTTAATACATATTTGTGAAGGAAAGCTTGAATAAAGTAGGAAGTAGCTTGGAGTTAGTAAGAGTGAAGAGGTTACGAGCCAGTCCCAACTCGCAAGAATCAATTGGCGAATGACATAAGGCATGGCGAATGGGTTAAAGTCGGTTACTATATTGAGTGTTCTGAGGTTCAAGTTAATATGGTTACCAGTTCAAGGTTTATTCTAAATTCACTCTTTTAACTCTAACAGAACATAAGTGCTGCAAGTTGACATTTAACTTATTGCAGACCTTATATAAATAGAATCGTTAATAGAGAAAAATAATGGTATTTAATATGTTATACCATAATGTTTTTGAATGATAACGAGTATTATATTCGTGTATATAGACATGAGTGCATACTTGAAATAGTGGTGTATATAGAGGATAATTGTGATTAAATTTCGACGCCTTAGGAACTCTTATTGGTTTCACAGGTTGATGAATTTGTGCCACATTTAACTCTTATTGGTTTCACAGGTGTACTAGGAGTGCACTTAATATGCATATCAGGTTGGTCTAGAATAGAGACGGGTCAGGATCAAGTTGCTAAACACATTTGGAGTAGCTCTTTCTTAGGTATTGTTCACGTAAACTTTTTTCCTTTTTACTGTTTTACCTTTATGCTTATTGGAGTAGCTCTTTCTTAGGTATTGAACATGAGATTTAGATGTGAAATCACCAATTTAGATTAATTCAAAATGAATATTTTATTATTTCACGAAGTACGGGTGTGAGAAAATCTGATGCATTTGTCTAATGAGGCATATTTAACTTCTATCATTTGTTTATGGCATAGGGAAGATCAGTATATTCAACAAACCAAGGTGGTACACGTCCGAGAGATTCCACCTTTGCTTTCTGATGTCATTCAACGAAGTTGACATGTAAGTTACAATTGTACTTATTTATTATTTACATTCTTCTGGGCTCATCCCTTGGCTAGGATATCCTAATAGTATACCTTAGAGGTGGTTTTTTTTTTTTTTTTGTTCATTTGCTTATAATGTGGTCGACCCGAGTGTTTCATCTCTTACAGTTCAAATGGGAAAGCCAATAGAATTAGTTAAAAAGAAAACTGATGAACTAGGTCGAATGGATGCGTATGGGTGGGTCACAACATATTGAGGTTCAATTGTGTGTGATTCAGTAGGCGTGTTCAGGTTGTGTGTTCAAGGGGTGTGGGGTCAGTTAAGGGGGTTAGTTCAGTGACTTGGTTGACTATGTTGGTTCGTTGGGTGTGTTCAGGGGACGTGTTCCAGCATAAGTTAGATCTTTGCTCAAGTTGCTAAACAATTCCTATTAGAGGTGGCTAGAGTTACTTAGGTCGGTTTTGAGACACACAACTGAACTGTCATTGCATTGCCCAAAATTGTGGCATCAAATTAGGGGCTGTTAGGATTACGTTGTTTGGACTAGGGTGTGTTTGGGGCCTGAAGTGGGTTATAGGTTCTCTTTGATAATGGCTGCAATATTCGGTTTATTGTACGAAATAATTTTTTTGAACCTGAAATAAGTTATAGGTTCTCTTTATATATATCAATTGTAATAAATAATTTTTTTAACCTGAAGGTTGCGCCTCTTTACTTTTCGGCCTCTTTACATATGTCATACATAACACATGTAGAATTATGTCAATTTAGGTTATGCTCTATCTGTAATGGGTCAAATGGGTATATATGAAAGTAGATGAAAATAGAAAGGTTCACATATG
Source organism: Artemisia tridentata subsp. tridentata (assembly GCA_021014915.2). Taxonomy (NCBI): domain Eukaryota; kingdom Viridiplantae; phylum Streptophyta; class Magnoliopsida; order Asterales; family Asteraceae; genus Artemisia; species Artemisia tridentata. Next base: position 134,602,672 of record CP139501.1, read on the forward strand.
ATTGATTTTATTCTAAAAACATAAATTTTGAATTCAGGTTATGTTCTATCTGTAACAGGTCAAACGGGTAAATATGGCATAATTGGGTGACAGTAGGATTAAAAGGTAAGATACTCTTTAATACATGACCCCAGATTGTTACCTAGATAAGTATCTTGAAAGTTAATAGTTTTGCTTTTGCTGCTGCAGACTGTTATTCCAAAATACAATGATTCTAAGCATCCGGGCGAGAGGTATCACTCATGGGCATCAGACAGGTACTATCTTTCTTTACTTTATAGTAAATTAAATCAAGCCTTTCCCTTACAATAACATTGTGACTCACGTTAATTGGTTCCACTAATTGTATAGGAAAGAAAGATTAATTTGTCAAAATGTAAAGATGTTGTCTGATTCACGCGTCACTAATGAGCTTCATAGCATCTCGAACTCACATTGGTCTCAGGTTCATTAGCTTTACTTTAGCTTTCCTCCCTTTGACCATTTTAAATGAGATAAAAGTTCACTCTTATGGTTCTGACTTGAATACAATCAAACTTTTTTCTTAATGTAATGCGTGATTACTATAATAGTAGGTCATCATCTAACGTAGCATACAACAATATATATGCGGTGGATGTTGGAAAAAAAAAAGCAATTGAGAAAATTGTTGAGAATATGAGCTGACTTTGGCATACATACAGAATGTGGGGTTTCTTTATGTTGTGCCTACAGGTAACTATATTACAACAACAACTGTTATATTTTACAACAACCACTCTATTACAACGACCACTGTTATATTTTCAGAAAGTGGACTTGATGTCCAATAATTGCCTTTGAATGCACGTCATGCCGCGTTTTTGCAGTTCAAATGTTTTACGGGCTTCAATTAAAAGTGGACTTGATGTCCAATAATTGCCAAACGCGCATTCAGATTTAGTTAAACAGGCATATACAATGTTTGCCTCTTTAATAATATGTTCAAACATTTAGCTGTTTGTTGTTTTGCTTTGTTGCAGTTGCGAATTTACAAGACTCCTGAGGGCAGAAGTGGAAGAACAACCAATAAAGCAAGTAGGTGAGTTTTCATGTGTTTCTCCAATAAATCAATATGCATATACTAGGTTATCATTTTCTATATTGGATGTGTGTGAGATCTATTATGTAGAAAATTGTAAAATGTGTGAATTTTTATTAAACCATCACCTTCTCATATTTAGAGGGCGTTTAAGTTTGCATTCTTTAATGATTATATAACATTATATAATCAAATAGTTACTTGCAACAAGCTAGGTGAAGCTACGAAGCATGAAATGTTGCTATTATTTGGGTTTATTTGTTAATTTCTGCTTCTTAATTTTCCATTCAATATATTTGTAGTACACACTGTTGGTTTACGATAAGTATTTGCAGTACACATCGCACATAGTCAAAGTATTTGCAATACACACTATTGGTTTGTGGGTTATGGACATAAGCTATAAGTTGAAGTTGATAAGCACATAAGTCGAATAAAGTGACCTTATGAGTTTTTTAGGAACTCAAACAAGCCCGGAAATCGACAAGAAAAGCTGATCCAAACATCCCCATAATATATTATATACATGAGCATAATGATCGCATTTTTGATCAATTAGTTAGCATTAAGACTGTTAAAAACTCATAAAGATTGGGTGATCCTAAAGGAGTGATTGTCTTTGATAGTGATGAGGAAACGGCTAGAACGCCTGATAGGTAAAACATAAAGCTTATTTAGTTGATTTGATCGGATTGGTTCAACATATTCATGCAAGAATGTGGTCTTTGTTGGTTCTTTTTATTTTATTTTATTTTATTTTATATTTTATTGCTTTTATAAAGTTTAATAGTGGCATTATGTAGAGATGTGTTGGCGGACTTAATTAATGTACCCGCTCAAGTCTCCCACCCATCCCAGAGGCCTGATCATTTCAGCTATTTGCAATGCCTTGCAGAATCCTTCGTTTTGCTTCTCAGTAGTGGTGCCGAACAACAGCCGGAAATGATTGAGCGGCTATAAACTGTAATATTACATGTTTTTCGATTTATTGAAGAAAACATCCAAGAATTTATGACACATTCCATCTCCTTCGTGTTGAGGGGTGCACCTCATAACCAACTCGAGAGTGGTAGGACTATCATATATTTGTAATATGAAAACGACCAAGTTTATTACAATATGAGTTAGTTTTTGTTAACATTGTATGCTAAATGTTTTGTTTGTTGTGAAGGTAGTTAGTTTTTGTTAACATTGTATGCTAAATGTTTTGTTTGTTGTGAAGGTGAACGTTGAAAAGGCATTAGATTTGTTTCTAAAAGGGGCGGAACGTGGGTTAACACTTGCGATCGTAGATGTGGGGTTGGTGTACTGGCATATTAGGAAGAAGGAAGAAGGTGTAAGGATGGAAGCGGACACCTTTTCAGAAGCATTCCGAAGAAAAAGGTACGACTTTTTACGTACAAATGTATACTGATGGCAGGCAATTTTACGGTCTCAAAATTAATGCATCCGATGAATAATACACCCCTCAAGAATCACAAGATATAGCCATATAGGATTCTTATGGACCAAAACCATTGGCATTGTAGGAGAAATATATTCATCTGTTTATGTCCTTTGTGCTCCATGCCATTTTACTTCTATAATGTCAAATACCAAAGAACCAATGAAACACAACTCATGCACAAAAGGATAAAATTTGAAAACAGTGCAAAAAAAAAAAAAAAAAAAAAAAAAAAAAAAAAAAAAAAAAAAGTTTTATGCAAAATCCCTTTGAATATGACTTCCCACTATTTTTTCTAGCTTATATGTGACTTCAATTATCCACTGTGCTTTAATTTGGGATGGTTAAAATCTTAAATAGACCACTTTTTGTTGGTTATTTTGTAACAGGACTTGCTACAAGTGCACAGACTGCACAGTAACGAAACATGTCATACGTCTTCACTTGCAGAACACTTCTTCGCCCTGCTTGCCAGAACATATCAGGTGATGATTTGAAAGTATAGAAGAAGATCAACAGGGTACTCGCCAAAACTTGAGGTTTGCAGAACAGAGGATTCCCACTTTATGAAGGCAAATTTGAATAAAATTCTAAGGTTGTATATCGAGTTGTGCCGGTTTACTTTAACATGAATATATCCAACTTATTTTTTTATGAGCAACTATGTTTTAGTTCTAACAGATGGTCTATATACTAAAAATTACTTGGATAATTTGTAGCAACAACAAACGATAAACAAGAAAACAAAATAATCGACACTATCCACAAGGCATTCCCGTAGCAACGCGCGGGATACCACACTCGTTAAAAACTAAAAGAAAGAAATTAAATGATTAAAAATAGTAAATGATTTTGGAAAATTATGAAATTTTGCAGAAAAATCTTAAATGATATTAAGAAGCTATGAAAAATGAAAATAGAACTTTTCTGAACCCTAATAAGCAGTTTGGGGGAAAAGCAGTTTCAAATAAGCACTTGAAATAAGCAATTAGCACCAAAATTTTACCAAAAGCTCAAAAACAGATTAACACACTTATAAAAGCTTAAAACAACTTATTGAGACCAAAGAAGCACTCAGAATAAGCTAATAAGCAGTTGAGCAGTTGCCAATTTAGGACTGAAATAATTGATTAAACAACCTACTTTAAGCCACTCTAGAAGCTAGATAAAAGCTAATTAGGGGAAACCAAAAGCTGATTCATGAAGCTTATACTACAGATTACTTGTAAACTAAAAATGCCCAAATTTCACAATCAATTGCTCACTTAATTTAGACCAAGAACAGATGTTCATGGGAACAAAAACTGATGCAGGAATAAAACAGCTCTAAAGGGGCTACTTGCAGACCAATAATAAGCTATCTAATAAGCTAACAATTGAAAACCAAGCTCAGATCCTAAAAGCCAATACTACTAGCTATTAGCAAACCAAATATCAAGCAATGAGATCAATGGAATAAGCAGATACAAACCAAACAAGAAGCTGAGATAAGCAGACTTATTGTGCAGGTTTGCACATACTTTACTGATGCAGCAGTGATGGATTTTTGACCTCAATTCTTTAAATACTTGATGGAACTGAACCAATCCTTGTATTCTCACTTAGACTACTAAAAGGAACTTAGAAATGAAAAAAGTGCTTACTTAAACAAGCTCAGCTTATACTGAGCTTATAAGAGCAATTATGACTCTACAATTTCACCAATCAACTCATGACCTCAAAAACTTTCAAATCAACTTAAATTCTACTAACCACAGCTTTTCTATCCTTAATTAAGCTCTATCAAATCTCAACTTAAAGCAAATGAACAGTAGCAAGCTCTAAATCACTTAAGCATCAACTTATACCAAACACTCCTTTTGAAACTGAAATGGAACTTTTACACTAGAAGCCAACAAACTATTCTAAGATTTTGATTATCCTCTGATTTTCTAACTTCTAATTCACCTAATAAGCAATTTTCAGATCCTAAATAAGCACTAATTAGCAGACTCCTATAATGACTATTTTTTAGCTTTTTGTGATTTTCTAGACCAAACTGAGATTAAACCTAACAATTACTGAATAACAAGCACAATTAAGATCAACTAACTATTACTACTCAGAAAAAGCACTAAAATAACTGGAATAAGCAGTTCAACAATACTACACTAAAAATTGGAATAAAATGAGCTTACAAACGGAGGTTATGAGTTAAACAGATCTGATCCAACCCAAACAGCTACCCAAGCTTATCTCATAAGCCAAAAATAACACCCAATAAGCTCTTCCAAACAGCTTATTCTTCCAGCAGCTTAAATGAACAGTAATGTTGACTATTGTTGACTTTTTTTGCACTTTTTAGACTAAAGCAGTTTTGAACTTATCTATCACTCACAATAAGCTAGAGAGATTATATGAGCTTGTTCTAGTGGTAAATAGCTTTTTGAAAGCTGATTTTACAATATTTTTTTTGTATTTTTGAAGGATTTTTCTATATTTTTTGGATTTTTCAAATACATTGAACACTAATGAAAGAAAAAACTTTTGATAAACTAAATTGGTATAATATAAGCTGATAAGAAATAGTAGATAAGCTAAGATGAGATTGAAAATAAGCTAAGAGATACGGATTTAAGGAAAATTAAAACTAAATTTCATTAATCAAATTTGAAAGTTACACAAGAAAATATGAAACTACAATTCAGAAATCATTTTAACAACATATCATTAACCTAAAAAACTACATACATCTGAAGAAGATGAGGGTCCTATTTATAGCCGAGTATTGAAGCTTCTAGGATGTCCATGTCATCGATCCACACCATTTTGTGCTTCTTCAAGTTGATTTCAGCCTTTGGATCATCTCTTGGTCATCACTCAATCATCCACAGCCCTTGGATCACTATACCTCGTCCCATCAGCCAATCAGAGGCCTTCATTTGGCCTGGGATTGCTGACATGTCTGTATGACATGTCAGAATTCCTTCTAGAATCGTGTGAGAAATACGGTTCTACCCTTAATTGTGGTAATTTTCTGGGATGGGTAATTTAGGATTCTAGGTTTCTGGGTAAATTGGGGGGCGGGTAAACATTGTGTGTTTTTATTATTGTTTGACTAGGGAGTTAATATGGGTTTGACCGGACCGAGTTTTATGGGTGGATCCGGGTTGTGGTTTGGGCCCGGGTTTAGGTTTAGTGGAATTGGGCGAAGGGTTAATGTGGTGGATTTGGTTTTAGTATTTGGCAGATTTTTTTAGTAGTAGCAAAGTTATTGAATTTATCAAAGGACTAGATTTGCCAAATGTAATTCTTCAAGGGCTATTTCTGCCATTTTTGTAAAATTGATCCAAGTGCCATTTTTGACATTTGATGAAACTTGAGGATTGACTTTGATCATTTGCTTCCTCGGCTTCGGCTTTTGACACTTTTCCAAATATCGTGCTCGTTTTCCCGGGTTTTCTTGATTTTTGTCCATATTTTATGATATCCGTACCTGCATAGAAACAAACACAAAAACATGATATCTTTGGCATTTATGTTTAGTTTTTGGTTGTTTTGGTCTTAATTTGGTAAATAAAAGGTATGTATTTAAGCACATACCACTCTTGTCTAAAGCTCACTGATCCATTACCTTCTTCTTCGTCTCAAGTAAAACTTCAGTGAGTACCGCCTCACTGTGTGGTGAATCTTTCTTCTTAGACTCGTCCTGAGCATCTTGAAGGTAACTCACTGAGTGACTGTTCACTTAGTAACTTAGAATGTTTTCGGTTTAATTTACACTTAGCTTAATTTGTATTCATATCTTGTTTTAACGACTCTTGGGTACTTAAGGACCCAACAATCTCCCCCTATTTGGATATAAATTATGCTTAAGTGTTTTTGATCAGTTATGAGTGAGCTAATGACTTCTGCTCATACTGAATGTACTACAAAGTAAATAAGGACACTGAAATAATAAAAACATCATCTTATTAATATTATTACAAGTCCTAACAAAACTATACAAAGTACGAGGATAGTGGTGGTGTTGGCAAATTCATTCAGTCGATCTTATAACCTAGGGCTTCAAGCTTTGGCTTCTTGGACTCTAGCTCATGCTGGTCAGGATGCTCTTGAATCTTTGTTCTCAGGTCTTGGCCGAACCTCACATTCTCAAGAGTCTTGATTGGTGATGCCATCATGAGGAAACCCAACATTTCCTTGATTACTGATTGGTCAATATCACTCCATCTTCGGAAGGTTGGGTCTCCAAACTCATTAGTGAAGAACAAACCTCTTTCAGGTTGTTCGATGACCAAGTTATTCCTGAATGGAACTCCTTCTGGGAGGGCTCTGTTGCAATCCAGGCCAAGGACCTTAATCTCAGGCTCAGCTTCAATCTTCTTTCTCTTTCTTGAGGAAGACTGAGAGGGAGCAGGTTGTTCTGCTGAAGCAGGAAGAAGAGATGGAATACCAAGTTCCTGAGGTGTTGCTGCCAATCTTTTATACCTTATACTCAGGGACTTCAACAGACCAGGGACCACAACATTTGAATTTTTCGCTATCATTGGACCCAATTCATCCAATTCAGTGATCCCGAAGTCTGCGAATCTGAAGGGGTTATGAACCTCAAAGATTCTTTTGTCAGCACTCCTGTAGACAGTTATAATGGCAGGCTTGGTGTTTCGGTGAATCTTGACATCAAGAATGGGTTCTGGCTTTAACTTGCTTGTCATGACCCACTGATATCTCTCAATCTTGTTCTGCCTAATCTCTTCAGCTCCCTTTAACCTTTCTTCCCTTTTCTCCCTGAGAGCCATCATCTCAACAGTCTGAGCTTTCACGAAGGTCTCCCCACCTTTTCTTCCTGAAACAGCTTTTGGAGGCAACCCAATCTTTTTGGCCTCTTCGTGTACCACCTAAATAAGAGCAGCCTTGCTCGCCCTTTCTTTTTCAGCTGCCTTCTTCATTGCCTCCTCTTTCTCCATATGAGCCTGAATTTCCACATTTGTGAGAAGTTGTATTTTTTCATTTACCTCATAAGGGACCCTGACTGGCTCATCAGGGTCATGCCTTCTTTCAGAGGAAGCAAGCACCAAGATTGTAGACTCAGGCTCAGTGGTTGTGAGAATGCCCTTGCCTTTGTCTTGGCTGGATGAAGATGGGTTTGTCTCAGGAATATCCCCCTCAGTGTAAGAAGGAGGTTGTTCTTTAGTGACATTCTCCCCCTCAACTGTTTCTTGAGCCATGGTGAGAGCAAGAGTTGGTGCGCTCACTGAAGTTGAGGGAGCATCCTGACCTTTGAAAGCCTGATAAATCTCAATCATCATTGACTTGATGTCTGAGGTGTCCTTCTGAAGAGTTGAGACCTTAGCCTCAAGAGAAGCCTGAGAAGACTCTATTGCTGTCATCCTTGGCCCAAGGTTCCAAGCCAAGGAAGAAGAAGATGTAGCCCAAGATGCCAAGTATGACTCTATAAGACCCAGGGAAGACTTGATGGAGTCCACAATAGAGCTGAGTCCCTGAAGATTGGAGGATCTCAGCATGGTTACCAGCTCAGCCAACTGAGTAGATTGTTGCTGGTAGGTCTCATAAGCCTGAAGAATTTTCCTGTTAAGCTCAGGGTCATCTTTCACTGACTCTTGAATAGTTTCAACGCTCTTGTGTATGTTGGTGAGAGACTCGTTGAACAACTTAAGATTATGATCAAGATTCGTCAGGGAGAAGTAGATAGATGACTTGTGCTCATTAACATCATCATGATAGGATTCCACTGATTCCTTCAGATCGACATAATGAACAGTAGCTTCAGTGTGTTGATCAAACAATTCTTCAGTTAGCCCAGTAAAGAGAGCATTGTTGGCCTTTTGTAGGAACCTGACCAATTGCCTTTCAGTAAGAGGAAGAATGTTTTCAAACTTCTTGAGTTCAGGAGGGCAGGATGATTCAGAATCTGAAGAATGATCAGCCTGAGATTCAGATTCTTCACCATGAGGAGAAGACTGATGGGATTGTTCAGTAGGTTGGGCATCATTCTCCATGTCATCACCTGCCTCAAAAACTTCCTCCTCACTCTCTTCCTTGAGCTCATCTTCAGAATCAAGAAGAGCCTGAATATCCACCAAAGACTCAATCTCCAAAAAGTTATCCGGCTCCTCTTCAAAAGAAGACTTGCCTTCGTTTTGGCTAGGTCCTGACCCCACCATAAAAACTGAGTGGGTTTGCTCAGCCTGGCTAACCATAATAACTGATTTCTCAGCCTGGTGTTTGGTGTCAGTTCCCAAGAGAATGGATCCGCCTGAGGGGGTTATGGGTTCTGTATCAACGGGTGGTTTATATCCCTCTGAGTCTTTGTCCCCCTCAGCGCCTTCAAGTCCTGATGGGTGTTTTTTAGAACTATCACGAGGCACTGTTTGTGATGATTGATGGACCCCCTTCCCATCAGGGTTGTTCTGCCCTTTTGGGGATTCAGGGTCCTTGACTCCCTGAGACCCTAAGTGTGATTTCTCAAGGACATTATCGGGATGTGATAAGGTGTGGGTCCCCTTCCCAGTTGAGTAGTGCTGCCCAACCGAGGATTCAGGACCCTTTTCTCCCTCAGGCGCTGATTGTGATTTGTCAGTGCCTTCATCAGGAAGTGAATAGGTGGAGGTTCCTGATCCTAATGACTTGTTTATGTCAATGGAGTCATGAGGAAAGGGTTTGCCCGAGGATACTGAGGATGATTTCTCAGTGTCCTCCGTTGGCGTTTGTTTTTTGGTCAAGAGGGTCTCAGTGACGGGTGTCTCAGAGGTCTCGGCCATATTTAACCCTTGTTTAGGGTTGTTTGAGGCATCAGTCTCAGTGGCGAGTGGTTTGGGTTTAACCACCTTATTGGACTGACCCTTCTTTGTCTTCTTCACCTTCTTTGTAGGTGAAGGTACTGGAGAAACAACGTTCTCCCCCTGATTAACCACCAGCATGTAGTTGGTCAGGGCAATGGGTTGTACCTCAGTAATGCCACTAGTATAATTGGTCTTATGTAGGACGTCAGGTTTTGTACCTTCAACGTTAGACCTAACATAGTCAAGACCTAATAGGTCCTGAAGCACGCAGGAAATAAACCTAGGATAAGACATAAGTCTTTGCCTAGATTTCCCTGAGAGCTTGGCAACAAGGTCACGGAAGATTATTCCTCCGATATCTATTTTTCTACCCTCCAGGAGACTGAACAACATCAATTGTTGTGATGAGTTCAACTGCTCCATGGAGGATTTATTCCCTCCAAGGACCTGAATGATGAAGGTCATCAGGATCCTCCAGATAGGGTGGAACCAGGTTTTAACTATTGGAGCCTTCTCCAATAAGGCTCCTGCGACCATTTCAGGACGCTTAGGGTCATGAGGTCCTAGAAAAAGCAATTCTGCTTTAACCTCTTGGTCAGTAGGGTTGGGCTCAAAGGCCTCAGCGAAATCAAGACCAGTGGCCTTGATGAAGGTTTTGTAATCCAGGGAGAGGGTCCTTCTCCCATTCATCACTGTGAATGTGATGATGGAATCTTTGGTGTCCTCAGGGCTGGTTGCCACTGCAGTACCCCAGAATTCCCTCAAATAGTCATGGTAGATGACTGAAGGGGGTCTTGGTGAATGTCGTAGCAAGAAAGCAGTTTTGAAGATACTTCACTACATTCTTGTACGCATAGAACTTTTGTGGATAGGCAAAGTTTCCTACTGATGAACTCAAATAAGTACATTTTATTACTATCATTTATCCTATTAATTTGACTTGTTTTATTATATTACGTATGAGAATTGATACTTAATCGTTTACTTTTGTAATTCTCAGGTAAAAACAAGCATTTGGTGAAACTAAGCGATTTTGGACTAAAAATGGAGCAAAACAAGCAAGATTGGAAAAGTCTACTGAATTGAAGAGATTAAGGACCATTGCCTGACTTTGAAGAATGCGCCGCATGGATTTATCCCATGCGCCGCATATGAAACCTTGGTCAACGAGAAGAACCAACTTGTTTTACTCCAGATGCGCCGCATGAAGCTCCTGATATGCGGCGTATCAATCTCAAGACTTCACCAGATATCCAAGATATTGAAGAATATTCACAAATATTACAATCCTGGACCCCACGCGAAGTTACCTTGATACGCCGCATCGGACCAATCCAATGCGCCGTATCGGCCATATACAATCCTTACCAAGAATTCAAGAGATCAAGTGAAGATTAGAAGCTTAATGAAGAAGTCAAGATTACAAGTCGACACTTGAAGATGCTTTCGTATTTTGGCCATAAAATCTTCATCCGGACTCCGTTTTAGGTGATTCAAGCGGCCACGGAAAGAGAAAAAGGACATCTACCTGTATCTGAAGGAGATGCGGCGCATCTGGTCCTTAGATGGGCCGTATTGGGAGATGAGGCGCATCTGGTATTTAGATGCGCCGTATTGGGTCAGTTTCAGACTTGGAGGCTACGTTTACTTATAGATGCGGCGCATCTAACTCTATAGATGCGCCGTATCGACCCAGATTTCAGAATCTATAAATACCGAACTCATTAACGAATTTGGGCATCTTTGGGAACCTTTAGGGTCATTCCCAGACGATCACAACCCCTCCAAACAGCAGAAGATCACCCTAGAAGACCTAATTATCCTTGAAGAGTATCTCTAATCATTGTAACGTATTCATTATGCTTAATACACTATTAATTACAATTATGTTTATGCACTTTGTTATAGAGATTATGGGCTAACACCCTTATGTGTTAGCCATGTTTATGATTATTTGATATTTTGATGTGTTTCTAATTCGATTGGTTGCTAAGTCTTCGTTTTAATTATTTATGTTAGTAGTTTGTTTTATTGTAATAGTAAGCTTTAATTCATCAGGATTGGTAGCTTGTGTAATGTGACAACGGAAAGATTGCACTCCCTTTAATATTGCTTTCCCATCAATTAAAGTTTATATGTTGATGTCTTTGGTTACTACTTATTAGTGCATTGATAACCTCTGTGTTTATTAGTGGCCTGCGCATTTGACTACGGAAGAGAATGTGGCTCCCACGGTTATAGCTAACCTGATCAGTTAAATATAACTTTTAGACATAAGTAATCATTAAGGGATTTCTCGCCGATAAGATTAGAGCCAACGAGAAAGGATTAATTACATACACTTCATATAAAACTAGCAATAAAACAAGTGACAAGCTATTTAAACATAAACACAATTATTAAGCAGCTTTATGCGGATTCCAATGGAATCTAGACTCTAGGTACAAGAGGTAGGATGGACCGCGCCTAGTCTTGAGCACCAATCACTACAGGTCTTAGAACTTATTAAAACTTAATCATATATGAAACTTGGTTAACACACTCTTCTTATCTTTGGTATTTTCTATTGTTTGTTTATCTTAGTTTATTTAGAATAAAACCAAACTCGTGCCAGTCTCTCAGGCTAAACCCCCCTTTGCGTTAGTTTAGGAGAGTCAAATACCTCTAGAATTAGTATATTAGAAATCTCACTCTTAGTGATCGACACCCTACTTACCAACTAGGCTACATTGATCGGGTACACTGCCCGTTAGTGTTGTTATAGGTTAAGTCGGCAAAATATAAATGTAAAACTTGATAAGAAATAATCACCTATACAACGACATATCACCTACCACATTGTTCTTGGTCATATCTACGCCCTCAACGAGGAATTCCACGTTTGGGGCGTATTTGATAGCCTTAGAAGTAGCCATTTTTGTTGGGTAAGTCTGGGTAACAACAAAAGGTCTGGGTTTCTAAAAGCTAAGAACACACACACAAAATTTTAGGTTTTAAAGAAGAGGGCAAGATTTTGCTAAAGATTTCTAAAAAACATGTGTGTGTCTTCTTGTATGGGGGTATTTATAGGGAAGTGAGGTGGAGGGTAATTTGGGTATTAAGCGGATTTTATTTATTCAAAAAAAATTTTTGAAAACCATTTTGAATAAAATGTTTTGGGATCCGCATTTAATGCCACCACTTCACTTTCCCTGGTTTGGCGCAACAATCAAGGTGAACAGTTGAGCAGTTCTGCAAAAGTGTAATTTGCAGAGATGAGTCATCACATATCTGTAATGTGATTGGAGAGGCATTTAATGCCAAGTGGGAATATGAGGGCCCAGAGGTGGAAGCCAGAAAGGCAAAAGAACAAATATTCTTATATTAAATAAAAATTCAGTTTCCAACCTCGGACATTTACTAACTAGATACTTAGAGCATTTAAGTTAGTATTGAATGTCTCTTGAGGGACCTGAATGTTTTTACATTCAGTGAACATGTTTTTCAGGACTTGGGTTTAGTCACTGATGGTTCTAGTGTTCAGGAATTTGGGTTTAATTCCTGAGGTTCAAGGGTTCAGGAACTTGGGTTTAGTTCCTGAAGTCCAACATTTCAGGAACTTGGGTTTAGTTCCTGAGGTTTTAGTGATTCTTTTTACTGAAGTACACATTGAGTCAGGGACCTAGGTTTTCAGAATTTACACTTATTTGGATGGAATCAATCAGTGTACTGATTCTCAATATCCAACATTCCAAGTTCATATTTCAGTCTAGTGAAAGTTGGTTCATCCAATGGCTTGGTGAATATATCAGCTAGCTGATATTCAGTAGGAATGAAGTGTAATTCTATGTCACCATTCATGATATGGTCCTTGATGAAATGATATCTTATATCAATGTGTTTTGTTCTCTGATAAAGAACGGGGTTGTTTGAGATAGCAATTGCACTTGTGTTATCACAAAAGATGGGAACCATCTTGTACTGAATTCCATAGTCACTGAGTTAACTTTTCATCCAGAGTACATTTGCACAACAACTTGCTGCTGCAACATATTCAGCTTCAGCTGAGGACATGGCAACTGACTGTTGCTTCTTAGCACTCCAACAGACTAGTTTTCCACCAAGAATTTGGCAGGAGCCTGAGGTGCTTTTTCTGTCCATGTTGCATCCAGCATAGTCAGAGTCTGAGTATCCTTTAAGATCAAGGCCTGAACATTTTGGATAGTATAATCCAAGGCTTGGAGTACCTTTCAGGTACCTGAATATCCTTTTCACAGCAGTGATATGAGATTCTCTTGGCTCAGATTGATATCTGGCACACAAACAGACTGAGAATTGGATATCAGGCCTTGATGCAAGTAGATACATCAGTGATCCTATCATTCCTCTAAAAAGAGTTTGATTCACTGGTTTTCCAGTAAGATCAGGACCAAGGTTATTTGGGGGCACCATGGGAGTCTTGACTGAGGCACAGTCACTGAGTTCATACTTCTTTAGTAGGATTCTGACATACTTCTCTTGACTGATAGAGGTTCCTTTATCAGTCTGCTTGATTTGCAGACCAAGGAAGTAGGTCAGTTCTCCCATCATGCTCATTTCAAATTTCTTTGCCATAAGTTTTTCAAACTGTTTGCAAAGTTTAAAACTTGTTGAGCCAAAGATGATGTCATCAACATACACTTGTACTAGTATGACATCATTATTTGTCTTGTAGATAAACAATGTGTTGTCTATCTTGCCTCTGACAAATTTGTTTTGGATCAGGAAGGCTGAAAGAGTTTCATACCATGCCCTGGGAGCTTGTTTCAGTCCATAAAGGGCTTTGTTAAGCTTGCAGACATAGTCAGGAAACTCATGGCTTTCAAATCCAGGAGGTTGCTGAACATAAACTTCTTATTTCAGTGAACCATTTAAGAATGCACTTTTAGCATCCATTTGGTACACCTTGAAGTTCATGTATGTAGCAAAAGCAAGGAAGATCCTAATGGCTTCCATCATTGCTACTGGTGCAAATGTTTCTTCATAGTCAATGCCTTCTTGTTGATTATAGCCTTTGGCTACAAGTCTGGCTTTGTTTTTAATGACTATGCCATTTTCATCAGATTTGTTTTTGAATACCCATTTCATGCCAATGACTAAAACATCTTCAGGACACTTGACCAAGGTCATTACCTTGTTTCTGTCAAATTGTTCCAGTTCATCATGCATGGCCTGAAACCAACTTGGGTGATTAAGTGCTTCCTTGACACTTTTGGGTTCTATTGTGGAAATAAAGTCCACAAATAGGCATTCATTGGCTGAGGCTGCTCTCGGTTCAGCAGCCATGCTTCTTGTGAGCATGCCTTCAGTAGGCTCACCAATTATATTGACAAGTTCTATATCCTGAGACCTAGTCCAACTGTCCTGAGGTCTTGGAAACTGATTAGAGCTTGTTGAGGCCTGATGGGTAGGATCAGGATCAGACACATGATGATCTTCAGTATCTTGAGTGTCTGAGTGGGTTGACTCATCACTGTGATTGTTTGTTTCCTGATCATTTTGTACTGACTGAATGATTTCATCAGTACTTTGTGCTTCAACAAACTCAGTGATGGTTGGGTAAGGAAGGTTATGGGGAATGATGTAATAGGAGATGTCAACATTTGCTTGGTACTGATGGAAGGACCATTTTCAGGATGATGTTCATCAGGAGGATATCTTGATGATTCATCAATACCTATCTCTTCCACTGAGTTGTTAGAGACACTGATAACATCAGTGCTCTCATCAAAGGTAACATGAAATGTTTCCTCAGTATGTTGTCTCCTAGTGTTGAACACCCTGAAGGCCTTTGAGACAAGGGAGTATCCAAGGAAGTATCCATCATCAGCTTTGGCATCAAATTTTCCTAAGTGATCCTTGTGATTATGAATAAACACAGGACACCTAAAGACATGAAAGTAGCTGATGTCAGGGATCCTTCCCTTGAATAACTCATAAGGAGTTTTGCTATGTCTTTTGACAATGATGGATCTGTTTTGTGTGTAACAGGCAATCTTCACTGCTTCAGTCCAAAAGTGTTTGGAAAGGACTGATCCATTTAGCATTGTCCTGGCTGCTTCAATGAGTGTTCTATTTTTCCTTTCAGCCACACCATTTTGTTCAGGTGTGTATGGTGAGGAAAATTTTTGGGAAATTCCTTTCTCATCACAGAAACATTCAAGTTCATAATTTTTGAACTCTGTTCCATTGTCAGTCCTAATCTGTTTGACCTTGATGTCATTTTGATTTTCAATGTTCCTGACAAAGGACATTATTGTTTCAGCTGCCTGACTCTTTTTGATCAGGAAGTATAACCAAGTATATCTTGAGTATTCATCCACAATGACCAGAGTATATTTCTCATGGTTAATGGATCTAGGACTAATTAGTCCAAATAGATCCATATGGAGAAGATATAGGCAGTTCCTGATGGAAAAGTTGGTTTTGGTTTTAAAGGATGCTCTGTGATGTTTACTTTTTTCACAAGCTAAGCATGGTTTATCCTTTGAAAACACAAGAGATGGTAAGCCAAGGACCTTGTTTTGTTTAACAAGGTTGTTTATGTTTTTGAAATTCAGGTGGGAGAGTCTCTTATGCCAAAGCCAATTGAGAGTATCAGTGGCCTTGGTAAAGAGACAAGTTCCATTCTGAGTCAGACTGGACATGTCCAACACATAAACATCATGTCTTCTTGGTGCAATAAGGACAACTTCCTTATTAGCATTGAAGATGATTCCTTGTTTATCATCAAACTGAACTATGTATTTAGCATCACATAGTTGACTGACACTGATCAAATTGAATTTCAGACCATTTACATAAGTTATCCTAGTAAAGACTATACCATTGCAGTTTACTGAACCATAACCTTCAGTGAGACATGATGAGTTATCAGCAAATATCACTTTGGGTCCTGATTCATCAACATACTTGTGCAGATACTCTTTCACACCAGTCATGCTCCTTGAACATCCACTATCTAGATGCCAAATAGGATCCCTGGCATGTTTCTGCACAAATAGTAAACTGGGTTATTTCTTTCTAGGACTCCACTTCTTGGAGGGCTTAGCTTTGGGGGTCTTTTTAACATTTACAATTGATTTATGGTCAGTGGTGGAGTGGACTGAGCTACCACAAATTATGCATTTGATTGCAGATGTAGACTCAGTAGACTGAGAGGCTGACTTTGTCATACCTCTTCTGGCCTGAGTGGCCTTATCACGTCCTGAGGTGTCATGAGTGGAACTTCCACTATTTTCACAACAATTGTCAATTTGACAATCCTTAGGATGGTGGTCATTGAACCCACAGTAAGGGCAAGGTGCAAAAGGTTTTGCCTTTTGTTTCTGTTTCTGTTTAGAATCAGAAGGGTAGTTTAAAGACTGAGCTTTAAGGCTTGCCATCTTTGATGTGACTGAGTGTGTTTTATGATCAGAGGTCCTGTGATCATCTTTTTTGCAAATCATGCAGTAAAGAATTCTATAGCAATCATCAGTGATATGATTGGTATAGTTACACAGTTCACATCTTTTCAGGGGTTTTGAGGGTTTGGGTTTGGTTCTTGAGGAAGCTGGTTTTTGTTCCTTCTTGGATTGGGAAGGTTTCTCAGAAGATGCAATCTTCTCACCCAGCTTCCTGACCATTTCAGCCAACTGATCAAATTTTGAGTCAAGGCTTTGGGTTATTACTTCAGAAGGACTGAAGATGATGAGTCATCAGTATTTACTGAGACTTCAAGTGTTGGTCTTTTCAGGATTGTTTTTCCCATTCCTGACCTCTCCTTTGGAGAGTGTTGAGAGTAGACCATTGGTGGGAGGCCTAAGTTGGGTGCAGCACCCTGAAGGGTATTCAGTGGTGGGAGTAGTGGATATGATTCTGATTCAGACTCATTTACTGACTCAGTATTACTGAGTTGTTCAGTAAGTTCAAGCTTACTGAGTTGTTCAGTAAGTCCAAGCATATTTTTCAAGGCCTGACTTTCAGGAAGCAAGATCTTTCCAGTCTCAAAGTTTGGTAACTTACTGACTGGGTTGTCCCTGACAATCCAGTCATTTGACTTGGGAAGCATTTCTTGCTCAAATGATATGCCAGCTGGAACAAAGGTCAATTCACTGGGACTTACATAGGGGTTAACCATGTGATGGTCAATTCCTATTGTTTTTCTAGGGATTAAACCCACAGTATCAAAGACCTTGGGGTTCTTTTTGGTCCAGCCTTGGATGACAGCCTTTTCTTTCTTAAGTTCAGTTTGTAGGCTTGATTTTGTTTCAAAATTTCAGGGTTCAGAATTTGTAGAGTAATTGTTTCTAATTTGGCTTGCTTCAGTACAAGCAATTCATCTCTACATTTATTCAATTCTGACACTATGTTGTTATATTTTGAAAACATGTTCAGCCTTTGTTCCTCAACAAATTTAAGATCTACACAAATATATTTCATGTAAGACTGCCAATCAGAATCATCATCCATAGAAAGTAAAGTGTTTACCTTCTTCATGGTGATGTTTACCCACTCTCCATTCCTTGCATGGCTTTTACCCAACAGCAACCTAATCACCTTTAGAGAGTGCCATCAGTGCACTCACTCTAATTTCCTCATCTGAGGAGACCTCTTCTTCATCCCAATCATAAGCTTCAGCTACTAAAACCTTGTTCTTTGCCTGAACAGGTTTGGATGTTTGAGCAGCCTGAGACATAGAGGGATTAGTTTCAAGAATTGCAAGTTTAGCCTTAGCTTTCCTATATTTTGCTTCAAAGTCTTTTTGACCCTTGTTTTGAAATTGTTGGGTCGACTGAACATTCTAGGTTGAAACTTGCTAGTTCCTGAGGAAATGTTTCCTGAAAATTTGTAAGAGGGTTCTGAGATGGTTTTAGAATAACAGTCCCTAGCAAAATGACCCTTTTTACCATAATTAAAGCATTCAGTGGTTTCATTTGCTTTTCCTTTTGAAAAGTTGGACTGGTTTCTTTTGATGAAATGTTTTGAATTAGCAAGGAGTGCCCTCTTTTGGAATTCCAAGTTTAAATCTTTTAGGTACTCATCACTAGTCCTTTCATCAATTTCATCCTCAGAATCCTCTTGAAAGTCCTGCACAACACCATTAGTATAAAAAGCAGTTGATATGGGTGTGGAGGTCAAGGCCTTTTTAGACTCAAGAGCTTTTGAGTCAGGGTATCTCCTTGAGATTAAGTTGTCTTCATAGACAAACTTCCCATAGATCTCAGGGAGCTCAAGAGTCTGAATGTGATTAGCCTTCCTCAGGCCTTGTGAGAAGTTTAGCCACTTCTCAGGGAGACTGTTGACAAAGCCAACATTTGTCTTATGCTTAGACAAAACTACACCATCATTTGATAGTTCGTTTATCAAAGTCTTGTATCTGGTATAAGTCTGAGAGAGACTTTCAGAGTCTTTTGCCCTGAAAGTATTATACTCAAGTTTCAGGTCCATGACCCTGTTTTCCCTGGTATCTGAGGGACCCTCAAAGCTATTGACCAAGTCATCCCAAGTTTGCTTGGTTGTTGAACAGTTGATGACTGATTCCATTATATCGTCAGGAAGACATGATATAATGATGCTTTTCAGGCGTTGGTCTTGATTGACCACCCTCCTCTCAACAATGGTCCATTGAGCCTCAGGCTTGTTTAGACCTTCAGCAGTCTTTAGGACATAGGGACCATCTTTGACACAAGAGATGTAGTATGGTTCCATACCAGTCAAGTAGCAAAGCATTCGCCTTTTCCACTTGCTAAATTTACCAGCTTCAAGTCGTGGGGCAACAGCTGAAAAGCTTCCACCCTTTTTGTCGACTAACTGGGGCACATTTGCATCAGTCATAGTAGGATCTTGGTTTTAAAAACCTTGAGCACTCTTGGTTATTTTTGAAAGATTTTATAAACCAGAGGCTCTGATACCACTTGTTGTTCCCTTAACACGCTTAGAGTTAACTATAAAGTTAATCTATTTGTGTTTATGACTAATACAATGTCTTGATTAATTCTAACAGTTAATGAAACGTTAATATAAAAAACACACAGTATTTTCAACGTTTAAATTCTTATTAGAAATGAATCAAAGATTCTATTACCCAAGTGTTTTGCGAAACAAACACTTGGGATTGAATAGACAAGGTATTGTGTCTCCTATCTAAACTTAAGCTATGCTTAACTGGTAACAATTCGACCCACTGAGCTATCTCAGGGATACGTTACTCTTTGTAGGAGAAAAGGTGTATTTGTGAAAGTCTAAGCTTTAATTGCACAAGAATACCTTACCCACTTTTCTCCTATCCGTTTGCTATTTATAGGTAAACATGTTAAGAGTACTGAATATTAAAACTAGATAAACAAATATGAAGCGTGTCTGACAACTACTACAGTAGTTGTCATTTTCAAGAACTAATGGGATTGCGCCAAAAAGTCTTCGAGTGTCAGACCTTACACTTCTTCGAATTTTAGCCACTTGAGGGATGGTTTGTCTGACCCAAATAAGACTTGTTCTTATCTTCTTAAAACCATCCCTCTTTTCCCGCCTTTTATTCAGGCATTAGGTTCTTCAGGCGTTTGTCTTCAATCTTCAGTTGTTGTTGTTGAGGAGACTAGGTTCAGTGAGCTCTTTTCTAAAGCTCACTGATCCATTACCTTTTTCTTCGTCTCAAGTAACACTTCAGTGAGTACCGCCTCACTGTGTGGTGAATCTTTCTTCTTAGACTCGTCCTGAGCATCTTGAAGGTAACTCACTGAGTGACTGTTCACTCAGTGACTTAGAATGTTTTCGGTTTAATTTACACTTAGCTTAATTTGTATTCAAATCTTGTTTTAACGACTCTTGGGTACTGAAGGACCCAACAGTAATTCACTCCTAACGAACGGCTCGTACTTACCCCACTAGCTACATTGATCAAGTACACTGCTCGTTAGTGTTAGTCTATAGGTTACTTCAGCAAAATATAAATAGTAACACTTGGTAATAAGTATATAGACCTATAAATACACATCAGTAAGGCACACCGAATAAGGCTCATGAGTGTTGTCTTAATTGCAAAGAATTATGGCATTTTAAGTATTGTCCTATTCTGCTTTAGAACTTTAGTTTAATGGTTCCTTAGATTATCTACGATGTCGCAAAAGTGCAGTTTTAAACTATCTTTTGGTATGCATCTTAAAGGGTGTTTTAAGGCGTGTTTGGTTATGCTAAAAACTAACAGCCCTATAACTTCCTCGAGTGCAACTAATGAGTCAGTTTCAGGAAAGATGATTATGGGACGCACAAAACAAGACCTAATTTGAGCAATCTAACTTATCTCAAAACTAGTATAAATATAGTTAAATCCCCCAAAAAACACCAAAATAAGAATATTGTAACATATCATTCATAAACAAAATCACCATGTACATCAGATGTCGCAAAAAACTAACCTATACAAACCTAAAAACCCACCCCAAATAATCCAATCTTCCCAAGAAACAACAGCTTCTCATATTCCCGAAGCTCTATTTCTTTAACATGAATCAACAGCTACATCGCCTTCTTCATATCACGCTTTCAAATACCTCTAAAAAAAGCTAAACTCTCCAAGGCGACAGCCGAACCCTTCACCACCTCTAGCTCCTCAATTGTTGATAAAAAAGTTAGGTGTTCCTTGATTCCGTACCAATCAGATCTTAATGCTTGAGACCTGCGCACTAAGAAAACAAAAAGACACCGTTAGGCTTATCGTGGGATTGTCTCCCACGATTATCCTCCGGCGTGAGAGTAAGTAATCGGTTTAGGGTTTTTAGAAGAGTGAGGGTTTGTAAGTCGTACCTTTGTAAGGGCTGAGGTGCCCTCTATATATGGACACGAAATCCTCATTGGTTTCGTGTTCCCCAATCTTCGGTCTTTCCCGCGTAGGGCGGCTAGTCGATATATATCCCATAAATAGAAGATATACTATCGCAGCCATAAATAACATTGGGTTTGGGCCATCGTAAGCCCAAACCGTTATCGCAATAGCCCTTATCGTGATGGGCTAGAGTCCATTCGTGATGGACTTAAGTATGGGTCGGGTTCGTGACCCGAATACGGACTATACGTCATCATGTCCCCCCAGTCTAGTGTGCGCAATGCGAAATTGCGGACTCTAGACTAACAATTGGAACTAAAAATATTCCTCGATGCGTAGCGGGGAAGATTCAAGTATTTCCCGCCAAAATTAGCAAGTTAAGCTAGGCCAAGTATCTTCTTCGAAAATCGTGAAAGTGGGTGAAAAAGTGCTTAACCTTTTGGGTTCCCAACCGTCCGATTGGAGCAAGTGGGGTACACATGTCGTTCATCCACGAATATGTGTAACCCTTTATATACTCTAGCCGTCATTTCATTGTGGTTATCACAGTAAAAATCATCATCCTCCGCCATTTTTAAAGCTTCAAACAGTATTAAAAAAAAATCAACAAGAACTAAGGAAGCGCGTGCGCTTATAAGATTTATTGAAGGTTAGTTATGTATCTTCAATTTTCTGAGTTTACTTCTGACTTATCTGAAGATGAACTTCGTCAGTTCACTTCAGATTACTATATCCCTCTCGCATTGTATCCGGTAGTTCCGGCCGCAAATGTGTTAATAGCGGATTTTCCTCAAGGGAAAGTAGGTGTGTATACACGTTTCTTCGAATTTGCCAACCAGCGCGCACCCATTTCCCTATTTTTATGCAATATTTTAAACCATTATCGCCTCCACATTTCACAGCTGCACTGTATAGGTGCAGCAATAATAACGAATTTTGAGGTGAATTGTCGCTTATTAGCGATAGAACCAACAATTCATCTCTTTCGCGTGTTTTACCACACTTCGTGGTCAAACGGGTGGGTTACGTTTGCTAAGCGCGCAGGGGCGCTGCAGTGCTATAGTGAGAAGTTAGATGCACTTAGGGATTGGAGAGAAAAATTCTTTTGGGTTGATAGTTCATTTTTCCCTTCGATTTTTGAGTTCTATACTCGAGAGTCATTACCAAGAGACGAGTGCCCCGACCCCGGGTTGTACAATGTAGCTGATGCGGATACGATAAACACCAATCGTATACCAATCAAAGCGTATCCCGAAGAGTTTTTGGTGCATATGGGTATTAGCCGCAACTACTTCGGTAGTCCAGAAGAAGTGCCAACATTCTTGGATGAAAATAGTCGGGGTGGGTGCTTGTCTCTTCCTTCCTCTTCGTTTAATAGCTGTAAGCGTTCTCCCTTTTTTGCTTATTGACACATTTTGTGTTTGCTTGTTGTTTGTTGCGCAGAGATGGATTTGTTCCGCGTTGTGCGTTTGGAGAAGCCGAAGCAGGTGATTGTGGGTGTGCGCCCTCTGAGAGATGGCGAGGAGCCCATTCTGCAGGCTACCGCAGGGCTCACAATGGCCATTGCGCAAGGGGAGCCAGAGGGGACAGATGAGACTGTGGAGATCCCCGCAGGCGTTACGATGGCTACTCCTCTGCGTAGCTTTCCTGGTCCTGATGCGCAGATCCCTGTGGAATTTGTGCATATAGACTCGTCGGGGAGTGCTATGGATGAGTCTGAGGAAGAAGACCAAGGGTTGAAGCGCAAGAGGCCGTCTGGTGATGATGGCGCAGGGCCGTCAACTAAGCGCCCTGCTATTTCCGTCGAGCGACCGACTGAAGAGGATGCGTCCGTGTATAAGACTCCTTCCCCCCAGTAAGTATTTGTGTCTTTAGATTTTCAGTCCTTTAATCCGCTATTAGTACTATAGGGTAACATTGTTGTTTGCGTGTAGGGCTGAAACTGCTGTTGGTGATGGTGCGCATCTGGAGAGTTCGCCTCCTAAGACTGATTTTGGGCCTGAGAGTCCAATGGATGAGGAGAATACTGCTGGAGATGCGCCAAGAACTAGTCTTCTAGAGGAGTTGGCGTTGGCTGCTGCGCACCAGGCGTCATTGGTTGCGCGGCTGCAGGCTGAGTATGGTAGTGAGGGCAGCCTAGTTGCGCAGAAGGATAAGGAGATTGACCTTCTAAAGGCGCAGTTGGCTGATGCGCAGGCTGAGTTGAGGGCATCGGCTATGCATGACCAGAAAGTTGCTGATGAGAAGATGCTGCTCATGGCTGAACTGAATAAGGAGCGCACTGGGGCGAGAGAGTTGATTCGTGGGTTTTGCAACCTTACAACAGGTTTTACCTCTCGAGGGATCTCAAGAGGCTTACAACCCCACCAGGCAGTGTACCTGACCGATGTAGTATAGTGTAGTGGTAAGTACGGGGGATTGATCGTTCTCCACAGGGAATAGTGTTCGTTAGGTGTGAAAGGCTACTCTAATTAGGTCTAAGGGTTGAGGAAGATTCTTTTTATGTTTTTATAATTTTATGAAAGCAAGTAAAATCTCGGGTTTTGAAGGAGTGGGCGGAATTAGTTGCTAGTCAACTAACCCAAATTACTACAAATGCAAATAAAATAAAATAACAAAAATGAAAAGTGGTGAGAAACTTATGTGTAGAGAAATGTGTTTACTTAGATTTCCTTACTCCCTAACTATCTTTTACCGGTTAATTAGTGTGTATTAGTCGCGTGGATGACGGGTGTATTCCTTAATACCATTCGTGGGGTGGCGTACTTACTTCCCCAAACTCTACAAGCTCCTACTTCACTCCTATGTCGAGCCGGCTAGGAAGCTCCTAACATGGGATCACTAGAATTCGCTTGTGCATTAAATACAACCATAAAAACCTTTAGTACGCGTTTGGTTCATGTTTCTTAAGACGTTCAAGCAAGTTACCGAATAGGAAGTTAGCCAGTTTTCTTAAGCCTAACATAGATAAACAATCATCCAATACAACTAACAACACACTAACAACCAATAATCAATAGCTAGGTTTCATTAGATCTAAGCAAACACAAGATAAAATTAGCCTAACATGTTAAACAAAAGACAAGCATAAGATAGAATCAAACAACACATAGACATATTGAATGATGAATTGATAACTTATCTTTCAATGAAACATGGAAGATCTCAGGGCAAAAAGCCCTGAAAAAGTAGCTAAAATCGTCTTAGGGTTTTATCCCAAAATTCCACACACTAAGCTCTCCCTTAATGACAAAAAATTAGAAAACTATATATAGACTTTGACATCTGACGGCGTCACCTTATGCATTGTGACGCCGTCACCTCGCCGCTTTTAGGGTTCCCGGATGACCATCTTGACGCCGTCCCTCTTTAGCTCTTCAAAAATCCATTCTGGCTTATCAATGCTTGACGCCGTCGGATCCTAAACGTGACGCCGTCCCCTTATGATTTAAGCCGTGACGCCCTTGATTTAGTTAAAGCGTGACGCCGTCAGAATTCTCATGCAAACTCACTGGCCCGTCATGAGTAAATTTCACATCCAACTTTTCTTGCCAAGGCATGACGCCGTCTGGAGTTAATGTTGACGCCGTCAAAGGTGACTTTCAGCACAATTTTGAGACTTTGCCGTTTTCTTCACTTTTATGCTCCAAAAACGTCCAAAATGCCTCCTTTTCCAGATTTCTCCTCAAAAGTACCTAAAATGACAAAAGGAACGATTTAGGGCAATATTTGATCAAATAAATACGATTTCGGGCTTAAATGACCCCTTAAAAGCGGTACACTTTTCGCCTCATCAAATACCCTTACACTTGAGATTTGCTTGTCCTCAAGCAAATGCGCTTTTATTCTAATCAAAATACAAGTTAGGGGTCATTTAATGCAAACATAAAAGTAATTACAACAAATATTCGTTCCACTTCAATCATAATAAGCACGGAGATTACATACTAGCACCTCACAAGTAGTGTTTAGATACTCACATCTCTCAAGTGTCATCAAAATAAATCTCATAAATGAAAACGGATAATATCTCTCACTACCTGTCATAGCAAATAGATTACCATAGGCTTGGGAAAGGATCGAAAACCTCCTCCACTAGGCGTAAGCACCTAAGATAAACTATCAAAGAGGGCTTTTAAATGGGTTATAACGTTAGGTGTAGGGAAAAGGAAAACACGGTTTGGTTGGATAAAGGATATTTTACTGGTGGCGAGTTAAAAATCTTGATCAATTACATGTACTATACAACGTTGCTAAGCCAAGACTAGACTCGATCTTAAGCTAATGAAAGAAAATAACAAAACATAAACATAAAATAAACATAAAATGAAACGGGATGGTAGTCCGTATGTTTTTTTCTACTTTTCTTTTTCTCATTTTTTTTTTGTATTTTTCTTGATTTTTTCGATTTTTTTTTTTTTTTTTTTTTTTTTTTTTTTTTTTGCATACACTCTTGCCCTACCATCCAAAATAATACATCATAGGGGCGTTGCATCCCCTTACACTTGAACTTTTACATAACTTTACAAATAACTATTCTAATGACTCGAATTAAGATAATTGAAAAACTTGGAGTACTTTTAAAACATTTAGCACATATGGGGGTAATAAATGATGTTCTTCCCCATTACTCCATTACACTAGTACTTTACCCATGAGTCCCAATCGTCCCAAAACAATATGTACAAGGATATGACTCGACTTAGCAACCATGTAATCGACTAGATAATTAACTTGGGTTTAAACAAATGTTGTAACAATAATGCACTAAAAATGAGTGCATACAAGGTAGGCTAAGGCGATTTGGGTGTACATTTTAGTGGGGTGTAACAAATTCTTCCTTTAAGTAAAATGCTTAAAGGTCGAAACGAAAAGATAGGCTCTGAGGGTGTACTAGGGGTATCGTGTACTAAAAATGAGTACAACGCAAAGGGTGTGGGAGAATTACTTGACCAATGTAGCCAATGTAATTATAACAAAAACACAGGTGTAAAACAATGGGTTAATCCTAATGCCTCTTATCATGTAGTAAATCTAACTACACGAATGTAGTCTCACTTGTGGCCTTGGAATGGTCCTAACGCAAGTTCTAGAATCTAAGTGCTACCGGTACACACATCATAGCATAAATGCTTTTCCTACCAATTCTAGGGGCGAACCTCACATATTTGGGGGTGGAAAATTTTTTAGTGGTACGGTTTTTGTGCTAGTCATATAACTCCTATCCGTGAGACGCTCATTAAGATCAAAGTTTCACTCCTATATGTTGTAAAAAATTTTAAATTTGGCACTAAAATTACCTTAACAAGTATTTCTCTCAGTTTTATTACACATCTACTATTAAACAAACAAAAATCAAGCGCAATTGTATTCTCTAAAATCGTACTTTTACCCTCCCCTTACACTTAAGATGAACATTGTCCCCAATGTTCAAATGACAAATGTAAAAGCATAAAGTAAAAGAATGAAATCAAATACTCCCCTGATTCGCTCGTTGGATAATGAAATTACACGGTTAAATCTTCCTCCAAAGAGAATGTTGAAGCTCCATGACTAATGCATCGCCATAAGCTTGATTCAAAACATTTCCTTGTCCAAAATAACCTGTTGAACCTGAGAAAACAAACACGAAAACCTGCATAACATCGGCGGGATAAAATCTATATATAAGGATATAATGCTTGTGGAATGATAATTTTGCAGATTCCTGGAGATTATAAGTTGGAGATTTTAATAAAAACTTTTTAAAAACAAAAATTTCAAAAATTTCTGAAAATTAAATCTGACGCCGTCAGGTTATAACCCCTGACGCCGTCAGAAATGACCTGACAAAAATTCTCATTTTAAGTTTCCGGAAAATTTCTGGAAAAACCTTTACCTTACTTCCTGGAAATCCTGCAAAACATCATTATGACTCGATACAAGCATTTGACTCAAACAAATACGGATATGTATGTTAATTTATTATTATTACGATTCATGTTCATATGTGTTCTAATAAACCAATTTAGATTTCCCTTACACTTATCTTTTGCAAAATACCTTTATATGTAGTTAAGACGAAGTTAAAAACAACATAAAGCATTTTCACAAATTACTTTTGAACATGAATCAATAATGATAAAAATTTAAACAGACATACGGAAACAAATAAAATCAAACAAACAAATAGATAAACACACAAAGCAAATAAAACAAATAAAGCTTGGGTTGCCTCCCAAGAAGCGCCTTTCTTTATTAACGAGTCTTGTAGCTAGACTCAAAGTCACTCTACCTAGTATCGCTTATGCTCACGTATCCGAGTGTGAGCCATCTAATTGTTGCCTCATCTTTCTTGTATTCATCATTTAGCTCCAAACATCCATGATAGTATCTCTTATTTTTCTCATGTGGATATTTGAGCCCCTTCCTCTTATCATTCTCACTTAACAAGTCGATAGGCATAATTCTATTGCAAGATTCAATGGGGTAGTTCTTAAACCTAGGATGTGCTCGGGGCATTTGATAGACAAAATCTTCATCCCCATCCGAGAATGTAATTAACCCGTCCACAAGTTTTTCGTCAAGGTTGGTCAACCTTTTGAAGGGTTCTCCAAAAATGACTTGGGTTAATTTGTTATCAATGAATTCTCCTAAGTTCTCCATAACCATAAAATCCACCAAGTATACAAAACTTCCAACGAATACGTGCAGTGGCACAATCCTAGCGACAATGTTATCCCCTTGATATTCTAGCTCATTTACCATGATTTTATTATAATTAGCGCGAGAGATAATGTTCATAGGTAAAGATGAGTTAAGGTAAGCATAAAAATCATGATAACCAATCTTACACGGAAATTGCATGTTAAAGAGGCTATCCTTTTCGATCTTAGTCCTAGGGTCAACATACTTAAAGGGATCAATTTCCTCCTTTCCCCATTCCTCGTTAACTACTTCTCCATTACCGATATCCTCATCGGAGTCTGAGTAGTAAAATGGACTAACATAGTCATTCTCATGGTCAGACTCCTCCATCTCAGAATTGTTACCAAAGTGGTGGTCGGGTGAAAGGTTGTTGTTTGCTACTATGGGGGCGGGAACGGGTAGTTGAAAATTTGCACGGCGAAAAACACGAATAACAGGGATCAAATGACCAATGTTACTCATGAGGTAAGTGGAAGGTATCACAAACAAAAGTACAAAGAAATAAGATAGGCTAAAGAAATCCTAAAAAAAATAAAATAAAAATCTCACTAGAAAGGAATCTAGTGAGTAGACCTAATAGAAATAAAAATTCAACCTAAACAATAACTATTCCCCGGCAGCGGCGCCAAAAACTTGATGCGTGGGTTTTGCAACCTTACAACAGGTTTTACCTCTCGAGGGATCTCAAGAGGCTTACAACCCCACCAGGCAGTGTACCTGACCGATGTAGTATAGTGTAGTGGTAAGTACGGGGGATTGATCGTTCTCCACAGGGAATAGTGTTCGTTAGGTGTGAAAGGCTACTCTAATTAGGTCTAAGGGTTGAGGAAGATTCTTTTTATGTTTTTATAATTTTATGAAAGCAAGTAAAATCTCGGGTTTTGAAGGAGTGGGCGGAATTAGTTGCTAGTCAACTAACCCAAATTACTACAAATGCAAATAAAATAAAATAACAAAAATGAAAAGTGGTGAGAAACTTATGTGTAGAGAAATGTGTTTACTTAGATTTCCTTACTCCCTAACTATCTTTTACCGGTTAATTAGTGTGTATTAGTCGCGTGGATGACGGGTGTATTCCTTAATACCATTCGTGGGGTGGCGTACTTACTTCCCCAAACTCTACAAGCTCCTACTTCACTCCTATGTCGAGCCGGCTAGGAAGCTCCTAACATGGGATCACTAGAATTCGCTTGTGCATTAAATACAACCATAAAAACCTTTAGTACGCGTTTGGTTCATGTTTCTTAAGACGTTCAAGCAAGTTACCGAATAGGAAGTTAGCCAGTTTTCTTAAGCCTAACATAGATAAACAATCATCCAATACAACTAACAACACACTAACAACCAATAATCAATAGCTAGGTTTCATTAGATCTAAGCAAACACAAGATAAAATTAGCCTAACATGTTAAACAAAAGACAAGCATAAGATAGAATCAAACAACACATAGACATATTGAATGATGAATTGATAACTTATCTTTCAATGAAACATGGAAGATCTCAGGGCAAAAAGCCCTGAAAAAGTAGCTAAAATCGTCTTAGGGTTTTATCCCAAAATTCCACACACTAAGCTCTCCCTTAATGACAAAAAATTAGAAAACTATATATAGACTTTGACATCTGACGGCGTCACCTTATGCATTGTGACGCCGTCACCTCGCCGCTTTTAGGGTTCCCGGATGACCATCTTGACGCCGTCCCTCTTTAGCTCTTCAAAAATCCATTCTGGCTTATCAAGGCTTGACGCCGTCGGATCCTAAACGTGACGCCGTCCCCTTATGATTTAAGCCGTGACGCCCTTGATTTAGTTAAAGCGTGACGCCGTCAGAATTCTCATGCAAACTCACTGGCCCGTCATGAGTAAATTTCACATCCAACTTTTCTTGCCAAGGCATGACGCCGTCTGGAGTTAATGTTGACGCCGTCAAAGGTGACTTTCAGCACAATTTTGAGACTTTGCCGTTTTCTTCACTTTTATGCTCCAAAAACGTCCAAAATGCCTCCTTTTCCAGATTTCTCCTCAAAAGTACCTAAAATGACAAAAGGAACGATTTAGGGCAATATTTGATCAAATAAATACGATTTCGGGCTTAAATGACCCCTTAAAAGCGGTACACTTTTCGCCTCATCAAGAGTACAAGGCCTCCTGCCTTTGGGCCTTAAGATATATGGAGCTGAACAAGGGGAAACTCATGTCTGACTTGGATGAATTCCGCAAGGCTGTGCAGAGGTTGCTGGAGAGTCAGGAGAGTAAGCTGCGCAAGCTCAGCATTGAGTATGATGAGGAGTTATATCCTCATTTGGTGTCGACCATAGCTGAGCGCAGGTGGCTAATCAGCCATGGTTTGCGCCTTGCCGCCTTGGGTACCTTGGAGTCGGAGGAGGTGACGGGGGTGTTTGGTGAAGTTGTTGAGTGCGCGTTGGCACGTGGCCAAGCGCAGGCTGTAGAGAAGCTTGCCGAGGGCAATTTGTTGACTGTGCCTATTACTCAGGTGCCAGATTATAATGCCAACTCCTATGATGAGCTTGTCGCTGCTATGGAGAAGATGAAGCTCCTCGAGCTTCCTCATATTGCTCGCCTAGAGCGTGACCAGGATTTTCCTATCAGCGTGATTATGGAGGGGCTGACTTTGGCTAGGCACGCATCCGAAGACGCTGAGGAGCAGTTTGACTACTTCCTGAAGCCAAACGTGTCGCAGCTACATGTGCCTGTTTTTGCTCGTCCCCGTGACATCCTCAACCCTTTTGCCCTTGAGAAAGAAGTTCCATTGAAGGCGTCCTTAGAAGCTCATGAGATAAGGCTTGCCAAGAAGAGGGGGCAGAAGGGGAAAGCTATTCTGTGCGGTCTTGGTGCGGCTCACATTCCTAGATCTGATGGGGTGCCTGTTAGCGTACCAACAGTAGCACCCAAGGATGCTGGGTTGTTGCAGATGCTTGAAGATGCTGGTCGTGTGGCGCACCAAGCAGGTAGCTCAGGGCTCAGGCGTACTCGTAGCATGTCTTGGTAGTTTTGGTGTAGTGGTATGTTGTGATATGTCCACTTTTTTGTTGTACATATGCTTGTTGGATGTGTACTTTTTATGAACTTGTTATCCATAATGAAGCGTAGATTCTGGAAAATACCATTGTATGCGTATTATATCAAATTTTTCTGTGGTTATAACATTTGTACTTAGTTATTTTGTCTTTGCGTAAAAGATGTCTAAGAATCAAATCGCTTGTATAAATACATTTAAAGAATTTATAATCACTTGTATCATAATCGTGTATGAGATTCGTGACATAAGCGTGTGTAAGTTTATGACATAGTCGTATACGGCATGATTGTGTATAACATAATTGTATATGAAATGCACAAGTTGTTGTGTATCCATCGTGGGATGCACAAGTGTAAGGATTGCAGCGTACTGCGAATACCATGTGAAGGGGATAATTGTCTTAACTCCTAATTTGTTAAACGCGCACAGTATGCATTGTTGCGCACCTGTCGTGAGATGCGCATCGAACTTACTCCAACGTCTTGAGAGTAAGGTGTTTAACAAGGATGCGTGATCCGATGTTGATGGGTTTGCAACCCTCTTACTCAACGAGTCATTTAGTAGGTTTACTCATCCTTTTACCATCGTGGGTTTTTAATTGGTGCATGCACGCCATGTAGGCAAAAGATAATATAACAAACAATATTGAGACATAAATTATATGTAAGCAATAAAGTAAAGTGTATCACGGAGTTAGCTAGAAACCGCAACATTTTATTAATACTTGCAAGTTTTTGTAAAAAGATAAAAACATTTGTCTAAATGAAACAAAAAATGTAAATACACGGATATTTATTTGGCACTTACTAAAGTGCGTAGGTATCCATGCGTTGGGTCGTAACCTTTCCTAAAGATAGCATCTCTTGAGATTGCAGATATTCCATGTGCGTTGTAGCTCACGGCCTTCCATGTCACGCAGCTTGTACGCGCCTTGTCCTAGTGCTTCAATGACCTCATAGGGTCCTTCCCACTTTGGTCCAAGTTTACCTGTGTCTTCTGCGTGGCTTGCATCATTTGCGCGGTACACAAAGTCGCCAGGTCTGAATGAGGTGCTTCGAACTTTAGCATCGTAGTATCCCTTCATCTTTGACTTGGTTTTTGCCTCTCGTATGGCTGCGCGCTCGCGCCTTTCCTCCAGTAGGTCCAAATCTATCCGTCGTTCGTCTTCGTTGGTTGCGACATTAACTTCCGCGGTGCGGATAGTTGGCATCCCAATTTCAGCTGGTATAACAGCTTCTGTCCCGTAGACAAGGGAAAAAGGAGTGTCTCCATTGCTAATCTTGATTGTCGTGCGGTGCGCCCATAAGACATGCGACAATTCGTCCACCCATCTTCCTTTGTGTTTGTCCAGGCGCGCTTTAATTCCTTCGCCTAGACTGCGATTTGCGCGCTCAACTAAACCATTGGTTTGTGGGTGTTTAACTGATGCGAAGTGTTGTGTGATATTTAACTCCACGCACCAGTCTTTGAACGGGTTATCGCGGAATTGTTTTCCGTTGTCCGAAACGATTTCCCCAGGTAATCCAAAGCGGCATACAATATTTTCCCAAACAAATCGTTTTACTTGGTTTCCTGTGATTGTCGCAACTGCTTTTGCCTCAATCCACTTAGTAAAGTAATCTATTGCCACAATAAGGAATTTCAGTCCTCCTGCTGCGACAGGGAAGGGACCCGCAATGTCAATGCCCCATTTATAGAATGGCCATGGAGAAGTAATAGGCGTTAGCTCTTGTTGTGGTCTGCGCGGGATGGGTCTATGAACTTGGCAGTCGTTGCATTTCCTTATCACATCGCGCGCATCACGGTGCATAGTAGGCCAGTAGTATCCTGAGCGCAATGCGCGTGTTACGACGGACCGTGGTCCTGAATGCATACTGCATGAACCAGCGTGGATCTCTCGGAGTACGTAATCTGCCTGAAGAGGTCCAACGCACCGAAGCCATGGTTGTAGGAATGAGCGCCGATATAGGATACCATCTCTAAGTTCGAACCTCTGCGCCGTGCGCCGTATCCGTCGAGCGTCTTTCTGCTCCTCGGGCAATTTGCCCTTGCTTATAAAATCGATGATAGGGGTCATCCATGTAGGATCCTGCTCTTCTATCACCGTAGATATCTCCGTCTCCGAGATGGACTTGTTCTTTAGAATCTCCACCAATACTTGTTTTGACAGGTGCGCAAAGCTTGTAGATGCAATCTTGCTCAGTGCATCTGCTTTTTTGTTTTACCTCTAGGAACTTGTTTGATAGTAAACCTATCAAAACTTTGAATTAGTGACTTTGTCTTTTCAAGGTATTGAACCATGTTGTCCTCTTTAGCCACATATTCGCCCAACACATGGTTGGCTACTAATCGAGAATCCACGTTTGCTTCTAGGTTACGTACGCCCATTCTAGTTGCAATGCGTAATCCAGCGATTAGGGCCTCATATTCTGCCTCGTTGTTCGTGGCTGTGAATTCAAAACGCAGTGCGTAAGTGAACTCCATTCCTTCTGGATTAGTGAGTATAAGGCCAGCGCCCGACCCATCCACGCATGAAGATCCATCCGTGAATAAGATCCATGGCTCTTGTAGTTCTACCTTGCTTGGTGGAGGTACGGCATCGGTGTCTGGCTTTTCGATGATGAAGTCTGCTAGTATTTGCCCCTTGACCGCAGTGCGTGGCCTATAGGAAATGTTATATTCGCCTAGCAGCACACTCCATTTTTGTAATCGCCCCGATGCGTCAGGTTTAGAGATAACTTGTTTGATTGGTTGGTCTGTGATTACCGCTATTGGATGCGCTTGAAAGTATCTGCGCAATCTTTTGGCGGCGAACACTAATGCTAAGACCAACTTTTCCATTGGGCTATAGTTAATCTCTGTCTTCTTGAGCGCTTTGCTTACGAAGTATACCGGTGTTTGTACAGAGTTCCTCTCTGTCAGCAGTACTGCGCTGACTGCTCCATGAGTCGCAGATAAGTAAACGATTAATTCCTCCCCCGGTCGGGGTGCGACAAGTTTAGAAAGCGCTGCTATATGTTGCTTAAGCTGTGTGAAAGCCTCTTCCGCTTCCGCAGTCCAACGAAAGTCTCCCTTTTTTGTACACTTCTTGAGTGTTTTAAAAAGAGGGAGTGACTTATCTGCTGATTTGGACAGGAATCTGTTCAAACCGGCTAGTTTCCCGTTTAGAGACTGAACTTCTTTCAGCGTGCGTGGTGAAGGAAGTTAGATGACAGCCTCTATTTTTTCTGGACATGGCTTAATGCCATCTGGTTCTATCAGATATCCCAAGAACATGCCTTCTGTAGCACCGAAAGTGCACTTCTTGGGATTTAGCTTCATGTTGATCGCCTGTAGCGTTCTAAATGTTTCTTCTATATCGCGCACCACTTCGTCTTCAGTATGGCTTTTTATGACAAGATCATCCACATAAACTTCTAAGTTGCGGCCCACTTTCTTTTCGAATGCATTATCTACCAATCGCTGGTAGGTGGCGCCCGCATTCTTCAGGCCAAAAGGCATCTTTGTGTAACAATAGACACCCTGGCTTGTGTGGAAAGCCGTTTTTTCCTCGTCTTCCTTGGCCATTTGGATTTGGTGGTACCCTTTGTATGCGTCTAAGAAACATTTAAAGGGATATCCACACAGAGATTCTACCTTCCAGTCTATCTCTGGTAGCGGATAGCAGTCCTGTGGACATGCTTTGTTGAGATCAGTGAAATCCACACACATCCGCCAACTGCCATCACCCTTCTTGACCATGACTGGATTAGAGAGCCAGTCATGGTAGTAGACTTCACGCATGATGCCTGCATCCACAAGTTTGTGTACTTCCTCCAGAATGGCTTTTGCGCGCTCTGGAGCTTGGCCGCGCTTTTTCTGCCGCACTGGGGAATATCCTTGTCGGATTTTTAGCTTGTGTTCTGCGATCGAGCGTGGCACACCAGTCATGTGCTTTGGTTCCCAGGCAAAGATATCCAGATTCCTCTGTAAGAGTGCGCACATGGCTGCTCTGCCTTTGTCAGACAGCGATCCTCCGATTGATACTTCTTGCTCTGGGTAATCAGGGTGAATTGTGACCTTCAAATTTGGAACTTTAGCTGCGCTCTGTTCTGGGACGTGCGTCGTCTCACATGTAATCGTGTTACATTCTTCTGGTGGCGCAGCGTTGTTGTAAATGGTGACAATGCCGCCTTCTACTGGGAATTTGAGCATCCCATGCGCTGTGGATGGTACCGCGCGCAACGCCGAGATTCCTGACCTTCCAATGATGCCATTGTATGGCGAAGGAGATTTGATCACCATAAAGTTCATCCAGGCTGTCGTGGAGTGTTCCTTATTACCAACAGCGACTAGTAGGCGCAGTTGCCCCATAGGCCATATCTTTTCTCCTGTAAAGCCAGTAAGTGCAGTCGTGGCTGGACTTAACTGTCTTTGTATCTCAGGGCGCAGTCTCTTGAAACAATGTTCATACATTATATCCGCTGATGCGCCTCCATCAACATACATGCGGTGGATATCGTGACCCCCCGCATGTATTTCAATGGTGAGTGGTTCTGCCACTGCGTTGTCCGCGGTCAAGGTGGAGAAAGAGATTTCGCTTCCATGGGAGAATTTCTGGCTCACCTTTTGCCTAGTCTTTCGCTGCCATGATTGTATCATGTAGATAGTATCAGCTTTTTCCTTAAGCGCTTCTTTCTTGCCTCCGGTTCTCTGCTTGTCTTTCCCATCCTTAATATTTTTAACGACGTGGTCCAATCTGCCTTCTTTCACTAGTTTCTCAATTAGTTGGCGTAACTAGACAAACTCATTAGTGGTATGGCCCTTCTGTGCGTGATACTCGCAGTATCCATTCCCTACGCGTCGATCTTCAGGGGTGCGCATAGGTGGGGGTCTTGGAAAGTTCGCACCTTCCGTCGCAAATATCTCCTTTGGAGTTTTTGTTAGTGGGGTGTACTTGTCGTTTCCCCGTCCGCCCCCTTGGGTGCGATAACTTTTGTTGCGATTGCCACTCTGGTCATTGGATTGTTTCCTTGACTCTTCTTGTGGCCTATGGTTCGAGTAGCCTTTTTTGCTATCCGCAGCGGCTGCTTCTCCTTGGACGAAGGACCTCGTGCACTTCATGAGTTCGTCAAAGGTGTGGGGAACCCTATCGTTTAACTTTTTTTATTAAATCTGGGTTATTGATTGCGTTCATAAAACCCGATATTTTTAATATCTCTGGGCACGCTTTGACTTGCATGCATTCGTCCTTACAGCGCTCCATGAAAGCGCTTGTGGATTCCCCTTGTCGCTGTTTTACCCTAGCGAGCTCGACAGGGTTTTTGGCGCACTTCTTTCTTTGGGTAAAGTTTAAACGAAACGCCTTTCGCAACTCTTCAAACCCACCGATGCTTCTGCGTGGAAGCTTATTGAACCAATTGCGCGCGTTCCCTACTAATGTGGAGTTAAACATATGGCACCACACAGGTTGTGGCCAATTTTCGATAGTGGCTGCTGACTCGAAAATTTTTAGGTGATCATCAGGGTCACCTGTCCCATCATATGTTTTGACATTAGCAGGCATGCGCCTTCTCTTATTTTCCGAAAAATCGCTGATGCGCCTAGTAAACGCATCAACTTTTTGGCGACGGCAGGGAAGAGACATGTCTTCGTCTTCCTGGTCGCGGTATTTTCCTCTTGATTTCCAGTGTCCAGTTTCTTTGTCCTCGTTGTCCGAGGAATCACTTGAGGATGAGCGTACTCTTTTGCGACGCTTGCGTCGGCTATCATCGGAATCTGAGCTTGCTCCTCTGCAGCGCTTGCACCGACTGTCCTCGGAATCAGAGCTTGAAGGGCTTTCCTTGGGGAACACCGTCGCCCAAGCCTATCCTGAACCCTGCGACTGCCAAGCCTAGCGTGGACATTGGCGCGCCGTTCCCCATCTTCATGCTCCTCCAGATGCTGAAAGTCGGCTGCTTCATCGTCCACAACCTTCCTTCCAATCCTGGTAAACACTGGTTGTTTGCGGCTATCCTTCTCGCGCCTTTCCTTTCGGTAGCGCGGTGGGGATGCTTCATACTCAGGGTCGAAGTTGAGCCTGGCGTGCAGACTTTGGCTCGACCTCTTCTTTGCCTCCTCTCGCATGAGCGCAGCCAAGGCTTCGTAGTTTTGAGATACGAAGTAACTTGGCGCTAGTTCAGGTGTGACTCCTTCTAGCGCGATGGAGTCTGTTTCCAAAACAAGATCCTTGTTTCGGATAGGCGCATTTGGTGGCTCAGTGAAGTTTACTTCTGGCATGGTGAGAGGAGTGCGCTGTATGTCTACCGCGCTAGTACTTGTTGTAGTAGCGTTGGTAGTCATAGTGAGCGGTTCTAA
The DNA here is from genome assembly GCA_021014915.2 of Artemisia tridentata subsp. tridentata. Lineage (NCBI taxonomy): Eukaryota > Viridiplantae > Streptophyta > Magnoliopsida > Asterales > Asteraceae > Artemisia > Artemisia tridentata. The sequence goes on from CP139501.1 coordinate 134,639,846, forward strand.
TGGAGTAAAGAGCAGATCTGAGTACGACCCTAAGCTTCTAGGCGCACTGGTTGTTCCAGAGGTCTGCTTGGAGGCCGCATCAGTTTGCTGTTTCTTCCCTAGTAGATCGTCATGCGTTTTCTTCGCATGCGGAGTCCGCTCCTTTCCGTGTTTCGTCATTCTAGTTCTTAGCAAAGCTCTTAGTGTAGGGTCCCACGGATGGCGCCACTTGTTGATACAAAAGTTGGGCGTTCCTTGATTCCGTACCAATCAGATCTTAATGCTTGAGACCTGCGCACTAAGAAAACAAAAAGACACCGTTAGGCTTATCGTGGGATTGTCTCCCACGATTATCCTCTGGCATGAGAGTAAGTAATCGGTTTAGTGTTTTTAGAAGAGTGAGGGTTTGTAAGTCGTACCTTTGTGAGGGCTGAGGTGCCCTCTATATATGGACACGAAATCCTCATTGGTTTCGTGTTCCCCAATCTTCGGTCTTTCCCGCGTAGGGCGGCTAGTCGATATATATCCCATAAATAGAAGATATATTATCGCAGCCATAAATAACATTGGGTTTGGGCCATCGTAAGCCCAAACCGTTATCGCAATAGCCCATATCGTGATGGGCTAGAGTCCATTCGTGATGGACTTGAGTGTGGGTCGGGTTCGTGACCCGAATACGGACTATACGCCATCATCAATAACACATCCCGTCTTCTTACTAAGCTCAGTTAACTCCATGCAAACCCTCCTAAGCTCCTTGGCGAGCTTCCTATCCTTAACAACCAAAGTCGACAAACATCTGGTCCTTCATAGACGTAGACTTGGCAGCTACTACGACTTCGTCAAGACGTTCTAACCTAGCCATTGTTCAAAATTATCTTGGATCTGTCTTTTTTTCGTGGTGTTAAGAATATATAAAGAGATGACACTAGGGCTCCCTTAAATAACAAAAAATAACTATGAGGAACGAACACTAGCAGTCGAGAATCTCATTATGATACTTGGGAAACTGAAACATCAGCGTATGTATGTCTCGATGATGCATGCAAATAGAAAACCATAATTAGCTAAATTTATTTGGCTTTTTATTTAGATAAATCTTGGTATATAAACTAATCGAAGAACTATGTAAATAGTAACTACTATAAAAAATGTATCAACAACCGGAACCGAAATAAATATTCGACATTCGGTTCAGTCAAGATTTCAAAAACTGAATTACTTAAAAACAATGCTATATGGGCTTCGGCATATGAACAGTAAATACGACATTTATAATAAAAATTGCTTAAGAAAACCATTCTCCTATCAAAAACTAAATTGCAGTTCCTTCGTCAGAAAAAACTGATATTTTCGATGTGTGCAATAGTATCGTATATAGACGCTCCACCGCAACGCGCGGATTGAAATCTTCGTTGAACACACAAGTATGACCAAGAATGCATCAATTATCATACCGTGTTTTTATTTTATTTTATTAAAGTGAGATGAATTAAAAAAGGGTTTAGGTCACAAAATAGAAATGATTTTTTTTCAAAGTTCCATCTTGATACGTTTAATATATAAAATATCATTTCGATATGCACATTTTAATGTGTTCAGTAGATTATTTAGAACTTTTTTTTCGAAAGATGGTCAAGGTAGCATTTTTGATATGACAACACATCAAAATGTGGATTTCGTAACACTTTATAAAAATTTGTTACATTTAATCAGTGTTGTAAAAAGTGGTCTAGGCGGTCACTTATTGTGGCGATTTGAAGCTAGGCGGTCGAATTAGGCGTTTTGGTCAAAAGGCGGTCAACATCCCGCCTAGGCGGGTCAAATCGGGCTAGGCGGTCCAATTAGGCTAGGCGGGTCAAATCGGTCAACGCCTATACCGCCCGGTCAACACTTATAAAAACTTCAAATTAGAGTTTTTTTTTACCCCAATTAACCCCTCTTTTCACACACTCAGACCAAATACGCCTCTGGATTTACATTGGAACGATTCATGATGATAAAAACACCACAATCACAATTAAACACACATGATCGAAGAATTAAAGATATGTTGGCCCATTAAAAATATATATTGGTCCTAATAATATATAGTTTTCTTGTAAATTTTGCAATATATACAAAAGATATATAATTAAAAATAGTAAGAACATTTATAAAATTATTAAAAATATACAAAAATATGCAGATTTTATATCAAATATACATAATTTAAAAATTTTTATATAGAAAAGTTCAATCCGCCTAGGCGGCCTAGGCGCTAGGCGGTGGTCGACCGCCCGATTAGCACCTAGCGCCTTTTTGCAACCATGCATTTAATAATGATATTTTCATCTATTAAAAAAAAAAAACTTTAGGAAAAGTTCGTAGATATATTGCGACCTACAACCCATTAAAAAAAGAACGGTCAAAACACACGGCATTATGGGCTAGAAATAATTGAACATAAAAACTGAAATAAGTGAAACATCACATGTAAGGAAATATTGATCATTGTTGCCAAAGGTTTTGATAACTAAGTTGGATTTTATTTGCAGGACCCTATTAAACAACTCAACTGATTTTACAATATATAAAAAACATATATAAGTATTACTTCAATTAGAAATAATATACATTTTAATATTATTTGTCCTAGCTTGAAATATAAAATAATTTGGTTTCATCAAAACTTGTGTATTTATTATACATCAACATTAACAATAGAGTAAATTACACCGTTCGTCCCTGTGGTTTGTCCAAAATCACTGGTTTAGTCCCTAACTTTTAAAAGTTGCGTGTATGGTCCCTCTGACAGCCAACTAATAACACCCTTGGTCCCTATCACTAACTGACGTTATGTATTCCGTTAGCAAGTTTCAAGGTTAGTCCATTAACCAAACAAGCGTTTGCAACGTTAGTCCTTTTCCTTAACGGCCGTTTGCAACGTTTGCAACGTTAGTCCTTGAGTCCGTTTTTCTTTCCGTTTCGTCCGTTTTTCTTACGTTTATTCCGTTTTTGTCCGTTTTTCTTACGTTTTTTACGTTTTTGTCCGTTTTTTCTTACTTTTTTTCCGTTTTTGTCCGTTTTTCTTACGTTTTTGTCCGTTTTTTACGTTTTTGTCCCTTTTTCTTACGTTTTTGTCCGTTTTTCTTACGTTTTTGTCCGTTTTTCTTATGTTTATTACGTTTTTGTCCGTTTTTCTTACGTTTTGTCCGTTTTTCTTACGTTTTTGTCCGTTTTTCTTATGTTTATTACGTTTTTGTCAGTTTTTCTTAAGTTTTGTCCGTTTTTCTTACGTTTTTTCCGTTTTTCTTATGTTTTTTACGTTTTCATACGTTTTTGTCCGTTTTTCTTATGTTTTTGTCCGTTTTTTACGTTTTTGTCCGTTTTTCTTACGTTTTTTCCGTTTTTCTTACGTTTTTGTCCGTTTTTCTTATGTTTTTTACGTTTTTGTCCGTTTTTCTTACGTTTTGTCCATTTTTCTTACGTTTTCGTTTTTAGTTTTGTCCGTTTTTTTACGTTTTTGTCCGTTTTTCTTACGTTTTTGTCCGTTTTTTTACGTTTTTGTCCGTTTTTCTTACGTTTTGTCCGTTTTTCTTACTTTTTTGTCCGTTTTTCCTTTTTTTTTACGTTTTTGTCCGTTTTTCTTACGTTTTTTCCGTTTTCATACGTTTTTGTCTGTTTTTCTTACGTTTTTTCTGTATTTGTCCTTTTTTCTAACGTTTTTATCCATTTTTCTTACGTATTTGTCCGTTTTTATCCGTTTTTTCCGAATTTAATGGAAAATCGTATTTAAAGTGAATGGTGACGGTTAAAAAATTTATTCGGTGACGTTTAATATTTTTCGGGAATAAAAACTAGTAACTCGGGAAAGTATCTTAAAAATTATTCCGCTAGTCCTTGTCCGACTCCTCAACTTAAATAAAAATACACTACAAGGACTTATGGTGCAAAATCCGGTTTTAATAAAAACCCTAACCCTTATTTTATTTCATTTTTATTTCTTCTTCTTCACAAACCCTCTTCTCCCTCTCCTCTCTAACTGCCGCCGCCGGCACCCCATCAACCACCACCACCGCTGCCTTATTAACCCCACCGCTATCACCAAAACATTTCCCACACCCTCCTCTTTCTTTTTATGTAACCCACGCGCCACCAACACCATTTCATCTTCATTTTTAATCAACACTGCCGCTACCTACATACCACCATCATCATTTCTACACCTAAAACATTTAGATCCATTGAAGAACGGTAAGAAAACGCGTTTTTACGCGTGGGTTGACTCACCACCGAGTCAACTCGTGTTAAATAACGATTTTCAGGTTGAAAAACAAGTGGGTTTATGTTTTTAAACAAATAAAAATGTTGGTATCGAAAAAGGGTTGTGTATTTGTTAATTTTCTTTGGCACCGAAAGTTTTAAGCTCAAGTTTGAGCTTATTTTTGAGCTTTGATAGTTGTGGTTATGTCTTTTTGATGAGTTGGTGGCCAAACCGAGACCCCATAGGGTTCGGTTGGTTTTTGTCGCACCATGGGAGCCAAGCCGAGACCAGATTTGGCCGGATCTTGTTATGCTTGTCATTTCGTGGTGGTGGTGGGTGTTTTCATGAGTGTCTTTGGCCAGACTTGGCCGGATCTTGTTATGCTTGTCATTTCGTGGTTATTCTTTTTTTGTTAATAATGTGTTAAAAAAGTGTTTGAATCGGATTTGCGTTTTTGGTTGACAAAAGGTGTTTGAATCGGATTTATATGTGATGGTTTTTGTTATTTTCTTTCAAATGGTATTGTCGAGATTTATCTTTTTGGTGTGCGTTTTTGGTTGGAGATTTCCGGAAATTGGCGGAGTGCTTTTGAGGTGACCGGAATCTGGAGAAGGTTGCCGGAAATTATGGTGTCTTGCTGATATAGATTAATGGATAATAATAATAATAATAATAATAATAATAATAATAATAATAATAATAATAATAATAATAATAATAATAATAATAATAATAATAAGAGTAAAAAAGGACTAACGTTGCAAACGTTGCAAATGGCCGTTAAGGAAAAGGACTAACGTTGCAAACGCTTGTTTGGTTAATGGACTAACTTTGAAACTTGCTAACGGAATATATAACGTCAGTTAGCGATAGGGACCATGGGTGTTATTAGTTGGCTGTCAGAGGGACCATATACGCAACTTTTAAACGTTAGGGACTAAACCAGTGATTTTGGACAAACCACAGGGACGAACGGTGTAATTTACTCAACATTAACAATATATACTATTGTGAACCATGAAATTATCATTCATAAACTTATTTTAATATTACAATCTCATGTTTGCTTCCTATATAAAATTGTGAACCATGAATTACTATGCATAAGCTTATTTTATCAAATTTTAATGTTTGCTTCATGTATATGAATTACTATGCATTTTGTTGTAAGTAAAACATATTCAAGCCATGATATATGCATTTTTTCTCCTTCTTAAACTTGAATTGTTTTATATTAGTGAATACATTAAAATAAAAAAGAGCCGCATATATAACTTAACAAATACAGTCGTAATACAAATTTTGTTAACTTTTTTAGATGTTTTAAATAACTTCAGATAACTCAAAGATAAACATGGCCGCAACGAAGTGCGATTTTCGACAATTCTCGTTCTATAACATTGATTGCTAATGTTAGTAGCGTTATTACTTTGGTTAATGAGTTTTATGATCGTTTTCTTATAAATACTTGGTCAGAATTACATTTTCTCCCGAACTATTTATTAATTTCTCATAATCTCATAGGTTGTTGTCTAGTTGACTAATAAAACTATTTGGATTTATCATTATGTAAGGTCAAATTGTTCTTAAATATAGAAATTTTGTAGATATATTATTATAAAGCAGGAAAATATAATAGGATCCACATCAATAAATGTGCTACCCTTAAACTAATCATAGGACTAAAACACCGTTGATGCACACTTTGCATCCGTTGGAAGACACAAAGCAGAAAAGTCGGTTTGAAAAACAATTTTTGTTTCATAATCTAAGAGAAAACAGGGCGGCAAACGTCGGCACCACACATCTCAGCACCTGTAGGCGCATATAACGGCGCTGCTTTTCTAACTGATCTAAGGAATAACAGAACATAATGTCACAAACAAATAGTGCATTGACTAGAGCAAAATCAAGAACTAATTTTAGCTTAAACAATAAAAATGTTCGAGAATGTGAATCGCAAACCTTTTTTTTTTTTTTGTTAAACCAACAAACACTAGAGTTTACAACTTTTAGCAACGGAAAGATTCGTCGCTAAATGTCCAATATGTCATCGTTAAAGCTTTGGGAACGACATGTCGTCGCCCTTGATCCGTCGCTAAAACTTTTGACGACGAAAAGTTAATGCCTTTTACAAAGAAAAGAAGGGCCCACAATAATTCTCATATAACGATTGACCTGTGTGAGGTCCACCGACCTTTAGCAATGACACGCGTCATTCGCTAAAGGTAATTTCCAATTTAAATCAAAAATCAATTATTTAAATTATTAGTTAATTATATAAATATATAAAATATAATTATTAAGCTTTATTGGCTGGATGCACAATTTTAGCGACGACACGTATCATCGCTAAAAGCTTAAGCAAAAAAATGATAACCACTTTCAGCGAACAATTCCCTACTATATTATCGAACAACAAATTTTGATAGAGATTATACGAAACAATATATTTTGAATGAAGCAAGTCAAATATGACGAGTATCTATATTTATAAGTAGTTGTTACCGAATCCGATAATATTCAAGTGATGATGGTTATATGTAAACCAATCGTGTCTCTATATTCAGTCGAGTTGCATTATCGCATTTCATTCAATGACATTGACAGCGCATATACGAACGTTTTTTGAAATACGCAAGTCCAAATACGAAAATATAGAGACTAAATAATTAACTACCTTTACAACTTAAACACATTTTAACTACCAAAATAGTTTTTATAATTTATTAAATTATTAATTCTGTCAAAAAACTAATTTATATGTTTTTAAAAATTAAGTTTAACATTTATATATACATTTAAAACTAGATCCAAGGCCCGACCCGGTGGGTCGGCTAGCTTTAAAAATTTTATTATACGATAAAATTAATAGTAAAATAAGTATGAACATGTAGTCACATCTATGAGACGAAAATGAATAAAATAAATATGTCATTATCAAAAAAATAATAACGTTAAACAAAACCTAACGTTCAAAATAACCGAATTACATATAGTTTTTAATCTATAAAGGACTTCTCTATACATACAACATTGGTTGTAGAGTTGGTGTAGTTGACGTCTTTGTCACAACACAACACATTTAGACCTCTCTTGCTTTCTACTCTTGAGACGGCTACATAAAGTTGTTCGTGGGAAAAAACAGACCGTTCCATATATAGCCCAACCTTAGACAATGTTTGGCTTTGGCTTTTGTTTATAGTCATGGCAAAACAAACGGAAATGGAAACGGGAATATTCTTAACATAGACTCTTAAGCCCTACAATAGAGCGAACGTCACCCACTTTACCACCGGATATAATCTTTGCCTCAATATTATTGATTCCCATTCTCAATACTTGTAACCTGGTTTCATTACACAATCCACCTCGTTGATCAATGTTGCGCAAACACATAACCGGAGTGCCACGGATAGCCTCTTGCTACTTTGTGGAAGTAACTGTAAAGAAATATCAGCAAACAAATATTAGTGAAAAAGGTTTAGAATATTTATTAGGCCATATTATTGTCTCTGAAAATTTTCCCTATCGAGATTATTTTTAAGAGACTAAATATGTGCAGTACCTTGATAATATTTGTTATTTCTCCTAAGCAATGAAACTTAGATAGGTGAGCTTCCTTCGCCTCTGCATTTCAAGAAAAAAACTTTCTTCACCTCTGAAACACTGCAGAACATTAAAAAAATTCATGTACCATTACTCGACCTGTAATATAGTAATAATTTGTTATTCATTAGACACTGGGGTGTTCGTTACAGATTCTATACGTTAAGAATTTCAGCTTATTTCAAAGTATTAATTTGTTTTAAAAAAATGAGCATATCACTACTTTATAATAAATAGGTAAGAATTATATCTAAAGACTTAGGATTGCTTATCTACTTAAAGATTAGGCATATACAAATTTTAATAACCAATCCTAAACTCTTTTTTAAGAACGTAATAATCATGTAATCACAGTCAAATGACAAAGTCAAACGCATCTTATAAATGACTAAAAAATACTACATTTTGATAGCTCTTGGACACAAAGATGAAGCTTAAGATCACCATCAGTATTCATCCAAGAAACACAAAGTACTTAAATTACTTAAATTTATACTAATAATTCCTAAATTAGAATCCATAATATCTCTTAATAATTTCCAACAATTTTTTATGGCATGTACTCTTCTTTGAGTGCTTTTTTTCTTTTCTTAATTTTCAAATTATATGTCTTGGGTAATTTTATCAGTTTGGTTTTTGGGTTTAGTGTAACTGTCAAGTGGGGTTTTTTTTTTGGTATACATTTAAGAGGCCCAAAATGTACCTTTTTAATACCCATTAAGTGTTGGCTTTTCAAGTCTTTTTGATAAAAAATTTTGGTCCAATACATGTAGCTCAATAAGCAGTCGCACCAAGTTATACAAAACAAATATATCAGCAATATATGTAAACTATTTCTTCACAAATCTACGCCACAACAACTGTGATATAAACCTGTCCTCCTTCTGGGCCACTTAATCTCAGGATGACGACTGCAAACCACAAACACAAATTATAGCTTATTTGACAACATATAACTGACCAAATCCATATTCAATAATTTACACAAATGATACTAAGTAAATCATACAAAAGTATGGTCATATATTAAGGTCGTCGCCCAAAGGATTATTGCGCCATGGAGAAAGACAATTTTTTTTTTCAGGATGTAGAAACACACACAAAAGTCCACGTCAGCACCACAAGGTAGCATAATGATGCCAAACCTTGTTCTACCTGCAAAAGAAAAAAACGGATCAAATGGGTCAAACGGTTCATTGTATAAAACAACTTGTAAACATATCTATAAATACAAATTACCATCAAATTATTGTATGTTAATGATGGCCAAAATAAGATTTTAAGTATCTCTATAGTGTTTTTTTTTAATCTACATCATTTTTTGCTCCATTTACTTAACAACGTTATTCACATAAACAACATGACTAAAATTACCTCATTTACTTAACATCATTTTTCACTCCATTTACCTCATTTGTTCCGCAGTTTGCAGCTTCTTTTTTATTGTTGTAACTTCAACAACACCATTCACTATTAAGTAAATTCGGGTTACATGACCTTCCCGTCTACATTACACCACAACCTACTCATCTGTAACAATATCAAATGCAACTCTTTATATAAATAAACATGATATAAAGAAAAAGCTATTTTTAAAATAGATTAAAGATTAACACTTTACTCATTCGGATGTTAATGTTTCATAATGCATAGCGTAGATGATCTATGAGTCTCATTTTTTGGACTAATTACGCGATCTCTATACATAGTAAAGACATATAACGGCCTCCCTCAAATATCATTATTCAAATAATTAGATTAAAACTTTAACAGTATTACCTTATAAGAAAGTTGATCGAACATGTTAACAATAATAATGTGCATAGTTTTAAATTAAGGTTGAATGATACCAACATAAAAACATAAACGAACATTGGTGATTAAGTATACTTGAATATGAAGACTTGTGGTTAGTAACATATATCACAGTTGGTTTAGTTTGGAAAAAAATCGAAGGATCTACTGAAAACTAAAAAAGCTACTATCAAGAGCAAATTATATGTAACCTTAACAACTAAATAGACACATAAATTTTTTACTATAGAAGTCAAAAGTAATTCATTTGACAACAATTTAGTTGTTACTTGCATCACAAAATCTCAGATAAACCGTAAACGGTCTATTATCTTGTACAAATTTAAACAACCAAATTTCATCCAAACACAACTATACTAACACTGAAATGTGATAATCAAGTTAAAGGTTGTCAAAACAAAGGTTAGTGAACACATGTTTAGTTAAAGTATATTTTCTTATATAACCACTTATTGAGCTCCTTACTACAAACTGAGATCATTACAACAAACACTTGGTATGCATATAAATCAATAGTAGCAAGGAACTTTGTATTATTGCATCATTGAAAAAACTTAAACTGGAATAGGCAAGAAGTAATGAAGGATTGTTAGGGGGTTGATTGCTTATTAAAACTGTTTATTGTTGAATAAGCACTTTGGAATAAGCAAGCCCAAACTACTAACTCATAACAGCTTCAGAGGGTGCCTAAGATTGCTTGTTTAAGTGAGCACTTGAAAACACTATTTGTACACGCCCATATATAAGCAATTTAACATCAGATTTCAAACAATAAAAATGACAATGAATCCATACACACACAAACATGTAAAAGGCAAAAAAAAAAAAAAAAAAAAAAAAAAAAAAAAAAATCTTCATTGATCTAATTTCAGTTCTTTCAGACATTTTCACAAACACCTTATTGATCACTATGCCAAAACAAACATATACATATATAAAACATCATCTTTAGACCAATAAGGCGGCTAGCTTTAAGAATTTGATTATACGATAAAATTAATAGTAATATAAATATAAACGTGTAGCAACATAAATGAAATAAAATAAACATGCTATTATTAATAAAATAATAAAGTTTAACAAAACCTACGGTTGAAAATAACAAAATAACATATAGTTTATAATCTATGAAGAACTTCTCTATATACAACGTTGGTTGTAGAATTGGTGTAGTTGCCGTCTTTGTCACAACATAACACTTTTAGGCCTCTCTTGCTTTTTACTCTTGAGACTGAAAAACAGACCGTTCCAAATATAACCCAACCTTAGACAATGTTTGGCCCTGACTTTTGTTTATAGTCATGGCAAAACAAACGGAAATAGGGAATTGTCTCCTATTAAGTTGAAAAGGCATCTTTCTTGTCGGATGGGCTTATAAAAGAAGTCTATAAATATCAACATTTATTGATGCTTCGTGATAATACCATATGTGTATACATTCATAGCTCTTCAACATTTGTTCATGCTTCATGATAATACCATAATACCTGATAGTCAATATCAGGTATTCCCATTTTGAGTTGCATAGAAGAATGTATTGCATTACGTACATATACCCAACTTTAGTTTGAATAGTTAATTGCCTCAAAAAAATTAAGCAACAGTTTCATATCTTAACTTTTTGCAATGAATTTAAGACCATACATATCATGTACGTGTTATATCGATGGACAACATTTATATGTTGTCAAACTCATATAATGGAATACAACCTGTGTCTGGTCCTTCCTGGTTGCATTCATCCTCACCTTCACACCCGATTTCCTCTCAAATCCTGCACCATGACACTCTTGGCACCTTCCACAAACACACATTTAATCATTAACCAATAGATATACACCACATGACACATTAGTAGATTGTTAAAAACTTATGTGTCTTTTCGCGAAAAAATTATCAAAAAGGCAGTACCTAAGAGTGCAATAGTTGCTACACCAGCGATCAAGTAAGTTGCACCTTCTAAGGACACATCACAAACAGCTGTAACCATAGTTAGAGATTTTGGATTCCCTTTTAACTGACCTCAAGTGGATGTTGCTTGCAATGTGTGTTTGCCGGGCATGGTAGACAATTGATACAATATACCTACTGGAAGTACTCCCAGTAGATAAATATATCCTTAATATACACTTGAGTCCAGTTGCTTAACACATTCTAAGCTATTACTCTTATGCAACAGCATCCTAAGAATCAACCTGTTCGACATATATATGTACATCCGATTCTTATCGCGCAACAAAGCTGGAACCATCGAATAAAGGGCAACTAAACCAACCTTTGTATCAGCAAACCAAATTATCTTATTTAAGTGAAAGTGTCAAATCTCCAACCTGAAATTAGAGCATCTCAAATTTAGTAACACCTAACACGTAAAGCATCTTGGATATGAGCATTCTTGACTAAGATAAACAATACTAAATCTATATTACATGACATGTTTGCTTTCCTGTTGTTGCATCGACACCGAATAGGTACTATAAATATCAGACTGAAAAACAATTTTATTTCGATATGGTGCCTTTTTAATTTCGTAGTGTTGCATAATCATATTTCTATGCATAGCTTATGTAAAATTTGATCGCTGAGTTGTTTTCCCATGGTTGACTCTAGCTTTTGATTTTGAGCATATGGTGTGACATACTCAACTGATCCGTAAATTACGACTATGCTTCCACTTGGAAGAAGGTGTAGAAATCTGACATTAAACCAAGTTAAAAAGCAAAAAGTATTAGATTTTAAAAATGCAGCACAAATTTGCTACTCATTATTCACACTCAGAACTGATTATCTGCTCAAAAATATGCAATCCCAAACATCATTATAATCCACATAACTGATAACATCATCGTAAACCCAATCACTGTGATAAGTAGATTTTTAATGACATCAAAACCTTTTTTTAGTAAATGTAAGGTTAACATATGCAATCTTAAACACCTCCATAATAAATTTAAAAGAATTATCATTATTTCATCTTTAGTCTTTGGGATTGCGTGTTTTAAAGTGCTTATTTGCTGCTTATTATTTCAATTGGTTTTCTCCAAAAAATCAAAAGTGCACATTTCTTCCACTTATCCACAAGCAAATAAGCATGACAAAGTGATTTGATATAATATGACTAAACAGTAAAGGCCACATAAGTCACTAACACACCCAATATCAAGGCGATCATATATAGGTGTATAGCTATAGATAAAACAACCAACCTGTTACATCTACTGATATAGATCACCAAAATATGTAGGGTTGTTGGTCGGCCGTTGATGAACTCAAATAAGTACATTTTATTACCATCATTTATCCTATTTATTTGACTTGTTTTATTATATTATCTGTGAGAATTGATACGTTAATGTTTACTTTTGTAATTCTCAGGTAAAAACAAGTATTATGTGAAACTTGGCGATTTTGGACTAATTATGGAGCAAAACAAGCAAGAAGTTAAGAGTCTACTGAAATGTACAAGATCAAGATCATTCTGCTCCAGATACGCCGCATCTTACTTATTATATACGGCGCATCACTATCAAGATTTCACAAGCTACGATCCAAGACAGCAAGGATATACGCCGCATCTAAGAATAGAGTTACGCTGCATCTTCTGGCGGTGTACGAATATTCCTGAATATATTAATCTTGGACCCCACGCGAAGTTAAGTCAATGCGCCGCATCTACTTATCCTATGCGCCGCATCTAGCCCTCAGACAGAAACTATAAATACCCCAAAGTCAGACGAATTTCGGTGTGGGACAATTTAGCTAAACAGAAAGACCAAAGAAACCCTAGGACGAATTCAGACGAAGTAGCAGCACAAGACAAACCTTGAACGAAGATACAAGAGCTGTAAGAAGGTCCTGCATGTATTCAATTCATTAAGTAGTTTTGTTTTATTGTATTAGTACACTTTAATTCATCATGATTGATGGGCTTGTGTCATTGATTTAATCATGCACTTCAACTCCCCTTAAAATTGCTTTCCCATTAATTAAAGTTTATATGTTGATGTCTTTGGTGACTTTTATTAGTGCATTGATAACCTCTGTGTCTAGCTGAGCATTGCTTGGGTCGCCATGCCCCTTCCTCGCCTATTTATTATATCGCCTATGCATTCTATCGTCTGTAGAAAAGTAGGAAGAAAGATAAATAGGATAGTCATAAGTAATCATTAAGGGTTTACTCGCCGATAAGATTAGAGCCAGCGAGAAAGGAATTAATCTCGGTGCGTTGCATCGAACTATACACTTCATATAAAACTAGCAATAAAACAAGTGACAAGCTACTTAACTATCAGGACAGGTCTTCTTATTGTCTCTAGTATCTATCTGTGTACGTGTGTGCTAATCGCTGATTCGTGCCTATTAGTTTAGTTTATATTTAATCATAACCAAACCGTGCCAGTCTCTCAGGCTGAAACCCCCTTGCGTTAGATTAGGTTGTATAGCTAACTTAAGATATTAAAATACTGATTAGAATAACTAGATAATACGTTCCACTCTTAGTGATCGACACTCTACTTACCATTATATTCATACTGACCGGGTACACTGCTCGTTAAAGTGTGTGTGTTATTGATAAGTCGGCTAAATATAAATTTAAAACTTGAATACTGCTAAAACCACAACGACATACCGTGGGTATAAATTAGAGCATACGCACACGCGCATCAAGTTTTTTGGCGCCGTTGCCGGGGAGTGAATTGTTATTATCTGTTAATTTGATTAGTATTTTAATTAGGTTTTTCTTTTTAATTTTTATTCTAACCGCTAACTCTGTTGTATATTAGTTAAATTGCATTCATTGTATTATTTGCATATTTTCTGTTTTTGTGTGTTTTTATTTTTCTTTAATTTTTGTTTATTTTCGTTTGTTTTTATTTTTATTTTTCTGTGTTCTGCTATCGTTGTACTGAGCTAATTTAAACGATACGGCGCATCTATTTTCATTGATACGGCGTATTGCGTTTAATTTTTATAAAATACAACGCGTTTAATAAATTCGATACGACGCATCTTTCCCCAAGATACGGCGTATCTGTTTTTAATAAAAAAAAATTTTCTAAGCGATTGATGAACTCAAATAAGTACATTTTATTACTATCATTTATCCTATTTATTTGACTTGTTTTACCATATTATGTATGAGGATTGATACTTAATCGTTTACTTTTGTAATTCTCAGGTAAAAACAAGCATTTGGTGAAACTTGGCGATTTTGGACTAATAATGGAGCAAAACGTACATAAAGTGGAAGTCTACTGACATGGACAAGATCAAGTCAATTCTGCTCCAGATGCGCCGCATCTCACTATCAACATGCGCCGCATCTCTATCAAGATATCACCAGATACGATCCAAGATACAAGAGGACATGCGCCGCATCTAATAAAGAGTTACGCCGCATCTTCTGGCGGTGTACGAATATTCCTGAATATTATAATCTTGGACCCCACGCGAAGTTACGTAGATACGCCGCATCTACTTAAGTAGATGCGCCGCATCTTCCCTCAGACACAAACTATAAATACCCCGTAGACCAGACACATTGAAGAGTTCCACAGAGTCCGAAAACCAAAAGACCGAACAGAAGAGAAGGACGAATTCAGTCAAGAGGCAGCACAAGACACACCCAAATCGAAGATACAAGAGCTGTAAGAAGGTGCTGCATGTATTTAATTCATTAAGTAGTTTTGTTTTATTGTTTTAGCAAACTTTAATTCATCAGGATTGGTGGCTTGTGTAATGTGACAACGGAAAGATTGCACTCCCTTTAATACTTGCTTTCCCATCAATTAAAGTTTATATGTTGATGTCTTTGGTTACTACTTATTAGTGCATTGACCACCTCTGTGTTTATTAGTGGCTTGCGGGCACCCGACTGCGGGACAAGGTGTGGCTCCCACGGTTGTTTCTAAATTGATCACTTAGGAATAACTTTTAGACATAAGTCGTCATTAAGGGTTTACTCGCCGATGAGAATAGGACCAACGAGAAAGAGTTAATTACATACACTTCATATAAAGCTATCAATAAAACAAGTGACAATCTACTTAATCATAAGGACAGCCCTCTTATTGTCTCAAGTATCTATCTGTGTACGTGTGTGCTACTTGCTGATTCGTGCCTTTATGTTTATTTTATTATTTAATTGCAAACAAAACTGTGCCAGTCTCTCAGGCTGAAACCCCCTTGCGTTAGGATATTAAAATACTGATTAGATTAACGAGATTATACGTTCCACTCTTAGTGATCGACACTCTACTTACCATTATCTTCATACTGACCGGGTACACTGCTCGTTAAGTGTGTGTGTTATTGATAAGTCGGCTAAATATAAATTTAAAACTTGAGTAGGCATTAAAACTGCTAAACCGCAACGACACATCACGCGCATCAAGTTTTTGGCGCCGTTGCCGGGGAGTGAATTGTTATTTTCTGTTAATTTGATTAGTATTTTAATTAGGTTTTTCTTTTTATTAGATTAATTGCATCATTGTACTATTTTGCATATTTGTTGTATTGTGTGTTATTTGTTTGCTTTTGTTTTTATTTTTGTGTGTTTTATTTTGTTTGTGTGTTTTAATTTTTGTTTTTATTTTTCGTATTTTTCTGTTCTGCTATCGTTGTATTGTGCTAAATCAAACGATACGGCGCATCTGATCTCTCAGATACGGCGTATTGCGTTTAATTTTTTTTATATACAACGCGTTTAATTAATTCGATACGACGCATCTTTTCCCCAAGATACGGCGTATCTGTTTTTAACAAGAAAATTTTTCTAAGCGATAAAGTAATACGACGCATCTGCTTTTGTAGATACGGCGTATCTGTTTTGATAAAATTTTTTCTAAACGTTAACGCCATACGACGCATCTGCTTTCGCAGACACGGCGTATCTATTATTTTAATTAAAAACAGTTTGCGAATTATTAAACAAATACGGCGTATCGATTTCCATCGATACGGCGCATCTTACTGAATCAAAAATCTTTTATTTTTAAACGTAACGAAAATACGGCGCATTAACTTTTGTTGATACGACGCATTTAATTTTAATTAGATAAATTGATTTTTGATTGATTAATTCGATACGGCGCATTCATAAATTCTAAGCGGCGTATCTATTTTCTGAATAAAGTCTGATTAAATTTTTAACGATTATAAGATACGGCGTATCCAACTCTTTGGATACGGCGCATCGTCTGCAGATATCAGCTATTTTTATTCTTATATCCGTTTCTATATTCATTAATTTCTCTCCTTGCGAACAAATCCTACTGATGATTTTACCTTGGATGACAGATTTTGCTATGGAAGACATGCCAGTTAACGGATATCTTGCTAAGGAATGCTTGTTTTCAGATTCATTCAATGTACTCATGATCGATGCAGACTTATTCTCTTGGGAGACTCCTCTTGAAGCTGCTTTTAAGGAATTTATGCGTTTATGCAACATTGACAAAGAGGTATTCTCTTATGATGTATTTGTTAGGTACACTGGAGAAGAATTGTCGCTCTTATGGCCTAAGATTGAAGCAGAAGGATTGAACTGGACTACTATCGAAGAGGATGATGGGAAATTCTCTCTTGCATACATGGACTCAAGCAACAACAACTGTGGTGGAGACAATACCCAAAACTCTTACATGCCTTATTTCGAGTGGTACAAGGGATTAGATGAGAACTATCAGGATAATGACATGAATTATGCTTTGGCGGAACTACTATTTCATGGCAGGATAGTAAGATTGATAGACCTCTCCCTCAATGATTGGTTAGAACTCAAATATGGTAGTCCGGAATTTGCCCCTGCAAACGAAGTCAAGGAGATTATGACTTCATGGTTGACTCGGAGTTTTAAGAAGCAATTTAACGAGTTCATGGAGATAAAAAAGAATATGATTGGAAAGGACTGCTTTGACGTTAACCATGACCCTAACGATGTTGATTTTTCAGAATGGTTAGCTAGTAAGTTTAATAACCATAAGAGCATGGATCGAGCTACTAAGGATGCATTATGGGTATATTGGATGAGAGGAGAAGACGAAGAAGTAGAAAGCGATTATGGGTTGTCACATCATGATTCAACAATCAATGAGGGCATTGAAGAACTTTTCAGAATTGACATTGATTTGTTAGAGTATGAGACACCCTTGTGCAAGCAATTCAAGGAATTTAACTACCTTCTTCGAGTCGATGATGATGTGCTTACTGGGGATCTACCAGGATTTAAGACTTATGATGATTTCAAAAACACCTGGTACTATGAATGGAATGACCAAGTACCATGGGTTTGGGATAAACCATGGGAATTTGAGCACATTAATCATACCTGTACACCCTTCGTTTTCAAAGACGGGAGTAGTGTTTGGCCAACCTGTGATTATAAAAGTGACGGAACCTGTAATGGGGGAAGTATAATTGGGATGAAAAGAGTTGGAAAGGATGTAACCTTTGAAGATTA
Organism: Artemisia tridentata subsp. tridentata; assembly: GCA_021014915.2. Lineage (NCBI taxonomy): Eukaryota > Viridiplantae > Streptophyta > Magnoliopsida > Asterales > Asteraceae > Artemisia > Artemisia tridentata. Next base: position 134,657,956 of record CP139501.1, read on the forward strand.
TGAGTGGTACGATAATGTTGAAGACTGCCCACGAAAATCGGAGGCTTTACAAGAAAAGGGCAGGATTGAACGCTTGAAAGGACTTAAGGGGACATCGGATACTACTTTCTGGGAATGGGTGCATAAACAGTTTGATGATTTCACAAAGCTTAGTCGACGGTTACAATATGATTTGGAAAGAGAATGGGAGGCGATTCAAGATGATAATAATAATGAGTCGTTGATTGAGGAACTAGATGACTATTTGATTAAGGATCCTTATTTTAAGTTTGTTGACAAGGACGAAGAAGAGTTCACCAAAAGAAAGTGTCAACTACTTGGGATTCCATACAATGAGCCACCCATGATTATTTCTGAAAAATTTAAAATCATCAAATATTCTTTGGGTCCTGATGAAGAATATACTGCTGTGATGACCAAAAGTTATATTAGATTAAGTCGAACGGAGGAAAACGTCGCAGAGATATACGGGAAAATCTTTCGGATGAAGGAAGAAGGATGGACCGTGACAAGGACCAAGTAAAGAGCTGAACGTGAGTCTAACTTGAAGACTCTGGAATAAAGACAAGTGCTGACCGGGAGACAACCCGGATTTATCTTTTATTATTCTGTTTTCTGTGTCGAGTCAGTCCAGGCCGCACGAAGATACGGCGCATCTCAGTCCTGAGATGCGACGCATCCTCTGCAATGGTCATATCTTATTTTATTTTTCTGCATTTTTATTTTCGACTTTAAAACTATTTATCAGTTTATTTTAATGCGGCGCATCCCTGGTTAAGGATGCGGCGCATCTTTATTCTGATCCGTATTTATTCCAGGCTCGATACGGCGCATCTTCTTCAATAAGATACGGCGCATCGACTGACCTGATGATTTCCAGTTTTGATTTTTAAGTTTTATTTTTTTTTCCTAACTACTAATGTATTATGCAAGTTGAACCTTTCTTATCTTAGGTGTGTTTTAAAGTGTTGGTGGTATTATAGTTTTCTGAATTTCCTGTGGATACATCAAGCATGAAGCTTTAACGTTCTAATCCACAAGAAAGATGATTTTTGCTCATATACTAATGGAGGATCATACCGAGCAAATCTCAGGGGAGTTTTTCCGTTCTAATTCTTTTTATTTTCCAGTGTTTTTAACCTTTTATACAAACAACGAGGACGTTGTTTAACTTAAGTGGGGGGATAGGAGAATTAGAACACTTAACAATTACTTGTCCTAAACTTTTTCAAAAATTATGCTTAAAATGTGCTTAATATATCAAACTTAAAAATTTTTAGCATGTTTTTGTTTAAGATCTAAGTTGCATAACTGCACACATGACGGTATTTTCAAAAAATTGTGATTTTCCAAAATTCACAAATCTATGAGTGTGCCGGTGACTTGTAAACTTTAGAACTTGGCTTGTATACTATTCGAGACCACCATAATGAGTATTATTTATTTAATTGGAATGACTTGTCTAACTTGGTAAAATTCTAGGATTACACCCAAATAGCCTTTATATGTTATGTGTTATTAACTAACTACACTGGTTAGTTAACCCCCGTATAAACCTTTTGTTACTCTCATTTTAAGAGTAAGATACCCCTAGAAAAACCCTCAGAGCCATTCCTTTCGTTTCTTACACCTATGTTTAAAATGTTTCGTTACACCTTACACCTTAGCCTACCCTGTAGATTAAGATCCGTGGTTGGTTAATTGCTATAGGCAGAGTGTGTTTCCTTACATTACCTGTGTTCGCGTGCGTAATTCATTATCTATGGTTAGGTCGGGAAATTGCACAATGCAATTGGAGTGAAAGTAAATATTGTATATTTTGGAGTTTATTTTTCGTGTGTTTACTACTTTCACTATTACCATTATTTCTGAAGTTATGAAAAGTATGAAAAAAAATTATCCGGAAAGAAAGTTGTAGTGATGTGGTGAAATTTTACACATCTATGTTTATGTTTAAAGTTTTTTACTAAAAAAAAAAAAAAAAAAAAAAAAAAAAAAAAAAAAAAAAAAAAAAAAAAAAAAATCGAAAAAATAAAGAAAAGAAAAAGAAAAAGGGAGTGTTGGATGTTTATTTTAAGCCAACGATGTAGAGTTATGTAAGTGGTCGATATCACCACTATTTGTTGTATTATATCTATGGATTGAATGGGAATTGGCAGTTATGGGAATGCCAATTAAGGTTTATTCTTTGATTAAGATTTTGTTGAGTATAATTCGTGTCTACCTAAAGCGTGTGTTTCAAGTGTTAAAGCGTGAGTTATTCAATGATATGAGTCTTATTCATGGGATGGTTGGGATAGTGATTAACCACACTTAGGATTTTAATTTATTTGTTTTGTTTATTTTTATTTTTACACCAATTTATATCCCAAATGTTATCCATACCCTGTATTGTTCTTTATCCAACCGAACCTTTGATTTATTGAGATTAGGGATTTGAGCAATCTTAAGTATCGTAGTCGTGGATTCGGCTATGTATTTATGATTTTGTCGCCCTTTTTGATATATTATTATTGGTGAAGTTTGGACCTATCTTTAGCCTATTCGAGTTAAGGATTTGAGCAATTGCAAGTATCGTGTTCGTGGATTCGATCATGTATTTGTGATTTTGTCGCCTTTTCTGGAATTTGAGATCGATAGTGTAAATAAGAATAATTAACCCTTAAGCCTAAAAACCCTTTTTACCGCTTTAGACTTGTTATTCCTTAGCTTTAGTGGTGGAGATGTGTATACTTGCCAAGCTTATGATAGAATATTCGTCGCGACTGGACAGTTAAACGATTAGATTTGCTTTTATCGACTTATTTTATTTTACTTCTAATTCGTTAAGTGTTTAGTTGTGTGATTACGAAATAAACGAATACATGCTTAAATATAAAAATAAATCCTAACTTCTTTTAGGATACATTTTCATGAGATTTAATCTAAGGTTTACTTGGGGACAAGTAAAGTTCAAGTGGGGGGATATTTGATGAACTCAAATAAGTACATTTTATTACTATCATTTATCCTATTTATTTGACTTGTTTTACCATATTATGTATGAGGATTGATACTTAATCGTTTACTTTTGTAATTCTCAGGTAAAAACAAGCATTTGGTGAAACTTGGCGATTTTGGACTAATAATGGAGCAAAACGTACATAAAGTGGAAGTCTACTGACATGGACAAGATCAAGTCAATTCTGCTCCAGATGCGCCGCATCTCACTATCAACATGCGCCGCATCTCTATCAAGATATCACCAGATACGATCCAAGATACAAGAGGACATGCGCCGCATCTAATAAAGAGTTACGCCGCATCTTCTGGCGGTGTACGAATATTCCTGAATATTATAATCTTGGACCCCACGCGAAGTTACGTAGATACGCCGCATCTACTTAAGTAGATGCGCCGCATCTTCCCTCAGACACAAACTATAAATACCCCGTAGACCAGACACATTGAAGAGTTCCACAGAGTTCGAAAACCAAAAGACCGAACAGAAGAGAAGGACGAATTCAGTCAAGAGGCAGCACAAGACACACCCAAATCGAAGATACAAGAGCTGTAAGAAGGTGCTGCATGTATTTAATTCATTAAGTAGTTTTGTTTTATTGTTTTAGCAAACTTTAATTCATCAGGATTGGTGGCTTGTGTAATGTGACAACGGAAAGATTGCACTCCCTTTAATACTTGCTTTCCCATCAATTAAAGTTTATATGTTGATGTCTTTGGTTACTACTTATTAGTGCATTGACCACCTCTGTGTTTATTAGTGGCTTGCGGGCACCCGACTGCGGGACAAGGTGTGGCTCCCACGGTTGTTTCTAAATTGATCACTTAGGAATAACTTTTAGACATAAGTCGTCATTAAGGGTTTACTCGCCGATGAGAATAGGACCAACGAGAAAGAGTTAATTACATACACTTCATATAAAGCTATCAATAAAACAAGTGACAATCTACTTAATCATAAGGACAGCCCTCTTATTGTCTCAAGTATCTATCTGTGTACGTGTGTGCTACTTGCTGATTCGTGCCTTTATGTTTATTTTATTATTTAATTGCAAACAAAACTGTGCCAGTCTCTCAGGCTGAAACCCCCTTGCGTTAGGATATTAAAATACTGATTAGAATAACGAGATAATACGTTCCACTCTTAGTGATCGACACTCTACTTACCATTATATTCATACTGACCGGGTACACTGCTCGTTAAGTGTGTGTGTTATTGATAAGTCGGCTAAATATAAATTTAAAACTTGAGTAGGCATTAATACTGCTAAACCGCAACGACACATCACGCGCATCAGCGATAACGCCATACGACGCATCTGCTTTAACCGATACGGCGTATCTATTATTTTAATTAAAAACAGTTTTCGAATTATTAAACAGATACGACGCATCGATTTTTATCGATACGGCGCATCTTCTGAATAAAAAATCTGGTATTTTGAAACATAATGAAAATACGGCGCATTAACTTGTGTTACTACGACGCATTTAATTTTAAATAAATATCGATTTTTCATAATTAAAACTGATACGGTGCATTCTAATTCTAAGCGGCGTATCTATTTTCTGAATAAAGTCTGATTAAAATTTAACGAAATAAGATACGGCGTATCCAACTTTCTGGATACGGCGCATCGTCTACTAATATCAGCAACTTTTATTTTACTTTGATTGTTTCACTCTTCTTTTGCACGAGTAAGTTTTATTTCAGGAAGATGGACGATCCGGATATTACAATGGAAGAATACTTGTTACTGGAAAAGGTTAAGTCAAAGAAAAAAAGGAATAGGTTGCCGTTTCAACACACTTGGTGTATGTCAAATGATGATGAGGAGGAGTCATATACCGTGAAACCAATTCCGGCAATTGTTCTTGATAGTACTTTTTCTCCGGAGATTGCACAAGATGATGTGTATACGGAACCCTACGTTGAAGAATATTCTGCAATCGTATTACCACCATTAGACAATCCATCGGATGAAGATGAAAAGTATTCTAATTTTGATTTTGAACCATTTAACGCCATAGTTTATGATGACATACCTCAACCAGATTTTGACCCAAAGAGGGATTTTGAAGAAATCTGGGATTACTTATTTAAGGATGAAGTTCGGGACGATGCTGAAATTGCAAGACCACTAGTTGAAGATGGAGATTCACAAGATGAATTGGAGTCACTTACAACACAAAGTGGTACAAATTTAATTAATATTATTAATCCCGTTACTAATAATCTTGCTAGTTTTCCTAAACAGGTTGCAATACAAAAGAATGATGAGGTCGAATTTATTACACTACCTATTGAAGCACATGAAGCACCTGTGATCAACCCATTTTTGGTGGAGCTCGAGGAAGAATTTGGTGATGAGCTCTTAAACATTGCTATAATTGATGAAGATGATGATTTCGACCCTATGAAGTATATAGAGGAACTCGAACTTTTACTTGCCAAAGACCCTTTCTCATCTTCTGCGGAAGTCAAGGGACGCCTTACTACCAAAGAGACTAACCAAGAAGAAAGGAGACTCATTTTTCCTCAACACACTACTCTTTCAGATGAAGTGGTCAAGTCATCCAATTTATCAACCAAACCGGGTATGAATAGGAAAGATGTACATATATTGCCAATGTACGATCTTTATGTATTTCTTCCATCTTTAATAGCAAATTTACACACTTTTCGTGTTTATTGCTACTATCACCCGCACTTGATCCCAAGTGAGGGGAACAACACCCTATTACACAGTAAATAAGGGTGGAGTCAGGCTCGTGACTCGAACAAAAACAAGCGCTTCGTGGGAGGAAACCCATGCTTATCTTTTATTTTATTTTCTGATTTTGTGTCGAGTCAGTCAGGCCCGCAGAAGATACGGCGCATCTCAATCCTGAGATACGACGCATCTCCTGCAATGGTCATATCTTACTTAATTTTCTGCATTTTTATTTTTAACTTTAAAAACTTTCTGTCAGTATTTTAATGCGGCGCATCCCTGGTTAAGGATGCGACGCATCTTCTATTCTGATTCGTACTTATTCCAGGCTCGATACGGCGTATCTTCTTCCATAAGATACGGCGTATCGACTGACCTGATGATTTTCAGTTTAATTTTTTAAGTTTTATTTTCGCTAACTACTAATGTATTATGCAAGTTTGAACCTTCTTAACTTAGGTGTGTTTAAGTCTTGATGGTATTATAGATTCCTGCATTTCCTGTGGATACATCAAATATGAAGCTTAAACGTTCTCATCCACAAGAAAGATGATTTTTGCTCTTATACAAATAATGGAGGATCATACCGAGCAAATCTCAGGGGAGTTTTTCTGTTCTAATTCTTTTATTTTCCAGTTTTTAATCTTTTATACAAACAACGAGGACGTTGTTTAACTTAAGTGGGGGGATTGGAGAATTAGAACACTTACTTGTCCTAAACTTTTTTAAAATATGCTTAAAATGTGCTTAATATATCAAAATTAAAAATTTTAGCATGATTTTGTTTAAAGTCTAAATTACATAGCTGCACACATAACATTATTTTCAAAAATTGTGAACTTTTCAAAATTCACAAATCTATTAGTGTGCCGGTGACTTGTAAACTTTAGAACTTGGCATGTATACTATTCGAGACCACCATAATAAGTATTATTTTTATAATTGGAATGACTTGTCTAAATTGGTAAATTTCTAGGATTACACCCAAATAGCCTTTATATGTTATGTGATATTAACTAACTACACTGGTTAGTTAACCCCCATATAAACCCTTTTGTTACTCTCACTTTTAGAGTAAGATACCCCTAGAAAAACACTCAGAGCCATTCCTTTCGTTTCTTACACCTTTGTTATAATGTTTCGTTACACCCTTACACCTTAGCCTACCCTGTAGATTAAAATCCGTGGTTGGTTAATTGCTTTAGGCAAAGTGTGTTTCCTTACATTACCTGTGTTCGCGTGCATAATTCATTATCTATGGTTAGGTCGGGAAATTATACAATGCAATTGGAGTGAAAGTAAATATTGTATATCTTTGAGTTTATTTTTCCTGTGTTTACTACTTTCACTATTACAGTTATTTCTGAAGGTATGAAAAGTGTGGAAAAATTATCCAGAGTTATCGTTATAGTGATGTGGTGAAATTTTACACATCTATGTTTATAATTAAAGTTTATAAAAAAAAAAAAAAAAAAAAAAAAAAAAAAAAAAAAAAAAAAATCGAAAAAATAGAAAAGAAAAAGAAAGAAAAAGAAAAAGTTGGATGTTTGTTTAACCAACTTATGTAAAGTTTTGTATTAAGTGGTCGATATCACCACTAGTTGTTGTATATTATATTTATGGATTGAATGGGAGTTGGACGTTATGTGAACGCCAACAAAGGTTATTCTTTGATTGAGATCTTGTTGAGTATAATTCGTATCTACCTAAAGCGTGTGTTTCAAGTGTTAAAGCGTGAGTTATTCTATGATATGAGTCTTATTCATGGGATGGTTGGGAAAGTGATATACCACACTTAGGATTTTAATTTATCTGTTTTGTTTATTTTTTCATTTTACACCAATTTATATCCCAAATATTATCCATACCCTATATTATTCTTTATCCAAACCTTTGATTTATTGAGATTAGGGATTTGAGCAATCTTAAGTATCGTAGTCGTGGATTCGGCTATGTATTTATGATTTTGTCGCCCTTTTTGATATAATATTATTGGTGAAGATTACTTGGTCCTATCTTTAGCCTATTCGAGTTAAGGATTTGAGCAATTGCAAGTATCGTGTTCGTGGATTCGATCATGTATTTGTGATTTTGTCGCCTTTTCTGGAATTTGAGATCGATAGAGATTAAGAAGAATGATTAACCCTTAACCAACAAACCCTCTTACCGTTTTAGACTTGTTATTCCTTAGCTTTAGTGGAGGAGATGCGTATACTTGTCAAGCTTATGATAGAATATTTGTTACGACTGGACAGTTAAACGATTAGATTTGCTTTTATCAATATATTTTGTTTTACTTCTAATTCGTTAAGTGTTTGGTTGTGTGATTATGACAAAATGAATACATACTTAAATATAAAAATAAATCCTAACATCTTTTAGGATACATTTTCATAAGATTAATTCTAAGGTTTACTTGGGGACAAGTAAAGTTCAAGTTGGGGGATATTTGATGAACTCAAATAAGTACATTTTATTACCATCATTTATCCTATTTATTTGACTTGTTTTATTATATTATCTGTGAGAATTGATACGTTAATGTTTACTTTTGTAATTCTCAGGTAAAAACAAGTATTATGTGAAACTTGGCGATTTTGGACTAATTATGGAGCAAAACAAGCAAGAAGTTAAGAGTCTACTGAAATGTACAAGATCAAGATCATTCTGCTCCAGATACGCCGCATCTTACTTATTATATACGGCGCATCACTATCAAGATTTCACAAGCTACGATCCAAGACAGCAAGGATATGCGCCGCATCTAAGAATGGAGTTACGCCGCATCTTCTGGCGGTGTACGAATATTCCTGAATATATTAATCTTGGACCCCACGCGAAGTTAAGTCAATGCGCCACATCTACTTATCCTATGCGCCGCATCTAGCCCTCAGACAGAAACTATAAATACCCCAAAGTCAGACGAATTTCGGTGTGGGACAATTTAGCTAAACAGAAAGACCAAAGAAACCCTAGGACGAATTCAGACGAAGTAGCAGCACAAGACACACCTTGAATGAAGATACAAGAGCTGTAAGAAGGTCCTGCATGTATTCAATTCAATAAGTAGTTTTGTTTTATTGTATTAGTACACTTTAATTCATCAGGATTGATGGGCTTGTGTCATTGATTTAATCATGCACTTCAACTCCCCTTAAAATTGCTTTCCCATTAATTAAAGTTTATATGTTGATGTCTTTGGTGACTTTTATTAGTGCATTGATAACCTCTGTGTCTAGCTGAGCATTGCTTGGGTCGCCATGCCCCTTCCTCGCCTATTTATTATATCGCCTATGCATTCTATCGTCTGTAGAAAAGTAGGAAGAAAGATAAATAGGATAGTCATAAGTAATCATTAAGGGTTTACTCGCCGATAAGATTAGAGCCAACGAGAAAGGAATTAATCTCGGTGCGTTGCATCGAACTATACACTTCATATAAAACTAGCAATAAAACAAGTGACAAGCTACTTAACTATCAGGACAGGTCTTCTTATTGTCTCTAGTATCTATCTGTGTACGTGTGTGCTAATCGCTGATTCGTGCCTATTAGTTTAGTTTATATTTAATCATAACCAAACCGTGCCAGTCTCTCAGGCTAAAACCCCCTTGTGTTAGATTAGGTTGTATAGCTAACTTAAGATATTAAAATACTGATTAGAATAACTAGATAATACGTTCCACTCTTAGTGATCGACACTCTACTTACCATTATATTCATACTGACCGGGTACACTGCTCGTTAAAGTGTGTGTGTTATTGATAAGTCGGCTAAATATAAATTTAAAACTTGAATACTGCTAAAACCACAACGACATACCGTGGGTATAAATTAGAGCATACGCACACGCGCATCAGCCGCCCATCTTTGTTGTGCCTCTTTCAGAAAATTTGCCAGACTATGTATTCTCATTATATGTATTCTATAGATGGCATAATCAGATAATCTACCCCAAAACGCAATCATAAAGACCTTAAATACAATCACATGGTCTAATTACAATTTTTTCAACTAAACGACCCAAGAACAAAAGTTTGCATCAATGTGCTTTTAGCCGTTATCTAGAACAACCAAAGTGGAAATAAATAAAAATGACAGGAAAAAATTACAGGAACCAAATTCACATTTAATATGATTGACTCACCACTTGTGGAAGCAGGTTCAAGGTAAACAGGCTGATGTTGGCGAACTGCAGGCTGAATATATGCTGAATATGATTGACTTTGCTTAGCAACAGGTTGAATGTATCCAGCATGTGGTTCCTATAAACGTTCAACGTTATTAACAATGAAAATAAATATGTAAAATAATACACTGAAGATCAATAACTGTACCATCTCCTGGCGGCGTCTTGTAGACACTGAATCAGAACCTAAATGATAAGTAGCAGGGGTAGACGCATATCATTGAGAGGATTAGAGGGCTTGTAGACAAACCAAACTGCATTAGATTACGGAACAGTTCATCTTGCACCAAACTTAATAATCTCGGGTGTCCGTGCCACCCAATTCAATTGCTGAATTGATCAAATCCAAGGCAAATAGGGGCACATCTTCATCAAAAGCTATGGTGTTTGCTTTTGGACCAATTGCCATGTGTTCAACAACATTTACCAATGAACATAAGAAATGGAATATTTCCACCATGCAAGGCACCCCATATGGCTCTGTCATCAAATTTAAATCATATGCAACGGTGTCCTTTCCATTACCAGGGACCACTATATTTTCATCCATTGCAAAAACCATGCCACCAGGAGCATTTGCTACAAAATTTGCAGATGATGATTGCGAGTCAAGTTCAGAACCACCATTACCATTTTCCAATTGCTTGACCCCAAAAGGATAGTCTCCAGGAAACCCACTGATCTGCATAGTCATAATCAGTTCGAAGATGGTAAGAAAAGTTAATTGATTTAGATTGTAGGCTTCATCTAGAACTATACATACAAAAGAAACAATGATTTCTCCTTTTTCTTCTTTTACCCCTTCCTTATTTACTTCTTAGTTTTGTTAATAGCAACTTTCAAATACTCTGGTCTAAGTTTACAGCTAAACACAAAATTACACTACAGTCTACAGTACTTTTGTAAGAACATTATCTATATTTTAACCATAGACTATGTTTGAGGTTCTGACTCAGGCCACATCTGATACTTACCTATAACAGTTTTTGTTCTTCATACTCTTCTTCCATCATGTGATTTGAATATTATTAATAATGTATATTTCTTCCGGAAGCTATACACACTTAAAACTTTCTTATATGGATCAGCATACACCAAGCTTAAAATGATCTTTCATAAACAGGTTGTCTATAAGGTGATCATTGAGGTCATCACACAAAACAAATAAGGTTAATGAAACTTCATAGTTGTGACTCGTGGCTGTCACATAACTACACAACCAACCATTAAAAACTATCACGGTGATGTTAACTTCAAATTGGGTTAGATTATTTTGTTCATTCAAATTGGGTTACATAACTAATGTATCGACACGTTTACTTTGTTCATTCAAAAATTGACCATTGTTGCCCGAAGTTAGAGATTCGTTTTGCAATTTAAGTTCAAGTGAGGTGCAATGTGCCTCTAGTTTTGAGAAATCTTTTTGAAACTGGGCAATGGTCTTTTTGAGATAAGTATTTTCAAACTCGAGAGTTTGGTTTGATGGTACATTTGTTATGTTTTCATTTAATGGATCAGACAAAGGTTGTTTGACAAGAAGTTGTTCAACATTCTGATCAACCCCTCCTTTATTTCTGAATTTAGGTTGGTCAGTAAGTTGGCGATCATGAGCGGATATATTATTATTGACAATTGATTGTACCTCGGCCATTGGCTCTTTGTCAAATATGGGCTCCGTGTCATAAGTGGGTCTGATATCTACCCAATCAACATCTGTATCATTCCCTGATCTGCTGTTGTCATCCTCATCCATTGGCTCTTTTTCAAATATGGGCTCTGTGTCATAGGTGAGTCTGACATCTGCACAATCAACATCTGTATCATTTCTTGATCTGCTGCAGTCATCCTGCTTTTCTAATGTTGTCCCACTGCTTTCTGTAACAACCAAATTAGCTTCCAATGCTTTAACCGCATTGCTCACATTACCGACATTTGGAGTATTCTCAACATTCCCAACAATCCTTTGAGCATTCCTTCCTTGTATAACAACTCTTTCACCTTGCGCGACTGCTTGATTTCGGGGGATAGATGAAGTCCGACTCTTTGAATTCTTAATTTGTGAGTACTTCTTAGTCAGTAACATCATTCCTTTGTTCATTTTAACAAACGGATCTTTAGGATCATCAGTAGCTTGTGTGAAGTACATTTGTTCTTGAGATCCTTGAAAAGCAAAGTTTGGTGATGAAGGCTTTGATCTGTTGTTGGTAGGTATGGAGATTTGTGACATCTGTTCATTCATTTGCGATATTGATTTATACATTTCTCCCCCTGATTGTTGCGATGTAATCGGAAGAATCAAACTAAAATGTGTAAAGTTGATATGTCAAACACGAGGTCGATATAGTGATTTCTTATTTCCCTCCAAAAAATGAATTTGAAAAAAAATTTCTCTGCCAGAATTTGAAATTCACCATAAAATGCAATTCTAAGGTTACTAGAAAATTTTGAGATTTAAAAATTTTGAAGCCAAATTTCACCGTAAAAATTCGAATTTTGGGCCAAAATATTTTCACTGTTATACGAAAATTTGAATTTCGCGTAAAAATTGAACGTTTAATCTCCCCTAAAAATTAAATTTTACTAAAATTTTCCCGCCAAAAATTAACTTGTGTATTTGTGATGGATCTTTTGAATATTATTATGAAGTGTGTTGAAGTAGATGAAGTTTGGTTTTGGTTAAGTTGGAATTTAGATAAGTACTGTTCACGTTCAATTTTGATGAGCACTGTTCACTGACGAATTGCGATGACTTATGATCAATTGCGATGGGACCTGGAAATTTCGATGAGTTATCTGAATTGCGATAGAACTTGGCAATTTCGATGAGTTATCTGAATTGCGATAGAACATGGCAATTTCGATGAGTTATCTAAATTGCGATAGAACTTGGCAATTTTGATAAGTTATCTGAATTGCGATGAAATTTGGCAATTTCGATAAGTTATCTGAATTGCGATAGAACTTGACAATTTTGATAAGTTATCTGAATTGCGATGGAATTTGGCAATTTTGATAAGTTATCTGAATTGCGATGGATCTTTGCAATTCCGATGTTATCTCACTAACTTATACAAGATAGGAGATTTCCACAAAGTCGAAGTATTATCACAAGCTTGTACAAGCAAGGAATCTACTAAGTAAACCGTGAATTGTGAAGAAAACCTAGGATGAATTGCGATGAACCCTGAAATTCCAATTCCGATGAACCCTTATGGTGAATTCCGATAAACCCTTAAGTCAATTCTGATAAACCCTTAAGTCAATTCCGATAAATCCTTAACTCAATTTCGATAAACGAACAGAAAACAAAACCACTTAATTTGAACGAAGAAAACGACTTAACTAATAAAACCTTGTTATCATAAACGTTGTATAATACTTAAATAAGAGGAAAGTTTAAAGCTTTAACGGTTTAGATGAAATTTGACTAATTTCGATAGATCGAAAGTTAGTAAAATAACGATTCTAACAAGTTAAACACAAAAAGTTCCTAACTTTCGACTAAATAACTAACTTCTAAACCCTATAGACTTCTTCACACTTTACAAGCGTGAAGAAAGAGTGCTAGAAATGAGATTCCGTCGCAAAGTAATACACAAAACCAAACGTAAATATAGTAAATGATTCGATGCACTCCAAACACACTTTACAACTATCTTTTGGCGATTGATACCACTTGTTAGGTCACCATGTTGTAAACACACAAGTATAAATAAGATAGAAATGAGATAGAGAGATATAGAATGGTTCGATTACTTCAGACAATAAATTGACAAAGGTTTAGTATAGATATGAAATAACCAACACCTTCAAATGAAGGTTACAAGAGTTTTTATAGGCACATGGATTAGGGCAACGCCCCATGTGCACATACTAGAATATTTAAGACATAAACCAAGGCCTATGGGCTTACTACATAAGCCTTGGGCTATTACAAACATATAAGCCTAATATCTAAGCAACATATTACATAATTAAATGACCGACACTTGAGATTAATTAAATGTATTCCCAACACATTTCAAGTCTCATTGGTGGCCAACTAGGCTGCAATTGAAGTCTCAATTGTATCTCTTAGTGTACTCACAAACAGTTCAAAAGCCTGTATTTGTAGTCTCAATGGACATATCAGTGTACTCTAATAGGCTGCATTTGGACCTCTCATTGGTGGCCAAGCACAAACAAGTCTGCTAAGTACTCTCATTACTGGCCAATCACAAACTAGGTACATTCCAATGCTCTCATTGATTTAGACATCTCAGTGTACTCACAAACAGGCAACAAAAAATACTCAAACACAAAACACTTAATTAGGCATGAAAAAATGGTTCTAGGCACATTACTGGCAACACAAATAAGGTTCTAGGCACATTACTAGGCACATTACTACTACTTTATAAACATTTGGGTTAAAGACACTGTTGATATAAATAATGCCTGAACACGTTATTAATATTTTTTGATATCTCTACGTTTTGATAATCACAAAATGTAAAATCATTAAATGAAAGATTATGACGTAAACAAATATTTAGTTGTAAATATCTATTTTAACAACTTAATCACTTAAGGTATGAATAAACAAATGCCTAATGCATTATATGATCAAAGGAACTTTTTCTTAATCACTAGATTTTTTATAAAATGACACAAACATTTTATATCTTTAAAAAAATCATTTTTGGAAATTAAAGGAAAATGTTTAATCCATAATAAATTTATGAATTCAAATTTTCAACCAAAAATGGCAAAAATATTCCAGAAAAACCTTCCTCACAAAAAGACAAAGCTGGGCAACGGATATAAGGGGCGACCCCCTTAATTAAGCAGGCGGCCCCTTTAATAATTAAGGGGACCAGCACCCTAATTAAGGGGACCGACACCCTAATTAAGGGGACCGACCACGCTCCTCCAGTCTCCAGCTTTGCCTATAAATACTGGTTCATTCCTGGCATTTTTCCTCACCTTTTGCACTAAAAACTTTCTGATTTAGATCTCATTTCATATCTTCAAAAACCATTTGATCATATAATTATAAGCTTTTGTTTCAAGTGATCCAAAGCTTCAACCTCTCAAGTGCAAGAGAAGAATACTTCCATCCTTCAAGACAAGAAGTATTACAACTTGGTGTATCTCTTCCATCCAAGTTGTTGGTGTATCAAAATTGTAAATCATTCATTCATTTGTATAAGTTGTGTATATTTGTTAGATAGGTGTGAGCATAATTGTTTAGGCTAGATTAGTGTGTAAGTAGTGAAGTTGTGAAGAAGTTAAGGTGTGTAAGTAGTGAAGGTGTGAAGAAGTAGAAGAGTATATAAGTAGTGCTAGGTCGTGAAGTAGTTGTGAAGCCGTTGTGAAGTAGTTGTGAAGCCGTTGTAAAAAAGTTGTGAAGCCGTAGTGAAGAAGTTGTGAAGAAGTCGTGAAGAAGTTGTGATTGAAGTTGTGAGATTGGTTCTAGCTACGATTAGAACTCGACATTTAGCTTTGTGTTATAAAATTGGTGTAAGCAAAAGTTGTGTAAGGTTTTCTCCGCCATAAGGGAGCTTGTTGACATAGTGAAGAAAATTCTCGAGTTAGGTGCTCGAGGAGTGGAGTAGGGCAAGAAAGGTGTCCTTGTAGCCGAACCACTATAAATCCTTTGTCTCGCGGTTCGATCTTTCCATCTCTATCTTTCATTTCATTTCTTTACTTTACTTGAATTGTTAATTTAGATTTACTTATATTTGTTCATATTGTTCAAGAGTTGAGTTCACATAAATTGAATCTAAGTTTTTAAAAGTAAACAAAGTTTTTATAATAAATTAAAAAAAGACGTAAAACTATTCAACCCCCCTTCTAGTTTTCCACAATTGGTATCAGAGCCACGTCAAACAAGATTTTTAAAATAAATTGTATTTTAAAACTTGATACGATCTATGGAATCCGAAAAATATTTAGAAGGGCAATCTATGCAAAGACCACCAGTATTTGAAAGTGATGGTTTTCTTTATTGAAAAAATAGATTCGAAACTTATGTGAAATCAAAAGTTCTTGATCTTTGGCATGTTATTACCTATGATGATTTTCCCCCTATTCAAAGTAATCCTTTAACTAAAATAGATGAAATTGTACCTTTTGAAAAACAAAATGATAATTTGAAAAAGAAACTAGCAAAAAATAATAAGGCTAAAATGGTAATTTATAATGCGTTACCACGCAAAGAATATGAAAGAATCTTTATGTGTAAAACCGCAAAAGAAATTTGGAACTCTTTGCTAATCACTCACCAAGGTAATGGTCAAGTGAAAAATAATAAAATAGATCTTCTTGTTCAACAATATGAACAATTTATGATTCCGGAAGAGGAATCAATAGATAATGCTTTTGCTAGGTTTAACATTATCATCACAAGTTTAAAAGCACTTGATGAGAATTTTTCTAGTAAGAATTTTGTTAGGAAATTTCTTAGGGCTTTTCATCCAAAATGGCGAGCTAAAGTTACGGCGATTGAAGAATCAAAGAATTTGTCAACTCTACAATTTGACGAATTGATCAGCAACTTGAAGGTCTACGAAGCAATAATAAAAAAAGACTCCGAGATGGTCAAAGGTAAAAGAGAGCAAAGCAAGTCAATTGCATTGAAAGCTAGGAAGGAATATAGTGACGAGGATAGCTCAACCTCCGAAAGCAATAACGAAGAATATGCTATGGTCGTAAGAGACTTCAAGAAATTCTTTAAAAGACGAGAAAGATTCGTTAGACAACCACATGATGAAAGAAAGGCATTCCAAAGATACAAAGAGGAAAAAAGCGAAAGAAAGTGTTATAAATGTGGCGACCCAAATCACCTCATCGGAAAATGTCCAATGTTGTCAAGGGATCAAAATCAAAAGGCGTTCGTTGGAGGAGCATGGAGTGATAGCGATGAAGATGAGAAAGAAATAACAAAGGACGAAAAATGTCTTATAGCAAAGGCATCCAATGAGGTACTGTCCAAAACCGAATACTTTGGTGATGAAAATCAATCATTAGATGAAAAAGACCTGGATAATGAATATAATAGGTTATGCAAATTAGGTCAAAAGTTTATAGCTAAAAATAAGTCACTAAAACATATTAATAATCGATTAAAAAATGAAGTACTCAAATTAAAAATTAAACTAAAACATTTGGAAAAACGAAAAGAAATTTTTATAGAATGCAAAACATGCTTAGAAGTCAAAAATGAAAATGAAAAAGTTAAAGATGAAAATTTCAAACTTGACAAGTTTAAAAATAGTGGTAACTCACTTAAGAAAATAATAAGTGTTCAAAGATCATCCGAAGATAAAACCGGTCTAGGAATCAATTCAATCGATATTTCAAATAGTGAAAATAAAAATGTAAAGTTTGAATGTGAGTCTAGTAAACAAAAACTGTTAGATTCAAAACCTAAGTATATACTTATAAAAGATAGAAAAATACCCATTGCTAGTGATGAGGAAGTAAAAAGCTTTTATAAACCATCGTTAAAAACCAAAACCGGATTTTCTAAACCAAAATTAAGATCCAAAACTCCACCTCCAAATAGACCAAATAATCCTCATCCTCGGCCTAAAACCCCTCAACCTAGAAGAAATCAAGGTAGACAAAACTTTCCTAATAATAGTAACCCAATGTGGAATTATGCACATCAACCAAGGTTTAATCCTTGGGTAATACTTCCACCATACATGCAAATGCAAACCATGTTTGGTTCAAACAATTTTGGACAAATGAGACAATGGGGACCAAGTGGCTAAATCGTCACTCATTGAATAATTCGGAAACTCATCTATGATTGGCTTCTATAAGTCAATATAACACCTTGAAGTATTTGAAGAAAATCTACTGAAGACTAAAAGGTACTTTTTTTTTTTTTTTTTTTTTTTTTTTTTTTTTTTTTTAATTTTTAAAACTCATTGTTATAATATATGCTTAGATTAATGACTAGTTATTTCATGCCTATTTAGCTCATAATGCCTAGTTATATATATACACATAATAGCTTATATGAATCTACTTATAACCTAGAATCACTTGTTCTTTTCCCTTTGGCCCTCTTAAGCAATAACGTTTAAAATGGAAATCTTTTATGTCCACTATTAGAAAACTCATGGTGATGAAGTGAAATGAGTTAAGTGGATTAATCATTAACATAGAAGTAAGATTAGATTTCTCGCGTTAGAAAACTATGGATGAAACAAGCTCTCGTAGACTATGGCATCAAGTTAGATAAGTGTGTGACAACAAAGGAGCTATAGATGTTAGGTTATACCCCATTCAACACTCTCGCATCAAGCATATAGAATTTCGTCATCGCTTTCTTATGACCATAGGATATGTAGAAAAGGGTAGCATGTGACAATAGCCTTAACCAATTCCCTTGAGCATGAGATCTTTAACAACCATTTTTTAAGATCTATGATTAATGGTATTTGTTGTCAAAAATCTAGTATCTTTAAAAATATACAGAAACTTCACATTTTGGAAAAATGATTTTTTAGATGACTATTTCACTTTTCTATTAACATGTTTTACTATCTCATTTTTCTTCTTAATCTATGTCCATTATTCTGTTTCGATCAAAGTCAAAGATTGGGAAATTTTTTTCTTACCCATTCTTCATAAACACATTTTGAAATAAAACCCAATCTATTTTATTCAAATAACTTTCACATCTACATAAAAACCCACTTTCAAACATTGTTGAATAATGCTAAAAATATTTCTTTAAATCATGCATGGTGATCTCATATTTGTCATCTATATTTATGTACATGACATTTATAAGTGAACTAAGTCAAATCAAGCGGACCATGGTTTGTCTATTAAGATTTTGTTTGTAACAAGTCTAGAAGTCCATGCTATCTTAAGTTCCCATTTATTGCACATAGGCACACATTAGGATCCATCAAATAGTTCATTAATTAAGAAAATACTTGGTGTAGTTTATTGTTTCCTAGTCCATATATATTACTTGCTTGATGAGTATGTTTACATGCTAGATGAAATTACTTGTTTGCTTAATCTCTTTAATTAACATGTTTTGCATAAATATCTATTACATGCTTAATTGCCTCAAAGAGTTGGACTTGCTTGAAACTAAACCCAAAAACACAACCCTTTCTACAATTTTCTGCCAAAAACCCATTTCCAGTAACCTGGAGACCTCATGATGGGCGGCCCCCTTAAATCATAAGGCGGCCCACTTAATATTTAAGGGGACCGACCATCTGATGGTCAGGGTTTACAGAAACTTTTCTGCTTTTTAGCCCATTTCATCCTACACTTCCCAAAATTCACAAACATATCTTATTCCAATCCATCCAACAAATTTTATCCATTCCTTAATCCCATCAATCCTACACTATAAACACTCCCATTCCTCATAATCTTCCATCATCTCATTATGCCATCTCCCATCAAACCAAAACCAAAATCCTCAAGGTTAGCAGGGATGACCGAAAAAACCCGTTTGGAGAAGAAAACCAAACCCCCGAAACAAGTCCATCTCAACAAATGATGTAGCTAAACAACCAACACCTCCACCCACATTTGTTCCCAATTATACTCCCAATCCTCAAGCTCATTCCAACGAATCCTTTCACAAACCTCATCATAATAACCAACCATCCATTTTTGTTCACAAAAATACATCATCATCTCACCCAAATAATTCTTATGAAGAACATGCTCAATCTCGAAATAACAATCCTAATTTCATCACCAACATCTCACATCATGTTTCACCTACCAATGCACCATCCAAAATACCCTCCACTCATGAAATATCCTTTTCTTCCATGCCTTCATCTCCATCCATTAATGATTACCCAAACTCAAAAATGTCTCCATCACCAAAAGTATCACCACCACTTCCTACCAACTCACGTGATTCTTCTATGTTGCACATCCGAACATCCATCCCAAATAACACTTGAAGTTCATTGAAGAACTTAAAGAAGCCCATGAGCTTTGTGCTCTTCTTGCTTTACACCTTGCTCAACGCAAGATTGGATCAACTCCCTTCTAGCCCTCCTTCATCACAAAATAACCTCAACCTCCACCTTCGTTCCAAACTACACATCTCAACCTCAAACTAATCTCAATGAAACCCTTCAAAACCCTCATCATATTGGTCAAACATCCAAGTTTACTTCCAACTACACACTCAAATTTCATCCACTTCCACCAAATGATCAAATCCACATTCTCACGGAAAAGGAAAGGTTCCGTGAAGATATAAACCAAATCCATGACCTTTGTGATCTCCTTGCTATACACCTCGCACAACACAACAAGGGCCAACCTCGATCCTCCATCCTCACTCTACTCAAATTGCTTACCTCACCCCCACAACTTGAATCAAGTTGATAATCATGTCAACTATTGTCCTTGTCGTATCCTTCTCCAAAAATAAATCATTGCCTTAAATGAGCATTTCACTTTGATTAAGTATCTTATCACTAGATCTCATCCAACACCTCCACTCCAAACTTTAAGACAACACCTCCACTAGCACAACACTCTAACCCTCAATCAACCTACTCCGCTCCAAACTCTCCACCTCCAAAAATATACCTCTATTAATCCAACATTCTTACCCTCACTCAACCAATTCCATCCCAAACACTCTACCATCAACCATCTAAGCATACTATATGCTTATGTTTCTTATTTTCCAAGCTTTCGTGTCGTAAGCAAGTCCGAAAGCTCTCTTTGGCAATTTAGGACCTTTTTCTTGTTATATGTTTCAAGCATACTAAATGTCGTTGCAATGATTATGTGTTTCACATAATCACTTTAAATTAATGATTGTCTTGCTATGTGTTCTTAATATTTGTTTGCCATGATTATTGTTTTTATATTCCATATTTTGCTATGTATGCTTGTACTTCTAATATTTTTCTTGCAAGATTTCCATAGCTAGACTCCTTGGTGCCCTCGAACGAGGGGGAGCACACATCAAGGGGGAGCTCTATTCCCGTCACACTTCATTCTTGAAAATTGTCGGCATAACCTTTTTGATTCTACAAAAAGGGGGAGAAGTAGAGATAAACTCACTAAATACTTGTCTAAAAATTAATTTTTAATTTAATGAGTTTAGATTTTGTAATCATCAAAAAAGGAGAGATTGTTGATATAAATAATGCCTAAACACGTTATTAATATTTTTCGATATCTCTACGTTTTGATAATAACAAAATGTAATATCATTAAACGAATGATTATGACGTAAACAAGTATTTAGTTGTAAATATCTATTTTAACAACTTAATCACTTAAGGTATGAATAAACAAATGCCTAATGCATTATATGATCAAAGGAACTTTTTCTTAATCACTAGATTTTTAATAAAATGACACAAACATTTTATATCTTTTACAAAATCATTTTTTGGAAACTAAAGGAAAATGTTTAATCCATAATAAATTTATGAATTCAAATTTTCAACCAAAAATGGCAAAAATGTTCCAGAAAAACCTTCCACACAAAAAGACAAAGCTGGGCAACGGATATAAGGGGCGGCCCCCTTAATTAAGCAGGCGGCCCCCTTAATAATTAAGGGGACCGGCACCCTAATTAAGGGGACCGGCCACGCTCCTCCAGTCCCCAGCTTTGCCTATAAATACTGTTTCATTCCTGGCATTTTTCCTCACCTTTTGCACTAAAAACTTTCTGATTTAGATCTCATTTCATATCTTCAAAAACCCTTTGATCATATAATTATAAGCTTTTGTTTCAAGTGATCCAAAGCTTCAACCTCTCAAGTGCAAGAGAAGAATACTTCTATCCTTCAAGACAAGAAGTATTACAACTTGGTGTATCTCTTCCATCCAAGTTGTTGGTGTATCAAAATTGTAAATCATTCATTCATTTGTATAAGTTGTGTATATTTGTTAGATAGGTGTGAGCATAATTGTTTAGGCTAGATTAGTGTGTAAGTAGTGAAGTTGTGAAGAAGTTAAGGTGTGTAAGTAGTGAAGGTGTGAAGAAGTAGAAGAGTATATAAGTAGTGCTAGGTCGTGAAGTAGTTGTGAAGCCGTTGTGAAGTAGTTGTGAAGCCGTTGTGAAAAAGTTGTGAAGCCGTAGTGAAGAAGTTGTGAAGAAGTCGTGAAGAAGTTGTGAGATTGGTTCTAGCTATGATTAGAACTCGACATTTAGCTTTGTGTCGTAAAATTGGTGTAAGCGAAAGTTGTGTAAGGTTTTCTCCGCCATAAGAGAGCTTGTTGACATAGTGAAGAAAATTCTCGAGTTAGGTGCTCGAGGAGTGGAGTAGGGCAAGGAAGGTGTCCTTGTAGCCGAAACACTATAAATCCTTTGTCTCGCGGTTCGATCTTTCCATCTCTATCTTTCATTTAATTTCATTACTTTACTTGCATTGTTAATTTAGATTTACTTATATTTGTTCATATTGTTCAAGAGTTAAGTTCACATAAATTCGAATCTAAGTTTTTAAAAGTATACAAAGTTTTTATAATAAATTAAAAAAAGACGTAAAACTATTCAACCCCCCCCTTCTAATTTTCCACAGACACAAAAATCATTATGTATACGAAAATTAGAGTATAGAAAATAAAAAAACAGAGCACACATTAGACATAGCATAAAAACCATTATAAAATACAAAACAACCCCATTTTACATTAGAATCGGTAACAACACCAAACATCACCATTTATAGATCAAAAGCCTGTTACTAATTATTGTACAATGAATCATCAACTGATATGTTAAAACATTAAAAAACATACCTTTTTGTTATCTGGATTCATTGTTTGCGTGTTTGTTTTTGCCAGAAGAATGTGTGTTTTGATTTCGGTTTATTGATTATTGTATGTGTTTACAAATGATCGGGTAAAGGGATTAAATGCGGGATTAATTGCCAGTTGACTATTGAAGTTGTGGTTTGGTTTGACTATAACTGACGTGGCAAGAGTTGGAAAAAAAAGAAAAAATAATAAAATAAAACCGACTAATGGGGCTGACGTGGCGGTGAAAACCAGCTATAGCCGGTAACTAGGATGGAAACGGTTCAGGTACGGGTTCGGGGCGGGTTTTAGTAAACCCGTACCCGCACCCGTTTATAATATCCAAACCCGTACCCGCCCCATATCCCGCCGGATACCCGCGGGTATCGGTTATCCCTAATTGAATATTATATGGACAAAATTGGCGGTATTAATATTAAGTCACACTAAAATCCACCGACAAAATAAAAGAAAATACTCTAATATATTCAAAAATTTTAAAAGTTAAAGCAAATGAATATCGTATCAAACGATTTAATGCAACGTATCACAACGCAACGTACTCGGCACGATATTCACCAAAAAAATCAAATGCGCAAGAGTTTTCAAAAGTTAATCATTCTCATTTCCAAAAATAATATCGTTTTAGCCTTTTAAAAGGGGTTGGTATCATCATTCGTGTAATGGTAAAGAACATGGGCTTACGAGTACTCACGCCAAAAAAAAGAATAACCGAATAGTCGAGACGAGATGATGAAATGAAGTCAAAGAGATAACTAACAACAAACATATCAAATAAGATGAATCGATTGGTAATCGTCGCTATTTTCCCGTAATCCCATTTATTAGTACAAGGTATACTCGTTTTATGATTTAAAACAAGTTTGGACTTACGACAAAATTAATCTTTGGAAATAACAAAATTTCGCCATGACTCTTTCATTTATCGAACGTTTCCAAGTCAAAAGAATTTATTGAAAATCAATTTCCCGAGTAATTTATAATATAACGAGTATTTAGATAAACCCTAAACCCTAAACCAATCCGTAAATCAAAAAATAACTAAACGAATAATCCAATAAATCCAAATATGGTATTCTACGGGTAGCATGTCTCGAATAGTGCAATAGCCCTCGTGTGTTCCGTTTTTATCCCAAATGTCTCACGTACACTTCTAATTTCCTTACTTCGTTATTAACCAAATTTAATAACAAATATCTTTACAACTTTTAATTTAACAATTGTTTTTATTTCTTTCTTTTATTTTGTCCAAGTCGAGTCAATATCAAGTCGCAACAAACGAGTTATTATTTCCTTTCGAGTCATGGTCAAACATTTATTCCCTTGGGTCAATAATAATGAACCTGATCCCAAATTATTCCAAACATTCCCTCAGTTTCATTTTGTTGAGTCAAACCATAATTAACATGTCAATTAGTCTCACAATTCCAAATCAACTACGCTAGTAATATCAAAATATTGACAAGCCAAGGTCGCACCGAGACCATGGGGTCTCGGCTAATGTTTGACGCGGCCAAACATCACAAACTAAATCCAAACCATGCCAAACGGACCAATGTTTATACCAAATCCAAGATAATCAAACTGGACTAAAGTCAATCCAACACCAAACACAAACCAAATTAGACCAATATTATTCCGGGATCAAACTATCACCAAATCGGACCAAAACATTGTTGGAAATATTGAGTTTGGAAGTTTATTATTCACAAACCATATGATACAACTAGTTGTTGCATCAACTCATTGTACATGGTAAGTCAATACTTAGTAAAAGGAAAGTGGAGACTTTTTCGTACAACTGCTTACACTATTACTTATCTTTAGGATGAAGTTTAACATCTCTTCAATTCATAGTTTACTTTTGCCGCCTTTGGTCCCTTTTCCCGCCTTAAGTCTTGGGAACCGTTCATCTACTTCTCCAGCCTATTTGTACCTATCGATTATATACCAAAGAATACGCACAAACACATATATCCCTTTCAAAGAAAACTTCAACCATGGCAGCAAATGGTAACTTTCAAAATGATGCAGAAGAGTACGAGTTCGTGTTAAACAACTATTTACTGTTTGACGCAGTGTTGATGCTTTCAAGGATGAACCCATTGCAGAATATGGGTCGTATAGGCAGGTAGATACGTGGATTAGGACAAGAGTTTTGAACTGGCTGCATACAAAAGACTTTTTGTTAGGAATATAAATATTCATGTGAAGACTCGATCACCCCGAGTATCTATTTAGCATTTGTGTAGCTCGTAGGCTTATTAGAATTATTAGTATTATTAGTATTATTAGTTTAGTTAGTATAGTATTCGTGGAGTGGGTCGGGTCTTTACCCACTGTCAGCTCACTCCACAGCCCACTTGGGGCACCTAAATATTGTAACTATAAATACCCCTTCCCACACTCGGGAAGGGTTGGAGATTTCTAATCATTCAACACTAGTTCTCTTTCACTCTCTCTCTCTACATCTCCCAACTCTCATCTCTCTCTCTCTAGAATTCTTCCAACAATCAAATTAAAGTATACAAAGATTACAATTGGTATCAAGAGCCATGGTTATGTTCGATTGATTGTGTGTGCTTGGATTTTTTTTCTTTTGTTCGAACACTATTTTTTTTGCTTTAACAGTTCTATATTTTTTATTATTGTTTAGGTTCTCGTTTTTTTTGTTGTTGATTGTTTTGGTTCGAACTGGAAGTCAAGTATCACTTCATTTGTCTTGCTCTTGCTTAGGATATATTGTGAAAGATATGGGCCTTAACAGTTGTTGGATTTAGGTGTGTCCACAGAATTGATAACCGAAAAAAAAAGAGTGTGTTTTAACGAAAGTTTATTTCTTTTAACACGAAAGTTGTTGACTTGCATATCACGAAAGTTTTTTTCTTTTGGCTTTCTCTTTGAGCTCAAAATATTGGCATCTCAAAGTTTTTTTTAGCTTTGCTGCGGTTAAAACTGAGTTCCAAAAAGATTGTTCTTAGCATTCTTGCTAGCGGTTTAGGGTGTATTCTTGGTAGCGGTTGGTCAAAAAAAATATTGGCTGTGTGTTGGTTTGTAGCTACAAAGGGAAAGTGACAAAAATCTGATAGTGACTTACCAGTAGCGGTTTGACTATCGTTTGACTGTAGCAGCTTGTGACTGTAGCGGTTTTGCAACTGTAGCGGTTTAGTGACTGTAGCGGTTTTGTGACTGTAGCGGTTTTGTGATCTAAACAGGTGGCAGTTTGATTTTGTAATTTAGCGGCTTTAGTTTGCCTGGTCTAATTCAATCTAGCGGTTGGAGATATCTCATATTAACAAATTAACTCAAAAGAAACGCAGAATTAAGAAAACACAAATCCAAATCATATCAAAACCGAATCAGATTAAACAACAACAAAACCAAATCACAAACACAAATCACAATCACAACAAATCATTCGATTATAACAACAAATCCACAGCAAAAAAATCATTTTTCTTGAAGATTCAAAACAAATTCAACGAAAAAGATTACAACAACTAATCTAAATCCAAACCTCTACTTTATCACTGCCTCATCTCAACATCAAAAACACCCATCTCTAACCTCTAATATTTAACAAACATCACACCTCAAATCATCCAATGATCATCTCATCCCACTTTGACTTGACCCCAAATCAAATCACAAGAGAGAAATCCGAACATACCTTAAACCTTTGAAGATATAGTCAATTGTATTCAATTTGTGGCTGTGAAAAGAAAAAGGATAAGCAGTGAGAGTCGAATTTTTTTTCGTTTGGACTGAGTTAAGCAAAAAAAAAATTGAGAGGCTGCGTGTTCTTTTGATTAGGGTTATTGAAATCTAAGGATAAGATTAGAGTTGTGTGGATTAAGTGTAAAGCTTGTGTTAAATACCGAATATTAGGGTAGTAGTGGATTTGGGCTTATAACTAAGTGGGCTGGAAACTTTGGACTGGTATCACAAGGATTTTGTTAAAGTCATTGTTGGACTGTTGCTGATTTAGATCACAAGGACGAATTTTTGATATATATATTTGTGGTATAATATTGGACAACAATTTTGATCAAGCTTCGTTATCCGAGTTTGAGCGTAATTTTGGGTGAAGGTTTTCGGGTTCGTTGGATATAACTACCGTGCTAGTTACTTGATATTATCGAGTTTATTGGATAAAGTTACGGTGATTATTTGGATTCTCTTAAAAACCAAAATCATACAACAGCTCACAAAGTCTAACAATCCATCATCACTCTCAACATACTCTATTTATCATTATCATTTCACGGTTCATTCTTGATTTTTGTAAAATCCCGTGAAAGAATTTATTTCTCGGTTTAAATCATAGAATTGTAAAATCCCGTGCACGTTCACATCATGTCCACTATGTCAGATTCTTTCATATCTGAGATACTCAAGTTGTACGAAACAAATGATAAACACAAGACTTCCAATCCTGTACAACAAATAAACGTGTGTGATTCTGATATTGCTAATGTGGAATCTTCGAGCCCGAATTCGCAAGAGAGAGAATTGCTTCAGTCACTAATGGTGCCTAATGCAAAGGAAAGTTGCATTGAATGTTTTTAATTACTTCATTCACATATTAAGGTTCTCTTCGAACAGCCCGGATACTTGGGAGGATACAGGCGTGCATTCACATCACTCTTTGGTCAAGATGTTCAGACTTTCACAGTCGAAATGATTCTGTATTTGGATCAACTTGAACAACAACTTGATAAAGGAGATTTTTCTGAAGATAGATTCATGGCTGCTTTGGGTGTGATCAACAACCAATTACAAGTGTTCACTGATTCGCAATACACTGAAGATTATGATGATGATAGTCAAATGGCGAAAAAGTGTTTTGCTAATTACACTGGAATTGAGGTTGACTTGTTCAGAAGGACATTACTTCAATTTATGAGTAATGTTACAGGGTTCATTAATGAAAGGGCTCAACATGTGGGAACTGGAACAGAATCAGACAAGCATGATGCAAGCAGTAGCTATGTGACTCATATCATACACGTTGTGGATGCTGATATCAGACCAGTAAATGACCAAGAGCCATTTGCTGAGGTACATGTAACTGTTCAACATAATGTCCTTGCTAATGAACATCAACACACTGATCAAATTAAACCTACTTATGACACAAATCTGTTGGAAAAGACTGATAGCAATATCACCTCCGATTCATCAAATATGAGTCATAAAGGGGGAGAGATTGATCAGGATGCTGAACCTGATGATACGTCAAGTTCTTTGCCTACGGCTGAGTTTTCCAAATCAAATGATATGGTTGAAAAGGATGTTTATAATGAACTTTCAAAAAGATTTTTACAGCTTGAAAAACATTGTATTTCTCTTGAAATTGCAATGCAACAAAAGGAAGAAAGTTTTCAAACTAAACTACCATGTAAAAATCCGGAACTCCCTGAATTCCGTGAATTCTTTATAATAAATGATTTGAAAGCTCAGCTAGATATGAAAAAATATGGCTAAACATGTCAATGATGTTATTGCAACAAAAAATGCAGAATTAGAACATAAAGTGACTGAATTGTTTAAAGAAAATGAGACTTTGAAAATTCATTGCAAAGAACTGTGTGATACAATCAAAGAAATGAAAACTAAGACTGTAGAGCAAACTACCTCTTTGATTGTCAAAAATGATGAATTCAAAGCTCAACTTCAGGAAAAGGGTTTTGCAATTGCAGCACTGAAAAACGAGTTGAGAAAATTGAATGAAAATGGTGTGAACACTAAGTTTGCAAAACCATCAATCTTGGGGAAACCACAACTTAGAAACCAATCAGTTGTTAGACAACCGAATGCGTTTAGATCTGAGCAGCCAAAATTTTCAAAAACCCGGTTTGCCTCCCAAGTTGATGTGAAACAAGTTTTGTCAAAACCAGTCACTTCACAATCTAGACCAAATGAAAAGGAATATGCTCCTGCAAAACCTCATCATATGAGTGCTTCTAGCTCTTCTAGGGATAGTTCAAAGCATGTGTCATTTGTGACACCAAAAGAACGTGTTAGACATAAAGACATTGTTCAGAATCAAAACCTAGCGGAAGCTAAGAAAAACACACATGAAAAGACTAGGAATTTGCTTGTTTCTAAGAGTAGTTGTATAACACCCCCATTTTCAGAACGCAACGGAATACAACATGGGGTGTTATCTATTAGTTACATAGTACAAGTCATAGGAAACATCAAAATAATTAAAGATGTTTTTAAACAAAATTCACATTTAATATAATCAGAGTTTAACGAAGTTAGGTCCCAAAAGTTTTAACCAAGAAAAGAGTCCAAAAGATAAATAATTTAAACACAACATAAGTTTTTGAGTTATTAAAAGTTCCATCAAGTGTGAAATAGCACGTGTCCATCCATCCATGTCCTTGCACGCCCATCCAAGCATTAAACATTTTCGAACCTGAGATAAAACATGCTAAAAAGTCAACACAAAGGTTGAGTGAATTCATAGAGTTTAAGAAATAAGCAGTTGATCACAATATAACAGTATAAGAAACGATGGGCTACGTTGTTATACGCCCATGAAATGTATTATTTCACTAAGCTAATGATATCGATGCCTTGAGAGATATGTATGTAAGTTTGCCTCGGTAGGTGCCTTGCCAAGCACCTAGAGACCTCAAATATAGTGCACATGGTAGCCGCACCCAGCATACCAATGTGGGTAATTCAATCCCAATAGATCTATTCACAATATTCGCGCTCACTCTCAAGTGATTAACGATTCATGATGTGGGGACTTCATGGCAATAGTAGTACTTAGTGCCAATAATACATTTAGTTTAGAATACAGTTGTCAAGCAGTTGTGATCATAGTAAAAGTAAGTAGCATGTATCCCCCTCGCGAGGTTTATAAAGCATTAAAATGAGTAAAGGCGAGGCTATGAACTCACCGTAAGCACAAGAGAACGATCAAGTGAGGAAACCAAGGAATAATCCGCAAGAACTCTACGAGCAACCTAGAATATATACGCGTGTCTTAGCTTTTATGAATAATGATACAATCATTATTATATGCTATATAAATTACGATCTCAATTATGCTTGGTACATAAAGTTTAAATAAACATCAAGATTTGGTTTGGTATTTAAAAATGACCTACAAGTATAATTTTCACTTTTCTTACAAAGTTTCATGTTTTTAGTCCATTTTTATTCTTAAGTCTAAAATAAGTATTAGAGGTCCAATTTAAGTCTAAGGGTTCAATTTAGGCAAGGGGGTCAATTCTTAGTCAAAAGGTTCAGATTATGACTAAAGGTCCAAATTATATTACGTAGTTCAGAATATAACTTAAGGGTCCAAATTCATAAGTTACTAACCTTTTTGTAACTTTTAATTCAAAATCTGATGGAATTTTTATAACTTAACCACTTTCAAAAATTCATATCTTGCAAACCGTAAGTCAAAAAATTATGTTCTTTATGTCTCCGGAAAGGTATTCGACCATACTAACAATATTTGTGGGCGCACTAATTTAGAAGTTTCGTAACAGTAGTGAATTTATTATTTTTCCCCTTACTACCCAGTTCTGAAATCACTAGTATCACAACAGTCCCACGAAAAATACAATATCTTGAGTTCTACAAGCCCGATTAATCTCATTCTTGTGGCCACGTTTAAGTTGAAATGTTATCTACAACTTTTATGTTTTGTGCCACAGGTTGTCATGTACAAAATAAATGACTTATATAGGTTTCAAATCTGTTACTCAGAATATGACATGTTTCACGAAAACATTTTTAGTTTAATCATCGGGTGTCGTCACGGGAATCACCACATATGGAAATGACCAAAAGACATAGATCTACAATTACATATTTTTATTTTAGGTCCATGGTCTACTGTTTAGTCCAGTTAATTACGTTTTTACCCCTAATCAGAATAGGTCCTTTTTAGTGTTTTCTTGTAATTTTTAACATGTACCAAGCATATTCAAGCATCAAGAACTTATATAACATACAAAATACATAAAATAACATGAATCTCAGTAGTGAAATGAATAGAATAAATGAGTGTTGGTTCCTTACAAAAGATGAAGAACAAGGATAAGCAAGAAAGTCAAGAAAACCCAAGAACACCAAGGACGAAACCCTAGCTTCCGAACCACCAAAAACACTTTAAAGACCCTTTGAAAACCTTGAAATTACAGCCATGAATACATCTTGAGAATCTTTAAAAATCCTTGAAGAAACTCTTGAAAATCAAGACCGTTTGAAGAAGAAATGATGAACATTAACTAGCCCTTTTTGGACCTTCATTCTTGCACCACTTTTTGATAGAGATTAAAAGACAAATGGTGTGTTTTCTTCTTGATACTCACGACCAAAAGGGAGAGGAGAGCAGAAATTTGATGGTTTTTGCATGTAAAGTGTGAGTGTTGGTGACTTGTGGGAGTATATCAATGTGTGTAAGAGTTAGGAGTACACTTGTCCATAACTTGGGCAAGTGTGGGGAGTAGTGGGCGGCAAAAACAAGAGGGGAGAGGTGTGAGTGCAGATTTTTGGTGTTAAAAATAGTATTGGGTGTATTGTGTAGTGTATGTTGCTCCCGGTACTCAAACGTGTGATTTTTAAGACACATAATGCAATACCGGGTAACGTAAAAATATAAAAACTTCCAAAAATATTAAAATTTGTTTTCATAACCTATTTTAGTAATTTAGATGAGTGGTGAGTTCATCAGAATATTTAAATGTGGTTAGAACATAAAGACGTAGGTTTAAATCGCGTAAGACGTAAAAGGTGCAAGGTTTACGTAAAAATGGAAAAAGTGAAAAGTGACTTTTAAAATAGAATTGTAAGGAACCAAAAGTTTATAAGAAGTGTAGACCGGGAATAGCCTAGTGTCGGTTGAATAATTGAACGTGTTATGTCGTACGCGGATAACTTCCGACGAAGTTAATTATTTAAAAAATAATAATAATAAAATAAAATAGTTTGGTAATTAAAATAGAAAAAATTAGTGACATGAAATTACGAAATGTCACAGTACGCACACCTTAAGAGAGCGACGTCTCGGCGCTCAATTCTTCTTAATCGCTGTATGGTTTAACTGTGAAAAATGATGATATAGACAAGTCATCGTCGAGGTTTCCAACGAAAGTTGAATGATCAAAAGCCAAAGTATCAAATATGTTCAACGAACAAGAGGGAATGGATTGAAGAATTCTAACAAGTCATCAATTCTTGGAAGCGGATAATAGCACATTACTATTAGCTTATCAAGGTCGCGGCGGTCGATACAAATTCGGAAAAGTCCACATAACAAATTACGAGTCGAGAGGAGTTCATAGCCCAAAGAATGATTCGTACGCATGCTATGACGGATACACATAAGCCCACTCATTTATAATTCATCACTTACATAAAGAGGCGTCCCAATCCATGTAAGTAAGAAATTATAAACTTATGGTTCGGTGGTTTATAATTTTCTTATTCAAATGAAGAGGCGTCCCAATCCATTTCAATAAGATGAGTATAAATCATCCTACTTATATATTGCCGACACTAAACACAATAAAAACAGCACAAAATGCTATTCTTCAAAATCTTAAGAAGTAATGAGAAAAAGAATGAGACGTTAGTCAATCACGTTTCAAAGGTAAGTGTCAAAAGACAACACGATCCGAGGTAACAAATTTAAAGTCATACTCCCATCAACTCGAAGAGTTCAAAACGATGGATTACGAAGCAATATATACGATCTTGAAATGTAGTGAATGGAAAGTTTGTAAAATAATAATAAAATTGTTTACCAAATGATAGTAAAATAGCAAGTGCAACAGACAAAAAGTTGTCGCAACATGTTGATGCAAAATAGTAGATAATTATGGGTTGAATAAATCCCACCACTTGGAGTAAAAATGTTATAAGATGATAGGTTAAAGTCGCGTTTAATTTAATTAATTTGTTTCTAGGTGATGGGTTACGAGGTTATGTAGTGTTTCAAAAGTTTAGGACAAATATTCAAATTCATTTTCGGAGGTGGATAGTGAGATAATCAAGGGAAATCGATAGACTGCGTATATAAAGAATAAGAATCGGTAAAACATTTATAATGATAAGTAGTCGAGAGGAAACAAAGTGTATATGAATAATCTTTATATACATAGTATTAATAGTGGTGTTTCGGAAAGTAAGAAGAAATGCTCAGAAAACATGAGTTCATGGGGAGTATGACAACCAATAGAAATTGATAAACTGCAACATGTTTCGATGTTATATGAAATGATATTACATACGGTTATGAAAGAGTTTAGAGACCATTGTAATCACGAACAATGTTTGAGAAATAGGAGAGACCATTGTAATCTCATACAATGCCTGATAGATAAGAGAGATCATTGTAATCACCTACAATGTCTGATAAATAAGAGAGATCATTGTAATCACTTACAATGTCTGATAAATAAGAGAGATCATTGTAATCACCTACAATGTCTGATGAATAAGAGAGATCATTGTAATCACCTACAATGTCTGATAAATAAGAGAGATCATTGTAATCACCTACAATGTCTGATGAATAAGAGAGATCATTGTAATCACCTACAATGTCTGATAAATAAGAGAGATCATTGTAATCACATACAATGTCTGATATAACTTGAAGATGTGTATAAATTTCTGGATGGAAATTTACAATGCTCACGAATAGCATATAATACACCAAGGAAGTTTAGTGCACAAAAGCTTACATACATAAGAAGTGATACTTTCGTGGATTATCGAACAAGTTAAGAAATAATTATAGTGCTCCTGTAATTATCCATAGTATAATATAATAAAGATATATACTCAATAGAGTAATAGGAAATTTAGGAAGTAGGCCCGCATGGATATCGAACAAGATGATGGAACTCATGACTTTTGAAAAATGAATAGTTATAGTCTAGGCTTTTAAAAGAAAATGACCTAGTTCACTATAACATGTGCTCTGGTACCAATCTTTGCCCCGGTAGGTGCCTTGCCAAGCACCTAGAGACCTCAAATATAGTGCACATGGTAGCCGCACCCAGCATACCAATGTGGGTAATTCAATCCTAATAGATCTATTCACAATATTCGCGCTCACTCGCAAGTGATTAACGATTCATGATGTGGGGACTTCATGGCAATAGTAGTACTTAGTGCCAATAATACATTTAGTTTAGAATACAGTTGTCAAGCAGTTGTGATCATAGTAAAAGTAAGTAGCATGTATCCCCCTCGCGAGGTTTATAAAGCATTAAAATAAGTAATGGCGAGGCTATGAACTCACCGTAAGCACAAGTGAACGATCAAGTGAGGAAATCAAGGAATAATCCGCAAGAACTCTACGAGCAACCTAGAATATATACGCGTGTCTTAGCTTTTATGAATAATGATACAATCATTATTATATGCTATATAAATTACGATCTCAATTATGCTTGGTACATAAAGTTTAAATAAACAACAAGATTTGGTTTTGTATTTAAAAATGACCTACAAGTATAATTTTCACTTTTCTTACAAAGTTTCATGTTTTTAGTCCATTTTTATTCTTAAGTCTAAAATAAGTATTAGAGGTCCAATTTAAGTCTAAGGGTTCAATTTAGTCAAAGGGGTCAATTCTTAGTCAAAAGGTTCAGATTATGACTAAAGGTCCAAATTATATTAGTTGGTTAAAAATATAACTTAAGGGTCCAAATTCATAAGTTACTAACCTTTTTGTAACTTTTAATTCAAAATCTGATGGAATTTTTATAACTTAACCACTTTCAAAAATTCATATCTTGCAAACCGTAAGTCAAAAAATTATGTTCTTTATGTCCCCAGAAAGGTATTCGACCATACTAACAATATTTGTGGGGCCCACTAATTTAGAAGTTTCGTAACAGTAGTGAATTTATTATTTTTCCCCTTACTACCCAGTTCTGAAATCACTAGTATCACAACAGTCCCACAAAAAATACAATATCTTGAGTTCTACAAGCCCGATTAATCTCATTCTTGTGGCCACGTTTAAGTTGAAATGTTATCTAGAACTTTTATGTTTTGAGCAACAGGTGGTCATGTACAAAAAAAATGACTTATATAGGTTTCAAATCTGTTACTCAGAATAAGACATGTTTCACGAAAACATTTTTAGTTTAATCATCAGGTGTCGTCACGGGAATCACCACACATAGAAATGACCAAAATACATAGATTTACAACTAAATATTTTTAGTTTAGGTCCATGGTCTACTGTTTCATCTAGTTAATTACGTTTTTACCCCTAATCAGAATAGTGTTTTCAGAATAAGTCCTTTTTAGTGTTTTCTTGTAATTTTTAACATGTACCAAGCATATTCAAGCATCAAGAACTTATATAACATACAAAATACATAAAATAACATGAATTTCAGTAGTGAAATGAATAGAAGAAATGAGTGTTGGTTCCTTACAAAAGATGAAGAACAAGGATAAGCAAGAAAGTCAAGAAAACCCAAGAACACCAAGGACGAAACCCTAGCTTCCAAACCACCAAAAACACTTTAAAGACCCTTTGAAAACCTTGAAATTACTGCCATGAATACATCTTGAGAATATTTAAAAATCCTTGAAGAAACTCTTGAAAATCAAGACCTTTTGAAGAAGAAATGATGAACATTAACTAATCCTTTTTGGACCTTCATTCTTGCACCACTTTTTGATAGAGATTAAAACACAAATGGTGTGTTTTCTTCTTGATACTCATGACCAAAAGGGAGAGGAGAGCAGAAATTTGATGGTTTTTGCATGTAAAGTGTGAGTGTTGGTGACTTGTGGGAGTATATCAATGTGTGTAAGAGTTAGGAGTACACTTGTCCATAACTTGGGCAAGTGTGGGGAGTAGTGGGCGGCAAAAACAAGAGGGGAGAGGTGTGAGTGCAGATTTTTGGTGTTAAAAATAGTATTGGGTGTATTGTGTAGTGTATGTTGCTCCCGGTACTCAAACGTATGATTTTTAAGACACATAATGCAATACCGGGTAACGTAAAAATATAAAAACTTCCAAAAATATTAAAATTTGTTTTCATAAACTATTTTAGTAATTTAGATGAGTGGTGAGTTCATCGGAATATTTAAATGTGGTTAGAACATAAAGACGTAGGTTTAAATTGCGTAAGACGTAAAAGGTGCAACGTTTACGTAAAAATGGAAAAAGTGAAAAGTGACTTTTAAAATAGAATTGTAAGGAACCAAAAGTGTATAAGAAGTGTAGACCGGGCATAGCCTAGTTTCAGTTGAATAATTGAACGTATTATGTCGTAGACGGATAACTTCCGACGAAGTTAATTATTTAAAAAATAATAATAATAAAATAAAATAGTTTGGTAATTAAAATAGAAAAAATTAGTGACATGAAATTACGAAATGTCACATGTTGCGTGCCAATTAAGGAAATTCCCGTAGCAGATCACTCTAAGAATCCTAGATCTTTTTCTGACTCCAAACACTTTGTTTGCTCAACTTGCCAGAAATGTGTTTTTAAGGCAAATCATGATGATTGTATAACAAAATTCCTGAAGGAAGTGAATGCTCGTGCTAAGGTTCAATCCTCTAAGACTAGAAACAACAACAAGCCCGTAGAACCAAAGAGTCATACTCAGAAACCTGGTAGGCAGATTGTTGTAGGACAAAGGTCTTCTCTAAACAAGTCTTCCACTGTACATGAGAAACCAAACACTCCTAGATCATGCCTTAGGTGGATACCAACGGGTAGAATTTTTAAGATTGTGGGTCTTAGATGGATACCTTGTTGAAAGATGTTCACTGAGTGCAGAACCAAGGTTGACAGTGCAACCTTAAATGCCTTAAATGCTGATATCACTAACCCATATAAATGCAAACAAACTCTTAATGTCAATGCAGGAAGTCTTTACTTAAGTGCAGGTACATCGGTCCCTCTTATTAAGGAAAGACTCAGGGTTTGGGTGCCGAAAAGAGTGATATCTCATGATGTAGGGGTTCAGTCAATTCAAGCTTGATGAACTTCAACGATTATGACGTCTGATCACATCAGTTCAGGCCTCGTCCTTCATCGACTATGACGTCTGTTCACATCAGTTCAGGCCTCATTCTTCATCGATAATGACATTTGAACACTACAGTTCAAGCCTCAGGCCTCAATGGTTTCATAATGGCATCTGCTGACATCTCTTCAGGCCCCGTTCATCAATGAAAAGAAAGGCGTACGCTTGAGTGCGCTTTATCTTCAGAAGAAGATAAATCTTCTTATTTATGACCATTCTCATCAAGCTTCATATTCTTCTCATGCTCATTCAGTCATCAAGGGGACAAACGTACTTTGGAGTATATTCTTATTCACTTGGTCTATCAAAAATGGCAGTTGGCCGTCATATGCAATTTTTGAGGGGGAGAAGGGTGAATAAACTACATGGTGATTGAGATTTGAGAAATGGTCATACGACTCTCCTTGTTTCTGACTATTATCATAAAAAAGCTTCATACTTGCTCCATGCTCGTTCAGACATCAAGTGGATCTACTTCCATCAGATTGGACGTTTATTCACTCGATCAAAAATGGCAACTTAAAATGCAATTTTTGAGGGGGAGAAGTGTGAACAA
Source organism: Artemisia tridentata subsp. tridentata (assembly GCA_021014915.2). Classification (NCBI taxonomy): domain Eukaryota; kingdom Viridiplantae; phylum Streptophyta; class Magnoliopsida; order Asterales; family Asteraceae; genus Artemisia; species Artemisia tridentata. The sequence goes on from CP139501.1 coordinate 134,695,234, forward strand.
TGGATCAACCTCATATACACTTGTTCAATCAAAAATGCCATTCTCATATGCAATTTTTGAAGGGGAGAAGTGTGAACAAGTGGATCGACGCACAATTGATTATTTGTTCACTCACTTGTTGGGCATCTAATTGTGACTATGGAGTTGATCAGGTATCACTTATTTGAGGTTGAAGTTGACTTTCTGAAAGGCGTAATCATATTCTATCTTGAAGTCGGGGTTGGTTGGATGCATAACTTTCAATGATAACTTGCTCGTGCTTAAGATTTAAGTTGAAGACTTAGTTTATCTAGTTACCAGCAGTTGAGGTAAATGTTTGACGACTTGGTTAACTATAACTTAAAGGAGTTACGTTGTAGTACTCAGTGTCACACGCCGATGACGTTGTGGATAATCGCAAGAGGTGTTAATGTCTCATACTTTGGTTGGGTATTGAGTACTTAGAGATTTTCTTGGAGCATTAATTCTCTACACCGTTCTTCCAAGATTAGTGCAAGTTTAAGTCACGAAAACGGGGAATTTTTCTTCAGTGTCAAGTTTGGTATATTGGGTTTGTTCCATCAGTCATCTCGTCAAATTGCCTACTTAAGGGTTGGTAAAGATAGTCAGAGACAGTTTCGCTAGCGGTTGATTCTCACTTGATCCACTTGAGCCTATTTTTGTTCTTCTCACAAGATCTCGAGAATATGTGCGTAAAATGTGTTGCTGATTCTAAGGTATCAAAACCAGCAAGGGGGAAGGAGACATACATCTGAACACACAACGAGTGCATGTGATGAACTTTATACTTCTTCTGAATTGAAGTTATTCCGGGAAGACAAATGTCATAACCGCAGAGAAAATCAGTGTTGTAACTCGATCCTTATGGTGTATCATTCCAACTACGTGGGGGAAGAGATGTAAGAAACAGTTTATGATAATAAAAGAGGTTCACAATGGCAATTTCCTGAAGGGAGAAAAAAAGGGGACTTTCGGGTCTTAATTGATCTTGATGTTAAATTTTCATCTTCATTTATGGGATTGAGTGTGTGCTTCGGGTTTTTGGGCTTCATACAATGAGACTGATTGCATCACTTCAACTACTTGGGGGGAAGTGGTCTCTGGATACTTTTGGTATGCATTACTTCAGACTTCAGCAGGAAGAAATGTGAGAAGAAGTATTCAAGCGTGAGATGATACGTTGCTGATCTATTTGATTATCCCCCGAACAGAGAATCACGATGATTATTCTTAAAAGGAGCAGCAATACTTGATGTGGTTTGCTACGGTTTCCGCTGTACACTTACCTTTCGTAAGCTTGAAAGAGAGCTTTGAAACTGCTAGAAAGGAAGATTGTCGGTTTAGGGGGAAGCTATCAAAGCTTTAAATTAAGAAGGCTCAAGTTCAGCCTACTATTCAGGAGCCTCAAAAGCTTTGGTGGTGAAAGTTTAAGAGATGTTGACTACTGACGTCTACAACGTACAGATCGATATCCTTTTTCGGTATTCATGTCATCATCTTCTTAAACTGAATAATATAGTTTGTAAATATCTTATACAAAAATGTAAATAGAAAATTATAAAACCAACAAATTGTCAATTAAAAAACTTAAACCCAGAAAAACCATAAAAATAAGAAAAATTAGAAAATACCAAAAATAGTTTCTCTAGGCATGTCTTCTGTTTATCGATAACATTTACGGTCTTAGAAATGTCATTCAATAATGACACGGGACTTTAAATGAAGCTCGAGCAGAAGTTAAAATGAATTGTTAAAACATGTCATGATGGCTTGCTATTACTTTAGATAGCAACCCGCGTTTCAAAATGGGGAAAGCACGTCGCCAAAAAGACGGCTGTTCCTCCCACTGGGTGATGTTCACCCGGGCATGGATTACTTTATATCCATGTTTTTCCGATTTGATGTATGCTTCAGTGCATCATTTCTTGTAAAAGAAGAGAAATCTTCTTTGTATACAAATAGTTTTCCTTCTATGATTCTTCTGAAAATTATTTGTGAGACACTTGGTGATTACGTGTTGTTTGAAACTCTTTTAGACTTGGATTGTTCATAAAATTTGTCACTCAATCAATGACTACAACTCTTTAACTAGAATACGGGTCACTGATTGAGGGGGAGAGTGATTTCAAATTTTATATCATCAAACGGGTTTCTTGGTTATCTCACAATTGTTAGAAAAGGTTTTGTAGTTAATGGGGTATTAGTTGAAGAGGATCTTACTAAACTTTATCTCAAATGGGCAAATGTGTTAGTTGTTAGAAAGATTAGGGCATTATGTACAATTTGCTTATAGTATCCTAACTTTATGTAACTATAAGGTTCATTTGTGTCACTCTGGAATCCTCGTTTAATCCCCTAAATACTTTAAAACTCAAAATCTAAAAGAAGTTAGAAAACCCATTGTGTTTGATGTTCTTGAATACTCCACAGGCATTTGTATGATCTGAATGAATGAGTTTCAAATGTTGTTTGACTTTTGTTAGTCGATAGCTGCTTAATTGTTGTTGATTTAGTGCATGTGCTCTCAGGATTTTCTTAGGTATATAGTTATGATGTTTGAATCTTGTTCCTAAGATCCTGAGTTGAATGTTGAAATCTGAGCGAATTGCCATGTTCATGATTACTGATTGCTCTTCATGCTAGATAGTGGTTTGATGTATTTCCTGACTGTGGTTTGATTATGAGATGAATTTGGTATTATGAGTTGGCAAGCTGCTATGTGGTAGCTATTAATGAAAAGTGTATCTGTATGTATGTATATCTGTGTTGATATTCTTATGCAGATTCCATGGCCAGTATGAATGTGCCAGTTCCCGCTCTAACCATTTAATCAGATGTTCGAACTCTATTGACTGGCTCTGAATTCACCACAACAACAACATCAGCAACAACAACAACAACACTGTCATCACCACCACCACTTTCAGTGAAACAAAGCAATACTTATTCTGATCTCGCCAAGTGGGGATCTACAATACTTGGAAGTTTTGTTGGTGGATGGATAGTTGATGTTGACTAATGACTCCCTCAGAGAAGCGAATGATCACATCATTCGTGCGTAAAGGTCAACATCATTTGTGTCATAAAAGTTATCTCGTACATCATAAGCAGTGAAAAATTTGTGATTGTTATGTGTCAGTGTATGATTTTTGTTAATATAAATTTTCCAAACTTATCATACCTGACACTAACATTCTCCCTCATTGATTGAGGAGGAGCTGTAGAATGTTCCATTATCAGAGTACATGTTAAACCTGACCACATTGTCTCCCACATTTTCTAACTTATTTAAATCAATTGGGATCACAAATCTCAAATGGTTTGAAATTTTTGATCGGGGGAGAGAATGCGATTTAAATATGAAATCTGATAAAATGTGATGTTTTGGACGTAAATGTAAGCTCTCCCATATGTGCTAAACTCTTTCGTATATCAATGCACATATTGAGGGGGAGCAAATGGTTTGTGATTACAAAAAGGATGTGGCAACTTATGTGAGCACGGCTCAGACTTCACCAATGAATTGACAAAACAAATACAGTCATTAATCAAAAGGACATGTCCTGGCCGGGTAATAACTTCAAGCTGGTCTAACCAGTGATGTAAGCGTGTCTCGAAGATGACGTGTTTGAGTAGAGTGTACCGTTTTGAGAAACTTTCTATGGACTTGACCAGGCCGGGTAATAATTTCAAGCTAGTCTAAGTAGTGATGTAAGCGTGTCTCGAATCGGTCATGTTCACTGAAAGTGGATCAATTTAAAACGTGCGAACTCTACCCAACATGTGCTAATTTATAATAAAATCATCTGAGCACATGTTAAGGGGGAGAATTTGAAGAATATAAAACTCTCAACGCATTAGCAAAATGTGTTTCATAATCATGAACACTTTGAGAGATTTTTCAAGGATTTTGGTTTACGGCAACATAGGATAGTCATGGTGTTATAAGGTGGCTAAGGTTAGGAAAACCGTCCTATGATCCGCCAAAGTCGGAGGGATCTACCCAGGGACAATACCGAATAGTTAGTATTAGAAAGTCCTTAGGTATGATCATGAAAAAAGGAGTAATATGAGAAAGGAGAAAGAAGGGGTTGAAGAATTAAAAAGAAATGAAATGAGAAAGGGTGAAAAGAAATAGCCCTCCAATTATTCAACCTTAGGGCAGAAAAATGGTTCAATTCATATGCTACTGGTGGTTACTAAGGTAACACCGATATTGAAGACAAGACGTCATGGACCCAGTGACGCACTGCACTAAACCTTTTAAGCCCCTCAAGTTCTCTTAAAAGGACTTGTTTCATTCTCACGGGGAACCCTGCATAATCAATCGACCGCTCATTACGAGTTATGTTGATATTGAAACAGGAGACACCGCTCCAGTCTCCGACTACCCAAAAATTGCACTTATCGAGTCTAGAGCCACGAGATGCATCAATAAGATCTCATAGGAACACGTGTTACTTCTAAACTGGTTGTTCAACATTAAGGACACCAGTTGTAAACTTATGAGTCCTACGCAGATCTTAGCAATCTGCCAGAACATTTATGAGGGAATTTACAAATGTAATTCTCAATGATTGAATGGAAATTCCTGCCAGGGTCAACATCAAACAGCCCTGAAAGCAGGTCACTTCGGTAATTCCTTGTGGATTACGCTTAGTGGTCGCGGCGATTTCAAACGGTCTACAGTCGTGGAGTGATCTCCAGCGACTCACCTAATCATTGATTTACTACGGTAGATCTTTAAAACCCTCTGTGGGTTTCTGATTTAGGAACGACCTTGGTACGGATTAGAGAGAGTTTTCACACTATGCTGTTAACAATCTCGAAGTCCGAACCTGTAAGTACCGGACATTTTATTGCTAACTGTCGTATGCAGGAACACCTGGCGGTTGTAGCTGATTGCTGTTGCAGCTGATTGCGGTTGTAGCTGATTGCCGAAAAGATGCCAATCCATCACCACATGCTCAAACTACACCTTCATCGTATTCAAAGAAGTCATGATAATCTAAAAGACCTTCAACACGGCTTCTGCAAACTCTGATGCTGAAAATCATGACCCAGAACAGTGTGAGCATGTCGGTTCAAAGTGTACCACATCACATGGAAACGTACTACTGAAAGATGATTTGGAGACATACGTTGGATGATGACATCAAAGAATCACCAAAGATCATCCAAGACAGAAGAACAGTCATCTAAAGTTCGCTGCTGAATGTACAAAGACTAATGACCTTGAAGAATCAAAGACTACGAGCTAGGATGTCAAAATCATGTGATAGATGCTAGAATTCAAAATGTTATTTCCGGGGTGACCTCCCTTAGGGGGGGATTGTTAGGAATATAAATATTTATGTGAAGACCCGGTTACCCCGAGTATCTATTTAGCATTTGTGTAGCTCGTAGGCTTATTAGAATTATTAGTATTATTAGTATTATTAGTTTAGTTAGTATAGTATTCGTGGAGTGGGTCGGGTCTTTACCCACTGTCAGCTCACTCCACAGCCCACTCGGGGCACCTAAATATTGTAACTATAAATACCCCTTCCCACACTTGGGAAGGGTTGGAGATTTCTAATCATTCAACACTAGTTCTCTTTCACTCTCTCTCTCTACATCTCCCAACTCTCATCTCTCTCTCTCTAGAATTCTTCCAACAATCAAATCCAAGTATATAAAGATTACACTTTTATTGGCATGAGGCTTTGGGACTGAATAAGTTGGAGGAGGAGGAAGAAGATGAAGAGGAGGAGGAGGATCAACAGGATGCAGAGGTGGCTCAAAGTGAGTTGGTGCAGCAAAATGAAGAGGATCAGCAGCAAAATGTGGTGGAGCAGCAAAATGTGGTGGTGCATCAAAACCAGGAGGAGCAGCAAGATGGGTTTGAAAACCCTTATGATCTGAACAACATGATTAGCGATCTTGAAATTATGTTTCAACAACTCGAGGAAAGGAAGAAAAGGGTGGAACTTAACGAAATAGCAGATGACAAGAAGAAAGAATTATGGGTTGAATTGAAGAGACTTTTTGAACCTGATCCAGATGATAGTTTATGGAAGTTTCAAGCATATGATCTGGGAACAACATGAAAGTTGCACGATACATGTGGAGTTCATCATGTATCTACAAAAGATGGAGTTGATGTATTTATGCTGGTTGAAAAAGAATATCCATTGAGAAAAGGTATTCTCATTGTGATGTTATCTGCTAAACTCAAAGTGGATGAAGAGATAGAGATGGCAAAAGAGTTACTGAGAAACATCTTCACACAAGCAGAAAGGAAATAATATGTTTGGAAGAATCCTCTCAATATCAAAGGAATAATTCAAAGAAACTTGCTGATTTGGAGGTAAATCACAAGTTTAGGGGAGGATTGTTGGGAATTATTTCATTCAGAGTTAGTACTGCTAAGGTAAAGATGAGACTTTCGAAGATTAACACTAACAGTACTAACATAGTTAGTACTGCTAGTGTAAATATTAGTACTGCCAAGTTTAACTTTGTACTGCTGAAGACTGTTGTTGAAGATGGTACTGCCAAGGGATATAGATGCGTAATGTGATACGTATAGAAGATATTTAGTGTATGTCTTATATATTTAGAATGATACGAATATTGTATATTGATAGTTATCTTGTAAAGGACTCCTTGTGCCAATAAAAGGAGGTCCTAGGTTAAGGTGTTAGACAATATATTTGCAATATCTTTAGCATACGTATTGTTAAGATTCAAGGTTGTAAACCCTAGTGATATTCAGATCACTCGTATTATTGAGCTAATAATATTGAATCATTTTGGTTATACTGTTCCATTATTTACTGTTTCATTGTTCAACACTTTGTTAATATTCTTCTAAGGTTTTGTTAAGCTTCAAGGTTGTAAAACAACCATGAAATAAGTCAACTATTCTTGGACTTCCTCTTCAAGCTTGTAGAGGCAACTTTTGGAGCATACAATGCAGCGTAAAAATGAAACATAGACACAACCTACAGATAAGCTGCTAAAAATAAAATAAGCAAATAAGCTCAAAACAGATAGTCTATAAGAGGAATACAAAAGAAGGTATAATTGAAAAAGACCCAAGGGCGGAGATGGTTGAGGTGTTGGTGTTGTGAAGGGGAGGTCACAGGTTCGATACCTGTGGCTTCCTTTTTGGTATTTCCCTCTCTAAAATTTTTAAAAAGCCGCCCATATTTTTTCAGCAAATTTCAAATTTTCCCTCCACCCATCTCCATCTCCACCCAAGTTTCTCACATTTCTCACCAATCACAGCCACCAGTCACCATTCACCAATCACATTACAGCCACCAGTCACCATCCACCATTCACCAGTTACCAATCATAGCCACCACTCGCCGGTCCGGCCATCAACAACGGAGGGAGGTTCATTTAGATCTAAATTAGTTACTTTTTTGAATTAGGAAATCATTATTTTTTTTGGTGCAATGGTAAAATTATATTATTCTCGAAATTGTTTTTACAATTATAAAGATAACAGATTTAAAACACCATAAACATAACGGTTTTAAAAACACTGTTACATTCATTACCCCAAACACTCCTTAAAACTGCCATAAACATAACAGTTTTAAAAACACTATTAGATTGATCAAGCACATCAAATTCTGCCCAGACAGATTCCATTTAGTATGTGCTTGGTGTTTGTGATCAAAGGGAATTTTCAGTACCACTACACTACCTACTGTCCATTGTAATTATACACAAATGATTTGATGCTTATATTGGTTTAATTTGTGACTTGTAGGATATGTACGTTACCCATTTGACCTCAACAATAGGACCAAGAAACAATATATTGATAGAGTAGAAGCGTTTATTAAGTATGCAGTACACAACTTGCAGAAGATGAGGAACATCGACCCACGAGGTAATAAACAACAGCTTAAGATGCCATGTCCGTGTACCACATGTTTAAACCACATAGAGCATAAAGTGGAGGAACTGCAGTTCCATTTATTCAAATATGGGATTGATCTAAGCTACACAAAATGTGATAAACATGGAGAAAAGGATGAGCAAGCAACAACTACCAAAATACCTGTTAATGCTACAACAGAGTTTGTTGATGACACGGATTTTGACATGGATTTTGGTTCAGAAATTCCAACAGGTGGCCCAGCAACAGTAGAAATGGTTAATGCTACAAAAGAAAGTTTTGATGAGGCTGACCTTTCCAAGTTTCAAGAACTATTATTAGACGCGGATAAGCCACTTTACAAAGGATGTCCTGACTTCATAAAGTTGTCCACAATAGTTGAACTACTCAACTTGAAGGGTAAGTATGGAGCTTCTGATAAGTTCTTTACTGAATTACTAGGATTGTTAAAAAAGATGCAACATGCTGGTAACAAAATGGTTGAAAAAACTTATCAGGCCAAAAAACTAATGAGAATGATGGGATCAGGATACAAAAAGATACATGTATGTAGCAACAACTGCATTCTTTACTGGAAGGATAACAAGGAGTTAACTGTTTGTCCAACTTGTGGGATATCAAGATTCAAGGTGGATAATAAGACACATAAAGTGTACGAAAACATTCCGGCAAACGTAATGTGTGTTGGATCGTGTTTTGGATGATATTATGATTCGGGAGGTCGGGTATGATGGAAATATATGATTTCCATGGTTAGAGAGAGATAGTAAACCTGGTGTCTTTATTAATAAGAAAGAAAGTGAAACAATACAAACAAGTCTCTCCCCTCCATGGAAGTATGGAGGGGTATTTATAGTCTAACACATATCTAACTATTACAATATTACATTTCTAGTCCATGTGTTTGAGGCTTACATAGTAACTAAAGTAATCCCATAAATGTCGTTCCATTTACGTGTTAGGAGCCAACAATCTTCCCCCAATGGGACGACATAAGGGATTACTTACACCATTTCCTACAAGTACAAAAAATAAGTAAAATAAAGTCTTCATAAGCTCTTCAAATGCCGAGGATGACTGCAGTTTACGCTCTTTTTCTTCATCTTGTACCTCGTCTTGAGAACTTTTCTTCACTTGTAGGCAAATGATGTAATATGCATGAACTGGATTAACTTCCCCCCAATTCATGCAGCATGTCTTTAGCGGCTTCTTCGTACACTTCTTATTGGCGAAGTTTCTGAATCAGCTTCCCCCTAAACTGACAACCGTCTTCAGCAGATTCAAAACTTTGATGTAGTTAAAATGTCTTCTAACTTTTGATGTTTTAAATACGCAGCGGAATTTTTAGATAACATCGTAAACCACACCAAGAAAATCTGACTAGTCACTCAATAGCAATTATACTCAATGCGGAAACTCCGTTCAGGGGTAACATGCAAGAAATCAGCAAGATCTTCTCACATATGTAGGCTACTTCACACTTCACAACCTGCGAAAGTTAAAATGATTACACCAAAATCAGAAAACTGAACCACTGATCATCTCTGCGGACGTCTCTCCGGTAGTGATAAAATTGTAAGCTCGATCACATGAATTTGTTATGCGTCTCTGATGTGCACATTTCTTCCCCCGATTGCAGATACTTGTGGAAAAAGAGTGTTTTCGCAAAGAAGTCAAGAAAAGTCAAAGAACATCCACTCTCTCTTCCCCCATGATGTCTTCGCAGAAACGGAAGCATACACACTATGTTTACGATGGAAACGGAGGCAGCGTAACCCTGTATGTCCAATTAGTCGAATATGTGTGAAGTACCATAAATAGCCCGTGAGAATCAACTGCTGATAATATCTCTAGTCTTTTATACTCCTCTCTGCTAACTCTTTACTGACCCCATTATCATTCTGACAGATTTTGTAGTGACTACTGATGGAGAAAACCCAGTATTACGAACTTGAGACTAAAGTAAAATAACCCAAACTTGTGACTTAAACTTGCACTATTTCCTGACTAAGAACCAATACTGAGAATTTCAATAAAGGTAGAATCATATACCCATCCAACCATCCTTAACTGTATATGAACTTCTCTCGAATTATCCACAGCTTTTTGTGACACTTGAGCACTACAATGTAACTCCTTTAAAGTGATAGCTATACATTGTGAGCACAACAACATAACTCCTTACATCAGGTATAACTAGATAACTCAAGTCGTAATCATTCTAACGGTTAAACGCTCGAACAAGGATCTCGAAGAATCATGCATCCAACCAACCCCAATATCTTGAGATACTAAATACACTCACCCGTGAAATCCCACTTCAACCTCAAATAAATAAAAATGAATTAACCCCGTAGCCACATCTTGCGGTTCAATACCCAAAACTAGCCTTCGTTGCTTGGTTAAGATGAACATTGATAATGGTTTTATCCCGATCTAGTCAAAATTGTATCCCCGTGAAAAATTTGTAACAACCAAAATACCATTCATTTTCGTCAAAAGTTATACCAAAAAAAATGACACCAATGTATTAAACATACACTTGATAATACTAAACAATTTTGGCCCAGTGTATGTATATTTTTCGGATCCATTAATCAATAAGCTTTCAATCCAGTCCAGCCCATCACCCAATCAATATAACCCGGGCCCAACAAAATATTCAACCCGATCCACCAGACACACGATATTAATAAAAGGCTTATAACCATAATTTCACTCACCATTTCACAAAACCTAATTCACACATATCATAAACATTTCCGCCCCCATCTCATTTTACCACTGGTACGCAGCAAAGAAATAACCCCCATCTCCATTATTTATTTCATCCGCCTATCAATCAAATATACTCTCCCAAATCGCATACCAATCTCATCACATCTATCTCTATTATCATCGATCTCATCTCAAATCCATCATTCTTCATTAGACCATCAAACAACAATCCTCTCTATCATATCCCTCCGAGAACCACTTGTTATAATCAATTGGGTACGAGCAGACAAGAATACCGCGGTCACAAAGACTTCAATTTCAAGATCTTTTGAAGGGTCGCAGGTAGGGTCGACTTGTGTTGTGTTTTTTTGTTTTGTTGTTGTGTTAATGAATGAACGAACAAAAGAAAGAAAGTAACAGATTTGTTACATTTCTTTTCTTGGTAGATTCGGATATTAACAAGAAGTTTTACTTCTTATAGATCAATGACGATTCTTTCGTGTTTGAATGACCTCGGGTCTTGGTTTACTGTTGTAACACACGAAATAAGAAACTGAGATTATTTGATTTGTTTTACATTTAAGTCAAGTCTTGTTATTAGTTGTGATGTTGCAGTTGTGGTTTTGAGGAGGATGGGATCTTGATTCTTATTTTTTTTTTCATTTTGCAAATCCGATAAGTGGTTATAAAAAACCAATTCCGATAACATTGACTTGTTGACCTATCGATTTGCGATGATTGAGTCCAATTTCGATGGGTCAATTCTGATGGATCAATTCCAACGGGTCAATTCTGATGGTTTAGTCCAATTCTGACGAGTCTTATTGCATTTCTTTACAAGAAATCTATACTAATTTTGATGAACTAGGGTCTGTCGGAATTGCTTTACAAGCAATTCCGATAAAAGCGGGTTTTGACTTTTTGACCATCAATTTCGACCACTTTTCCGACCATAAATTCTGACCACCATATTTACCAGTAATCCGACCACAAATCTTCCACGGGATGGTACAAAAACAAGTCATAAAATTATCAGTAGTACAAAAACAACTGATTACTTGGACTTAAAAAGACATAATGGACCAGTATAATAGACTTTAGACCAGTTTTTGATACAATTCATGTATAAGACTAATAACCCAAAGAATTGTAAAAAATAGTACAGACCCATGGTTAAATCGGCTTAAAAAATGACGAATTTTGACAAGATAACACCACAAAATCAACCAAAACTAACAACCATAGCTCTGATGCCAATTGTTGGATAGTGTTTTAGTTGATATTGTGATTCGGGAGGTCGGGGATGATGATAATAAATCAAAGCCATAGTTAGAAAGAGAGAGAGAGAGTAGAGAGATAAAGGAAAACATGGTGTTTTATTAATAATAGTGAAAGGTGAAATACACATACAAGTCTCTCACCTCCATGGAAGTATGGAGGGGTATTTATAGTCTAACACATATCTAACTGTTACAATATTACGTTTCTAGTTCATGTGTTTGAGGCTTACATAGTAACTAATGTAATCCCGTAAATGTCGTTCCATTTACGTGTTAGGAGCATTCCCAACAATCTTCCCCCAATGGGACGACATTTGACAAGATAACACCAAAACTAACAACCATAGCTCTGATGCCAATTGTTGGATCGTGTTTTGGATGATATTATGATTCGGGAGGTCGGGTATGATGGAAATATATGATTTCCATGGTTAGTGAGAGAGTAGAGAGAGATAGTAAACCTGGTGTTTTTATTAATAAGAAAGAAAGTGAAACAATACACATAAGTCTCTCCCCTCCATGGAAGTATGGAGGGGTATTTAAAGTTTAACACATATCTAACTATTACAATATTATGTTTCTAGTCCATGTGTTTGAGGCTTACATAGTAACTAATGTAATCCTGTAAATGTCGTTCCATTTACGTGTTAGGAGCATTCCCACAGGAATGGCGTACCATAGATGAAAAATTCCCTGAAATTGCTAAAGATCCGAGAAATCTACGGCTAGGAATATCGGCTGATGGGGTTGACGTCAACTCAGGAACTAGGCATCACAATGTATGTCCAGTTTTATCTGTCATATACAACCTTCCTCCATGGTTGTGTATGAAAAGAAAGTTTATCATGCTTTCGGTATTAATATCGGGATACCCGGGAAATGATATCGATGTATTTTTAGAACCGTTGGTTGATGATCTGCATACCTTATTCGAGACAGGGGTTGATACATATGATGCTTCCACAAAAGAAAACTTTAATCTGCTTGCCGTTGTGTTATGGACGATAAATGGTTACCCTACACTTGGGACATTATGTGGCTGCCCATACAGTGGATTCAAAGGTTGTGTAGTATATGGGAAAGATACACACTGTGTTAGACTTTCTGCCTCATCCAAGTAAAGTTATGCTGGACACGGACGATATCTACCATACAACAATCCGTTCAGAAGGCAAATGAAGGCGTTTAATGGACAAGAAGAATTTCAGCATGCTCCAAATCCATTGACCGGGGAACAAATATACAACGAGGTACAACATATTAAAAATAAGTGGGGAAAAGGAAAACGAACAAACAATAAGACCTCAAAAAACCAAGAAGATAACAGAGGCAGAGGTGGGAATATTAAAAAGCAGAAAAGGAAAACAACAGAAGAAGAGGGTAGTTCAAGCCAAGTAAATGAGGCATATTGGAAGAAATTCAACATTTAGTATTGAAAGCTAAGGTATTTGAGGCATAATTCTATTCCACATTGTATTGACTTCATGCATGTAGAAAAGAATGTTGGTGAGAGTCTAGTCGGAACTTTGCTGAATGTTACTGGAAAGACAAAAGATGGAATGAATGCTCGATTGGATCTGGAAGAGTTGGGGATAAAACAAGAGTTGTTTGCTAGGCAAGAAGCAGACAAAACAACACTACCTCCAGCAGGTTACACATTAATGAATGTTGAAAAAGACATCTTTTGTGAAACGTTATGCAACATCAGGATACCACAAGGCTATTGTTCAAATTTCTCTAGTTTGGTCAGCCTAAATGATAGGAAGCTCATTGGCCTCAAATTGTATGACTATTACATGCTAATGCAAGAGTTTTTTCCCATTGCTATACATTCAATCATGCACCCACCCACACGATATGCTATTATTAGGTTTTGCTTTTTCTTTAAATCTATATGTAGGAAAGAAATCAGCTTGCAAGAACTAGATAAGATGCAAGAAGAACTTGTTGTGACACTGTGCCTACTCGAGAAGTTATTTCCTTCGTCATTTTTTGATATTATGATACACTTGACTGTACACCTAACTAGGGAGGTAAAATTATGTGGTCCTATATGCTTTCGGTGGATGTATCCCTTCGAAAGATGTTTGAAGGTTATTAAAGGACATGTGCGAAACAGAAATAGACTAGACGGATGCATTATTGAGGAGACTATCGCGGAAGAAACAATAGAGTTTTTTAGCGAATATCATAAAACCATGAAAACTATTGGTATCCCACCTGATAAACATGTAACCAATGAAAATGAGGAAGGAAAGCCATTGTCGGCCGGAAAATCAAGTGAAGTTTCAGGAGAAGTCTTTCAGAAAGCATATTTGTATGTAATACAGAATAGAGATGAAATTGTACCGTATATCGAGTAAGTATTACTAACAAATGTCTATTTTGTTGCTTAAAATGTTCTATCAAATATAATAATCAAAGACATTTTTTTGTTTCAGGCGACACAAGCAAGTTTTGAAAACAAAAAACCCGGGTAAACGAATGGCATTGCTGGAGAATAAGCACAGTAAATCTTTTGCTAAGTGGTTACGCAAAGAGGTAATTACTCGTATGTTTTTTATAATTGTTTGTTTGTTACTAAAAAGAAGTGAGTTGAAATAGAATGTTGATGACGTATAGTCTATACCCGGGTCACGAACCCGGTTAGTAAACAATACTAACAATTAAGCCCACCACGTATGGGCCGCAACTGGACTACCAGTTACGCGGCTTGGGTCGACAAGGCCCAAGCCCAAAGCTATTTCCGGATTAGAATTGGAATATCTCCTAAATATAGGAGATATACACCAAATCTCCGATGTCGGCGGACACGCCGAAAAGTAGGGAACACGAAACCTATTAGGGTTTCGTGCATATATAAAGGGCATTCCAGCCCTCGGTAAGAGGTACGATCTTCAATAAACCCTAAACCACAAACTAAACCCTACGTTCGATTACTTACTCTCACGCCGGAGGATAATCGGGGGAGACAATCCCTCGATAAGCCTAACGGTGTTTGTTATTTTTCTTAGTGCGCAGGTCTCATCAAGCATTAAGATTCGAATTGGTACGAGAATAGAAGCCCTGTCAAGGAACGCCCAACTTTTGTATCAACAAGTGGCGCCATCCGTGGGACCCTACACTAAGAATTTTGCCGAAAACTAGAATGACGAAACACGGGAGTCACAAGAGTCCGTATGGGAAGAAGGCGCAGGATGACCCACTAGGGAAGAAGCACCAAACAGATGCGCCCCCTAAGCAGACCCCTGGAACAACCAGTGTGCCTAAAAGCTTAGGAGTGTATTCAGATCAGGTCTTCCCTGCAGTGGAATCGCTTACCAAAACTACCCCCGCTATTACGACAAGTACTAGCGCGGTAGGCCTGGAGCGCACTCCTCTCACCATGCCAGAGGTGAACTTCAATGAACCTCCTAATGCGCCTATCCGAAACAAGGATCCTGCCTTGGAAACGGACTCCATCGCGCTTGAAGGAGTCACTTCCGAATTAGCGCCAAGCGACTTTGTATCCCAAAACTACGAAGCCTTGACTGCGCTCATGCGAGAGGAGGCAAAGAAGAGGTCAAGCCAAAGTCTGCACGGCAGACTCAACTTTGACCCTAATCCTGACGCATCCCCACCGCGCTACCGAAAGGAAGGACGCGAGAGGGATAGTCGTAAACAACCAGTGTTCGCCAGGATTGGAAGGAAGGTTGTGGATGATGAAGCAGCCGACCTTCAACATCTGGAGGAACCTGAAGAAAGTGAGCGGCGCGCTAATGTCCACGCTAGGCTTGGCAAGCGAAAAATTCAAGATAGGCTCGGGCGACGATGCTCCCCAAGTGAGAGCCCCTCAAGCTCTGACTCTGACGATAGTCGGCGCAAGCGCCACAGAGGAGCAAGCTCAGACTCTGATGATAGTAGACGCAAGCGTCACAAAAGAGTCCGCTCATCTTCAAGAGATTCCTCGGACAGCGAGACGGGACACTGGAAATCAAGAGGGAAATACCGCGACCAGGATGATGAAGACATGTCTCTCCCCTGGCGTCGCCAAAAGGTTGATGCGTTTACTAGGCGCATCAGTGACTTTTCTGAAAATAAGAAAAGGCGCATGCCTGCTAATGTCAAAACATATGATGGGACAGGTGATCCGGATGATCACCTAAAAATTTTCGAATCAGCAGCTACTATCGAAAATTGGCCACAGCCTGTGTGGTGCCATATGTTCAACTCCACATTAGTAGGAAATGCGCGCAACTGGTTTAGTAAGCTTCCACGTAGAAGCATTGGTGGGTTTGAAGAATTGCGCAGAGCGTTTCGCTTAAACTTCACTCAAAGGAAAAAGTGCGCTAAAAACCCTGTCGAACTCGCTAGAGTTAAACAGCGACAAGGGGAATCCACAAGCGCTTTCATGGAACGCTTTAAGGACGAGTGCATGAAAGTCAAGGCGTGTCCAGAGATATTAAAAATATCGGGTTTTATGAATGCAATCAATAACCCAGATCTCATAAAAAAGTTAAACGACAAGGTTCCCTTAACCTTTGATGAGCTCATGAAGCGCACAAGGTCTTTCGTCCAAGGAGAAGAAGCCGCTGCGGATAGCAAAAAAGGGTATTCAAACCATAGACCACAAGAAGAGTCAAGGAGACAATCCAATGACCAGGGTGGCAATCGTAACAACCGCAGCAGAGGTTATCGCAACCAAGGAAGTGGAAGGGACAATGATAGATACACACCCCTCACAAAAACCCCAAGAGAGATATTTGTGACGGAGGGTGCGAACTTCCCAAAACCACCACCAATCCGCACCCCAGAGGATAAGCGCATAGGGAATGGTTATTGCGAATACCATGGACAGAAAGGCCACACAACCAACGAGTGCGTCCAACTACGCCAATTGATTGACAAATTGGTAAAGGAAGGAAAGATGGACCACCTCGTGAAAAACATCAGAGAAGGAAAAGAGAAACCAAAACCAGGGACCAAGAAAGAGACCTCAAAAGACAAGGCAGATATCATATACATGATACAGCCGTGGCAGCGCGCGACTAGGCAAAAAGTCAGCCAAAGGTTCTCTAAGGGAAACGAAATCTCTTTCCCCTCCCTGACTGCGAACAACGCAGTAGTGGATCCGCTTACCATTGAAATACATACGGGGGGTCACGACATCCGTCGCATGTACATAGATGGAGGTGCATCCGCTGATATTATATATGAACACTGTTTCAAGAAGCTGCGACCTGAGATACAGAGTCAGCTGACCCCAGCCACAACGCCGCTCACCGGCTTCACAGGGGAGAAGATATGGCCCACGGGACAATTACGTCTATTTGTAGAAGTTGGTGACAAACCACACTCTACAACCACCTGGATGAACTTCATGGTAATCAGATCCCCCTCTCCGTATAACGGTATTATTGGGAGACCTGGAATATCATCCATCCGCGCCGTGCCATCCACAGCGCACGGAATGCTCAAGTTCCCAGTGGAAGGAGGCATTGTCACTCTTTACAATACCACCATACCACCAAAAGAATGCAACGCAGTGACAAGTGACGTAGCCGATGTTCCAGAACAGCGCGCAATCAAAGTCCCAAACATAACAGTCGCCATTCACCCTGACTATCTGGATCAGCAGGTATCTATTGGCGGGTCTCTGTCTGACAAAGGCAGATCAGCTATATGCGCACTCCTGCAAAATAATTTGGATATTTTCGCATGGGAGCCAAAGCATATGACAGGAGTACCACGTTCCATCACTGAACATAAGCTGCAAATCCGACAAGGATACCCTCCAATAAGACAGAAAAAGCGCGGACAAGCTCCAGACCGTGCAAAAGCCATCTTGGAAGAAGTACACAAGCTAGTAGACGCAGGAATCATGCGAGAAGTCTACTATCATGACTGGCTCTCTAACCCAGTGATGGTAAAGAAGAGCGATGGCAGCTGGAGGATGTGCGTGGACTTCACAGACCTCAATAAAGCATGTCCACAGGACTGCTACCCTCTACCGGAGATAGATTGGAAAATCGAGTCTCTATGTGGATATCCCTTCAAATGCTTCCTGGACGCATACAAGGGATATCACCAAATTCAAATGGCTGAGGAAGACGAAGAAAAGACGGCCTTCCATACAAGTCAAGGGGTCTACTGCTACACAAAGATGCCCTTCGGCCTAAAAAACGCAGGGGCAACATACCAACGATTGGTAGACACTGCGTTCGAGAAGCAAGTAGGGCGCAACTTGGAAGTGTACGTCGATGATCTCGTCATCAAAAGCCATACAGAGGAAGAGCTGGTGCGCGATATGGAGGAAACTTTCAAAACACTAAGGAGAATCAATATGAAATTGAATCCCAAGAAGTGTACATTCGGCGCTACGGAAGGCATGTTCCTCGGGTATTTGATAGAACCCGATGGGATCAAGCCTTGCCCAGAGAAAACTCAAGCAGTCATTGACCTCCCCTCACCGCGCACATTAAAGGAAGTTCAGTCACTAAACGGCAAGCTAGCTGGACTGAATCGATTCTTATCCAAATCGGCGGACAAGTCACTTCCCCTGTTCAAGACACTCAAGAAGTGCACCAAAAAGGGAGACTTCAGGTGGACTGCGGAAGCAGAAGAAGCCTTCCAACAGCTCAAACAACACATAGCAGCACTTCCAAAGCTTGTTGCACCCCGACCAGGGGAAGAGCTGATCATGTACTTATCTGCGACTCAAGGAGCAGTTAGCGCAGTGCTATTGACAGACAGGAACTCCGTCCAAACGCCCATTTATTTTGTTAGTAAGGCGCTCAAAAAGACAGAGATCAACTACACGGCAATGGAAAAGCTGGTTCTGGCTTTAGTGTTCGCAGCGAAAAGACTGCGCAGGTACTTCCAGGCGCACCCAATCGCTGTCATCACAGACCAACCCATCAAACAAGTTATCTCGAAACCCGACGCATCGGGACGCCTACAAAAATGGAGCGTGTTACTGGGCGAGCATAACATATCATACAGACCGCGCACTGCAATTAAAGGGCAGATATTGGCCGACTTCATCATCGAGAAGCCGGATACAGACACTCCACTTGCGACAAGCAAGGAGGAACTTCAAGAACCATGGGTTCTATTTACTGATGGATCCTCATGCGTAGATGGATCAGGAGGTGGCCTTATTCTCACTAACCCAGAAGGAGTCGAATTCACCTACGCACTGCGCTTTGAATTCACAGCCACGAACAACGAGGCAGAATACGAAGCACTCCTAGCCGGGTTACGTATCGCAAGTCAAATGGGTGCACGTAACCTAGAAGTAAACGTCGATTCACGACTAGTGGCTAACCACGTGTCAGGAGAATATATAGCAAAGGAGGAACACATGATCCAATACCTCGAAAAGACCAAATCTCTGATCCAGAACTTCGATAGATTTGTCATCAAGCAGGTTCCCAGGAGTGAAAATAGGAAAGCAGATGCGCTGAGCAAGATTGCATCCACCAGTTTTGCGCATCTATCAAAACAAGTTTTGGTGGAAACCTTGAAAAACAAGTCAATCACAGAGATGGAAATATCCACGGTGGTAGAGGAGGAAAATCCTACATGGATGACACCGATCATTGACTTTATCAGCAAGGGCATACTCCCCCAAGAAAAGAAAGAAGCTCGAAGAATCCGGCGCACAGCGCAGCGATTCGAGCTCAGAGATGACGTCTTATATAGACGTTCATTCCTACAACCATGGCTTAGGTGCGTTGGACCCCTCCAGGCAGACTATGTACTTCGAGAAATCCACGAGGGCTCATGCAGCATGCACTCTGGACCACGGTCCATTGTAGCGCGCGCCCTAAGGTCTGGATACTATTGGCCAACAATGCATCGTGACGCACGAGACTTGGTACGAAAGTGCAATGATTGCCAAGTTCACAGACCCATTCCGCGCCGACCACAGCATGAGCTAACACCTATTACATCGCCATGGCCCTTTTACAAATGGGGTATCGACATCGCTGGACCTTTTCCTATTGCCGCAGGTGGATTGAAATTCCTTATCGTGGCAATCGACTACTTTACCAAGTGGATCGAAGCAAAGGCAGTAGCGACTATAACAGGTAACCAGGTGAAAAGATTCGTGTGGGACAACATAGTATGTCGCTTCGGATTACCTGGCGAAATTATCTCAGATAACGGGAAACAATTCCGTGACAACCCGTTCAAAGATTGGTGCGAACAACTGAACATCAAGCAAAACTTTGCATCAGTAACTCACCCACAAACCAATGGCCTGGTTGAACGCGCAAATAGAAGCCTAGGTGAAGGAATAAAAGCGCGCCTGGACAGACACAAAGGAAGATGGGTAGAAGAACTATCACATGTTCTCTGGGCGCACCGAACAACCATCAAGGTTAGCAACGGGGACACCCCCTTCTCTTTGGTCTATGGGACAGAAGCTGTTATACCAGCTGAAATTGGAATGCCAACCATCCGTACTGCGGAAGTTAATGTGGCAACCAATGATGATGAGCGGCGCATAGACTTAGATCTATTGGAAGAGCGACGTGAACGCGCAGCAATACGCGAAGAGAAAGCCAAGTCGAGAATGAAAAAATACTATGATGCCAAAGTACGCAGCACTTCATTCAGACCAGGCGACTTCGTATACCGCGAAAACGACTCAAGCCGCGCAGAAGACACTGGGAAGCTAGGACCAAAGTGGGAAGGACCTTACGAGGTCATAGAGGCACTTGGCAATGGAGCGTACAAGCTACGCGACAAGGACGGAAACGAGCTACAGCGAACATGGAACGTCCGCAACCTTAAACGGTGCTATCTTTGAAGAAGGCTACGGCCCAACATGGACACTCATGCGCTTTAGAAAGTGCCCTCAATAAAGATCCATGTAATCTTATTTTTTATGAATTATCTAGATAAACATTCTTTTCTCAAAACTTGCAAGTATTAATAAAACGTTATGGTTTCTAGCTAACTCCATAACACTTTTGACTTTATTGTTTGCATTTCTTATTATGTTTCAATATTGTTATATTCTTGCCTACATGGCGTGCATGCACACACTAAGACCCACGATGGCAGAAAGGATGAGTATACCTAATAAACTACTCGTTGAGTAAGAGGGTTGCAAACCCATCAACACCGGATCACGAATCCTTGTTAAACACCTTGCGATCAAGACGTTGGCGCAAGTTCCTCGCGCACCCCACGACGGATGCGCGACAGAGCACACTGTGCGCGTTTAACAACTCAGTAATCAAGACTCTTGATTCCTTAAAATACGACAAGTAAACTTACAAAAGCGCATAGACTACTATGATTAAATTTGGAAAAATTCAACACATGACTACGGTCCTTAAGGAAACTCATACACGATTATGATCCTTATTTTCTAAATACGCTTAGATACTTAAAGATATCTTCACGACAAGATGCATAAGTAATACACGAACTACGAGTTCAAAAGCAAAAGTATTTGGTAGTTATATAAATACTGAGTACAAAAGAGCAACCTATTTTATTTATAGAATACGTTCTACAAAAAGGCTTATACAAAAACAAGCTAAATGCTATACGCGCGCCTCAGCTGGCTGGGACCCCCACCCAAAGCCGTTTCCTTAGCATCCTCGAGTCGCTTAAGTAACTCGGCATCATCAAGGGAAACGGTGGCCACTGAAACAGGCACACCATCAGACCTAGGCAGATGCGCAGCGCCTATGCCGCACAGAATGGCCTTTCCCTTCACGCCCTTCTTTCTTGCGACCCTGGAAACATGAGCATTTAAAGACCTTTGCAAAGGGATCTCTTTCTCAAGACGGAAAGGATTCAGAAGGTCGCGTGGTTGAGCAAAAATGGGTACCTGCAACTGCGACACATCAGGCTTCAAGTAGAAGTCCAACTGCTGATCCGCATCATCCTGCAGATGCCTAGGAAGAGTGAGCCCCGCCATGATCACGCTGATAGGCTGATCCTGGTCACGCTCCAAGCAAGCAATATGCGGAAGCTCAACCTTCTTCAGCTCCCCCATAGCAGCGACAAGCTCAGCATGGGCATCCGCCTTGTACCCAGGTACCTCAGCAACCGGCACGGTCAGCAACTTGGCATCAGCAATCCTATGCGCGGCCAAGGTCTCACCATGTGCGATGGCGCACTCCACAACCTTTCCAAAAGGCGTGGTGACCTCAGGATGCTCTAAGGTGCACATGGCAGCTAAGCGAAGACCATGGCTGATCAACCACCTACAAAATAACACAAGTGTTAAAGAAAGAAAGACCAAAATATATACAAGTTATAACGAAATAAGGCAGCATGTACCTGCGCTCAGCCACAGACTGAACCAAATGAGGATAGAGCTCCTCATCAAACTCGATGCTAAGCCTGCGGAGCTTCTCCTCTTGCGCCTTCAGCAAAAACTCTATTCGGTTACGGAACTCCTCAACGCTAGCAAAGTGCTTGCTCCTATTCTGTTCCAAGTACTTCAGCGCCCATAAAGAGTTACGCCTCTGACGGTCTGCAAAAGCGCGCTCCCGCTCCAACTCAGCCATCACCATGACTTTCTCATCACCCATCTTTCGCGCAGACGCCTCCGCGCACTCCAGTTTAGCCTTGGAGCTCAGCTGCTCAGCTTTAGAGCTTGCTAATTCAGCCTGCACAGACGCTAATTGCGCCTGCAGTCTGGAAACCTCCTCAGACTTGTGCACCCTTGCTTGCGCCACCAGCTCAGACTGGCGCACAGCGATGGAGGCAAGCTCCTCCATAGTAGAGTCAAACGGACTTGACTCCACTTCAAAACCCCTCGGTGAATGCGCCCCGTCCAGAGCACGACTCACCTCAGGTGGCGCACTCCCATCTAGGACGCCAGCGTCCTCCACAGGGTTTTTGCTGCAAAACACATCAAGAGACAACGTTAGTGCACGGTCAATCATACAAAAAATACTAAGGAGATGCTAAATAACGCTTACATGGGGGGAGGAGTCGAGGACACGTCTTTCTCCTTCTCAGTCTCAGCCGAAGACACGTTCTTCTCCTTCTCAGCCTCAGTCGTGGACGCACCTCCACCAGACTTCTCAGCTTCCTCACTGAGGACACGAAGAAACAAAGTTAGAATACAATATAACTTGATAAAAGTTTCTAACTAATAATGAAGGTACTTACTCCATCTGCACTTCAGTAAAAGATGGGCCCTCCCCAGCCTCAGTGCGCGGCCTCTTCGACGGCCCTTCACCATAACCACCAGACGCTCTCTTCCGCGTCAGTGGGGAACTCTCCTCCATCTCACTGTCAGTCTCATCCAAATGGATCACCACTTCAGGAACAGGAGGCTGCGCAGTGTCAGGAGTTGGCTGCACAGAAGGAGCCACAGACTGAACTGGCTCAGCTACCACCACATTAGGAGAGCCCTCAGAATCTGGGATAACCAGATCCACGACGCGCCCTGCCGTCGCCTGCAGGATAGTCTGCTCACCGTCCCCCCGAGGACGCACACCAACCGCCACGGAACGCGGATTCTCCAACCTCACGACAGCAAACAGATCCATCTCTGCGCATCAAATAAACAAAGAAATGCAAGTTACATAAAGTATGGAAAAAGAAGAAGCGCTTACACTAATAACGACAGAAAGACGACAGAATGAGCACCCACCCGAGCCATCCGCATTCAAGAACGTGGGAACCTCTGTCTCATGCTCAAAGTAGTTGCGACTGATGCCCATATACACCAGGAACGCCTCCGGATATGGCTTGATGGGAATACGGTTCTCATCAATGATCGCCGCATGGTCCGCGTTATACCACGACTCTGGTGGGCGCTCATCCTTCTGCAGATCGTCACGGGTGTAAAATGGAAAATGGTCGGGGAAGACGGCTTCATCAACCCAAAAGAACTTCTCCCTCCAATCCTTAAGCTTATCTACCTTCTGCGTATAGCACTGTAATTTTCCAACGCGCTTCGAGAAGGTAACCCACCCATTTGACCACGTTGCGTGATAAAACGCGCGAAATAAGTGGAGGGTGGGGTGAATCGCCAACAAGCGACAGTTCACCTCGAAGTTAGCAATCTTCCCAGCACCAATACAATGCAACTGGGAGATGTGCAGATTGTAATAATTGAGTATGTCACTCAATAACACGGAGATGGGTACGCGATAATTCGCCCACTCGAAAAAACCGCGTATATACTCCCACCTTCCCAGCAGGGAAATCCGCAATGGTGTCATTCGGACCTGGTACCTCTGGGCGCAGGCCCATAGGGATGAAGTAATCCGAGGTGAACTGAATCAGTTCATCCTCGGTTATGTCAGAATGAAAGTCATGAAGTTGCGCTACCATATTGTGAATCAGATTATGTGCGAACACGCTATTACCTTTGAATTATTGTTTTTTGAAGAAGCTTTGGAGATGTAAAAATGGCGGAAGTGTGATATTTTAACTGTGGATGTCACAGTGAATAAGCGGCGGTAGTTTATATACTTTTCCTATCCACCACCGATGATCGCCACGTGTATTCCACTAGCTCCAATCGTGTGGCTAGGATAAATGACGGGACAAGGCAAGTGGGCAACCTCTCCACTTCCCAAGGTACCCCAATTGCACTTTTTTTGGACCGGATACATTACACGTGTGTTTCTGGCGGTAAATTTTAGAAAGCTTCCCGCGTACGCGGGGGGAATAATTTCGTTACGACTCTAGTCTAGCGTCCGCAAGTTTAACCCTGCGCACACTAGACTGGGGGGACATGATGACGTATAGTCTATACCCGGGTCACGAACCCGGTTAGTAAACAATACTAACAATTAAGCCCACCACGTATGGGCCGCAACTGGACTACCAGTTACGCGGCTTGGGTCGACAAGGCCCAAGCCCAAAGCTATTTCCGGATTAGAATTGGAATATCTCCTAAATATAGGAGATATACACCAAATCTCCGATGTCGGCGGACACGCCGAAAAGTAGGGAACACGAAACCTATTAGGGTTTCGTGCATATATAAAGGGCATTCCAGCCCTCGGTAAGAGGTACGATCTTCAATAAACCCTAAACCACAAACTAAACCCTACGTTCGATTACTTACTCTCACGCCGGAGGATAATCGGGGAGACAATCCCTCGATAAGCCTAACGGTGTTTGTTATTTTTCTTAGTGCGCAGGTCTCATCAAGCATTAAGATTCGAATTGGTACGAGAATAGAAGCCCTATCAAGGAACGCCCAACTTTTGTATCAACAAATGTGAAGTGAGTTTTATTGATAATTCCTTAACTGGTGTTTGTGATAAGCCGTATAAACCATTAGGTGTACCATTCACCCAGAAAAACTCCTAGCTACAAGCTCCAAAACCAATAGTAGTAGTCTATAATAAATAAGCACTTACCAATGATCTACCCAGAAACTTTGTCAGTCATAGAACCTAGCATCATAATTGTCCCTCCTATATATGATATTAGATAGAGGTCCACCAGTACACCATTTCATTATCCCAAACACTCCTATTCTTTAATTGTTTGTTTTTTGTTCTTGCAATTTAAAGGTAATATATACTTGTGATGAAATTTAGGTTGAGAGAGAGTTAGCGATATCCAAAGATAGTGTATCAGAAACTGTGAGGTGGATATCATTTGGACCATACGCCAACATAGTGAAATACGAGGCATATAACATCAATGCGTATACATTTCGTACGAAAAGTAATGATGGGATAGTTTACCAGAACGGTGGGGTTAGTGTTGAGGCAGTAGATCTTTACATATCCAAAGAACTTGCAACCACAAGAAAAGCATTTTATTATGGGTTTTTACAAGAGATATGGGTACTAGATTACCGTTTCAGGAAAATTCCTCTTTTTAAATGTGATTGGGTTAATCAAAAAACTAGTGGGGTCAAACGCTATAATCTTGATTATACATTGGTAGACCTGAATAATTTAGGCCACAAGGGTGATCCGTTCATATTAGCCTCACAAGCACGACAAGTGTTTTATGTGAAAGACCAGATAGATAAAAAATTGTCTATTATCTTTAAAACACCAACCAAGAATTACAAAGATACATATGATGAATTCGATGAGGAATTTAGTACAGTCATCCACGAGCACAATGATAACATGTTGCCACGTGTAACTCAACGTGACTTGGGTAATGAATCATGAAATGAATACTATCGAACCGACTGTGAAGGTATTGTTATACAAAAATCCAAGTGAAGCATGTCATGCTCAAGTTGTCACACTCTGTTTAAGGATTTATGTTTGTCTGCAGAACCTATTTAAGCTTTTGTTTTGCTGCAAATACTCTTGTAAAGGATTTCAATTTATCTATTAATTGTTTACTTCATGTTGGGATTAAAAGCTTCTTCTTAGGATGTTTGTGTTACAACTGCTCATGGTAAAGATAATGCTTCTCTTGATCTTCAATGAAAATATTAGGGGTGTGCACACTTAGAACAATATTCTAAGTGTTTTAAGACTGCTAGTGTAACAGTTAAGACTACTCGTTGAAGTTAAGACTGCTAGTGAACTTCAAAGGAAATACACCAAGTGATTAGTGCTGCTAGTATAAAAGTTACTACTGCTGGTGTAGCAATCTGTAAATTTCCTCAGTAATTTATAAACGTTAATCAAGTATTAATCACCATTAGTGTTCTGTTAACCATTTTTATGGGAAAAATTTGAACTTTTTGTTTATTACATTATAATTACTCAAGCACGTTGATACGTAATTCACCAAATATTGGAACGAGCTCACACACGGACCACAATGAAATAAACACTCTTTATACACCAAACGGATCCTTATATTAATACTCGGCCCAACTTTTCTGGCCTGGTACTATTCACAAGCCCAACCCATTTTATAAGTTTATTAATTCTCTTATTAACACTCAGTTAAACTCACCCTTACTTGGCCTTGTTTTCTTTTGATTTCAAAATACAACACACCCAACTTTTTACACCATTCGACTCCTCACACACCAAAGAATCAAGGTGTCGAAGTCTCACCCTCTCATTCGAACATTTGAGCACCAAACGAGACCCAAAGCTTATCACCTTCGAGACATGTACAATTTACACAAGTTTTATCCATTTTAAATCCGAACTCGACACAACTTAATTTCACCTAGCTTAATTGTGTTTCTATGATCGAATATAAGTTCCCAATATTATTTTTCATCTTCTCACTCAATATCACACGTTACGTTTTGTTTTGGACCTTTTTGTATGTCGACATAGACATATATATACACAACTCGACACATAGCAAATCCTACACACTAGCCCTTCCTAAATATCTTTGTGTATCTTCTAATATTCTCAAATCCCTGCCACAATCGAATAATGTCCCCTTGTCCTCTCAACTTGCCCTTAAAATGATATGTGTCGACATATACATGCACATATACATTTGCATTAATTCCCATTCACACCCAAAACTCATTCACATATATTTCCAAATATTTCACTCTCTATTCGAGCCTTCCAAGGACAAAATCATTTCGAAAATCATTTGAGTCCCATTCGATTGCTTGGTGTATGTTCTAGCGTGCTACATCATTTTCTCTTGAGTGCTAGTCCATATTCAACGTTTAACTCCCACCTTTTAAGGTGTTATAAGTCTTTACAACTCGTTTTCTATTTTTTCCTTTGATATATATTGTCCCATGCATCGTACATGTTTTATCTCGAACGTATTTTACTTTCTTTTGATTTATACGAGTTCTTATATTCAATTTTCGTATAACATGGTTGCCTCCTATTGATGGAAGGCTAGAAAATCAAGTTACAGCATCACTCGACACATACAAGTCCATTTCATAACTAATCGAACCTCATTTTTATTTCATATTGCATCGTATATTTATATAACACATTAAAAGTCATTTTGCTATTTTTGTACAACTCATTTGTTCGACTAGAAATGCCTTGTAAAATACAAATCATATACACGACATATAACTTTTATTGCTTAACCTAATACTCCACAATCTCAGCTAACAAGCTAGTAAAATAAGCTCACATCATAAGCTCATATAAACCCTCTTTGAATATCAAAGTAAACACTACTCGGACTGAAGTAAAACCTTTATATATATTCGGTTGGGCTTTTAAGCCCAATAAGCGAATATTAAGCACTTCGTATAAGCTGTTGATATAAGCCATTTGAATATGTTTTTAGAACATTAAAACAAGCCCAATGATAAGCCCACTTTGTCTTTAAACCCTTTGGTTCGTAAAACGTTAATGGGCTTTTAAATTGGCTCGTTAAAGCCCATTAAGTGAAAAATAAGCACTTATCGAGAATAAGTAGTTGGATTAGACTCAAATAAGCTTAATAAGGATAACAAAATTTTTGGAAATCATTTCACACTTTTTTTGTATATTTTGGACTAAGTTTGCAAAGTATTTTACTATGCGGGTTAAAAGTGTAAGTTTTATATAATTATATCCCAAAACTTCCAAATCAGAAAACTAACGGTAGAAAGTGTTAAAAACATTAAACACGAAGCTTAATATGTCATTTTAGAACTTTTTGGACTAAAAATTCAATATATAGTTAACCAAGGACTAACGGTGCAAAACTAACTTCGTTATGGTAAAAAGTGTAAAAATTGTATAAGTACAAGGACCAAACTGTAACTTTATTTCATTTTCAATTCTATTTCATGTTTTACACTTTTCAACACAATCACGTGCATTTTTACATTTCATTCAATATATTTAAACACATTACGTTATATTTATATATAACGAACTTTAACAATTTAAATTAATGTTTCGTTCCACCACTTTCAAGGAAATGATATTTATGTATTAAATTATATAAAAACAAGATAATATTAAATATAATATTATTTTAGAACTTTAAGCATTTTAAGCATATCACTCACACTCATCACAAATCAAATCGTTATCCGTTGCTCATTTTCCCAATCACTATTCATATTAAATCAAAACTATCAAAATCTCAGAATTCACTGTTATCCAGGTCGTGTGTTGAAGTCGTTCCTGTAATTCACTTGATTTCACATTTCACCTTGCCAGTTACACACAAGGTGAGTCATAGCCCCTTCTTTACTCGTTTACCTTAAACATTGTACTCAAATGATGACACACTCTATTAGTTTATTGAAACATAATTCTTGTTTTCACTCCCACAAGCAATATACTCTTTTACGAATTACCATGAATTCATACACCACTTTTATATGTTTTCCTATCTCCTAGGGAAATACATGCTACAAAATAGAACACAAGTATTTTATGTATGCTACACCTGATTGATATTGCCTAAGTTACTTTATTGCCAAAAGCCCCTCCCCATCATGAGCCATTAATCACTTGCGAGTGAACGCGAATATAGTGAACAGATCTGTTGGAGGCGGACTGCCTATTCCACCTATATTTGACGGATAGCCTTAGTTGCAAGTCGGATTAGTCGCAATGCATTATATTTGAAGGAAATAGGAATTGGCAAATCCCCAATTACCCCGAGGGCCATAACTCACTCCTATAATTTGGTGTGTTCCCCCACCGAAGCCCGGTACTCTGTTAACGTTTGCGTGTCATGAGACTTAGGGAAATATATATATACAACTGCAATATCACTATTTCAAATTATGATTGTAATTCACATGCAATCCTACACTTGTGTTTAACTGATTTACATACAATTTACTTATGGTTTTCACCCAACGTAACTCACTACTTATTTCATCAATATTGGTATTTATTACAATTATCACCTCACACCTTAAACTATTGAAATCAACTGTTTACTTATAAACTCTATGAACACACCAACCTTTGTGTTGACACTTTTAAGCATGTTTATCTCAGGTAATTAACAGAGCATCTCAAGGCACAGAGTGGGCACTAACTGATGGTTTTTTTGTGGTGTAAAATAAATCATGTCATTCATTTCAAACTACTATATAATTTTATGGGATTTCACAACTCTGATATTTCACTTTTGTATCTCAAATATTATTTGAAAGACAATAACTTTCAAAACGCCTCTTTTGAGCTATTTTCTATGATTATGACTATGATCCACCCCGTAATACCCTGATTAGTCTTCCGCCGTTAACTCATAATTTAGGGGGTGTTACAGATTGGCATCAGAGACGTGGTTATAGAGAACCAAATGTTTTTAAAACATTGGACTATAACTACACTTTCAAAATGAATGATTTTACACCATACCACCTTACGCCCTCCGTGCCTGCATATCACCGTCCTTAATATATTACCTATTAAGATTATTTCACATTTACTTTCACAATCCTGATTTTATTAATTATTTACATTTACTATTTTCGGGTTATTACAGTACCATACCTATAGTATCACACCTTAGCACCTCATCATCGGACATGGAATTCGAGGATGCCTTACCATCTATCACCTCACCCATAGTTCCTAGCACATCGACTGCTACAGTGTCGAACACCCCACCTATGACACCTGTTGCACTAGGTAACCCAGACTCACCCATATCTGAAGACCCGTATATACTAGCTAGACGAGCCCATATTTCATCACCTCATCCGGAGAACCGTCCAGTTTCTCTCACTTACACTCCACTTACAGATGATCAGTATATGCAGACTCAGCAGTGACTGCCTGCTGCTGATTCGAAAACTCCATTACCAACTCCATCACCCCCACCTGCACCGGTAGCCCGGCGCAGACGATTTAGGATTTTAGCACCTTATGAGCCCGAACCATTCATGCAACCATTCCGGAGCCATCCCAATGGCCCTATCTGTATGCATACACCTCGCAAGAGAGTACGATTACCCGTAGTTCTGATTATACCACAATCACCACCTCTATCCCCTACATCACCATTGGATAGGATCAGGATGACACCACCATTATCTCCTGAGCATACCTTACCACTACTACTATCATCATCCCCTCCACCATCGGTTAGACCCGACTACTCGTTTAATCTACTCATCCAATCATACCTGTTTGTACCTCACCAATGGGAGCCGACTCTTGAGGAGGATTTACCCTATCAGGTCTTCTTCATCATTATTATTTCCCACCTGTTTTCACTTTTCCAGCCCGAGTCTTCGAGACTGGAGAGAGCTTAAGGACAGCAGTTGCCCGCACACCTACTCCTTCCACCATCATGAAGCGACTGGAGCGTCATGAGGCGCAGATCGATACACCCCTGAACATCATTGACAGAACACCGCTCGACCGCCTCGAGACGGTCAACGACACTCTATATAACCTTTTATCCGACAGGATGAACCTTTAGGACGGATTAACAAGGTTTCAGTCAGAGATGCTCGAGACACGCTCTCACCTGACAGTTTTACAATGAGAACGACAGAGGTAAATTGAGGAAGTTCTACAAACGCGCCGCAGAGCCGCTACATTAGAGAGCCTCATTGAGGACGTACAAGTCAGACAACAGACAAATATACAGAGACTTCTAGAGCAGATCACGAAACTACAGGGACACATGAACGAGACATTCCAGCAGTTAGACATACATCACATCAGATGCAGTTATGAGGCATCTTAACCTGCCGCATGGGGCATTAATAAAAGACCTTGTATCGTTTGTTTTGTAAAACAATTGATCAAGTAATTAATATTATGTTGTTGTTATGGATTTGCTATATATTGATGCGGAGTTATGGTTGTTTTCTTATATTCATGTGTGTAGTGATTATATCCAGACATGCCGTGATGTTACATGTGATTGTTATGGTCCCTTATACATGTCATAACTGGGCTATAACTATAGATTTTCAAAGAAAAATTTCGGAAGAAAACTTGATGAATGAAGAGAAAGTTGCTGAACTTCAGCTTTTATAGATGATGAATCACTTTGTTCCTTATCAATCCTATACCAAGAGTTGATCATTTATTTACGATGGTACCCAAACATGTCGTGATCTTATGATTTCCCAGTTGGTTGCAATTTCACATTGTGATAAGAGTGTTAGGACTTGTATACAATCACCCTATTACTCAATTTATTCTAACACGGTCATTATGTGAATTCTAAATCCATGTTTCTTGTGATATTAATAGAAGATGGCCAGCACAAGAAAGGCAAATATCACACCGGCACCAACCCCAACTATGACTCCTGAAGCTATCCAGAAATTGGTAACCAACATCGTTGCTGCAGTACTCAAAACCCAAGTGACTACAGTAGCTCGTCCAAGTAGCAACGGGAGAAAGGGAGACGACCGCGTCTTGTAAGTGTACCTATGATAGTTTCACGGGTCGCGAACCAACTCACCTTAAAGGTACAGAATGGGTGACTGAACCTGCCATCACCATTACCCAGGGATTTCTGGACCAAAAAGTTAAACGGGGTACTACATCCAAGAGAATGATCATAAGCAAAAACTGGATGAGAGAGAAACCACTACTCTCAACAACTGCAGGTACCACAACAACAACAATCGTAACCACAATCATCTGCAAGATCGCAACAACTACCACCACCAACAAGGTTGCAGGCAGGAAGCTGGCAGAGACTGCATCGCCACACCTGCTAACGGAAATGGTTGTCATGGGAAGCAACCTCTATGCAAACAATGCAAGATGCATTACACTGGACTTTACATTGCTAAGCGTGGAAAATGCCAGAGAACGGGCCACAAAATAGGAGACTGCAAATTCACTAGCGCTAATACACAGCCAGTAGCCATAGTATGCTACGGATATGGTGGGAAAGGACACTACAGGAATCACTGCCCAACCCAGAATACCAATTAGAACAACAAGGCCAGTGGAAGAGGATGGAAGCTTGTTAGAACCTCAACAACGTCAAAGGACAACGACAATGTTTAAACAGAAGAAGAGATTCCTATTGTAATAAATAAAGCATAGTTCAAACCCTCTAGAGTTGTATTTCCTTTTGTACTTTACCTTAGGTACGATGGAGTAACCTAAGTGTAACAACTACCATTCTATCTTATGAGATCTCTATCTTGTACTATTTCCATGATAATCACAACCTACGTCTATTATAGTTTCTATTCCATTTACCCTATTCATAATCATTTCGTAACAATACACTGCTATCCCATTAGGAATCTGGTTAATTTCATTTCTGGCCGAACAATAGACTATTACCATCCTATAAGGTTCTCTCACAAACACTAGGATTCATTTCAAAGCTATCCTATTAGCAACCCAGAAATTTCTAATCCATCACCGTTGTGCGAACCGATTTTTCTTATTACCTTGAAAAATTATTTAGGTTGCCATTTTACAAAAACAACACGTTGAACACCATCTAAAACCTCTTGAGAAACCTAATACTACTTTGACTGAGCCAAGCATCACATCATTGGTCCTCAATTATACATAGCCTGATCACCTATGTCTAATTTGGGAAGAATCATGTCATGAATGAAACAGCCATCCTTTCAAATTTCCTAAAACAATCTTCATTCAAAAGCAAAGCCTTGTGACGAGACAAACTGTTCGTAAACATCCCTCTTGACAACACTCTATAGATATCTATACCTATTACCCATCATCCCAATGAAAGAAACCCGACATGAGAACGAACTTGAGAATCACAAGAATTCATAAAAATATATGAAAAACACAAATAACATAAATTTTATTAGAATCTACGAATATTAATACATAACGATAAAATTAGCAACAGTAGTGCTAATGTTACAAAGATGACTAAGTAAGGTATAGAATCGCCAATTGGTTGACCCACCAAGCCAATGAAAAACACCACTACACCTACGAGAGCGAGAGCCACTACGGGATGTAACACCTTGAGTATTCCGTACGATATATACAAACAAATCATTAACGCGGTAACTAAAGACATAGTCTTATACATAAAAACCAACAAGTCTTATTTCACATCCATTAAAGATTACATGGAAACATAACAAATACTTATTTTAACAATCCTAATGCCAGACTATTACCCCCATATCTTATCCACGCCAATAGCTAGAACCACGAGTGGTACGAGAATCACTAAAACCCCGACAGAAAATTCATTGTCTTCAACCGGAACGTAGGCCAAGTTGATGGCAGCGACAACAACATACACAATTGCAAGAATGGTAACAAGATGCGGCATTTTGAAAGAATTAATAAGAGGAATATGGGTGGTGGAAGAATGAAAAATTAAATGGGGTATTTGTAGATAGGAAATAGCCATTGGAATTCACTGTTCATAGCCATTGGAATTCACTGTTCATAGCCATTGGAATTCACTGTTCATAGCCGTTGGAATTCACTGTTCATAGCCGTCGGAAACTACTATTCTTCGCCGTTGGATCCACTAGGGGGCAATACATTCAAATTGTTTCTTCTAGTGTGTTGGTCCACACGAATTATGGATCTCTAAGTAGCCTTAACAACTTAGTAGACGACTTGAATAAATCAAATCAATCTAAGTGAGACTCTAACACGAATTGAATGTTTATGCGGAATCTAAACAATCAACTATGAAGAACACAATAGCAACTAACTTCGTATTATTACTAATTGTTTAATGAATTACAATCTTCGTCGTTATCTCTAAACTAATGTTTTAGGGTTCCTTTTATACACCAAGGAAACCCTAGATACAAAACTTGTAGAAGGATGTACGTATCTTCACTAAAGATAAGTTCGTATCCTTTCCTAACTTATAGCTAACCGACTTCCTAAACATCATGACCAGACTTAATGACTTAAGTCAACCAGACTTAACTTTACATTTACACTACTAGACTTAACAATAAACAACCAGACTTAACTTTGACAAGACTTAACTAATAATACTAACAGACTTAATTCTGGTCTTCATATTAAGTCTTCTCTTGTCTTGTGATAATTCCCAACAATCCTCCCCTAACTTGATCGTCATGCTGCATGAACTTCAAGTTCCTTCTGAATAAGCTTCTGAGGATTTAATCTTCAACACTTGGAATTATCTCTAACACTTCAAACTTTAAACTTGTTCAGCAACTTTAACCTTGATAATCTTTCCACCATCTGATCTGATCTTTGCAGCAACCATCGGATATGTAATCCACTTGATCTTCACAGCAACCATGACTACTTGTACATCAAATTCTTGTTAAGTTTCATACTATTCTCATCACTTCCAGGTGTGTTAACTCCTGTGAGAAGTGAATCATTGAAAATTAATGGATTTAATGTCTCTTTACCAATAGCCATCACTACTGGAGTAGCCAATGTTTGGTGTGTAAGACCATGGTACATTGATAACCATATGATTTTTAGTAAACCATCAACTATCAATGGATTTGTTTTATCTTTACCAAAAGCCGTTTGCTTTTGGACTAGCCAATTCTTTTGATGGAATACACCTCATCATGGTGAACTGATTACCATTTATGGATTTCCACAGCCTTTACCACAAGCCATAATCTTGTGGGCTAGCCAACTCTTCACTGTCTCAGATATGGTGAGTTGAATAGCATACAATTTTTCGTAAATTGCCAACCATTAACGGATTTGGAATATCTTTACCTGTAGCCGTTTGCTCAGGATTAGCCAGTCCTTATGTTGATTAAACATGGTGGATTGATAACCATTTGTTGTGTTAGTGCTATGCACCTTCACCAAGTAGGAAGTTCCAATAGTCCTACTCATCAACTTATGAAAATTCTTTCAAACACTTCAATCCAACAATGTTTCCTTCAAAGACTGTAACTTAATTGAATCCAAAATCTGTTCATATACCTCATCCCTCTTGTCTGCATACAACTTCTTCTTCATCATTTCTTTGCAAACTGAAGGTGAGATGGGATATTCCACTTCTGCAAGCATATAAACATCAGCATTCTGCAAAGACAGACAATGTACTCTATAGTTATGAAAATATCTCCAACTGACAATCCTTTGCTCCTCAGGAAGTTTCAAATTTCCCCAAAATACTCTCTCAAATTCTTCCTCAGGTGGATTATCTCCATACTTGATATTCACCAAATTGTAAATCTCTTGAAGATCTTGTCTACTCACATCATTCAATATTCCTGGAAAGTTAAAATAAACAACATCAGTGTTGTCTTCCCTTATAATTTGATAAGCAGCCCTCTGTCCAGTCCTAATAATTTGATACTTGACAATCTTAGCTGGTTCCTTAGAACTTTCAGGAATTGTTCCCATAGTACAACCCTCAGATGAAGGTTCTTCTTCTGATTCCTCATCTTGTACTACCTTCTTATACTTGCCTTTCCTTGCAACACTTTTCCTTCTTCTAAATGCAATGATAGGCTTTTTCACCTCTTCTTCTTTCTTTACTTCAGTTGAAGCCATTTCAACCTCTGGTTCTTTCTCAATCTCCTCTTCAGCTTCTTTAATTTTCTCAGACTGTGTCTTTTGCTTTTTGAAAGGAAGAGTATCTTCATAATCAATGGGCTTGTACCCATGATCTCTCTCATAAGCTCTTTGAAACATTCCCAAAATGTCTTCATATGGTCTTCCTTGCATCCTTTTGTAGTCTGAGTACATTGTGTGCTTCAAATAAATCTTCATGTAGTTCATTTGTTCAGCCCTGGTCATCTTCTTTGAAACCTTGGTTTTTGTTTTCTGCTTTTGAGCTTCTCTAAACTTAGACAAGAAATCCCCTAAGGCTTCATTTGCTCTTCTAGCATTCATGAAATTAGCTAGTTCTGCTGCTTTCTCATTTGTAGTCAAACCAGGAATAGACTTAATCTCCTCAAACTTTGCTTTTAACTCATCATCTCCTTCAATCAATGACATAACTGGATCATCAGATTCTTCTGCTAATCTCCTTGCATATAGCTCATCTTGTCTTATCTGTTCTTCTTCCCTTTCTATCTCAGCCTTTTCTTGTGCTTGTAATCTTGCTCCTTCAGCCAGAGAAGCTTGCTCTACTCTTTGTTGTCTTTTGGATTTCTTTGGCTTAGGAGATTCAATGAGAATCTCCTTTCCTTTTCTTTTTGCACCAATAGACTCTTCTTGAACAGACTTATCAACCTCACCAGACTTTTCTTTATCACCAGAATTAATATCATTACCAGCATTAGCACCAGTATTAGCACCAGTATTAACACCAGATTTATCTTTATCATTACCAGAATTAACTCCTTCATCTTCACTTTCTTCAATCCTTAACTTTCTTTTTAGCTTCTTCCTGTGTTGTTTAATCTTGCTGAAGGATTGAGCTAGGGTCTCTGCTGCTTCCATGGTTTCTGGACTTACATTCTTAGTACCAACAGACTTGACTTGAGAAGGTGTCTTAAAACTTTGTTCTTCACCAAAACTCCTCCCCTGTTTGGAAGAATTTTCATCCCTCTCTTCATCACTAATTTGAACCCCTTTCTCCTTCAAAAGGTTCTCCAATTTCTTGACCTTCTTGACCAAAGTGATAACAGCATTGCTCAAAGCTTGATTGGACTTTTCCAATGCTGACACCCTTTGAGCTAGAGTAGATTCCTCCTCCTGAATGGGACTTGGAACCTGGGTTTGTTGTGGTGATGGTGTAGGAGATGGTGTAGGTGTAGCTGCCCTGGTTGGAGATGGTGATGGACTTGGTTGTGGTGTGGGTGACTTAGGTTGTTCCTGTGCGTGATCTTCAGTAGTTGGCTCTTGTGCAGCCTTAGATGTATCTGCAATGTTAGTAACACCAACAAGCATAGCAGGCAATAAAGGCCAATGGGCCCCATCAAAACCTCTTTTCATATTTGCAAAAATTTTGGGTGTAAAGGCTACACTTATATATATCTGCATTTTATCTTCAGGTTCAAAATTTAAAATCATTTGCAGAAATCTTGGGTACATTAAGAACTTATGTTTTTCATTTTTGACATTTGCAACCATGCCATCAAAAATCATTTTTGAAAAATTAAAAGGTCTTCCAAGTGCAAGACAGACCAACGCATAAGCAATGTTGCTTCCAAACTGATCCCATCCACCACTCTTCGGACTTAGGCAATGGAGCAAATGATGTATTAAAAATCTCCACTGTGGTGCAAAATGGCTTTTCCAAAAAGTAAATGTACCATCAGTGGGATATCCTATAGTATTCATACCCTCAAAAAGATCATCATTAGGCAAGATGTATTCCCCTGAAGCATCACCCAATTGGAAACTACTCCTAATGGAAGCTTCAGTAATGGTAAAGTCATGGGTGTCAATGGTTGCCCTTAACTGTGGTGTACCATCAGCAAGGGTTTCATAGGTCACAGACCCCCAAAATTGCCTAACAAGAGACGCATAAATAGTAGGGTTATGAGTTAACGCGTACCGAAGATTAGAACCTTTCAAGAAATCTACTATTTGCGCAAAGCCGTCACTTTGGTGTGGTTTCTTCAAGAAACCGACTTGAGTGTGCTTGTCAACAAACTTTAGTGAAGCCATAGATGTGAGAATGACTAAGTGCTGGTTGAAAATTAAAATTAGGGTTTTTACTGGTAGTAGAAAACAGAGTAAATCTTGGCCGTGTATAAAGATTTTAAAAATGAGAAGTAAATAATGGATAAAGATGAAAAATGAATTAAATCTTATCCATATATACCTCTTTTCTCAAAAATATCAACGGTCAAATTTTGAATAAGGTAAAAAATATTTATTTGACTGACCAGACCTAACGGTAATAAATTAATTACAGTTAACACTACCAGACTTAAAATTGGTCAACCAGATTTAATCATTGACTCACCAGACTTAACCAAGTTTGCACACAAACACTTACTGAGATCGTTAGCAAGGCTTCACATCATCATCAATCCACATACTTTCTGCAAATGTTAGTCTCAACACCAAGAGAAACATAGAAACAAACAAATTTACAAGAAAATTCAAAGAAATTAACTACCAGATTTAAAACTTAAAGCTACTTGAAAAAAAAAATTTAATATACAAACTATACATTATCCTCCCCTTAAATGAGAGCTACCAATTTTTATTTATTTATTTATATTTTATATATATATATATATTTTTTAACAACTAATTACTATAATTAATTGAAAAAGGTATAAAAGTTTTGGTCAAATCCCTAAAAGTACCATAATTACTATAATTAATTTATACCTGCAAGTAATTAAATCCTTTACCAACCGAACATTGAATTGCCTTAAGCTTCCATTGGCTCTATAAAAAGCCTCAAATCTTCAACACAAATTCATCACATACCACAGAAAACTTTCCAACACAATGAATCCTTCCCCATCAAACATTGTAGAGATTTCGTCTGATTCTTCTTCAGACTCATCTTCTGGAGGATGGAGAAACTATTTTCCACCAAACTATACTTCAACCTCAGGAAAAAAAATTTCAAAGAAAAAGGTTGAAATAACCTCTTCTGATGAACTTTCAACAGATGAACTTCCACCATATGTGGATGATTCATCCTCTTCCTCTGACTCATCTGACGATGACGATCTCCAAGTGCTATCAGTCTTACTAACAAATTGAGTTTGAAAAGGCTGCATCATCAATGAGAATGATCCCTGTGCCTGAGAAGAAGCAAAATCCAAAGC
Organism: Artemisia tridentata subsp. tridentata; assembly: GCA_021014915.2. NCBI lineage: Eukaryota > Viridiplantae > Streptophyta > Magnoliopsida > Asterales > Asteraceae > Artemisia > Artemisia tridentata. Next base: position 134,734,568 of record CP139501.1, read on the forward strand.
CAAGAACAGTAGTGCTGGGACTCCCTTGCAAGAAGGTGTCTGATGCCATTGGTGGCAGAGGAGTCGACAAAACTATGCCTGACTTCAAAGGGAAAGGAAAGAGGAAGATGGAGTAGTGGTCTGGGTTGTTGATGTAGATGTTTGGTTCTGATGAATATGTATAGGCTTTTGTTTTGTTTTTGTAAGTTGCATCTGAGAATGCAACCATTGGATTATGAATGAATGAAAACTCCATGTTTCTTTGATACTATTGTACCCCAATTATACTAGCAACAATAAAATCTTACTACTGAAAAACAAAGTTAACCAAAATATACAAACTAAACAAATAATGGTTAATGGACAACAATAAGCCTCCTCCTTAATCACAGCTATGCTGATTAAATTCTAATACTACCAGAATAAAAAAAAAATTAAAGCTACTAGAATTAAAAAAAATCTAAGTGCTGGTTAGTATACAAACTTTATATTTTGGCCTCTCCTTAAGTCTAACCTCCCCTTAAGTCTAACTATGGGTTCATCATACCAATGCTAACCACTAAGTAATTAAACCTAGGGCCATCAAACGGTTTAGTTAAGAGGTCTGCAACATTGAAATCTGTGTGTATTTTCTCCACTCTAATTAGCTTCTTTTCATAGCAATCCCTAATAAAGTGATGCCTGATTTCTATGTGTTTAGTTTTAGAGTGGTACACAGGGTTCTTAACTATACAGATATTCCTTTACTTCCTCCAAAGGTAACAGAACCTCCTTGGAATTCTAGAAAATCCTTCAGATGATTCTTGTTACCAGTCATGTGCCCAGAGCACCCACTATCAAATATTCCTTTGTCTTCCATGTTCTTCAGTGGATGTTCCTGCACAAAAGTAGAGAAATTAGTTTCTCTTTAAGACCCAAGCCTCTGAAGACTTGGATCTGCCCTATGGATCAACAAATTTGTAGGTCTTGTAGGAGCTTGATCCACTGTTGTTCTTGGATTCATAGGTAAGTGTGTTCTTAAAAGGATCCCAAGACCAACATGCTGGGGTCTTAACAGCAAAATCCACATTTTCCCTTTCAGCACTTGAGCTTGAAGCTTGTGCTGTACTATTAGCAAAAGGGCTCCTCACAGGTGAATGAGGTTTGTAAAAATTGTTTCTTTGATTATATGAGTTCACCTGTGATCTATTTATTGGTTGTCTGGGTCCAGAATGATTAAACCAGCCAGAATTAACACTTGGCCTCACATAATTAACATTTTGACCAGCAGAACTAACATTTGGTCTACCAGAATTAAAATTTGGTCTACCAGTATTAACATTTGGCCTACCAGAACTAAAATTTGGTCTACCAGTATTAACATTTGGTCTACCAGAACTAAAATTTGGTCTACCAGAACTAAAATTTGGTATACCAGAACTAACAGATGACCAGCCTGAATTAACATTAGGCACGCCAGAATTAAATGGTGCTGGTCTAGTCACAAACTTATTTGCATGATTAATCCTGTTAGCATTATTCCAAACTGGTTTATCATTCATGTGGCCAGCATTAACATTCTTATTCTTTCTTAGTTCATCCTCTCTTTTCATCCTAACCTCATGAAAATCACAGTCCCTAATCAAATGACTTAGACTACCACACACAAAGCATCTTTTAGGACCAAAATTGTGGTTTCCCTTGTACTTTTTTCTCATTCTATCAGTCTTTGGTGACTCTTGATTTCTAACAGACTTCCTAGGAGTTTTTATGTGAGAATCACAACTAGGTTTATCTGTATGAGGTTTGGGTGTAGTCACAATTGGTTCACTCTTTTTGACTGATCTTGACTCAGAAACATCTTTAGGTGCACTTTCTGATTCTGAATCAGACTGCTCAGAGACATCTCTAGTAGATCCTTTACTGTAATTGGTTTGACAAGTGGAGTATTCACTAGATTTATCATCTGAGTTGCCTGTCTCAGGATAGATAGGACCCTTTTTACCATATACAAACAAGGAGTCATCTAGGTCTTTCTTTTATAGAGGGGTATAATCTCCACTTAATGGAGGTGGTACCCCTTTAAAATTATCAGCTTTAATGAACCTATTGTACACAGGTTTACCAATAGAATCCTCTTTTCTACATTTGAACACAGATCTGTCCATCTCTTCCTCATAGCTTAGGACTTTACTATCTGACTGTATTCCATAACCTAAGCCAATCTTACTTGTAGAGCTCATACTAGATACTATTATTTTATCCTGACACTTAGCAGAGTGAGTCCATTTATCTAGTTTCTTTTGCAATTCATCTCTTTCCTTAACATCTTTTAAGCCTGCTTTTCTATATCTCTTAAGTTTTTCATCTTTTTCATATATCTCAATAGCTTGAAAGGTGAGTTTTTCGTTTAAGGAAGCTTGTTTGTTTTGATAGTTATCTATTTGTGCTTCTAAAGTTTTAACAGCTTTAGTATAAGCAAGAATTTTTGCTTCCTGATCACCTATTTGTGTTAATTGTTCATCACACAAAGCTTTAAGATGATTATATGAATCAATGCATAATTTTGAGCACAAAGATACCTCATTACTGGACCCAATAGCCATAAGTGCATGGTTTGGCTCTTCATCCTCAGGTGTGTGTTCATCCCAATTCACTGCTCCAGCTTCCAATGTCATCAAGCTCATCTGATTCTTCTCCAGCTTGTCTTTATCTTTAGAGTCAGAATCCTTCTTTCTGTACCTATCAGTTGTTGCTGGTTCCTTGCAATCTCTAGCAAAGTGCCCATGCTTGTGACAATTGTAGCACTCAATAGTCCTTCTATTGTATCCCACTGGTGACTTCCCATCAAGCATAATGTTCCTTCCAGTCTGCTTGTAAAACTTCTTAACCCTGAAAGCAATCATGGCAATTTGCCATTTGATATCCGTTTCTTCAATTTCAACATCATTGATCTGTTCCAGATCCTCACTGATGAAGTCTTGATCTTCTGGTTCCTTAGCAAGAAGTGATTAAATTACTTCATCAGCAAAGCCTGCTGGAACATCTCTCTCTTTTCTCATGCTGCTAGGAGAAGTTCCATAACCACCAAAATTAACGCTGCCAGACTTAACCTTGTTAGTGCTGCTCTTGCCTTGAGAAACAAAAGCAACATTTGTAGAACTTGAAGATGTTTTTCCTCGGATTTCCTATTCAAACACCTTGAGGTTGTTGTACAGGTCATCAGTAGTCATGGTGTCAATTTCACCATTCATCCTCATGGTCAATGTCACACTTGACCATTCTTTTGGTAATGCTCTAAGAAACTTATGGTTTGCATCTTCTTCTGAAACAGCTGCACCATGAACCTCCAATTGTGATAGAAGATGTTGAAACCTATCATAAGCTTTTTCCAACCCTTCTGAACTGGATACAGTAAAAGCTTCAAATTCCTGTTTAAGAACAGCCTTCTTCATCTTCTTGAAGTTAGCATTCCCTCCAAATCTTTTCTTGATAGCCTCCCAGATTTCCTTGGCATCATTCGTGCCATGAAACCTTCTCAGATGTTCTTTGGGAATTGCCATTAGCAGCATAGTCTTGGCCTTCTTCTCCTTTTCAACAGCCCGTATCTCTTCAGCAGATACTGGTGGTAATATCCTAATTACTCCATCTGTACCTTGTGAAATCCTTTTCTTCGAATTCCCATTCTGTATGACCTTCCAGACTTCGTTGTCAATATACTCCAGATAATGTTCCATCTTCATAGCCCAGATGTCATATTCTTCTCTTTTTAGGATTGGGAGTTTTATGTTGGATATGGTTGTTGTTGCAGAGATGGGTTGTTGTTGTTTAGATGTGCTTGCTTTAGGTTTTTCTTCATCATGGACTGATTTTTCATCATCACTGTTGTGAACTGAGAAACCATCATTCTTACTGGGATTTTCTAAGCCAGACATGTTGCAGGGTTTAGGTGAATGAATTTAGGGTTTGGTTGTTGTGTTTCTTCAAACTCAGAGTCTCTTCACAGGCTCTGATACCACTTGTTGGTCCACACGAATTATGGATCTCTAAGTAGCCTTAACAACTTAGTAGACGACTTGAATAAATCAAATCAATCTAAGTGAGACTCTAACACGAATTGAATGTTTATGCGGAATCTAAACAATCAACTATGAAGAACTCAATAGCAACTAACTTCGTATTATTACAAATTGTTTAATGAATTACAATCTTCGTCGTTATCTCTAAACTAATGTGTTAGGGTTCCTTTTATACACCAAGGAAACCCTAGATACAAAACTTGTAGAAGGATGTACGTATCTTCACTAAAGATAAGTTCGTATCCTTTCCTAACTTATAGCTAACCGACTTCCTAAACATCATGACCAGACTTAATGACTTAAGTCAACCAGACTTAACTTTACATTTACTCTACCAGACTTAACAATAAACAACCAGACTTAACTTTGACAAGACTTAACTAATAATACTAACAGACTTAATTCTGGTCTTCATATTAAGTCTTCTCTTGTCATGTGATAATTCCCAACATAGTGTGAATAATCAAACGAAGTCACGTTCTCTTGAATACTGAGTGGAAAATTCTTAGATGAACTTTTTCCATGACTTATGGTTGAGTCCTAATATTAGTCAGAACACTTTTGCTCACCCACCAACACATTAAAAGAGTTCCTGATTTCACCTGGGAGTATGAGATCAAAAATTCGCGACAATTACCCTCACTTATTTCCATAGACAACCCTAACAACTACTTTAGACATTAATTCCGGGACGAAATTCTGTTTGACAGGTGGGTACTGTAGCAATCTGTAAATTACACCATTCGACTCCTCACACACCAAAGAATCAATGTGTCAAAGTCTCACCCTCTCATTCGAACATTTGAGCACCAAACGATACCCAAAGCTAATCACCTTCGAGATATGTACAATTCACACAAGTTTTATCCATTTTAAATCCGAACTCGACACAACTTATTGTCACCTAGCTTAATTATGTTTTTATGATCGAATATAAGTTCCCAAGATTATTTTTCACCTTCTCACTCAATATCACACGTTACATTTTGTTTTGGACCTTTTCGTATGTCGACATAGACATATATATACACAACTCGACACATAGCAAATCCTACACACTATCCCTTCCTAAATATCTTTGTGTATCTTCTAATATTCTCAAATCCCTGCCACAATCGAATAATGTCCCCTTGTCCTCTCAACTTGCCCTTAAAATGATATGTGTCAACATATACATGCACATATACATTTGCATTAATTCCCGTTCACACCCAAAACTCATTCACATATTTTTCCAAATATTTCACTCTTTATTCGAGCCTTCCAAGGATAGAAGCATTTCCAAAATCATTCGATTCCCATTCGATTGCTTGGTGTATGTTCTAGCGTGCTACATCATTGTCCCTCGAGTGCTAGTCCATATTGAACGTTTAACTCCCACCTTTTAAGGTGTTGTAAGTCTTTACAAGTCGTTTTCTATTTTTTTTCCTTTGATATATATTGTCCCATGCATCGTACATGTTTTATCTCGAACGTATTTTACTTTCTTTTGATTTATATGAGTTCTTATATTCATTTTTCATATAACATGGTTGCCTCCTATTGATGGAAGGCTAGAAAATCAAGTTACACCATCACTCGACACATACAAGTCCATTTCATAACTAGTCAAACCTTATTTTTATTTCATATTGCATCGTATATTTATATAACACATTAAAAGTCATTTTTCTATTTTTGTACAACTCATTTGTTCGACTAGAAAGGACCTTGTAAAATACAAATCATATACACAACATATAATTTTTATTGCTTAACCTAATACTCCACAATCTCAACTAACAGGCTAGTAAAATAAGCTCACATCATAAGATTATATAAACCCTCTTTGAATATCAAAGTAAAAGCTACTCGGACTAAAGTAAAACCTTTATATATATTCGGTTGGGCTTTTAAGCCCAATAAGCGAATATTAAGCACTTCGTATAAGCTGTTGATATAAGCCCTTTGAATATGTTTTTAGAACATTAAAACAAGCCCAATGATAAGCCCACTTTGTCTTTAAACCCTTTGGTTCGTAAAACGTTAATGGGCTTTTAAATTGGCTCGTTAAAGCCCATTAAGTGAAAAATAAGCACTTATCAAGAATAAGTAGTTGGATTAGACTCAAATAAGCTTAATAAGGATGATAAAATTTTCGGAAATCATTTCACACTTTTTTGTAAATTTTGGACTATGTTTGCAAAGTATTTTACTATGCGAGTTAAAAGTGTAAGTTTTATATAATTATATCCCAAAACTGCCAAATCAGAAAACTAAGGGTAGAAAATGTTAAAAACAGTAAACATGAAGCTTAATATGTCATTTTAGAACTTTTTGGACTAAAAATGCAATATATAGTTAACCAAGGAATAACGGTGCAAAACTAACTCCGTTAGGGTAAAAAGTGTAAAAATTGTATAAGTACAAGGACGAAACTGTAACTTTGTCTCATTTTCATTTCTATTTCATATTTTACACTTTTCAACACAATCACGTGCATTTTTACATTTCATTCAATATATTTAAACACGTTACATTGTATTTATATATAACGAACTTTAACGATTTAACATAACGTTTTGTTCCACCACTTTCAAGGAAATGATATTTATGTATAACAACCCTAAATTTTCCACGTCAGTATTTAATTCTAAACTTTAAGTCATTACTTTGAAATTTACAAGAATACTTTTTACGTATAACTTTTTAGTTAAATAAAAGTAAAACTAGGAACAACGCTCTTGTGCACTACGACTTTAGACAAAATTTAGTCTACGCCATTACATTTTATTGCCACTACTCAGATTCTTAATTTAATCCTTAAGGCAATTGCATTTTTGTTTATTACAAATTTAATGAACGCTTTTCAAAAGTAAGGAACACACAATATACCCAACACTCATAACAATTACTTTTAATGCATTTTTGCACTTCTTAAATTATTACCAAAGTTCCAAAAATATTTCCTTACGCCTAATGTAATTTCTTTATTCGTAACGTTTAATTACGCCTAACTTACGTTAATTACTAAACCGATATCCAATACCTATTTTTAATACCCAATACATTCAATATACACATTTTACATAAAAATTAAATCTTCTACTCCTACATTTAACATATATGCCGCCCCCCCCTCCTTCTACCATAATAAATACTAGACAAAATTTCTAAGATACATAATTGTTAGACAAATTTCACAAAACAAGGAGTTGCCAATTTGGGAGGCTTGACCAAAGCCTTGTTCCCCCCCCCCCCCTTCCTAGCCCCATTCGGCTACACACCAACACCAAGCCACCTATATGTTTTTCCTTGACTAACTATTGCAACTTAGACTTTCCGTGCTATATATGTATGAAAGAACTAGCCATTCACTTGTGATAACTTAGGATAAGCATTTTGCTCTCTTTTTCTTCTCACCATATTCGGCCGAGGCAAGAAGAAAAAGGGAGAAATATTGTGGTTTGTTAATTTAAGGTTCTATTAGTGTTATTTGGGTTAATAAATATATATTGGGTAATTTGGAGTGCTACTTGGGTTCACATTTTCTTGCTACTATCTTAAGTTCATCATAATCAAGTAAGCCTAAAACTAATTTCTATAACTTTACTTATGCATTTTATACTAAATCTATGCTTGATCTCATGTTATTATGTTTAAATCTTTATTTAAAGTAAATAAATACCAAGATCACCCTATATATATGTTTGTACATTTTTATGTTTTAAACAAGTTAAAACATACTTGACATAATTATTTTCTTGGGAAAAATGTGTATATTCTAGTCCTACTTTATATTTGTTTGATATGTACAAGTTAAGGTTTAAAAGAAATAATATGTGATCTATAATTTTCCCTACACCTTGATTATTTATTTCTTGATGTTATGGAACTTTTACTAGGTTGTTAATATTGTTTTGACACAATAGAAATTGATGAAGAGTTTGTGGATGAGTTAGGATAGTTTTTGGGAGTTGATTTGAGGTAGATCTAATAGTTAAAAGTGTAAAATTTGTGATTTTGGAATATATATGGATAGGCTGTCCTAAATTGATTTCCACAAAAAATTGAGTTTTTGAAATACAAGATTTGGTTAAAAATATAGAAAATATACTTTATAACGAAAACGTGGGCGCTTGAATGGTTAAAAAACGGTGTTGAAGCAAATAATGTTTTCAAAACGTTATTTAAATCTTTCGATTACTTCACGTTTTGAGGATGACAAAATGTGAAAACACGTTACGTTAAAATTAACGTAAACAAGTTTTTAGTCGAAAGATCCCATTTCTACATAAATCACTCCAGGTATGCACAAACAAATTTACAGCTTGACAAATGATCAAAGAAGTGAATTTGTGTTTAAAACTTCACATTTTTAATGTAACAAAACATTTTTACAAAAATATACTTTACAAGTTATTTTTGTATAATTAAGAAATGTTTTAATGGAAAGATAAGTTCAAATACCATAACAGCTATTTTCCCCCCAAAATCAGCTCCAAACTTCCCCAAATAAGTTTTCACCAGGAAAGACAAAAATAGGAGCGTTTTTGTCTAGCACGGTACCACTAAATTTAGTGGTACCGTGTGTGGTTTAGTGGTACCGTGTCCCTGTAATGGCCAGATTTTTCTGCCTATAAATACGAGCCCACTTCACAGATTTTGGGCATCTTTTTTCACATAGAACTTTCTGAGTTCAATACCCTTATCACGTTTTCTCTTCTTGATCATTTAGTTTAGTTTTTCTTTTGTTTAAGAGTGATCCAATCATCCATTCAAGTGATCCTCTTCATTCCTTTTCAAGTGCAAGAGAAGAACACAAGATATCCAAGTAGATACAAAGTGTTATAGTTGTAGGTAGAAGCACTTGTAACACTTGGTACACACTTGATTGTATCTTTGCATACATCAAGATCATTTCTCTTTTGAGAGTTTGTGAGTAAAGATCATTGTGATCTTATAGAGATATTGAAGATCTCTAGTAGCCATTGGGCTTGTGTGTTGATCAAGTTGATCAAGGGTAGATAGAGTAGATTGAGTCAAGTGAGGGTTGATCATTATGATCTTGTCGAGATCGTGGAGATCTCTTGAAGCCATTAGGCTTGTGTGATTGATCAAGTGGATCATAGGTAGATCGGGTAGATTGAGTCTTGTGTGATTGTGTGAAGTAGAAAGGATCAAGTAGATCGTGGTAGATTGGTGCTAGCTAAGATTAGCACTCAACATCTAGCTTAGTGTCGGAAATAGGATAAGCAACGTGTACGGTTTTCTCCGCCTAAAGGGAGGTTGTTGACATAGTGCTTGAAACTCTCGAGTGTGGTACTCGGGGAGTGGAGTAGGGCGAAGAAGAGCTTCGTACCCGAACCACTATAAATCCCTTTGTCCAGGTTTAATCTTTCTATCTATTTCCTTTACTTTTATTTAGTTACATTAGATAGTTTAGTTTAATTGTTCATATTGGTGTTGATTGATTACACATAAGATTCAAATCAAAGTTTTTCAAACCAAAGTTTTTAAGAAGATTTAAAAAACCGATAAAACTATTCAACCCCCCCTTCTAGTTTTCCACAAACGGATCTATAACGAATAAGATACGTTAGTTTTAAGTTTAGCGACGAAAACTAATTTTCTGAAAATATGGTTTGCTGTCAGAATTTTTCAACGGATAAAACCGGACTTTAACGGTTAGTTAGACTAGTCAAGGCCATAAAAATACGTTAGTATACTTAATTACCTTCACGGGGATATGTAGAACTTAGAAAACGGACTTAAAACGAGTAAGTTATGGCTCTCCGAAACTTTAGACGAAACTTATATTTTTGACAGCTTGTGTTGAACTAGTAAATGCTGATGGAAATCTTGAGAATAGAATTTGGACACTTTCGAAGCGGAATTAGCCAAAACAACTTAAACAAAAATGGTAGAATCCCGTATATACTTGTTAGGCGCTTTAGAAAATTTCTAGAACACTAAATAACAAGGAAACTATGGACAAAATACGATATGCTAAGAATATATTTATTTTCACTATTCACAGCTTTTCGTTAAAAGATGTTGGAAATGTTTTTGGAACGTTTTAAGTGTTTTGGAGTCAAAATGATGTAAAATGGACTATATCAAGGACGTAATATTTTATGTACACTTTACTATTGAGTCGGAAGTTTTTCAAGTAAACGATTAATTAGAGGGTCAACGTTAAGGACTGGAATACTTAAAAACATATGGTTTATTAAAATGATTTCTGATGCGTGTGAACCGGTTATATATTATATCCTAAGTTTCACTCAAATTTTAAATTTATAAACACCTTTTTACCGATTATTAAGAAAATGCGTACGAGCAAGTATACTCGTCCGTATGTAATATGGTTTGTGGTAAATAGGGATCGTCCCACGAGACTACGTAGTTTAAGCTTAGCAATTTATGTAGCACAAGAAATAGTACTAAAGATTGCCACACTCTAAAGCACCATTAATAAACAAATAAACAAACAATGGTTCCGAATTCAATCAATCAAACGAAAAAATACTTGTTTAGGAATAATAACCAATCGTGATAAAATGTTGAATATGTTTGGGTGAAACATATATGTAGAAGGCACATACCAATTTTCATAAGGTTTTCTAGTCAATGGGTAATATCAAGAGAATCCATTTTTTTACTAGTTTCAGGGTGAGTCCTTTCGGCCAATACATCATCCCATTACGCTAGCCCTTTGTGTTATCAAATATATATAAAAGATGATTAGTAACATTAGTTCTTACGAGTCCTTTCGACCCTTTGTGTTATCAAATATATAAAAATCCATTTTTTTACTAGTTTCTCGTGATTAAATATTCTCGAATTCATTTAAAAACTTGAATACTTAATAGTTGTCAATTATCAAGTACCAATCCATTTATGCACCAATTTCTTGGAATTAAACAATATTAGAAATCATTTCGACCTTTAAATCTAACAATGTTAAATCAACAAGTTTTAGAACACGAATTGTATTTAAAAAAACTTATGAAAATAATTACTTTTTCTAACCGACTAATCATTCAACATTCACACGAAAGTCTACATAACTCCCAAATAAGTATCACAAATTACTCCATAACAAGTTTCATCAACAAATGTAACATTTCATTCAACATCAAAGTGTTCAACATAATAATCAAGTAAAAGAAATTTACCCAAAGCGAGACTACAATGAGTAAGAAATATAAAGAGTTATAGCACTCCTTAATGCCTCCAATCGAACAAGGGAATTCTCCGCCTCTTCTCACAAGTATCACCAACACTTCTTGGTATCTCCTTAAGAATGACAGGAATTATTGAGCTCTTTCGGGTTGTATAAAATATGATCCAGTCCTTATGGTGTAAGGCTTGATTGTAAGTGTCTCCTATGTGTTGTGTATGAATTGTGGTGATCATGGGCCATATTTATGCTTGAAATCACTCACAAAAACTGTCACGAGCCTTCAATAATCATAAAAGAAAGGAGATGATCGGACTATGAGTCATTAATGGTGATTAAAACCAAGTTTTAATGCAACTCTTCATCTCAGACACGTCTCAACCCACGGTTCAGATTTGAACCGGCGGTTGGGATGATTGCTCAACCTCAGAATGGGCTTTTGAACCTTGGGTTTGAATCTCAGCTTCAACCTTGGGTTGGGAACTGTTTTGCACATTAATTTTCTTGATAGCCTCCCAGATTTCCTTGGCATCATTCATGCCATGAAACCTTCTCAGATGTTCTTTGGGAATTGCCATTAGCAGCATAGTCTTGGCCTTCTTCTCCTTTTCAACAGCCCGTATCTCTTCAGCAGATACTGGTGGTAATATCCTAATTACTCCATCTGTACCTTGTGAAATCCTTTTCTTCGAATTCCCATTCTGTATGACCTTCCAGACTTCGTTGTCAATATACTCCAGATAATGTTCCATCTCCATAGCCCAGATGTCATATTCTTCTCTTTTTAGGATTGGGAGTTTTATGTTGGATATGGTTGTTGTTGCAGAGATGGGTTGTTGTTGTTTAGATGTGCTTGCTTCAGGTTTTTCTTCATCATGGACTGATTTTTCATCATCACTGTTGTGAACTGAGAAACCATCATTCTTACTGGGATTTTCTAAGCCAGACATGTTGCAGGGTTTAGGTGAATGAATTTAGGGTTTGGTTGTTGTGTTTCTTCAAACTCAGAGTCTCTTCACAGGCTCTGATACCACTTGTTGGTCCACACGAATTATGGATCTCTAAGTAGCCTTAACAACTTAGTAGACGACTTGAATAAATCAAATCAATCTAAGTGAGACTCTAACACGAATTGAATGTTTATGCGGAATCTAAACAATCAACTATGAAGAACACAATAGCAACTAACTTCGTATTATTACAAATTGTTTAATGAATTACAATCTTCGTCGTTATCTCTAAACTAATGTGTTAGGGTTCCTTTTATACACCAAGGAAACCCTAGATACAAAACTTGTAGAAGGATGTACGTATCTTCACTAAAGATAAGTTCGTATCCTTTCCTAACTTATAGCTAACCGACTTCCTAAACATCATGACCAGACTTAATGACTTAAGTCAACCAGACTTAACTTTACATTTACTCTACCAGACTTAACAATGAACAACCAGACTTAACTTTGACAAGACTTAACTAATAATACTAACAGACTTAATTCTGGTCTTCATATTAAGTCTTCTCTTGTCTTGTGATAATTCCCAACATAGTGTGAATAATCAAACGAAGTCACGTTCTCTTGAATACTGAGTGGAAAATTCTTAGATGAACTTTTTCCATGACTTATGGTTGAGTCCTAATATTAGTCAGAACACTTTTGCTCACCCACCAACACATTAAAAGAGTTCCTGATTTCACCTGGGAGTGTGAGATCAAAAATTCGCGACAATTACCCTCACTTATTTCCATAGACAACCCTAACAACTACTTTAGACATTAATTCCGGGACGAAATTCTGTTTGACAGGTGGGTACTGTAGCAATCTGTAAATTACACCATTCGACTCCTCACACACCAAAGAATCAATGTGTCGAAGTCTCACCCTCTCATTCGAACATTTGAGCACCAAACGATACCCAAAGCTAATCACCTTCGAGATATGTACAATTCACACAAGTTTTATCCATTTTAAATCCGAACTCGACACAACTTATTGTCACCTAGCTTAATTGTGTTTCTATGATCGAATATAAGTTCCCAAGATTATTTTTCACCTTCTCACTCAATATCACACGTTACATTTTGTTTTGGACCTTTTTGTATGTCGACGTAGACATATATATACACAACTCGACACATAGCAAATCCTACACACTATCCCTTCTTAAATATCTTTGTGTATCTTTTAATATTCTCAACTCCCTGCCACAATCGAATAATGTCCCCTTGTCCTCTCAACTTGCCCTTAAAATGATATGTGTCGACATATACATGCACATATACATTTGCATTAATTCCCGTTCACACCCAAAACTCATTCACATATTTTTCCAAATATTTCACTCTTTATTCGAGCCTTCCAAGGATAGAAGCATTTCCAAAATCATTCGATTCCCATTCGATTGCTTGGTGTATGTTTTAGCGTGCTACATCATTTTCCCTCGAGTGCTAGTCCATATTGAACGTTTAACTCAAACCTTTTAAGGTGTTGTAAGTCTTTACAAGTCGTTTTCTATTTTTTTTCCTTTGATATATATTGTCCCATGCATCGTACATGTTTTATCTCGAACGTATTTTACTTTCTTTTGATTTATATGAGTTCTTATATTCATTTTTCATATAACATGGTTGCCTCCTATTGATGGAAGGCTAGAAAATCAAGTTACACCATCACTCGACACATACAAGTCCATTTCATAACTAGTCAAAGCTTATTTTTATTTCATATTGCATCGTATATTTATATAACACATTAAAAGTCATTTTTCTATTTTTGTACAACTCATTTGTTCGACTAGAAAGGACCTTGTAAAATACAAATCATATACACAACATATAATTTTTATTGCTTAACCTAATACTCCACAATCTCAACTAACAGGCTAGTAAAATAAGCTCACATCATAAGATTATATAAACCCTCTTTGAATATCAAAGTAAACGCTACTCGACTAAAGTAAAACCTTTATATATATTCGGTTGGGCTTTTAAGCCCAATAAGCGAAGGTTGGGCTTTTAAGCCTAATAAGCGAATATTAAGCACTTCATATAAGCTGTTGATATAAGCCCTATGAATATGTTTTTAGAACATTAAAACAAGCCCAATGATAAGCCCACTTTGTCTTTAAACCCTTTGGTTCGTAAAACGTTAATGGGCTTTTAAATTGGCTCGTTAAAGCCCATTAAGTGAAAAATAAGCACTTATCAAGAATAAGTAGTTGGATTAGACTCAAATAAGCTTAATAAGGATGATAAAATTTTCGGAAATCATTTCATACTTTTTTGTAAATTTTGGACTATTTTTGCAAAGTATTTTACTATGCGAGTTAAAAGTGTAAGTTTTATATAATTATATCCCAAAATTGCCATATCAGAAAACTAAGGGTAGAAAATGTTAAAAACAGTAAACATGAAGCTTAATATGTCATTTTAGAACTTTTTGGACTAAAAATGCAATATATAGTTAACCAAGGAATAACGGTGCAAAACTAACTCCGTTAGGGTAAAAAGTGTAAAAATTGTATAAGTACAAGGACGAAACTGTAACTTTATCTCATTTTCATTTCTATTTCATATTTTACACTTTTCAACACAATCACGTGCATTTTTACATTTCATTCAATATATTTAAACACGTTACATTGTATTTATATATAACGAACTTTAACGATTTAACATAACGTTTTGTTCCACCACTTTCAAGGAAATGATATTTATGTATAACAACCCGAAATTTTCCACGTCAGTATTTAATTCTAAACTCTAAGTCATTACTTTGAAATTTACAAGAATACTTTTTACGTATAACTTTTTAGTTAAATAAAAGTAAAACTAGGAACAACGCTCTTGTGCACTACGACTTTAGACAAAATTTAGTCTACGCCATTACATTTTATTGCCACTACTCAGATTCTTAATTTAATCCTTAAGGAAATTGCATTTTTGTTTATTACAAATTTAATGAACGCTTTTCAAAAGTAAGGAACACACAATATACCCAACACTCCTAACAATTACTTTTAATGCATTTTTACACTTCCTAAATTATTACCAAAGTTCCAAAAATATTTCCTTACGCCTAATGTAATTTCTTTATTCGTAACGTTTAATTACGCCTAACTTACGTTAATTACTAAACCGATATCCAATACCTATTTTTAATACCCAATACATTCAATATACACATTTTACATAAAAATTAAATCTTCTACTCCTACATTTAACATATATGCCGCCCCCCCCTCCTTCTACCATAATAAATACTAGACAAAATTTCTAAGATACATAATTGTTAGACAAATTTCACAAAACAAGGAGTTGCCAATTTGGGAGGCTTGACCAAAGCCTTGTTCCCCCCCCCTCCTAGCCCCATTCGGCTACACACCAACACCAAGCCACCTATATGTTTTTCCTTGACTAACTATTGCAACTTAGACTTTCCGTGCACTAGCCATTCACTTGTGATAACTTAGGATAAGCATTTTGCTCTCTTTTTCTTCTCACCATATTCGGCCGAGGCAAGAAGAACAAGGGAGAAATATTGTGGTTTGTTAATTTAAGGTTCTATTAGTGTTATTTGGGTTAATAAATATATATTGGGTAATTTGGAGTGCTACTTGGGTTCACATTTTCTTGCTACTATCTTAAGTTCATCATAATCAAGTAAGCCTAAAACTAATTTCTATAACTTTACTTATGCATTTTATACTAAATCTATGCTTGATCTCATGTTATTATGTTTAAATCTTTATTTAAAGTAAATAAATACCAAGATCACCCTATATATATGTTTGTACATTTTTATGTTTTAAACAAGTTAAAACATACTTGACATAATTATTTTCTTGGGAAAAATGTGTATATTCTAGTCCTACTTTATATTTGTTTGATATGTACAAGTTAAGGTTTAAAAGAAATAATATGTGATCTATAATTTTCCCTACACCTTGATTATTTATTTCTTGATGTTATGGAACTTTTACTAGGTTGTTAATATTGTTTTGACACAATAGAAATTGTTGAAGAGTTTGTGGATGAGTTAGGATAGTTTTTGGGAGTTGATTTGAGGTAGATCTAATAGTTAAAAGTGTAAAATTTGTGATTTTGGAATATATATGGATAGGCTGTCCTAAATTGATTTCCACAAAAAATTGAGTTTTTGAAATACAAGATTTGGTTAAAAATATAGAAAATATACTTTATAACGAAAACGTGGGCGCTTGAATGGTTAAAAACGGTGTTGAAGCAAATAATGTTTTCAAAACGTTATTTAAATCTTTCGATTACTTCACGTTTTGAGGATGACAAAATGTGAAAACACGTTACGTTAAAATTAACGTAAACAAGTTTTTAGTCGAAAGATCCCATTTCTACATAAATCACTCTAGGTATGCACAAACAAATTTACAACTTGACAAATGATCAAAGAAGTGAATTTGTGTTTAAAACTTCACATTTTTAATGTAACAAAACATTTTTACAAAAATATACTTTACAAGTTATTTTTGTATAATTAAGAAATGTTTTAATGGAAAGATAAGTTCAAATACCATAACAGCTATTTTCCCCCCAAAATCAGCTCCAAACTTCCCCAAATAAGTTTTCACCGGGAAAGACAAAAATAGGAGCGTTTTTGTCTAGCACGGTACCACTAAATTTAGTGGTACCGTGTGTGGTTTAGTGGTACCGTGTCCCTGTAATGGCCAGATTTTTTCTGCCTATAAATACGAGCCCACTTCACAGATTTTGGGCATCTTTTTTCACATAGAACTTTCTGAGTTCAATACCCTTATCACATTTTCTCTTCTTGATCATTTAGTTTAGTTTTTCTTTTTTTTAAGAGTGATCCAATCATCCATTCAAGTGATCCTCTTCATTCCTTTTCAAGTGCAAGAGAAGAACACAAGGTATCCAAGTAGATACAAAGTGTTATAGTTGTAGGTAGAAGCACTTGTAACACTTGGTACACACTTGATTGTATCTTTGCATACATCAAGATCATTTCTCTTTTGAGAGTTTGTGAGTAAAGATCATTGTGATCTTATAGAGATATTGAAGATCTCTAGTAGCCATTGGGCTTGTGTGTTGATCAAGTTGATCAAGGGTAGATAGAGTATATTGAGTCAAGTGAGGGTTGATCATTATGATCTTGTCGAGATCGTGGAGATCTCTTGAAGCCATTAGGCTTGTGTGATTGATCAAGTGGATCATAGGAAGATCGGGTAGATTGAGTCTTGTGTGATTGTGTGAAGTAGAAAGGATCAAGTAGATCGTGGTAGATTGGTGCTAGCTAAGATTAGCACTCAACATCTAGCTTAGTGTCGGAAATAGGATAAGCAACGTGTACGGTTTTTCCGCCTAAAGGGAGGTTGTTGACATAGTGCTTGAAACTCTCGAGTGTGGTACTCGGGGAGTGGAGTAGGGCGAAGAAGAGCTTCGTACCTGAACCACTATAAATCCCTTTGTCCAGGTTTAATCTTTCTATCTATTTCCTTTACTTTTATTTAATTACATTAGATAGTTTAGTTTAATTGTTCATATTGGTGTTGATTGATTACACATAAGATTCAAATCAAAGTTTTTCAAACCAAAGTTTTTAAGAAGATTTAAAAAACCGATAAAACTATTCAACCCCCCCTTCTAGTTTTCCACAAACGGATCTATAACGAATAAGATACGTTAGTTTTAAGTTTAGCGACGAAAACTAATTTTCTGAAAATATGGTTTGCTGTCAGAATTTTTCAACGGATAAAACCGGACTTTAACGGTTAGTTAGACTAGTCAAGGCCATAAAAATACGTTAGTATACTTAATTACCTTCACGGGGATATGTAGAACTTAGAAAACGGACTTAAAACGAGTAAGTTATGGCTCTCCGAAACTTTAGACGAAACTTATATTTTTGACAGCTTGTGTTGAACTAGTAAATGCTGATGGAAATCTTGAGAATAGAATTTGGACACTTTCGAAGCGGAATTAGCCAAAACAACTTAAACAAAAATGGTAGAATCCCGTATATACTTGTTAGGCGCTTTAGAAAATTTCTAGAACACTAAATAACAAGGAAACTATGGACAAAATACGATATGCTAAGAATATATTTATTTTCACTATTCACAGCTTTTCGTTAAAAGATGTTGGAAATATTTTTGGAACGTTTTAAGTGTTTTGGAGTCAAAATGATGTAAAATGGACTATATCAAGGACGTAATATTTTATGTACACTTTACTATTGAGTCGGAAGTTTTTCAAGTAAACGATTAATTAGAGGGTCAACGTTAAGGACTTGAATACTTAAAAACATATGGTTTATTAAAATGATTTCTGATGCGTGTGAACCGGTTATATATTATATCCTAAGTTTCACTCAAATTTTAAATTTATAGACACCTTTTTACCGATTATTAAGAAAATGCGTACGAGCAAGTATACTCGTCCGTATGTAATATGGTTTGTGGTAAATAGGGATCGTCCCACGAGACTACGTAGTTTAAGCTTAGCAATTTATGTAGCACAAGAAATAGTACTAAAGATTGCCACACTCTAAAGCACCGTTAATAAACAAATAAACAAACAATGGTTCCGAATTCAATCAATCAAACGAAAAAATACTTGTTTAGGAATAATAACCAATCGTGATAAAATGTTGAATATGTTTGGGTGAAACATATATGTAGAAGGCACATACCAATTTTCATAAGGTTTTCTAGTCAATGGGTAATATCAAGAAAATCCATTTTTTTACTAGTTTCACGGGTGAGTCCTTTCGGCCAATACATCATCCCATTACGCTAGCCCTTTGTGTTATCAAATATATAAAAAAGATGATTAGTAACATTAGTTCTTACGAGTCCTTTCGACCCTTTGTGTTATCAAATATATAAAAATCCATTTTTTACTAGTTTCTCGTGATTAAATATTCTCGAATTCATTTAAAAACTTGAATACTTAATAGTTGTCAATTATCAAGTACCAATCCATTTATGCACCAATTTCTTGGAATTAAACAATATTAGAAATCATTTCGACCTTTAAATCTAACAATGTTAAATCAACAAGTTTTAGAACACGAATTGTATTTAAAAAAACTTATGAAAATAATTACTTTTTCTAACCGACTAATCATTCAACATTCACACGAAAGTCTACATAACTCCCAAATAAGTATCACAAATTACTCCATAACAAGTTTCATCAACAAATGTAACATTTCATTCAACATCAAAGTGTTCAACATAATAATCAAGTAAAAGAAATTTACCCAAAGCGAGACTACAATGAGTAAGAAATATAAAGAGTTATAGCACTCCTTAATGCCTCCAATCGAACAAGGGAATTCTCCGCCTCTTCTCACAAGTATCACCAATACTTCTTGGTATCTCCTTAAGAATGACAGGAATTATTGAGCTCTTTCGGGTTGTATAAAATATGATCCAGTCCTTATGGTGTAAGGCTTGATTGTAAGTGTCTCCTATGTGTTGTGTATGAATTGTGGTGATCATGGGTCATATTTATGCTTGAAATCACTCACAAAAACTGTCACGAGCCTTCAATAATCATAAAAGAAAGGAGATGATCGGACTTGAGTCATTAATGGTGATTAAAACCAAGTTTTAATGCAACTCTTCATCTCAGACACGTCTCAACCCACGGTTCAGATTTGAACCGGCGGTTGGGATGATTGCTCAACCTCAGAATGGGCTTTTGAACCTTGGGTTTGAATCTCAGCTTCAACCTTGGGTTGGGAACTGTTTTGCACATTAATTTTCTTGATAGCCTCCCAGATTTCCTTGGCATCATTCATGCCATGAAACCTTCTCAGATGTTCTTTGGGAATTGCCATTAGCAGCATAGTCTTGGCCTTCTTCTCCTTTTCAACAGCCCGTATCTCTTCAGCAGATACTGGTGGTAATATCCTAATTACTCCATCTGTACCTTGTGAAATCCTTTTCTTCGAATTCCCATTCTGTATGACCTTCCAGACTTCGTTGTCAATATACTCCAGATAATGTTCCATCTCCATAGCCCAGATGTCATATTCTTCTCTTTTTAGGATTGGGAGTTTTATGTTGGATATGGTTGTTGTTGCAGAGATGGGTTGTTGTTGTTTAGATGTGCTTGCTTCAGGTTTTTCTTCATCATGGACTGATTTTTCATCATCACTGTTGTGAACTGAGAAACCATCATTCTTACTGGGATTTTCTAAGCCAGACATGTTGCAGGGTTTAGGTGAATGAATTTAGGGTTTGGTTGTTGTGTTTCTTCAAACTCAGAGTCTCTTCACAGGCTCTGATACCACTTGTTGGTCCACACGAATTATGGATCTCTAAGTAGCCTTAACAACTTAGTAGACGACTTGAATAAATCAAATCAATCTAAGTGAGACTCTAACACGAATTGAATGTTTATGCGGAATCTAAACAATCAACTATGAAGAACACAATAGCAACTAACTTCGTATTATTACAAATTGTTTAATGAATTACAATCTTCGTCGTTATCTCTAAACTAATGTGTTAGGGTTCCTTTTATACACCAAGGAAACCCTAGATACAAAACTTGTAGAAGGATGTACGTATCTTCACTAAAGATAAGTTCGTATCCTTTCCTAACTTATAGCTAACCGACTTCCTAAACATCATGACCAGACTTAATGACTTAAGTCAACCAGACTTAACTTTACATTTACTCTACCAGACTTAACAATGAACAACCAGACTTAACTTTGACAAGACTTAACTAATAATACTAACAGACTTAATTCTGGTCTTCATATTAAGTCTTCTCTTGTCTTGTGATAATTCCCAACATAGTGTGAATAATCAAACGAAGTCACGTTCTCTTGAATACTGAGTGGAAAATTCTTAGATGAACTTTTTCCATGACTTATGGTTGAGTCCTAATATTAGTCAGAACACTTTTGCTCACCCACCAACACATTAAAAGAGTTCCTGATTTCACCTGGGAGTGTGAGATCAAAAATTCACGACAATTACCCTCACTTATTTCCATAGACAACCCTAACAACTACTTTAGACATTAATTCCGGGACGAAATTCTGTTTGACAGGTGGGTACTGTAGCAATCTGTAAATTACACCATTCAACTCCTCACACACTAAAGAATCAATGTGTCGAAGTCTCACCCTCTCATTCGAACATTTGAGCACCAAACGATACCCAAAGCTAATCACCTTCGAGATATGTACAATTCACACAAGTTTTATCCATTTTAAATCCGAACTCGACACAACTTATTGTCACCTAGCTTAATTGTGTTTCTATGATCGAATATAAGTTCCCAAGATTATTTTTCACCTTCTCACTCAATATCACACGTTACATTTTGTTTTGGACCTTTTTGTATGTCGACATAGACATATATATACACAACTCGACACATAGCAAATCCTACACACTATCCCTTCCTAAATATCTTTGTGTATCTTTTAATATTCTCAAATCCCTGCCACAATCGAATAATGTCCCCTTGTCCTCTCAACTTGCCCTTAAAATGATACGTGTCGACATATACATGCACATATACATTTGCATTAATTCCCGTTCACACCCAAAACTCATTCACATATTTTTCCAAATATTTCACTCTTTATTCGAGCCTTCCAAGGATAGAAGCATTTCCAAAATCATTCGATTCCCATTCGATTGCTTGGTGTATGTTCTAGCGTGCTACATCATTTTCCCTCGAGTGCTAGTCCATATTGAACGTTTAACTCCCACCTTTTAAGGTGTTGTAAGTCTTTACAAGTCGTTTTCTTTTTTTTTTCCTTTGATATATATTGTCCCATGCATCGTACATGTTTTATCTCGAACGTATTTTACTTTCTTTTGATTTATATGAGTTCTTATATTCATTTTTCATATAACATGGTTGCCTCCTATTGATGGAAGGCTAGAAAATCAAGTTACACCATCACTCGACACATACAAGTCCATTTCATAACTAGTCAAACCTTATTTTTATTTCATATTGCATCGTATATTTATATAACACATTAAAAGTCATTTTTCTATTTTTGTACAACTCATTTGTTCGACTAGAAAGGACCTTGTAAAATACAAATCATATACACAACATATAATTTTTATTGCTTAACCTAATACTCCACAATCTCAACTAACAGGCTAGTAAAATAAGCTCACATCATAAGATTATATAAACCCTCTTTGAATATCAAAGTAAACGCTACTCGGACTAAAGTAAAACCTTTATATATATTCGGTTGGGCTTTTAAGCCCAATAAGCGAATATTAAGCACTTCGTATAAGCTGTTGATATAAGCCCTTTGAATATGTTTTTAGAACATTAAAACAAGCCCAATGATAAGCCCACTTTGTCTTTAAACCCTTTGGTTCGTAAAACGTTAATGGGCTTTTAAATTGGCTCGTTAAAGCCCATTAAGTGAAAAATAAGCACTTATCAAGAATAAGTAGTTGGATTAGACTCAAATAAGCTTAATAAGGATGATAAAATTTTCGGAAATCATTTCACACTTTTTGTAAATTTTGGACTATGTTTGCAAAGTATTTTACTATGCGAGTTAAAAGTGTAAGTTTTATATAATTATATCCCAAAACTGCCAAATCAGAAAACTAAGGGTAGAAAATGTTAAAAACAGTAAACATGAAGCTTAATATGTCATTTTAGAACTTTTTGGACTAAAAATGCAATATATAGTTAACCAAGGAATAACGGTGCAAAACTAACTCCGTTAGGGTAAAAAGTGTAAAAATTGTATAAGTACAAGGACGAAACTGTAACTTTATCTCATTTTCATTTCTATTTCATATTTTACACTTTTCAACACAATCACGTGCATTTTTACATTTCATTCAATATATTTAAACACGTTACATTGTATTTATATATAACGAACTTTAACGATTTAACATAACGTTTTGTTCCACCACTTTCAAGGAAATGATATTTATGTATAACAACCCGAAATTTTCCACGTCAGTATTTAATTCTAAACTCTAAGTCATTACTTTGAAATTTACAAGAATACTTTTTACGTATAACTTTTTAGTTAAATAAAAGTAAAACTAGGAACAACGCTCTTGTGCACTACGACTTTAGACAAAATTTAGTCTACGCCATTACATTTTATTGCCACTACTCAGATTCTTAATTTAATCCTTAAGGAAATTGCATTTTTGTTTATTACAAATTTAATGAACGCTTTTCAAAAGTAAGGAACACACAATATACCCAACACTCCTAACAATTACTTTTAATGCATTTTTACACTTCCTAAATTATTACCAAAGTTCCAAAAATATTTCCTTACGCCTAATGTAATTTCTTTATTCGTAACGTTTAATTACGCCTAACTTACGTTAATTACTAAACCGATATCCAATACCTATTTTTAATACCCAATACATTCAATATACACATTTTACATTAAAATTAAATCTTCTACTCCTACATTTAACATATATGCCGCCCCCCCCCTCCTTCTACCATAATAAATACTAGACAAAATTTCTAAGATACATAATTGTTAGACAAATTTCACAAAACAAGGAGTTGCCAATTTGGGAGGCTTGACCAAAGCCTTGTTCCCCCCCCCCCCCCCTCCTAGCCCCATTCGGCTACACACCAACACCAAGCCACCTATATGTTTTTCCTTGACTAACTATTGCAACTTAGACTTTCCGTGCTATATATGTATGAAAGAACTAGCCATTCACTTGTGATAACTTAGGATAAGCATTTTGCTCTCTTTTTCTTCTCACCATATTCGGCCGAGGCAAGAAGAAAAAGGGAGAAATATTGTGGTTTGTTAATTTAAGGTTCTATTAGTGTTATTTGGTTAATAAATATATATTGGGTAATTTGGAGTGCTACTTGGGTTCACATTTTCTTGCTACTATCTTAAGTTCATCATAATCAAGTAAGCCTAAAACTAATTTCTATAACTTTACTTATGCATTTTATACTAAATCTATGCTTGATCTCATGTTATTATGTTTAAATCTTTATTTAAAGTAAATAAATACCAAGATCACCCTATATATATGTTTGTACATTTTTATGTTTTAAACAAGTTAAAGCATACTTGACATAATTATTTTCTTGGGAAAAATGTGTATATTCTAGTCCTACTTTATATTTGTTTGATATGTACAAGTTAAGGTTTAAAAGAAATAATATGTGATCTATAATTTTCCCTACACCTTGATTATTTATTTCTTGATGTTATTGAACTTTTACTAGGTTGTTAATATTGTTTTGACACAATAGAAATTGTTGAAGAGTTTGTGGATGAGTTAGGATAGTTTTTGGGAGTTGATTTGAGGTAGATCTAATAGTTAAAAGTGTAAAATTTGTGATTTTGGAATATATATGGATAGGCTGTCCTAAATTGATTTCCACAAAAAATTGAGTTTTTGAAATACAAGATTTGGTTAAAAATATAGAAAATATACTTTATAACGAAAACGTGGGCGCTTGAATGGTTAAAAACGGTGTTGAAGCAAATAATGTTTTCAAAACGTTATTTAAATCTTTCGATTACTTCACGTTTTGAGGATGACAAAATGTGAAAACACGTTACGTTAAAATTAACGTAAACAAGTTTTTAGTCGAAAGATCCCATTTCTACATAAATCACTCTAGGTATGCACAAACAAATTTACAACTTGACAAATGATCAAAGAAGTGAATTTGTGTTTAAAACTTCACATTTTTAATGTAACAAAACATTTTTACAAAAATATACTTTACAAGTTATTTTTGTATAATTAAGAAATGTTTTAATGGAAAGATAAGTTCAAATACCATAACAGCTATTTCCCCCCAAAATCAGCTCCAAACTTCCCCAAATAAGTTTTCACCAGGAAAGACAAAAATAGGAGCGTTTTTGTCTAGCACGGTACCACTAAATTTAGTGGTACCGTGTGTGGTTTAGTGGTACCGTGTCCCTGTAATGGCCAGATTTTTTCTGCCTATAAATACGAGCCCACTTCACAGATTTTGGGCATCCTTTTTCACACAGAACTTTCTGAGTTCAATACCCTTATCACATTTTCTCTTCTTGATCATTTAGTTTAGTTTTTCTTTTGTTTAAGAGTGATCCAATCATCCATTCAAGTGATCCTCTTCATTCCTTTTCAAGTGCAAGAGAAGAACACAAGGTATCCAAGTAGATACAAAGTGTTATAGTTGTAGGTAGAAGCACTTGTAACACTTGGTACACACTTGATTGTATCTTTGCATACATCAAGATCATTTTTCTTTTGAGAGTTTGTGAGTAAAGATCATTGTGATCTTATAGAGATATTGAAGATCTCTAGTAGCCATTGGGCTTGTGTGTTGATCAAGGGTAGATAGAGTAGATTGAGTCAAGTGAGGGTTGATCATTGTGATCTTGTCGAGATCGTGGAGATCTCTTGAAGCCATTAGGCTTGTGTGATTGATCAAGTGGATCATAGGTAGATCGGGTAGATTGAGTCTTGTGTGATTGTGTGAAGTAGAAAGGATCAAGTAGATCATGGTAGATTGGTGCTAGCTAAGATTAGCACTGAACATCTAGCTTAGTGTCGGAAATAGGATAAGCAACGTGTACGGTTTTCTCCGCCTAAAGGGAGGTTGTTGACATAGTGCTTGAAACTCTCGAGTGTGGTACTCGGGGAGTGGAGTAGGGCGAAGAAGTGCTTCGTAGCCGAACCACTATAAATCCCTTTGTCCAGGTTTAATCTTTCCATCTATTTCCTTTACTTTTATTTAGTTACATTAGATAGTTTAGTTTAATTGTTCATATTGGTGTTGATTGATTACACATAAGATTCAAATCAAAGTTTTTCAAAGCAAAGTTTTTAAGAAAATTTAAAAAACCGATAAAACTATTCAACCCCCCCTTCTAGTTTTCCACAAACGGATCTATAACGAATAAGATACGTTAGTTTTAAGTTTAGCGACGAAAACTAATTTTCTGAAAATATGGTTTGCTGTCAGAATTTTTCAAAGGATAAAACCGGACTTTAACGGTTAGTTAGACTAGTCAAGGCCATAAAAATACGTTAGTATACTTAATTACCTTCACGGGGATATGTAGAACTTAGAAAACGGACTTAAAACGAGTAAGTTATGGCTCTCCGAAACTTTAGACGAAACTTATATTTTTGACAGCTTGTGTTGAACTAGTAAATGCTGATGGAAATCTTGAGAATAGAATTTGGACACTTTAGAAGCGGAATTAGCCAAAACAACTTAAACAAAAATGGTTGAATCCCGTATATACTTGTTAGGCGCTTTAGAAAATTTCTAGAACACTAAATAACAAGGAAACTATGGACAAAATACGATATGCTAAGAATATATTTATTTTCACTATTCACAGCTTTTCGTTAAAAGATGTTGGAAATGTTTTTGGAACGTTTTAAGTGTTTTGGAGTCAAAATGATGTAAAATGGACTATATCAAGGACGTAATATTTTATGTACACTTTACTATTGAGTCGGAAGTTTTTCAAGTAAACGATTAATTAGAGGGTCAACGTTAAGGACTTGAATACTTAAAAACATATGGTTTATTAAAATGATTTCTGATGCGTGTGAACCGGTTATATATTATATCCTAAGTTTCACTCAAATTTTAAATTTATAAACACCTTTTTACCGATTATTAAGAAAATGCGTACGAGCAAGTATACTCGTCCGTATGTAATATGGTTTGTGGTAAATAGGGATCGTCCCACGAGACTACGTAGTTTAAGCTTAGCAATTTATGTAGCACAAGAAATAGTACTAAAGATTGCCACACTCTAAAGCACCGTTAATAAACAAATAAACAAACAATGGTTCCGAATTCAATCAATCAAACGAAAAAATACTTGTTTAGGAATAATAACCAACCGTGATAAAATGTTGAATATGTTTGGGTGAAACATATATGTAGAAGGCACATACCAATTTTCATAAGGTTTTCTAGTCAATGGGTAATATCAAGAAAATCCATTTTTTTACTAGTTTCACGGGTGAGTCCTTTCGGCCAATACATCATCCCATTACGCTAGCCCTTTGTGTTATCAAATATATAAAAAAGATGATTAGTAACATTAGTTCTTACGAGTCCTTTCGACCCTTTGTGTTATCAAATATATAAAAATCCATTTTTTACTAGTTTCTCGTGATTAAATATTCTCGAATTCATTTAAAAACTTGAATACTTAATAGTTGTCAATTATCAAGTACCAATCCATTTGTGCACCAATTTCTTGGAATTAAACAATATTAGAAATCATTTCGACTTTTAAATCCAACAATGTTAAATCAACAAGTTTTAGAACACGAATTGTATTTAAACAAACTTATGAAAATAATTACTTTTTCTAACCGACTAATCATTCAATATTCACACGAAAGTCTACATAACTCCCAAATAAGTATCACAAATTACTCCATAACAAGTTTCATCAACAAATGTAACATTTCATTCAACATCAAAGTGTTCAACATAATAATCAAGTAAAAGAAATTTACCCAAAGCGAGACTACAATGAGTAAGAAATATAAAGAGTTATAGCACTCCTTAATGCCTCCAATCGAACAAGGGAATTCTCCGCCTCTTCTCACAAGTATCACCAACACTTCTTGGTATCTCCTTAAGAATGACAGGAATTATTGAGCTCTTTCGGGTTGTATAAAATATGATCCAATCCTTATGGTGTAATGCTTGATTGTAAGTGTCTCCTATGTGTTGTATATGAATTGTGGTGATCATGGGTCATATTTATGCTTGAAATCACTCACAAAAACTGTCACTAGCCTTCAATAATCATAAAAGAAAGGAGATGATCGGACTTGAGTCATTAATGGTGATTAAAACCAAGTTTTAATGCAACTCTTCATCTCAGACACGTCTCAACCCACGGTTCAGATTTGAACTAGCGGTTTGGATGATTGCTCAACCTCAGAATGGGCTTTTGAACCTTGGGTTTGAATCTCAACTTCAACCTTAGGTTGAGAACTGTTTTGCACATTAATTTCAACCTTGGGTTGGAATAAAACTCCATCCTTTAATACTCTTTTTAGCACCAAATCATGACTCCATCTTTCATTGAAATCTTCACAACCTTCTCTTGTACATTGGAAATAATCATAACATGAATCAATATCTTTGAAGAGAATCTTTTCTTGAATATTCTCTTGATCTTTTGGCTTTTCTTCGTCATTCTTCGATATTTCCTTGTACCTAGACCTAAACACATTTTAATACTTTTTAAGCTCAAAATGCTCATAAACGTAACTAAATAATATACAAAAATATACAAATAACGCGACTCTATCATAGACAAAATGAGCGTTATCAAATCTCCCTCATTTTGCTTGCCCTCAAGCAAAGTAATCTTTTGAAGAAAAAAAAAATTTCCAATAGCCAACCATTATGATTCTCAAAAATTTCACTAATCTTCCTTATTGCCAAAGCAAAAGATCAAAAAGTGATTTTTACTATTTATACGTGAAATTTAAACGAAGTACTCGATCAAGCTAGATAACACAACTAAGCTCCTCATGAAAATAAAGTAATAATATAATTCACTCACACTCATTTCTTTTGTTGGAAGTGTATTTTACTCAATTGCTCAGTCATGATTTCATTTCCATACCATAAGCTTGTACAAGTATCAAAACTAATCCAAATCATGTAAGAAATAAATAAACTTATCAAAGAGGACTTTTATTCGGGTTGAAACGTTAGGCTGAGGGTTAATATCAACTTATGCTCAAATAACTTCTGTATAAACATAATAGATCGCTGGCGCGAATTATTGATTTACTCAAACAACGGATGGTCACTAAAATAAAATACCTTTGATCGCTGGCGCGTTATTCGATCACTCAAGAACCGGATGGTCACTAGAATATTCATACAGTCGATATCTTCACAAAGCAAAAAAGGTTAGGATAATGCATTGGATTATTTAGTGGATTTAGTAATGTAACAATAATCAAGTCAAATACCAAAATCACTTGTTGCAAAAAGAATCGAACCATGTATCCCAAAATGATTATAGCTTCCGAATCAACTTTTTCCCCTTCTCTTTTGATTTCTTTCATCGATCACCATACATATAAGCATCACGTCTTAGCACATTGGCTATTCGATAACTTACAATACTTCTTTTTCCTCCACCTTCATAACTATAGCACATTGGCTATATATTTCTTTTTCATCATATATATATCTACATATTATATATAACAGTACGCGTATGACGTCATCAAATGCAATTGCCCATTAATCAGGCTGATTGCCCAGTAATCATGGCTTAATGCCACGTAAGCAGAATTTCTTCATAATTTTTTTTTAATTAAAATTTGTATTTAATATTAAAATTCAGAAATTTTTAATCATGGCTTAATGCCACGTAGGCATAATTTTTCATTATTTTTTGTTTTTAATTAAAATTCGTATTTAATATTAAAATTCGAAATTTTTTTTAAAAATTTGCCACTTACAAGGATTGAACCTAGGTTGTTGGTAACATTAACAAGCATCATAACCACTAGACCAACACATTTTTTTATATTATATCTTGCAAGCCCAAATCTGTAAACCCATGCAACCAATTATTGACCAATTTAATTAGATAATAACAAATTATTAACCATATCATACGGTATTTTATTCATTCATTACTGGCAAACCCTAATATCATTCCTATGAAACCTTTTTTCCGAAACCCTAATATCCAATTTCGTTTTTCGTCTTTCAGTTATATAATTATTGCTTCATATTTCTTTAATATGCAAACATACTGAATCTTTTGTTGATTTTAATAATACTAATTTACGTTCGTGTTTTGATCAGTTGGGATCATGGTTACCATTCATATAGGTATGTTGTTTTTTGTATTTGTCTATATCTTTTTATCCATAATGGTCATATACGTCTTACCAGGATTCCAGGTAATTTTCATGCTCTTGATGTAACCAAGAAAAATGGTGTCTACTTTCTCTCTTTTTTCTCCAAACCCTAATATGTCCTAATATGTTTGTTTTTGCGTTTATGCAGATTTGCAGTGATTTATCTTGCTTTTTTAGGCAAAACAGTTAATACATATTACCTCTCGCAAAAAGCAATCAACCCCAACATTTGAACCATTTTTCATTGAGCAGTAGGCGCACGACTGACTCCTTCAGATAACGGAGGTAATTTGAACACCAGACTCATCCCTATTTCTCGATTTGCACTTTGTTAATATTTCCAGTAATTTAATGCTACTATATTAGTGTTGCCATGGTTGGTAATTGGGCACAAGAGATAGCAGATGGGTTCAAGAACTCGGTTAGTGCAATCATTGGTATGTTTTTTCTGGTTTTTTATTAATATTGTAAGAATTATTTGGTTATTTTGTTAATGCCCATATGAAAAATAGTCAATGTTTGATGTGGGTTTTAGTGTATCTCAGCAGATTTGGAAAGGGTGGAGCTTTGGCTGATTACCATCAAACTTATATCATATTGCAATTCTTGGAGTCAGGGGGATTCAAGAACTCGATTACCAGAGAGAAAAGGCAAGTTTACATCACCATAAACCACGTCTCAATTACTAGAAATCTTATTCAGATAAATATTTTACTAGGTATGGCAATGACTTTGACATTACTGCTCAGAGAGTAGCAGCTTCAAACCCACTGGTCAAAAATGCATTTGTTGAGGTATTACAACAATCAGCTTAAACAACTATGGCACGGGTTCAAAAAGCTTAATTTTAGCAATTAAGTTCTCTTGATGCTTCTTAAATGCATTAAACTGAGATTGTACCCATCTGATGCTTTTGTCAAAATTGAGTTATTCCTTAAATATATAGATAACTATAATGATTCTTGACACCGAAGTGCAACATTTTATGGAAAGATCTATTTTGATTAGTTATATGAACTCATGCTTCATTATTGGTGCAAATTATAAGTTTTAGTTCTAAAAGCAGTATCCCTTAAATTTAAATTTTCTAACGGATTGATCTTTGGTAGTTGTAGATGTTAACACACCTCTGTTCATTTACTATCTCTGTTTTGTCTGCATCAAGTGTTGTTGGAAAAACTCTCAGATGATCATATGTTATTCTTATAGGTGAAGTTGCTCATTGAAATGCTTGTGAAGAAATATGGTCTTGAGGCTGTTACGGAAGTTATGCCCGAAGAGCATATGAAGCTGTCATTAAGGATGTTCCTGTAAACTTTTCGAACGGTACTAATTTAAATGATACATGTGTTCTTCATGTTTTTCACGGCATTGTTGTTCATTTATTTATGCGTTTCTAAACTGTTAACGTCATATGGACGGCTATGTATGTTGTCGCAACGTTTTACGTTCTGTTATTTTGATAGGTATATATACGTGGTCATACTGATCGTATACATTCATCGGTTTCAGGCAAGTCAAAACAAGATTTCGTTTGATATTCGCTTAATGCATCTTCAGTATTTTTCGCTTTTGTTTTTTTCATTTAAGAACATGAAAAACAAGAGTTTCATCCAACAATATTTTCAAGTTACTCATTTATAACATATTTGAGTAAATTTCATTCCATGGCCAACAAAGATAGCAAGTGATTCAGGGAGAGTGAGTATCTTCATGCTATGGAAATAAGTTAAAGTATATTATTTCTTGCAGATCTGTGCTGTTCTCTATCCTGGAGATGCTACAGAGGAGGGAAAACTTCTCCGACTGAAGCAACAGTTTTTCCTGTGCAGAGCCTCACTACAGGTTGTTTGCCAATCTTCTCATCCTGTATTTGTTATAACATTCTAAAGTATAAGCTGAGGTTAATATTCTTATTTTTGAATGTTTTCAAGACATTATTTCCAGATTTAAGGAAAGAAAAGATGGAACACATGTATGAGGAAGGATTAGGATGGGATGAAGGAACTGATGAGATTGCTATACCGGAACTGATGAGATTGCTAATGGATGAGGAAGGATTAGGATGGGATGAAGCTTGGGCTGTGACCTCAAAGTCTGGTTTTTTTTCAGGAATTTTTTAATTTCTGAAATTTCTTATAAATTAATATTGACCAATAATTCATAATTGATTAGGACAATTGCTTACACAAATCACACTGTCCTTCCTGAGGCATTAGGGAAATGGTCACTCGTTATGACGAAGCTTCTTCCAAGACACGTGGAAATCATAGGAGAAATTGACAAAAGAGTACAAAGCTTTAATATCTTATTCTTGAATGTATTAACAAGCATACTTGATTGGTGATTAATTATTAAATTTGTAACATATGCAGTTTATTGCAATGATAAAATCAACACGTCCTAATCTTGAGAGTAAGATTTCTGATATGTGAATTCTGGATCACAACCTGAATAAACCTGTTGTGCGCATGGCAAACTTGTGTGTGGTATCTGGGCATACGGTAAGATAAACTTAAATTTTGTAGTCTTTTGTGTTTTTGTGGGGGAACTGACTCATTTATCTTTTTTTTTATTTAAAATAGTATTAGTCTGTAAGTTTTAGATGCTACTTCACTACAACGTTTGTTTTCTCATGATTATATGTCTTTCATAATAGGTTAATGGAGTGGCATAGTTGCACAGTGACATCTTAAAGGCTGAGTTGTTTGCAGATTATGTCTTTATATGGCCAACTAAGTTCCAAAATAAGACCAATGGCATAACTCCTAGACGGTGGCTCAAATTTTGCAGCCCTGAACTTAGTGAAATTATAACAAAATGGTTGAAAACAGACAAGTGGGTGACTAATCTAGACCTCCTTGTAGGTTTGCGAGAGGTATATATTCCTTTTGTTGCTATCTTATCTGTTGTTGAATATGTTATGCTCGCAATAGAATGATATTAATTATTTCTCTCCAATAGTTTGCTGATAATCCAGAACTTCAAGCTGAATGGGACGCAGCTAAAATGGCCAACAAGCAGAGATTAACCGAATACATATTGCGAGTAACAGGCGAAAGCATCGACCCAAATAGTATGTTCGACATTCAAGTGAAGCGTATCCATGAATATAAAAGACAGCTGTTAAACATTTTGGGTACTGTTTATAGGTACAAGAAACTGAAGGTGCGTTATCCCAATTCTAGCAAACAAATGGATAATCATACGTATAGATTTAGTAAAATCACTTTATTTCAATGCAGCTTTTATTTAAAAAACCATCACACTTTTAACTGCAAAATATTTAGAATTATTAAGAGTTAATGCATTATGCATATGCCATTTGATACCCTGAAACCCACCTTTATGTGCTTTGGAGCTTCTAATCTGTCTTTTCCTATCATGGAACTGATATGAAACAGGAAATGAGCCCTGAAGAGCGAAAAAAGACGACCCCAAGGACCATCATGATTGGAGGGAAAGCATTTGCTTCGTACACAAATGCCAAAAGAATTGTAAAGCTTGTGGATGATGTTGGTGCTGTTGTTAACACTGATCCTGAAGTTAATGAATACTTGAAGGTAAAGAGAGCCCTCATTAGACATTACTATTGTTAATAATTTTCGTGATTCCATTAAACACTGAGTTTTGTTAATATATGGACCAACCATGGGAATTTATGACTATATTCAGATAGTTTTTGTGCCAAACTACAACGTATTTGTAGCAGAGGTTCTTATACCAGGAAGTGAGCTTTCACAACATATCAGTACAGCAGGCATGGAATGGTGGTTCCGTTAGTAGTGTAAGGTTGTCTTTTTAGAGACGGAACCTGTTTAAACTTTTATTAATATTCTGAAATGGTTTATTTGTGAACTCAAGGCATTCAGTAAAATTAAGGGATGATTGGAGACACCAATCCGAGCGAGGACCTCCATGGTGGCACTTATTCAACTAAAGCTCATTCCAGGTTTTATTATCATTATTTATACTTTTTATGTATGATTTTGGAATCTTATCTTTTAAAGAGCCTGCAAATAAGATTTCTTCTTTGATGGTTGAAGATCGTCTGTTATCATTTTTAGTCATTATGTGCATTAATCAGTAATAGATAATCTTTAGGTTTCGTACGCCATCTTAAAATGGGTCATTTTCCAGAACTGAAACAGTTTGCGTTGACCCGTAATATTCTTATGACAAATTAACTTTTTACTTGCAGGAGGAAGCTTGAGTAAAAATAGAGAAAGTGAAAGATTGTGACGACAAAACTGAACCATACTGGAGCAACCCTTTATAGCGAGGGTAAGATCTAGCCAAGTGCATGCATGAATATTCAAATTAAGACCTTATTTGTATTCACTTTGCTTCTATAAGCTACTCCTTTTGAATTTCGTTTTTTTCTTATATTAGATGACTCTAGCAAGTGTGATTGTTAAGCCAATATAAGCATAGTGGCCCAACATACACAATTGCAACTAACGCCTTGCAATGTGCTATTGTCACAGATGGTAATCAAGAACGTGGTATGTCCATGTTAGCTAATGTCTGCACGGCTGCAACAACTGTAATACAAATATTTGTCTTCACATAGGCATGTTGTGCGTGAACAATATGCCGGTGCATATACATGTAAGTAATGTGGTTATTAATGTTAGGAAAAAGCTTCATTTCCACCGGAAATAAATAGTACTAACAATTTCATTGGCGCGATATATGAACAAAGGTTTAGGTGATACTAACTTTTTTCAACATCATACTTACAGTTATCAATCAAAAAGCAGAAAATGATTTTGGCAATACCCGTGCAACCAGTAACCGAAGACTGTCTACAATTGAAGTGTGTCTGCCTTTTGCTGCACCATCACTTGGTGCACCTCACACCTGCTTCACTGATTTCTCAGCTCCTGATATCTTAGTGAATCAGTCTCACGAAAGGTACTCTCTATTCTCTATAATCTTATATATAATATTAAACCAATAGAAGAGTTGAATAGATTATGGTGCTTTGGATATGGCTTGGCAATGCAAAGATTAGTGTTTTTTGAACTCATTTGATTTCTAAGGTCAACGCAGTTGGTGTGTAAATAAACTTTCTTATGCTAAAATTTGACACCAAGTCTGGTATTTTGATCTTATAGTTTGATACAAATATAATTTTGACAGGTTCACAACATCTCTCACCCATATCTGGGCCACATTGACATCCAATAAGTTTTGAGTGAAAGTGGAACCACTATAGCTAGAATGATTCAGAATTAGCGAATTCAGTCTTATATTGAAAATTTATTTCATTTTTTTTCGATATACATCTATCCTAAAGCGTGAGCTCTAATAATGACCTGTTTGGCGCAACCAAAAAGGAATAGAACTTTCATACTCGGGTGCACAAAGGTCTACCCATGTTATTGTTTATAACACTTGATGGAAACTATATCTATACATTCTAGGACATTTTAAGGGAAGATGCCATGCACCTTCACTTCTGCCCGAGTTGTTGTTTACATTCTAATGTAATTGGTGAATTTAATGGGAAAACTAAAATGGGACTTGGTATGAGTTTAACTAAAATGTAATGCTTGTGTTTGTGTTTGTAGTTTATTTAATCACATGATGTGTATTTCTGAGAGTTATAGCTCAATATTCCTTTTAATGTTTTCAGGTGAATAATGATATGACATTTTGAAGTGGCTTTTGGGGTCCAAAAATGGCATCAGTATCTCAGTCTTACATCTTCTGGAACCTGATCTTCGGATCTTCTTCGAATCTTCCAGCAATGCAACTTAAAAAATGAAGTTATCCCCGTACTTCATGGAATGGATCAACTTGAAGGACATATATCTCAACTTTTTCAAGAGGAGGGTTAGTACACAGCAATATATTTTGTATGTTCACTTTCTTTTGTATATTTCATCTTTCGCAAATTAAGAGGGACAGTTTGGCTTTTGACTGCAAATGTATTACTTCTCTAAGTAGTAGATTAGTTTAGTTTAGTTTTTTTTTAATTGGAACACCTATTTTTATAAATCTCTGGACACTGATCTCATAGTGTATGTTTTTTTTAGTTATGAGAAGAGGTAGCCCTTTTAACCATTTACGGGTAAACTGGTGAATTTGGTTTATGGTTTGCAAACAGGTCAGTTGGTTAAATGTTAGAAATTGGTTAAAATGGACTTGGATTGAGAGTTTGTAAGGGAGTGGAGGTCATTTAACATAAATTTTACTTGCATAAAATGTTTTTAGGTGTTCATCTCAAAAGCTAGATGATTCTCAGACATTAAATTTATGTACAATTCAAGAAATGAAAAAGTGTTTGTGGGTTGGCATAACCCAACCCATCCGTTTTAAGAATCAGATGTTCTGACCCAAATCTAATTTCACCCATGCCCGACCATGTTTTACTGGTCCCTTTGGAACTGTTACCCAACTTGTTCGACCCACCAATGTTGCTACCTTTAGGTACCAGATTTTCCCAAGTACTGAAAATTAATTCTGGTCAGTTTTGGCTCTAAAACTCAATCATTTGACTTTTAGAAATACATCCCTATGGTGGAGAATCATGTAGTCACCGAAGCTTTTTATATGTGCAGATGCATTCAACCCGAAGACCTTGGGTATTTGAAGCTACTTCAAAGTTTGAGACACTGAGATTGTTTGTAAATATGTGAGCAAGAGCGGGAAGAAAGAGTCTATAATTAGAACAAAAGCATTGCGTTAAAGTTTAACCGTACCAAATTCCCTGTTGCAGTGTCTTTACTAATTAGTATTAATATAAGTCCACAAACAAAATTGTAATTTTTTTTACAAGACGTTTTTATTTAAAAAACCTATAATTAGAACTTATATTGCTAAATATAAAAGTTTACATAAACATATATTATGATACAGATGCAATATTTTATATTCCCATTAAGATGTAAAAAATAAAGTTGTTAAACACCTTAACTTCGTAGACATATTAGTGTTTTGTCATCCATTTATTTATATATATATATATATATATATAAATTAAAATAAAATAAAAAATAAAAAATAAAAAAAAATAAAAAAAGAAGCCTATTATGCAAAACTAAAAAATATGCCTCCAATTACTTTAACACCCTTATAGAATATTTTATTATGTTGTCTACCTGAAGTTATAGATGTTGCAGTAACGGGTCAAAGTCAGGCGCTTCAATGAAATTTGCCATCTGTCAAGGTTAGGTGTCAATCAGGCATCTTGGCCCATCTATGATTTAGCAAATACAGTATTCATGTAAATAAGTTTGTAAAAACGAAGGTTGTCAAGCTTTATATTTTCTCTCATATTCAATAAACGTATATTTCTTTTCGTTCTTAATCCATTCAAATGCAGGCTCATTGGTGTTAAGTTTTCTTAAAGCAACTGTCGGTTATGTACAAATACTTCAAAGTTTAGGTCGCTAACTATCCAACTATCTTCGCATGTGAAGAATATTAGTAACAATGAACTTTTGAGATTTTAAGCGGATTTCAGTTTAGTTAGAGAATCTTCGCGCATGAAGATTTTTAGTACGTGATGAACTTTTAATGTTATTAGCGGATTTTAGCTAAGTTAGAGTATATTCGCATGTGAAGAATATTAGTAACGAATGAACTTTTGAGATTATTAGCGGATTTAAGTTTAGTTATAGTATCTTCGCATTAGAAGAATATTAGTAAATAATGTACTTTTGAGATTATTAGCGGATTTAAGTTTAGTTAGAGTATCTTCGCATGTGAAGAATATTAGTAAGAATGAACTTTTGAGATTATCATCGGATTTAAGTTTAATTAGAGTATCTTCGCGCGTGAAGAGTTTCAGCAAGTAATGAACTTTTAATATTATTAGCGGATTTAAGTTAAGTTAGAATATCTTCGCATATGAATTCGGAATGAACTTTTGAGATTATTACCGGATTGAACTTTAGTTAGAGTATCTTCGCATGTGAAGAATATTAGCAAGGAATGAAATTTTGAGATTATTAGCGGATTTAAGTTTAGTTAGAGTATCTTCACATGTGAAGAATGTTAGCAAGTAATGAACTTTTGAGATTATCAGCAGATTTAAGTTTAGTTAGAGATCTTCACGCGTGAAGATTTTTAGTAAGTAATGAAGTTTTAACATTATTAGCGGATTTAAGTTTAGTTAGAGTGTGGGAAACTAGAAGGGGGGTTGAATAGTTTACCGGTTTAAAAACTTCTTTTAAAAATCTTGTTTTAAAAGTATGCGATTGGAAACTTTGATTCGAACTCTATGTGTAATCAATCAACACCAATATGAACTACACACTAAGCTAAGTAATAATAACAAATAAAAGTAAAGAGTAGAGTTGGAAAGATCAAACCGAGACAGAGGATTTATAGTGGTTCGGCTACGAAGCTCTTCTTCGCCCTACTCCACTCCCCGAGTACCACACTCGAGAGTTTCAAACACTATATCAACAACCTCTCTTCAGGCGGAGAAAACCGTACACGTCGCTTATCCTATTACCGACACTAAGCTAGATGTCGAGTGCTAATCTTAGCTAGCACCAATCTACCAAGGTCCACGTGACCAAACACACAAGCCCAGTGGCTTCAAGAGATCACCAAGATCTCAACACGATCACAATGATCAACACTCACTTCACTCTACTCAACTAACACTAACCTAATGACCCTTGATCTTCTTGATCAATCACACAAGCCCAATGGCTTCAAGAGATGTTCACTATCTCTATAGATCACACTTGATCTTCACTCTCACTCACAAAAAGGAAATAAACTTGATGTATGCTAAGACACAACAAGGTTGTAACAAGTGTTACAAAAACCTATCAACTATAACTCTAGTATCTTCTTGATTACTTGAGTTCTTCTCTTGCTAATGAAGAGGGATGACAACACCTTGTATCAACTTGGATACTTGTGTTCTTCTCTTGCTAGTGAAGAGGTATGAAGAGGATCACTTGAAGGATGATTGGATCACTCTTGAAACAAAGAAAAACTAATCTAAATGAACCTAAGAAGTGAAAGGTGTGAGAGGATTTAGCTAAGGGATTTTTCTGTGTGTGAAGGGTGCCTAAAACTGTGAAAGGGGTTGGTATTTATAGGCAAAGAAAATCTGAACGTTACAGAAAAAATGGTACGGACGGCTCCTTTAAATAACCCACGGCTCCGTTAAATTTAACGGTACCGTGGAGCCGTGGTAGACTAGGACGCTCCAAATTTTGTCTTTTCTGGTGAAAACTTATTTGGGGAAGGTTGGAGCTGATTTTGGGGGGGGGGGGGAAATAGCTGTTGTGATTTTCAAACTAATTTTTCCATTAAAACATTTCTTAATATTTCAAAAATAATTTGTCATGTGTATTTTTGAAAAAATGTTTTGTCCCATTTAAAATGTGAATTTTCAAAACATAAATTCACTTCTTTGATCACTAGTTCAAGTTGTAACTTTGTTCAAGAGTGATTTGCGTAGAGACGGGATCTTCCGATTAAAAACTTGTTAACGTTAATTTTAACGTAACGTGAGTTCACATTTTGTCATCCTCAAAACGTGAAGTAATCGAAAGATATAAATAACGTTTTTAGAACATTATTTGCATCAACAATCTCCCCATTTTTGATGATGACAAAATATAAACTCATTTTAGGTTAAAATTAGTTTTAACAAGTTTTTAATGAGTTTACTCCCATTTCTCCCCCTTTTTGTCAAATCAAAAAGGTGGTTAAGGCTCCCCCTTGATGTGTACTCCCCCTCATTTGGAGAACACAAAGGAATCGAGCAATGGTTCGTGCTACAAAACAAGGTTAGACGGCAAATAAACAATATCTAACAAGTAGCACATAAGACAAATATCCAACCACAATAAAAGAATTATGGCTAAGTAGCCAAAATGAAAAGCCCATTACATAAATATAAAATAAATGTCATACATAAGTATGACTACAAAGAAAAGCAAATTAAACTAACAAGAAGACACATAAACATCTAAAGTAACATGAGGCTTCTAGATTTGCTTCCAACTTCAAAAGGTTCCTAATCATTTATTTAGGGAGACTAAACATAACCATGTTTAGTTTGGGCTATTGTGTGGTGGAGGTGGTAGAAGGATGATGGGTCCAATGGGTGGTGTGAGGAGGTGTTCTAGGTATGAAAACCTAAAGCTAAGCTCATCTCTAAGGTTCATGATGAGCTCAAAGTTGTGATGACAACAAGCACAACTCAAGGTGTGTGAGTGAAGGGGATACATGATGG
The DNA here is from genome assembly GCA_021014915.2 of Artemisia tridentata subsp. tridentata. Lineage (NCBI taxonomy): Eukaryota > Viridiplantae > Streptophyta > Magnoliopsida > Asterales > Asteraceae > Artemisia > Artemisia tridentata. The sequence continues at coordinate 134,774,880 of CP139501.1, forward strand.
GATAACCCATTAAGGGTTGAGGTGATGGTGATAGTGAAGGTGATGATGTGTTGCTCCCAAGTTCAAAGGGAGTGTTTGGTGAGAGGGTGAGGGTGAGAGTTAGAGGTTGTGGTGATGTTGAAAGTGATGAGGGTGTTGTGTTAGTTCCCAATTCAAGGGAAGTTAATGGTGATGAGTTGAGTGTCAAGGCTAAAGGGTGAATGGGACTATGTTGAGATGAGTGTTTTTTTAATCTTGTTGTGGAGGATGAGGATGTAGGTTGGATAGAGGTTGCCTTGGATGGAGCTTGGGGTGTAGTGAAGGAAGATGATGATTTGGTAGAGGTTATAGGTGTATGGGTTTAATCTTCATCATCCAAGGTGAGATCAATGAGGGGAATGTCATTGGTGATAGGTTTAGTTGATGATTAGGGTGTGTTGACATTCTTGATCCATTGATCAACTAGAGTGGTTTGGTTGGTTGGTTTGATGTTGAATCAAGGTTTCTTGAATACCCTTGATCCCATGATGATGGTATGGTGAATGTGAAGGTGTAAGGATGGGTGTAAGAATGTAAATGCATGATGTTAGCTTAAATAGCCAAATCATAAGCATGCAAGGTTGAAAAGGATGTTTAATTTGGGGATTTGGGTGCATGGGAATCAGGTTTTGTTTGCAGTTTTTCAGGAAAAGAAAGTCAAAAAGTGAAATAGAATTGTTAAATTCGTCTTCCAGAGGCACGGTACCATTAAAGGTACGACGGCACCACTAAATTTAGTGAAGCCGTGGCCTATTTAATGGAGTCGTGGGCTTTTTTGACCTTCTTTCCAGGTCTGCAGGTTTTAGGCAGCCTAAATGGGGAAATTTCTAGGGAATCCATTAGCTGCAAATCTCAAAGCCTCAAATTACTAAACACATAGAATTCCTAAAGCTAGTTTCAACTAGCAACTAACATGATCATGTGATCATCTATGTATTTAGGCAACTATTAAGCATGCATGAATTCAAGCATTTTTAACATCTAGTGCATGTAATAAAATAAGCTAACATGCATGATTTAGGCAAGATAAACCAACATGAGGATTAATTAACAAGAGAATTAATCATGTTCAAGTGTTAAAAGGAAACACATCAAGCTAGTTAATGTATTAAGCAACAATGCCACAAACTATTAGTAGTATTTTAATCATAATACTTATATTAATAATACTACTTAAGTTATTTCCATCTAATCCTTTCTTTTCCCCAACTTCTTAATGTTGTTCCCAAGCCCTTTGATCGCCTTGCCGATGGACTTGAATCCCCCGATAGTTTGCTCATGCATTGAGACTTGTCGATTGTACATTGTGGTTTGCCTTCTCATCACGTGGGATAGGTTGACCATCCCATTTTCGAGGTCGGTTGTACGTCGAAATGATGAGGTATCAAGGTTACGAAAGTAGGTGTCGGGAGAAGGGATTTGAGAACTAGACGTTCCTTCTTCGTTCACGTCATCATCGTCCTCATCCATGGGTTCAGATGATGATTCGTGACTGAAGGAGGATGATGAATGGGGAATGTCGGAAGTGGATTTACGACCACGTTTGGACCCCTTGTCCTTACGTTGCCTTGTGCGACGTTGTGGTCCACCAAGTGAGTGCATAACCCGATTGACTAGGACATAGTCGACACTTTGAAGATGTGGGAAATGTTCCATGACCCACCTGAATAAGCGAGTAAGCAACATGCCGTATGGCATGAGCTCATCGGACCGACGATGAATGTTGGCCATCCGTTTGACCATGTAGTATGCGAGGTTGAATGGTTCCTCGATACTAAGACAGTAGAGCATAAGGGCAAGACTTGCCGATACATGATCACGGTTGCCTCCAAGGCTTAACACATTTTCACGCAGAAGAAGTTCCCAACTTCTAAGGTCGGGACGGAGTTCCCTGAGGTAGATTTTGGATGGGTCGAGAAAGACAACGGATCCATCACGTTTTTGGTACGTGTTGGCGACTCGAGGAATTTGGATTATTTGTTTGATTACTTCAATGTCGGGAATTTGGGTACTATAGGCACCTTCCATCTCAACATTGTAGTAAAGAGACTCTAGGGAATGGTTGTTGGTGTATGCACACTGACCATATGGGGGAACACCAAGAATTTCACCAAACTGAGTGACAGACAGGGTGATATTTTGGTGTCGAATCCAAAAGTCAAGAAAGACGTTTCCGTCAGAGTCAGTGTAGGTACGAACACGACTGTAAAACTCGAGAACGAAAAGAGGACATATTTGATCGTTTATTGTGTATAAACAATCGAACCGAATCAAAGGAAAACAAGCATTGACTCTGTCAGAAATAACATAAAGTGGATCGACTACACGCCCTTTGTGTATGTATCGAGTTTGCACTTTGGCAAGATAAACCTTTTGTTCATCAGAAATGTTTGGGTTTCAAGTGTTTCAATGATGTAATGTCGGGTTAGTTGATAATCATTTCGAGGCATTGTTACCTACAAAAATTTTTTTTGTATATGTCAATTTGTTGCATTTTAATGATTACACTTCTAGTGTGTGTGCCTAAATGCAAACAATGTGGAGGTGCGGCAATCTCGACTCTAAAACTATCCTAATGAGATTACCCAAACGCTCCTAACTTCACTTTTGCTCAATCAAATATGTCGAACAATACATATCAATTATGTACTTCGACCCATATTTGAGAGTTCATGTATGCATGCAAAAACATTTTTAATTTGCATCAACAATGCATGAAAAAGGTTTCATGATCCTAGACTTGTGAAATTTTAAAAAAAATTCGAATAGGGGTGTTTGGCAAACGGCTTATTGTGGCGCCAAAAAGCTTAAGTTCGAAAAGCTTTAATGCAAAACGTTCCAAATCCAATTTTAATTATCCTAAACATGATTCCACTATAAGCAATCAATCATAATCCGATTTAAGTTGTTAATTTCGGATTAGGTTTTGCAACACAAATGGGTTTTTGGAAATCCTAGGTTTAGGGAATCATGTGAATGCTACATTGTCTAATCCTAGTCTTAATTTCACAAGGGTTTAGCTAATTTTGAAAATCCTCAATTCGGATTTATACTCAAGAACAAACCCTAGACTCAAATTAAAAGAAATTAAGAGTGAATTACTTACAATTGATGATGTTGTGGTTAGGATTTGTTAATTTCAATGCCTCAATCTTGATTTGCAAAAGATTAATTGAATTATGGTGTTATGGTTCGGTTTTGACAGCAAGTGGAAGTGGTTTTGTGTGTTTGGAAAATTTGTGCAGAAGAAAAGAGTAACTGGGCGCGTTTATCAGATGCACGGCTCCACGGTTCCACTAAACATTAGTGGAGCCGTGGCTCTTTAGTGGAGCCATATGTCTGATGGTCCAGTTTTTCTTCTGTTTTGACTTTTGGCTGATTAATCTTAATTATTTAGTAAGACTTTTTGACACGAGGAAAAAGTTCATACCTAATAAACTTTTTGACGAAAGATGATTAAATGGGATGACCGGAAATGACCTTAGTGTTTCCGAGGAAATTGACTAAGTTGTCATTGGATGAGGATTTACTTCTAGTATTTCCTGTGAAATAAATAGAAGTTATGAGTTGTGTTTAGGAGGATGACTATAATATTTCCCATGAAATATTTAATTAGTCGGAGTACGCAACACGAGGAATGACTTGATATTTTCCGTGAAATATTCATGAGTCATGTGACGAGTGAAAAATATGACTTAAAAAAGTCATGGGCGATTTGTAGAGAATGACTTCAATGTTTCCCGCGAAACTTTCGAGAGGTCATAGAAGGGATGAAAGGTTATGAGGTATGACGTGACGGATGACTTTAATATTTCCGAAGGAATATTCAAATAGTCATGAGCGGGATGAGAGGAATGACTTGAAAAGTCATATGACGAGATGCGAGGAATGACGTTAATATTTCCAGTGAAATATTACGAAGTCATGAGATGAGGCTTAGGGAATGACTTGACATTTCCAATGAAATATTCAAGGGTCATGAGTCGAGAATAAGATGGATGTGTGAGATGACTTCAATATTTCCGGAGAAATATTCAAATAGTCATAAGAGGGGACGTGAGAGATGACATTAATATTTCCAATGGAGTATTAAGAGGTCATTTGACGAGAATGTAAAGGTTAAGGTGAGAAGAGATACTTTTCAAAGAAAAGATTTCTCTTTCGACGTTATCATGACGGAGGAGATGTCTTTCCGCGGGGAGATGACGTACTTCGACGAGCTTCGTTCATGAGCAAACTATAGGGTTCCCGGACAAGTCTAATGGCATCTTGACTGCTACTCTTCACAGGGAGTTGTCTCATCTATAGTGTTTGTTGTCATGCCTTTCCGGCGCTTGCGTACTCGGCTTCGGTCGTGGAAATAGCAAGAGTAGTTTGTTTCTTGGGGAACCAAGAAGTTTGTTAACAAACCTATGAAGGTACAAACATTGCTCTTTATGTCTCAATCCACATCAACTCTCGCATTATCAGAGTTGGTATAGAAACATTTTCTACAACCGTCTCCTTGAGATATCGTAGTCTCAAGTGTGTAGTATCTTCAATGCATCGTATGATACATTGAACACTTTGATGTAAGAAGTTTTGGGACACTTCTTACAAGTGGGCACAAAGCCAACACTATTCATGATAATGGACCTACTTGCCGTTAGGTAAACTACTTTACCTATTGTGCCCCTAACCTAGTTATATCCGTGTACTCACCTTCATCGTCTCTTGTGAGATTTGTTATCACGGATATGGGCATTAGTATAGATTAGTATTTGTCTAATCTAAGTATCTTATACATAGGTTTATGTGGATACTTTCTTTAGGTTGAGTTATCTACGGGCCAGGGAAGAAACTTAATTCACTCATCATTTTCGTTTCAAACTTGTCACGCATGATCTTGAAGCGATCATCGAATATTTCTGGACAAGTTGAGTTCGTAATGATGAATTGTGAATTTCTGTTTCTTTATGACAGTGCCTACCAAGTTAGATTCTAACACTACTACATGCTTAGCATTTCTATCAACAAGGGTGTTTTAAGAAAGCGTACCTGTGCCTGAGGTGTTTGCTCTTAAAACTAGAAGACTAGGGTACCTTTGTTGGATGTTAAGCATGAAAGACACGACTTGACTATTGCGTCACCAGATTTGCTTGATAACGCATCATACTCCTTTTGTTAGACTCCAAGGTTTATTTACACTCATGTTTTCCTATCAAAACAAATGTTCAAACATCTGGTCCCCAATATCTCATGGGTCCAAAGTTGTTAGAGTTAAACATCCTACGCATTTGTTGCGTTAGTTTAGGATGTGAGAATGGAGGATACATTTCCCATGGTAAGTAACTTTGTGGTGGACGATCATTCCAAGTTACAGGAAAGTTACTTGGATGATTTTGTCTTCTAAAGTTACCTCTCGGTAGAGGAGTTCTAGACCGAGGTTTGGGAGAGTTTACCTTTCTAGGTGGAGGAGTAGTTGACCTAGTGTCACGCTTTACAAATCCATGTTCGGGAGATGACAATGGTTTGTTAAAGCCTTTGGTTTCCTCTCTACTTGGAGTAGACACTTTAGTTCTATTTACAACTACGTGACTTGGTTTAGGACTTAAGTTACTTTTCAGAATTGACCCAGTTTTGTCCTCAGCACCACACGATACCACGGTACCACTAAGTTTAGTGGTGCCGTCTGTGCCTTTAATGGTGCCGTCACCTTCAGACATGGACTTTTCTGGCATTACAAATTTTACTTGTTTAGTACCACTTGTAGAAGCCTGATTTGGGTCAAATCCTAAACTCGAACGGTCATGTTCACTATATCTAATATTTTCAAGTATATCATTAAGCTTTTTAGTTCCTTCATCAAACTTAATGATTCTTAAAGCATTTTCTTTAAGTTTTTCATTTTCTACTTGAAGACTAATACATGACCCGCATCCTAAGTCTACTTCCTTGTTTTTCTCAAGTCTCTTGACTTGATCATTTAGTTCTAAGACTTGTAGTTCTAGTTCTTTTAATTTTAATTTTAGCTTTGTGTTTCTACCTAAGATCTTAGTACTAACTACGCATAGTTTGTTGTATTCGTCATGTAATTCACTATCATCTACTGCCGAATTATTATCACTATAATAAGAAGAGTCGGAATGTACCTCGTTAGAAGCTTGAGCCATTAGGCACGTTTCATCATTAGGCTTCTTCTCTTCTTCTTCACCGCTATCACTCCAAGAACCTCCTACAAAGGCTCTTTAGTTGTTGGATTTTGGTGGCTTAGGACATTCTCCTATGAAGTGATTAGGATCTCCGCATCTATAGCATCTCCTATCACTTGTCCCTTTTCTTTCATCATGATTTCTTTGGGATGACTTCTTCTCATCGCGAGATTGTCTAGGAAATCTACCTTTCCTCCTAAAGAACTTTCTAAAGTTCTTAACGGCTAGTGCGTACTCTTCATCTTCACTACCTGAACTCGAACATTCCTCATCACTAGACTCCTTCTTGGCTTTTAATGCAAGAGATCTAACTCTCTCGCTTTTGCCTTTGACAATGTCAGAGTCTTTCTTGATGATCATCTCATGAACTTTCAAGTTTCCTATAAGTTCATCGAGTGACAATGCCGCCAAGTCCTTTGACTCTTCTATGGCGGTGACCTTTGCTCTCCATTTAGGATGTAGAGCTCTAAGGAACTTCCTAACATAGTTCTTACTAGAATAACCTTCATCAAGAGCTTTAAGACTAGTGATAATAGTATTAAATCTAGCAAAAGCATTATCTATTGACTCATCCTCCGAAATGGAGAATTGTTCATATTGTTGAACAAGAAGATCTATCTTGTTCTCTTTGACTTGGTTATTACCTTGGTGAGTGACTAACAAGGTTTTCCAAATATCTTTTGCCGTATTACACATGAAAATTCTTTCAAACTCCTTTTTAGGCAAAGCATTATAAATCATCATTTTAGCCTCATTATTTTTGGCTAATTTCCTTTTTAGTTCATCACTTTGTTTATCATAAGAAACTATTTCATCCTTTTTAGTTTCCGGATTCTTTTGAATAGGTTGAAAGTCACCCTCGGTAATAACATGCCAAAGATCAATGTCTTTTGATTTCACATACGATTCGAATCTTGTTTTCCAATAAATAAAACAATCGGTTTCGAAAAGTGGTGGTCTTTGCATAGATTGCCCTTCTATATATTTGTCGGAATCCATTGATCGATTCAAGTTTTAAAATACAATATACTTTAAAATCTTGACTAACGTGGCTCTTGATTCCAATTGTGGGGAACTAGAAGGGGGGTTGAATAGTTTACCGGTTTAAAAACTTCTTTTAAAAATCTTGTTTTAAAAGTATGCTATTGGAAACTTTGATTCGAACTCTATGTGTAATCAATCAACACCAATATGAACTACACACTAAGCTAAGTAATAATAACAAATAAAAGTAAAGAGTAGAGTTGGAAAGATCAAACCGAGACAGAGGATTTATAGTGGTTCGGCTACGAAGCTCTTCTTCGCCCTACTCCACTCCCCGAGTACCACACTCGAGAGTTTCAAACACTATATCAACAACCTCCCTTCAGGCGGAGAAAACCGTACACGTCGCTTATCCTATTACCGACACTAAGCTAGATGTCGAGTGCTAATCTTAGCTAGCACCAATCTACCAAGGTCCACGTGACCAAACACACAAGCCCAGTGGCTTCAAGAGATCACCAAGATCTCAACACGATCACAATGATCAACACTCACTTCACTCTACTCAACTAACACTAACCTAATGACCCTTGATCTTCTTGATCAATCACACAAGCCCAATGGCTTCAAGAGATGTTCTCTATCTCTATAGATCACACTTGATCTTCACTCTCACTCACAAAAAGGAAATAAACTTGATGTATGCTAAGACACAACAAGGTTGTAACAAGTGTTACAAAAACCTATCAACTATAACTCTAGTATCTTCTTGATTACTTGAGTTCTTCTCTTGCTAATGAAGAGGGATGACAACACCTTGTATCAACTTGGATACTTGTGTTCTTCTCTTGCTAGTGAAGAGGTATGAAGAGGATCACTTGAAGGATGATTGGATCACTCTTGAAACAAAGAAAAACTAATCTAAATGAACCTAAGAAGTGAAAGGTGTGAGAGGATTTAGCTAAGGGATTTTTCTGTGTATGAAGGGTGCCTAAAACTGTGAAAGGGGTTGGTATTTATAGGCAAAGAAAATCTGAACGTTACAGAAAAAATGGTACGGACGGCTCTTTTAAATAACCCACGGCTCCGTTAAATTTAACGGTACCGTGGAGCCGTGGTAGACTAGGACGCTCCAAATTTTGTCTTTTCTGGTGAAAACTTATTTGGGGAAGGTTGGAGCTGATTTTGGGGGGGAAAATAGCTGTTGTGATTTTCAAACTAATTTTTCTATTAAAACATTTCTTAATATTTCAAAAATAATTTGTCATGTGTATTTTTGAAAAAATGTTTTGTCCCATTTAAAATGTGAATTTTCAAAACATAAATTCACTTCTTTGATCACTAGTTCAAGTTGTAACTTTGTTCAAGAGTGATTTGCGTAGAGACGGGATCTTCCGATTAAAAACTTGTTAACGTTAATTTTAACGTAACGTGAGTTCACATTATGTCATCCTCAAAACGTGAAGTAATCGAAAGATATAAATAACGTTTTTAGAACATTATTTGCATCAACATAGAGTATCTTCGCGTGTGAAGAATATTAGTAAGTAATGAATTTTTGAGGTTAGTAGCGGATTTTTGGATTATTTATGTAACCACCCGTAATTTTCCGGATATATTTTTATACGAGACTCTCCCAGTTCCTCATAAACGGATCCTTGCTGAACTTATTTGGTTCGAAAATGTGAAATTTATCCCTTCGAAACGTGAAATTCGTACACAACGCGTACTGGCACAACCGACGATTTGTTTTGATTATTTTATTATTATTGAGAAACGAGGCGTATGAATAGCTGTTTTTATTGGAAAAATAATTCTAAGCACGACGGTGATATTCCCGTGTCTTGAATCGATCGTTTGCTATCTTAAACGAGCCCCGAGCCTCGTTTCATGAAAGTTAGCAAAAACTAAAACAATGGTCCCTGCAGTAAATTTTATCCTTCTTTCCTTAAATTTTGAATGTGACAGATTTAGTCCCTAGGGTGTTTCTAAACTAACCCTAACCCTAACCCTACTATACCCACTACACTATATAAACAACCTTAATAAATTTTTAGGGTTTTAAAACCCACTCGCCACTTCACAGCCGCACCATCTCCCTCACCTCTCTCCTCCTTCTCTTTTCCGACCACAAAATCCGACCACCGGCGCTCCACCGCCGCTCACCCTACTACATCGCCACCACCAAAATGATTCTTGTGATATCCTCATCATTTCCATATACCCCACGTGCCTAGAAACCCCTCTCTCTCGGTAACTATGATTTTTTCGGCGAGTTTTCCGGCAACACAAGTTGGAGGTAACAAGTATAAATCGATGGTATAGTTTTTCGGGTTTGTTTTCGGTTCGAGCATTCCACAGCCACCACGCCACTGCCGTTCTTTCCTCCTCCTCCTCTTTATCTCTTTCTCGTCATGGTTGTGCCGATCCTAGACCGTTGTGTACCGCCGTGCTTGTACCTCCGTGTACCATCGTGCCGTATGTTTTGAGACCGTTGTGATATGCTCTAGATGTCAGTCATGTCAGTTGTGATCTTGCATTTCTGTGGCTAAGGTGAGTTCATGGCCCCTACTTTTACCGGTTTTCTAACTATTTTCGGGGGAGAATACATGCTCGTTTTTAACTAAACTCATGACTGTTTATTTGGAATACGTGAACTACTTGCTATATTTTGACTATTTGGCTGATACATTATATCTGGTTATTTGATGACATTACGTGATTTATCTGGTATTCATGAGTGAGAACATTTAAACTATTTTGAATTGACCTAACCGTCGTTTTGGAATTGCTATAACTTGTTGACTGGCTAAGGATTTTACTTGCGGTAGATGTTGACTTAGTCTAGAGTAGCAATCCCTTACTATAACCATGATGCCTAGCTAAGAATAGATATCTGCTTACGGCCTAGACCAGGGTAGCAACCCCTTTCTATAACCATGTCACCTGGCTAGAGTCGCATAGGGCCCTACTTGAGATCTCGTTATGATATTGGAATGATTGATATTGGAATGATTGACATTGGAATGATTGACATTAGAATGATTGATATTGGAATGATTGGTTATGATATGAGACCCTCCTTGAGGGCGGCTCATGATGTGGATTTCGTGATTATATCTAACTTAGTCCAGTGTAGCAAATCCCTTATCTTGGTCCACCTACTACTTTGTTTACCTAAACCAAATCTTATTTGGCAGTGGGTTGTAAACACACAGGTTGCAAGTCTTGTATGGGCGGGACTTGGGACTGAGTGGATTTACAATGCCTTTGCTAGGAAATCGTTATCTGAATGCCTTACATTTTAAACTAAAACCTATGAACACACCAGCGTAAGCTGGCCCTTTTAGCATGTATTTTCAGGTTTAAGGTTATAGCTTATCTCTGGAGGCGCTTGGCAAACGGCATGGTCATAGGCGACTCTGATATTTATATTTGGGACCGCTTTAATCGTTTTTGGGCCTTACTTCCGCACTATATTTTAAATGATGTAAACTTAAGGTTTTAATAATGAAATTTTATTCTAAACGGTTAAGGTAAAACCGTTCTTTGTACCTTGTGTTGTGATACCAATTGAGTAGCACCCCAATGACATGTATGCTTCCGCTGGACCCGATTTTCGGGGTGTTACAGATTGGTATCAGAGCCTAGGTTATAGAGAACTGGGTTTATTTCTAAAACCTGGACTTTAACCACTTTTGCGAAAACTTAACCCTATGACCGCCACGTGCCTGCCTGCTAAGCCGATGCCTCGCGTATGATTTTGTTTGAGGATATAATTGATATGACGAGATAATTGATGATATATTAGATGAGATGTGATGAACTCAAATAAGTACATTTTATTACCATCATTTATCCTATTTATTTGACTTGTTTTATTATATTATGTATGAGGATTGATACTTAATCGTTTACTTATGTAATTCTCAGTTAAAAACAAGCATTTGGTGAAACTTGGCGATTTTGGACTAATTATGGAGCAAAACAAGCAAGAAGTTAAGAGTCTACTGAAATGTACAAGATCAAGACTATTCTGCTCCAGATGCGCCGCATTATACTTCTTACATACGGCGCATCGCTATCAAGATTTCACAAGATATTATCCAAGACGGCAAAGTACATGCGCCGCATCCAAGAATGAAGATACGCCGCATCTTCTGGCGGTGTACGAATATTCTTGAATATATTAATCTTGGACCCCACGCGAAGTTAAGTCAATGCGCCGCATCTACTTACTAGATGCGCCGCATCTTACCCTCAGACAGAAACTATAAATACCCCAAAGACCAGACGAATTAAGAGTTCCGAAGTTCCGAAGTTCGACAGAAGACCGAAGTACAGAAACCCTAGGACGAATTCAGTCAAGGCAGCAGCACAAGACACACCTTGAACGAAGATACAAGAGCTGTAAGAAGGTCCTGCATGTATTTAATTCATTAAGTAGTTTTGTTTTATTGTTTTAGTAAACTTTAATTCATCAGGATTGGTGGCTTGTGTAATGTGACAATGGAAATATTGCACTCCCTTAAAACTGCTTTCCCATTAATTAAAGTTTATATGTTGATGTCTTTGGTGACTTTTATTAGTGCATTGATAACCTCTGTGTCTAGCTGAGCGTTGATGGGTCGCCATGCCTCTGCCCTCGCCTATTTATTAGATCGCCTATGCAATTTATCGTCTGTAGAAAAGTAGGAAGAAAGATAAATAGGATATCATAAGTAATCATTAAGGGTTTTACTCGCCGATAAGATTAGAACCAACGAGAAAGGACTTAATCTCGGTGCGTTGCATCGATACTTATACATTCATATAAAACTAGCAATAAAACAAGTGACAAACTATTATCTATCAGGACAGGTCTTCTTATTGTCTCAAGTATTTATCTGTGTACGTGGTGCTACTTGCTGATTCGTGCCTATTAGTTTAGTTTATTATTTAATTGCAACCAATTGTGCCAGTCTCTCAGGCTGAACTCCCTATGCTTGATTAGGTTGATAAACTAACTCAGAATATTAAAATACTGATTAGAATAACTAGATAATACGTTCCACTCTTTATGATCGACACTCTACTTACCATTATAATTTAACCGACCGGTACACTGCTCGTTAAGTGTTGTGTTATTGATAAGTCGGCTAAATATAAATTTTAAAACTTGAGTAGGCATTAATATTGCTAAACCGCAACGACATCATCGTCATCCCCACCAAGTTTTTTGGCGCCGCTGCCGGGAGTGAATGTTATTATCTGTTAATTTGATTAGTATTTTAATTAGGTTTTTAATTTTTAATCTAACCGCTAACTGTGTTTATATATAGGTTAATTTGCATTCATTGTATTATTTTGCATATTTTCTGTTTTGTGTGTTATTTGTTTGCTTTTATTTGTGTTTATTTTGGTTTGTTTTTATTTGTTATTTTTCGTATTTTTGTGTTCTGCTATCGTTGTACTGAACTTAATCAAACGATACGGCGCATCTGATCTCTCAGATACGGCGTATTGCGTTAATTTTTATAAAATTACAACGCGTTTAATTAATTCGATACGACGCATCTATTCCCCAAGATACGACGTATCTGTTTTTCAATAATAAAAAAATTTCTAAACGTTAACGCGATACGACGCATCTGCTTTAGCAGATACGGCGTATCTAATATTTTAAATTAAAAAACTGTTTTCGAATTATTAAACGAAACGACGCATCGATCTCTGTCGCGTGCGTAACTCATTATCTTTGGTTAGGTCGGGAAATTGCACAATGCAATTGGAGTGAAAGTAAATATTGTATATCTTTGAGTTTATTTTTCGTGTGTTTACTACTTTCACTATTACCGTTATTTCTGAAGTTATGAAAAGTATGGAAAAATTATCCAGAATTATCATTATAGTGATGTGGTGAAATTTTACACATCTTTGTTATTGTTTGATGTTAAAAAAAAAAAAAAAAAAAAAAAAAAAAAAAAAAAAAAAAATGAAAAAGAAAAAAGAAAAGTTGGATGTTTGTTTTAACCAACTTATGTAAAGTTTTGTATTAAGTGGTCGATATCACCACTAATTGTTGTATATTATATCTATGGATTGAATGGGAGTTGGCAGTTTATAGAACACCAACTAAGGTTTATTCTTTGATTGAGATCTTGTTGAGTATAATTCGTGTCTACATAAAGCGTGTGTTTCAAGTGTTAAAGCGTGAGTTATTCTCTATATATCTTATTCATGGGATGGTTGGGATATGGATTTAACCACCTTAGGATTTTAATTTATTTGTTTTGTTTATTTTTCATTTTAACACCAATTTATATCCCAAATATTATCCATACCCTTTATCATTCTTCATCTAAACCTTTGATTTATTGAGATTAGGGATTTGAGCAATCTTAAGTATCGTAGTCGTGGATTCGGCTATGTATTTATGATTTTGTCGCCCTTTTTGATATAATACTATGGGTGAGAGATTACTTGGTCCTATCTTTAGCCTATTCGAGTTAAGGATTTGAGCAATTTGCAAGTATCGTGTTCGTGGATTCGATCATGTATTTGTGATTTTGTCACCTTTTTCTGGAATTTGAGATCGATAGAGATTAAGGAGAATGATTAACCCTTAAACCTCAAAACCCTTTTTAACCGCTTTAGACATGTTATTCCTTGGCTTTAGTGTGGGAGATGGTTATACTAGCCAAGCTTATGATGAATATTCGTCACGACTGACAGTTAAACGATTAGATTGCTTTTATCGAAATATTTTATTTTACTTCTAATTCGTTTAGTGTTTGGTTGTGTGATTATGACAAAAATGAATACATGCTTAAATATAAAAATAAATCCTAATATCTTTTAGGATACATTTTCATAAGATTAATTCTAAGGTTTACTTGGGGACAAGTAAAGTTCAAGTGGGGGATATTGATGAACTCAAATAAGTACATTTTATTACCATTATTTATCCTATTTATTTGACTTGTTTTATTATATTATGTATGAGGATTGATACTTAATCGTTTACTTTTGTAATTCTCAGTTAAAAACAAGCATTTGGTGAAACTTGGCGATTTTGGACTAATTATGGAGCAAAACAAGCAAGAAGTTAAGAGTCTACTGAAATGTACAAGATCAAGACTATTCTGCTCCAGATGCGCCGCATTATACTTCTTACATACGGCGCATCACTATCAAGATTTCACAAGATATTATCCAAGACGGCAAAGTACATGCGCCGCATCCAAGAATGAAGATACGCCGCATCTTCTGGCGGTGTACGAATATTCCTGAATATATTAATCTTGGACCCCACGCGAAGTTAAGTCAATGCGCCGCATCTACTTACTAGATGCGCCGCATCTTACCCTCAGACAGAAACTATAAATACCCCAAAGACCAGACGAATTAAGAGTTCCGAAGTTCCGAAGTTCGACAGAAGACCGAAGTACAGAAACCCTAGGACGAATTCAGTCAAAGCAGCAGCACAAGACACACCTTGAACGAAGATACAAGAGCTGTAAGAAGGTCCTGCATGTATTTAATTCATTAAGTAGTTTTGTTTTATTTTGTTAGTAAACTTTAATTCATCAGGATTGGTGGCTTGTGTAATGTGACAACGGAAAGATTGCACTCCCTTAAAACTGCTTTCCCATTAATTAAAGTTTATATGTTGATGTCTTTGGTGACTTTTATTAGTGCATTGATAACCTCTGTGTCTAGCTGAGCGTTGATCGGGTCGCCATGCCTCTGCCCTCGCCTATTTATTAGATCGCCTATGCATTCTATCGTCTGTAGAAAAGTAGGAAGAAAGATAAATAGGATAGTCATAAGTAATCATTAAGGGTTTACTCGCCGATAAGATTAGAACCAACGAGAAAGGACTTAATCTCGGTGCGTTGCATCAAACTATACACTTCATATAAAACTAGCAATAAAACAAGTGACAAACTACTTATCTATCAGGACAGGTCTTCTTATTGTCTCAAGTATTTATCTGTGTACGTGTGTGCTACTTGCTGATTCGTGCCTATTAGTTTAGTTTATTATTTAATTGCAACCAATTGTGCCAGTCTCTCAGGCTGAACCCCCTTGCGTTAGATTAGGTTGTATAGCTAACTCAGAATATTAAAATACTGATTAGAATAACTAGATAATACGTTCCACTCTTAGTGATCGACACTCTACTTACCATTATATTCATACTGACCGGGTACACTGCTCGTTAAGTGTGTGTGTTATTGATAAGTCGGCTAAATATAAATTTAAAACTTGAGTAGGCATTAATACTGCTATACCGCAATGACACATCGCACCCCATCAAGATGTTCATGGTATATTTGACGAGTAGTTTGATGAGATGCTTGATTATATATTTGTGAGATGCGTGCCTACTCTTGGATATTTATATCCGCTCGTTTTAGCTGTTCACGATAAGCATTTCCATATGCTTATGCACGCACCATACCTGTCACAGAGTTACGCTATTTCCTTGCATAATCTCACTATTGAACGTCGAGTTTGTACACTTGTCGTGGTTTTGGGAATGATTTTGGATATAAAGGACATACTACTAGTATAATTAGGTTGAGTGTTTCAAAATTCATTGAACCTCGGGTGAATATAGACTGATCACCTATATTCAACTAGGGACAGTGGGACATAGCCGGATCACCTATGTCCGACTCAGAGGTGAATTTTGCAATACTGAGAGTAGTTATAATGGAATTATGTCCGGGTTGACTTTTGGATTTTGAAATGGTACAGTTTCGCGTGTGTACACGGACATGGAATTTTACTTCCACACACACTACACACTGGCATCACAACACCGCGTGAACCGTAATGCCCTTGGCATCGCTATACGTCTCCATTATATGGAAATCCTGTTTGTCGCCGTCTGGCCGTATTTTGCATCGGGTCGAGTTAGATCTGATTGGCACCATTTGAATCCGAGTTACTTAATTGTAACCCCTTAAGAGCGCTATAAGCCGTCCGAGCTTACTGGAACGTTTAGATTCGATTTTGACCACGTTTGGTTTTGAATTTTGGCTACGTTTGGAATCGATTTTGGCCACGTTGGGATTTGATTTTATCTACGCTTATGTTTGATTTTGGCTACGTCTGGATTTAATTTTTGCCTTGTTTGGATTTGATTCTGGCTACTTTTGGATTCGATTTTTGACTACGTTTGGATTCGAGATTGACTATGTTTGGATTAGTCTTGATTCTGATTTAACTCGAGTTGTTTGATTTTGGACGTCATCAAGGATTTGGATTTTTATTTGGCCTTGTTTTGTTGTGGCCTTGTTACAATCGCCTCTACTCTAAGCCTCGTGCTCAATCGATGATATTCCTCTTTCCAATCGACATTATTCAATCGAGGCTGTTCGATCGATGTTGTACCTTCAGTTCTAAGTACTATGTACATTACTGATTCAACCAACTGATTGCTAGTGGCAATCAACATCTTCCCTCAGATTTGTACTCTGAACTTGCTAAACTCTCTATTTGGCAGAGATTCCACGCCCAGCAGAAATCTTGAGACTCTAAAGAGTAACTGAAACCGCGATTCCCTGGGACAACCGCCCAACTTCTCACTCGTCCCTCGGAAGTACCAGTGATACTTGCTACTTTCTTACCGGATAATGAATTTTATCATAAACGAAACCTTGGAAGTAAATCCCGCGCCGCTACCAGAGTAATTGTTGATAATCCTACCTAATCTAATCACCTTCTCTAATCGATGAAACGACAGTATGGGCAAACTTGCTCGTCCATACTCATATGAAATCATTACCCGGTATAGAGTGTCGACTCTTACCATTCTCTGATCGGGATAGTTGTTTCACATCGAATTCCCGACAATCACACCAAAGAGCCATGAGAACAGATTTGGGGATGAATACTGTGTATCACCTCCAGACTGATGGCCGAAGTGGAAAAATCATTCAAGTGTTAGAGGACATATTGTGTGACTGCGAAATCGAGTTTGGCAATGGTTGGGATAGACACCTCCTGTTGGCCAAATTCTCTTATAACAATACCTACGACTCCAGTATTTCGACGACACCATATGAGCCACTTTATGGCCGCAAGTGCCGATCGCCGACTTGATGGGTAGAATTTGGGGATACCCAACTTACTGACCCTGAACTTATTCACGAGACTACCGAGAAAATCGTTCAGATCAGAACCGAGTTGCAAGCTGCTCACGAATCGTCAGAGCAGTTATGCTCCCCAAATTACGTCAACCTCTTGAATTCCCAGTTAAAGTCTAGATTATGCTTAAAGATTCACCATGAGAAGGTGTGATACGTTTAGTAAACGTGGAAAACTTAATCCTCGCTATATTGATTCTTTTGAAACCCTTGCTAGAGTTGAACTGGTAGCACACAGGCTCGAGCTACCGTCAGGACTCAGCAGTGTTCGCAACGTATTTATGTGCAATGTGAAGAAATGACTTGCCGATGAGGCAACCGCTATTCCTCCGGGAAAGATCCAGATTTATGAACGTTTAAACCTTGTTGAGAAACCTAACGAAATCATGAACCGTGAAATCGAACGACTTTAGTAAATTCGCATCCCTGTCGACAAAGCTCGTCGAAGCTTGTGAAAAAGTCCTGAATTCACGTGAGAACGTGACGAAGAATCCTCGTGTGTACATACTCATCTCTTTTCAACCGTAACGAGTAACTTGAATTGAATCGCGAGGTCGCGATTCCGTTAAGGAGGTGAGACTGTAACCACCCGTAATTTTCCGGATATATTTTTATACGAGACTCTCCCCGTTCCTCATAAACGGATCCTTTCTGAACTTATTTGGTTCGAAAACGTGAAATTTATCTCGCGAAACGTGAAATTCTTACACAACGCGTACTGGCACAATCGACGATTTGTTTTGATTATTTTATTAATATTGAGAAACGAGGCGTATGAATAGCTGTTTTTATTAGAAAAAATTTTCTAAGCGCGATGGTGATATTCCCGTGTCTTGAATCGATCGTTTTCTATCTTAAACGAGCCCCGAGCCTCATTTCATGAAAGTTAGCAAAAACTACAACTATGGTCCCTGCAGTAAATTTTATCCTTCTTTCCTTAAATTTTGAATGTGACAGATTAGTCCCTAGGGTGTTTCTAAACTAACCCTAACCCTACTATACCCACTACACTATATAAACAACCTTAATAAATTTTTAGGGTTTAAAAACCCACTCTCCACTTCATAGCCGCACCATCTCCCTCACCTCTCTCCTCCTTCTCTTTTCTGGCCACAAAATCCGGCCACCGCCGCTCCACCGCCGCTCACCCTACTACACCGCCACCACCAAAATGATTCTTGTGATATCCTCATCATTTCCATATACCCCACGCGCCTAGAAACCCCTCTCTCTCGGTAACTATGATTTTTCCAGCGAGTTTTCCGGCAACACAAGTTGGAGGTAACAAGTATAAATCGATGGTATAGTTTTTCGGGTTTGTTTTCGGTTCGAGCATTCCACAGCCACCACGCCATTGCCGTTCTTTCCTGCTCCTCCTCTTTATCTCTTTCTCGTCATGGTTGTGCCGATCCTAGACCGTTGTGTACCGCCGTGCTTGTACCTCCGTGTACCATCGTGCCGTATGTTTTGAGACCGTTGTGATATGCTCTAGATGCCATTCGTGTCAGTTGTTATCTTGCATTTCTGTGGCTAAGGTGAGTTCATGGCCCCTACTTTTACCGGTTTTCTAACTATTTTCGGGGGAGAATACATGCTCGTTTTTAACTAAACTCATGACTGTTTATTTGGAATACGTGACCTACTGGCTCTATTTTGACTATTTGGCTGATACATTATATCTGGTTATTTGATGACATTACGTGATTTATCTGGTATTCATGAGTGAGAACATTTAAACTATTTTGAATGGACCTAACCGTCGTTTTGGAATTGCTATAACTTGTTGACTGGCTAAGGATTTTACTTGCGGTAGATGTTGACTTAGTCTAGAGTAGCAATCCCTTGCTATAACCATGATGCCTAGCTAAGAATAGATATCTGCTTACGGCCTAGACCAGGGTAGCAACCCCTTTCTATAACCATGTCACCTGGCTAGAGTCGCATAGGGCCCTACTTGAGATCTCGTTATGATATTGGAATGATTGATATTGGAATGATTGACATTGGAATGATTGACATTAGAATGATTGATATTGGAATGATTGGTTATGATATGAGACCCTCCTTGAGGGCGGCTCATGATGTGGATTTCGTGATTATATCTAACTTAGTCCAGTGTAGCAAATCCCTTATCTTGGTCCACCTACTACTTTGTTTACCTAAACCAAATCTTATTTGGCAGTGGGTTGTAAACACACAGGTTGCAAGTCTTGTATGGGCGGGACTTGGGACTGAGTGGATTTACAATGCCTTTGCTAGGAAATCGTTATCTGAATGCCTTACATTTTAAACTAAAACCTATGAACTCACCAGCGTATGCTGGCCCTTTTAGCATGTATTTTCAGGTTTAAGGTTATAGCTTATCTCTGGAGGCGCTTGGCAAACGGCATGGTCATAGGCGACTCTGATATTTATATTTGGGACCGCTTTAATCGTTTTTGGGCCTTACTTCCGCACTATATTTTAAATGATGTAAACTTAAGGTTTTGATAATGAAATTTTATTCTAAACGGTTAAGGTAAAACCGTTCTTTGTACCTTGTGTTGTGATACCAATTGAGTAGCACCCCAATGACATGTATGCTTCCGCTGGACCCGATTTTCGGGGTGTTACAGATTGGTATCAGAGCCTAGGTTATAGAGAACTGGGTTTATTTCTAAAACCTGGACTTTAACCACTTTTGCGAAAACTTAACCCTATGACCGCCACGTGCCTGCCTGCTAAGCCGATGCCTCGCGTATGATTTTGTTTGAGGATATAATTGATATGACGAGATAATTGATGATATATTAGATGAGATGTGATGAACTCAAATAAGTACATTTTATTACCATCATTTATCCTATTTATTTGACTTGTTTTATTATATTATGTATGAGGATTGATACTTAATCGTTTACTTATGTAATTCTCAGTTAAAAACAAGCATTTGGTGAAACTTGGCGATTTTGGACTAATTATGGAGCAAAACAAGCAAGAAGTTAAGAGTCTACTGAAATGTACAAGATCAAGACTATTCTGCTCCAGATGCGCCGCATTATACTTCTTACATACGGCGCATCGCTATCAAGATTTCACAAGATATTATCCAAGACGGCAAAGTACATGCGCCGCATCCAAGAATGAAGATACGCCGCATCTTCTGGCGGTGTACGAATATTCTTGAATATATTAATCTTGGACCCCACGCGAAGTTAAGTCAATGCGCCGCATCTACTTACTAGATGCGCCGCATCTTACCCTCAGACAGAAACTATAAATACCCCAAAGACCAGACGAATTAAGAGTTCCGAAGTTCCGAAGTTCGACAGAAGACCGAAGTACAGAAACCCTAGGACGAATTCAGTCAAGGCAGCAGCACAAGACACACCTTGAACGAAGATACAAGAGCTGTAAGAAGGTCCTGCATGTATTTAATTCATTAAGTAGTTTTGTTTTATTGTTTTAGTAAACTTTAATTCATCAGGATTGGTGGCTTGTGTAATGTGACAATGGAAATATTGCACTCCCTTAAAACTGCTTTCCCATTAATTAAAGTTTATATGTTGATGTCTTTGGTGACTTTTATTAGTGCATTGATAACCTCTGTGTCTAGCTGAGCGTTGATCGGGTCGCCATGCCTCTGCCCTCGCCTATTTATTAGATCGCCTATGCATTTTATCGTCTGTAGAAAAGTAGGAAGAAAGATAAATAGGATAGTCATAAGTAATCATTAAGGGTTTACTCGCCGATAAGATTAGAACCAACGAGAAAGGACTTAATCTCGGTGCGTTGCATCGAACTATACACTTCATATAAAACTAGCAATAAAACAAGTGACAAACTACTTATCTATCAGGACAGGTCTTCTTATTGTCTCAAGTATTTATCTGTGTACGTGTGTGCTACTTGCTGATTCGTGCCTATTAGTTTAGTTTATTATTTAATTGCAACCAATTGTGCCAGTCTCTCAGGCTGAACTCCCTTGCGTTAGATTAGGTTGTATAACTAACTCAGAATATTAAAATACTGATTAGAATAACTAGATAATACGTTCCACTCTTAGTGATCGACACTCTACTTACCATTATAATTATACCGACCGGGTACACTGCTCGTTAAGTGTGTGTGTTATTGATAAGTCGGCTAAATATAAATTTAAAACTTGAGTAGGCATTAATATTGCTAAACCGCAACGACACATCGCACCCCACCAAGTTTTTGGCGCCGCTGCCGGGGAGTGAATTGTTATTATCTGTTAATTTGATTAGTATTTTAATTAGGTTTTTAATTTTTAATCTAACCGCTAACTGTGTTATATATTAGGTTAATTTGCATTCATTGTATTATTTTGCATATTTTCTGTTTTGTGTGTTATTTGTTTGCTTTTATTTGTGTTTATTTTGGTTTGTTTTTATTTGTTATTTTTCGTATTTTTTGTGTTCTGCTATCGTTGTACTGAACTTAATCAAACGATACGGCGCATCTGATCTCTCAGATACGGCGTATTGCGTTTAATTTTTATAAAATACAACGCGTTTAATTAATTCGATACGACGCATCTTTCCCCAAGATACGACGTATCTGTTTTTAATAAAAAAAAATTTCTAAACGTTAACGCGATACGACGCATCTGCTTTAGCAGATACGGCGTATCTATTATTTTAATTAAAAACTGTTTTCGAATTATTAAACAGATACGACGCATCGATCTCTGTCGATACGGCGTATCTTCTGAATCAAAAATCTTATATTTTGAAACGTAACGAAAATACGGCGCATTAACTTTTGTTAATACGACGCATTTAATTTTAAATAAATATCGATTTTTGATAAATAAAATAACTGATACGGCGCATTCTTATTTCTAAGCGGCGTATCTATTTTCTGAATAAAGTCTGATTAAATTTTAACAAAATAAGATACGGCGTATCCAACTTTTTGGATACGGCGCATCGTCAGCTGATATCAGCAACTTTTATTTTACTTTGATTGTTTCACTCTTCTTTTGCACGAGTAAGTTTTATTTCAGGAAGATGGACGATCTGGATATTACAATGGAAGAATACTTGTTACTAGAAATGGTTAAGTCAAAGAAAGAAAGAAACAAATTGCCGTTTCAACACACTTGGTGTATGTCAAATGATGATGAAGAAGATTCATATACCGTGAAACCAATTCCGGCAATTGTTATTGATAGTACTTTTTCTCCGGGGATTGCACAAGATGATGTGTATACGGAACCTTACGTTGAAGAATATTCTGCAATCGTATTACCACCATTGGACAATCCATCGGATGAAGATGAAAAGTATTCTAATTTTGATTTCGAACCATTTGACGCCATAGTTTATAATGACATACCTCAACCAGATTTTGACCCAACGAGGGATTTTGAAGAAATCTGGGATTACTTATTTAAGGATGAAATTCGGGACGATGCTGAAGTTGCAAGACCACTAGTTGAAGATAGAGATTCACAAGATGAATTGGAGTCACTTACAACACAAAGTGGTACAAATTTATTTAATATTATTAATCCCGTTACTAATAATCTTGCTAGTTTTCCTAAACAGGTTGCAAAACAAAAAGATGATGAGGTGAAATTTATTACACTACCTATTGAAGCACCTGTGATCAACCCATATTTGGT
Source organism: Artemisia tridentata subsp. tridentata (assembly GCA_021014915.2). Classification (NCBI taxonomy): domain Eukaryota; kingdom Viridiplantae; phylum Streptophyta; class Magnoliopsida; order Asterales; family Asteraceae; genus Artemisia; species Artemisia tridentata. Next base: position 134,797,844 of record CP139501.1, read on the forward strand.
GGAGCTCGAGGAAGAATTTGGTGATGAGCTCTTAAACATTGCTATGATTGATGAAGATGATGATTTAGACCCTATGAAGTATATTGAGGAACTCGAACTTTTACTTGCTAAAGACCCTTTCTCATCTTCTGCGAAAGTCAAGGGACGCCTTACTACCAAAGAGACTAACCAAGAAGAAAGGAGACTCATTTTTCCTCAACACATTACTCTTTCAGATGGAATGGTCAAGTCATCTAATTTATCAACCAAACCGGGTAAGAATAGGGAAGATGTACATATATTGCCAAGGTATGATCTTTATTTATTTCTTCCATCTCTACTAGCAAATTTACACTCTTTTCGTGTTTATTGCTATTATCACCCGCACTTCATCATAAGTGGGGGGGATAACACCCTATTACACAGTAAATAAGGGTGGAGTCAGGCTCGTGACTCGAACAAAAACAAGCGCTTCGTGGGAGGCAACCCATGCTTATCTTTTATTTTATATTCTGTTTTGTGTCGAGTCAGTCAGGCCCGCAGAGGATACGGCACATCTCAATCCCGAGATGCGACGCATCTCCTGCACTGGTCATATCTTACTTTATTTTTCTGCATTTTTTATATTTCGACTTTAAAACTTTTTATTAGTTTATTTCAATGCGGCGCATCCCTGGTTAAGGATGCGGCGCATCTTCTATTCTGATTCGTAATTATTCCAGGCTCGATACGACGTATCTTCTTCCATAAGATACGGCGCATCGACTGACCTGATGTTTCATTTTTATTTCTATGTTTTATTTTTCCTAACTACTAATGTATTATGCAAGTTTGAACCTTTCTTAATTTAGGTGTGTTTAAAGCCTTGGTGGTATTATAGATTCCTGAATTTCCGGTGGATACATCAAATATGAAGCTTAAACGTTCTAATCCACAAGAAAGATGATTTTTGCTCTTATACAAATGGAGGATCATACCGAGCAAATCTCAGGGGAGTTTTTCTGTTCTAATTCTTTTATTTTCCAGTTTTTAACCTTTTATACAAACAACGAGGACGTTGTTTAACTTAAGTGGGGGGATTGGAGAATTAGAACACTTAACACTTACTTGTCCTAAACTTTTCAAAATATGCTTAAAATGTGCTTAATATATCAAAATTTAAATTTTTCAGCATGTTTTTGTTTAAGATCTAAGTTACATAGCTGCACACATGACGTTATTTTCAAAAATTGTGATTTTTCAAAATTCACAAATCTATGAGTGTGCCGGTGACTTGTAAACTTTAGAACTTGGCTTGTATACTATTCGAGACCACCATAATAAGTATTATTTTATATAATTGGAATGACTTGTCTAAATTGGTAAATTTCTAGGATTACACCCAAAAAGCCTATTATATGTTTTGTGTTATTAGCTAACTACACTGGTTAGTTAACCCCCGTATAAACCCTTTTGTTACTCTCATTTTTAGAGTAAGATACCCCTAGAAAAACCCTCAGAGCCATTCCTTTCGTTTCTTACACCTTTGTTAAAATGTTTCGTTACACCCTTACACCCTAGCCTACCCTGTAGATTAAAATCCGTGGTTGGTTAATTGCTTTAGGCAAAGTGTGTTTCCTTACATTACCTGTGTTCGCGTGCGTAACTCATTATCTTTGGTTAGGTCGGGAAATTGCACAATGCAATTGGAGTGAAAGTAAATATTGTATATCTTTGAGTTTATTTTTCGTGTGTTTACTACTTTCACTATTACCGTTATTTCTGAAGTTATGAAAAGTATGGAAAAATTATCCAGAATTATCATTATAGTGATGTGGTGAAATTTTACACATCTTTGTATATGTTGATGTTAAAAAAAAAAAAAAAAAAAAAAAAAAAAAAAAAAAAAAAAAAAGAAAAAGAAAAAAGAAAAGTTGGATGTTTGTTTTAACCAACTTATGTAAAGTTTTGTATTAAGTGGTCGATATCACCACTAATTGTTGTATATTATATCTATGGATTGAATGGGAGTTGGCAGTTATGAGAACACCAACTAAGGTTTATTCTTTGATTGAGATCTTGTTGAGTATAATTCGTGTCTACATAAAGCGTGTGTTTCAAGTGTTAAAGCGTGAGTTATTCTATGATATGAGTCTTATTCATGGGATGGTTGGGATAGTGATTAACCACACTTAGGATTTTAATTTATTTGTTTTGTTTATTTTTCATTTTTACACCAATTTATATCCCAAATATTATCCATACCCTATATCATTCTTCATCCAAACCTTTGATTTATTGAGATTAGGGATTTGAGCAATCTTAAGTATCGTAGTCGTGGATTCGGCTATGTATTTATGATTTTGTCGCCCTTTTTGATATAATACTATTGGTGAAGATTACTTGGTCCTATCTTTAGCCTATTCGAGTTAAGGATTTGAGCAATTGCAAGTATCGTGTTCGTGGATTCGATCATGTATTTGTGATTTTGTCGCCTTTTCTGGAATTTGAGATCGATAGAGATTAAGGAGAATGATTAACCCTTAAACCTCAAAACCCTTTTTACCGCTTTAGACATGTTATTCCTTGGCTTTAGTAGGGGAGATGTGTATACTAGCCAAGCTTATGATAGAATATTCGTCACGACTGGACAGTTAAACGATTAGATTTGCTTTTATCGAAATTATTTTATTTTACTTCTAATTCGTTAAGTGTTTGGTTGTGTGATTATGACAAAAATGAATACATGCTTAAATATAAAAATAAATCCTAATATCTTTTAGGATACATTTTCATAAGATTAATTCTAAGGTTTACTTGGGGACAAGAAAAGTTCAAGTGGGGGGATATTTGATGAACTCAAATAAGTACATTTTATTACCATTATTTATCCTATTTATTTGACTTGTTTTATTATATTATGTATGAGGATTGATACTTAATCGTTTACTTTTGTAATTCTCAGTTAAAAACAAGCATTTGGTGAAACTTGGCGATTTTGGACTAATTATGGAGCAAAACAAGCAAGAAGTTAAGAGTCTACTGAAATGTACAAGATCAAGACTATTCTGCTCCAGATGCACCGCATTATACTTCTTACATACGGCGCATCGCTATCAAGATTTCATAAGATATTATCCAAGACGGCAAAGTACATGCGTCGCATCCAAGAATGAAGATACGCCGCATCTTCTGGCGGTGTACGAATATTCCTGAATATATTAATCTTGGACCCCACGCGAAGTTAAGTCAATGCGCCGCATCTACTTACTAGATGCGCCGCATCTTACCCTCAGACAGAAACTATAAATACCCCAAAGACCAGACGAATTAAGAGTTCCGAAGTTCCGAAGTTCGACAGAAGACCGAAGTACAGAAACCCTAGGACGAATTCAGTCAAGGCAGCAGCACAAGACACACCTTGAACGAAGATACAAGAGCTGTAAGAAGGTCCTGCATGTATTTAATTCATTAAGTAGTTTTGTTTTATTGTGTTAGTAAACTTTAATTCATCAGGATTGGTGGCTTGTGTAATGTGACAACGGAAAGATTGCACTCCCTTAAAACTGCTTTCCCATTAATTAAAGTTTATATGTTGATGTCTTTGGTGACTTTTATTAGTGCATTGATAACCTCTGTGTCTAGCTGAGCGTTGATCGGGTCGCCATGCCTCTGCCCTCGCCTATTTATTAGATCGCCTATGCATTCTATCGTCTGTAGAAAAGTAGGAAGAAAGATAAATAGGATAGTCATAAGTAATCATTAAGGGTTTACTCGCCGATAAGATTAGAACCAACGAGAAAGGACTTAATCTCGGTGCGTTGCATCAAACTATACACTTCATATAAAACTAGCAATAAAACAAGTGACAAACTACTTATCTATCAGGACAGGTCTTCTTATTGTCTCAAGTATTTATCTGTGTACGTGTGTGCTACTTGCTGATTCGTGCCTATTAGTTTAGTTTATTATTTAATTGCAACCAATTGTGCCAGTCTCTCAGGCTGAACCCCCTTGCGTTAGATTAGGTTGTATAGCTAACTCAGAATATTAAAATACTGATTAGAATAACTAGATAATACGTTCCACTCTTAGTGATCGACACTCTACTTACCATTATATTCATACTGACCGGGTACACTGCTCGTTAAGTGTGTGTGTTATTGATAAGTCGGCTAAATATAAATTTAAAACTTGAGTAGGCATTAATACTGCTATACCGCAATGACACATCGCACCCCATCAAGATGTTCATGGTATATTTGACGAGTAGTTTGATGAGATGCTTGATTATATATTTGTGAGATGCGTGCCTACTCTTGGATATTTATATCCGCTCGTTTTAGCTGTTCACGATAAGCATTTCCATATGCTTATGCACGCACCATACCTGTCACAGAGTTACGCTATTTCCTTGCATAATCTCACTATTGAACGTCGAGTTTGTACACTTGTCGTGGTTTTGGGAATGATTTTGGATATAAAGGACATACTACTAGTATAATTAGGTTGAGTGTTTCAAAATTCATTGAACCTCGGGTGAATATAGACTGATCACCTATATTCAACTAGGGACAGTGGGACATAGCCGGATCACCTATGTCCGACTCAGAGGTGAATTTTGCAATACTGAGAGTAGTTATAATGGAATTATGTCCGGGTTGACTTTTGGATTTTGAAATGGTACAGTTTCGCGTGTGTACACGGACATGGAATTTTACTTCCACACACACTACACACTGGCATCACAACACCGCGTGAACCGTAATGCCCTTGGCATCGCTATACGTCTCCATTATATGGAAATCCTGTTTGTCGCCGTCTGGCCGTATTTTGCATCGGGTCGAGTTAGATCTGATTGGCACCATTTGAATCCGAGTTACTTAATTGTAACCCCTTAAGAGCGCTATAAGCCGTCCGAGCTTACTGGAACGTTTAGATTCGATTTTGACCACGTTTGGTTTTGAATTTTGGCTACGTTTGGAATCGATTTTGGCCACGTTGGGATTTGATTTTATCTACGCTTATGTTTGATTTTGGCTACGTCTGGATTTAATTTTTGCCTTGTTTGGATTTGATTCTGGCTACTTTTGGATTCGATTTTTGACTACGTTTGGATTCGAGATTGACTATGTTTGGATTAGTCTTGATTCTGATTTAACTCGAGTTGTTTGATTTTGGACGTCATCAAGGATTTGGATTTTTATTTGGCCTTGTTTTGTTGTGGCCTTGTTACAATCGCCTCTACTCTAAGCCTCGTGCTCAATCGATGATATTCCTCTTTCCAATCGACATTATTCAATCGAGGCTGTTCGATCGATGTTGTACCTTCAGTTCTAAGTACTATGTACATTACTGATTCAACCAACTGATTGCTAGTGGCAATCAACATCTTCCCTCAGATTTGTACTCTGAACTTGCTAAACTCTCTATTTGGCAGAGATTCCACGCCCAGCAGAAATCTTGAGACTCTAAAGAGTAACTGAAACCGCGATTCCCTGGGACAACCGCCCAACTTCTCACTCGTCCCTCGGAAGTACCAGTGATACTTGCTACTTTCTTACCGGATAATGAATTTTATCATAAACGAAACCTTGGAAGTAAATCCCGCGCCGCTACCAGAGTAATTGTTGATAATCCTACCTAATCTAATCACCTTCTCTAATCGATGAAACGACAGTATGGGCAAACTTGCTCGTCCATACTCATATGAAATCATTACCCGGTATAGAGTGTCGACTCTTACCATTCTCTGATCGGGATAGTTGTTTCACATCGAATTCCCGACAATCACACCAAAGAGCCATGAGAACAGATTTGGGGATGAATACTGTGTATCACCTCCAGACTGATGGCCGAAGTGGAAAAATCATTCAAGTGTTAGAGGACATATTGTGTGACTGCGAAATCGAGTTTGGCAATGGTTGGGATAGACACCTCCTGTTGGCCAAATTCTCTTATAACAATACCTACGACTCCAGTATTTCGACGACACCATATGAGCCACTTTATGGCCGCAAGTGCCGATCGCCGACTTGATGGGTAGAATTTGGGGATACCCAACTTACTGACCCTGAACTTATTCACGAGACTACCGAGAAAATCGTTCAGATCAGAACCGAGTTGCAAGCTGCTCACGAATCGTCAGAGCAGTTATGCTCCCCAAATTACGTCAACCTCTTGAATTCCCAGTTAAAGTCTAGATTATGCTTAAAGATTCACCATGAGAAGGTGTGATACGTTTAGTAAACGTGGAAAACTTAATCCTCGCTATATTGATTCTTTTGAAACCCTTGCTAGAGTTGAACTGGTAGCACACAGGCTCGAGCTACCGTCAGGACTCAGCAGTGTTCGCAACGTATTTATGTGCAATGTGAAGAAATGACTTGCCGATGAGGCAACCGCTATTCCTCCGGGAAAGATCCAGATTTATGAACGTTTAAACCTTGTTGAGAAACCTAACGAAATCATGAACCGTGAAATCGAACGACTTTAGTAAATTCGCATCCCTGTCGACAAAGCTCGTCGAAGCTTGTGAAAAAGTCCTGAATTCACGTGAGAACGTGACGAAGAATCCTCGTGTGTACATACTCATCTCTTTTCAACCGTAACGAGTAACTTGAATTGAATCGCGAGGTCGCGATTCCGTTAAGGAGGTGAGACTGTAACCACCCGTAATTTTCCGGATATATTTTTATACGAGACTCTCCCCGTTCCTCATAAACGGATCCTTTCTGAACTTATTTGGTTCGAAAACGTGAAATTTATCTCGCGAAACGTGAAATTCTTACACAACGCGTACTGGCACAATCGACGATTTGTTTTGATTATTTTATTAATATTGAGAAACGAGGCGTATGAATAGCTGTTTTTATTGGAAAAAATTTTCTAAGCGCGATGGTGATATTCCCGTGTCTTGAATCGATCGTTTTCTATCTTAAACGAGCCCCGAGCCTCATTTCATGAAAGTTAGCAAAAACTACAACTATGGTCCCTGCAGTAAATTTTATCCTTCTTTCCTTAAATTTTGAATGTGACAGATTAGTCCCTAGGGTGTTTCTAAACTAACCCTAACCCTACTATACCCACTACACTATATAAACAACCTTAATAAATTTTTAGGGTTTAAAAACCCACTCTCCACTTCATAGCCGCACCATCTCCCTCACCTCTCTCCTCCTTCTCTTTTCTGGCCACAAAATCCGGCCACCGCCGCGCCACCGCCGCTCACCCTACTACACCGCCACCACCAAAATGATTCTTGTGATATCCTCATCATTTCCATATACCCCACGCGCCTAGAAACCCCTCTCTCTCGGTAACTATGATTTTTCCAGCGAGTTTTCCGGCAACACAAGTTGGAGGTAACAAGTATAAATCGATGGTATAGTTTTTCGGGTTTGTTTTCGGTTCGAGCATTCCACAGCCACCACGCCATTGCCGTTCTTTCCTGCTCCTCCTCTTTATCTCTTTCTCGTCATGGTTGTGCCGATCCTAGACCGTTGTGTACCGCCGTGCTTGTACCTCCGTGTACCATCGTGCCGTATGTTTTGAGACCGTTGTGATATGCTCTAGATGCCATTCGTGTCAGTTGTTATCTTGCATTTCTGTGGCTAAGGTGAGTTCATGGCCCCTACTTTTACCGGTTTTCTAACTATTTTCGGGGGAGAATACATGCTCGTTTTTAACTAAACTCATGACTGTTTATTTGGAATACGTGACCTACTGGCTCTATTTTGACTATTTGGCTGATACATTATATCTGGTTATTTGATGACATTACATGATTTATCTGGTATTCATGAGTGAGAACATTTAAACTATTTTGAATGGACCTAACCGTCGTTTTGGAATTGCTATAACTTGTTGACTGGCTAAGGATTTTACTTGCGGTAGATGTTGACTTAGTCTAGAGTAGCAATCCCTTGCTATAACCATGATGCCTAGCTAAGAATAGATATCTGCTTACGGCCTAGACCAGGGTAGCAACCCCTTTCTATAACCATGTCACCTGGCTAGAGTCGCATAGGGCCCTACTTGAGATCTCGTTATGATATTGGAATGATTGATATTGGAATGATTGACATTGGAATGATTGACATTAGAATGATTGATATTGGAATGATTGGTTATGATATGAGACCCTCCTTGAGGGCGGCTCATGATGTGGATTTCGTGATTATATCTAACTTAGTCCAGTGTAGCAAATCCCTTATCTTGGTCCACCTACTACTTTGTTTACCTAAACCAAATCTTATTTAGCAGTGGGTTGTAAACACACAGGTTGCAAGTCTTGTATGGGCGGGACTTGGGACTGAGTGGATTTACAATGCCTTTGCTAGGAAATCGTTATCTGAATGCCTTACATTTTAAACTAAAACCTATGAACTCACCAGCGTATGCTGGCCCTTTTAGCATGTATTTTCAGGTTTAAGGTTATAGCTTATCTCTGGAGGCGCTTGGCAAACGGCATGGTCATAGGCGACTCTGATATTTATATTTGGGACCTCTTTAATCGTTTTTGGGCCTTACTTCCGCACTATATTTTAAATGATGTAAACTTAAGGTTTTGATAATGAAATTTTATTCTAAACGGTTAAGGTAAAACCGTTCTTTGTACCTTGTGTTGTGATACCAATTGAGTAGCACCCCAATGACATGTATGCTTCCTCTGGACCCAATTTTCGGGGTGTTACAATTTAAGCTTAATAAAATAAGTGGAATGAAGTTTTGATGTTATTCGCAGGTTTGTTGACGATTTAAGTTTTTTTAGAGTGTATTCGTGGATGAATTGAAAATTTTGACGAGTTTGTGAAAGGATTTTTGGATTATTTAAGTGCAGTAAAATGGTTAAACATCTCCCTGAAGGAATTAGACGTACGACATATAATAATAATAATAGCCCGCCCAACGTATTAGACGAAGGTATTAGTTATTGGTATGCAACATATGTAATTTAGTATGTTTGTATCATTATTTTTGGTAAACTTACTTTTTTCAACAATAATCACGAGTCATGCCTGCCCTGTGGGCGGGCTTATATGCCCGGGAGGGCTTACAAGTCATGCCCGCCCATTGGGCGGGCCATGAAAACTATAATTACAAGTCATGCCCGACCATTGGGCTGGCTTTGAAGTCTAGTGTGTGTGTGTATATATATATATATAATATATATATATATATATATATATATATATATATATATATAATTTCATATACCCCACACTTTGGATGAGCATATACCTCAAAAAATACAAATAAGAAGTAGCTACCTTCGTCTTCGTCGGAAAGGTATATCCGAAATAAAAAGTGTAAGCTCATAATCATCAAAAACTTCTTCACGCCAACAACAAATAATTCCTCGATTTGACATGACAAGAAGGTTAGGCTAAAGTTTAAAGGTGTAAAATCTTTTTGTATTTTATGGATGTAACAAAACGAAAAGAGTGGCTCAAATGGTGAACTAATGGTATCTAACGCTAAAAATGAGCGCTAACAAATGGGTCCATAAAAAGTGGTTAACTAGCCGATTTGGCTAGCTAATATATCAATATATGTAAATGGAAGGCCATTTGGTTGAAATCCTAAGTTGCCTCTTACCTTTTAAATTCATTTATATCACACGAATGTGACCTTACTTTGGAATTCGTAATGCATGACAAGCACAAGTTCTAGAATAAATTCAATCACCGGCACACTCATAGCAAGAAAATAGAATTTAAGCATAAAGATATGCTTCAAATGATAGGCTCAAATCCTCACATATTTGTAGACTAGGCTATAAATGCGCAAGTAATGTTATCAATCCCAAGAACGGATCGCTTCACTTAATCGAGATACGTTAAAAATTTTAAATTGCCATTTTATGCTATTGGAAAATTCTGAGTTGTTTTAATTAGATGTAATCTTTTAGGTGTAAAAACAACTACTTTCCTTAAAGGCAATAAAACAAACTCCAAAATAATCACAAAAAAATTTAAAAACAAAATCATTTTCACTATTAACTTCCCTCCCCCCCACACTTAAGTTTTGCATTGTCCTCAATGTGAAAAATTAACTTCAAAGCAAAGGAAATAGGGAAAATAAAGTAGTAAATGATATCACCGAGAAATCATGCGAGATCCATATTTGGTATTTAACGCAGGAGTTGGTCACTACAAACTCCAAAATGTACCAACCATATGAATGAGCAATAATTCCATTGTATCTCAAACCTGAAAAATAAACACATGCACAAAACATACAAAAACAAACACACAAAAATAAAAATAATAAAGTGCATAATAAAATCCTAGATAATAATATTAAATCCTACATCACATAATAATAATATTTCAGAAATAAAGTACGAGGGAGAAAATAGAATAATTATACATCACATAAAACCTCGAATGATAGTCAAAATCACTCGTCATCCATGTCCTCATAGTCATCTCCTTAGTAATCAACCAATGCTCCAATGCCAACACCTCCAGATGACGTTCCTGCTTCATAACCTCTAGTCCCCACATCAGAAGAATAATAACCCATGAACCCCTCATGATTAACATTGTACCCTTTACTTCCTTGAAATACACTAGATGATGTTGGGTAAGGTATATGTTGCGATGGGTATGGTGTATATGGGTATGGGTAAGGTGGAACACTAGGCGGGTCATAAGTCATTGGAAAAGAATATGGCGGAACACTTTGTTGACCAAGGTGTGTGAGAATCGGTGCACAATAATCCATTTGATGTCCAATCCTCAACATAGACATATCTCTCCAAACTTCTCTCTTCTCAACTTGTGGTAAGTTCGCATGCCATTCACCCCATCCCGAATCTAGCCCCGATGGTTCTTCCATACGTTGTGGTGGTGGTTGGCTACGAGCCACATTTGCAATAGTCTCAACCAAACACATCTTATCATGATCAAGTAAACCGTGCAAACTCTTCTTGTCAAGCTTCTCACAATCTTTCATTACTGTAATCCTATTCAACTAACTTTGTGTAGCATACCCCAAACTTCTTCCAATATTTGACACATAGTGACCTCCATTGATAAAACCATGCTCTGACATAATGGTTGCTCTCTTGGACAAATAAACTCCCAATGTCCATGCCACATTCATCTTCAACTTCTTTCCATCATGACTACTCATCATCATTTCAATCAACCACAAATCCGGTTGATGAACCTTGTCTTGACTATTACCTCGATGTACAAATGAGGTCACAAGTATCTTGTGCAAAAGCCTCGCCATTGGCGAATGAATTTTCGTCACCTTTGGTCTTGAACTACTCGGATCTCCAATCTCATTCCAAATCTTAGTACCAACATACTTTGGTGGTTCCCTTTCCAACTCACCAAAATGAACAACAAACTCCTCTTGAGCAAGGTCATTATCATCATACAAACCAAGTAATTTCCCAAATTCTGGCAAAGTCAACACATGATTATCCCCACACAAGCGAAACCAAATATATTTATCTTCCAAAATGTCACTCAAATTCACCTCTTGATTAAAATAAATGGTGGAAAAGAACTCCAAACACCATTCTTTGTAGATTTGCTTCTCATTGATCCTCAAAGCAAGCACGAAACTAATATCTTCAAAAACACTTCCATCTTCATACTCCGTGCTAAGATCCATCAACTTCTCTAGATTCTCATAAATCTCATACTTCTTAATCACATTACAATTAACCAACTTTGGTACCGCAATTTCCTTCCTTTGTAACTTAGCTAAACGGCTATTGAAACAAGCTTTAGCTTCCTTGCTTAGCTTTCCCCACTTCAAGTGTTCACTAGTAATCGGCATGAGACTACCTTCTTTCATGGCTCGACCTTGTTTTGCGTACAAAGCAATGAGCGGGTTCTCTTCCTCTTGAGTAGCTTGTCTTACTCATTTCTACAAAAACATAACAAAACAAGCACACAAAAAATATTGGAGCTAAAGGTTAAAATGCAAATCAAATAGCAAAGCAAAATAATATATATATATATATATATATATATATATATATATATATATATATATATATATATATATATATATATATATATACACATTTTTTTTACAGAAATTCCAAACCGCCGCGGCTCAAGTCTCAGCCGGCGGTTCAGGTGGGTCTGGTGGTCCTCAGCTAGCGGTTGGCTATGCCAGCCGCATTTTGCTGCACATCAACATCACAAACGGGTTTTCTAGCTCATCCCCACTTCTTAACAAGTTACTACCTTTCTCCTCTAGGCTTATTAGTGCTTATTCTAAATGTTTAAACCTCCATATCCTCTTAACTTCTAATCCTCAAAAATCCTTGAATCAAATCAAAATCAAACAAAGAAGTGGTCCATATAATTAATCAAATAGCATATAAACACTAATTCATAACCATATACCACAAGAAATCCAATCAATCTTGATTCTAATTCTCAAAAATTTGACATTCATGAGCCCTAAATTTCAAAACCTCAAATTCTCATTCAATACTCAACCAATTCATCTAATTTCACTTGCAATCAAACCTATTATCAAATCTCTAGTAACCCCATCAAAGAAATTCAATCAATTCGAACTATATAAAATTTGCCTAATTCAAAACCCTAGAAATCAAATTCGAATTAAGAACAAATTAAAGTAATTGGATGGTGTTACTTACTCTTTTTTATGCCATTGAATCCTTAGAAACTCAATGTAAGAATTAAACTTCAATCTCCCAATCAATTGGAATGATGTTGAAAGTGTTTGTGTTTTGTCGTGTTTTTTTCTTTCTTTCTTGTTTGGAAAAAAAATGAGGACTTAAACCGTGGGTTGGTACTTCAACCGTAGGTTGGTTATCAACTGCGGGTTGGTAAAATATTTAGCATAAACCCGACTTAAACAAAATCGTGTCTTAATTCCTTGACATTTCCAAATAATTTTGAATGATTACCACAACTCATAAACACTTCAAACATTTCCAATAAACTTAAACTAAACAAACTAAACAAACTAAAAACATTATAACACAATCTTAAGATACTTCATATAAATAAAAGCTTATAAAGCTAAAACACACTAAAAATAACATAGAAATGAAAACATAACGAGATAATCAAAATAATCAAAATGCAAACAATCATAATAAGGCTCATCAAAGACAAAATGAGCGGAAGCTTAGTGATAAGCTTCTTTATTCCTCAAAACGCTTTCTTCAATCAAAATAGTTCCCGAAACGTAGAATATCTTCCGAATTGAACTTTCCCGAAAGTATCCTATCGGTTTCCCTTGTCTTAAACGCACGAGTGAAACGACGTCCACTTGGGCTAGTGATCTCAATCTTAGTATGCCAAACTTTGTCTCCCTCAACTTTTTGATACTTACTATAGCCATCGGATGTCCACTCAATATTCTTGAGTTGGATTGGCAAAGAACCAAGAAATTCAACCATCTTTTTATACACAATTATGTTTTTGAAATGATTGAAATAGTTTTCCATAGCCAAGGCACGTTCCATATCATCCTTAATATGTTCAAACGACGGTGCGGTTATTCCATATTTCGGGTTTCCTTCACTATCATGGCCCATATCAAACATGTCCAACCAATCTTCCTCGTCCGATTCCTCATCCGCTAGAATCTTGTTCCTTTTCTTAGCATGATAAATTCTCCTAGCAACTCTATCATCAATCTCCATCATCCCTTTACCATTATCAATTACGGCTCCACATGTACTCAAAAATGGACGACCAACCAACATAGGCATCTCCTTATCAATAGGCACATGTAAGATCAAAAAGTCACACAAGTAGGTTTGGAAATCTATTTGTAGCCTTACGTTCTTAACTTTTCCATAGGCTTTAGCCATGGTATTGTCAGCCATCAACAAAACATCATTAGAAGGACAAGCTCTTCCTAACTCCAAACGCTTATAAAGTTTATATGGCATGATACTCACACTTGCCCCGGTATCGGCCAAGGCGTTTAGTGCGATGGTTCCATTAACTTTGAGCGGGATAAGATACTTTCCAAGATCCTCCTTCTTTTTAGGCAAACCTTTTTCCATAACTTTTTCTTCTTCCTCTTCCTCAATAACACTTTTCCTGTCAAGCTTCATCTTTTCAACTGAAATATCATCAAGTAGTTTCCTATAATGAGCATAGTGTTCCAAAACATGGAGTATGGGTTTCTCATTAAGTAATTCCTTGAATTTTGTGGTATTTTTTCCACACATTTGGCTTCATCAATTGTTCCTTTGGGTGGTGTTTCTTTTGGTGAGGGTGTTGGGTTGGAAGAACTTTCTCCCTTGAATAGTGTAGTAGGGTGTGGTAGTGATGATGGTGCAGGTATAATACCTTTGAATGGTGGGAATTTTTGTGTGAGACGAAAAGCTTTTCCCATCTTGACTATTTCCGTGCTCCCTAAAGTACCATCTTTATTTTCACAAGCCTTTTCCATTTGTTCAATCAACCAATCAACATCCTTATCATCCTGCAATTCCCCAATCTTAAGTTGCATCTCTCCAAAACCAAAATCATGAGTACACTTGGTTGCTTCTAAGAAATTCCTTCCAAACACAACGGAAGGGTCCGTAGTGTCTTCATATTCATCCACAATCAAATCCATAGTAAAAGTGTAACCATGGATGTCAATCTTAACATCCCTTGCTATCCTTCTATTGTACTTATCCACTTCAGACTTTCCATCTCCAAATTTCTCATAAAAGGCATACGTCACATAGCTTTCAATTTGTCCAATATTGCACTCCGCATCCCAAGCTCCAAAACCTTTGATTCTACAAGGCGTGGAATACCTCATACTAGGTTCATCATATTCCCTTAACTTAGCTCGAGTGAAAGTGATCACCCGTGGCTTTTCTTGTTCACATTCCATAAGTTCCACATCTTTTCCTTTAGCTTGCAATTCCACTTTCTCCACATCAACCATTTTCTCCATTCTTGCCAAAACATCTCCAACATCCATCAATTCCGTTTCCAAATTGTCCAAATAAGCCGAAACTTCACTAGGTGAATCCATGATGAACTCAAATAAGTACATTTTATTACTATCATTTATCCTATTTATTTGAATTGTTTTATTATATTATCTGTGAGAATTGATACGTTAATGTTTACTTTTGTAATTCTCAGGTAAAAACAAGTATTATGTGAAACTTGGCGATTTTGGACTAATTATGGAGCAAAACAAGCAAGAAGTTAAGAGTCTACTAAAATGTACAAGATCAAGACCATTCTGCTCCAGATACGCCGCATCCTACTTATTATATACGGCGCATCACTATCAAGATTTCACAAGCTACGATCCAAGACAGCAAAGACATGCGCCGCATCTAGGAATGGAGTTACGCCGCATCTTAAGGCGTTGTACGAATATTCCTGAATATATTAATCTTGGACCCCACGCGAAGTTAAGTAAATGCGCCGCATCTACTTATTCTATGCGCCGCATCTAGCCCTCAGACAGAAACTATAAATACCCCAAAGTCAGACGAATTTCAAGACCTTTTGTACGTGCGATATACGAGGTACAGAAATCCTAGGACGAATTCAGACGAAGTAGCAGCACAAGACACACCTTGAACGAAGATACAAGAGCTGTAAGAAGGTCCTGCATGTATTCAATTCATTAAGTAGCTTTGGTTTATTGTATTAGTACACTTTAATTGGTCAGGATTGATGGGCTTGTGTCATTGATTTAATCATGCACTTCAACTCCCCTTAAAATTGCTTTCCCATTAATTAAAGTTTATATGTTGATGTCTTTGGTGACTTTTATTAGTGCATTGATAACCTCTGTGTCTAGCTGAGCATTGATTGGGTCGCCATGCCCCTTCCTCGCCTATTTATTTTATCGCCTATGCATTCTATCGTCTGTAGAAAAGTAGGAAGAAAGATAAGTAGGATAGTCATAAGTGATCATTAAGGATTTACTCGCCGATAAGATTAGAGCCAACGAGAAAGGAATTAATCTCGGTGTGTTGCATCGAACTATACACTTCATATAAAACTAGCAATAAAACAAGTGACAAGCTACTTAACTATCAGGACAGGTCTTCTTATTGTCTCAAGTATTTATCTGTGTACGTGTGTGCTAATCGCTGATTCGTGCCTATTAGTTTAGTTTATATTTAATCATAACCAAACCGTGCCTGTCTCTCAGGCTGAAACCCCTTGCGTTAGATTAGGTTGTATAGCTAACTTAAGATATTAAAATACTGATTAGAATAACTAGATAATACGTTCCACTCTTAGTGATCGACACTCTACTTACCATTATATTCATACTGACCGGGTACACTGCTTGTTAAAGTGTGTGTTATTGATAAGTCGGCTAAATATAAATTTAAAACTTGAATACTGCTAAAACCACAACGACATACCGTGGGTATAAAAATTAGAGCAATACACACGCGCATCAAGTTTTTGGCGCCGTTGCCGGGGAGTGAATTGTTATTACCTGTTAATTTGATTAGTATTTTAATTAGGTTTTTCTTTTTAATTTTTATTCTAACCGCTAACTCTGTTGTATATTAGTTAAATTGCATTCATTGTATTATTTTGCATATTTTCTGTTTTTGTGTGTTTTTATTTTTGTTTATTTTCGTTTGTTTTTATTTTTCTATTTCTTGTATTCTGCTATCGTTGTACTGAGCTAATTCAAACGATACGGCGCATCTATTTTCATAGATACGGCGTATTGCATTTAATTTTTATAAAATACAACGCGTTTAATAAACTCGATACGACGCATCTTTTCCCCAAGATACGGCGTATCTGTTTTTTTTTTTTTTAAATTCTAAGCGATGACGCCATACGACGCATCTGCTTTAACAGATACGGCGTATCTATTGTTTTAATTAAAAACAGTTTTCGAATTATTAAACAGATACGACGCATCGATTTTTATCGATACGGCGCATCTTCTAAATAAAAAATCTGGTATTTTGAAACATAACGATAATACGGCGCATTAACTTTTGTTAATACGACGCATTTAATTTTAAATAAATATCGATTTTTGATAATTAAAACTGATACGGCGCATTCTAATTCTAAGCGGCGTATCTATTTTCTGAATAAAGTCTGATTAAAATTTAACGATTATAAGATACGGCGTATCCAACTTTTTGGATACGGCGCATCATCTGCAGATATCAGTTATTTTTATTCTTATATCCGTTTCTAAATTCATTAATCTCTCTTCTAGCGAACAAATCCTACTTACGATTTTACCTATGATGACAGGTTTTGCTATGGAAGACATGTCAGTGAACGGATATCTTGCCAAGGAACTCTTGCTTTCGAATTCATTCGAAAGGGAAATTTTTGATGATGTCAACTTCAATGTGCTCATGATTAATGCCGATTTATTCTCTTGGGAGACCCCTCTTGAAGCTACTTATAAGGAATTCAAGCGCTTATGCAATATTGAAGATGGGATATTCTCTTATGATTTACTAATGAGCTACACCGAAGATGAATTGTTACTCTTATGGCCCATCATTGAATCTAAAGGATTAACTTGGACTACTATCGAAGAAAAAGATGGGAAATTCCGAATTGAATACATGAACCCAGCAGATGCAGTCAAAAAATCGAGCAACAAAAGCAATGAAGTCCAACCTTTACAAACTTCTTATATGCCTTATTCCGAACAGTATTGGGGATTTGATGAAAGCTATCTGGATAACGAAAGAATGTATGCTGAATCGGAGATACTATTTCATGTAAAGTTGGTAAGGTTGATGGATATCTCTTTAGAAGAGTGGCTTGAACTTAAATACTGTGATCCGAAATTTGCTCCTAGAAATGAAGTCAGACGGATTGTGACCTCATGGTTGACACGAAGTTTTAAAGGACAATTTAATGAGTTCATGAAGATAAGAAGGAACATGATTGGTAACACTAGCTTTGACGTTAACCACGATCCTAACAATGTTGATTTCTCAAATTGGTTAGCTAGTAAGTTCAATAACCATAAGAGCATGGACCGTGCTACTAAAGATGTGTTATGGGTATATTGGACAAGAGGAGAAGATGAGAAAGTAGAGAGCGACAATGGATCGTCTGATGACAATTCAATAATCGAGGAAGGGATTGAAGAATTATTCAGGATAGACATTGATGTGTTCAATTATGAGACACCTTCGAGCAAACAGTTCAAAGAATTTAATTACCTTCTTCAAATCGACGCTGATGTGCTTACTGGAGATCTACCAGGATTCAAAACTTATGATGATTTCAAAAACACCTGGTACTACGAATGGAATGACCAAATACCATGGGTTTGGGATAAACCATGGGAATTTGAGCATATTAATCACACTTGTAAACCTTTCCGCTTCAAGGATGGATTTAGTGAATGGCCAACCTGTGATTATAAGAATGATGGAACCTATAATGGGGGAAGTATAATTGGAATCAAACGGGTTGGAAACGATGTATACTTTGAGGACGACGATTGGTATGAAAAAGTTGAAGACTGCCCACGTAAAGCAGAGGCTTTACAAGAAAAAGGTAGAATCAACTACTTAAAAGAACTTAAGGGAGCATTGGACACTACTTTCTGGGAATGGGTGCATAGACAATTTGATGATTACACAAAGTTTAGTCAACGCTTACAATGGGAATTGAAAAAAGAATGGGATGAGATTCAAGATTATTATCAATCCTTTAACATGGTTAATTATGATCCCTATGATAATAACGATGAGTCACGAGAAGAATTGATTGATGAACTTGATGACTATTTGAATAAGGATCCTTATTTCGAGTTTGTTGATAAAGACGAAGAAGAATTCACCAAGAGAAAATGTCGACTACTTGGGATTCCTTATAATAAGCCACCCATGATTATTTCTGAAAAATTTAAAATCATCAAATATTCTTTGGTACCTGATGAAGAATATGTTGCGATAAAGACCAAAAAATTTATTAGATTAAGTCGTATGGAAGAAAATGTCGCGAAACTATACGGGAACATCTTTCGGATGAAATAAGAAGGATGGCGCGTAACAAGAACAAAATAAGGAGCTGAACGTGAGTCTAACTTGAAGACTCTGGAATAAAGACAAGTGCTGACCGGGAGACAACCCGGAGAAAATTTTTACTATTCTGTTATGTGTCGAGTCAGTCAGGCCCGCAGAAGATACGGCGTATCTCAATCCTGAGATGCGACGCATCTCCTGCACTGGTCATATCTTACTTTATTTTCTGCATTTTTGTTTTTAACTTTAAAACTTTCTATCAGATTATTTTAATGCGGCGCATCCCTGATTAAGGATGCGACGCATCTTCTATTCTGATTCGTATTTATTCCAGGCTCGATACGGCGCATCTTCTTCCATAAGATACGGCGTATCGACTGACCTGATGATTTTCAGTTTAATTTTTATGTTTTATTTTTACTAACTACTAATGTATTATGCAAGTTTGAACCTTCTTAACTCAGGTGTGTTAAAGTCTTGATGGTATTATAGATTCCTGCAATTCCTGTGGATACATCAATTATGAAGCTTAAACGTTTTCATCCACAAGGAAGATGATTTTTGCTCTTATACGAATAATGGAGGATCATACCGAGCAAATCTCAGGGGAGTTTTTCTGTTCTAATTCTTTTATTTTCCAGTTTTTAACCTTTGATACAAACAACGAGGACGTTGTTTAACTTAAGTGGGGGGATTGGAGAATTAGAACACTTACTTGTCCTAAAATTTTTCAAAATATGCTTAAAATGCGCTTAATATATCAAAATTTAAAATTTTTAGCATGTTTTTGTTTAAAGTCTAAGTTACATTGCTGCACACATGACGTTATTTTCAAAAATTGTGAATTTTTCAAAACTCACAAATCTATGAGTGTGCCGGTGACTTGTAAACTTTAGAACTTGGCTTCTATACTATTCGAGACCACCATAATGAATATTATTTTTATAATTGGAATGACTTGTCTAAATTGGTAAATTTCTAGGATTACACCCAAATAGCTTTTATATGTTATGTGATATTAACTAACTACACTGGTTAGTTAACCCCCGTATAAACCTTTTGTTACTCTCACTTTTAGAGTAAGATACCCCTAGAAAAACACTCAGATCCATTCCTTTCATTTCTTACACCTTTGTTATAATGTTTCGTTACACCCTTACACCTTAGCCTACCCTGTAGATTAAAATCCGTGGTTGGTTAATTGCTTTAGGAAAAGTGTGTTTCCTTATATTACCTGTGTTCGTGTGCGTAATTCATTATCTCTGGTTAGGTCGGGAAATTGCACAATGCAATTGGAGTGAAAGTAAATATTGTATATCTTTGAGTTTATTTTTCGTGTGTTTACTACTTTCACTATTATCATCATTTATCCTATTTATTTGACTTGTTTTATTATATTATCTGTGAGAATTGATACGTTAATGTTTACTTTTGTAATTCTCAGGTAAAAACAAGTATTATGTGAAACTTGGCGATTTTAGACTAATTATGGAGCAAAACAAGCAAGAAGTTAAGAGTCTACTGAAATGTACAAGATCAAGACCATTCTGCTCCAGATACGCCGCATCCTACTTATTATATACGGCGCATCACTATCAAGATTTCACAAGCTACGATCCAAGACAACAAAGACATGCGCCGCATCTAGGAATGGAGTTACGCCGCATCTTAAGGCGGTGTACGAATATTCCTGAATATATTAATCTTGGTCCCCACGCGAAGTTAAGTCAATGCGCCGCATCTACTTATTCTATGCGCCGCATCTAGCCCTCAGACAGAAACTATAAATACCCCAAAGTTAGAGGAATTTCAAGACCTTTTGTACGTGCGATATACGAGGTACAGAAATCCTAGGACGAATTCAGACGAAGTAGCAGCACAAGACACACCTTGAACGAAGATACAAGAGCTGTAAAAAGGTCCTGCATGTATTCAATTCATTAAGTAGCTTTGGTTTATTGTATTAGTACACTTTAATTGGTCAGGATTGATGGGCTTGTGTCATTGATTTAATCATGCACTTCAACTCCCCTTAAAATTGCTTTCCCATTAATTAAAGTTTATATGTTGATGTCTTTGGTGACTTTTATTAGTGCATTGATAACCTCTGTGTCTAGCTGAGCATTGCTTGGGTCGCCATGCCCCTTCCTCGCCTATTTATTTTATCGCCTATGCATTCTATCGTCTGTAGAAAAGTAGGAAGAAAGATAAGTAGGATAGTCATAAGTGATCATTAAGGGTTTACTCGCCGATAAGATTAGAGCCAACGAGAAAGGAATTAATCTCGGTGCGTTGCATCGAACTATACACTTCATATAAAACTAGCAATAAAACAAGTGACAAGCTACTTAACTATCAGGACAGGTCTTCTTATTGTCTCAAGTATTTATCTGTGTACGTGTGTGCTAATCGCTGATTCGTGCCTATTAGTTTAGTTTATATTTAATCATAACTAAACCGTGCCAGTCTCTCAGGCTGAAACCCCTTGCGTTAGATTAGGTTGTATAGCTAACTTAAGATATTAAAATACTGATTAGAATAGCTAGATAATACGCTCCACTCTTAGTGATCGACACTCTACTTACCATTATATTCATACTGACCGGGTACACTGCTCGTTAAAGTGTGTGTTATTGATAAGTCGGCTAAATATAAATTTAAAACTTGAATACTGCTAAAACCACAACGACATACCGTGGGTATAAAAATTAGAGCAATACACACGCGCATCAATCCATAACTAAAAATAAACTAAAACATTCATAACAACAAATCCAAAACAAACGTTAGGGGTTAGTTAATAAAAACTAAACTATTCTAATAAGAAAACATAAATAAACATATAAAACTTATTAAAGAAAACTAAATAAACAAATTACTTAAAAAATAAAAAGGAAATAAACCAAATTAAAAAAAATAAATAAATAAATAAATTTTGAACAGTAAATGGCGGTTCAGAACCAAACCGGCGGTTTGGTTCGGTTTCATTTCACAAAAAGTTCCCAACCGGTCCGGTTCAAACCCGAACTGGCAAGTTTGGTTTTTGGTGTTTCCACAGAACGCAGCGAGCCGCGGTTCAAAACTAAACCGGGGGTTCGCAGCAAAAATATTCTAAATTTTTTTTTTTTTTTTTAAACTTTATACTAAAACCAATCAACATAAAGTAGAATAAAAATGAGATTAACAAATGAAACTAGAACATATCAATCAAAACACTTAACAAATCATAATTCAAACAAAATCAAACAATCACATGAACTAAAATTGAAATTAACACTAAAATACTTGCAAAAACAAAAACAAATTCTATGCTACTATTTACAACTAAACTAATCTAAGTCCCCAGCAGCGGCGCCAAAAAGTTGATGCATGTGTGAACTGGTTATATATTATATCCTAAGTTTCACTAAAATTTTAAATTTATAAACACCTTTTTACCGATTATTAAGAAAACGCATACGAGCAAGTATACTCGTCCGTGTGTAATATGGTTTGTGGTAAATAGGGATCGTCCCACGAGACTGCGTAGTTTAAGTTTAGCAATTTATGTAGCACAAGAAATAGTACTAAATATTGTCACACTCTAAAGCACCGTTAATAAACAAATAATGGTTCCGAATTCAATCAATCAAACGAACAAATACTTGTTTAGGAAGAATAACCAATCGTGATAAAATGTTGAATATGTTTGGTAGAAACATATATGTAGAAGGCACATACCAATTTTCACAAGGTTTTCTAGTCAATGGGTAATATCAAGAAAATCCATGTTTTTACTAGTTTCACGGGTGAGTCCTTTCGGCCAATACATCATCCCATTACGCTAGCCCTTTGTGTTATCAAATGGATGAAAAAGATGATTAGTAACATTAGTTCTTACGAGTCCTTTCGACCCAATCTCGTGATTAAATATTCTCGAATTCATTTAAAAACTTGAATACTTAATAGTTTTCAATTATCAAGTACCAATCCATTTGTGCACCAATTTCTTGGAATTAAACAATATTATAAATCCTTTCGACCTTTAAATCCAACAATGTTAAATCAACAAGTTTTAGAACACGAATTATATTTAAACAAACTTATGAGAATAATCACTTTTTCTAACCGACTAATCATTCAACATTCACACGAAAGTCTACATAATTCCCAAACAAGTATCACAAATTATTCCATAACAAGTTTCATCAACAAACGTAACATTTCATTCAACATCAAATTGTTCAACATAATAATCAAGTAAAAGAAAGTTACCCAAAGCGAGACTACAATGAGTAAGAAATATAAAGAGTTGTAGCACTCCTTAATGCCTCCAATCGAACAAGGGAATTCTCCACCTCTTCTCACAAGTATCACCAACACTTCTTGGTATCTCCTTAAGAATGACACGAATTATTGAGCTCTTTCGGGTTGTATAAAATATGATCAAGTCCTTATGGTGTAAGGCTTGATTGTAAGTGTCTCCTTTGTGTTGTGTATGAATTGTGGTGATCATGGGTCATATTTATGCTTGAAATCACTTACAAAAACTGTCACGAGCCTTCAATAATCATAAAAGAAAGGAGATGATCGGACTTGAGTCATTAATGGTGATTAAAACCAAGTTTTAATGCAACTCTTCATCTTAGACACATCTCAACCCGCGGTTCAGATTTGAACCGGCGGCTGGGATGACTGATCAACCTTAGAATGGGCTTTTGATCCTTGGGTTTGAATCTCAGCTTCAACCTTGGGTTGGGAACTGTTTTGCACATTAATTTCAACCTTGGGTTGGCATAAAACTCCATCCTTTAATACTCTTTTTAGCACCAAATCATGACTCCATCTTTCATTGAAAATCTTCACAACCTTCTCTTGTACATCGGAAATAATCATAACGTGAATCAATATCTTTGACGACAATTTTTTTCTTGAATATTCTCTTGATCTTTTGGCTTTTCTTCGTCATTCTTCGATATTTCCTTGTACCTAGACCTGAACACATCTTAATACCTTTTAAGCGGAAAATGCTCATAAACATAACTAAATAATATACAAATAACGCGACTCTATCAAAGACCAAATGAGCGTTATCAATTTCCTATAAATAATGTACTTTGGTAAAATTATATTTTCACTACTAAATTACTCTGCAAACATATATGGGTGATAAACTATTTTATAAAACGCATGCATTACACATTACATTATCCTAAGAAAACTTATATATTTCTAGGTTGCCGTAGAGTTTTCACGCTTGAAAACTCATTTCACTTCCCGATATCTTGATTTACGTTGATTGCTTACGGTGAGTTTCATAGCCTCACTTTTACTTGCTTTACTATTCGATTTGAAATAATTGGGGTGGGAATACATTGCTTGTTTTTACATATGGACAAAATTGCATTAATCATTTATTGATTGCCTAAGTTGTTGTCGTTTGCCATAAATTCCCCACAATCATGAACCGTTAATTACTTTATAAGTGCGAATGCTGTAAATAGATCTATTGGGGGTAAACTCCCCCGTCCGGGTTGGTCGCTCCAACTTGTCAAACGGACGCATTTCATTTGATGTCGTACAGGTGTTTGGAAAAGCACCTGTTTGGGGTGATAATATGAACTAACTATTAAGGCTTCGGTGTCATGAGCTTAGTGTAACAGTAATGTTTTTCATGAACATATTTGGAACACTTGTCTTTGAAATCTTGTGGTCCATACATAACTTGTTGTTTACTCAAACCTATGAACTCGCCAGCTTTATGCTGACCCTTTTAGCATGTATTCTCAGCTGTTGATCTTTTCTACAGCATAATCTATTGTTGGAGGCGCTTGATATCGGCACGGTCATAGACTACTCTGATATATTTGGGACCACTTGTTTACTTATATGGGCCTTAATTCTGCATCAAAATAAATGTTGTAAACTTATTTACTATGATAATGTAACTATTTTTCTAAATGGATAAAGTAAATTCATTCTCTTTTCCTTGTGTTGTGATCCAATTTAGTAGCACCCCAGCGACATCATCTTCCACTGCGACCCATTTTTGGGGGTATTACAGATTGGTACCAGAGCCTTGGTTATAGAGAACTGGGTATATTTTTAAAACCTATACTATAACCACTTTTTTTTTAGAAAAATAAAACCCTATGACCATCACTTGCTCACCTGCCTAGCCTGCTGCCTCACTACTGTTTGCTTGTCATCATTTTGTTTTAATTATAAAAGAGTTTGTTGAATCGTTGAGGAATCCATTTTGTTGCTTGTCATAACTATGCATTACACGTTACTATTTGGTCACTTATACTGATTTGACTTCCACTATCTACTATACGTATTTTCTGTACACTTATACATATATACCGTACCTATCACAATGTTATGCCTTTTCCCTACGTAATATCACTATTTCACTTCGAGTTGGGACACCTATCTTGGTCTTTCAAAACAACTTTTAAAAGCCAGAGACGTATCACTAGTGTAACTGAACTAACATACACACTTGTACTTTTGAATGTCCTCTAAACCTTTCGAGATATCGTGATTAATACAAATGGTCTCTAAAAATTTTCACAATCATATGTGACTTCGTTTTACATGACATTAAAACCCGTTATAGTCTGCCAATTTCCCTAAATCTTTCATTTTAGTCTGCCAATTTCCTTGATCACCTTATTAACCATTTCTGAAGACTAGTTTGAACGCTCATCCCATACTTTAGAACATCTACATCACCTCGTAAACCACCGCCCAGAAGTACGCCAGTTAATCATAACACGACCTCAAGCTTTCATCTTATGACATGCAATCTTAGAGCACCTACTTTTAGGAAACGTCTTTATTACATCTCACTCTTCTTTTCTTGTTTTGAAGAAAATGCCACCAAAGAAACAAAGCATGAGTGCAGCTGCTATTGATCGACTTGTTGCTCAACGAGTCACTGCACAAGTTGCTGCTACTATGGCTGAATACAAGACCCACCGCAACAGTGGTAATAGCGGGGAAGCTAGTGGAACGGCAACCAAGGTTGAACCCGCAGCTCGTGGGTGTACTTACAAGGAATTTTTGGGTTGCCAGCCGCTGACTTTCAGTGGCGCTGAAGGAGCTGTCGGCTTGGTAAGATGGTTTGAGAAGTTGGAATTGGCTTTCCGCATGTGTAACTGCGTAGAGGACTGTAAGGTAAAATATGCTACGTGTACCTTGCTGGATGGTGCCTTATCATGGTGGAATACTTATTCTCAGTCAGTGGGAATTGATACTACTTTCGAAACACCATGGGCTGATTTCAAGGAAATGGTAATAGCGGATTATTATCCAAGAAATAAGGTTCAAAAGATGTAAGTCGAGTTTTGGAACTTAACAGTGAAGGGAGTCGACATTGCAGCTTATACTAAATGATACCATGAACTGGCTACTCTTTGTCCTGAGATAGTTTCTACTACACGGAAAAGGATTGAGATGTACATCTGGAGACTCCCACCCAGTATCCAGGGAAATGTCACCTCCTCTAAACCCAACACTCTCGAGGAGACAATTCGAATGTATCACAATCTGATGGACCAAGTTGTTCGAGAAAGGGCTGCTCGAGATGTCAACGACAACAATAGCAACAAAAGGAAGAGGCATGATGACCAGGGAGACAATCATACTCTGCAATAAGATAAGAGACAAGAAGTGATGAAAGCCTACGCTGCTGGGCCAAGTGATAAGAAAAGGTATGCTGGAACCCTACCTGAGTGCAACGAATGTAAGTATCACCACACTGGACCTTGCCCCGCTACATGTTGGAATTGCAAAAGGGCCGGTCATCAAGCTAAAGATTGTAGGGTCCCTACCCCGGTAACTTGCTTTGAATGTGGTGAAAAATGACACCTCAGGAGTAATTGCCCAAAGCTGAGGAATCAAAATGGAGGAAGAATTCATGGGGAGAAGCTTACTAGGATCCTGTCGATGTTACGGGCGAAGATAATGTTAAAGGAAAAGTTTTTGCTTGTATAATAAAACCGAAGTCTAAACCCTCTAGGGTTGTATTTCTTTTGCGTTTTACATTAAGTACTTTCGTATAAGTTTCATGTATTATTACGAATTTCTGTCTAATGAATGTTCTATCTTTTATTATCGCCGCAATACGACAACTCTCGTCCATTACACTCTCAATTTCACTACCTTTTCTCAATTGTTTTACAAGAATACGATACTACTCTGTTATAAACCAATTTATTTACATCCTGTAAAATGTCTGAATTTTATCCTATAGACTCTTGCCACCATTTAAAATGTTTTGCTAATTACCGTATAAATCTATTTTGTTACCATTTTACAATCTACTTTACAACTATCCTATAAACTACTTTTGCTATCGCTCCATAAACTATATATTACTCCTTTGAAAACTATCTTGACCGTCATTTTATAAACAAAACGATTAATACTATTAAACTTTAAGAAACATAATGTTATTTTGACTAAACCGAGCATTACATCATCAGTCCTCAATTATACATAGTCTGGCCACCTATGTCTAATTCCAGAAAAATCATGTTATGATTGGAATAGTCACCCTTAAACCTTACCTAAAAATAAACTTTTGATGGGCAAAACTTATAAGCCATTCATCGGCACTCGCCTCAAAAAGCACCGTAACCGAGAAAACTTTTAACTCAACCCTGTTTTGAAAGGCTAGCCCCATTTCATGCCACGTTCCAAGCCAACAAATTCGAATTCCTATCGTCAAGGTTCGCTGGAATTCTCAACAAGGTCCCGAGTTCACTTGGGAACGAGAATACCAAATCCGTCAAAAGTATCCACACCTCTTCACTGACACCACTCCAACGACCAACACTGACTGAATCTCGCGGACGAGATCTCTTTTATGGGTGGTAGACTATAACAACCCAAAATTTTCCTCGTCAGCATTTGATTCTAAACTCTAAGTCATTACTTTGAAATTTACAAGAATACTTTTTACGTATAACTTTTTAGTTAAATAAAAGTAAAACTAGGAACAACGCTCTTGTGCACTACGAATTTAGACAAAATTTAGTCTACGCCATTACATTTTATTGCCACTACTCAGATTCTTAATTTAATCCTTAAGGCAATTGCATTTTGTTTATTACAAATTTAATGAACGCTTTTCAAAAGTAAGGAACACACAATATACCCAACACTCCTAACAATTACTTTCAATGCATTTTTACACTTCCTAAATTATTACCAAAGTTCCAAAAATATTTCCTTACGCCTAATGTAATTTCTTTATTCGTAACGTTTAATTACGCGTAACTTACGTTAATTACTAAATCGATAACCAATACCTATTTTTAATACCCAATACATTCAATATACACATTTTACATAAAAATTAAATCTTCAACTCCTACATTTAACATATATATGCCGCCCCACAACCCCCCCCCCCCCCTTTCTACCATAATAAATACTAGACAAAATTTCCAAGATACATAATTGTTAGACAAATTTCACAAAACAAGTAGTTGCCAATTTGGGAGGCTTGACCAACACCAAGCCACCTATATGTTTTTCCTTGACTAACTATTGCAACTTAGACTTTCCTTGCTATATATATATGTGTGAAAGAACTAGCCATTCACTTGTGATAACTTAGGATAAGCATTTTCCTCTCTTTTTCTTCTCACCATATTCTGCCAAGGCAAGAAAAACAAGGGAGAAATATTGTGGTTTGTTCATTTAAGGGTCTATTAGTGTTATTTAGGTTAATAAATATATATTGTGTAATTTGGAGTGCTACTTGGGTTCACATTTTCTTGCTACTATCTTAAGTTCATCATAATCAATAAAACTAATTTCTATAACTTTATTTTTGCATTTTATAATAGATCTATGCTTGATCTCATGTTATTATGTTTAAATCTTTATTTAAAGTAAATAAATACCAAGATCACCATATATATATATATATATATATATGTTTGTACATTTTTATGTTTTAAACAAGTTAAAACATACTTGACATAATTATTTTCTTGGGAAAAATGTGTATATTCTAGTCCTACTTTATATTTGTTTGATATGTACAAGTTAAGGTTTAAAAGAAATAATATGTGATCTATAATTTTCCCTACACCTTGATTTTTTATTTCTTGATGTTATGAAACTTTTACTAGGTTGTTAATATTGTTTTGACACTATAGAAATTGTTGAAGAGTTTGTGGATGAGTTAGGATAGTTTTTGGGAGTTGATTTGAGGTAGATCTAATAGTTAAAAGTGTAAAATTTGTGATTTTGGAATATATTTAGATAGGCTGTCCTAAATTGATTTTCACAGAAAAATGAGTTCTTGAAATACAAGATTTGGTTAAAAATATAGAAAATATACTTTATAACGAAAACGTGGGCGCATGAATGGTTAAAAACGGATCTATAACGAATAGGATACGTTAGTTTTAAGTTTAGCGACGAAAACTAATTTTCTGAAAATATGGTTTGCTGTCAGAATTTTTTGAAGGATAAAACTGGACTTTAGCGGTTAGCTAGACTAGTCAAGGCCTTAAAAATACGTTAGTATACTTAATTACCTTCGCGGGGATATGTAGAACTTATAAAATGGACTTAAAACGAGTAAGTTATGGCTCTCCAAAACTTTAGACGAAACTTATATTTTTGACAGCTTGTGTTGAACTAGTAAATGCTGATGGAAATCTGGAGAATAGAATTTGGACATTTTAGAAGCTGAATTAGCCAAAACAACTTAAACAAAAATGGTAGAATACCGTATATACTTGTTAGGCGCTTTAGAAAATTTCTAGAACACTAAATAACAAGGAAACTATGGACAAAATACGATATGCTAAGAATATATTTATTTTCACTATTCATAGCTGATAATCGTGTCAAACACGTATCACAAGTCAACCTCTCACGAAGAAAAGTCAACGTGCGACGATTTAACGCAACAATCGATTATAATAAACCGGATAAGTGAATACCCGGGTCGTAGTCCCAACGAGGCGTGAAATTGAGGATGTCGTTTTCGGTTTGGAATTAAAATGCTTGAAAAGACGAGGTTTTGTTTGGTTTCTAATATCTACTAAAACGGAAATCAAAATAACGTAAACCGGAAATTAAAAACGTGCATAAACGTAAATTTTTTGAAAAACTAATCCTACGGGTACCAAATTAATTTTCATACGTCCTAAATGAAAAAAGAAAATTTTGAAAACAAAGAAATTATTATTTATTTTTTTAATTTTTTTGACTTTTTAATTATTTTTTATGATTTAAAAACCTTTTAAACTAATTTAAATTACTAAAAATACTAAAACTAATTTTAAAAATCTGAAAAGTTTTCTGAAATAGCTTTACATTACCAGAAAGCTAAGAAAAAAAAAAGTCCATTTAGCTAATGAATAAGCTGTTTTAAAAGCTCAAACAGTTTAATAAGCTAATTAATGAAGGTTATGATAAATATTAAATTTTGTAAAACTAATCTAAGTAAAAGCAAGAGCAGAGTGGTAAACTTGTGTGTGTGTGAGGAAAGAGACCTGGGTTCGAGTCCCAGGTCATGCATATTTTTTGCAAACATTTTTTTTTTTTTTTCTTTGGGAAACTGAATAAAGTAATAACAAAATAAGCATCTTTGAAGCTAAAAAACATTTTTAAAACTCACAAAAAAAACTGGGAATGAAAACTAAAAGCAGCTTGAGCTATTTTTTAACTGTAACAGTTTGAGTAAAATGGTTGAAATCAAGTTTTTGACTTAAAACAGTCAACTACCAGATATGCAATCAATAAACTAACCTATTAGGAGCTAATTTAAAGCTAAAACTACAACTACAAAGTCCTAACCTAGAATTTATACTAACTACTTATAAAAATCAGTTAATGATGAAATTTTTAGAAAAACAAGATTAGATACTTAAAAGCTATTTGAAAGTAAAAAAAAAAAAAAAAATTGTTTTAAAACAACTAAATATAGGTAAATAAGGCTGAATGAAGTAAAAAGTTTGAATAAAACCTATTTTTAACTAAAGTTTTGGCTTGTTGTTGACTTTCTAATCAAAAACTAAACTAAGCAATCCTGGTCTACTTAACTAACATCAAATATCATCATAAAGAGCAAGCAAGCAGAGAAAAAAGTGAATAAGCATAAATAAGCAGGCACAAATAAGCAGTTGACTAAGTTTGACCAAGATATAAAACAAGAAAACTTAAATTTGCATTAACTAAAATTAAAATTACATTACTGGAAATAAAAAAAAGACAATAACAATAAAAAGAAAAATTACCTAACTTAAAGCTAAATAAAACCTCTCCTTCTACTGCTATCCTATCCTCTATTTATACTAAAAAATACAAGACCCTAATTCTGAATGTGTTTGTTGTGTGTGTGTGTTCCCCTTCGTGCACTTGTGCTTTTCTTGTGACCCTTGGATTAAAACTTGGTGCCTACATCTTCAATCTTGAACCGTTGATTATACTTTCTGCCCTAGGATCGCTGAGGTGGAGGGGGGACCAAAGACAACCCCATGTGGGTGTCTTGGCTGGTAGTGGTGAGGTGGTGAGAGTGATGGTGACAGGCTGAGATTAGCAGGGGATTTGGAGGGAAAAGGTGGGTTACAGGGATGATGAATAGTGGATTAGGATTAGGGATTTTGACTAACTCTTTTGACCCCGTATTTTTATTATAAGGGGTGTGGGCTTTGGGCTTGGTTGGGCTATGGGTTTAATTGGGTAGTGGGATAAATGGGTTGGTCAAAGGACTGGGTTTTATATCTCTTGGATCCGGTTTAGGTGTAGTAATAGGTTAGGATAAAAAGGGTTTAAATACAAGGACCAAAATTGTAATTCATGTAAACATCAGGGACCAAGTCTGCCACTTCTTCAAATTTAATCAAGGGACCATTTTTGCCAAGTAAAGATAATCCAAGGGCCATTTTGGAATTCTTGAGCTTGAATCAAATCCACATGAAAAATGTCTTTCCCGGCTTCAGTTTTCAACTCTTTTCCAAATCAAGCTCGGTTTTGTCCATGTTTGCCCCGTTTTCAATCCTTTTGTACCTGAAACGCATAAAACACAATCCAAGGATATATGCAACATTATATGGTCAATTTGGATGTTTTTTGTCATTTTTGTGGGGTTTTCCGGGTATAAAATGATGAGTAAAAAGCCACTCATCAATCCCCCACACTAAACAATTGCTAGTCCCGAGCAATCCGATCATATGAAGTAATGAAAGGATCAAAAATTACCAAGCCTATCCCGTTTTGACTTTATTATTAAATGCAAGTAAATTAAACGAGATAAAACGTAAATAACATGCTTGATTTTCAAAAAATGGCATCATGGAACGGGAATCACACAAAATGGGTGACTCTGGGGAATTGTAATCGTCATCCTCTTTTTATACTCCCTAACTAAGTCTAAAACCCTTGTGCAAACGTTTTCGTAAAATGCTAACACTACTTATATTAGCAACCTATGTAAGCCGAGACTTAACTTTTCGCTCCCATAATTATTTAAGTACTTAGGTGTGTGTGCTTGTTTTCAAAGTTTTGATCGTAAAAATCGACATTTATTAGGGTTAAAAACCGACAATGATTTAGAAATTAGAGATTCAAAGGTGAGATCACTCCATGTAGCGACTTTCTTCTCAGCTTGTCCTTAGTAAACTTAGGAGGCTAGGTTTTTACACCCTCGAGAATAGTATCGGAGCTCACGGGATCTTTGAAGTCAACAATTTCTAAATCACCGTCCAACTTTTAGACAATATTGACGAATACTAGTTCAACTTTCGATTTAAATTTAAGAAGAAGCAAGTTTCTCACATTTATTCATAAGCAACAAACATAAACTTCTTTTTCATTTTTCATCACTTTTTCACTTTTTTTTTATTTTTTATTTTTACTTAACTCATTCGTGTACCATAAACTACGGAGCTTCACGGGGAAATTCCAAGACCTTACACCTTTCGGAATAAAGGATCCAAGGGCTGTTACAACGGAGAGTTCCAAGACTCTAGACATTCCTGAAATGAGGATCCAAGGGTGTTAGACCAAGACCTCACACATTCCTGAACTAGAGGTCCAAGGGCCGGTGCAAGAGGGTAGCCAAGACCAAAACGCCTTTTGGTAATAAGGATCCAAGGACCGATCTCGAACCGAAGGTTAGGACTTATTTATTCATAATTAAAACTTTCATTTTTGCAACTTTCAAGCAATGACTCACTTTCATTTTGCATTCTTATTATGTTTTACGAAAGTATGCTTGTTCCGAAATTTAAATAAAACTTTGAACTAGTATTCTAAATCAAGATTGTATAAAAATTTATTTGCTTAACAAAAACGGTTTTTGCGTTCAAAAGTTTGAAAATAGCACTAATTTTAGTCATATTAGGATCTCCTGGGAGGAAAAGCCATAGATTACTTATATAAGCTCTAAAGAGAACCAACTACTCCACGCTTAGCATTTTCATTTGCACAATTCGTAAAAACTTAGCCTAAACGTTAAGGGTAGCAGCTAGATCAACACTCTAGCAGAGTCGGGATTCCCTTTGTTCTAGCCTAATCAAGTCTAAACTTCCACTAATACCGAAGCATTAATGTTATAGCAAATTATTTTTATTGTGCATAGCACTTCTTTTAGACGAAAAATACGATAAAAATTTTAAATTTTTTGGTCAAAACGGGGGTGCTAGGGGACTAGTAGGTACAAAATGTGAAAAAAAATTAAAATTGGGCAAATGAGAATTCCCCCCCACACTTAGAATTGAATATTGCCCTCAATATTCAAAGTACCGGCCTAAGCCGACACTATAGAACGTAAAAAGGTAATACTACTATCTAAGTGTGGAAACGAAATCTTTTTTTTTTCACAAAAAAAGGATTAATAAGATATCCCTGGATAAACATAAATATAAAGATCGGATATTGGGCGGCTGGATTGAAAACAGGCGCATCAATCATCACGATCTACAGGAATCCTGAAAACAAATGCAAACACACAACAACAAAGCAACAAGTAGAGGAATTCCCCCACACTTAGTGTTAGAAAATAGGAAGAAAATAGAAGGATAAGCATGGGTTGCCACCCACGAAGTGCTTGTTTTTTATCGAGTCGTATAGCTTAGACTCGCCCCGAATTTAATTGTTCTTGGGGGAGCATGTGGAAGAGAAGATCTCCATCAGACTTTCATTCAATATGTTTGAAGAAACATTGAAGTGCTTGAAAGTTCCACTCCGATGAGATAGACCCGGCTTAAAAGAATGAGAGATGCCGGGGTCAAAAATTTTTTCCTCACTCCCGAACGAGTGACTGAAAGGACAATCTACCTTATAGGAGAAGAAAGGTAGAAAAACTCGAACGACATATGTGAAGTCAATATAAGGGTGACCCTCAATAGGAACTGTCACATATGTCGGAGAGATAATGTTCTTTTGGATCTCGGGATTAACAATTGAGGTCATATTATCAAAAACAGTAGAGTCTTTGACCTCATCGTTCTCTAACACTTCAATAAACAGCGGATTAACGTTGCTAGAAAAGCAATCGTCATCAAATTCAAAAAGAGTGTTAGAGAAAATCCCGGAAGTAACCTCAGAGATGTCAAGAGATTCTCCAAAAATTGGAGAATCACATTCTCTGTCGAATATCTCCTCAGACTCACTTGGGATTGGGACAAGGTTCTCAGCACTAGACTTTATGAATTTGTCCGATTCCTTTTCAGGAATAGTGCTAAGATGCTCATCCCCCATAATGAGAGAGTCCTCGGAGTCCAAAATAGGCGATATAGGTGTGGGTGCACTAGACTGAGGGAGTTGAGAAATGGTATCATTCAAAGGAATATCACTCTCCTCGTCGTCTTCCTCATCATCATCAAGAAGGGCAGCCCTGAGAAATATGGAACGCATTTTTGCTCCTCGTTCTCTGGCTAGTAATTCTGCCATAGATTCTTCATGAGGATTTTCTTGTGCTCTTCGTTCTTCGGCTAGAAGTTCTGCACAAGATTTTTCATGACGATCTTCTTGGGGACGATTAATAGCCAGATCATTAGATGTATTCCTCAAATCTTGCAAACGTTGGAGTATATCTTTGAAAACCAAATCCATATGATTATTCCTTTTATCAATGTCTTGGAATAATTCTTGATGAGATGGCGGAGGCTGAGTTTGAATCGTTTGATACTGTGGAGGTTGGTCATGATAAGAATAGTCATAATTGTCACAAGGGCCGTGCTCATAGACAAGCGGGCATCTCGTTTGACAATCAGAGCTATAGTGAGGACCTCCACAGTACTCACAACAATAATATTGTTGTGATTGATTTAGTGACGTATATGGATATTGGTCATAACCAAAATTTTGATCGTTACACGCAACTTGCTCATAGACAAGCATGTTACTTGCTTGACAATCAAAACTTTGGTGAGGACCTCCACAATACTCACAAAGATCATTTGGTGATGAAGCGAAAAGTGTACCGCTTTTAGGGGGTCATTTAAGCCCTAAATCGTATTTATTTGATCAAATATTGCCCTAAATCGTTCCTTTTGTCATTTTAGGTACTTTGGAGAAGAAATCTGGAAAAGGAAGCATTTTGGACGTTTTTGGAACATTAAAGTAAAGAAAACGACAAAGTCTCAAAAATATGCTGGAAAGTACATGTGACGGCGTCAAGTCTTGCTCTTGACGGCGTCACGACTTGGCAAAAGTGGTGGATATGAAAAATACACATGATAAGCCAGTGAGATTTGCATTGGAATTCTGACGGCGTCACCCTTTGGAGTGATCAAGGTCGTCACGGTTTAAGCTGAAGAATGACGGCGTCACCCTTAACCTTGATGGCGTCAGCTTCTGATAGGCCAGAACGGATTTTGGAGGTTTAAAGGGAGACGGCGTCAAGAAGGCCATCACGTGTTAACTAGTCACAACTTGCGCGCGCGGTAGCTATTACTGTTTTGGCCATAAAATCCTCATACGAACTCGGATTTAGGTGATTCAAAAGGCCACGCGATCGGGACGAAAAGATCTACAATTTGGTGAAAAATTGGACGTGACGGCGTCACGTGTAAGTCTGACGCCGTCAGATCGGGCCGACAGAAAAATGCCTATAAATATAACTTCACAACTTCATTATTTGTAAGCCCTAAACCCTAAGTCCGATTCTAGGGTTTAGGTAGGTGTTTTTCCAGCAACTTAGAGGGTCCTAATCATGCCATAAACATCTTGTAATGGTTTGTTTATCGATTCAATCTTATGTTATGTCTTCAATTATGATCATTGTTGATTGCTCTTCATTAATTATGCTTGGCTAAATCACCTTGTGTCTACTTATGATTGTATGAAACTTGTATATAATCAATTAGATCTTATTGATTTCTTGTTGATGTGTGTGTCCATCTCCATCAATTAGGGCGTGACAACTTCAATAGATCTAGTTGGTTTAGTTTATAATTCTTGCTTCCTATTGTTTCTTGTTTTGATTGGGTGATATCGATGTTAGGCTTAAGAAAACTGGCTAACCTCCTATACGGTAACTTGCTTGAGCGTCTTAAGAAACATGAACCAATGCGTACTAGGTTTATTTGGTTGTATTTAATGCATGAGCGAATTCTAGTGATCCCATGTTAGGAGCTTCTTAGCCGGCTCGACATAGGAGTGAAGTAGGAGCTTATAGAGTTGGGGAAGTACGTACGCCACCCCACGAATGGTATTAAGGAATACAACCCGTCAATTAAAACAAGGTGTGACAATTCAATAGGTAGAATTGGATAGCTAGCAAGGAGTAATATATCATAGGTAGACAAGCTTCATTTCCCTTGTAGAACCCTAGTTTACTTTTCTTGCATATTAGTTTAATTAGTAGCTTTTGGGTTAGTTGATTAGCAACTAATTCCGCCCCTTCTTCCAAAACCAGATATTTTTACTTGCTTTCCATAAAATATAAAAATACAAAAAGAATCATCCCTCACCTTTAGACCTAGTTAGATTAATTTCAATCCTAACGAACACTATTCTTTGAGTTGAACGATCAATCCCCGGTACTTGTCACTTCACTATACTACAACGGTCAGGTACACTGCCTGGTGGGGATTGCAAACTTCTCAAGATCCCTTGAGAGGTAAAACCTGTTGTAAGGTTGCAAAACCACGCATCAAGTTTTTGGCGCCGCAGCCCGGGGAGTAGTTATTGCTTAGGTTGAAATTTTATTTTTATTAGGTCTACTCACAAGATTCCTATCAAGTGAGATATTTTCTTTTTATTTTGTAGCTTTCTCGTAGTCTATCTTTTCTTTGTGATTTTGTTTGTAATTTGCATCAAATGGACTTTTCACTTAGATTTCTAAGATTGCAAGATATGGTTGAGTGGCTAGAACACCAAGAAGTTCAAAATACCTCATTTAGAGACACTTATGAATCATATGAGCCTTCACCTAGGATAGATTCTTATGAACAACCTCCATGTTTAGGATCTTGTTTTAGTGAGGCTAATAGGAAAAGCGACATAGTTTGCCAAGGAATTGTGGGTAGAACCGTATCAATTAACCATAAGTTGGATGAAGCACTAGGTTTGTTATTATCACTACCTAAGAAAATAATTGACGAGGATATTGGTGATCTTGACACGTGGAATAATGAGGTAAACACCATAAGCCCACAAAATACTCAACCATCATTTGAGGCACCCACACCGCCCGTGACTTACCCGGAAGAAGTAGAAGAGACTTTAGGAATCCCGATGGAGGTAGAACCCTTGGACCAAGCACAACTAGAGGATATAGGTTTGCTCACTTTTAGTGATGACCTTACTCATAGTTCTAGGGAATTTCCTAGTGTTGATGAATTGGAACCTCAACCTTTACACAACTTTTCATCCTTAGATTTACATCTAGGAGAAAAAAGAGGAACCGACCCACCCATCAACCAATATTATCCGGGTAGTTTTAGGATGAAGGAAGCCATTCACTCACCCCCTTCACCTCACGTGGCATATTCACACCCTAAGGGTGTGTATCGCTACTTTCACCCGCACTTAATCCTAAGTGTAGGGAAAACCTCCCCTATTTTTGTTAAATAAGGGTAGAGTCAGGCTCGTGACTCGAACAAAAACAAGCGCTTATTGGGAGGCAACCCAAGCTTTATTTGCTTTATTTGTTTGATTGTTTGTTTATTTAATTTTATTTGTTTCCGTATGCATTTCTTATTCTTTTTGTTTACTGTTCATGTCTCAAATATAAATTGTGAAAATGCTTTATTTTGTTTTTAACTTCGTCTTAACTACATATAAAGGTATTTTGCAAAAGATAAGTGTAAGGGAAATCCAAATTTGTTTTTAAGAACAAGATTGAACATGAACGATAACAATGAGATATAAGCATGCATATTAGTATTTGTTTGAGTCAAATGCTTGTATCGAGTCATAATGAAGTTTTGCAGGAATTCCAGGAAGTAAGGTATAGGTTTTTTCCAGAAATTTTCCGGAAACTTAACATGAGAATTCTGTCAGATCATTTCTGACGGCGTCAGGCCTTACAACCTGACGGCGTCAGGTTTTAATTTTCTGAAATTTTTGAAAGTTTTGTTTTTCTACCGGAATCATAAATTTTTTTTATTAAATCTCTAACTTATAAACTCCAGGAATCTGCAAAACATTCATTCCGCAAGCATTATATCTTTAATTGTTTTATTTCTAAGTCTGGAATTACACCTAGTTGTGAGTTGTCTTTGTTCGGTTTGATGCTTTGGTTTTTCTTGTTTGTTTTCTCAGGATTAACAGGTTATTTTGGACAAGGAGATGTATGTGGAATCAAGCTTTTGGCGATGCATTAGTCTTGAAGCTTCTACATTACCTTGGAGGAAGATTTAACCGTGTAATTTCATTATCCACCGAGCGAATCAGGGGAGTATTTGATTTCATTCTTTTACCTTATTTACTTTTACATCTTGTTATTTGAACATTGGGGACAATGTTCATCTTAAGTGTAAGGGGAGGGTAAAAGTACGATTTTAGAGAATACAATTGCGCTTGATTTTTGTTTGTTTAATGGTAGATGTGTAATAAAACTGAGATAAATACTTGTTAGGGTAATTTTAGTGCCAAATTTAAAATTTTTTACAACATATAGGAGTGAAACTTTGATCTTAATGAGCGTCTCATGGATAGGAGTTATATGACTAGCACAAAAAACCGTACCACTAAAAAATTTTCCACCCCAAATATGTGAGGTTCGCCCCTAGAATTGGTAGGAAAAGCATTTATGCTATGATGTGTGTACCGGTAGCACTTAGATTCTAGAACTTGCGTTAGGACCATTCCAAGGCCACAAGTGAGACTACATTCGTGTAGTTAGATTTACTACATGATAAGAGGCATTAGGATTTACCCATTGTTTTACACCTGTGTTTTTGTTATAATTACATTGGCTACATTGGTCAAGTAATTCTCCCACACCCTTTGCGTTGTACTCATTTTTAGTACACGATACCCCTAGTACACCCCTCAGAGCCTATCTTTTCGTTTCGACCTTTAAGCATTTTACTTAAAGGAAGAATTTGTTACACCCCACTAAAATGTACACCCAAATCGCCTTAGCCTACCTTGTATGCACTCATTTTTAGTGCATTATTGTGACAACATTTGTTTAAAACCCAAGTTAATTATCTAGTTGATTACATGGTTGCTAAGTCGAGTCATATCCTTGTACATATTGTTTTGGGACGATTGGGACTCATGGGTAAAGTACTAGTGTAATGGAGTAATGGGGAAGAACATCATTTATTACCCCCATATGTGCTAAATATTTTAAAAGTACTCCAAGTTTTTCAATTATCTTAATTCGAGTCATTAGAATAGTTATTTGTAAAGTTATGTAAAAGTTTAAGTGTAAGGGGAATGCAATGCCCCTATGATGTATTATTTTGGATGGTAGGGCAAGAGTGTATGGAAAAAAAAACAAAAAAAAAAAAAAAAAAAAAAAAAAAAAAAAAAAAAAAAAAAATCGAAAAATCAAGAAAAATACAAAAAAAAAATGAGAAAAAGAAAAATAGAAAAAACATACGGACTACCATCCCGTTTCATTTTATGTTTATTTTTATGTTTTTGTTATTTTGTTATTTTGTTTCTAGCTTAAGATCGAGTCGAGTCTTGGCTTAGCAACATTGTATAGTACATGTAATTGATCAAGATCTTTAACTCGCCACCAGTAAAATATCCTTTATCCAACAAAACCGTGTTTTCCTTTTCCCTACACCTAACGTTATAACCCATTTAAAAGCCCTCTTTGATAGTTTATCTTAGGTGCTTACGCCTAGTGGATGAGGTTTTCGATCCTTTCCCAAGCCTATGGTAATCTATTTGCTATGACAGGTAGTGAGAGATATTATCCGTTTTCATTTATGAGATTTATTTTGATGACACTTGAGAGATGTGAGTATCTAAACACTACTTGTGAGGTGCTAGTTTGTAATCTCCGTGCTTATTATGATTAAAGTGGAACGAATATTTTTTGTAATTACTTTTATGTTAGCATTAAATGACCCCGAACTTGTATTTTGATTAGAATAAAAGCGCATTTGCTTGAGGACAAGCAAATCTCAAGTGTAAGGGTATTTGATGAAGCGAAAAGTGTACCGCTTTTAGGGGGTCATTTAAGCCCTAAATCGTATTTATTTGATCAAATATTGCCCTAAATCGTTCCTTTTGTCATTTTAGGTACTTTGGAGAAGAAATCTGGAAAAGGAAGCATTTTGGATGTTTTTGGAACATTAAAGTAAAGAAAACGACAAAGTCTCAAAAATATGCTGGAAAGTACATGTGACGGCGTCAAGTCTTGCTCTTGACGGCGTCACGACTTGGCAAAAGTGGTGGATATGAAAAATACACATGATAAGCCAGTGAGATTTGCATTGGAATTCTGACGGCGTCACCCTTTGGAGTGATCAAGGTCGTCACGGTTTAAGCTGAAGAATGACGGCGTCACCCTTAACCTTGATGGCGTCAGCTTCTGATAGGCCAGAACGGATTTTGGAGGTTTAAAGGGAGACGGCGTCAAGAAGGCCATGACGTGTTAACTAGTCACAACTTGCGCGCGCGGTAGCTATTACTGTTTTGGCCATAAAATCCTCATACGAACTCGGATTTAGGTGATTCAAAAGGCCACGCGATCGGGACGAAAAGATCTACAATTTGGTGAAAAATTGGACGTGACGGCGTCACGTGTAAGTCTGACGCCGTCAGATCGGGCCGACAGAAAAATGCCTATAAATATAACTTCACAACTTCATTATTTGTAAGCCCTAAACCCTAAGTCCGATTCTAGGGTTTAGGTAGGTGTTTTTCCAGCAACTTAGAGGGTCCTAATCATGCCATAAACATCTTGTAATGGTTTGTTTATCGATTCAATCTTATGTTATGTCTTCAATTATGATCATTGTTGATTGCTCTTCATTAATTATGCTTGGCTAAATCACCTTGTGTCTACTTATGATTGTATGAAACTTGTATATAATCAATTAGATCTTATTGATTTCTTGTTGATGTGTGTGTCCATCTCCATCAATTAGGGCGTGACAACTTCAATAGATCTAGTTGGTTTAGTTTATAATTCTTGCTTCCTATTGTTTCTTGTTTTGATTGGGTGATATCGATGTTAGGCTTAAGAAAACTGGCTAACCTCCTATACGGTAACTTGCTTGAGCGTCTTAAGAAACATGAACCAATGCATACTAGGTTTATTTGGTTGTATTTAATGCATGAGCGAATTCTAGTGATCCCATGTTAGGAGCTTCTTAGCCGGCTCGACATAGGAGTGAAGTAGGAGCTTATAGAGTTGGGGAAGTACGTACGCCACCCCACGAATGGTATTAAGGAATACAACCCGTCAATTAAAACAAGGTGTGACAATTCAATAGGTAGAATTGGATAGCTAGCAAGGAGTAATATATCATAGGTAGACATGCTTCATTTCCCTTGTAGAACCCTAGTTTACTTTTCTTGCATATTAGTTTAATTAGTAGCTTTTGGGTTAGTTGATTAGCAACTAATTCCGCCCCTTCTTCCAAAACCAGATATTTTTACTTGCTTTCCATAAAATATAAAAATACAAAAAGAATCATCCCTCACCTTTAGACCTAGTTAGATTAATTTCAATCCTAACGAACACTATTCTTTGAGTTGAACGATCAATCCCCGGTACTTGCCACTTCACTATACTACAACGGTCAGGTACACTGCCTGGTGGGGATTGCAAACTTCTCAAGATCCCTTGAGAGGTAAAACCTGTTGTAAGGTTGCAAAACCACGCATCATTTGGCATATTTTGAAATGATGTGTCATTGAAGTTTTGATAACACAGTTCTTGCCAAAATGAATCTTGAGGAAGGTTGAAATTGTTTTGAAAATCTGGATTTGTATTTTCGATTTCAGAATTGCAACACATGCAAAGTCCATGGGTAAACCCACATCCTTTGCAGAAACATCGTTCACATTGTGAATCATCCCCCAACGGATCTCCACATACAAAGCAATTATGCTGAGTGAGTGAGGATGGCTGGGGTTGTGGAGGGTGTTCGGAAAAATTTGAAAAGTCCTTGAACGAATTCGGATTTGGATCATAAGCGAATGAATTCCTCGAACCACAAAACAAACAACTTCCGTCCCGAATATCATTACCACACCGTTCGCAGGTACACCAACGACACGGTAAACCGAAAAGCGGCTCTCCACAACCGACGCAAGGGATAAACGATTCCATCAGAATTAAACATATAGAGGATTAAGAAAATAGAATAAAACTTTTAAGAGGAATGAGAGATAAAGAATTAAACGGATAAGAGGAATAAGAAGAGTATTTTTGGGTTTTTAAAATTTTGAAAC
The DNA here is from genome assembly GCA_021014915.2 of Artemisia tridentata subsp. tridentata. NCBI lineage: Eukaryota > Viridiplantae > Streptophyta > Magnoliopsida > Asterales > Asteraceae > Artemisia > Artemisia tridentata. Next base: position 134,840,604 of record CP139501.1, read on the forward strand.
ATTTAAAAAGATAAAGGAAAATAATTTTTGAAAAGAAAATCTTTTTGGGTTTTTCAAAGTTTTTTAATTTTTTCGGATTTTTGGACAAAAAATATTCACAAGATATATACGAAACTTCACGAGGAAGGATCTCCAAGTCACTAATCGTCAAACCGTAACGATATTGTCGCAACACACCTCCCCGGCAGCGGCGCCAAATTGATAATTGTGTCAAACACGTATCACAAGTCAACCTCTCACGAAGAAAAGTCAACGTGCGACGATTTAACGCAACAATCGATTATAATAAACCGGATAAGTGAATACCCGGGTCATAGTCCCAACGAGGCGTGAAATTGAGGATGTCGTTTTCGGTTTGGAATTAAAATGCTTGAAAAGACGAGGTTTTGTTTGGTTTCTAATATCTACTAAAACGGAAATCAAAATAACGTAAACCGGAAATTAAAAACGTGCATAAACGTAAAATTTTGGAAAAACTAATCCTACGGGTACCAAATTAATTTTCCTACATCCTAAATGAAAAAAGAAAATTTTGAAAAAAAAGAAATTATATATATTTTTTTTTTTTGACTTTTTAATTATTTTTTATGATTTAAAAATCTTTTAAACTAATTTAAATTACTAAAAATACTAAAACTAATTTTAAAAATCTGAAATTTTTTTTGAAATAACTTTACGTTACCAGAAAGCTAAGAAAAATAAAAAAAAAAAAGTCCATTTAGCTAATGAATAAGCCGTTTTAAAAGCTCAAACAGTTTAATAAGCTAATTAATGAAGGTTATGATAAATATTAAATTTTGTAAAACTAATCTAAGTAGAAGCAAGAGCAGAGTGGTAAACTTATGTATGTGTGAGGAAAGAGACCTGGGTTCGAGTCCCAGGTCATGCATATTTTTTGCAAACATTTTTTTTTTTTTTTTGTTGTTGTTTTTCTTTGGGAAACTGAATAAAATAATAACAAAATAAGCATCTTTGAAGCTAAAAACCATTTTTAAAACTCACAAAAAAAACTGGGAATGAAAACTAAAAGCAGCTTGAGCTATTTTTTAACTGTAACAGTTTGAGTAAAATGGGTGAAATCAAGTTTTTGACTTAAAACAGTCAACTACCAGATATGCAATCAATAAACTAACCTATTAGGAGCTAATTTAAAGCTAAAACTACAACTACAAAGTCCTAACCTAGAATTTATACTAACTACTTATAAAAATCAGTTAATGATGAAATTTTTAGAAAAACAAGATTAGATACTTAAAAGCTATTTGAAGGTAAAAAAAAAAAAAAAAAAAAAAAAAAAAAAAAAAAAAATTGTTTTAAAACAACTAAATATAGGCAAATAAGGCTGAATGAAGTAAAAATTTTGAATAAAACCTATTTTTTAACTAAAGTTTTGGCTTGTTGTTGACTTTCTAATCAAAAACTAAACTAAGCGATCCTGGTCTACTTAACTAACATCAAATATCATCATAAAGAGCAAGCAAGCAGAGAAAAAAGTGAATAAGCATAAATAAGCAGGCACAAATAAGCAGTTGACTAAGTTTGACCAAGATATAAAACAAGAAAACTTAAATTTGCATTAACTAAAATTAAAATTACATTACTGGAAATAAAAAAAAGACAATAAAAATAAAAAGAAAAATTACCTAACTTAAAGCTAAATAAAACCTCTCCTTCTACTGCTATCCTATCCTCTATTTATACTAAAAAATACAAGACCCTAATTCTGAATGTGTTTGTTGTGTGAGTGTGTTCCCCTTCGTGCACTTGTGCTTTTCTTGTGACCCTTGGATTAAAACTTGGTGCCTACATCTTCAATCTTGAACCGTTGATTATACTTTCTGCCCTAGGATCGCTGAGGTGGAGGGGGGGACCAAAGACAACCCCATGTGGGTGTCTTGGCTGGTAGTGGTGAGGTGGTGAGAGTGATGGTGACAGGCTGAGATTAGCAGGGGATTTGGAGGGAAAAGGTGGGTTACAGGGATGATGAATAGTAGATTAGGATTAGGGATTTTGACTAACTCTTTTGACCCCGTATTTTTATTATAAGGGGTGTGGGCTTTGGGCTTGGTTGGGCTATGGGTTTAATTGGGTAGTGGGATAAATGGGTTGGTCAAAGGACTGGGTTTTATATCTCTTGGATCCGGTTTAGGTGTAGTAATAGGTTAGGATAAAAAGGGTTTAAATACAAGGACCAAAATTGTAATTCATGTAAACATCAGGGACCAAGTCTACCACTTCTTCAAATTTAATCAAGGGACCATTTTTGCCAAGTAAAGATAATCCAAGGGCCATTTTGGAATTCTTGAGCTTGAATCAAATCCACATGAAAAACGTCTTTCCCGGCTTCAGTTTTCAACTCTTTTCCAAATCAAGCTCGGTTTTGTCCATCTTTGCCCCGTTTTCAATCCTTTTGTACCTGAAACGCATAAAACACAATCCAAGGATATATGCAACATTATATGGTCAATTTGGGTGTTTTTGGTCGTTTTTGTGGGGTTTTCTGGGTATAAAATGATGAGTAAAAAGCCACTCATCAATAGCTTTTCGTTAAAAGATGTTGGAAATGTTTTTAGAACGTTTTAAGTGTTTTGGAGTCAAAATGATGTAAAATGGACTATATCAAGGACGTAATATTTTATGTACACTTTACTATTGAGTCGGAAGTTTTTCAAGTAAACGATTAATTAGAGGGTCAACGTTAAGGACCTGAATACTTAAAAATATATGATTTATTAAAATGATTTCCTATAAATAATGTACTTCGCTTAAATTATATTTTCACTACTAAGTTACTCTGCAAACATATATGGGTGATAAACTATTTTATAAAACGCATGCAATACACATTACATTATCCTAAGACAACTTATATATTTCTAGGTTGCCGTAGAGTTTTCACGCTTGAAAACTCATTTCACTTCCCGATATCTTTGATTTACGTTGATTGCTTACGGTGAGTTCCATAGCCCCACTTTTACTTGCTTTACTATTCGATTTGAAATACTTGGGGTGGGAATATATTGCTTGTTTTTACATATGGACACAAGTGCATTAAATATTTATTGATTGCCTAAGTTGTTGTCGTTTGCCATAAATTCCCCACAATCATGAACCGTTAATTACTTTGTAGGCGTGAATACTGTAAATAGATCTATTGGGGGTAAACTCCCCCGTCCGGGTTGGTCGCTCCAACTTGTCAAACGGACGCATTTCATTTGATGTCGTACAGGTGTTTCGCAAAGCACCTGTTTGGGGTGATAATATGAACTAACTGTTAAGGCTTCGGTGTCATGAGCTTAGTGTAACAGTAATATTTTTCATGAACAAATTTGGAATACTTTGTCTTTGAAATCTTGTGGTCCATACATAACTTGTTGTTTACTTAAACCTATGAACTCACCAGCTTTATGCTGAACCTTTTAGCATGTATTCTCAGGTGTTGATCTTTTCTATAGCATAATCTATTGTTGGAGGCGCTTGGCATCGGCACGGTCATAGACTACTCTGATATATTTGGGACCACTTGTTTACTTACATGGGCCTTAATTCTGCATCAAAATAAACGTTGTAAACTTATTTACTATGATAATGTAACTATTTTTCTAAATGGATAAGTTAAATCCATTCTCTTTTCCTTGTGTTGTGATCCAATTTAGTAGCACCCCGGCGACATCATCTTCCGCTGCAACCCATTTTTGGGGGTGTTACATTATGGATTAAATGACATTAAAACAAGATAATATTACATATAATATTATTTTTTAACTTTAAGCATTTTAAGCATATCATTCATACTCATCACAAATCAAATCGCTATCCGTTGCTCATTTTCCCAATCACTATTCATATTAAGTCAAAACTATCAAATCTCATACTTCACTATTATCTAAGTCGTGTGTTGAAGCCGTTCTCGTAATTCACTTGATTTCACATTTCACCTTGCCAGTTACACACAAGGTGAGTCATAGCCCCTTCTTTCACTTATTTTGAACTCTTTGTGGGAGATACATGCTCGTTCTACTTACAAATTTACTCGTTTACCTTAAACATTGTACTCAAATGATGACACACTCTATTAGTATATTGAAACATAATTCTTGTTTTCATTCCCACAAGCAATATATACTTTTACAAATTACCATAAATTCATACACCAATTTTATATGTTTTCCTATCTTGTAGGGAAATACATGCTACAAAATAGAACACAAGTATTATATGTATGCTACACCTGATTGATATTGCCTAAGTTACTTTATTGCCAAAAGCTCATCCCCATAATGAGCCATTAATCACTTGCGATTGAACGCGAATATAGTGAAGAGATCTGTTGGAGGCTGACTGCCTATTCCACTAATACTTGACGGATAGCCTTAGTTGCTAGTCGGATTAGTCGCAATGCATTATATTTGAAGGAAATAGGAATTGGAAAATCCCTTATTACCCCGAGGGCCATAACTCACTCCATTAATTTGGTGTCTTCTGTCACACCCCAAAAATGGCGTAGCAGAAAGGCATTTACGGGGTGTGAACTCATTGTCAAGAACACAAGGCGTCACAATAGAGAAATACTAAATGTAATACATTAATCTGATAATAGTCACAAACTTCCACAACGGGGTGAGTACAAAATACAAAACAACATGCGTCTCAAAGTTACACCACATCGCTAATCAAAATGAAACTCCACGAGATATAACCTTAGAGGGTCTAGACTAAGTCTTGCTAAGCGACTCAATACTAAACCTTCTAAGCGGCTTCAATAATACTTGAAAATGGTACTAGAAAACGTCAACGTAAAGTTGGTGAGCTCGTAGGTTTAAAAGTTAAACCACGAAGCTGTGAATAATAGCGTAGGACAATAGTGAGCAAGATATACGAATGTGAGCACATAGTAAAGACCACAAACTAATCACAGACGGCAAACACGCATAATTGATCCACACATAGTCTGGGTGCCACTTCCCAAAAGTTATATACTGGGTGCTACTTCCCCAAAATGATATACTGGGTGCCACTTCCCAAAATTATACCAACAATGCATTACAAAACAGTTGTGCACGTTCAAGCTAAGTCAAACAATCTGAACTTACACAGTAAGGCACATATTACAATCAAAACACACATATTGTCCAAAAACATGAAAATAGTATAATCACAACATGAAAACAGTTAAAATATCATTTGAGTACCATTTTCCCCCAAGGAAAAACATAATGGAAAAGGGGCTACGAGAACTCACCTCAGCAAAAGCAAATCCCGAATGATAAATTGTAAATGGCAAGTTTAGTCTGATAACTCTAATCGCAACCTAAATATTACATACGTCTCAGATTCGAAAACAAGGTCAAGCATGCAAGATCATACTCTACATTATCATTTGTACATGTTGTTGTTTTAATTGTCGTCAAAATATTGTTGAGTCAACTTGATCCTTTAATAAGAAAATTTACCACTTTAGAAAATGTAACTTGTTTATCTTGCGACCAACTTTTAGTCGTCACGTCAAAGGTTATCTCGAAAGTCTCTAACGCGTCTAATAAGTATACACAGGGTTCTACCATTTCCGTTTACTTCATTTTAACCAAAATGTACTCAAAATGGTCTAAAATTCACTTTTAAAAATCCTAACAGCTTATTATTAGGCTGTCAAAGTTTATATGTTGCCGCAACACTCTTTTGGTCATAACTTTTGCGTCGTAACTCCGTTTCTAAAGTTTAACCTATCCACGCGAAGGTATTTAAGTGTACTCTAGGCTTTTCAAGGTCTCGGCTAGCCTAAACATCATTTAATCCTCAGTTTTCCGTTTCTAAAAATCTGGACAGAATGTATTTTCCGAAAATAGTTGTTTTCGTTGTCTAACTTGAAAATAACGTATCTTTTTCGTTATAAGCCCGTTTTAACTCATTCAAGCGGCCATATTTTCTTTATTAAGTCGATTTTTTATATTTCTAGCCTATTGATACCCCTGAGCTACTGATCCAGTTTGTACGAAATGAGACAGATTGTATATATATTGGGTTTATTTTGTAATAAGAACTTGTTTAAAACTTAAACTTTGTTAAAGGATCATTGTAAATTTCATGAACATGTACTAAGTGATAAATAGGTATATGCAACTTGAAACTAGATCTCATGATATAAAGAGTGTGAAAATAGATCTTGGGCTTACTTGAAGAGGATGAGAATGAGATGTGAGCAAGAACAACAGAACCCCAATGGTTACTCCAAATTGATTTATAGTTAGTGCAAGGCTCGTGAGTGATCGTTAAACACTTGAAATAATTGAAAACCGGATCTCCCTCTTCTTCAACAATTTGGCCGAACCAACAAGGAGAGCAAAAGGAGTTTTCTAGGTGAAAATTGCTACGGGGAATGAGCTAAGATCTCATCTCTATTTATAGTGCAAGGAGGGGCGATTTGGTAATTTACTTAAAAGGGCATTTTGGTAATTCAACATTTGGTCAAAGTCTTGGTAAATAGACCTTGGGGTAGGCCGGCAAGGAGGGGGCTAGGGGGACAATAGGGCGGCTAGGGGGGACAATAGGATGGCTAGGGGGACAAAAGCTTAGTCAAGCCTCCTTTATGTTTTCTTGTCTCCATGTTTTAAGCTTTTATGTCCAACATTAATTATAATGTAAAAGTGTTAAAAGTTGTCTAATATCTAGAAGACATGAGAGGGGGAAGGGCGGCACAATACATAAAATAGGATTAGATGAGTAGTTTTGATACAAAAGTGTATGTGTTGTATGTATTGGGTGTTAAAAATAGGTATTGGTTGTTGGTGTGGTGATTAACAAAAGTTGTACGTAATTAAATGTAAGTTATAAAGATTTTACCCTAGGTGTCAGGAAATATTTTTGAAACTTTGGTAATGATTTTGGAAGTATAAAAATACTTTAGAAATAATCGTTGGGAGAATTAGGTATATCGGATGTTAAATCTTAAATAGTGAATAGTGTTTGTTGAATTGACAATCGTAGGTATTTAAAGAATAAGAAGTTGTTTTATGGTTTAAAATTGTGAACCGGAGTAGGAGCAAGGTACTGGAGCATTGTGGACTAAATATAGCATAAGTTCTAATGTACTTGAATTTTATTCTAAGTTTCGCGTTGGTTTAGGAAAAAAATATACGTAAAATGGTACTCAAATAAATGTCAAGAAAATAAATTCGAGTTTGATGAATAGTATTGTCCTGCAAATTAGCGGGTTGTTATATCTTCCCCCACCGAAGCCCGGTACTCTGTTAATGTTTGCATGTCATGAGACTTAGGGCAATATATATATACAACTGCAATATCACTATTTCAAATTATGATTGTAATTCACATGCAATCCTACACTTGTGTTTAACTGATTTAAATACAATTTACTTATGGTTTTCACCCAACGTAACTCACTACTTATTTCATCAATATTGGTATTTATTACAATTATCACCTCACACCCGAAACTATTGAAATCAACTGTTTACTTATAAACTCTATGAACTCACCAACCTTTGTGTTGACACTTTTAAGCATGTTTATCTCTGGTAATTAACGGAGCATCTCAAGGCACGGAGTGGGCACTAGCTGATGGTTTTTTTATGGTGTAAAATACATCATGTCATTCATTTCAAGCTACTATCTCCTTTTATGGGATTTCACAACTCAGATATTTCGCTTTTGTATCTCAAATATTATTTGAATGACAATAACTTTCAAAACGCCTCTTTTGAGCCATTTTCTATGATTATGACTATGATCCTCCCCGTAATACCCCGATTAGTCTTCCGTTGTTAACTCATAATTTAGGGTGTGTTACAGCTGGGATTAAAGTTAATGCTGCTGAAGGCTAAATGCAAGGTTACTGGTGCTATTGTTAAGTTAGTACTGTTAGATGATTAGCAGTTTTAGTATTAAATAGTTGTTTGTGTAATTTAGCCTATTGTAATGGATTTTGACTCCAAAAAGTCAAGCTTTTCTATGGCAATGAAAAATTTTGCAGTTTTCACTAGTATATCCACTTGCAGTCAAGCTTTATTGTATTTGCAGTTTCCCTTTATCATGTATATGCACTTGCAGACACTTTAGTAACATGTTACTTCATTAAAGTTGAAAATTGACTTTAGAAAGTTGTTGGGTTTTAGAGTTATTACTGCTTGTTTGGTTAAGACTGCTGATGGGAAATGCTCTAAGTTATTATTGCTGCAAGCTTCAAAGGTTACAACTGCTTATGTATTTTACTACTACTAGTGTTGCTGAAGATGTTCAAGAAAATACACTAAGTGGTTACTACTGCTAGACTTAAAGTTACTGCTGTCAGTTCAGAGTTACAACTGCTATCAGAGTTACAACTACTGCTGAACTTGAAGAAAAATATTCGAAGTAGCTAGTGCTGCTAGAAGAAAAGTTAGTACTGCTAGTACAAACTTACTAATGCTGAAGAGTTAAGACTGCTAGAGTGTATAGTTAGTGCTGCTTATGAGATAAACATGTATAGTCGGTTAGATAAATATAAAAAGGATTCTTTAGAGATTTATCTTGTATAGCAAGTAATTGTAAGCCGACTAGGACTCTTTAGTCTATAAAAGGAGGTCCTAGGGCATAGAGATAGATACGTGATTCTTTAGAAAACTTCAAGGTTGTAAAACCCTAATACTTTAGATTATTAATATTATTAATAATATTGAAGTGTTTTGTTTGATATTGTTTGTTAAGTTCTTCTTAAGATTAAAGTTTAGATTCTGCATAAACTTTAATATACTTCAAAGACAGTTTCTACATAAGTTGTATTGGATTTATTCAATATTACTTAACTTTTACAAGCTAATGAAATTCAATCAAGTATTCAACTGGGATCAACAAGTGGTATCAGAGCTTGTGATCTAGAAGCTGTGAATCAAGAAGAACCTGTTTAAACTCATCTAAACTCATCTTACTGAAGACATGGAGTCAGAGACTACACACATGATTACTGCATCTAAGGTGCCAATACTCAAGTCTAGAGAGTATGAGCTATGGAGAATGAGAATAGAGCAGTATATCCAAATGGTTGATTATTCTATGTAGGAAGTCATAGAGACTGGAAATTCTTTACCTGAAACAGAGACTAATGCTGATGGTGAACAAGTTACCTTGCATATTAAAACTTCTGAAGAAAAGGCACAAAGAAGACTGGAAGTAAAGGCAAGAAGCACTCTAATGATGAGCATTCCTAATGACCATCAGTTGACTTTCAACCACATCAAAGATGCTAAATTGTTGCTAGAAGCAATTGAGAAAATGTTTGGAGGAAATGTTGCTACCAAGAAGACCAGGAAGAACCTTTTGAAGCAACAATATGAGAATTTTGCTGCTCCAAGTTCTGAGAATCTTGATCAGACCTTTGACAGACTTCAGAAACTTATCAGTCAACTAGCACTTGTGAAAGTCTCAATTCCTCAAGAAGATGTAAATCAAAAGTTTCTGAGAAGCTTGTCACCAGAGTGGAATACACATACTATTGTATGGAGAAACAAGGCTGATCTTGATACAATGAGTTTAGATGATTTGTATAACAATCTTAAAGTTTATGAACCTGAAGTCAAAGGGTCATCTAGCTCATCCTCAAGCACACAAAACTTAGTTTTTGTGTCCTCTTTCAATAACAGTTCTAGCAGTACTAATGAAGCAGTTAATACTACTCATGGAGTTAGTACTGTTGGCACACAAGTTAATGCTGCTGGGTCTACAACCCTTGGTAACTTGAGTGATGATGTTATCTATGCTTTCTTGGTTGGTCAATCTACTAGTCCTCAGATTATGCATGAAGATTTGGAACAGATCCATCCAGATGATCTTGAAGAGATGGACTTGAAGTGGCAGATGGCAATGTTGACAATGTGGGCAAGAAGATTTTTGAAGAAAACTGGAAGAAACCTCAAGGTCAATGGGCAGGATAACTTGGGTTTTGATAAATCCAAGACTGAATGCTACAACTGTCATAGGAAGGGACATTTTGCAAGAGAATGCAGGGTACCAAGGATCCAAGACTACAAGACTGGAGAGAGCTCAAGGAAAGCTGAGGAACCTAAGACTTCTACAGCTTTGGTGTCTTGTAATGGTTTAGGAGGATATGACTGGAGTGACCAAGCAGCTGAAGGACCAAACTTTGCACTTATGGCCTACTCTTCTTCATCAAGTTATGATTCTGAGGTATCTAATGATTCTGGTTGTTCATTTAAATCTTGCTTAGATACAATTGAGGAACTTAAAGCTAGGAATGAAAAGCTAATAGAAGAGGTAAAGATGTTAAAGTTAGATAATTTAGGCTATAAGGTAGGCTTAAAATCTGTTGAGGAAAGACTTGAATTTTTCAAACAAAGTGAGTCAGAGTATGTATAGAAAGTTAATGTTCTAGAAGGTAAGCTTAATATTAAAGAGCATGAAATTAAAGGACTTACTAAAAGGTTAGAAAAGGCTCAAAAAGAAAAAGATGCAGCTTATCAGGAAAAAGAAAAACATCAAGTAAAGGTAAATAAGCTTGAATTTGCATCTGAAAGTGTAAATAAGACAATTGAGTGTCAATTAATGAGAAGAGGTAGCGGTATAGGTTATAATGAAGTTCCTCCCTCAATAACAAGAAAGTATGTACCTCCTATACCTGAATTGTCTTGTTTAGGTAAGTCTAATGCTAAGCCTTTAGGAGAAAATAGTAAGTCTAATGAGCAGAAACCTAAGGCTGATAAGACATATTCTGATGCACCTATCAATGAAGATTGGGTGTCTGATGATGATGAGGAACAGATGAAGACTAAACCTAAGGTTGAAAGTATAACAGTTAAACCTATTATTGAACAAGTTAAGTTTGTCAAACCTAGTTTTGGTGATGAGGTGTCTAGGAAAACTGTTGAAAACACTGAGCAACCTAGGAAGTACACTAACAGGCCTAGAGGTAACCAGAGGAATTGGAATGGAATGATGTCTCAAAGGTTAGGAAGTGACTTTGAGATGATCAACAAGGCTTGTTATCATTGTGGTAGTTTTGAACATTTACAAGATAATTGTTTTTACTATCAAAAACCTGTTTGGAACTATGCTAGGAGGGTGAATCATCAAAGTTTTTCTAAAAATACTCACCCACACGCTATAAGAAACATGGTTCCAACAGCAGTACAAATGAGATCTGGTGTAGTATCAGTTACAACTGCTAAGCAAAATGTTTCTAAACCAGCAGTAGTAACTAATACTGCTAGATCAGTTAGTACTGCTAACTCAAAAAGAATAGTGAATGGTGCAAAACAATTGTCAAAGTTTTTAAATAAAGCACATTCAACTGTGAAAAAGCCCATTCAAAAGAATACAGCAAATAGTGCTGCTAAGGCAAAAGCAGTAGTTTCTACTGCTAAGCCAAAAGCAATAACTGATACTGTTTTAGGAAATCATTTTTATGTTGTTAAGGCCTTAGATTGTTGGGTCTGGAAACAAAAAGTTAAAGTTTTCAATCATGGTTCCAGAAACAGCAGTGCATCTATAGTTTTAAAAAAGTATGATTATGTTGATACACAAGGCAGATCAAAGTCAGTAATGGCTTGGGTCCCCAAAATGAACTGATTTTCTTACTTTATGTGCAGGGCAATCCACAGGTGGAATTAAAAGATAAAGGAGTATTTGAATGTGGATGCTCAAGGCACATGACTGGAAACATGTCCTATCTTAAAGATTTTAAAGCAATTGATGGAGGATATGTTGCTTTTGGGAGTAATCCCAAAGGAGGGAAAATCACTGGCAAAGGTACAATAAAAACTGGTAAATTAGATTTTGATAATCTGTATTTTGTAAAACAGCTTAAGTTTAATCTCTTTAGTGTCTCACAAATGTGTGACAAAAAGAATAATGTTCTTTTTACTGACACTGAATGTTTTGTCTTATCTCCTGACTTTAAGTTGACTGATCAAAGTTATGTTTTACTTAAAGTTCCTAGAACAGACAATATATACAGTGTTGATTTAAAGAATATGGTTCCCAAATGAGGTTTGATTTGTCTCTTTGCAAAGGCCACATCTGATGAATCTAAGCTTCGGCATAGAAGGCTTGGACATTTAAATTTTAGAACAATGAATAAATTGGTTAGGGGAAACCTTGTAAGAGGTTTACCTTCAAAAGTTTTTGAAAATACTAAAATCTATGTTGCTTGTCAGAAGGAAAAACAACACTGAGCTTCTTGTAAGAACAAAGTAGTGAATTCTATAGGTCAGCATTTACATATGTTGCACATGGATTTATTTGGACCAACATTTGTAAAAAGTTTAATGAAAGAGATGTATTGCCTAGTTGTCACAGATGACTATAGTAGGTTTACTTGGGTTTTCTTTTTAGCAACTAAGGATAAAACCAGTAGCATTCTTAAGGCTTTCATAACCAAGGTAGAAAACCTAGTTAACCATAAGGTTAAAGTGATAAGACGTGACAATGGAACTGAGTTCAAGAATAGGGATATGAACCAGTTTTGTGAGATGAAAGGTATTGAGAGACAGTATAGTGTAGCTAGAACTCCTCAACAAAATGGAGTTGTTGAGAGTAGGAATAGGACACTTATTGAGGCTGCTAGAACAATGTTAGCTGATTCTAAATTACCTACTACTTTTTGGGCTGAAGCAGTATACTGCTTGCTATGTGCAGAATAGAAGTAAAGTAGTTCAGCCTCACAACAAGACCCCTTATGAACTTTTACACGGTAGAAAACCATTGCTAGACTTCTTAAGATCATTTGGGTGTCCTATTACTATCTTGAATACCATAGATCACTTAGGCAAGTTTAATGGAAAGGTTAATGAAGGATTCTTTGTTGGATACTCAATGAATAGCAAAGCTTTTAGAGTGTTCAATAGTAGGACCAGGAAAGTGGAAAAGAACTTGCATGTTAGGTTTAGTGAGAGTACACCTAATGTTGCAGGGAGTGGACCAAACTGGCTGTTTGATATTTATTCACTAACCAAGACTATGAATTATGAGCCTGTTGTTGTAGGTACAGAGTTTAACAATTTTGCAGGTACAAAAGCATGTAATGATGCAGGTCAAGCTGGTAAGGAGACAAGACCTGACAAAGATTATATTTTGCTGCCTATTTGGACTGCTGATCCACCCTTTTCAACCCAAGAGTCAAAGAGTCCACAAGAAGATGACCTTGCTGAAGATCCAAAAGATGATAAAGAAGATGGTGTAAAATCTTCTAATGATGATAAAGTGGTTAATGAAGAAAAGCAGACTGATGATCAAGTAAAGGATGATGTATCAGAAATCAACACTAGCAGTACTAACTCTGTTAATACTGCTAAGCCAAGTGTTAATGCTGCCAATGAAGAAATTAAAACTAACAGTACTAATTCTGTTAATACTGCCAAGCCAAGTGTTAATGTTGCTGACAAGGAAGGCATATCTTTTGATGATGGTGATTATCCAGATGATCCAGACATGCCTGAATTGGAAGAAATATATCCTGATACTGATGATGATGAACTTGGTGCAGAGGCTGACTTAACCAATATAGAAGATGTAGTACCTGTCAGTCCTATTCCAACTACAAGAGTTCACAAGAATCATCCTAAGGAAAAATCATTGGAGAGCCAAAATCTGCTGTTCAAACAAGAAAAATGATAAAGGATTTGAAGGAACAAGGTTTCTTTGCTAGATCTCTTCATCAAAGAAACTGTCACAAAGACCTTTAAAACTGTTTGTTTTCTTGTTTTCTATCACAAATAGAACCCAAGAATGCTCATAAAGCATTACAAGATCCAAGCTGGGTGGAAGCTATGCAAGAAGAGCTTCTACAATTCAAGCTTCAAGAAGTTTGGACACTCGTAGATTTGCCTAATGGGAAGAGGGCAATTGGTACTAAGTGGGTTTATAGATGCAAAAAGGATGAAAGAGACATTGTGATTAGAAACAAGGAAAGGTTAGTAGCTCAAGGATACACTCAAGAATAAGGTATTGATTATGATGAAGTATTTGCTCCAGTTGCAAGAATTGAAGCTATAAGATTATTCTTGGCTTATGCTTCATACAAAGACTTTGTAGTGTATCAAATGGATGTGAAAAGTGCTTTTCTGTATGGGACTATTGAAGAAGAAGTTTATGTCTCACAACCACCTGGTTTTGAAGATCCTAAGTTTCCTGACAAGGTTTACAAGGTGGAGAAATCACTATATGGTTTACATCAAGCTCCCAGAGCTTGGTATGATAAAACTTTGTTTATCAGAAGGCACAGAGATGATATCTTGTTAGTTCAAGTTTATGTTGATGATATCATCTTTGGATCAACAAACAAGGTTTTATGTGTTGAATTTGAAAAGCTAATGCATGAAAGATTTCAGATGAGTTCAATGGGTGAACTTACATTCTTCTTAGGGTTACAAGTTAAGCAAAAGGAGGATGGCATATTTATCAGTCAAGATAAGTATGTGGCTGAAATTTTGAAAAAGTTTGGGTTTACTGATGTGAAGCCTGCAAAGACAACTATGGAAACTTCCAAGCCTCTGCTCAAAGATGAAGATGGTGAAGAAGTTTATGTTCATTTATATTTATCAATGATTGGCTCATTGATGTACCTTACAGCTTCAAGACCTGACATTATGTTTGCAGTGTGTGCCTGTGCAAGATATTAAGTCACACCAAAAGTTTCACATCTTAATGTTGTAAAGAGAATTTTTAGATACTTGAAAGGTCAACCTAAATTAGGCCTTTGGTATCCAAAAGATTCACCTTTTAACTTGGTTGCATACGCTGATAGTGACTATACTAGAGCTAGCTTGGATAGAAAATCAACAACAGGAGGTTGTCAGTTTTTGGGATGTAGGTTGATTTCATGGCAGTGCAAGAAACAAACTGTGGTTGCAAATTCCACAATTGAAGCTGAGTATGTGGCTGCTTCAAGTTGCTGTGGACAAGTGCTCTGGATTCAGAATCAATTGCTGGATTATGGGTACAATTTTATGCATACTAAAATATATATTGATAATAGCAGTACTATGTGCATTATAAAAAATCCTATTTATCACTCAAAAACAAAATATATTGAGATAAGAAATCATTTTATAAGAAATTGTTATGAAAAGAAGTTAATTCAAATTGTTAAAATCCATACTAATAATAATGTTGCAAATTTGCTCACAAAAGCTTTTGATGTGGGTAGATTTCAATTTTTGGTTGTTAGTATTGGAATGATAAATCTTTGAAAATTCTTATCACTTTGTGTTTTTGTAAAGTTTTGAAAGGATTAGTACTTTTATTAGTTCAATAAATTGTTTCTGCTGCTAACTATACTTAGTGTTGCTAGTTTACTTAAAATTGTTGTGTTAATGCTGCTAATTTTACTTAGAACTGCTAGTTATACTTAGAACTGCTAGTTATACTTAGAACTACTAGTTAATGCTGCTAGTTTTTCTAAACAACTGTTGAGTATAATTAGATGATGTAAAGTGTTATTGCTTGTATTTTTCTTGGTTTTGGACTAACATTTGCACGTTAAGCAAGCAATATGATTGGTATTGATGGTGTATGAGAAGCAAAGTGGTGATTTGTTTGCTGTGGTGCATCTGATTAATGATAGAATAGATTTGGGAATCTCTTGACAAAGGTTTACACCTAAGTTAGGAAGTTCTTTAAAGTCTTTTCTTGAAATCAATCTATTTTGAACATGAATTGATGGCATAGTTAGTCAGATAGTAACTGCACTAACTCACTCTTTACCATTTTATATTTTCATTAGTATAATGAGTTAGTCCAAGGACATCTGGTATAGAGAACAGTGAGCAAAAGTGAATCTAATGCATTTGTGTTAGAGGCAACACCTGCCACGAGCTGGAAACCCTGTCAAGAAGGCTCTTTTAATGAGTTTATCTGATCACAGGCAGTATTTATACTGACATTAATGGTTCTCACACAACCAGAGGTTAAATGCAACCGAAAAAGATTAAGTGTCTTCCTTTACACTTAATCCCTTCAAAATATCTGGGTGTAGTATTATTTTTAAAGATAATGGGAAAGTACTGCTGAGCAAATTTTTTTAAGTTAAATGTTAGTGCTGCTAAGTTTAACTTAGTACTACTAGGTTTTTGCTGCTAGGTTTGAGAGTACAGGGTATGGTTGTGTAACTTTTTACTTAAGGGTATAAATTCCCAATTGATTCACACAATCAGTTTCACGTGCACATAATTCACTCTCATCTAAGCCCTAATTAAGTTTTTATCGTCAAATCGAAAAATCCCCAAATCAAATCACCATGTCGCACTTAACTTTTACCGAACCACACAATAATGTTGCATTTTTAGAAAAGTCTAATGAGTCTGTAGATTTTACTGAAATCATTGATTTCCTTAATGCAAGCTATATCAAGTTTGCTTTAACAGTAAAACCTACTATATATATTTCCAACATTATACAGTTTTGGTCATCTGCTAAGGTCGAAACTCATAAAGGGAAAGTACAAATTCATGCCCTTGTAGATGGGCAGAAGATACTCATTACTGAGGCATCTATTAGACGAGATCTTCATCTAGGAGATGCTAATGGTATTGAGAATCTTCCAAATACTACAATTTTTGAAAAACTTTCACTGATGTGATATGAGAGAAAAACTGATGCTTTAAAATTTTACAAAGGAAACTTCTCTCATAAGTGGAAATTCTTAATCCATACTATCTTAGTGTGTCTTAGTCCAAAGACCACTGATTGGAATGAATTTAGTAGTAATTTAGCATCTGCTATAATTTGTTTGGCTGAAAATGATCAAAGATTTAATTTTTCCAAATTAATTTTTGATAGTATCGTTAAGAACTTGGATAGTTCTTCAAGTAAATATTTTATCTATCCAAGGTTTTTACAACTCTTTTTGGACAATCAGTTTGTTAACAAGAAAAGTCATAAAAGATTTTATCCCACTCCCTCTCTTACTAAACAGGTTTTCACTAATATGAGGAGGGACGGAAAAGATTTTTCTAGGACAGTTACACCATTGTTTCCTACAATGTTGGAACTTGCTCAACAAACTCAGGGTGAAGGTTCAACAATCCCAGCTGTTACCCATCACACACCCACACTTTTGGTAACATCATCCTCACAACAACCCAAAAAGACATACAAACATAGGACTCACTCAAAGAACACTGAGCTACCTCAGGCTAGTGGTTCTATTCACAATGTTGCAGATGAGGCTATCACTGGTGTGGAGAGTGACATGTTGGTAAGGGCTACCACTACTTTGACTAGCTTAGAAGCAGCACAGGGCAGTGGTAACATTAATAAGACCCAAACCAAGACAACTTCTAATGAGTCAGGTCCCCATGGAACTGATTCAGGTGAAGGACCCAGTCACATGGCAAATATGGGGGGTTCAAATGCTCAACCTAGGGTTGAGGCTGAGCTTAATATTTCCAATGATCCACCTCTCTGGCTAGGTAACACAAGACAAAGTGGTGAGGATAGAATTGAACTTATTAATGAATTGATGGAAACTTGTCACAAACTTTCTGCCCAAGTTCTTGATCTACAACAGCTGACTGCTTCTCAAGGTGGTGAAATCAAAGCTTTGAAGAGAAGTGTTAGATTTTTAGAAGGCGTCAAAAGGTCAAGAACTCCAAAGCTTAAAAGAGTACATAAGGAGCGCACAACTCAAACGGTTAGATCTTCTGAAGCTATCAGTTTGGGGGAGGATGCTCCCAAACAGGGGAGGACTGAAGGCCAAGCTTCAGGGGAGGCTAAGGATGCTGAGGGTGCTGGTGCAGAGAGTGAAGAAAATAAATTTGTGGTTGCGGATAATGAAGGAAATGAAGTGGTTATAGATAGTGTTGCTAAGATGGATAGTGCTACTGGTCAAGATGTTACTGCTGCTAGTGAGCAACTTACTGCTGCTAGTGCAAAAGATACTACTGCTACACCAGAAGTTACTACTGCTAATAAATAAATGGTTTCTACTACTGAGGTTATGGATGATGAAAGCATTTTGGCTCATGCACTTGTAGGGAATTCATATTGATTAAACCATCAATACTATGAGTACGCAGCGGATGGATCTATATTTAATGTTATGAATTAAAACACATAAATTAAAACACATAATAAATACTAACCTCGAATCTATTGAAAATAAATAACCACAAAGTCTTGATCTTAATCACTGTTGGGTCCATTCAGTACCCAAGCGTCCTAAAACAAGGATTTGAATACAAATTATCCTAAGTGTCAAACAACCTTAAACGCTCTCAGGTCACTGAGTAAACAGTCACTCAGTGAGTTATCTTCAGAATGCTTAGGAAGTGTCTAAGAAGAAGGATTCACCATTCATTGAGGCGGAACTCCCTGAGTGGCAAATAAGCCAAAGAAGAAGATAAAGTCTCCTCAACAACTATGAAGAATGAAGTTTGAAGACTGAAGACCAAGACTGAAGAACCTGAAGACTGAAAGAAATGAGGGACAAGGCGCGAAAGATTTGAAGAGATATGGAGAAGTCCTTATCAGGCCAAAGTCAAACTTTCCCTGAAAGGCTTTAGAACAAGAAGAGTGTCATCATTGTTACTCAGAAAGCACAATTGTCTTATACCCAAAATAGGTTCTTGTAACAGGGACAAAATACATCAATATTTTGTCCTAATTAGCTTAGATCATTCTTTTTGTCTTTTAAGTCATGGGTGCTCTTTTATACTTGTGTATAAATAGGATCATAAGGGAGAAAAGTGGATAAGTTTATGCAATTAATGCTTAGACATTCACAAACCACTTTTCTCCTCCAAAGAGCAACCTAGTTCCTGAGATAGCTCAGTGGTTCCTTATAGTTGCCATTTAAGCTTAGCTTAAGTTTACTGAGAAGACAATACCATACTTTGTCATTTCAATCCCAAGTGTTTTTTCCGCGAACACTTGGGTATAGATTCTTTTGATTAACTTCTAATAAGAATTTAACCGTTGAAAAACTTTTGTCTTTATCATTTACGTTTTACTTACTTTACTTAGTTAATCAATGCATTACTCAGTCATGGAACATGATTAGATTAACTTTGTAGTTAATTCTAATTGTGTAAAGGGAATAACAAGTAGTATCAGAGCCAGGTTTATTAAGTCTTTCAAAAACTAAAGAGTGCTCAAAAGATTTTTAAAACCAAGATCCTACCATGGCTGATAGTAATATACCCCAGCTAGTTGACAAAAAGGAAGGAAGCTATTCAGCTGTTGCTCCCAGACTAGAAGCTGGAAAATTTAGCAAGTGGAAAAAACGTATGCTTTTCTACTTGACTGGTATGAAACCATACTACATCACATGTATCAATGAAGGTCCCTTTGTCCCTAAGACTGCTGAAGGGTTACCTAAACCTGAAGCTCAGTGAACTATTGATGAGAGAAGGGTGGTTAACCAAGACCAACACCTGAAAAGCATCATTATATCATGGCTTCCTGACGATACAATGGAATCAGTCATTAACTGTACAACAGCCAAACAAACTTGGCTTGACTTGATTCATAGCTTTGAAGGTCCCTTAGATACCAAGGAAATCAGGATTATGGACCTGAAACTTGAGTATAAAACTTTCAGGGCCAAAGACTCTAAAAGTCTCTCTCCGACCTATACCAGATACAAAACCTTGATAAATGAACTATCAAATGATGGTGTAATTTTTTCTAAAGCATGAATTCAATGTTGGCTTTGTCAACAGTCTCCCTGAGAAGTAGTTAAACTTCTCTCAGGGTCTTAGGAATGCTAATCACATTCAAACTCTTGAGCTCCCTGGGATCTATGGGAAGTATGTCTATGAGGACAACTTAATCTCAAGGAGATACCTATACTCAAAAAAAGCTCTTGAGACCAAAAAGGCCCTGAAAACCTTACCCTTATCTACTGCCTTTGATTGTAATGGTGTTGTGCAAGATTTCCAAGAGAATTCTGATGATGAGGCTGATGAGATAACCAGTGAGGAGTACCTTAATGACTTGCATATTGAATTTCATGAAAGGGCACTCCTTGCTAATTCTAAACGTTTTATCAAAAGAAATCAGTCAAACTTTTCTAAAGCAAAGGCAAATGAAACCACTAAATGTTTCAAATGTGGTAAAAAGGGCCATTTTACAAAAGACTGTTTTTCTAAAACCACCTCAGAACCCTCATATAAATTCTCTGGTAATAGTTCTTCTTCAAGAACTAGCATGTTTCAACCAAAAATGCTTCAGTCTTTTCAACATTTTCAAAACAAAACTGTTCAAAATGATCAAAAGACTTTGAAGCTAAGTATAGAAAAGCTAAAGCTAAACTTGCTCTCCTTGAGGCCACTCCCTCAGTAACTTTGGCTGCTCAAACCCCTAAACCTGTTCAAACAAAGAACAAGGTACTTGTAGCTGAAGCGTATGACTGGGATGAAGAAGAAGTCTCCTCAGATGATGAAGAAGTAAGAGTCAGTGCACCGATGGCACTTTCAAATAATGATCAGCTGGCTGTTGGAAAAAGCCATGCAAGAAATGGAGAGTGGGTTAACATCACCATGAAAAAGGTAAATATTTTACTATCTATGGATGATGATTCTGATTGGCAATCTTACATAAATTACATTAATGTTGATCTTAAGTTTGTTGAAGAGCAAAGACTTAATTTGTTTTCAAAATAAAATAAACTTGTTCAAGAGTTAAACAAGTGTAGAGATGAACTACTTAACTTTAAACAAGCCAAGCTAGAAGCTGTTACACTTCAAATTCAAAACTCTGAAATTTTGAAACAAAACCAAGCTCTTCAAACTGAACTCAACAAAGAAAAGGCTGTCATTGAAAGCTGGACAAAAAAGAATCCTAAAGTCTATGAAACTGTTAGTCTTATTCCTAGTTCTAAAAGGAAAATCTTAGGAGAAGACCAACTCACTGAATCCCTCAGTTATAGTGAACAGGGCTTTATTCCAGCTGGCATATCTTTTGAGCAGGAAAGGAAACCCATGTCTAGTGACTGGGTTGAAAGAAACAACCCAGAAAATATGTTACCTAACTTTGAGACTAGAAAAATCTTGCAACCTGAAAGTCAGGCTATCAAAGATATGCTTGGACTCACTGATAAGCTCAGTAACACTGAGTCTGTCAATGAGTCTGAATCAGAATCACAAGCACCTCTCCTACCACTGAAAGTCCTTCAGGGAGCTGCACCTAGCTCAGACCTAACACCTTTAGTTTACTCTCAACATTCTCCAAAGGAGAAGTCAGGACTGGGTATAACCATCCTGAAGAGACCCACACTTGAAGTCTCAGTTCCTACTGATGACTCAACAACTTCAGTCCCAACTGAGGTGAACACTGAAAGCCCTGATTCAAAATATGATCAGTTGGTTGAGCTTGTCAGGAAGCTGAGTGAAAAGATTGAATCATCAGAAAAACCTCAATCTAATAGTATGGAACTCAAACCAGCTTCCTCAAGCACCTCCAAAGCAAAACCTTCAAAACCTCAGCAAAGATGTGAGCTGTGTCACTATACAAATCATTCCACTGATGATTGTTATAGAATCCTATTTTGCATGATAAGCAAAAAGGAAGATCACAGAACTTCTGATCACTTGTCATAAACAGTCACATCCAATGTTGCAAACTTTAAAGCACAGGCTTTTCAGTATCCCTCTGATTCTAAGCAGAAGCAAAGACAAAAGGCTAAGCCTTTTTCACCTTGTCCACATTGTGGTTTCAATGACCATCTTCTTGATGGTTGTCTAATGGACCCTAGTTGTGACATATGTGGTGATCCCACTCATGACACCTCAGGACAAGAAAAGGTCTTTCAGGCTAGAAGAGGAATCATCAAGTCATCCTCTCAGTCTACTGAGTCTACATCAATAACCAAATGTAAAATCTGTGGAAGCATAGTCCATACCACTACTGACCATGCATCAATTGTGCCTTTCAAAAAGGCCATAAAAGCCAAACCCTCCAAGAGGAGGGGTCCAAGAAAAAACTGACACAGTTTACTATTTGTGTAGAGACATGTCAGGGAGCCTATTTGGCATCTAGATAGTGGATGTTCAAGGTGCATGACTGGTGTGAAAGAATATCTGCTCAAATATGTTGAAGAACCAGGACCTCAGGTGGTATTTGCTGATAATTCATCATGTCTCACTGAAGGTTATGGTTCAGTAAACTGTAGTGCAATAATTTTTACTAGGATAGCTTATGTTAATGGTCTCAAGTACAATCTTATCAGAGTCAGTCAACTATGTGATGCTAAATACATAGTTCAATTTGATGATAAGCAAGGTACCATCTTTAATGCAAATAAAGAAGTAGTTCTTATTGCACCAAGAAGACAAGATGTTTATATGTTAGATATGTCTACTCTAACTCAGAATGAAACTTGTCTCTTTGCTAAAGCCACTGAAACTCTAAACTGGATTTGGCATAAGAGACTCTCCCATCTGAATTTCAAAAACATAAACAATCTTGTCAAACAAAACAAGGTCCTTGGCTTACCATCACTAGTATTTTCAAAGGATAAACCCTGCTCTGCCTGTGAAAAAGGTAAACATCATAGAGCATCCTTTAAAACCAAACAAAACTTCTCCATCAAAAGCTGCCTTCATCTTTTCCATATGGATCTCTTTGGGCCTATCAGTCCTATGTCCATTAATCATGAGAAGTATACTCTGGTCATTGTGGATGAATACTCAAGATACACTTGGGTTTACTTCCAGACCAAAAAGAGTCAGGCAGCTGAAACAATCATGTCCTTTGTCAGGAACATTGAAAACCAAAATGACATCAAAGTCAAACAAATCAGGACTGACAATGGGACTGAGTTCAAAAACCATGATCTGGAGTGTTTCTGTGATGAGAAAGGAATTTCTCAAAACTTCTCTTATCCTTACACACCTGAACAAAATGGTGTTGCTGAAAGGAAGAATATGACACTCATTGAAGCTGCTAGGACAATGCTAAATGGATCAGTTCTATCCAAACATTTTTGGACTGAAGCAATTAAGACTGCATGTTATACTCAAAACAGAACCATCATTGTCAAGAGACATAGCAAAACTCCTTATAAGTTATTTAAAGGAAGAATCCCTGACATCAGCTATTTTTATGTCTTTGGGTGCCCTGTGTTTATTCATAATCACAAGGATCACTTAGGGAAATTTGATGCAAAAGCTGATGATGGATACTTTCTAGGATACTCTCTTGTCTCTAAATCCTTCAGGGTGTTCAATACAAGGAGACAACAAACTGAGGAAACATTTCATGTCACCTTTGATGAGAGTACTGAAGCCATCAGATTCTTAAACACCTTTGTGGAAGAGATATAAATTGATGATTCATCACGATATCCTCCTGATGAATATCATCCTGATAGTAATCCTTCCACTCAATATCAAGTAGATGTTGATATTTCCTATTACATCATCCCACACAACCTTCCTTATCCAACCATCACTGAGTTTGTTGAAGCACAAATAGGTACTGATGAAATCAATCAGTATGAACAAAGTGCTCAGGAACCAATCAATCTCAGTGATCAACCAGGTCAGTCAGATACTCAAGATCCTGAAGATCTTTAAGTGTCTGCACTTGTACCTACACCTCCACCCAATCAGGCCTCCACAAGTTCAAATCAATATCCAAGACCTTAGGACAGTTGGACTAGGTCTAAAGATATAGAACTTGTCAACATAACTTGAGAGCCCACTGAAGGAATGCTTACTAGAAGCATGGCGGCTAAACTGAAGGCAGCCTCAGCCAATGAATGCCTGTTTGTGGACTTCATTTCCACTATTGAACCTAAAAGTGTCAAAGAAGCACTAAAACATCCTAGTTGGGTTCAGGCTATGCATGATGAAGTAAAACAATTTAACAGAAACAAGGTAATGACCTTAGTCAAATGTCCTCAGGATGTTTCAATCATTGGCATGAAATGGGTGTTCAAGAACAAAACTGATGAAAATGGCATAGTCATTAAAAACAAGGCCAAACTTGTTGCCAAAGGATATAATCAACAAGAAGGCATTGACTATAAAGAAACATTTGAACCAGTGGCAAGAATGGAAACCATCAGGATCTTCCTTGCATTTGCAACCTACATGAACTTCAAAGTATATCAAATGGATGTAAAAAGTGCCTTCCTCAATAGATCACTGAAAGAAGAATTTTATGTTCAACAACCTCCTAGATTTGAAAGTAGTGAGTTTCCTGACTATGTCTGCAAGCTTCACAAAGCCCTTTATGGACTGAAACAAGCTCCTAGGGCACGGTATGAAACTCTTTCAGCCTTCCTCATCCAAAAAAAAATTGTTAGAGGCAAGATAGACAACACCTTGTTTATCTATAGGACAAAAGAAGATGTCATTCTTGTTCAAGTGTATGTAGATGACATCATTTTTGGCTCAACAAGTTATAAACTTTGCAAAAATTTTGAAAAACTGATGGCAAAGAAATTTGAAATGAGCATGATGGGAGAACTCACTTACTTCCTTGGTCTACAAATCAAGCAGACTGATAATGGAACCTCCATCAGTCAAGAAAAGTACACTAGAAGCCTACTGAAGAAGTATGAGCTCAGTGACTGTGCCTCAGTAAAAACTCTAATGGTTTCCCCAAATAACCTAGGTCCTGACCTTGCTGGTAAACCAGTAAATCAAACTCTTTTTAGAGGAATGATTGGGTCACTGATGTACTTACTTTCATCAAGGCCTGATATCCAATTCTCAGTCTGTTTGTGTGCCAGATATCAGTCTGACCCAAGAGAATCACATCTCACAGCTGTGAAAAGGATCCTCAGGTACCTGAAAGGTACTCCAAATCTTGGATTGTACTACCCTAAATGTTCAGGTTTTTATCTCAAAGGGTACTCAAAATCTGACTATGCAGGCTGCAACATGGATAGCAAAAGTACTTTAGGCTCCTGCCAATTTCTTGGTGGTAAACTAGTCTGTTGGAGTACTAAGAAGCAATAATCAATTGCCATGTCCTCAGCAGAAGCAGAATATGTTGTAGCAGCCAGTTATTGTGCAAATGTACTATGGATGAAAAGTCAACTCAGTGACTATAACATCCATTACAAGATGGTTCCCATCTTTTGTGACAACACAATTCCAATTGCTATCTCAAACAATCCTGTTCTTCATCAGAGAACCAAACACATTGATATCAGATATCATTTCATCAGGAACCATGTCATGAATGGTGATATTGAATTACACTTCATCCCCACTGAATATCATCTACCTGATATATTCACCAAACCATTGGATGAACCAACTTTCACAATACTGAAAGCTGAATTAGGAATGTTGGATATTGAGAATCAGTCCACTGATTGAATCCATCCAACTTAGTGTAAATTCTGATAACCTTTGGTCCCTTACTCAACAAATCTCTCAGTGAATAAGAATCTTATGTCTCACTGAATAACCTTCCCTGAACATCCTCACACTGAATGAAAAGTCATTCAGGGGCCTCAAGACTCAAACAAATGACATTCAATGCTATACTTAATGCTCTAAGTATTTAGTTAGTAAATGTCTGAGGTTGGTAACTGAACACCTATTTAATATAGGAATATATGTTCTTATACCTTCTGGCATCCACTTCTTGGGCCCCCACTTCATCACCACATATCTCACTTGGCATTTAATGCCTCTCCTCACAAGTAATATCTTTTGATATTATATGTGGTGACGTCACACTGCAAAATGCACTTTTGCAGACGGCACAACTGTTTACCTTGGCAGTTGCGCAAAACCCAAGAAAGTGGAGTGGTGGCATTTAATGCGGATATCAAAAGTTTTTTTACAAAACAGTTTTCAAATTTTTGAGCAAAATTTGCTATTGTGCAAAAACTACCCTCTCTCCACTTCCCTATAAATACCCACACATAAAATAACACACACACGCTTTGAAATTTTAATCAAACTCTTGCCTTTTTTCCTCAAAACTTGTGTGTGTTCTAAATCACAAAACCAGACCTTTTTTTCTTGCAAAATCAAGACCTTTCTTTTATAATGGCTGCTTCTAAAGCTATTAACTGCGCTCCTAATGTGGAATTCCAACTAGAGGGCGTGGATTTGACCAAAAATAATGTCGTAGGGAATTTTGCCTATTCGAAAAAAAATTCGGCCTATAAGGATATGGTAAAATACCTGCAAAATTGCTTTCTCTCTACGGCATTTACAAAGACACCCCCAGTTATATACCATGACTACTTGAGGGAGTTCTGGTGTACAGCGGTGGTCACCAACGCTGATGTCACTAAGGACTCCATCATCACATTCTTAGTGAAGAATAGGAGAAATACCCTCTCCCTAGACTACCAAACCTTCATCAAAGCCATAGGCATTGATTTCACTGAGAACTTTGACCCTCAACCCACTGAAAGTGAAGTAAAGGCTGAATTGCTTTTACGTGGGCCACATGATGATAAACACCCTGATGTGGCCCTAGGGACTCTATTGGCCAAATCCTCCACCATCAAAACATGGTTTCCTGCCGTCTGGGGGATACTAATGACTTTTGTCATTCAGGTCCTTGGCGAGAACAAGTCCTCCACGGAGTAATTGAACACTGCTCAACAAATGATAGTGTTCAGTCTCCTGGAAGGTAGAAAAATTGACATTGGAGAAATAATCTTCAAAGACCTCATAGTCAAGCTCTCAGGGAAATCTAGGCAAAGACACATGTCTTACCCTAGGTTCATTTCCTGTGCGCTTCAAGACTTATTAGGCTCTGAGTACATTAGGCCCAATATACAGGGATCGGACCCTGATGTCTTACATAAGGCCAATTACTCTAGAGACCTCACTAAGGTTACACCAGTCACCCTGACCACATACATGTTGATGGTCATTCAGGGTAATGAAGCTATATCACCTGTACCTTCTCCTTCCAAGAAGGAGAAGAAGAAAAAGAAGAAGGGGTCCAGGAAGGTGGTTTAACCCAAACCACTCGACACTAAGACCTCTGCTTCTCAGCCTGAGAAAAGAAGGCTCAAAAAGGCCGAGCCCAATGAGACACCCGTTGTTGAGGCCAGTCATATCTTGACCAAGAAACAAACGCCAACGGAGGGCACTGAGAAATCACCCTCAGTGTCCTCGGGCAAACCCTCTCCAAAAGACTCTGCTGACATAAACAAGTCAGTAGAGTCAGGAACCATCCAAACTTCACTTCCCGATGAAGGCATTCGTCAATCACCACCTTTTCCTGAGGGATAAAATGGTCCTGAATCCATAGTAGAGCAGCACTACTCTATCGAAAAGGGGACCCATACCCTCTCACACCTCGTTCACGGCTTTGATACATCACAATCAGAGTCTCAGGGAGGACTGGCCCCTAAATCTTCATCAGGGCAGCACAACCTTGGTGGAAAAGGGGACCCCAACATTTCATATCCTGCTTACGGCTTTGACCAATCCCAATCAGAGTCTCAGGGAGTACTGGTCCCTATATCTTTGTCAGGGCAGAACAACCCTGATGAAACGGGGGACCTTAACATCTCATTGCCTAGTGATGGTACAGGAACAAACCCACCAGTCCCTGAAGGCACCTCAGGGGACAAAGACTCAGGGGGCATGAGACCACCCGCTGATATGGAACCTACACCCCCCATGGTGTTACGTTTCTATCGGGAACTGGCCCTAAGGACCAGGCAGATAAAACCCAGTCTGCCGAAATAGAGGGGTTAGGACCTGGCCAAAACAAAGGTGAGCCCTCTTTTGAGGGGGAGCCGGATATTCACCGGGTTCCTACTCTTGCTGATCTTCAGATGCTAATCAATGAAGAATCAGAAGAAGAAATGGTCGACTTTGGGGATGATGAGGTTTTTGCTGCTGGGGATGACACAAAAACTGAAACTTACAACTCCCCTCAGCACACTAAACAGCCATCCTCATCTCCTTCTCCTGAAGAACAAGAATCTCATTACCACCCTACATCATCATCAGGCAAATCATCAGGCTCCTCAGACTCTGCTCCTGCAACTCCTGCCTACTTGTAGAAGTATGACAATGTTCTACCTCTTACTAAAAGGCAGTTAGTTAAGTTCCTCAAAAAATCCAACACTGCCCTCTTCAATGAGATAATAAAGGAACAATGGGATTAGCATACTGACGCAGCAGCCTCTTATGCCGACTTCAGGGCTACTGTTGAAGGCTCACTTCATCAGGTCACTGTTTCCACTGATAAACATATCAGTGACCTGAAGGCTGCTTTTGAGACACTGGGACTTGAACAAGGGACACACTTCCATCAGTTGATGCAGTCTCTCAGTGCTATACAAGAAGAGTTCAAGGATGATTCAGCTCTCATTACCAAGTTGACTGAGTTCATGGATTCTCAGAAGACCACCTCCTCCAACATTACTGAGCTTCTCAGGCTCCTCAAGGAGGTGGATCTTACACCTCTCAGGTCTCAGCAGAAAGCCATTCAAAAGTCAGTTTCTGATACCCAAGGATGCCTGACACAAATTTCATCAGCCTTTGACTAGCTCTCTGCTAAACATAATGAGCTGATCAATCACTATACCACCAGTGTCACTTAGCTCTCTGAAGCTTAAGTCAGCATAGCCACAGACATCTCCTCCCTGAAGAACGAGACCACTGAAATCAAGAACATGGTCTCCACCATCCTGACAGTTCTTCAGGCTTCTCAAGTTCCCCCAGCTCCTCATTCAACAAATACTTACACTGAAGCTCCAGCATTTGTTAAGGGGGAGAAACCTGATGAACCAGTTCCTGAACTGCAGCTGAAGGTATCACTGAAGTTGTTCCTCTTCAAAGCTTCATGCCAGGAACCTCAACTTCTTCAGCACTTGTTGTTGCTACCACTCCCATTACAACTGAAGCAACAACAACTACAGAGTTCCCTGAAGCCTTCTTCAGTACACCCACTCCCACTGACAAAGGGAAGGGAATCATGGAGACTGAAGATTCACCTCCCAAACTGGTAAAGGTACCAAGAGAAGTGCGTCCTAACCCTGATGCACCAGTGCTCATGGAAATCATATTAGATGATGGGAGAAGATTCAAGGGAACCAGTGAAGAAGTGGCCGCAGTTCTGGATGAAAAGGAAAGGCTCCAGGCTGAAAGACTCAGTAGGCCAGTGATTGCTGAAGTAGCTAAGGAATTCATCAGGGAAACTGAGCAAAATATCAGGGGGGAACAGTTCCTCCAACTTCAGGCTGGCCGAATCAAAGAACACAATCTGAAGGTCAAGCTAAACACTGAAAGAAAGAGGAAGAACTATGAGAGGTACGTCTGGGCCATGACAAAGACAAAGGGTGAAGGTCCCATTACTGACATGACCATTTATGCCAACACTAATCCCATAGCCATAACAGTTCATAGAGGACCAAGGAAGTCTGAGAAGAATAAACCTTTCAAGTTCTCAGAATATGGGATCAAGGAATGGGACATGATGGGGCCCATCCTGAAGAAGAAGCAGGACAAGTGTGTTCCTGACCTTCTGGCTATCCTGAATAACAAATATGAGGAACTGGAAAGGGTGGCCAAGATCTTATGAATCGATCATCAAAAAGCACTTGCTTCTCAGGGACTAACAATCCCTTAACCAACTCAGAGAACAGGGAAGAAGAGGAAAGCAATAGGCCAAGAACCTGAACAATTTATTGTCGCTCTTCACTGCAAAAGGATCCATCCTGAAGGTTTCAAGTTCTATCCCAACAAAGTGATCAAGCATCCTGAGTTTGGTATCTTCTTTATTGATGAGTTCGGCCAACAAGCACTCCAAAGAGTCAGTGATATACATCTGGTGGAAACAACAACTCTTCTGGCCTACAAGTTGATGGCACTTCATGTGAAGAGCCTTGAGAATTAAGAGTTCATAAGGCTGATGGAAAAGATGCAGAGTGAAAGACACGACAAGGAGAAGTTGGTGTCTAAAAAAGCTAAATTGGAACTTATGGGAATTATGGAAGCCTGAGTACATTTCCCTGAGTATTATGTTTAGATGATAGGACTGATGTAATGAATATGAATAAGATGATGGCCCATGTTTTGTTATATCAGTGTCCTTTAATTGCTTTCTAGTATATTCAGTGTAAGAAGAAGCCCATTTGCTCACGTACACTGATCAAAACACTTAGGTTTAATTTATATCCAAATAGGGGGAGATTGTTGGGTCCATTCAGTACCCAAGCGTCCTGAAACAAGGATTTGAATACAAATTATCCTAAGTGTCAAACAACCTTAAACGCTCTCGGGTCACTGAGTGAACAGTCACTCAGTGAGTTATCTTCAGGATGCTTAGGAAGAGTCTAAGAAGAAGGATTCACCATTCAATGAGGTGGAACTCCCTGAGTGGCACCTAAGCCAAAGAAGAAGACAATGGGTCCAGTGAGTGATGAAAATAACTCACTGAACCCCAGTCTCCTCAACAACTATGAAGAATGAAGATTGAAGACTGAAAACCAAGACTGAAGAACCTAAAGACTAAAAGAAAGGCAGGACAAGGCGGGAAAGATTTGAAGAGATAAGGAGAAGTCCTTATCAGGCCAAAGTCAAACTTTCCCTGAAAGGCTTTAGAACAAGAACAGTTTCATCACTTTTACTTAGAAAGCACAATTGTCTTATACCCAAAATAGGTTCTTGTAACAGGGACAAAATACATCAGTATTTTTTCCTGATTAGCTTAGGTGTCTTTTAAGTCACGGGTGCTCTTTTATACTTGTGTATAAATAGGATCATAAGGGAGAAAAGTGGATAAGTTTGCGCAATTAATGCTTAGACATTCACAAACCACTTTTCTCCAACAAAGAGCAACCTAGTTCCTGAGATAGCTCAGTGGTTCCTTATAGTTACCACTTAAGCTTAGCTTAAGTTTAGTGAGGAGACAATACCAAACTTTTTCATTTCAATCCCAAGTGTTTTTTCCGCGAACACTTGGGTATAGATTCTTTTGATTAACTTCTAATAAGAATTTAAACGTTGAAAAACTCTTGTCTTTATCATTTACGTTTAACTTATTTTACTTAGTTAATCAATACATTACTCAGTCATGAAACATGATTAGCTTAACTTTGTAGTTAATTGTAATTGTGTAAAGGGAACAACAATCACGAATACTTCAATGGATCACCACGAAACCCTAATCAACTATAGTGAGTTGATCTCTATCAAAAACTCACACTACACGTCTAACGAGAGCGTTAGGATGCTAGTGCTTAACCCACGAGCTTACGAACTAAACACGAATGCTAATCATAGAGAAGAAACAAAGCCAACTCCCATACTTGGGGTGTTGGACGTTTTGTAGAGAGCAAGAGAGAAGATCAAAGAATGCTTTGATTTGAAGGTGTGAATAAATGAAGACCTAGAGGCATCCTTTTATACTAATTACCTAGCTTAGAGAATAAGCTACCTCTCCTCTTGCCCTAGCCCATAATGGCCGGCCATACAAGGGTGATATGCGCCCCCATTTTGCTTTTGGTCCTTGTGAAATTAACTTTGTACAATACAAGCTAATTTTGGAGTTTAACGACCATTAACCGTTACACTAACGGACTAACGACCGTTATCTTTATTTCGTGGATTATATTAATTATAATTAATTGTATACATTAAACATATTAATTATATTTAATAAACGCCCTCTAAATGTATACGTGTGTGCCCCGATAGGCTCACGTAATTTCTAGCCGTATAATTATTGATTTACGAGCGCATAACCGACAGCTCCCACTTGCGATTGTAACAATCAATAATGTATACTAACAATGCTAAGTGTCTAGCAACACCGCATTGCTCCCAGAAATACCTGAGTGTGGTTTCATAAAACAACTAGGTAAATGGTTTACAATTTTTAAATTATCCTTTTGTTTTAGATACTTGTTGAACTATGGATATGGATCAAAGTCATTCCATATTGTTCAACTATTATGTTTCTCATTTCAGAAATTAATCAAGATTACCAAACGTAAAACAAGTATCATCTGGATTTACACTTTGGGCATGGCCATGCAAACATCTGATTAATTCAGCGAGGGGCCCAGTAGTATCATACTCCAGAAGACAAGTAGAGGAACAAATTCTATTTTGACTACACGTGTCATTCATGTGCTTCAACCAACTTCTGAGAATAGCCTTTATAACCACCTTATTCAGGATGGCTTTTGAGTATAGTCAAGAAGAAAGATCCACGCATGCAAGACCTGCTTGCATCTCAAGTCAGAGGATAAATAAAATAACCATTTACGAGATATCACTTAATGACGCCGATCCATAAAGTGATGACTCGTAGGTTTGGGAAAGTCCAATATCCATAGCACGTGGATAACATGTGAGTTTGGCGGACACATCCTTAGTATTCAAAGAATATAACCAATCTCTCACATTTGCCTTAATTCAACAATACTCCCATATCATTGATCGACAATGGACAATTTAATGTAATAAATTACTTATGGATTAAACATGCAAATATATGAATGAATAACTCAAGTACCACGTATATTAATCATCAAAATAATAAATGTTTTAAAAATCCCATTATCCGAATACTAAAATCAAAATAGATTTACATGAGACTACTAACTGAACGAAGTCCAATACCACTAGCATGCTCAACATGCTTGTTCAAAGGCAACGCCTTAGTAAACGGATCAGCTAAGTTGTCATATGTGTGAACTTTGTTAAGTACTACTTCATTATCTGCGATAACCTCACGGAGATAGTGAACCTTCCTTTTGTAATGCTTGGTGCCTTTTTGAGCTCCAGGCTCGTTGGCGATAGTTAATGCTCCAGTGTTGTCACATAGCATTTTCATAGGTTCTTTATTGGTGGGGACTACTCCAAGCTCATCAATAAACTTCCTTATCCAAATAGCTTCCATTGCAGCTTCTGAAGCAGCAGTGTATTCAGCTTCTGTAGAAGACATCGTTGTAATGCTTTGATTGGCACTCTTCCAGACTACAGAACCTCCGTTTAGAACGAAAACGTATCCGGTTTGCGACTTAGTGTTATCCTTGTCGGTCTGCCACCCAGCATCAGTATAACAGATAACTCTGAGCTCTCTGTTTGGGTCTCCACCGTAAACAAGAAACATATCTTTAGTATATATGAGATACTTCAGTATGTTCTTCACAACACACCAGTGATTCTCACCTGGATTTACTTGAAATCGACTTGTTAAGTTCTGAGCGAATGCAACATCAGGTCTAGTGCACTTCACCGCATACATGATGGATCCTACAGCCAAGGCATAAGGAATCCTCTTCATGCGTTCCACCTCTGCAGGTGTTGAGGGTCCTTGAGATTTTCTCAACTCAAGTTTTACTTGCATTGGGGTAGTTCCACGCTTGGAATTCACCATATTAAATATTTTCAAGATTTTCTCAATGTATGCACTTTGACAAAGTCCAATCAACTGCTTAGATCTATCTCTGTAGATCTTGATTCCTAGAATATATGCAACTTTACCTAAATCCTTCATAGAAAAACAATTTCCAAGATATGCTTTAATAGCTTGTAACATTGGAATGTTGTTTCCCATGATCAATATGTCATCAACATATAAGATTAGGAATGCTACATTACTCCCACTAGCCTTACGATATACACATGGCTCATCAAGGTTTTGAGTAAAACCATACTTCTTGATTTCCTCATCAAACCTTTTATTCCATTACCTAGATGCTTGCTTTAATCCATAAATGGATTGTTGTAGCTTGCATACACGGTTAGGATATTGTGGATTGACAAATCCTTCAGGTTGGTCCATGTAAACCTCTTCGGTTAAGTGACCATTCAAGAAGGCAGTTTTAACATCCATCTGCCAAATCTCATAGTTATAGTACGCTGCTATGGCTAAAAGAACCCTAATAGCTTTTATGTGTGCGACAGGCGAGAAGGTTTCCTCATAATCTACACTGTAGGTTTGAGTATAGCCTTTTGCCACAAGACGAGCTTTATAGGTGTGTACCTTTCCATCCATGTCAGTCTTCTTCTTGAAGAGCCACTTGCTACCAACGGTTTTAGCGTTAGGAGGGAAGTCAACTTCAATCCAGACTTCATTGTCTTTCATGGATTTCATTTCCTCGTTCATAGCATTTAGCCATTTTTCAGATTCAGAATCTGCTAATGCAACTTTATAGTTAGCAGGCTCATTGAGATCCCCTAACTCATGCTCTTCTGAATCGATGTACAAACACATACGTTCAAGTGCACGTATTGTCCTTGAGGACCTACGAACAGGAATAACTTCACTTTCTGGTTCAACACTTTCATGTTCAACCATCTAAGGAAGTTGGCTAGTATTTTCAGAAGGGTGAGTATCTTCTTGAATTTCATCAAGTTCTACGATCCTCCCACTTACTTCTTGTGAGATGAGACGATTCTTAAAAAAGCCAGCAAAACGAGCAACAAATACTTTGTGCTCAGGTGGGTAGTAGAAGTAGTAACCCATTGTTTCCTTTGGTCATCCTACAAAGATACACTTAATAGATCTTGGCTCAAGTTTGTCAGGCGTATCACGTTTCACGAATGCCTCACAACCCCAGACCTTTAAGTAAGACAGATTAGAGAATTTCCCATGCCATAGTTCATATGGTGTCTTTTCAACCTTCTTTGATGGAAACATATTGAGAATGCGTGCAGCAGACTCAAGAGCATAATCCTAAAAGGACATTGGTAGAGTTGTTTGTTTCATCATAGATCTTACCATGTCAAGTAGGGTTCGATTTCTTCTCTCAGATACACCATTATGTTGTGGTGTACGTGGAGAAGAGAGCTGTGAGATAATCCCACACTTCTTAAGATGATCTATAAACTCTTGACTCATATATTCGCCTCCACGGTCAGACCGTAAAGCCTTTATGGTCTTACCAAGTTGATTCTCAACTTCACTTTGAAATACTTTGAAAGTTTCAAAGACTTCATGTTTATGTTTAAGCAAGTAAACATAACCATATCGATTAAAGTCGTCAGTGAAAGTTAAGAAATAGATGTATCCTTGTTTTGACACAGTTCTAAAAGGGCCACATACATCAGAATGTATGAGTCCAAGCAGATCTGTAGCTTTCTCCGTTTTATGCGGAAAAGGCTTTCTTGTCATCTTCCCAGACACATAAGATTCACACTTATCAAAAGACTCAAGTTCAGTTGATTTAAGAAGCCCATCACGTTGCAGCTTCTCAATGCGTTTTTTGTTAATGTGCCCAAGTCGGCAATGCCACAAGAATGTAGAGTCCAAGTTACTCTTAGCTCTTTTACTATTAACATAATACATAGAACAATCATTCGAAACAGAATCATGCATATCAATTTCAAAAATACCATTCCTAGGAACAGCATTAAAATAAAACACGTTATTCATTGAAACTGAAATACCAATAACTGTAAAACAATGAGTAAAACCCTTGTCTTTCAAAAGTGAAACTGAAACAATACCCCTAGTAATACTAGGAGCATAATGACAATTGTCAAATACAATTATTAAACCACTAGGAAGGTATGAATCAAAACTTTCGATAGCTTCAACGGCTGCACGGTTTCCATTTCCCACGTACAGGCTTAAAGCTCCTGGCTTTAGTCTCTTACTTCCCCTGAGACCGTAAGTAGTATTACAAATGTGAGTACCACAACCAGTGTCATATACCCAAGATTTATGTGGGAAAGTATAAAGTTCTATGACGAAGATACCTGGTATGTGCTTAAACACATACCTTTTCTTGACCAAATTAAGACCAAAACGACCAAAAACTAACCATAAATGCCAAAGATATTGTGTTTTTTTGTTTGTTTATATGCAGGTACGGATATCATGAAATATGGACAAAATCAAGGAAAAACCCGGAAAACACAAGCACAAGATTTGGAAAGGATATTTATAGCCGGAACAGGGGAAGAAATCATCAAAGAATTACAAGAAAAGCCCTTGGATCAAATTTGAAGAATGGCAAAAAGGACCCTTGAAGTTTCAGATTTAACACTTTTGGTCCTTGACAAATTTATTTCTTAAAACCTTAAACCTTTAAATAACAAAACCGGATTTTATTCTAAATCCAATCCAAAAGCCAAACCATAAACACCAGCCCAAAACGATAACCACAAGCCCACCTTTTATAACCCGAATAACCCATTTACCCAACCCAAGACCCGGTCAATAGATTTAATGACCAGTCAAACAAGAACTTTACCCGCGCCCAAATTCCCAAAAAGTTACTATTCCCGTATGAACCCTAATTACCAACCCATATTTTTACAGCAATTAAGGGCAATTCAGTATTTTGCATGATATTCTAGAAGGATATCTGACATGTCAGACTAACATGTCAGCAATCCCATTGCAATCCGAGCATTTTAATTGGTCGATAGTGCGTGGAAGTTTGATCCAAGGGCTGAGGTTGCAAGATTATTGTCCAAGGAATGATCTGAAGGCTGAAATCATCTTGAAGAAACACAAGGAGGTGCGGATTGATGACATGGCAAGCCCTAGAAGCTTCAACGATCGGCTATAAATAGAGAGCTCCCTTCCTCAGAATTTCAAGTAGTTTTTTAGTAGTGTTATGCTGTCATTTTGTTTACTGAATTGTAATTTCTAAGTTTTTAAGTGTAATCAAGCTTTATTTAATGAAATTTCAGTTTTATGTTTTAATTCATATTGCTTATTCAATCTTATACTCATTTAAAGTTGTTAGCTAAAGCTTTGTTACTGTTTCATAAGCTGTTTTCACCATAGTTTAAGCTCTTTGATATTTCATTTTCATTATTTTTGTTTAAAAATCAGAAAATAACCAAAAAAATACAAAAATATGTTTTCAAGTCTTAAATCTCAGTTTAAATAAGTTGTTTTCACATTAGTAGAAGCTCATATAAGCTGTTTAGCTTATTGTGAGTCTTTAATTAGGATAAATCAGCTTTAGTCTCAAAAATTCTCAAAAGTCAACAAAAGTCAACTGAATTGGTCAAATAAGCTCTTCTGGTGATAAGCTGGTCTGATAAGCTCATTTGGGTGGTTTTTGGCTTCTGTTGAAAGCCTGGGTACTTTGTTTGGTTGATTCAGATCTGTGCACTCATAATTCCTACTTGTAAGCTTCAATTAAATCTCATTCATAGCTTATTACTGTGTTATTGCTTATTTCTAGATAATCAGTGCTTATTTTGGATAATTATAGTTATTTGATCTTATATGAGCTTATTAATCAGTAGTTGTTAGGTTAGATTTCATTTTGGACTTAAATCTCATAAATAGCTTAAAATCAGTCAAGTAGCTTTTAGCTTAACTAGTGCTTATTTAGGTATTATAAGTTGCTTCTTAGGTAGTTCTTATGTTAGAATATCAGTAGATAAACAGATTCATAGCTTATCTCAGTGGTTTATAGTGTAAAATCAGCAAGATCAGTTCTATAGGGGTGTTTGGCATAGAAATCTGTTTTGGTCAAAAGTCAATATCACTGTTCATTTACCATAAGCTGAAGTTTAATTAAGCTTATTGGAGGCTAGATAAGCTATTTGTGTTAGGTGCTAAGTGTATTTGATGCCTTTTGAAGTTTTGAATTGATAAGTGCAAAAGTAGATTCTCAACTGCCATAATAAGCTTATATTAAGCTGAGCTTGTTTAGGTGTCATTTGTGGCAACATTAGGTGCATATCAGTAGTTTAAGGGAGAATCCAGAGATTGGAAGTGTTTCATCAGGGATTGAAAGAGTTGAGTTCAAATTTCTATTACTGCTGCAACAGACAAGATAGTGCAGACCTGCACTATCAGAATTGCCCATCTCAGCTTTTTGCTTTCCTTGTATCTGCTGATCCTCTTGTGCTTATTGCATGTTAATTGGTTTCTGAGTAGTTGATAGTATAAGCTTTTAGGTTCTGAGCTTAGTTTCCACTTTGTAGCTTATTTCATAGCTTAATATCAGTCTGCAAATAAGCCCTTTGGACTGCTCTCAGACCTTTATCAGAATTTTGTTTCATGAACAACTGTTCTTTAGCTTAATTGAATAAGCTATTGACCATAGAATTTGGGCATTTTTGGTTTGAAAGTAGTCTGTTATATAAGCTTTTAGAATATGCTTTTGGTTTCCCCCAATCAGCTTTTTCCTAGCTTATAGATCAGCCTAAAAGTGGGCTGTTCACTCATTGCTTCTTCCCTAATTTGTCAACAGTTCTACTGCTTATTGGCTTATTCCATGTGCTTATTTGGTTCCTATTAGTTGATTTAAGCTTTAATAAGCTTGTTGAACTGTATTTGAGCATTCGGAGTTTAATAGTGCTGATTAGCTTATTTTAGTGCTTTTTAGAAACTGCTTATCTGCCCAAACTGCTTATTAGGGTTTAGAAAAGTTCCAATTTCATTTTTCATAGCTTCTTTATATAATTTTAGATTTTTCTGCAAAATTTCATAATTTTTCAAATCAGTTTGCTATTTTTAATCATTTAATTACTTTCTTTTAGTTTTTAATTCATAAAAAATAAATTAAAAAAAAAATAAATATAATTTTTTTTTTCTAAAATTTTCTTTTAATATTTAGAACTTAGGAAAATTATTTTCATAATTTTAGGGCTTATAATTTAGGATTCCACTATTTAGGTGCGTTTTAAGATTTAGTATCGTACGTTTTAAAGTTTAAATTGCATTTTAGGAATCGTGTGCTTTTTTTTTTTTTGATTTTTTTCTTAGCTTATTAGCTTGTTTTTATTAGTTATTTCATATTCATAGTGTAAAATCCCCAAAATCTCACTCTTATCTCACATTCACAACACAAATCACATTCCCGAATCACATATTCCATTCAATTTTCAATCGGGACAATGAACCTTGGGTTTTGCATATTTCCTTTGCAATTCTCCTTTGAGATAAAATTGTTTAAATCAATTTTTGGCGCCGCTGCCGAGGAAGGTTGACGTGAATTCGTGATTCCATTTTTTGATTCGTGTTTTGAAGACCCTTCTCCCGGGAAGTTATCGTTTTATTTGTAAATA
Source organism: Artemisia tridentata subsp. tridentata (assembly GCA_021014915.2). Lineage (NCBI taxonomy): Eukaryota > Viridiplantae > Streptophyta > Magnoliopsida > Asterales > Asteraceae > Artemisia > Artemisia tridentata. Next base: position 134,879,492 of record CP139501.1, read on the forward strand.
TTTTCAAAAATATAAAATCCAAAAAAAAAATTAAAAATACCACTAACACTTTTCCTAAAGTGTTAACAAATCCAAAAAAAATCGAAAAACAACAAAACAATCGTGAAATCATTTGATTTCGGATTATCTTTTGATTACAACCTATACAAGTGGTTTAAGGATGGTTTTGACATTAAATTGCAAACCGAAAGAGGCGGGTTTTTAATCAGCTTTCGAGCGGACCTTTGCTTCTCCGCCACTCTGCGAGTAGTCTTAAGAGAAACGATATCGATTGAGGGATCGGTACCAAAAATATTGTGATTAATTTTTCCTTTAAAAAATCCAAAAAAAGATTTTCTCTTCCAAATTATTTTTCTTTTTAATTTTTATTTTATTTTTGGTGTATGCACACCCGTTCCCAATCACACGTAATTGATAAATCTTCTCTCATACCGACTCGTCGTTCTCGTCGACGCAAAAGAGTTAACGTACCCGAGTTACGTCCTCAAGTTGATACTCCCATTACCAAAATGGCCGAGGATCAACGTACTATGCAAGAGTTACTCCAATGTCCCACCGTGGGATATGGAGATGCTATTGTTATACCACCAATTAACAACACAAATTTTGAGCTTAAAACCGGTTTGATACAAATTGTTCAGGGAAATCAATTTCATGGTTTTGAAAGAGAGGATCCCCACGCACACATCCGATGGTTTAATCAGTTGACCTCCACAAACCACCATAAGGATGTCAATAATGACACTATGAAATTGATGTTATTCCCATTTTCTTTCGAGGGGGCGGCCCAGATTTGGCTTGAAAAAGAACCCCCTCAATCGATCCATACTTGGGAAGATCTCGTCCATAAATTTGTGAATTATTTCTTTCCTTCGTCCAGAATGACTAATCTCAGGAATGAAATCACAAATTTCCAACAACGGTTTGATGAGAATTTTGGTGAGGCATGGGAACGATTTAAGGATCTCCTACGTAAATGCCCACATCACGGTTTCTCAGAATTACATCAAATCGATACATTCTACAATGCCTTAACTCAATCGGATCAAGATTCACTCAACGCAGCCGCCAGTGGCAATATCTTGAGTCGAATGCCAAAAGATATCTTAATGATTATCGAGAACAAATCCAAAGTTCCCACTTCACGAAACAAACCGGTTGTTTCAAAAGTGAATTCTTCCACCCCTTCTTCTTCATCTGCCCATCCATCGGAGATGGCCGAGCTTACCGATGCTATTCGGATGATGATGAAAGAGTTTAAGCTCCAAAATCAGAAACCGGAGCCCGTCAAAGCAGTTACAGAAACTTGTGTTATATGTGGTGGTCCCCATCCTTATTATAATTGTGCAGCTACCGATAGCCAAGTTTGCAATTCTACCGTAGCAGCAGCAAACTACAATCAGAATCAAGGATTTCGTCCTCAAAATGCTAGTAACCTAATGGGACCACCCGGTTTTCCACCCGTTCAAAACAACCAAAACCGTTTTCATCAAACCAATCAAGGTTATCAAGCAAACCAAAGTTACAACCAAAATCATGGAAACCAACAATATCAAGCTCCACCGCAACAAGTCTATCAATCTCCTCCTTCTCCCGATTTCTCAAGCTATATGAAGACAAACGATGTTAACATACGAGCCATGCAGAATCAGATCAATAAAATGAGAGTTGAACTTCGGAAAGAGATTGATACGACATTAAATCAACAAACAAATGAGCTTAAGCAAATGATGAGTGGATTTTTACAAATGAATCAACCCTCAACCTCGGGTACATCTTCTCTTCCTAGCAACACAATTGCAAACCCGAGGGGTGATATGAAAGCAATCACCACCCGAAGTGGTGTTTCATATGATGGACCCACGGCTCTGACTACCGCTTCTTCTCTTCCTCCCAAGGTAGTTGTCCGTGAGACCGAGGCAACAAAGGACACGAAACTTCCTACTAACAACGGAAGGACCGAAGACGTCCAACCTCCGGTTGTCCAACCATCAAAACCTAAGGTTGTGCTTGAGCCCGAAGAAGCCCCCATAAAAGCCAAACTTCCTTATCCTTCGAGATTAAATGATCAAAAGCTCTGCGAAAAAGCTTCAAATCAAATGGAAAAATTCTTCCAAATATTCCAGGATTTGCACTTTGACATAAGCTTCGCGGATGCTTTGCTTCTGATGCCTAAGTTTGCTTCCACCATCAAAGGTTTATTGAGCAACAAAGAAAAATTATTTGAATTAGCAAAAACTCCTCTGAATGAGAATTGCTCAGCGGTTCTCCTTAAAAAGCTCCCCAGAAAGCTTGGAGATCCCGAAAAATTTCTCATTCCATGTGAATTTCTGGGGATGGTTGAATGCTAAACCTTGGCCGATCTCGGTGCAAGCATCAACCTAATGCCGCTGTCAGTATGGAAAAAACTTTCTCTGCCCGAACTTACCCCCACTTGCATGACCCTCGAGCTTGCGGACCGGACCATAACCCGTCCACTTGGAATAGCCGAGGATGTCTTTGTCAAGGTCGGGAAGTTCCATTTTCCTGCCGATTTTGTGGTTGTAGATTTTGACGCTGACCCCCGGGTTCCTCTAATTCTTGGAAGGTCATTCCTGAGGACCGGGCGAGCTCTGATTGATGTTTATGGTGAAGAAATAACACTGCGGGTTGATAATGAAAAAGTCACGTTTAACATTAATCAGAACTCGAAATCTCAAAACACCAAAAGCAACGTTGCTACGGTTGATCAAAAATCTGATCCCGCAATTACTTCCAAAAGAATTGATTCGACACTTTCAGGATTCACGGTTAAGAGTATTTCAAATAAACGTGCTGAGCTCAAAGCCATGAAAATTACCCTTGGTTCGAGCAAATGGTTTGAGAGTTGTGCTTCGGAAGTTAAGAGTGTTCTTGATTATGATGAACAAGAATCGGAGACCACAACGGAAGTGGTGAAAATTGCTAGCTCTAAGAGCACACCACTTCTCCCACCTCCAGAACCGGTTTATCGTATTGAGATTGACGATTCTGTGAATGAAATTAAATTCTCTTCAAATAACAATTCTATTTCATCTCCAGAATCCGTCATTTCCGGCTCTTCCCCTTCTCTCACACCGGTTGAGAGAAGTAATATCACTATGGAAGAGCTCGAGGTTTTCTTTAATGATGATCCGATTTCATCAGAGAATGAAGAAAGTAGTCTGGGGGGAGATATCCCTTTGATTGAAAAGATGATATCCGATGAACCATCTCTTTCTCTTCCCCCAATAGATGTTTATGTTGATAAACCGTTAGATCCTCTGGAGCCAGAGCTCGAGGAGTCTTTACCAGAGTATGAGAGCTTTAACTTTGAGGAGATTAGTAGCAATCCCACTTCTCATCCCAAGTATTCTCTCCCGGCTTACGAATCATTTAGTTTTGATTTCACGGAAGAGACGAGTAGTGGCAGTACCACTTCTCATGCTGATTTCTCTCTTCCATAATATGATTCGTTTACCTTTGATCTTGATCATGAGGAGTTCTCCGATGAATTCACTCACATCATATCTCTGCCGGAGTATGATCACTTCTACTTTGATCTAGACAAAGATGTTTTGTGTGACCCGGGGGGAGGCATTCTCAATCATGAGAATTTGCTTATTGATGATTTAATCCCGATCCTCCCACCCGAGTCATTTCTTGAACAAAAGAACTTAAATGATGAGATTCATAATATGAAAATTATGAAGTCTCCTTTTGAAAATGATGACCTAATCATGATTGTTATCATGATCTTTCTCCCTTTCATCACATTTGATGTGATTTCTCCTCTTCTTCACTCCTTCGGGAGTGAGGATACCATCTTTGACCCCGGTATTACCATTTATGGTTTCTTTTTCTTAAAGCCGAGGGTATCTCATCGGAGTGGAACTTTCGTATACTTCAATGTTTATCCAAACATCTTGAACGAAAGTCCGATGGAGATTATCTATTCCACATGCTCCCCCAAGAACAATTAAATTCGGGGCGAGTCTAAGCTATACGACTCGATAAAAAACAAGCACTTCGTAGGAGGCACCCCATGCTTATCCTTCTATCTTCTTTTCTATTTTCTAATAAGTGACGTGAGGAGGGCTACCTCTTCCATTTGTCGTGTTTCGTGGTTGTTTGTCTATGTCCAGGATTTTCCGAATAATGAAGACTCTCGTGCTCGTGGTTTTGTCTTATCTCCACTCGAGTTTCATCATTCGTTGCTCATCCGATATCCTAAATCTTATCGTTTTACGTTTATCTTTGGCATAATTAATAAACGGCCTTAGATTTATGTAGGAGAACCCTTACCTTTAAGACATTGAGGACAATGTCTCGTTTTAGTCTGGGGGGTAATCTTTCGATTTGATTTTTGCCTTGCATTTTTTGTTGTTTACTCATGCAACCCCGTTTTTCCTCCAAAATTGAAAAAATCCAAAAAAATGAGAAACATTTAAAAAAAATTTGCAAAAATAGAATAAATTTTGACATTTTGTTGACTTTCCGCTGGTGAGAGTAGGAATAAAATTCTGACTTGATCGAGCGTGTTGAGCCCTAGCTTGTTCCCTTAACCATTTATAATCTATAAGCTCGTGCTAGTCTTTTACAGAAGGAGCTATAAAATGCGAATTCTTTTTAAGTTTTTGCAAGTTCCCGTATCGACTTTATATATGCATGGCTTGATTATAAGGCTAAGCATTCGCGGATCTTATTATTTAAGATTTTAAATTTGCGAAGAACGAGAAATGATAGAGTTTATTTAGAAGTTAGATGCTAAGCGTGGAGTAGTTGGTTCTTTTTAGAGCTCATCGAAGTTACTTGTGGCCTTTTGCTCCCACAAAATTGTTTCACCATATATATCTATAAGAATAATTAAAGATGTTAGGTTTTGCCGATGATTAGTTCTTGGTCTTCTTAAAAGAATTCTTGCTTTAAAAATTGGGTACGCATCAAAGGTTACTTAATAAATACGTTTAATAATAATAAGTTAAGTGCTTTAAGCTGCGGATTCGAGATCGGGCCTTGGATATTTATTTTCAGAAGGCGTTTAGGTCATGGCTACCCTCTTGCACCGGCCCTTGGACCTCTAGTTCAGGAACGTGTGAGGTCTTGGTCTAACCACCTTGGATCCTCATTTCAGGAATGACTAGAGTCTTGGAACACTCCGTCGTAACGGCCCTTGGATCCTTTATTCCGGAAGGTGTAAGGTCTTGGAACTAAACCGTGAAGCTCCGACGTTTAGGGTACACAAGTAAAAAGTTTGCTTAAAAAAAAAGATTAAAAATGGTGATGAATAAAAAAATAGAAAAAGTCAAAAATATAAATAAAAACCTTGATGTGGACCTCATTTTCAAAGCAACGGTTCTCGAGAGAAGATTAAAAACTACTTAGCGTCTTAATTTAGTATCTTTATCGGACTAAAAACCTATCGAAACGAGAAAATATGAAGCAATTCATTTCTCACCAAAAATAAAATAAATAGAGGCGAATTAGGAAAATGGGAGCAAGAGGTAATTACACAAGTAACTTTCATGGGTAGTGTTGGCATCTGACTTGTAAATAGACAATGATTTCGTTTTTAAGCTTAGTTTGGGGACTCGTGAATAATCAGGGACGACGAATTTTATCCGTATGGTCACTTCTTTATGAGTCGTGTTTCCTACTCGATGACCCTAAAAGTTATTAAAAGATAATGATTGTCAACAAAACAGCCACATGATCATAAGAAAAAAAATACAAAAATAGAATAAAAGGAAAAATGGGGAGTTTTTAGATCCTAAAGATTTCTTAATCTCTTTTGAAAATTTTGGTACTTCTCAAAGTTAGTAAAAAGAGGTTGGAAATTTTTGGTTTTGAAAACGTGTTTTTATAACATTGCATGAGGACACTGCAATATCTTAGTCTGGGGGAATTTTGGTATGTGCTTAAACACAAACCTTTTCTTGACCAAATAAAGACCAAAACAACCAAAAACTAACCATAAATGCCAAAGATATTGTGTTTTTGTGTTTGTTTATATGCAGGTATGGATATCATGAAATATGGACAAAATCAAGAAAAAACCCAGAAAACACAAGCATGAGATTTGGAAAGGATATTTATAGCCGAAACCGGGGAAGAAATCATCAAAGAATTACAAGAAAAGCCCTTGGATCAAATTTGAAGAATGGCAAAAAGGACCCTTGAAGTTTCAGATTTAACACTTTTGGTCCTTGACAAATTTATTTCTTAAAACCATAAACCTTTAAATAACAAAACCGGATTTTATTCTAAATCCAATCCAAAACCCAAACCATAAACACCAGCCCAAAACAATAACCACAAGCCCACCTTTTATAACCCGAATAACCCAAGACCCGGTCAATAGATTTAATGACCAGTCAAACAAGAACTTTACTCGCGCCCAAATTCCCCAAAAGTTACTATTCCCGTATGAACCCTAATTACCAACCCAGATTTTTACAGCAATTAAGGGCAATTCAGTATTTTGCATGCGATTCTAGAAGGATATCTGACATGTCAGACTGACATGTCAGCAATCCCATTGCAATCCGAGCATTTTGATTGGTCGATAGTTGATGCGTGGTTTTGCGACCTTACAACAGGTTTTACCTCTCGAGGGATCTCGAGAAGCTTGCAATCCCCACCAGGCAGTGTACCTGACCGATGTAGTATAGTGAAGTGGCAAGTACCGGGGGATTGATCGTTCAACTCAAAGAATAGTGTTCGTTAGGATTGAAATTTATCTACTAGGTCTAGAGGTGAGGGATGATTCTTTTTGTATTTTTATATTTTATGGAAAGCAAGTAAAAATCTCGGGTTTTGGAAGGAGAGGCGGAATTAGTTGCTAATCAACTAACCCAAAAACTACTAATTAAACTAATGTGCAGGAAAGTAAACTAGGGTTCTACAAGGGAAGTGAAGCATGTCTACCTATGATATGTTACTCCTTGCTAGCTATCCAATTCTACCTATTGAATTGTCACACCTTGTTTTAATTGACGGGTTGTATTCCTTAATACCAATCGTGGGGGTGTGTACGATCTTCCCCAACTCTATAAGCTCCTACTTCACTCCTATGTCGAGCCGGCTAAGAAGCTCCTAACATGGGATCACTAGAATTCGCTTATGCATTAAATACAACCAATTAACCTTAGTACACCTTGGTTCATGTTTCTTAAGACGTTCAAGCAAGTTACCGTATAGGAGGTTAGCCAATTTTCTTAAGCCTAACATCGATATCATCCAATCATACAAGAGACAATAGGAAACAAGAATTATAAGCTAAACCAATTAGATCTATTGAAGTTGTCACGCCCTAATTGATGGAGATGGACACACACATCAACAAGAAATCAATAAGATTTAATTAGTTATACACAAGTTTCACACAATCATAGGTAAACACTAGGTGATTTAGTAAAACATAATCAATGAAGAACAAGCAACAATAATAATGGAAGACATAATTAAGATAGAATCAACACACCATTACAAGATGTTTATGGAGTGATTAAGACCTTCTAAGTTGCTGGAAAAACACCTACCTAAACCCTAGAATCGGACTTAGGGTTTAGGGCTTACAAAAAGTGAAGTTATGATGTTGTATTTATAGGCAATATTTTGTCGGCAAGGCTTGACGGCGTCAGCTCGTACAAGTGATGGCGTCAACTTCCCATTTTCACCAAATTGTAGATCTTTTCGTCCTCTTCGCGTGGCCTTTTGAATCACCCAAATCCGAGTTCGTATGAAGATTTTATGGCCAAAACAGTGACAGCTACTCCGCGCGTAAGTTGTGATTGTCTTGATCAGCATGTGACGGTTTTACTAGGGTTTCTTCTTGTGCAAGTTGTCATTCTGACGTCGTCACTCAATGACTTCTGACGTCGTCAGGTTGAGTCCTGACGCCGTCACTTCGCCGCGGTTAGGGTTTCTTGATGGCCTTCTTGACGCCGTCCCCCTTTAATCTTCCAAAATCCTCTCTGGCTTATCAAGGATTGACGGCGTCACACTGGGGCTTGACGCCGTCACAGGTACTATTCCAGCAGATTTAGAGACTTTGTCGTTTTCTTCACTTTTATGCTCCAAAAACGTCCAAAATGCTTCCTTTTCCAAATTTCATCTCCAAAGTACCTAAAATGACAAAAGGAACGATTTAGGGCAATATTTGATCAAATAAATACGATTTAGGGCTTAAATGACCCCCGAAAAGCGGTACACTTTTCGCCTCATCAAATACCCTTACACTTGAGATTTGTTTGTCCTCAATCAAATGCGCTTTTATTCTAATCAAAATACAAGTTAGGGGTCATTTAACGCTAATATAAAAGTAATTACAACAAATAGTCGTTCTCCTTTAATCATAATAAGCACGGAGATTACACACTAGCACCTCACAAGTAGTGTTTAGATACTCACATCTCTCAGGTGTCATAAAAGTATATCTCACAAATGAAAATGAATAATATCTCTCACTACCTGTCATAGCAAATAGATTACCATAGGCTTGGGAAAGGATCGAAAACCTTCTCCACTAGGCGTAAGCACCTAAGATAAACTATCAAAGAGGGCTTTTACATGGGTTATAACGTGAGGTGTAGGGATATGATAAACACGGTTTTGTTGGATAAAGGATATTTTACTGGTGGCGAGTTAAAGATCTTGATTAATTACATGTACAATATGGCGTTGCTAAGCCAAGACTAGACTCGACTAAAGCTAATCAAAAACTAATAAGAACATAAAATAAACATAAAAGGAAACGGGATGGTAGTCCGTATGTTTTTTTTTTTTTTTTTTTTTTTTTTTTTTTTTGCATACACTCTTGCTCTACCATCCAAAATAATACATCGCAGGGGGGGTTGTATCCCCCTTACACTTGAACTTTTACATAACTTTACAATTAACTATTCTAATGACTCGAATTAAGATAATCGAAACACTTGGAGTACTTTTAAAATATTTAGCACATATGGGGGTAATAACGTTGTTCTTCCCCATTACTCCATTACACTAGTACTTTACCCATGAGTCCCAATCGTCCCAAAACAATATGTACAAGGATATGACTCGACTTAGCAACCATGTAATCAATTAGATAATTAACTTGGGGTTTAAACAAATGTTGTCACAATAATGCACTAAAAAATGAGTGCATACAAGGTAGGCTAAGGCGATTTGGGTGTACATTTAAGTGGGGTGTAAAGAAATTCTTCCTTTAAGTAAAATGCTTAAAGTTAGAAACGAAAAGATAGGCTCTGAGGGGTGTACTAGGGGTATCGTGTACTAAAAATGAGTACAACGCAAAGGGTGTGGGAGAATTACTTGACCAATGTAGCCAACGTAATTATAACAAAAACACAGGTGTAAAACAATGGGTTAATCCTAATGCCTCTTATCATGTAGTAAATCTAACTACACGAATGTAGTCTCACTTGTGGCCTCGGAATGGTCCCAACGCAAGTTCTAGAATCTAAGTGCTACCGGTACACACATCATAGCATAAATGCTTTTCCTACCAATTCTAGGGGCGAACCTCACATATTTGGGGGTGGAAAATTTTTTAGTGGTACGGTTTTGTGCTAGTCATATAACTTCCTATCCATGAGACGCTCATTAAGACCAAAGTTTCACTCCTAAATGTTGTAAAAAAATTTAAATTTGGTACTAAAATTGCCCTAACAAGTATTTATCTCAGTTTTATTACACATCTACCATCAAACAAACAAAAATCAAGTGCAATTGTATTCTCTAAGGTATCATCATTTACCCTCCCCTTACACTTAAGCTGAACATTGTCCCCAATGTTCATTCAAAGGATGTAAAAGTAAATAAGGTAAAAGAATGAAAACAAATACTCTCCTGATTCGTTCGATGTGGATAATCCGGTAACATGGTTAAATCCTCCTCCAAGAAAATGAACGTTGAAAGCTTCCCTTCCGAAATATAAATCATCTTCTTGTCCAATATAACCTGTTAAACCTGAGAAAACAAACACAAAAAAACCCAAAGCATCAACCTGAACAAAGAAAACTCACAACTAGATGTAATTCCAGACTTAGAAATAAAAACAAAACGATTAAAGATATAATGCTTGTAGAATGAATATTTGCAGATTTCCTGGAGTTTATAAAACTAAAGATTTAACAAAAACTTTATGACTCCGGTAGAAAAACAAAACTTGCAAAATTTCCAGAATTTTACACTTGACGCCGTCAGGTGTTAACCTTGACGCCGTCAGAAGTGACCTACAGAAATTTTATGGTTAGTTTCCGGAAAATTTATGGAAAAACTTATGCCTCACTTCCTGGAAATCCTGCAAAATATTCATTATGACTCGATACAATCATTTGACTCTAACAATTACTAGTATGCATGCTCATTTAATATTGTTGTGATTCATGTTCAATCTTGTTCTTGTAAAGAAATTTGGATTCCCTTACACTTATCTTTTGCAAAATACCTTTATATGTAGTTAAGACGAAGTTAAAAACAAAATAAAGCATTTTCACAATTTACTTTGAAACATGAGCACAAACAATAACAATTAAACTTGCATACGGAAACAAAATAAATCAAACAAACAAACAATCAAACAAACAAATAAAGCTTGGGTTGCCTCCCAAGAAGCGCTTGTTTTTGTTCGAGTCACGAGCCTGACTCTACCCTTATTTAACGGAAATAGGGGAGGTTTTTCCTACACTTAGGATTAAGTGCGGGTGGAAGTAGCGATGCACACCCTTAGGGTGGAAATATGCCATGTGAGGTGAAGGGGGTGAGTGAATGGCTTCCTTCATCCTAAAACTACCCGGATAATATTGGTTTATGGGTGGGTCGGTTCCTCTTTTGTCTCCTAGATGTAAATCTAAGGATGAAAAGCTGTGTAAAGGTTGAGGTTCCGGCTCATCAACACTAGGAAATTCCCTAGAACTAAGAGTAAGGTCATCACTAAAAGTGTTCAAACCTATATCCTCTAGTTGTGCTTGGTCCAAGGGTTCTACCTCCATTGGGATTCCTAAAGTCTCTTCTACTTCTTCCGGGTAAGTCACGGGCGGTGTGGGTGCCTCAAATGATGGTTGAGTATTTTGTGGGCTTATGGTGTTTACCTCATCATTCCACGTGTCAAGATCACCTATATCCTCATCAATTGTTTTCTTAGGTAGTGATGATAACAAACCTAGCGCTTCATCCAACTTATGGTTTATTGCTTCGGCTCTATCCACAATTCCTTGGAAAACTAGGTCGCTTTTCCTATTGGCCTCACTAAGATGAGATCCTAAACATGGAGGTTGTTCATAAGAATCTATCCTAGGTAAAGGTTCATATGATTCATAGGTGTCTCTAAATGAGGTATTTTGAACTCCTTGGTGTTCTAGCCACTCAACCATATCTTGCAATCTTATAAGTCTAAGTGAAAAGTCCATTTGAAGCAAATTACAAACAAAATCACAAAGAAAAGATAGACTACGAGAAAGCTACAAAATAAAAAGAAAAAAAATCTCACTTTATAGGAATCTTGTGAGTAGACCTAATAAAAATAAAATTTCAACCTAAGCAATAACTACTCCCCGGGCTGCGGCGCCAAAAACTTGATGCGTGGTTTTGCGACCTTACAACAGGTTTTACCTCTCGAGGGATCTCGAGAAGCTTGCAATCCCCACCAGGCAGTGTACCTGACCGATGTAGTATAGTGAAGTGGCAAGTACCGGGGGATTGATCGTTCAACTCAAAGAATAGTGTTCGTTAGGATTGAAATTTATCTACTAGGTCTAGAGGTGAGGGATGATTCTTTTTGTATTTTTATATTTTATGGAAAGCAAGTAAAAATCTCGGGTTTTGGAAGGAGAGGCGGAATTAGTTGCTAATCAACTAACCCAAAAACTACTAATTAAACTAATGTGCAGGAAAGTAAACTAGGGTTCTACAAGGGAAGTGAAGCATGTCTACCTATGATATGTTACTCCTTGCTAGCTATCCAATTCTACCTATTGAATTGTTACACCTTGTTTTAATTGACGGGTTGTATTCCTTAATACCAATCGTGGGGGTGTGTACGATCTTCCCCAACTCTATAAGCTCCTACTTCACTCCTATGTCGAGCCGGCTAAGAAGCTCCTAACATGGGATCACTAGAATTCGCTTATGCATTAAATACAACCAATTAACCTTAGTACACCTTGGTTCATGTTTCTTAAGACGTTCAAGCAAGTTACCGTATAGGAGGTTAGCCAGTTTTCTTAAGCCTAACATCGATATCATCCAATCATACAAGAGACAATAGGAAACAAGAATTATAAGCTAAACCAATTAGATCTATTGAAGTTGTCACGCCCTAATTGATGGAGATGGACACACACATCAACAAGAAATCAATAAGATTTAATTAGTTATACACAAGTTTCACGCAATCATAGGTAAACACTAGGTGATTTAGTAAAACATAATCAATGAAGAACAAGCAACAATAATAATGGAAGACATAATTAAGATAGAATCAACACACCATTACAAGATGTTTATGGAGTGATTAAGACCTTCTAAGTTGCTGGAAAAACACCTACCTAAACCCTAGAATCGGACTTAGGGTTTAGGGCTTACAAAAAGTGAAGTTATGATGTTGTATTTATAGGCAATATTTCTGTCGGCAAGGCTTGACGGCGTCAGCTCGTACAAGTGATGGCGTCAACTTCCCATTTTCACCAAATTGTAGATCTTTTCGTCCTCTTCGCGTGGCCTTTTGAATCACCCAAATCCGAGTTAGTATGAAGATTTTATGGCCAAAACAGTGACAGCTACTCCGCGCGTAAGTTGTGATTGTCTTGATCAGCATGTGACGGTTTTACTAGGGTTTCTTCTTGTGCAAGTTGTCATTCTGACGTCGTCACTCAATGGCTTCTGACGTCGTCAGGTTGAGTCCTGACGCCGTCACTTCGCCGCGGTTAGGGTTTCTTGATGGCCTTCTTGACGCCGTCCCCCTTTAATCTTCCAAAATCCTCTCTGGCTTATCAAGGATTGACGGCGTCACACTGGGGCTTGACGCCGTCACAGGTACTATTCTAGCAGATTTAGAGACTTTGTCGTTTTCTTCACTTTTATGCTCCAAAAACGTCCAAAATGCTTCCTTTTCTAAATTTCATCTCCAAAGTACCTAAAATGACAAAAGGAACGATTTAGGGCAATATTTGATCAAATAAATACGATTTAGGGCTTAAATGACCCCCGAAAAGTGGTACACTTTTCGCCTCATCAATAGTGCGTAGAAGTTTGATCCAAGGGCTGAGGTTGCAAGATTATTGTCCAAGGAATGATCTGAAGGCTAAAATCATCTTGAAGAAACACAAGGAGGTGCGGATTAATGACAAGGCAGGCCCTAGAAGCTTCAATGATCGGCTATAAATAGAGAGCTCCCTTCCTCATAATTTCAAGTAGTTTTTTAGTAGTGTTATGCTGTCATTTTGTTTACTGAATTATAATTTCTAAGTTTTTAAGTGTAATCAAGCTTTGTTTAATGAAATTTCAGTTTTAGGTTTTAATTCATATTGCTTATTCAATCTTATACTCATTTAAAGTTGTTAGCTAAAGCTTTGTTACTATTTCATAAGCTGTTTTCACCATAGTTTAAGCTCTTTGATATTCCATTTTCATTATTTTTGTTTAAAAATCAGAAAATAACCAAAAAAATACAAAAATATGTTTTCAAGTCTTAAATCTCAGTTTAAATAAGCTGTTTTCTCATTAGTAGAAGCTCATATAAGCTGTTTAGCTTATTATGAGTCTTTAATTAGGATAAATCGGCTTTAGTCTCAAAATTTCTCAAAAGTCAACAAAAGTCAATTGAATTGGTCAAATAAGCTATTCTGGTGATAAGCTGGTCTGATAAGCTCATTTGGGTGGTTTTTGGCTTATGTTGAAAGCCTGGGTACTTTGTTTGGTTGATTCAGATCTGTGCACTCATAATTCCTACTTGTAAGCTTCACTTAAATCTCATTCATAGCTTATTACTGTGTTATTCCTTATTTCTAGATAATCAGTGCTTATTTTGGATAATTATAGTTATTTGATCTTATATGAGCTTATTAATCAGTAGTTGTTAGGTTAGATTTCATTTTGGACTTAAATCTCATAAATAGCTTAAAATCAGTCAAGTAGCTTTTAGCTTAACTAGTGCTTATTTAGGTATTATAAGTTGCTTATTAGGTAGTTCTTAAGTTAGAATATCAGTAGATAAACAGATTCATAGCTTATCTCAGTGGTTTATAGTGTAAAATCAGCAAGATCAGTTCTATAAGGGTGTTTGGCATAGAAATCTATTTTGGTCAAAAGTCAATATCACTGTTCATTTACCATAAACTGAAGTTTAATTGAGCTTATTGGAGGCTAGATAAGCTATTTGTGTTAGGTGCTAAGTGGTTTTGATGCCTTTTGAAGTTTTGAATTGATAAGTGCAAAAGTAGATTCTCAACTGCCATAATAAGCTTTTATTAAGCTGAGCTTGTTTAGGTGTCATTTGTGGCAACATTAGGTGCATTTCAGTAGTTTAAGGGAGAATCCAGAGATTGGAAGTGTTTCATCAGGGATTGAAAGAGTTGAGTTCAAATTTCTATTACTACTGCAACAGACAAGATAGTGCAGACCTGCACTATCAGAATTGCCCATCTCAGCTTTTTGCTTGCCTTGTATCTGCTGATCCTCTTGTGCTTATTGCATGTTAATTGGTCTCTGAGTAGTTGATAGTATAAGCTTTTAGGTTCTGAGCTTAGTTTCCACTTTGTAGCTTATTTCATAGCTTAAAATCAGTCTGCAAATAAGCCCATTGGACTGCTCTCAGACCTGCATCAGAATATTGTTCCATGAACAATTGTTCTTTAGCTTAATTGAATAAGCTATTGACCATAGAATTTGGGCATTTTTTGTTTGAAAGTAGTCTGTTATATAAGCTTTTAGAATATGCTTTTGGTTTCCCCCAATCAGCTTTTTCCTAGCTTATAGATCAGCCTAAAAGTGGGTTGTTCACTCATTGCTTCTTCCCTGATTTGTCAACTGTTCTACTGCTTATTGGCTTATTCCATGTGCTTATTTGGTTCCTATTAGTTGATTTAAGCTTTAATAAGCTTGTTGAACTGTATTCGAGCATTTGGAGTTTATTAGTGCTGATTAGCTTATTTTAGAGCTTTTTAGAAACTGCTTATCTGCCCAAACTACTTATTAGGGTTTAGAAAAGTTCCAATTTCATTTTTCATAGCTTCTTTATATAATTTTAGATTTTTCTGCAAAATTTCATAATTTTCCAAATCAGTTTGCTATTTTTAATCATTTAATTACTTTCTTTTAGTTTTTAATTCATAAAAAATAAATAAAAAATCAAATAAATATATTTTTTTTTTTCTAAAATTTTCTTTTAATATTTAGAACTTAGGAAAATTATTTTCATAATTTTAGGGCTTATAATTTAGGATTCCGCTATTTAGGTGCGTTTTTAGATTTAGTATCGTACGTTTTAAAGTTTAAATTGCATTTTAGGAATCGTGTGCTTTTTTTTTTAATTGTTTTCTTAGCTTATTAGCTTGTTTTTATTAGTTATTTCATATTCATAGTGTAAAATCCCCAAAATCTCACTCTTATCTCACATTCACAACACAAATCACGATCCCGAATCACATATTCCATTCAATTTTCAATCGGGACAACGAACCTTGGGTTTTGCATATTTCCTTTGCAATTCTCCTTTGATATAAAATTGTTTAAATCAATACCTTATGTGCTAGCATTGCTACCTACATTGCACTTCTTCTGCATCAACTCGGCTAAATAAGTAGGACAGTTCCTTCTCCAGTGTCCAATCTGATGACAATGATGACACTCAGTGTCCTTAGCAGGATGCTCTTTTTTAGGTGGAGGCGGAATCTTGGCCTTTGGGGCATAAGCAAGCTTATCATTGCCTTTACCATGATTCTTACCCTGAGCACCATTCAGCGGCTTCTTGTTCTTATTATTTTTCTGGATCCTTCCTACTCTTATAGAAAGTAGAGCAGGGGTAGCGTCTTTCTTAGGAAGCCCTTGTTCGTGCAGCTTAAGCATTTCATGCACTTCATTCACTGTCTTCCCCATGCATTGCATATTATAATTCTGTCTGAATCTAGCAAAGTCCTTGTTCAGAGAGGTAAGAATCAGGCTCACTGCAACGCCAGATGATATGGGGTGACCAAGGTGTTCTAGTCTATCTAGATAACCCTTCATTTTGAGAACATAGGTGCTAACAGATTGACCCTCCTCATACTTACATGCATGAAAGGCATGCACAGTCTCAAGGAGTTCCTGTTCTGCTTGCTGAGCAAACACGGTCTTCAATTCCTTAAGCATGTTATATGCATCAAAGTGCTCTAGATTCTTTTGAAGTTCTAGAGTCATGCTTATGAGCATAAGATAGCCTATTGTCCTTGGATGCTTTAACCCATTGGGCGTGAGCAGCAAGGACATCAGCAGGAACCTGCTGATCATGAGTTGGAGGAACAGGAGTAGCAGGTATGGGATGCTCCACATAGGTTAACTTATCCTCGGCTGTGAGGATGATCCTCAAATTCCGATACCAGTCGAGGAAGTTTATCCAGTAAGTTTTTCCTTTTCGAGGAAAGACCTGAAGATCGAATTGTTGACGGATTGATTTGCTGCCATCTACAATAAAACAAAGTTCAAAATTTTAGTATCTTCGATAATTAATTCTTTTACAAATTAACTACACATTAACAATTAATTTACTAAAATACTAAGACCCTCTTTAACTCCTACTCATCACGGTAGTGCTTGCTACTCTGGTAAGTCTTGTGGGTACAAGAGGTAAGCGGCATGCGACACTTGCATTGCAAGTGCAACTCTTAGATTTATGAGACTTATGGCACTAGAGTACAAGCTACTAGTGTCATGCATGTTTTGTCTCATCCTATGCCTCGGGCTTAAGGATCTCACCGCTTGACTCGATTAAGTCATCCAATTAGATAACATGTGTTAATAATTCTAGGTCTCACGCCAGAGAATAAACACCTTGGGTTGCAATTCACTCTCGTCCCATGAAGAGCAAAAGGCAAGTGCAAGTGTCCTTAAACTTGGATGGCATAGACTTAAATTTCAAATAGGGTATCACATAATTTTTGACAAAAGCATGTATCAAAAATTGTGTACAAAGAGGCATGCATACATCTTTGTAACACAAGTTTTAAAAAAAATTCCAACTTATTAGGTGTACTATTATCAAGGGCAAAGAATGGTCAAGAACCCTATATTGTACTCTGCATAAGTCAAAAGACCCAAGTTCTTCCAATAATTCCCTCATATGCCGAAGCATGTAGTGGGGTGGGAAAAGACCACACAAAACCCTAGATCTTGATATGATCAAAGATCATTAATAAAAGCACAAAACTTTAGGTATCTTATAGTTAAAGTTTATTAAATCACATGATATCTAGCAAGCTATATCCTGGTAGCTTCGAGTAATGATCCACACCCTCAATAGCTTGATGGAACCCGTGATTTAATTAAATCAGATTTCAATAGTTTATAGTCCGTTTAAGTGTAAAAAAAAAGTTTTACACATAACACATAACTGGTCACAAGGAATTAAGTGTGTATATTAACAGACAATAATTAAATCTCATGATATCCAGCAAGCTATATCCTAGTAGCTTCGAGTAATGATCCACACCCTCAATAGCTTGATGGAACCCACGATTTAATTAAAAACAAGTTTCAATATAAGTAGTTAGTCTATTTTTATTTCCAAAATCAATAGCATATATGTAAAGCAAGTCACAAGGAATAAAACATATAAGCAATTAAAACAGAAAGAAGAAGGAGTAGAGGAGAAGACAGACTCTAATGGAAAGCAGTAAAACAAGTAATGCTCCAAAACTCAAGAATGAGTCTTCCCAATTGGATAATCTAAGGCTCCCACAAGGTTTTCAAGCTTGGTACCAAGTCGATCACAGACGTCATAATAAAGAACGCGTAAGCCTTAAGATTGGAAAAAAGAAAAAGAAGAAGTACATGTTACAATAATCTTTTTAATTTTCCTAACCCCTTTTAAGTCTTATTAACCATTAATAATCAAACAAGATCAAGATTTAATTAAATGACAATAATGTATGTTATTGTCATAACAATTAATATATGTGTTTAATTAGCGTAGCAAGCGACTCTATGTGTAAACCATAACACCAAACGAGATGGCTCGTGATGCCACTATAGGGAATTCATATTGATTAAACCATCAATACCACGAGTACGCAGCAGATGGATCTATATTTAATGTTATGAATTAAAACACATAAATTAAAATACATAATAAATACTAACCTCGAATCTATTGAAAAATAGATAACCACCAAGTCTTGATCTTAATCACGAATACTTCAATGGATCACCACGAAACCCTAATCAACTATAGTGAGTTGATCTCTATCAAAAACTCACACTACACGTCTAACGAGATCGTTAGGATGCTAGTGCTTAACCCACGAGCTTACGAACTAAACACGAATGCTAATCGTAGAGAAGAAACAAAGCCAACTCCCTTACTTGGGGTGTTGGATGATTTGTAGAGAGCAAGAGAGAAGATCAAAGAATGCTTTGATTTAAAGTTGTGAATAAATGAAGACCTAGAAGCCTCCTTTTATACTAATTACCTAGCTTAGAGAATAAGCTACCTCTCCTCTTGCCCTAGCCCATAATGGCCGGCCATACAAGGGTGATATGGGCCCCCATTTTGCTTTTGGTCCTTGTGAAATTAACTTTGTACAATACAAGCTAATTTTGGAGTTTAACGACCGTTAACCGTTACACTAACGGACTAACAACCGTTATCTTTATTTCGTGGATTATATTAATTATAATTAATAGTATACATTAAACATATTAATTATATTTAATAAACGCTCTCTAAATGTATACGTGTGTGCCCCGATAGGCTCACGTAATTTCTAGTTGTATAATTATTGATTTACGAGCACATAAACGACATCACTAACTGAATTGAAGACATCCAAGCCAAAAAACAAAGTTGTTGTAATAAAAGAGCCATATTCTAAACCACAAGCTGCACAACCACCTCCACAAGTTAAAAGCAAAGGAAAAGCAATACTCATTGAAGAGCCTTTGGAGGAACCACTTTCAATGGCAAAGCAAATGCAACTTGATGCTGAGGTTGCAGAGAAATTAACAGCTGAGTTTAAGGAAGAAAACAAACTTATTGTAGAACAAAGAAGAATTGCAGCTGACAAAGAAGCTGAAAGATTAGCACTGATGAATGAATGGGATGATGAAAGAGCCCAATGTGATGCTGATTGGGAACTTTCTCAGAAACTTCAACAAGAAGAGCAAGATCAGTACACAATTGATGAAAGGGCTAGGTTACTAAAGGAGTTCTTTGATCAAAAGAATAAATTTTATGTTGCAGAGAAACTGAAGGCTAAAATGAATAAACCACCCACCAAGGCTCAAAGAAGAAAGTTCATGTGTGCTTATCTGAAGAACATGAAGGGATGGAAGCTCAAAGTTCTAAGTCAATTTGATGATACAAAGATTCAAGAGCTCTATGAATCTGCAAAGAAAGAGATAAGTAGCTTTATGCCTATGAACACTGAAGTGGTGGAGGGTACTGATGAAAAGAAAGAAGAAAGCTCTAAGAGAGCAGGAGAAAAGTTAGAAAAAAAGAGTAGCAAAAAGCAAAAGTCTAAGCAAAAGGCAGAAACAGAGCATAAGGCAGAGCAAGAGCAGAATACAAATGAAGAGCAAGCTGAAGTTGATGATGATGTAGAAAAGATGCAAGCTCATACAGAACTTGCATTAGTAACTGAAGAAGAAGTCATGGATGCAGTTCCTCTAAGTGTCAAATAACCAATTGTTGCTTTTACTTCAGGATTACATGAAAAGACAACATATTGGGATATCAAGAGGGCTGATGGTTCATCTGTGAGGTTTGTTAGCTTTCTAAAAATGGTTCATCACTTTGATAGAGAAGACATGGTGACTCTATGGAAGCTGTACAAAGACAAGTTTGGTTATGATAGACCAAAACAAATTTATGATAGAGTCATCTAGAACTATTTGATAGTGATGTTTGAACTACATCATAAGGATGAGGAGTGGAGAACTCTAAGGCACAACACTGTTCTACAATGGAAAATTTATCAGGGTTGTGGAGTTCATGTTTTGGATGTACATGGTATGACTATCTACATGCTTGTAGAAAAGGACTATCCTTTACAATATCAGAAGGCCATTGTATATCAAATGCTGCATGGAAAAAGAAGACTGCAACTCCAGTATCCTTATGATGACATGGCATATCAACTACTCAAGAAGATGGAAAAGATTCTAGGACCCAAGGACAAGAAATAGATTTAATTGTTTGGAAGCATCCTCTTAGTGTTTGTTCAAGCTTAGATTGAAACTTGATAATTTTGGGAGAAAATATCAAGTTTAGGGGAGGATTGTTAGGTTTTAGAGTTATTGTTGCTTGTTTGGTTAAGACTGCTGATGGGAAATGCTCTAAGTTATTATTACTGCTAGCTTCAAAGGTTACAACTGCTTATGTATTTTACTACTGCTAGTGTTGCTGAAGATGTTCAAGAAAATACACTAAGTGGTTACTACTGCTAGACTTAAAGTTATTGCTTCTAGTTCAGAGTTACAACTGCTATCAGAGTTACAACTGCTGCTGAACTTGAAGAAAAATATTCTAAGTAGTTAGTGCTGCTAGGAAAAAAGTTAGTACTCCTAGTACAAACTTACTATTGCTGATGAGTTAAGACTGTTAGAGTGTATAGTTAGTACTGCTTATAAGATAAACATGTATAGTCGGTTAGATAAATATAGAAAAGATTCTTCAGAGATTTATCTTGTATAGCAAGTAATTGTAAGCCGACTAGGACTCCTTAGTCTATAAAAGGAGGTCCTAGGGCATAGAGATAGATACGTGATTCTTTAGAAAACTTCAAGGTTGTAAAACCCTATTACTTTAGAGTATTCGTATTATTAATAATATTGAAGTGTTTTGTTTGATATTGTTTGTTAAGTTCTTCTTAAGATTAAAGTTTAGATTCCGCATAAACTTTAATATACTTCAAAGACAGTTTCTACATAAGTTGTATAGAATTTATTCAATATTACTTAAGCTTTACAAGCTAAGGGAATTCGATCAAGTATTCAACTGGGATCAACAAAAGTCAAGTAACATAGTTCCTAGGGGTTAACAGTTTTATGATGGGACATTTAAGCCATACAACTAAACCCTTCCCTTTTGAACCATCCCTTGCATCTTTGGGAATTTTGGCAACAAAGGGCTTGATACCAATCAGTTCACAAGTTTCCTTATTAGGAAGGGCTAGAACCTTAACCCTCTCAGCAAAAGCCTTTTTTGCAATCTGTTTGGGTGTTGGATTCTTGGTAGCATCACCCTTTTTTGAGCTTGAACCAGAATGTTAAACCTTTGGAAAATAGTCTGACCATGGCATTGGGTATGATCCACCATCAAAACTTTCACTGCTGCTGGAAATGTTAATGATTTCTGCACACACACACACACAAAAGGAAAATATATGAATGGTGTGTTACAAATAGCAGAAATGACTTGAAAAACACAATGTTGAATACCTGGTTTGTTGTTGGCCCTTATTTTTTCAATTGTTTTTTGTTACAGTTTTTTTGTATATGTAATTTTCATGTATGTGGTTATACCTTTATATAGTGCAGGCATTTGGTTGAAAAAAACAGTGTTTGGTATGAAAGATTCTCAATTGCAGGCATCTGTTTGAAAAAAACCAATATTAGCTATGAAAGATTCTCAATTGCAGGCAATTTGTTGAAAAAAACAGTGGTTGAAAAAGTAGTCAATGTGTAGTCATGCATGTGACTATTACCCACTTGTTTTACTACTGCATTAAACTAGATAGACTATAAAATCCCAGCATTGTAATGGGGCAAAGGAAGAGTCATGACTAATAGTCTGAACTCAATTCAGTGAATATCAAATTAGACTCAAACTAGATAGACTATAAAATCCCATATCTAACCCCTCAAAATTACATAAGTTATCATAAATGTGTGGCCATGTGTATTGAATTGTAACTACACTTAAATAATGTGTGACAAAATATGACTCTATGATTTAGACACCTAAATAAATACTTCATGTGACCATATATATATAACATCTTGAATTTAGTCACACAAACACTCAATGTGACTAATATCAAGGTTAATGATAACTGAGTTCACATTTTGCTATAAATAATAGTCACATGAATATTTCACAATGTGACTATTTTGAATGTATTGGTCACATAAAATACCCTTATAATGTGGCCATAAACATAATTTAGATACAAATTTGTGATATGGTGTGACTATTGTAAAGCCTATAGTCACATGATCGTTCTACAATTAAATGTGACTATACACATTAGGTTTTGGCAAGCAAACACACACTAAACTTTAGACACACATATTAACTTACGTGACCATATGTATCGAATTTTGGTTACACTTAATCATGTATGTCTATGGTTTAGTGTGACCATATATGACATTTGGTCACACTGTTCAAGTGTGTGACATATATTTGTTACTTTTAAATGCATATCGTGATTAATACTTCAAACTTACTTTTCAGTTGTCACACATTTCAAATTCATATGTGGCTAAATATTCAGCAAAAAATAGCAGTCACTTTTAAATAATGTGTGACAAACTTGACTATATGATTTAACCACATAAACAATTACTTCATGTGACCATATATGGATTTTGGTCACACTGTTCAATTGTGTGACATATATTAGTCACATATGTATATATATATAGTGTGACTAATGTTTCAAACTTATTTGTATCTATCACACGTCCCAAATTATAAGTAACTAAATAATCAAAAAAAATTACCAGTTACCTCTAGTCACATAAATATTCAAATGTGTGAAAATGAAATTCCGAAATGGTCACACAAGTCGGATCAAGTGTTGGTGTTTATTTTATTCTGGTACATTTAGGCACATAAATATGTTACTGTGTGGCCGTTCAAAATACGACATGTGTGACAAAATCTCATATCTGTACTAGTAACCCATTGCATGATCTATACCTATACATGTTTATTTACCTATTTTATTCTTGTTTCCCAATCACGAATAATTAATTACACTTGTTCAAGGAAAAATTACGAAATTTGGATAAGGGTAAAAACGTCAAAAAAGCCCCCTGTGAACTTTTCAAGTACACACGGATGGGACGGAGCCAAAAATTTGGTTCCGCCCATGTAAATTTTTGGCACCGCCAAAAATATAGGGGAGGGATTGGGCGGCACCAAAAATTGGGTTCCACCCGTTATATATTTTGGTGCCGCCGGTCCTGCAGTTCACTTTTAATTTTTTTCGTTGCTTTCCCGCACTATATATCATTCACTTATTATCATTAGGTCCTTTTTTACTTGTTATTACACACATTAGGATGATTTTAGTTCACTTGCACAAATAGGATAACCATCTCTGATCATTCTTTCAAATGTCATGAAAATGCTCCAAGGTACCTTTCTCTATAAAGGAATGAACCCTAAAAAGGGTACCTTGCAATCCGTGGGTCTCTGACCACAAATGTTTTGTAATCATTACCCACAGTGACTGTATTCTTCCGTCCTTTACTCATCCTTTATCCATTAGCTTGACTTGTTTTATGAATTGACAACTTCCTAACAAATCCGGACTCATTGTTTGCAAAGATAACATACAATATCAAAATCACAAGTCCAACTTATGACTGTAGATATTGTCTTGTATCCAAATATGTTGCCTCACTTGGTTAACATGAAAATAATGTGTCATCCTTCAAAACTATAAGAATTTACATCAAATCATAACTCACACTCAGGTTAAAGATGTATTATCAAGTCTTGAAATCCTTGAGTACGATCTAATCTCAACAAAGTAGGATTGACAACTTAAGTATTTTGTCCAAAATATTCAAGTAAAATTGACTTAAGATTGTAGTCATTAAAAGTCATATCCGAAAAATTAAAGTATTTTAACAACATATGTTAAAACACTTATCCTAACACTCTCCCAATCAATAGGAATAAAACAAATGTCAATAGGTCTTCATCCTTGAACATTTACCACTTAAGTTCACTTGCTCTTTCACCATCATCTCATCACATTCACCTCTGTGATATATCTCAGCCCCTAAGCTTCACAAACATGACCAAAACTTCAAGAACTTCACTCACTAGTTGTACCAACCAATGGACCACAAGAATTAGTATCCATCCTTGTTGTTTTCAACATCTATGAACTAATAATAAACCTAGGTACTACTAATGCATGTTAAACAAACTCAACCATACTTTCCCAAATACGAGGACTTAGATGATTCATTATGGCTAGAACCTCCACTATCAAATGAGCATGATACTTCTGGTAATTTTTATCAATTTCCACTAAGTATAAGTAGTACTACCTTCACAAGTTATCAAAGTATTAGTAATACTTTGTCGTTAAACTTCTGCATAAGTTTCGTTAAACCTTAAATCAACATTTTAACAACATATGTTAAAATACAATCTCAAAGCCAACCTCATGCACCCCGAGCGACAATGACTCTTGAGGAGTATACATAAGAAACTCGAGTGAATTCCTCTTGTCATCATCTAGTGAATATAATCTTGAGACCAAATATATTTAGGATAGGACTATCCAATTCAAACACTTTGGCTTCATATCTTCATTTAGAAAAACATGATGTTTTGGAAAACATTATGCCTAAGAAATCATGCGTTAAGTTTTCATCTTGTTAAAAGGATAATGTATATCCTTTGCATCATTCTATCCTTGCAACATGAACGGTTGTGTTACAAGAGATTTCATTACACCTCATTGGCTAAATGATCTTGAAAAAACATCTACAAGTTCTATGAACTAGCGTATCTCCTTCATCTTGTCATACTTGCTTTCATAAGCATGATAACTTTATCCCATGGGATAATCTTATTTGTTGAAAGATACTATTTGTATCTATTTCCTTTCAAGCGTACATCATAACCTAACCTTGCTCATAATCTAGTTTAAACCTTGTGCACATCCAAGGTTAAAACTACACATCTCTAGAGCATACACAAGATCTATTGAAGTTGGTAACCTTACTTAGATTCTTGTTGAATAAAATTCCAAAGAGCTTTCTTGAGAACGTTCTTAATTTAACATATTCCATTATCACACACGAACACATTTCTTGGTCTTAGATGATCAAATCACATTTATAGTACACACTTCAACTCAACATAAAAGATGTCATCCATTAGATTATACAATAAGCTATGTAATTTGAACAACCTTAGATTCTAAACACAAAATTAAAACATATTGTTTATCAACACACCATTGTTAAAATTCTCGTATAAAACATGACATCTTCATCACCTTAGTTTTAATAGATATAGTTGAGTCTCATTAAGTCAAGTATTTGTTGGGAATTAAACCAACAGTTAGTACTGCCAGGTATAACTTAGTACTGCTGAAGATTCGTTCAAGATTACACTAACAGTACTAAGTCAGTTAGTACTGCTAGTAGAAGAAGTTAGTACTGGTTATAAGATAAAGACAGAAGGTGAAAGACGCGTAATGATATATATAGAATAGATTGCATGTATATCTTATTAAGTTAGATTGATACGTATAATAGTTGTACTTGTATAGGACTCCTTGTTCTATAAAAGGAGATCCTAATTAGGGTTTCATATATCTCTAATATCCCTAAGTACGAATTAATTATAAGAGCTTCAAGGTTGTCGAACCCTGGTGATATTGTAGATCATCCGTATTAATATATTGAAGCTAATCATTGTGTTAAACATTGTGTTCTTATTTTCATTGTTATATTCATACAATCATACACATCACCAAACACAAAATCTTCTAAGTGCTTTGTAGTAAATTCCGCGTGCTACTTAGCATTATACTCAAAGTATCTTCAACACAATTTGTGTGTTTAGATCCGGTCAGTATTGGTGAAGTATCATCTTTTATATACTTCAATAGGAAAAAATAGGAATTCCTATCTTTCTAACATGAGAATGACTACTAAAGAATCTATTGCACTAGAAACTTAATTTGACCTAACGGTGAAATTGCTTCCAGGAGAGAAGTTGGGTATGTGGAATCACCCGTAAATATGGTCGTGTTTAGCCTTAATTGAGCACCACTAGTAATAGTTTTATATTCATTCTCCAACTTGAAAAATCTTTATTCCTATACTTGTCTAAAGTAAGTATTAAAATAAGATATTTTGCCTCGCCTTAGGAATATTAATCAAACAAGTAGTAGATATGACTTTTCTTTTTTTAGTTTGCATTACACATACATGTGTTGATTACATGTTTTTTGATATGATTAAGTATCTTGACGTTATCATGATAACTATTTGATTTATAGTCAAATGTGTAAACCTTGGAAAGGTTTTGTCTGCATGCTTATATGTTTCGTGCTACTAAATGTTAACATGATTTGTATGATATTTTTATTCTTTCGTTATATGATGTTTCGCAAGATTAACGTGTTACTTGTTAACTCATGATATTTCATTTTAATACATAATGTTTTTATATGATGTTTCTATGTTTGAAAGCTCTTGTCTTTTGTTGACATTCATTAAACTTTTTCGTAGGATAGCCTAAATGATACATGCTCCAAAATGTTATAATTTAAACATGGTTTGCATGAATCTTTCGTCTTGCTTCTTTTGTGACTTTGTCACACTATTTGTTTGCCACGTGTGCACTTATAATTTGTCAAAGTGCTTTTGGTATGATAAACTTTTATAAGTCTTTTTATGCTACAAATTAATCACATAAATTGTCGTATTTACTTATAGCTAAGTATACTTAAATGTCTAAGCCTAACGACAAAACTATCTCAAGTATTTCAAATAATGTCATGCTCTTTCATAATATGATTGTTTGTCTTGATGCTATCTTGCTATGTGGTAACTTTATGTCTAGTAGTCCAATGTGTTGTTTGTATAGGATATTATCTTATGATTTCTATCTTTTTGACATCTTTAGACACTAATTCACTTGTTTTGTATGTTTTATGGTCCCCTGCACTTGCATATAATTTTGAAGCATATAGAATTAAGTTTTAGACGCTTGGCATTTCATTTGTGTATCTTTTAACCGACCTCTTTCCAAATCTCATTATTGCTTCCGCTTTCCAAAAATCACCTCCATCACTGTTTAGTTATAACAATACGCTAATCTTCTACACCTCCTATAAGGAAACCACATGCCTCGTCATGCGATCATCTCACATTGATAGAGAAGAGCTACGTGACTTCAAGGATGAAGTTCTTTGTATGCTAACCAACATCCGCAAAAACATTACTAAGCTCATCGCTTTCATTAACCTGCAACCTCCTAAACACTTTATCGTCATTCTTCATTCGATGCATTACACATTATGTTGGATGTCCACCGATTAAAGCGGAAAGAAATTCATTCACATAATTTTCTTTTGTCAAAATGTATTAAAGGACACTTACACATGTTTCTTACACCCTAAAATACCAACACATAGGTACACACCATTTAGTTAAAATCATTTCACAAAACCACAAGTGTTTCAAGCCTTTTTAACCCAACATCACAAGTTTGCACCAATACCTCATCAAGTGAAAAACACATCATGTGTTTGACAAACTTCTTCATCTCCACAACCAACAACTAATTTAAATGGAGTCTAGGATTTTTCTTAAACCAGGACCTCACAACTTCATTGTCTAGAATACAGTCATAGGATTTCATCCTTTTCTTCCTCGACACATATCATGCACGTCATTGTCAGTGCAAACGATATATTAATCAAAACTGTCATTCCCAACACTTTTTCAACACGTTGGTCTAACCAACACTCTCCCATCATATGATGCCATTCTCATCCTTATATAGGTATTTAGTATTTTTATTTTTTATTTTTATATAGAATTTCTGATCGTAGGTGCTTATTGTCTTCACTTCCTTTAATACCATTCAAGCATATATTATGACATGATACATCATCTTTGGTAGATGATAATGTCATAAAAGATCATGTCAGTCAAAACCATTTTAATACTCTCTCTCCCATTGTCACCTAGAATAGGTCAT
The DNA here is from genome assembly GCA_021014915.2 of Artemisia tridentata subsp. tridentata. Lineage (NCBI taxonomy): Eukaryota > Viridiplantae > Streptophyta > Magnoliopsida > Asterales > Asteraceae > Artemisia > Artemisia tridentata. Next base: position 134,907,657 of record CP139501.1, read on the forward strand.
TTTTATAATTTATGTCAATCAATGAATGAATTTCGTTCTTGTTAGTGTCAATAATATCATTCAAATCGTAACCCTTATGCATTACGAGAGTCACATTCTTCTTATCCCTTAAGTTGTGAATTTTAGATAAGGATTGCATGAGTCCATATTTTCTATTTTTTTATAGAATTTGCTATACATACGTGTTTATAATTCTTTAATAGTTGTGTACGTTATCACCACCACTTTCACTAATCATCACCACCATGGATTAGCGAAAACTTACTTTTATCAATCTTGAGTCATCTACCGAGTTATCACCACATGAATCCTACTAGTAAATCGACACCAACACTAGCACCACTCACTTTAACTCTTAGTATTCCAACTTCACTTCATATCTTCTTTCTAGGCATTATTTTGTAGGCTCTTATCATATTATATTCTCATTTTTCTTATGATTGTAATTCTTATTAGAAGACTACACTTCATGAGATCATTGATTTCATAATCATGGTTCTCTAGTTTGAGTTGCTTGTGATTATATCATTTATATATTGCATATATACATCTTATTTTCTCTTTGTAAAAAAGATTAAATATATTGCACTAATTCTTTCATTGGATGTTCATCATCATATACACTCGATTGTATATAACATACTCATCTAAGGATGAAGTTTACATCAATTATTTTCCTTATTTTAGGTGCTTCTTGACACCCTCAAACAAGGAGGAATATCCATCAAGCACTCATATTGCATCGTCTATACACTTGGTTGTATATGACATATTTGTCTAAAGACAAAGCTTCTATTATACTAATATTTGTTTTGTAGGTTCATCTTGACGCCCTAAAGCAAGGGGCAGCTTTCGTCAAACATTTATAGAATGCATCTTATACACACTTTGTTGTATATCACATACTCGTCCAAGGACGAATATAGTTTTGCACTAATATTTGTTTTATAGCTTTTTACTCACACCTTGACGCCTCGATCAAGAGGGAGCAACCGTCAAGGGGGAGCATGCACGCATTCATAATCATTCTCATTCTTCGACGCATCTTTGTGTTTCGACAAAAAGGAGGAGAAGATAGTCTAACATAGTTTACCCACGTGTATCGTTTGCTATGTGCATTTTCTTCATCATGCATTTCTCATATATTTTTTATATGTTGCACAAAACTAACCTTAATGTAGGTTAAAAGTCTTAATTTGATCCATGGATCCGCTACCAAACAATGGAAATAACCTAGGGGATGCACCAACCATAGGGGATTGAGTAGACAATTTAACTTCGTTAGGGATGATGCAAGCTCGCCTTTTCAGGGAGAAATGAAGTTTAAACTCCAAGGACACACCCTTTTTGTTTCGACAAAAGGGGGAGAAAAGTGTAAACATAGAAGGTAATGTAGAAGGTAATACGGACACAAGTAACTTTTTACATTTTACTATCTATCACGTTTACATATTTCGTCATCATCAAAAAGGGGGAGATTGTTAGTGCAAATATTACGATATTTAATCTATACAGTCTCGTTTGTTTTGATTGATGACAAACATGTAACTTGATAAATAACGTAAAATGTACAAGTTACTCGTAATCATATTTTGTCTCAACATACATTCAACACATCAAGTCCTCGTATGATACAACACAGGTTTATACATGTTTGTTATGTGGCATTATGATCAAACCCCTTAACAAATCATTTAGAATGTTTAAAATACCTTTAGAGTCATTAAGTATTTTAAAAGGTTAACCATTCTATTTCGAACCTCATTTTACATTTTGCATATACAAGTATTTTTACTTGTACATCATGCTTCCTAAGTTGTATTCATGTCAAAATAGAATGAGTGCCACATTAGGTGTCAAAGTGCACTTTAGGTGTCAAAATAGGATAAGTGCCACATTAGGTGTCAGAGTGCACTTTAGGTGTCAAACTAAGACAAATGTGTTTACATACTTCTAAAAATGATGTTAATGACATAATAACTTAAGTCCTATAATAACATAAGTAGTTTAACATTTTTAGTAACACATAAACTAACATGGTACAACTTGTTAAACATATATTTACTAGTTAAGTAATTTATTTTACAAGTTAACTTTCTTATATACATAAATCAAAAAGGAAATGTCTTATTACCTCATGCATTGCATCATCAAATCTAAGATAATATCTTACTTGGACTTTGGGAAGATCTTAGAAAATATTTTGGAAAGATTATGGAAAGATCTTAGTTAGATTTTGGAGAGATTTCAAAATGATTTTGTAGATTTTCTGTCAGAGGACCACGGAATCAAAAATTATAAAGGGCGGAACCCTTTTTTTTTTTTGTTCCGTGTGATACGTGGGTTGCTAAGCCAAAATGGCTATAAATAGCAGCCCCTTGTTCACTCATTTCTACACTACTTGAATACACATTCTCTCTACTATGTTTTCATACATTTAGATCAGTAGTAACATACATTAATCACCCTCATTATCATGATCATAATGCTTCTAACTTTCATTATGTTGTAAGAATACTCCCAAAATGATCCTGTGAAACAAGCTGAGAGATCTTGAGTCATCATCCACCACAAGCATACATATATGAAGATCTATCACAACAACCTTAAGGAACTTGTGGCCTTCATCCATTGAAGGCTTCCTATCAATGGAAGTTCATTTAGATTATTCATTCATATCCATTAGATATTTGTGTTATGGATCATCATTGTAAACATCACTGTATCATCACAATATATTCACCATACTAGATTAGATGGTTTATGTGTTTGTTCCATAAAATACAAGGTTTGTTATGTTGGGCCATAAAACATAACGGGTTTGGTTGTACCCGAAGAAGGACTCGACATCTATCTTAGTTTCGAAAATATTGCATAGGCGACGTCAGGTTGGTTCTATCTCGAACTAGAACCCGGTATTTAGTTTTGTACCGGAAAAAGTGTAAGCGACGTTTGTAAGGTTTCCTCCACCAAGAAGGGAGCTTGTTGATTTAGTGAAGTAACTCTCGAGTTGGGTACTCGGGGAGTGGAGTAGGGCAGAGAGGAGCTCCGTGACCGAATCACTATAAATCATCGTGTCCGGTTTGCACTTTCTTTTACTTATTGCTTTACTTTTATACTTGCATCATATTATTGTTTGTGTTGTGGCTTGATGTTTATGCTTGTGTGACAACTTGTTTTACTATATGCTCTATATTAGTCATAAGACTATAATTGGGATTTTTCATATTATGGCAAGCTTGATTGGATATTTGATACAAAAGATTTAAAGTTTTTAAATGGTAACGTATTCACACCCCCCGCCCCCCTCTACGTTTTCACACCATCATTCAATGCTCTTTTCTTAGCTCCTGAAGAGTTAGGAACACATTTAGGAGGAGCTTTAGGGCATTCCTCATGAAGATGACCATAAACCAAGCATTTACTACATCGAGGAGGATCCCATTCATATTCAACATGAATGGTGTGTTTCGTATAGCCAGTACCTTTAAGATTAGGGACAACGACAATCAAAGTATTAGGAAATTCATTAGTCGCATTGATTTCAATCAAGGATCTAGCATAACTACTTCTACCTTATGATTCCAAGCACATCTCATTAGTATACGAATCAAGGAGCATGGGATTACCAATTTTTTAGGCAATAGAGCTTAAACCATCGGAAGAATATGCAACAATTGGGACGTCATTGAACTTGACCAAAACTGGAACACAAGACAAATCTTCCTTCAAGAGGCTAGTCTCAGGAGACCACTTATTGAGAATTATAGGAATTCCACGAATCATCCATGGACCATCATGAAGAATAGAGTCAGCACCCTGAGTAGTCGAGAAATTAAAAAAGAAAAACCCTTTTGCGTTCATAGTAGCTTTCTCAACACCATACTTTTTCCAATTATTACGTACAAACCATTCGACAACGGGAAAAGCAAGCCTTTTACCAATGAAATACCCGTATAGAGAATTTTTCAACCTCTCATGTACCTCAAGAACCGAAGCAATAGGTAATCCGACATCGTAATCAGCATCTTGTGTCACAATATCATCAACTTTCCAAAAATTTGCCTTAGTCCCATGCGACGGATTCAATTTATTAGCATAACTCGTAGGGCTGTGACCACCCACGTTAGTACCATGAGCTTGCAAATCTTTGTTTGTAATAGCACATGGAATCGGCTCCATATGCTCCTTCACGACCTTCTCGTTACAATCAGCAACCTGTGTTGCACCAATCGAAGTATTGGTCGATTTAATAGTTTCTTTTATCTCAGTATTAGCATCAATAAACACATTAGTGGACGAATTTTGAACGCCAAACGTTGTAGCCATGGTTGGAAACGATTCCAACACAGTCACATGCCCATCAGTAGTAGTTAAGTTTTATCATGGAATACTAACAGAATCTGAGAATATGTAATTCGAAACCTAAAAATATTGTACATTATATTTTATAATAAGACATATACACAAATATTGTACAGTATCTATCATGATATAGAATCGGAGATGGTATAACAAATTAACTTCTTTTGAACAATACACGTTTGAGTTACACCGAATTACACAATGATTTTACGAAGCGAAGAATCATATGCCACTTCTAATCCACAAGGATTGAGTGTACTCTCTCTTCTTGAACTAAATCTCACAACAACAACAACAACAACAAAAAAAAAAAAAAAAAAAAAGAAACAAAAAAATAAGCTCAATATATATACATGAGATATATTGAGAAAAAAAGAAAAGAAAAACGTATATGTTGATCGGTTAATCGTCACTTCACTAACGTTCATCAACGGTAATTTCCCGTTGATTAAACGATAGTTCAAAAACCCATTTGGGTAGTGACTTTGTTCTTCTTGAATTTCTGTTGTTTAATAACTGTTGATGATGACTCATGTGATTCTTCTTAACCGTGGACTCTACAAACGATGTCACACGTTGCATGGCAAGAACTAGTGTTTCTTCGGACATGTTTGCAAAGCAAACCCGGAACCAACCTGGTTCACTACAATGGCATGAAGAACCGGGTGAGATGTTCAACCCGACTTCATACACAATCTTCTTCCAAAGTTCGATTTCACTTTCAAAATTATTTGAGCTCAAAAGATGTCTCATGTCAACCCAACAAAATAAACCAGCGTTGCTTTGAAGACACCAGATTCCAGATTTTTGTAGCCCTTTTACGAGCATTTCATGTCTTTCTTTCAATCTTCTACGATTCTCCGAAAGATATGTTTGTGTAAACTTCTTGTCGGAGAGGATTTCTGACAAAAGGTGTTGTGTTTGAGAAGAAATTAAACCAAAGCTAGACATTTTTGTTGCTGCTGAGACAACAAGTTTATCATTGGAGTAAATGGCTCCAATTCGGAAACCAGGGAGTCCAAGATCTTTAGAGAGGCTATAAACAATGTGGACTCTTTTTGAGATTTCCGTGTTCATGAGGTTTCGGTTTTTTAGGACCTCCATGATGCTAATGAAGCTTGGTGAGTTAAAGACGGTACCAGAGTAAATTTCATCGCAAATAAGGTGGATGTTTTTTGAGGAGATAAAGTTGACGAGGAGGTCAAGTTCATGCAAGCTCAATGACGTGCCTAAAGGGTTAGAAGGGTTTGTGACCAAAACACCCTTGACTTTAAGGTTTTGATTTTCTGCTTGTTTGTAAGCTTCTTCAAGGGCAGTTTTTGTAATTCTGAAACCATTCAAGCTCGAGCATTGAATTGGTACTATTTCAGCTCCAGTTCTCCATTTAAGATCTCTATCAAACCTAAACATCATTAAAAAATTTATCAGAACCATGTTCGAGAGTGACAGAGTACGTGATCTTGCTACATTACCATGTTTTATAATATAACTAATTTATGTCAACTTACCCTGGATAATATGGGGTCGGAATGAGGAAGGCGTCTCCGGGATTAGCAAGACAAAACATTAGTGTCTCGTTGGCTGAAGTTGCTCCTGCGGTAAGCACAAGGTTGTTTGGATCGAAAGTGACAGTGTTTCCTCTTATCTCAGACATGAACCGGACTAGAGCCTATAAAAATGACAACTTAAATTAGTTATATGTGGCAAAATATAAAGCAGGGATTTGGTTTTATACAAATCAGTACGTAGTGGAATAAAAGCTTACATTCTTGAAGGCGGGAAGGCCATTATAATCTTGAAAGAGAGCAAGTTCTCTAAAGATGGATTGATTCTTATCATTCTTGAAGGCTGTTGGTTGTGGGTTGTTTTGGAGCCATGATTCAAGAAGATCGAACGAGAGTTGGTTCTCGGCAAGACCCATTTGGATGATACCATTTGGATTCTTAACCTCGTCGAAAGGATTCTTCTCGTACTCTTCCCATCCGAGGAAGTACGAAGAATCCTGTCCATGAGAGTTGCATGTTACTTTTGATGACAACATTATTTCTGGGCGATTTTTTGAAACTAATAATGTTGAAGTATAAGAAAATGAAAGTAGCAGAGAAGGATTGTTGAAAGAGGAAATGAGAAGGATTGATTGGAATTGGAGTGAGTGATTATGTTGGTGTGTTTAGAAAGAATATATATAGAGGGAAGTTGAAGAAGGGTCCAACTTGTCAAGAGAATGCCAAATCAGATCCTCTCCAGTCTCCACCTGGTATATGTAAGAATAATGGCTTTATCTGTTTTATCACTAGCATTAAAACTACCAAAAATTTACACATCCAACAATTAAAATGACATATTTATAAGATTGAATAATAAAACAATATAGGTTGCTACCAATCTTAGTAGTAAAAAAAATTAGTAACAATTTGCTACTTTTTGTAAATTATAGCGGATTATGGTGCAGTGATTATTTGCTAAAAATGTGATAATGAATACAGTAGCAATCTACACAACAATCCCTAATTTATTTAGATATTGGAAAAATTGTTTTGTTGTATGAAGACGAATCTGGCTCGTTGCTGATTGATCAATCACTTTGGCTTAATTATCTACTATGAAATTAAGTGTTTCACTTTCTTAGACAGAGCAAGTATAATTTAATTTTCAGTCTTTCATGTGGTCCAAATTAGCAAAGGTAAATTTTAAATTGGAAGAATCTTAAAGTAATATATGAAAATTGGGCGACTCTTGAATAAAGTATAAATATTATCAATTATTGAATGTTATGAATTATGAGATCACATGTTTAGTTGGTTCAAATAATATGATTGGTATGAGAAGATGTTGATTTCATAACTAATAAACTGTTTTTTTAACATTAAAATTAGAGTAAATTGCAGAAATGGTCCCTGTGGTATGCTCAGATTGCACGTTTAGTCCCTGGTCTTTCGAAATTGCAGACGGCGTCCCTGTGAGGAAATGTTAGCTCTGTTTTGGTCATTAGTTTTAACCGGCGTTAAGTAGATTCCGTTAGAAGTTACACGTTAGCCCTTTTGGCCAACGATCATTGCAACGTTCATCCTTTAGACTAACGGCCGTTTATAATTTAAAATTTTCGGTTTAATTAAAGATTTTTTATTTTTTATATACATTGTTATAAAAACATATACGTTTTTATATAAGTTTTTATACACTTTTATATATTTTTGTATAAGTTTTTATACACGTTGTTATATACGTTTTTGTGTATATTCTTATATACTTTTTATACATTATTAATTTATAAAAACATATACGTTATTATATACCTTTTTATATATGTTTTTTATGCGCTTTTATCATATATGTCTTATATACGTTTTTATACACGTTCTTATATACGTTTTTGTATACACTCTTATATACTTTTTATACTTTTTATATATGTTCTTATATATTTTTAGACATTTTTTTATACGTTTTTATATACTTTTTATATATGTTTTTTTAACGTTTTTATATACTTTTTATATATGTTTTTATATACGTTTTTATACGCTTTTATATACGTTTTTATATACGTATTTAAAAAAAGCATACATGTGTTTATATATGTTTTTATACACGTTCTTATATACTTTTTATATGTTTTTATATATGTTTTTGTATACGTTTTTGTATACGTATACATACGTTGTCACACCCCCGAAATCGGGTCCACCGGAAGCTTACATGTCGCTGGGGTGCAACTCAATTGGTATCACAACACAAGTACAAAGAACGGTTTTCACCACAATCATGTAGAATAAAATTGTTTAACAAAATTGTTGAATTTGCATTGTTAAAAGTATTGCGGAAATAGGCCCTTAAAACAATTAAAACGGTCCCCAAATGAATATCAGAGTCTTCTATGACCATGTCATGTCCTGCCAAAAGCCTCCAGTAGTGTGCTATTGCTTATACCTGAAAATACATGCTAAAGTGTCAACAAGAGGTTGGTGAGTTCATAGAGTTTAGTGAAAAAAAATTGTAAAGCATTTGTATAAGGATTTCCCAGCAAAGGCATTATAAATTCACTCAGTCCCAAGTCCCGCCCATACAAGACTTGCAACCTGTGTGTTTACAACCCACTGCCAAATAAGTCTCGGTTTGAGTGAACGTCAAATGATTTATGGACCACAATTGTTAAATGAACAATATATACCCAATATATATGTAGAGTTATTGACAACTAAATTTCATGACACTAAAGCCTTATGATTGTAGATTGGGCATACTTTTGACATAACAGTCAAGTGGGGAAACTACAGTCTGTTTGACATATCAGTCAGGCGGGGAAACCACAATACGTTGGCATATCAGCCAGTGGGGAAACCACAATACTATGTTCGACATATCAGCCGGTGGGGAAACCACAATACGTTTGACATATCAGCCAGTGGGGAAACCACAATACGTTTGGCATATCAGCCAGTGGGGAAACCACAACACGTTTGGCATATCAGTCAAGTGGGGAAACCACAGTGCTACGTTGACGTATCAGCCAGTGGGGATACCACCCGGACAACCAAAGTTTCTAATCACAATGTTCGCGCTTAATGGGTTATAACATAGGCAATATGAAATAGCTTAATGTACTAGTGTCCATAAGAAAATGATCAAGGGTGAAAATGTAAACACAAAATACTTCTGAGCAACGACTCAAGTATTTTAACCAATCAATAATGTTTGAAAGGCAACTCACGTCTCAAGCAAAACAAGCATGAAGTTTAAAGGTAAAACGAGCATAGAGTTTAATGAAAAACGAGCATGTATTCTCCCCCAAAACAGTTACAAAACAAGTAAAAGTAGGGGCCATGAACTCACCTGATGCGATAGCAACAATGATAATAATGAATATGCTGAAATAAGGCTCGGTCTCTCACCGCGACCTAACATGAACGATATGATCTAGTGTAAGCAATGAAATGATGCTACACATGCAAATACGTATGTTAACGATACCACTCGTTAATTTTGAAAATAACGTTTATCGACGAAAAATACATTTTTGACGTCTCGTTAAGTTATAAACTACTTTTCGTGTAAATATGTTGAAATGGTACTCCACGATCCTTGTTTGGGGTTTTATCGGCAAATATAATGTTTTCGTCGCAATTTACTATTTTTCACAACTTGAAAATGTGCCCATAGGGCCTCGCAAAACTAGTCGCGAAATATTGTACGTTAAGTGTTAGTGATCAAACTCGACGTTTTTGAAAACCTTGTAACAACATCTAAATGTCGTTTTATTTAACTTTTGACCATATATGTCTCGATCAATTAGAAAATCGGCTATCAATGTTGTGTCTTGTAAAAATACTACTTTTTACACTTAGAATATATTTCTATTAGTGCTGTCAAAAATAGTTTGTGAATCGTCGGCTTCAAACGCGTATATCTTTGTCGTTATGAGCTCGTTTTCTACGTTCTTTATATCCACGGCTTCGTATTAACATGAACTAACATAATTTCAGTAGTTCGGGTCGTCTAGATAACGTCTAACGTCTCGTTTTGTCCCTTGAAGTTCGGAAAACAGCAAGCTATTTTCAGAAAATAGTTTTTCGTCACACAACTTAGAAAAATCATATCTCCTTTGTTATAAGTCGGTTTTTACTCATTTCGGCGGCCACGGTTTCGTTTTTGAAAGAATTTTCTAAATATGAAGGCCAAAATGGTTCAAGAGTTACTGAGTTTTCCAGATTTCACGTTTTTGGACAGACCCTTTTCTATTGTGTTAAAAACTCATTTTCATGGTTCAAGACTTGTTCATACCTCTTCCAATCAACACCACAAGTACTCTAATCCTACCATACACCTTCTTAAGGTGTCATGGGGTCCTAAACATCACCAACCATGATGGGTTTCATGAGAATGTTACTAAAATGTATAGATCTAGTGATTATAGTGAAAATGGACATCAAGTGGTATGTGTAACATGTATTTTGCATGACTAGCTACTAATAAAACTTGATAATACATCAATATATAAATAAAATGAAAGTATGAAATGATCAAAAATGTTTTTGAAGCTTACTTGAGTTATAGATGAGTTTTGGAAAAAAATGTATAAGAACCTAGGGGTTTTTATTTCAAAATCCTAGCTAGGAAGGTAATGGGGACTTGATTATAACTTTAGCTTGAAAATTTTGGATCTTCTCTTGTTCTTGATCTTGTGGTCATGGGTTTTGATAGAGAGGAAGAGAGAAAATTTTAGTTTTTAGCTAGTTGATTATAAGAAATGTAGTGTTAGTGAAATTAAATCAAGTTTATGTAAACTTGGAGCATTAATGAATTTTGGCGTATTAGGCAATGGGGAAGGGTTTAGGGGGTGGCACATGTAAGCAAAAGAGGATGGATTTGATGGACAATTAAAGCTTGTGTTTCCATTTAATTAGAATTAGTTTAGTTTAGTATATACTTTAGGTGTTAACGGGTACCGGGTTAACTAGAAATAAATCGTTATGAGTTATTATAGAATACGACGAAGTTGTAAAAATTGTAAAATCATATTTCTTGCAAGAATCGGGTGTTAGAATGTTTATCGAGTTGAAAATTCGCAAACCGACGGAGTTATAAGCTCCTAACGGAAAATATAGCAATTGGTTTAAAAACACCGGGTAAAGTAATAATATAATCTTTATATTATTATAATTAGTATGAAAATATATTAGGATCATAGTCGGGAGTGTCGGGTATAATGTTAGTAGTAATGACTGAGTGGTAACATTAATTAAATAATTAACTATACGTTAATGAAAATCACACAAACCCGTGCATGACTTAATATGATAATGATGTTACTGATGATATGTAGACTACTCTAGTCTATATGACGTGTCCTTAATGATGTTTCATGAATTCGCAGCTAAACCCTAACGGTTACGCGAATTTTTAATACCCGTAAACCTAGTTTACGAGATAATGAATGATGACTATGAATAGTGATTTTCTTCCGAAATGAATAGTGTTTAATTAATAGTAAAATTTTTGAAAACATCTCAAAGTCGCAAACTGACTTCAAAAATGATGAATAGTAAAATGATGAATAGTGATCAATGAATAGTAAATTTCCGAGATGAATAGTGAAATTTCGAAGCTTGAAAAAGGACCTGAAATTACGATTTGTGACAGTCTCCACCCGTTAAAGGAATTCAGTCCCTGAATTCAGTTAGTGTTGGTCTCTGAAGTGGACTCGGTGAAGAGATGTGGTTATTTGAGTCGCATTGCGGTGATAAAAGATAGAACATTCATTAGATCGGAATTCGTAATAGTACATGAAGTTTATATGATAGAACTTAAATTGAAGCGCAAAAGAAATACAACACTAGAGAGTTTAGGCTTTGGTTTTCTTGTTCCCTAGCTCTGGGCAGTCCTTTCTGAGGTGTCATAAGTTTCCACATTTGAAGCAACTCCCCGGGATCCTCTGATTTGCGGGCTTCCGACAGTCCTTGGTCTGGTGACCACGTTTCATGCACAACCCACACAGTTCGCTGCAGTGACCTAAGTGATGGAGATTGCATGTGTTGCAGTAGGGCAAATTCCCAGTATATCCTTTCTTGGTGCGTGGTCCTGCGGTATAAACTCTAACCACTTTTTGTCCTTTGTTTGGCTGTTGTACTTGATCATTTCCTTGGTTGTCATCCCTTTTCCTCTTGTTGTCGTTGTTGTTGTGGTTGTTGTTGTGGTTGTTGTTGTTATGGTTATTGTTGTTGATAGTAGTTCCATTCTTTATCACCTGAGCCATAAGCTTTTGAGATATCCTGATAGCTTCGTCCAGTGTGTGTGGATCAAAAGAAATTACATTCCCTTGGATGCTGTGTGGTAGCCCACCAATTAAGTTTTCTAACAACTTCTCGTTATCTGGAACCATAGTTGGACATAGCACGGCCAACTCCTGAAATCTCCTGATGTAGGTTTCGATGTCATTTCCTGTGGTTACCAACTCATAGAATTCTGTTTCCAATTTCTTTTCTTCAGTTCATGGACAAAACTTCTTAGTCAGCAGCTTCTTGAATCCTTCCCACGAGATCTTGTAAGCGTTTTCCATACCCATAGACTTTGTATAAGAATTCCACCATGACATAGCTTCCTCAATGAGTGTACTGGTAGCATAGTTTACCTTGCAATCCTCTGGACAATTGCATAGAAGAAACACAGATTCTAGCTTCTCAAACCAACGGATCATAGCAGTGGCTCCTTCTGTGCCATTGAAATTTGGGGGATCACCACTCTTAAAGTCCTTGTACGTACATTTACGCCCATTAGTACCTTTAGCAAGCCTGGTTGCTTCTGCCGTCTCTGCCTGAGAAGCGGCTTCAGCAGCGGCTGCAGCTACAGCCTCTCTTTCTGTTACTAGTGCTGCCTCAATACTATCGGCAACAAGCTTCTTGATCTCAGCTGGTGTCATCGCTGGAGTAGATCTCTTGGGTGGCATAACTCTTCAAAACAAGAAAAGGAGAGCGAAACGTAAATAAGACGTTTCCTAAAAGTAGGTGCCATAATGTGGCTTGTCGTAGAATGAAAGCTCGAAGTCGTGTTATGATTCGCTGACGTGCTTCTAGGTGGTGGTCCACGAGGTGATGTAGGGGTGAATGTTCTTGCAACGATTGAATACACACATATGAATTTTGAAACCTTTAAAAATCAAGAAGAGAATCAACCTGGCCATAATTCTATTATAACTATTCCCAATATTGCAAAATTCATCTCTGAGTCGGACATAGGTGGTCAGCCTATGTCCCACTATCCCGGGTCGAATATAGATGACCAGTCTATATTCAACCGAGGTTCAATGAATTATGAAAGACTCAGCTCAGTTATACTAATACTAAGTCCTTTACATTTGAAAAGACGTTCTGAAAGGCTAAGGCAAGTGAGCAAACTCGAGGTCGAATGATGAAACTACGCAAGAAAAAGGCGTAAGGCTGAGACGTGTATGATATGCGAGCATGCTTAAATGAAAGACAACTATAGAAATCAACGAGAGTAAGTGGGTATAAATGATTTGATAATAAGACACAAATCTCATTAAATATGTCAGCAACAAACCACAAATGAGGCATCATCTTGGCAGGCAGGCACGCGGCGGTCATAGGGTTAAGTTTTTGTAAATGTAGCTATAGTCTAGGTTTTAAAATCACCCAGTTCTCTATAGCCAAGGCTCTGATACCAATCTGTCACACCCCAAAAATCGGGTCCAGCGGAAGCTTACACGTCGCTGGGGTGCAACTCAATTGGTATCACAACACAAGTACAAAGAACGGTTTTCACCACAATCATGGAAAATAAAATTGTTTAACAAAATTGTTGAATTTGCATTGTTAAAAGTATTGTGGAAATAGGCCCTTGAAACAATTAAAACGGTCCCCAAATGAATATCAGAGTCTTCTATGACCATGTCATGCCCTCCCAAAAGCCTCCAGTAGCGTGCTATTGTTTATACCTGAAAATACATGCTAAAGTGTCAACACGAGGTTGGTGAGTTCATAGAGTTTAGTAAAAAAAATTGTAAAGCATTTGTATAAGGATTTCCCAGCAAAGGCATTATAAATTCACTCAGTCCCAAGTCCCGCCCATACAAGACTTGCAACCTGTGTGTTTACAACCCACTGCCAAATAAGTCTCGGTTTGAGTGAACGTCAAATGATTTATGGACCACAATTGTTAAATGAACAATATATACCCAATATATATGTAGAGTTATTGACAACTAAATTTCATGACACTGAAGCCTTATGATTGTAGATTGGGCATACTTTTGACATAACAATCAAGTGGGGAAACTACAGTCCGTTTGACATATCAGTCAGGCGGGGAAACCACAATACGTTGGCATATCAGCCAGTGGGGAAACCAAAATACTACGTTCAACATATCAGCCGGTGGGGAAACCACAATACGTTTGACATATCAGCCAGTGGGGAAACCACAATACGTTTGGCATATCAGCCAGTGGGGAAACCACAACACGTTTGGCATATCAGTCAAGTGGGGAAACCACAGTACTACGTTGACGTATCAGCCAGTGGGGATACCACACGGACAACCAAAGTTTCTAATCACAATGTTCGCGCTTAATGGGTTATAACATAGGCAATATGAAATAGCTTAATGTACTAGAGTCCATAAGAAAATGATCAAGGGTGAAAATGTAAACACAAAATACTTTTGAGCAACGACTCAAGTATTTTAACCAATCAATAATGTTTGAAAGACAACTCACGTCTCAAGCAAAACAAGCATGAAGTTTAAAGGTAAAACGAGCATAGAGTTTAATGAAAAACGAGCATGTATTCTCCCCCAAAACAGTTACAAAACAAGTAAAAGTAGGGGCCATGAACTCACCTGATGCGATAGCAACAATGATAATAATGAATATGCTGAAATGAGGCTCGGTCTCTAACCGCGACCTAACATGAATGATATGATCTAGTGTAAGCAATGAAATGATGCTACACATGCAAATATGTATGTTAACGATACCACTCGTTAATTTTGAAAATAACGTTTATCGACAAAAAATACATTTTTGACGTCTCGTTAAGTTATAAACTACTTTTCGTGTAAATATGTTGAAATGGTACTCCACGATCCTTGTTTGGGGTTTTATCGGCAAATATAATGTTTTCGTCGCAATTTACTATTTTTCACAACTTGAAAATGTGCCCAAAGGCCTCGCAAAACTAGTTGCGAAATATTGTACGTTAAGTGTTAGTGATCAAACTCGACGTTTTTGAAAACCTTGTAACAACATCTAAATATCGTTTTATTTAACTTTTGACCATATATGTCTCGATCAATTAGAAAATCGGCTATCAATGTTGTGTCTTGTAAAAATACTAGTTTTTACACTTAGAATATATTTCTATTAGTGCTGTCAAAAATAGTTTGTGAATCGTCGGCTTCAAACGCGTATATCTTTGTCGTTATGAGCTCGTTTTCTACGTTCTTTATATCCACGGCTTAGTATTAACATGAACTAACATAATTTCAGTAGTTCAGGTCGTCTAGATCACGTCTAACGTCTCATTTTGTCCCTTGAAGTTCGGAAAACAGCAAGCTATTTTCAGAAAATAGTTTTTCGTCGCACAACTTAGAAAAATCATATCTCCTTCGTTATAAGTCCGTTTTTACTCATTTCAGCGGCTACGGTTTCGTTTTTGAAAGTATGTTCTAAATATGAAGGCCAAAATGGTTCAAGAGATACTGAGTTTTCCAGATTTCACGTTTTTGGACAGACCCTTTTCTATTGTGTTAAAAACTCATTTTCATGGTTCAAGACTTGTTCATACCTCTTCCAATCAACACCACAAGTACTCTAATCCTACCATACACCTTCTTAAGGTGTCATGGGGTCCTAAACATCACCAACCATGGTGGGTTTCATGAGAATGTTACTAAAATGTATAGATCTAGTGTTTATATTGAAAATGGACATCAAGTGGTATGTGTAACATGTATTTTGCATGACTAGCTACTAATAAAACTTGATAATACATCAATATATAAATAAAATGAAAGTATGAAATGATCAAAAATGTTCTTGAAGCTTACTTGAATTATAGATGAGTTTTGGAGAAAAATGTGTAAGAACCTAGGGATTTTTATTTCAAAATCCTAGCTAGGAATGTAATGGGGACTTGATTATAACTTTAGCTTGAAAAATTTGGATCTTCTCTTGTTCTTGATCTTGTGGTCGTGGGTTTTGATAGAGAGAAAGAGAGAAAATTTTAGTTTTTAGCTAGTTGATTATAAGAAATGTAGTGTTAGTGAAATTAAATCAAGTTTATGTAAACTAGGAGCATTAATGAATTTTGGTGTATTAGGCAATGGGGAAGGGTTTAGGGGGCGGCACATGTAAGCAAAAGAGGATGGATTTGATGGACAATTAAAGCTTGTGTTTCCATTTAATTAGAATTAGTTTAGTTTAGTGTATACTTTAGGTGTTAACGGGTACCGGGTTAACTAGAAATAAATCGTGACGAGTTAAAATAGAATACAACGAAGTTGTAAAAATTGTAAAATCATATTTCTTGCAAGAATCGGGTGTTAGAATGTTTATCGGGTTGAAAATTCGCAAACCGACGGAGTTATAAGCTCCTAACGGAAAATATAGCAATTGGTTTAAAAATACCGGGTAAAGTAATAATATAATCTTTATATTATTATAATTAGTATGAAAATATATTAGGATCATAGTCGGGAGTGTCGGGTATAATGTTAGTAGTAATGACTGAGTGGTAACATTAATTAAATAATTAACTATACGTTAATGAAAATCACACAAACCCGTGCATGACTTAATATGATAATGATGTTACTGATGATATGTAGACTACTCTAGTCTATATGACGTGTCCTTAATGATGTTTCATGAATTCGCAGCTAAACCCTAACGGTTACGCGAATTTTTAATACCCGTAAACCTAGTTTACGAGATGATGAATGATGATGACTATGAATAGTGATTTTCCTCCGGGAAAAAATAGTGTTTCATGAATAGTAAAAATTTTGAAAACATCTCAAAGTCGCAAACAGACATCAAAAACGATGAATAGTGAAATGATGAATAGTGATCGATGAATAGTAAATTTCTGAGATGAATAGTAAAATTTCGAAGCTTGAAAAAGGACCTGAAATTACGATTTGTGACATACGTTTTTGTATACGTCTGTATACGTATACAAAAACGTATATATACATATACAAAAAAGTATATAAAAACTTATGCTAAAATGTATATAAAAACGTATACAATAACGTATATAAAAGCGTATAAAAAAACGTATATAAACACGTATAAAAAGTATATAAGAACGTGTATAAAAACGTATATAATAACATATATTTTTTTATAAATACGTATATAAAAGCTTATATAACAGCGTATAAAAACTTATATATATATATATATATATATATATATATATAAAAAAAAAAAAAAAAAAAAAAAAAAAAAAAAAGCCTTATATAATAACGTGTATAAAAACGTAAAAAAAAGCGTATGAAAACTTATATAAAAATGTTTATGCTTTTATAACAATGTATATAAAAAATAAACATAAATAAATAAAAACTTTAATCCGAAAATTTTAAATTATAAACGGCCGTTAGTTTAAAGGATGAACGCTGCAACGGTCGTTGGCCAAAAGGGCTAACGTGTAATTGCCAACGGAATCTAGTTAACGCCGGTTAAAACCAGGGACCAAAACGGAACCAACATTTCCCCACAGGGACACCGCCTGCAATTTCGAAAGACCAGGGACTAAACGTGCAATCTGAGCAAACCACATGGACCATTTTTGCAGTTTACTCTTAAAATTAATTCAAAGATCATATCCCAACTAAAAACAACCACAATAGTTTTCTTTTGGATTGAGATCCTCTCATGTTCCATTTGAACATGAAAGGTCATGTTAGTTACTTTTTCCTCCACAATGACTAATTTATTAAATAATGGTCCCACAATGATTAATTAATTTATTTTTTCCTCACTCACATAAACTTCAACATAACCTCCCATGTTCAAATAGAACATGAGAGGATCTCAATCCTTTTCTTTTCTTCTGAAAAGCAATATATCATAAAACAACCGCAAATTTTATTGCGTTAACGAACTTAACGCAAGTAATAGTTCAATATATTAGTTTTTAACCCTGTGTATAAACGAAAAGGGATTGTTAAATAAGATATTCCTGTAACATTGGAGTTTTACTTAAATTTTTTATTATTTATTAATACTGATAAATATTTTGTGTAAATTTTGTTAGACGTAGGATTTAATTTTGTTTAGCTGACATTGTGTTGAGTTTAATGTTATTTAAATTTAAATAATTAATTTGTGAAGTGGTGGTTGTGATCATGATTCCATTGTGAAAACAATTCTCTTTAGAAACATGTTGTTACCTCTATTCATGATGCTCAAGGAAACATTGCAATTGAAAACAACCCTCCAGCCCGCCTAATATTGGGTCCATGGAAATCGATTTCCAACTTGAACAAGTATCTCCCTAATTAAGGACAATATTTATCTTCATGAGGTATTTAAAATAAAAAAAAAAAAAAGGTTGGAGATGGTTGTTCTACTTCATTTCGGGATGATGTTTGTATTTGAACGTTTAGTCTCATGAATTTGTTTCCTAGACTCCATTCACTTGACAATGGTAAGGTCTGTAAAGTGATTAAAATGTGCTTAAACTCTCAAGGGCCTAACACCTATCGTTGGGTCATTTTCCTCAACTTTTTCAACTTAATGATCGTCCATAATTCCAGATACTTGGGTTTATAACCTGGATTCCTCCAACTTGTTCCCTTTTTCATCAGTCAGGAAACACATCGAATCCTTCACCCTATCGACGACTGATACTCAAAACAAATGGAACAACACCTTACCTATAAAAGTGAATATATTTTCGTGGCGTTCAACCAAGATCGCCTCCCTAAAAGATGCAATCTTGATATCAGATGGATTGATTTAAATTCGACTAGATGTCCCATATGTGATGACAATCTTGAATCAACACAACATTTATTCATCAATTGTCAATTGTCTACTAATCTATAGAAGCTGATCTCGACATGGTGGGGGTTGTGTGACTTTCCAAAATCTTTGGATTCCCTACTGAACTGGAGTGATTCGGCTTTCAAAACAAGATCACTAAAGACTGTTTTGACGTGGTGGTTCAAACTTGTACTTGGATAATTTGGAGGCACAGGAGTCAAGCATGTTTTGATTTGAAACAACCTCGGAAGGATACTCTTCTGGAAAATGTGAAAGTCCTCTTGTGGATTCACAATAGAAATAGGCATGCAAAACTAAACTGGTTTAAGTGGATTTGTGATCCCATATGTGCTTGTTTCTAAACTCTTGTAATTTATTCTCTAGTACTTAATTAGTAGCGTTCGTTTAATGGAATTCGATCTGTTGTTAAAGAAAATAAAATTAGGCGTATCTAATCTTTAAACATGTGTACATGCGGGTTAAACTTATAAAGAGAAATAACATGAATCGTTATTGAACGTGAATAGTATGAGTCGTTTGCATATATATAATCTCGTGTATTCACTTACATATCATAGTAACTTGTGTTTTTATTTTGATATCTATAATTCCATGCACATATATTAATTTAATATACAATATAATAATAATATTTATAATTCTTTTTTTTTTTTTAAAGTCTATGTGGTATAAAATGTAAACGGTATTTATTAAATTTATGAATTTATTAAAAAAACATGAAGACTGATAGGTTTATTTAAGTCCATACTCTTTAAAATTTATTTAAAATTTAACATCTAAAGTTGTATTAATTATCTCCTTTTTTTTTTTTTTTTTTTTTTATAACATTGCCACATGTGCCTTTATACATATTTTTATCCTGGATGATATTAGATTGATTTTTACCAAATTGTTTCAATTTTGAATTTTTATTGGCCAATAGGATGACAATATTTCTCTTACTTGCCAAAATTGAGTTCTCCTGTAGTTACAATTGAAACATTTTGAAAGAACTGATTTCACAATTTGTAGGGGTGAGCAGAAAAACCAAAAAAACCGAAACCAAACCAAAAACCGAACTGAAATAACCGACCGAAACTAAAAACCGATGGTTCGGTTTTTACTTTTTACAAATCGAAAAATTCAGTTCGGTTTTGGTTTTCGTCCAAAAACCGAACCGAACTGATTTTATTATTTAATAATATATAAT
Source organism: Artemisia tridentata subsp. tridentata (assembly GCA_021014915.2). Taxonomy (NCBI): domain Eukaryota; kingdom Viridiplantae; phylum Streptophyta; class Magnoliopsida; order Asterales; family Asteraceae; genus Artemisia; species Artemisia tridentata. The sequence goes on from CP139501.1 coordinate 134,927,741, forward strand.
TAACATAATCTAAATAAATAACTAAATAAATCAAATTTATAAATTCATATTTATTTTGTGAGTTGATTTATAATATATTTATCTTAACGTGTATATGCGTGTATGTCGTGTGAGCGTGTTTACTAGACAATATATTAATATATATGTGACAACAATTATACTATGTGTATGTTCACTTGCATGTGTTAGTGTCTCATCTATATGTGTGTAATTGCAGAAATATGGGATAAATACTATTAAGCTTAGATTTACAAATAAGTAAAGAAGAATAATCAATTTTCTACGTAAAAGAGCAGCTGGTCACAAGGACTCAATTTGAGACTTGTGTATGGGATACCCCAGGTTCGAACCTGGGTAGTGGGTTTATAAATAGGATTGGTTTACCAATGAAGCAACTTGTCAAAAAAAAAAATACAAACGATTAAAAACCAAAATAACCAAAAAGCCGAACCGAAACGGATAATAAACCAAAAAACCGAACCGCCAAAAACCGAACGGTTTCGGTTTTGGGTTTTATAAAAACCGAATATTTCGGTTCGATTTCGGTTTTAGCCAAAAACCGACCCAAACCGAACCATAATCACCCTAACAATTTGTATGTTTTCTTGTTATATAAAAGATGCATTGTATAATTACGTTCTTAATGCAATGAAGTGACAAGATTTAGCAACTATTAGAGCAACAATCATTATTAAACTGTTGACAAGGTATATTCACTTTTGTTTTGTCGATTTTCTCGTAATTTACAGACATGATCAGTGGCATCTTAGAGTGAGAGGTACGGTGGCGCTCTAGCCTCGTGCCATCCCACTAGCCCAAAATTGACGATGGCTCACCACACCGTGGGTAGCGCCAATGCTGCTCGCGCCGTGGTGGCCAGCCCACGCGTTTTTTTTTTTTTTTTTTTTTTTTTTTTTTTCATTTCTTTTTTGGTGGGTTTGTTTGTGTTTGTGTTTGTGTTTGTATTTTTTTTTTTTTTTTTTTTTTTCTCTTTTTTGAGATTCTTGAGTTGCAGGTCCATGATGGAGGAGAAGACCAATAAGGTTTTTATTTTTTTATTTTTTTATTTTTTTTTAATATAAATAATTAATTTACAGTTTATACCCTTGAAGTTTGATTTTATTGTCATCTTTATTTTAAAATTACATTAGTAACTAATATTGTGTAAATGAAATTTATTTTAGTTAATATTGTGCATGTTTTATTTTATGTTAAAAAATATATAAAAAAAAAATAATTAAAAAAAAAAATCCTATGGCACCACATTTTCTGGTGCCAACGATAACGGCCAGAATGTGATGCCATGAGATTTCTGGTTCCATGAAGACTTTTGCTGACGTGGCATCATTTTTTTGGCTATGGCACGAGGGTACTCAGCGCTCTTAGTGTTTCTGCGGTTTATTTGCAATAAAATTCAAATAACTAAAATAATTAAAACCTTCATCATTTTTTATTTATTTTTTACCTTCATCATATTTTTTTATTTTTTTTTTTTAAACATTTTTAACACAAACTTAAATTTCATTAATAATTAAAACCTTACATAATAATTCAAATAAAATTAAAACATTACAATAAAATTCAAATAACTTTCAAACATTACAAGTACCCAAACGATCCCTACTAACTTGGGTTCGTGAGATTTTATGTGATGCTTGATAAGCCTCCCAACACTCTTCCGCAAACATCATAAACTCGCTACTAACTTCATTTTCATCATCCGAAGATGAATCGGCAATAAATAGCTCGTAAGAATTTATAGTTTGAAAGTGTGAAATAAAAAATGAAATGAGGGTGCTATTTGAGATAATGTATATATAGAGAATGTGTGAAAAATTAGTGAAATGAGTGTGTTATTTATAGTGTGAAAGTATAAGTTTAAAAGTTTTTTTTTTTTTTATATATATATATATATTTTTTTTATTCCAACGTTCACATCCACCAAACGGTCAAAAAAAAAAAAAAAAGTACCAAACAATTTTCGATCTTATGTGCGACCTTCATTCTCCAAAAACCACCAATCGATCGATCACTCAATCCCTTCCACGGCAAGGACGATCGACACCGATCGATTGATCGATCGATCGACCAAACCTTACTGTGGGAAGCCTTACAACCTATTACCGACAAGAAATCTTGAAGAAAATGGAACATGAGCTGAAAGAGCATGCAAGCTAGGACCTTTCATCGTGAGATGGTCTACAAGCTGCTCCCCCTCTCTTTCATGGCCCAGTTTTCCTTCATGTCGGCAATCTGGTTTGTAACGTGAAGTCAACATGTGGTTTAATTAACTATTAAACAGACAATCTTTTCTTGTTTAGGTTATCTGAGGTGACAATTTTTTTTTTCTTGTTTAGGTTACTTGAGGAGACAAATTTTTAACTGAGATTTGCATGAATTAACTAAGGTATCTTTATGACAATTTTCAAATTTTTTCTTTTCAACTTAAGATGTTTACAGAGTAATTAAGGCTTAAGATAGACTTTTTTGTGATAACACTTGTATACATGACTACTATGACATTTTGGTGGTGGTTTGATTTGGTTAATATTTTTTATTGAACATTAAACAAGTAAAAAGGTTGTAAATTTTCGGCTTGATGTTTCATACTTTCATGTATTGTCAAAAATTAATCACTTTTTAAGTTGAAACATTGATATTTTGCTACAAAAAGTGTTGATATAAGTGACAAAATCACGTAATGGAAGGGTTGTTGGTGTTAGTGTTTTTTTATTCGGTAAACAAAAAGTGATGTACACTAAATTAAACCAATATTGTTGTTATTAGGTACAGAATTTGTGGATAACAACAAGCTTGAAACTCAGAAGTAGGAGTTAAAATCGCGAATATAAAATAAAATTTGTAAAGAATATATGAATCCGCCATTGGTATTTGCCAGCTGATTTTGAATCCAAAAGTAGTAGCTAGGTTAAACTAAACATAATTATTCTAATCAGAAATCTATAATTAGTCAATGGAATAGGATCTTTAAAGTTCAATATTCATTTAAGAAATATTTTGCCTTAACCAATAACTTATATCTTACATGATTTCTTTTGTTTAAAATTCTTAAAATAGATAAAAAAAAATATTATTATATTTGTATAACAAATAGTTTTATGGATTCCATATATGACAAAATAGTTTATTATTGAAGTAATCATACTTATAACGGTCAAACTATATCGAAAAAATAATCTACCATTATAATTGAGTTTTCAGATTACTTATGTCAAGCTTGCGGGTTTCATTTCGTCGTGATATGGATACTCAATGCAGGTTTCTGACTTCACTCAAAATGTAACAAAAATGAGGCAATTTGTTATAATAAAAACGTAATAAGAGTGGTTATCATATCAGTCTATATTCTCAAGGAATGGTCGATCGGCACTTAAAAGAGATGCACGGGATAAGCCTTTTTCGTCGATTTTAAACTTTTGAGGATTCTATACTACATATAATGGAGGAAGCACTCTCTCTCCAAAATTTTCAGAATTACAAGAAATAATGCATGGTTTACAACACTTTAATGCACCCAATTTTCAGAATTACAACAAAGTAAGCATATTGTACAACAAAATAAAACGTGGTGTTATTTTAAGACCAAAATTCTATCAAACAACATTAATGCTATTAAAATCACCCCTTCACCAAAAATTACAACCATTTAAGCACAATGTACAATAGCTGCAACCCTCCATTAAAACCCATCCATATTAATGCACATAATTTTCAGAGTTACAACAAAATAAGCATAGTGTACAACAACATAAGCATGCTGTAATTTTCAGACTTACAACATTAATACTATTAATTAATACACCCTATTATCAATTAATACAAAATGTAAATCACAATGTACAAATACATATCCACACAATTTGATGGTTGCTTCAATATGTATCAGCCCAAAACATATCCACAAAAGTTCCAGCTTTTGATCTCAAATCGAAACAAATCGAAACTAAATCCAACATCCAAACTACAAACACAAATAGAAGGTTAGAAATTAAAAGAAAACAAAATAAATACTAACTCGCCCGAGTCAACGCGAGTTGACTCGGTGAGTCACCGAGTTGGACCGAGTCATACCGAGTCGTGGTCAAAATAATAGATCCACACGATTTTTAACATAAATAAAAGGTTTTATAAAAGATTTAAAGTAAAAATAGGTGTTATAAAAGTTTTTAAAAAAAAATTAGGGTTTCGAATAAAAATAAATGAGGGAAGGAGAGGGCGCGTGAGGTGTTACCGATGAGGGGGAAAGTGGTGGAGAGGCGGTGGTGGTGTGGCAGTGGCGGTGAGGTGGTGTTTCAGTATCAAACGAGCTCCAAAGGGGATCAACTGCTCCAGAAATGGATGAAATGGGCCGATCTAGAGATTTGGTGAGTTAAGGTTTTCGCCTGAAAATTTTTCCGGCGATGGAAGGTGGCGACCGGCCGGCGGTTACCGGAGGTGAGGGGTTGTCCGGCGAGGGTTAGAGAGAGAGGATAAGCGTGTGTGTTTGTATTAATAATTGTGAGGTAGAGAGAGAAAAATTGAGTTTTATTAAAATGGAAGGGGTAAAAAATGGACAAACAAAACTAGAAGGGTGAGAACGAAAAATAGGGGCGGAGGGGTTAAAGGGTTAACTTAGTGAAACTTTTGAAATATTAATCGTGGGACCCATTTGACGTACCAAACGGACTCGAAAAATTTACGAAACTTGCACCATTGTTCTCGAAATAATTTTTCCAATAAAAACGGGTATAAATACGCATAACTTTCTCGAAGTTAATTTATTTGGCAAATTCGATTCGTTTCGTGCTTTCTAGGTTGTGCCGGCTCGATAAAGGAATAACGCTCACGTTTATTAAGATATTTACCGGTTTTCAAAGCCAAACAAGTTCAAAGAAGTTTAAAAGTCATGAGAGATCAAAAATAAATATTTTGGATAGAAAATAAGTTTAGGAAATTTACCGGGTGTTATAGCACATACCCCTTAAAAGGAATAGCGTTCCCGCGATTCAGTTCAAGTTATGGGTTGGAATAGTGTTGGTGAAAAGGTGATGGTACGGGTAGTAGATTTGGGTCTCACTAGGTTGTAATTATACTATTGTCTTAACTAAATTTATTGTTATTTGTAAATTAATTGTTAAAAAAAATATGGTCGCATAACATCACATTGCCAGAAAATATAGTCACAGGGTACCCGCCGCCGCATCGTGCGGGTACCCTGCTAGTAATAAATAATCAATAAACATTTGGTTTTGAGTATGTAGAAGATATATTTAACTAGCAATTGCTTATTTTCAATAGTTGTATGTTCAACATGTAATCCTCTAAATTTATTAATTAGAAGAGATATTAATCAACCGATATTAATTTATCTACAAATTATGAATTAGGACCCACAAAAGATAGTATTATGGAGACTTTATTAACTAATATGAGTATTAATTTATCGAGTTTCTACTTTAATGCATTGACACAAATAAAATGTAATTATCTATTTTTAAAATTTTTGGCTGGAAAAGTGATGCGTGGTTTTGCAACCTTATAACAGGTTTTACCTCTCGAGGGATCTCAAGAGGCTTACAACCCCACCAGGCAGTGTACCTGACCGATGTAGTATAGTGTAGTGGTAAGTACGGGGGATTGATCGTTCTCCACAGGGAATAGTGTTCGTTAGGTATGAAAAACTACTCTAATAGGTCTAAGGGTGAGGGAAGATTCTTTTTTATGTTTTTATAATTTTTATGAAAGCAAGTAAAATCCCGGGTTTGAAAGAGTGGGCGGAATTAGTTGCTAATCAACTAACCCAAATAACTACGAATACAAATAAAATAAAATAACTGAAAATAAAAAGGTTGATGAAACTTATATGGAGAGAAATGTGTTTACTTAGATTTCCTTACTCCCTAACTATCTTTTACCGGTTGATTAGTGTGTATTAATTGCGTGGATGACGGGTGTATTCCTTAATACCAATCTTGGGGTGGCGTACGTACTTCCCCAACTCTATAAGCTCCTACTTCACTCCTATGTCGAGCCGGCTAAGAAGCTCCTAACATGGGATCACTAGAATTCGCTCATGCATTAAATACAACCATAAAAACCTTAGTACGCATTGGTTCATGTTTCTTAAGACGTTCAAGCAAGTTACCGTATAGGAAGTTAGCCAGTTTTCTTAAGCCTAACATCGATGAACAATCATCCAATACAATTAGTAACACACTAATAACCAACAATCAATAGCTAGGTTTCATTAGATCTAAGCAAACACAAGATAAATCTAGCCTAGCATGTTAAACAAAAGACAAGAACAAGATAGAATCAAACAACACATAGACATATTGAATGATTAATTGATAACTTATCTTTAATGTAACATGGAAGATCTCAAGGCAAAAAGCCTTGAAAAAGCTGCTAAAATCGTCTTAGGGTTTCCTCCCAAAATTACACACAATAAGTTCCACACTAATGACAAAAAATTGCAAAACTATATATAGAGTTTAAGGGCTGACGGCGTCACGTTATGGATCCTGACGCCGTCACCTCGCCGCTTTTAGGGTTCCCGGATGGCCTTCCTGACGCCGTCCCTCTTTAGACCTCCAAAATCCTTTCTGGCTTATCAAGGCTTGACGCCGTCAGATTATGGCTTGACGCCGTCCCTCTTTAATTTAAGCCGTGACGACCTTGATCACATTAAAGGGTGACGCCGTCAGATTTTTCATGCAAAATTCTCTGGCTTATCATGAGTAATTTTCACATCCACCTCTTTTGCCAAGCCATGACGCCGTCTGGACCAATTCCTGACGCCGTCAAAGGTACTTTCCAGCATAATTTTGAGACTTTGTCGTTTTCTTCACTTTTATGCTCCAAAAACGTCCAAAATGCTTCCTTTTTCCAGATTTCTTCTCAAAAGTACCTAAAATGACAAAAGGAACGATTTAGGGCAATATTTGATCAAATAAATACGATTTAGGGCTTAAATGACCCCCTAAAAGCGGTACACTTTTCGCTTCATCAAATACCCTTACACTTGAGATTTGCTTGTCCTCAAGCAAATGCGCTTTTATTCTAATCAAAATACAAGTTAGGGGTCATTTAATGCTAATATAAAAGTAATTACAACAAATAATCGTTCCACTTTAATCATAATAAGCACGGAGATTACAAACTAGCACCTTACAAGTAGTGTTTAGATACTCACATCTCTCAAGTGTCATCAAAATAAATCTCATAAATGAAAACGGATAATATCTCTCACTACCTGTCATAGCAAATAGATTACCATAGGCTTGGGAAAGGATCAAAAACCTCCTCCACTAGGCGTAAGCACCTAAGATAAACTATCAAAGAGGGCTTTTAAATGGGTTATAACGTTAGGTGTAGGGATATGATAAACACGGTTTTGTTGGATAAGGGATATTTTACTGGTGGCGAGTTAAAGATCTTGATTAATTACATGTACTATACAATGTTGCTAAGCCAAGACTCGACTCAATCTTAAGCTAAAAACAAAATAACAAAAACATAAACATAAAATGAAACGGGATGGTAGTCCGTATGTTTTTTTTTTTTTTTTTTTTTTTTTTTTTTTTTTTTTTTTTCATACACTCTTGCCCTACCATCCAAAATAATACATCATAGGGGCGTTGCATTCCCCTTACACTTGAACTTTTACATAACTTTACAAATAACTATTCTAATGACTCGAATTAAGATAATTGAAAAACTTGGAGTACTTTTAAAATATTTAGCACATATGGGGGTAATAAATGATGTTCTTCCCCATTACTCCATTACACTAGTTCTTTACCCATGAGTCCCAATCGTCCCAAAACAATATGTACAAGGATATGACTCGACTTAGCAACCATGTAATCAATTAGATAATTAACTTGGGTATTAAACAAATGTTGTCACAATAATGCACTAAAAATGAGTGCATACAAGGTAGGCTAAGGCGATTTGGGTGTACATTTTAGTGGGGTGTAACAAATTCTTCCTTTAAGTAAAATGCTTAAAGGTCGAAACGAAAAGATAGGCTCTGAGGGGTGTACTAGGGTATCGTGTACTAAAAATGAGTACAACGCAAAGGGTGTGGGAGAATTACTTGACCAATGTAGCCAACGTAATTATAACAAAATCACAGGTGTAAAACAATGGGTTAATCCTAATGCCTCTTATCATGTAGTAAATCTAACTACACGACTGTAGTCTCACTTGTGGCCTCGGAATGGTCCTAACGCAAGTTCTAGAATCTAAGTGCTACCGGTACACACATCATAGCATAAATGCTTTTCCTACCAATTCTAGGGGCGAACCTCACATATTTGGGGGTGGAAAATTTTTTTAGTGGTACGGTTTTTGTGCTAGTCATATAACTCCTATCCATGAGACGCTCATTAAGATCAAAGTTTCACTCCTAAATGTTGTAAAAAATTTTAAATTTGGCACTAAAATTACCCTAACAGGTATTTATCTCAGTTTTATTACACATCTACTATTAAACAAACAAAAATCAAGCGTAATAGCATTCTCTAATCGTACTTTTACCCCCCCTTACACTTAAGATGAACATTGTCCCCAATGTTCAAATAACAAGATGTAAAAGTAAATAAGGTAAAAGAATGAAATCAAATACTCCCCTGATTCGCTCGGTGGATAATGTGGTAACACGGTTAGATCTTCTTCCAAAGTAATGTTGAAGCTCCATGACTAATGCATCACCAAAAGCTTGATCCAACAAACATTTCCTTTTCCAAAATAACCTGTTAAGCCTGAGAAAACAAACACGAAAACCTGCATAACATCGGCGGGATAAACTCTATATATAAGGATATAATGCTTGTGGAATGATAATTTTGCAGATTCCTGGAGATTATAAGTTATAGATTTAATAAAACTTTTTATGAAAACAAAACTTTCAAAAATTTCCAGAAAATTAAACCTGACGCCGTCAGGTTGTAAATCCTGACGCCGTCAGAAATGATCTGACAGAATTCTTATGTTAAGTTTCCGGAAAAATTTTGGAAAAAACTATACCTTACTTCCTGGAAATCCTGCAAAACATCATTATGACTCGATACAAGCATTTGACTCAAACAAATACTAATATGTATGTTAATTTATTATTATTACGATTCATGTTCATTTGTTCTAATAAACCAATTTAGACTTCCCTTACACTTATCTTTTGCAAAATACCTTTATATGTAGTTAAGACGAAGTTAAAAACAAAATAAAGCATTTTCACAATTTAGTTTTGAACATGAATCAATAATAATAAAACTTAAACATACATACGGAAACAAATAAAATCAAACGAACAAATAAACACACAAAGCAAATAAAACTTGGGTTGCCTCCCAAGAAGCGCTTTTCTTTATTAACGAGTCTTGTAGCTAGACTCAAAGTCCTTCTACCCTATGTAAGTGAGCTCGTCATCGAGGACGTCTTTAGGGTTAAGCTTGGATTGAAGTTTCCTATTGGTCCGCTTAGTACGATATATCCTTTCAAACTTCTCTCCATCCGGGTCATACAATGTCATCTTAATATGCCATGACCCATCTCCATCTTTGGGTGGTTTGTCCTAATCCCACTTATGATCATCTTCCTCACAAGTCCACTTATTCATTCCTAGGTTAATTGGCAAAACTCCTAGGAAATCAATCATCTTCCTAAAAACTAGAGGGTCTTCAAATGGATCCAATTCGGTGTCCCTAGCCAAGAGTTGCTCTACCGTATGTGTTCGGTTAACAAAGTCCTCTTCTAGGTAAAATGGGCGTTGGGGTCCTATGAAGTCTCTATCGATCCAAGGTCCATATCTAGATGGTCTCCTATTTACTTCTAACCAATGGGGTGTTGGTTCATCACTAGTATCATAGGCATGTTTCTTCACATCATAGACTGACCAAGTATCTCCTTCTCCTACCGCTATCTTAGATTCCTTACAATCAATCATAGCACTAGCGGTCGCCAAAAATCCTCTACCTATCAACAAGGGGCATGTAGGGTCGCTAACCATATCAAGGACGTGGAAATCGGCTAAAATGGTTAGTTTTCTTATGTGTACTAACACGTCCTTGACTACTCCAACCGGGTAAGCAACACTTCCATCTGCTAAACCTATTATCACCTCGGTTTCTTCAAGTTTTCCAAGTTTTAGAGAGGTGTAGAGAGGTAACGGAAGTAGGTTAAGGCTTGATCCAAGATCGGCTAATGTGTCATAAGCCTCCGAATTACCGATCTTGCAAGGTAGAACAAATAGGCCCGGATCATCTAACTTCTTAGGTAGCTTGTTTTGAACAAAGGCGGTCCCTTTTTCACCTAACTTGAGCTTCTTCTCGTCCAACACATCAAGAACCGGACTTTCAAGGTGGAGCTCCTTGAATTCATTGTCAAGGTTTTGAGTGGGAGGTGTCTCAACTATGTTGTTGACCAATTTGGATGTCATAACTTCTTGGTCATTTTGAACGACTTGGGTTTGTTTGAAACACGTGCTCATGGAATTGACCAAATAATATTGTGGGCAAGAACTAGGGGACGAAACCGATGAAACGGCGTTGATGTTTAGTTTCGGGTTCTTGACCGTGTTGCTAGGGAGTGCTCCCATTTCTCGGTCATTGAGGGCTTTCAACAAAGTGTCAATCTTATTGGTCATCTCGATTTGTTTTTGTTTGAAATCGGCTTCAAACTTGGCTAAACGAGCTTCTTGAGATGCCATGAATTGGGACATCAATCCTTCAAAGTTATTGGTACTACCATTGCTGGAAGGATTGTTGTTGAAAATACGGTTCGAGTTGGAACCGCTTGATTGGAAACAATTAGGTGGGTTGGAAGAATTGGTTTGTTGTGCGTTTTGGTTTTGTTTCCACCTAAGGTTCGGGTGATTTTTCCATGAGGGGTTGTATGTATCACCGTAGGGGTTTGGCTCGGGTTTGAAAGTGTACCACTTGTCTCCCGCTCCGTCGGTACGCGAGGATGCGTAGTCCGCAAAAGCTTGTTCGGGGAGTTCCATGCAATCACGAGTGTCGTGGGGACCACTACATAACTCACATGAAGAAGTGATTTTGTTCACTTGGCTTGAAGGTTTAGGAGCCTCGTAGTATTTCATGAGAAACTTGACTTGGTCTTCAAGTTCTATGATCCTACGGTCGGAAGTGCTTGAATTGTTCGAAGGCAAAGATATTGCCTTGACCGTTTTATTTAAATCACGGGGATCACTCCAACTTTCGTTGTCATAAAGAGCAAGATCCTCTAGGAGAGCCCATGATTGTTCCGCACTTAGATCACGTAGCTTACCACCGGCCGATTGGTCAATGATTTGCCTTGTGGAGAGATTGATATGGTCATAGAAGATTTGGACTTGGAGCCAAAGTTCTATGCCATGATGAGGGACTTTTTGGAGTAAGTCCTTGAATCGAGTCCATGCCTCGTAGAGGGTTTCGCCTTGACGTTGTTGGAACATCAAGATATCATTCCTTAGCTTAGTAGTTCTTCCCGGTGGGAAAAACTGAGCAAGGAAACGAGTGGTGAGATCATCCTAAGAGGTGATGGATCCTGCGGGTTGACACTCTAGCCATTGACTAGCTTGGTCCCGCAAAGAGAATTGAAAAAGACGCAGTCGGGTCGTCTCTCGAGTGGCAACATCAAGGTCTATAGAATCAACGATTTTGAGAAAGTCCTTGAGATGTTGATTAGGATCTTCAGAACGAAGTCCATAGAATGCGCATCCGCTTTGCACCAACCGGATGGTGTCGGATCGCAAGGGACTGACATTGGCTCCTTGAGTGAGCTCAATGGTGTTTCGATAGCCATGGTGGCTAGGACGGGAGTACTCTCCTAAAGTACGAGCTCTAGGAGGTGGTGGTTGTTGTGGTGGGTTGTTGGGATCGAGGATATTACCACCTTCCATGATGTCGGATGGTAATGGTTACGACCAAAGAAACGAAGAAAAAAGATAGACTAAAGAAAACCTAGAAAAATAAAATAAAAATCTCACTAGAAAGGAATCTAGTGAGTAGACCTATAAAAATAAAAATTCAACCTAAACAATAACTATTCCCCGGCAGCGGCGCCAAAAACTTGATGCGTGGTTTTGCAACCTTACAACAGGTTTTACCTCTCGAGGGATCTCAAGAGGCTTACAACCCCACCAGGCAGTGTACCTGACCGATGTAGTATAGTGTAGTGGTAAGTACGGGGGATTGATCGTTCTCCACAGGGAATAGTGTTCGTTAGGTATGAAAAACTACTCTAATAGGTCTAAGGGTGAGGGAAGATTCTTTTTTATGTTTTTATATTTTTTATGAAAGCAAGTAAAATCTCGGGTTTGAAAGAGTGGGCGGAATTAGTTGCTAATCAACTAACCCAAATAACTACGAATACAAATAAAATAAAATAACTGAAAATGAAAAGGTTGATGAAACTTATATGGAGAGAAATGTGTTTACTTAGATTTCCTTACTCCCTAACTATCTTTTACCGGTTGATTAGTGTGTATTAATTGCGTGGATGATGGGTGTATTCCTTAATACCAATCGTGGGGTGGCGTACGTACTTCCCCAACTCTATAAGCTCCTACTTCACTCCTATGTCGAGCCGGCTAAGAAGCTCCTAACATGGGATCACTAGAATTCGCTCATGCATTAAATACAACCAGAAAAACCTTAGTACGCATTGGTTCATGTTTCTTAAGACGTTCAAGCAAGTTACCGTATAGGAAGTTAGCCAGTTTTCTTAAGCCTAACATCGATGAACAATCATCCAATACAATTAATAACACACTAATAACCAACAATCAATAGCTAGGTTTCATTAGATCTAAGCAAACACAAGATAAATCTAGCCTAGCATGTTAAACAAAAGACAAGAACAAGATAGAATCAAACAACACATAGGCATATTGAATGATTAATTGATAACTTATCTTCAATGTAACATGGAAGATCTCAAGGCAAAAAGCCTTGAAAAAGCTGCTAAAATCGTCTTAGGGTTTCCTCCCAAAATTACACACAATAAGTTCCACACTAATGACAAAAAATTGCAAAACTATATATAGAGTTTAAGGGCTGACGGCGTCACGTTATGGATCCTGACGCCGTCACCTCGCCGCTTTTAGGGTTCCCGGATGGCCTTCCTGACGCCGTCCCTCTTTAGACCTCCAAAATCCTTTTTGGCTTATCAAGGCTTGACGCTGTCAGATTATGGCTTGACGCCGTCCCTCTTTAATTTAAGCCGTGACGACCTTGATCACATTAAAGGGTGACGCCGTCAGATTTTTCATGCAAAATTCTCTGGCTTATCATGAGTAATTTTCACATCCACCTCTTTTGCCAAGCCATGACGCCGTCTGGACCAATTCCTGACGCCGTCAAAGGTACTTTCCAGCATAATTTTGAGATTTTGTCGTTTTCTTCACTTTTATGCTCCAAAAACGTCTAAAATGCTTCCTTTTCCAGATTTCTTCTCAAAAGTACCTAAAATGACAAAAGGAACGATTTAGGGCAATATTTGATCAAATAAATACGATTTAGGGCTTAAATGACCCCCTAAAAGCGGTACACTTTTCGCTTCATCAAAAAGTTTAATTCATTTTAACAAGATTTTAGACGTTAAAAAACTTTGTTGTGGTTACTTTGTTTAAACTGTTTACTTTGCATTGATTTAAACTTTTAAGCAAATACTATCGGATTAACATAGAGAGTGATTTAACTTAGTGTAATAAGTTGTAATTCTAATAGTGTTGGGCTAATTCAGTGCCCAATGATCTTCCATTAGAATTTGAATTAAAATACATAAAGTGTAAACTGGTCCATGAATAGAAAGTAGTTTTGAGTTGCCTTTAAGATGTTCTTCAGAGTTAGAGAAGACTCAATACAACCTGAGACGTAACTCTGAGAGTGAAGGAAACAACTAAGAAGACAATGATAGAGTCAGTGAGTGATAACAATAACTCAAGATTCCCTATGAGACTTAGATACTTTAGAAAAGTAGTCGCTGGATTATAAACGGGAACTTTCTTTAGAAGATAAGTGTAAAACACTTATCAAAAAGTCAAGAAAGTACTAAAGTTGGTATAAAACGTATAAACAGTTGTCAACATTGTTTTCAAAAGTAAGGTTAGACATGTAACTTTTACCTCACGAACTTTCACAAGTCATATGCATGTAATAAATAGGAATATTGTAAAGGAGTAAATTGCATCTCTTGTATTACTGAGTGGTCCAACATGTTCGGCATGCCCTGATGTGTGCCATGCACCAGGGGGAAAATGTCTCTTTTCGTAATATATGTTTGGAATGGTTTATTATTAAAAAAAAAAAAAAAAAAAAAAAATCTTGTTTCTGTCATAACGTTTATTTGATATTTTTGCCACAAAAGTCGAATATTTGGCAAAAGTTATTAGAACCACAACCGGATTTAAAGGTTCCTTTTCATAACTTTTTGTTTGCCTGCGAAATCTTTGCTTCTTTTTTGTATCAAAGCGTGTTTGTTGGCTATAGTAGAAACATCTTATAATGTTAGTACTATATATGTTCTTCTTTATAATCCAATCTGTCAGCCAACAGAGTCATATGCACCCATTGTAACGTAAGGAAGTTTTTTTTTTTTTTTTTTTTGGACATATTACTTTGTTTGGATATTTAAGCAAGTGCAACAAACTTGGTTTAAGATGCCATAAGTACTATGGGAATGTTTTGTGTGGAATTTTAAGATGTTAAACTTAGCTTTTATTAGAAAAGAAGTCAATTCTTTAAGGAAAAATAATATGATAAAAGACACGCTTCATATACTCCGTAGTAGATTTCTAGAAAGTTAAGGCTTCTGAAAATATATATTAATGTTAGGATGCCAACATGTTAAATGTAACATTAATGCTGTATGGGCAGCAACATGATATCACCTGTGTATGTTTGGCATATTCACATATAAATGTTTACAAGATAATTAAAATAAATCATGCGTTCTATTGACTATATACACACTGTATTTTCTTTATGTACTCCTTGAGATGACATTTCTTAAAATTTTAAGACAGTAACACCTTTTTCTAAAATATCAATACGGACTATAATGTTTGTATGATCTAATATTCTTTCATTTTACATATTTCTACATATACAATACGCGTTTTAAGACATACATATCCATATCCAAATATTGGTAGTGACCCCAAACCGCAAGAAACCAAAATCGATATATAGGCATGGTAACATACGCAAGACTCTCCATGTTAGTTCGTTCCTCCCTCTCGAGTACATCGACTTGACCATTTGTTTCCTATTTATCATCGTCGTAGGCCCCTTGAGTTTATTATGTTTATCATCTCAAATATATGTACAAAAACACATTCATGTAGGTCCATAAGCACATGTAGGTCCATAAGCAACTTTCTATGTTGTATTATGTTGAAGGTAAACGGTGCGTCCAACTTCTGTCTAATATTCTTCGGAATGTTTCCTCCGGATGGTGTGAGCTCCTACACACAAGAAACACACACGTTAGACTCGCCCTGGGTTTTATCCTAAGACCAACCTCCGGCGTGAGAGTAAGTATATGATAGTATGAAGGGTGAATAGTAAATGAGAGTAAATGCTATGGGTAAAAATTAGTTGTGAATCATAAATGAGATGTGGGTAGTATAACTACCCACACCTGTTACCTGTTTGCCTTGGGACTAAGCAAGCCGACTTACGCCTAGCCTAGTAGGTAGGTGTCAGATCACGTGGGGAACACAATCCCCGAAAATCTGGGATGGCGGCGTGGCGGTGGTTGATGGGATTGTTCATTGGGTAAATGGCGGCGGTCAACCCTTCGGCATGTCCGGAAGTGAGTTTCTGGTCCGGACGAAATATGACGTCCGGACACGTAGGCTGATTCAGACGAAGTATGACGTCCGGACACATACGCTACAATATTAGCTATTTATCACGTGAGATACCTCAACTATTGTCATTTCGTAGCCATTAGATAATTTTGTCTTATCAAAATTAACTAGGACCGATCTAGTCACGTTTTCATGTTCCATAAACCAGATAAGAATTAAATGGGTTGGATTAATTGTAGAATTGGCCCAGTACAACCCAATGGACGATTAATTTTATGGGCCAAAAACTTGGTATATGCCTCTGTCGAGGGGTCTAGTTTGTTCCTCTTGTTAAAACACTCAGCCTACTACATGTTACTAGCTGCCAGTACTGATACTACTACTTTAATTTTTCGTTGGTTTGGTTATGAGTATGGAAACATATTACCCTTGTGTGCAATTTGGCAACTTGGGTCTTTCCTATTTTGTTGTTATTTATCACAACAACAACTGATTATATTGGTTTTACACATCTTATAGTGGTTCATCTAGCAAGTCCATATGTTGTATCGGGGAATCTCTCTTCCTTAGACATTGGCGCTGTTTTATAGTTCTACAAACATTAGGCTACTCACAGTCGCAACCTATATTGCATCATCTTTCCGGCTGCCACCTCAGCATTCTCTCTCCTCAGCCTATATTCATCTCTCTCATCACAGTGGCAACCCATATTGCATCATCTTCCTTTATTTAAAAAAAAAAAAAAAAAACATCTTTTAACACGAACACAAATTTTATTAATAAAACGTAAACATTACATAAACGAAACGATACGGAATTAAAACATTACAGTACTAAAACATCACAGAAATTCTTCATCGTCTTCATCCTCATCGTCCTCATCTTCGTCTTCATTGTCATGAGGAAGAAGATGATGTCTACGATTTCTCCAAATGTGCTCGACCAAATCAGATTTTAAGTTTTGATGAGTTGATGTGTTCTCGAGCTCCTGAGAAATTGCTAAAGATTCTTCAAATGTATTTAACGGATCGTGTGGTTGGTGGACCTCCTCTTGGTGCCATGTAGGACATATCGCCCGCTGGTTGTCTTTTATGATCATATTATGTAATATGATAGATGTATACATAATATCTTTGAGATCACTTTTATACAACCCTCGAGCCGGAACTTTAAGCATTTTCCACTTCTTCTTCAACACACCAAAAGCCCGTTCCACATCTTTCCTTGCTGCTTCGTGCTTCCTCTTGTACAATTGCCTTTTATGATCATCCGTGGGAGGATTTGAAATGGACTTAATAAGAACGGACCATTGTGGATATATCCCGTCAGTTAGATAATATCCCCTTTTGTATTGTACATCGTTTGCTTCGAATTGAAGGTCTGCTGCTCTCCCAGATCTGATATCATTGAAGACAGGTGAACGACGTAAAACGTTTACGTCATTATTTGCACCGAAAACACCAAAGAACCCATGCCAAATCCATAAATCTTGTGAAGCGACCGCCTCCAATAAAATGAATGGATGTGGCCCATGATCACCTCTAGCATATTGACCTCTCAAACCGTTCGGGCAATTCTCCCACTCCCAACTTGTACAATCAATGCTTCCCATCATCCCAGGAAACCCATGCTTATGCTCGTGATGAGCATATAATCTTTCAAGATCAGAATACGTGGGACTTCGCAAATACTCAGGACCATATAACTCGATGATAACTTTGCAAAACTTACTGAGGCATTGACGGGATGTTGTTTCGGCTATTGCCAGATTCTCGTCAAGAGAATCTGGAACGGCCGCGTATCCCAATTGACGAATGGCCGTAGTACACTTGACCAATGAGCTAATACCAGGAACGCCCCTACAATCATTAGTTTGTTCAAAATAATTAGAATAATCGGCTACCTCTCGAACAATTCGTGTGAACAGTTCTCGGCTCATTCGGAAACGTCGACGGAATGTTCTTTCATCGTGCATCGAGTTGTCGCCGAAGTATGCATTCACTAACCGATTGTGTGCAGCAAAATGATTCCTAGGTATGTACCTTCTTGTAGGTTTTGGCTGATGTGCTTGATACGCGTTCCAAGCAAACTCCGCCAACTCCACAAACTCACTCAAAACTTCTTCGTCGTCGTCGGAAGACGAAGATCCAAACAAATACTCGTAGGATGACATGGACATGGTGAATGAATATTGATGATAATTTGTTTGAATTGTGTTTGAAATTGTGTGTTTGAATGTGGGTTTAATGTTGGTATTTATAGGATGAAAAGTGGTAATGTTTTTTGAAAAAAAGTTTTTTTTTTTTAATACAAACGGATAGTTTTTTTTTTAAAAATCAACTGGATATCTTTGTGCAAAATCGATCGTTGAGGCGAACGATTTGCTTCAAGTTGTAACCGGCGATCGATATTGCCGATCGATCCACAATGGCACGATCGATCAACGTGAACGATCGATCGATATTGCCGATCGATAAATTTCAGCCCACTGCGTATAGCCTTATATTCAATTACAAGTTAAATCTTATACACGTTAAAGCATTCTTTCAGCCATGAATTGCCATATGATCTAAAACCCGACAAGGAAATGAGAATCATTAAGAGAAAGAAGTATCAAGCAAAAGAAATTGGTGAGGATGACCCTTGGAAGGAAACACATAGGACAAGACAAGGTTAACGATCTTCACAACTGTATATGACGTATTGACTTGCTCTCATAAACTACATGAAAATATTCAAACTTGTCATCAAAGAATGGTCCAAATCCAGTTAGGGGGGAGGGAGTGGTCACTCCTTCCCCAAACTTCCCCAAATTGCCACCTCATCATCATCCAATAAAAACCCTCCAACTCATTTCACCTCAATCCTTCCCCAAACTTCCCCAAAATGGTGGCAATGGTCACCAAACAACCCCAAATTCCACATCATCTTTTTATTTCCAATTATTTTTAATACCCAAACTACATAAAATTAATACATAAAACCACAAACTTTATTAATAAAACACATAACATTTCATTAAAAACTTAAAAAAAAAAAAAAAAACACACATCAACTATATTGTTAAACTATATGGGCTGCAATTACATATATGTATATGTATAGGGACTGAAAATGGACTATATATTTTGTTTGGTCATCTTCTTCTCATTCCTATATATACGTATATATATATATATACAGTAAGTATAAATATATCATCCAAATTTATTTATTTTTAATAAAGCTTCAAATTTGACCGTTGCAAACCCACTCGAGTCCACTCTTCTCATCGGTGAAGTTCACCAAATCGGTGTGGAAAACGCTCGGCACCGAGCCCCGGCAGCGGTGTTCCAATCGGCACCGGCCGGCACCGAATCCCTCCCCGAGTCCACTCCCTCCCAACGGTCAAATTTGAAGCTTTATTAAAAATAAATAAATTTGGATGATATATTTATACTTACTGTATATATATATACGTATATATAGGAATGGGAAGAAGATGACCAAACAAAATATATAGTCCATTTTCAGTCCCTATACATATACAAATATGTAATTGCAGCCCATATAGTTTAACAATATAGTTGATGTGTGTGTTTTTTTTTTTTTTTAAGTTTTTAATGAAATGTTATGTGTTTTATTAATAAAGTTTGTGGTTTTATGTATTAATTTTATGTAGTTTGGGTATTAAAAATAATTGGAAATAAAAAGATGATGTGGAATTTGGGGTTGTTTGGTGACCATTGCCACCATTTTGGGAAAGTTTGGGGAAGGATTGAGGTGAAATGAGTTGGAGGGTTTTTATTGGATGATGATGAGGTGGCAATTTGGGAAAGTTTGGGGAAGGAGTGACCACTCCCTCCCCCCTTACACCTTTATTCTTTTATTCAAATATTATTCGAATATAAAGACTATCACTTTTTATTTGAAAAAGTTCACTCTACATTATGAATTCCATCTAAGCTGGATTATATATAGAATAAATTTCTTAAGAGATTTAGAAAATAAAACATACAACCTTAGACTTGATGTTTATTAGGATAGACATACGCGGTTAATAAGTCTAACACAATATATGTCATATCATTAGGTGAGCCTCAAAGTTCTATTTCACCTTATGAGAATGAACACATACATAAAAACCTTAAGTTTAGCTGAAAGATTCATTATGTATGCCATATTATGTATCGAACTAGTTATAATATTTTCATGAATGCAAGATGTGCTGACAACAACAATATCTAAGTGAAAGTCATTAGACAACTATTGAAAGAACATTCTAAAAGGCCTCCAAAGGATTTAGATATGTTCATTATTTACGTAGTTTAGCTACGGAGCTTAATTAGTGTTGTTCTATACACTAATGCTAGCTTTGATTGAGATGATGCTCACCCCTAATCATAGTAGGATTCCATCATGAATAAATGATACTGCTGACTAGACGTGCTCGATTGAGAGCATTGTTGCACTATTCATTGAAAGAATCAGAATACATTACAGAATTAGGTGTTTTCTAGCTTCAAACATCCTAAGGAATGTACTGTGGCAATTCTAGTATTGTTGTACTAGCGTTTGAGTGTACACATACAACATGACAATCATTGCATTATTCAGGAATTTCACTATTTGTGAATTTTTTGAAATTAGTATTCTCAAAGTTCTATAGGATCATAATCTAGTTGACTTGTTCATGAAGCCTATCTCTGTCAATAAGCGTGATCGTCATGCTTAAGGACATAAGTCTTTATCTAGCTAGGAATTAGTTGATCTGTTTTTAGTATTTGGATTAGGGCTGAGCATCGGTCTAAAACCGACCCGACCCGAACAGACAAAACCGAAAACCGAAAATCGTGAAAAACCTAAACAGAAACCGAACCGAATATAGTATGTCCGGTTCGGTTTTGTGTCGGGTTCGTCAGTTCGGTTGGGTTTAGGTGTGTTTTTGTCGGTTTTGGGTCGAACCGAACCGAATCGAACCAACCCGAAACCAAAAATCGTGAAAAACCTGAACCGAAACCGAACCGACGGGCTGTCAGGTCAGCTCGGTTTTTGTCGGTTCAGTCGATTTTGTCGGTCCGGTTCGATTTTAAACCTTCCATGCTCAGCCCTAATGGATAATGGAAGGTGAAGCAGTTTTATTAAATAATAAATTGATATACTTGCTATGATCGTTTTCATTTATTTAACTGTGTTCTATAGTACCAAAACGTAGTAAAAAGGGTAAAAGTGAGGATGTGATTACTCACCTTAGCTAGGAGAGTACGAAGAGAAAATACAACTCAAATTACTACTAGGCAAACCCGACGATTACGCACCTTCAACTACGGACCTAAGACAAGTAAAATATAAATTATTAGACTCTATACGAAATGCTCGAACAATATTTTACGTCTTAATATTTAAGTTTTTTATTAAGCTTGTCTAAAGATGTCACTTTTATTTCTTTCTGGTAAAAATTTCAAGTTGAATCATCTTCCAGCTCTAAAAAGGTTGTTTCTGCTAAAAAAAATTCAAGCTGAATCATCTTCTAGTTATAAAAAGGTTGTTTCAAAAAAAGTTCCAGGTCCAAGATGCATACTTGGCCTTGCAGCAAACCATACTTGGTCTTCTATTGATAAGGATTTATTTGGTACCTTTTTAAGGGGTCATTTAATCCCAAAATCATATAAATATGATCAAATATTGCCTCAAATCGTTTCTTTTTGTATTTTAGGTATTTAGGACGAGAAATCTGGAAATCGGCACTTTTTGGACGTATTTGGACGAAAAAGTGAAGAAAACGACAAAGTCGCGAAAAACCTGTCAAACTTGGAGATCTGACGGCGTCACAAGCTACAACGTGACGTCGTCCCTTGTTTATTAAGCTAGATTTTTTGTTCAAGTTTATCAAATGACGCTTCAGAGAAATTGGAAGATTCTACAACCTGACGCCCCGTCAGGTACAAATTGGAGATAGGAGTCACGTGTTAAGCTAGAAAGAGACGGCCCAGAACAATTTACAAGTGATGGCCTCAAGATATTCCTGACGCCGTCATAACGGCGACTTGCACAAGACGAAACCCTAAAACGGTGAGCTGACGGCGTCACGACCTATAAGGTGACGCCGTCACATTTGTAAATCTATATATACTTTCTCATTTTTTTCATTAATTCGTGTAACACTTTGGAGAGGAAAACCCTAGACGTATTTTACTACTATTGTAAGGCTTTTACAGCATTTTAACTTCATATTTCAAAAAAGATAAGTATTCCCTTCAATCATTCGATATGTCTATGTATTGTTTGATTATGTATTTATCTTTTCTTTGCTTTAACATGTTAGCTTAAGTTTATTTGTGTTTGCTTAGATCTAGTGAAACCTAGTGATTGAATATTGATTTGTTGTCTCTTGTTTAGTTTATTGCCTCGCGTTAGGCTAAGAAAACTGGCTAACCTATTATATATAACTAGCTTGAACGTCTTAGAAACGCAACCGTAGAGTGCACTATTGGTTTTTCTCGTTGTATTTATTGCGTGAATTGCGGTTTGTGGATCCTAGATAACTTAATAGACTTTAAGGGATTTAGGGGAGACTAAGATTCATAGAGTTGGGGACTTCGGCACCTCACCACGACCAATATTAAGGAATAGAGCACTTCAACTAAAACAAGGACGTGACTGTTAATACAAATATCGTCCCAAAAATGTTATTTATATTTTACGATCTTTACTTAGTTTTGTTAATGACAAATACAAGGTATATCTTTTAGCAAATCATAAATACAAGTTAAAGTATTTTTAGAACACATTTATATTTCACAAGATCACTAGAATTTACATTTTATACATTTACATGTTTATTTCCTTAAATGGAAACTTTATTTTTCAAAAGTTAGGATGATATCATGGCATGCATCATATACACAATCTTGGTAAGATTTTGTGATATTTTGTTTAGATCTTCAAGCCAAAGAGTTGACATTTAAAGATATGGAAAGATATGGCAAGATTTAGAAAGATTTGAAGATCTCTTAGCTGGCCTGACACGGCGGATCCAAATGGATACAAAGACGGATCCAAGTTTTGGGATCCGCCGGATCCACCTCCTGTTGCTCAGCTTTGCCTATAAATAGCAAGCTGATCATTTGGCCATTCTCATCACTCATATAGCTTAAATACATACTCATTCATTTACATATCACTAACCCATATCATTCATTCATTTCATTGATCTTTCCTTTTGTAGCAAAGAAGATCATAGCATATAAGGATTAACAGTCTGTTATTATCCTTTTAGTATAGAGTCTGTGTGATCTTGTATTAGTTCACACTTCATTGTTTGTATCATTCATTCAGTAAAGTTTGGTTAGTGTTTTAGTCCTTAAAACACAAAGAGTGTCGGGAGTGGTTGTACCCTTGTAAAGAACCAACGGGAGTGGTTGTACCCTTGTGAAAGAACCAACGGGAGTGGTTGTACCCTTGTAAAGAACTCGGTGTTTAGCTTAGTACCGGAAAAAGAAGTAAGCGTCGTGTAAAGGTTTTCTCCACCTAGAAGGGAGTTTGTTTCTTAGTGAAAGATAACTCTCGAGTTAGAGGCTCGAGAAGTGGAGTAGGGCAAGGAAGAGAGTCCTTGTAGCCGAACCACTATAAACATCCGTGTTGTGTGGTTTGATCATTCCTCTCTTTACTTTTCATATATATTGTGTAATTATTTGTTTGTGTATGTTTTCTTTGAAATCATATTAAGTAACAAAGCGAATCAAATTTTAAAAACGGTAAAACTATTCAACCCCCCTTCTAGTTTTCCACAATTGGTACCAGAGCGGTGTTACTCAAGATTTTCAAAATATATTGTATTTTAAAAACTTGAAAAGATCAATGGATTTTGAAAACTTTAAAGAAGGGCAATCTATGCAAAGACCACCACTATTTGAACCAAATTGTTTCATTTACTGGAAAAATCGCTTTGAGACATATGTGAAGTCAAAGGACATAGATTTGTGGTATATTATTGTAGAGGGTGATTACAAGCCCATAAGTAATGATATTTCAGGTGGTCGGGATGTAGGTAACTCTTTTATTCGTCACAGTGATGAACAAAAGAGGTTGATTGCCAAAAACAATGAAGCCAAAATGATGCTTTACAATGCCTTACCTAAGAAAGAATATGAAAGAGTTTTTTTTGTGTAAAACGGCTAAAGATATTTGGCAATCACTAATTATCACTCATCAAGGGAACTCACAAGTCAAAGATAACAAAATTGATCTTCTTGTTCAACAATATGAACAATTTGTTATCTCTGAAGATGAGATCATTGATAGTGCGTTTGCTAGGTTTAATACTATTATTACATCTCTTAAAGCACTTGATGAATCTTTTTCTAGTAAGAATTTTGTCAGGAAATTTCTAAGAGCACTCCACCCGAAGTGGAGAGTAAAGGTGACAGCTATTGAAGAATCTAAGGATCTTTCAAGTATGACACTGGACGAGCTCATAGGAAACCTCAAAGTTCACGAAATGGTGATGGAAAAAGACTCAGAAATAGTTAAAGGCAAGAAGGAGGAAATGAAGTCCATTGCCTTGAAAGCTAAAGTTGAGTCAAGTGATGAAGAGTCTTGTTCTAGTAGCGAAGACGAAGAATATGTCATGGCCGTAAGAGATTTCAAGAAATTCTTCAGGAGACGAGGAAAGTTCGTTAGACCACCTCGTGAAGAAAAGAAATCCTTCCGAAAAGACAGTGATGATAGGAAAGGAAAAGTAGACAGAAAGTGTTATAGATGTGGTGATTCTAGTCACTTAATAGGAGAATGTCCTAAGCCTCAAAAGAACAAGTCTCAAAGAGCCTTTGTCAGTGGAGCTTGGAGTGATAGTGAAGGAGATGATGACGAGCCTAAGAACGACGAAGTTGTTCTCATGACTCACGACACATAAGAGGTACATTCTGACTCATCATACTCTTCTATAGATGATGAAACCTTAGAACTAGAATATAACAAACTATGTGATATAACTTTAAAAATCATAAACAAAATAAGTTCTTAAAAACCAAAACGACACTTTTAGAAAACGAAGTTTATTGGTTTAAAGAAAAGGAGATACGAATGGAAAAAGGTAAAAATGCTAAAGAAACGTGTGTGTCGTGTCAGGAACTTAGAACTAGAAACATTAAAAACCACACAGGAAGATCTCATCAAACAAAATTCCAAGTTTAAAAAGTTTGATAAAAACATAATTTGTGCAGATGAGATAATGAAGATACAAAAACTACATCATGATAAAACCGGACTAGGTTTTATGAAACTAATAACTTTAAGTGACTT
The DNA here is from genome assembly GCA_021014915.2 of Artemisia tridentata subsp. tridentata. Taxonomy (NCBI): domain Eukaryota; kingdom Viridiplantae; phylum Streptophyta; class Magnoliopsida; order Asterales; family Asteraceae; genus Artemisia; species Artemisia tridentata. Next base: position 134,952,843 of record CP139501.1, read on the forward strand.
TAAGAAACAAACTGTGAAAGAAAAAGAAATTGTTCCAACTCAGTCTGAAGCCCACGGATCTGACGGATCCAAAGTTTTGGATCCGCCAGTTGTACCAAAAGGATCCGCCGGTACAAGTTGTGAACAGAAGGTTCTAAAAACTGACCATACTGAATTCGTTAGTCACTAGAAAACCTAGTACTATTATAACTAATAACAAACAAAAACCAGCAATTTCTATAGGAAAAAGGTCAAGCTAGAAATGAGTATAGAGTTAAAACGGTTCAACAGAGACTTCAAACTAGTTTTCTCAAACACCCCTTTCCAAAAAGTAATGTTAACCCACAACATATTTACCAAAGTAATTGGAACCAAAACATGTCTAAAAACTTTCATGGTCCTAATTACATGCCGTGGAACAATTGTTCACCATTTCCTTACATGAACCATGATAATGTCATGTTTAACACAAACGGACCCGTGAGATATTGGGGACCAAACGCTTGAGTTTTTCTTGAACTTAGGTGTGCTTAAAAGTTGAATTAGAACCTGATGAGTGGATCAAAGATAGTGGGTGCTCAAGGCACATGACGGGAAACAAAAGCCTTTTCTCAACCTACCAAGTGTACGACGGAGGTAATGTCACATTCGGTAGAAAACTTAAAAGTAAAATCATCGAAAAAGGTACGATCTCTCATGACTCTCTCTCTCTATTGATGATGTTGCTCATGTAGATAATTTAGGTTTTAACTTGCTTAGTATAAGTCAATTGTGCCGCAAAAAGTATAACGTCCTTTTCAGTGAAAATGGAAGTAAAATACTTAAAGACGGCATAACAGTAGGAAAAGGTGTTTTAAAGAATAACGTATATGTTATGAAATTAGATAAAATACCTAAAGACAAACTTTGTCTCACTTCTTTGGACGATAACTCAACTCTATGGCATCGACGCTTAGGTCACGCCAATATGAGGTTAATTCAATCCTTGTCATCTAAGGAACTCGTTAGGAACCTCCCCAAGTTGAAATATGACCAACACTTTTGTGATGCTTGCAAAATAGGAAAACAAGTTCATAATAGCCATAAGGCTAAAAACATGGTGTCTACATCTAGATGTCTAGAATTATTACATATGGATTTGTTTGGTCCATCCGCTATACAAAGTTACGGGGGAGACTTCTATATTTTGGTAATAGTAGATGATTACTCTAGGTATACATGAACTAAGTTTTTGAAAACTAAAAACAAAGCATTTGATAAATTTGAAATCTTAAGTAAGAAAATTCAAAATCAAATAGGAAGTAACATAGTATCAATTAGAACTGACCATGGTCGTGAATTCGACAATGAAATTCAATTCGAAGCTTTTTGTGATGCCAATGGCATAACTCATAATTTCTCAGCTCCTCGAACCCCTCAATCTAACGGTGTAGTAGAACGCAAAAATAGGACAATTCAAGAAATGAGTAGAACCATGTTAAATGAACAAAACATACCTCAAAAGTTTTGGTGTCACGCTGTAGATACATCTACATATATTCTAAATCGAGTACTCATTAGACCATTCTTGACAAAGACTCCATATGAGTTATACAGAGGCAAAAAGCCTACTTTAGGATATTTTAGAGTGTTTGGAAGTAAATGCTTCATTTTAAATACAAAGGATTATCTCACCAAGTTCGACCCAAAGTCGTATGAAGGTGTATTTCTAGGATATTCACAAACTAGTAAAGCATATATAGTTTTGAACAAAGAAACCTCAAGAGTCGAGGAATCGTTGAACGTAACATTCGACGAAAGTCCACCTCCCTCTAAGACCTCACCTTTGGTAGATGATGACTTAGTTGAAAGTCAAATGGTTGAAAATATAGAAAATGCTGAAAATGATAAAGAAGATGAACCAGTAAAAAGTGATTTAGTCAACATCAAAGAAACAAAAAGTCATCCATTAGAAAACGTCATAGGAAAACTTAATGAAAGAACATTGAGATCTAAAGCTCAAAATGAAAGTAATTTCTTTTGTTTTGTTTCAACAATTGAGCCTAAAAATATAAATGAGGCTATAAAAGATGAATCATGGGTTATTGCTATGCAAGAGGAATTAAATCAATTTGTTAGAAATGACGTTTGGACACTAGTTCCACAACCCAAAAATCAAACCATAATCGGTTCATAATGGGTGTTTAGAAATAAAATGGATGAAAATGGCATAGTATCTAGAAATAAAGGCATGCTAGTAGCACAAGGCTACAATCAACAAGAAGGTATAGATTACGATGAAACATTTGCACCCGTAGCTAGACTAGTGTCTATTAGGATACTACTTGCATATGCATGTGCACATGATTTTAAATTATTTCAAATGGATGTCAAAAGTGCATTTTTAAACGGATTTATAAATGAAGAAGTATATATTGCACAACCTCCCAGCTTTGCCAATTTTGAAAAACCAAATCATGTTTACAAACTTAAGAAAGCTTTATACGGACTTAAGCAAGCACCAAAAGCTTGGTATGATCGACTTAAGACCTTCCTAGTTGACCATAAGTATACCATGGGCCTAGTAGACAATACTCTCTTCACCAAGAAAAAGGGATCACATATTATCATCGTCCAGATATATGTGGATGACATTATATTCGGCTCAACTTGTCAAGAGTTATGCGAAGATTTCTCAATAATCATGCATGACGAGTTTGAAATGAGTATGATGGGGAAACTAAACTTTTTCTTAGGTCTCTAAATAAAACAATTAGAAGATGGGATATTCTTCAACCAATCAAAGTATATCAAAGATATGCTTAAGAAGTTTGGTCTTGAAGACTCAAAACCTATGAAAACACCCATGTCCTCAGAAACTAAACTCACAAAGGATGAAGAAAACGAATCCGTAGATAGCACTAAATATGGGTTAATACATCCAGAGGTCACTATAGTTTGCTTAAAATTTGATTTAGGTTACTATAGTTTGTTTTTGTTGAATTAGGTTACTAATGTATACGGGTGTGTTGAATTAGGTTACTTTGTTGAATTTTGGTTAAAAAATGTTACAAAATGGTCCTTGTCGTTAGTCTGGCGTCACGAAATTAGTCCCTAGACCACTATTTCGGTTAGTTTGACCGTTTTCGTCACGGAATTAGTCCCTAGACCACTATATCGGTTAGTTTGACCGTTTTTCGTCAAGGAATTAGTCCCTAGACCAATATTTCGGTTAGTTTGACCATTTTTCTTACGTTTTCGCCTATTTTCTTAACTTTTCACACATTAAGCGACCTTTTTCGAAATTAATTTTTTTCCGAAATTAATTTTTTTTCGAAATTATTTTTTTTTCGAAATTAATTTTTTTTCGAAATTAATTTTTTTTGTCGAAATTAATTTTTTTTCGAAATTAATTTTTTTTTTCGAAATTAATTTTTTTTCGAAATTAATTTTTTTTCGAAACTAATTTTTTTTTCGAAATTAATTTTTTTTCGAAATTAATTTTTTTTTGTCGAAATTAATTTTTTTTCGAAATTATTTTTTTCGAAATTAATTTCAAAAAAAATTTATTTCGAAAAAACTAATTTCGAAAAAAAAATTAATTTCGAAAAAAAATTAATTTCGACAAAAAAAATTAATTTCGAAAAAAAAATTAATTTCGAAAAAAAATTAATTTCGAAAAAAAATTAATTTCGAAAAAAATAATTTCGAAAAAAAAATTAATTTTGAAAAAAAATTAATTTCGACAAAAAAAATTAATTTCGAAAAAAAAATAATTTCGACAAAAAAAATTAATTTCGAAAAAAAAAAATAATTTCGAAAAAAAATTAATTTCGAAAAAAATAATTTCGAAAAAAAAATTAATTTTGAAAAAAAATTAATTTCGACAAAAAAAATTAATTTCGAAAAAAAATTAATTTCGAAAAAAAATTAATTTCGAAAAAAAAATTAATTTCGAAAAAAGGTCGCTTAATGTGTGAAAAGTTAAGAAAATAGGCGAAAACGTAAGAAAACTAACGAAAACGTAAGAAAAACGGTCAAACTAACTGAAATATTGGTCTAGGGACTAATTTCGTGACGAAAAACGGTCAAACTAACCGATATAGTGGTCTAGGGACTAATTCCGTGACGCCCGACTAACGACAAGGACCATTTTGTACTTAAAATCTAACGAACGTTAACGTAAGTAACCTAATTCAACAAACTCGTATACATGGGTAACATAATTCAACACACCCGCATACATTAGTAACCTAATTCAACAAAAACAAACTATAGTAACCTAAATCAAATTTTAGGCAAACTATAGTGACCTCTGGATGTATTAACCCCACTAAATATAGAGGAATGATTGGTAGTTTGCTCTATCTTACGGCTAGTAGGCCGGACATTATGTTTAGTGTTTTTCTATGTGTACGTTTTCAAGAAAATCCCAAAATATCTCATCTTGAAGCTGTTAAACGGATATTTAGATACATTAAAGGCACTACACATTTAGGATTATGGTATCCCAAAGGGACAGGTGTAGAAACCATAGTGTATGCCGACTCAGACCATGCCGGTGACTATGTTGATTGGAAAAGTACTAGTGGTATTTGTACTTTTGTAGGACATTGTCTCACCACATGGTTTGCTAAGAAACAAACAGCTCTCGCCATATCAACAACTGAAGCTGAGTACGTGTCAGCAGGAAAAGCTTGCCAACAAGCACTGTGGATGAAACAAGCTCTCGTAGACTATGGAATTGTACTCAACGACATTCCCATTCTTTGTGTCAACGAAGGAGCTATCGATCTTAGCAAAAACCCAGTCCAACATGCTAGAACCAAACACATAGAAATACGTCACCACTTCCTTCGTGACAATGTTCAGAAGGGAAACATCTCAATTGAGAAAGTTTCCTCATAGGACAACATTGCCGATATCCTCACAAAACCTCTCAAGAGAGAACCTTTCAGCTATCTTAGACTTGGTTTAAGATTAATGGAACCTAGTGAATAGATTAGCTAAAACCTTAGATTAACCAAACACAGCAAAAACCCAACCTGAGTTCTGATCCTGCGGATCCAAACGATAACAAGGGCGGAACCCTTGTTTGGGATCCGCTGGATCCGTCATCTGCTGAGGCAGTTTTTATATATATTAAACAAATACCCTGTATTATTCATCACTCTTCCCTAAAACTTATCACCCACTGCATTCAACCCATAATTCACCAAAATCATAATTTAGGCTATTTTCTTCAACCAAATTGAGCTCTAAATGTCACTGTAAGTATCCTTATCATGTTTGCATTCCTGATCTGCGTCTAGGATTTCTATTTCATGCACAAAACCAAAACTTGGGGTTTATGCATAATTCTTGAAAAATCATGAAGCATATTTACCAAATTGCATAACAAATCATGTTTTTCATAGTTAGGAATTGCATCTTATAGTACATTATCATTATTCATAAAAAACCACATGAGAAATTTTTGCTAAAAACTTCTCACGACTAGGAAAAACGGTTTTTGAACATTGTTCATACAAATACAAAAACGTTGCGTTTTAAACATCACTTGCATAATGTCTCTTGAATGCTAAAGGGAATACATAACTAATATGTATTTTCGGGTACATTCAAATGAAGCTACATTGAAGTAGGAGCGTTTGGGTTATCTCTCGTTTTATCATAAAATTTGCATAAACAAAATTTTCATGCATCAAAAGGAGTCGAGATAACCGCACCTCCACATTGTCCCCATATAGGCACACACTAGACCTTTATACGTATTTTCGATAATTTCAACTAAACTATATATTTTTCGTGTCTAGGATAACTATGCCTCCCGCAACCAACTACGATCACAAAAAGACCATCGATTACCTTCCCAAACACCACAAAACCAAGGGTCTCACCGAAGCCCAAGTCAATATATTCAAAGCTTTAGAGAAACGATACGTCCATGAGGGTAGGGTTGTAGACTCCTCATTCTATGAAGATACCAATCTCCACGAGCAATTGGCCGCGATTCATTTCGATTGTCTTTTAGACATTGATGAGCCCATCATTCCTAGGTTCATTCTCGAGTTCTATGCAACCATAGGTCTTAGTTCAAGCGACAATGGTCTCATGAGCATTCACTTTAGAGTCAATGGAACCTTATTCAACATTCCTTTAGATTAATTTGGTGATGTTTTAGGAGTTCCTAATTATGGAACATGTGTCTACTCGAATAAATGGTCATTGACAATCTTAGAGTCCAACCTTGATAGAACGGCACCATATGCCACACCTTTGACCGACAAAAAAACCATTAGGGAGCACCTCTTCTTACCTAGGAACAACCAAACAAGGTTGCATCGAGGTCGTCATGTACCTAGAGATCCTTTTGCCATGGAACTCAATGAACTTAGGCCCGAATTTAGAAAGCTAGAAGATGTGCTAAGGGCAAATGTCATAAGCACCGTTGGGAATCGTGATCATATTAACGCATGTCTTTGTTATATGATGTATTGTGTGTCAACTCATCAACCTTTCAACCTTGCATACTATATCGCCAAACGAATGGCCGATATTCTGGTACAAGGTACCACCGCAATGCCCTACGAGATGCTCTTGATTCGTCTCTATAGAGCTTTTGTACCCATTCCTATAAATGCCTTAGGTTTTGTTCCCGACTACGAAGAGATTCCACACACCTTTGTCGCTCTAAGTGATTATAGGGTAGCGGTTGAAAAAGGCAAACGTCCTCGTCCTCAAACATCATCATCATCATCATCATCAATGAGTGACGATGACGGATTGCCAAACTCTAGGATTACTCCACCGGAGTACTTGAGTCAACTTCCTCCAATCCCGAATGAATCCGAGGAGCATCGTCAAACAAAGGGAATGATGAAGAATTTGGGGCATTGGATCATGAAACTTCACAAGGGGTACAAGAAATTGAGCAAGAAGTTCAAGTGAGAGGAGTGTTTGGATTTAATATTTATTTGACAATGATGTGTTGAACATGTATGTTTCTTATCTTATTATGGTAGTACTTGACTTGTATGTGAACTAACTTAGATTTGCAGGTCGATAACACTTAGTGTTATCAATTTTCCGAGATTAAGCCCCTGTTTGGCTTAACTCCCTATATGGTAAGAAATTATGATCGGATTAAACTATGTGTAAACGTGTGCTAGTATTCATGTGTTTAGCTTTATTCCACTACATATTAGCTATTACATACGTTATAGGAGAATTTTCGGGTTTTGGTCGAAAAAAGCGAAATTTGACATGCTCTCTGTTTGTTTTAGCACATTCGGACGACGGATCTGGCGGATCCCAGTTTTTGGATCCGCCTAGTGTATCTCTTGGCTCCGCCAGTCCAGAACCCACGGATTCCACAGCTCCCAAACTTTGGCTCCGCCTTTGTTGTCGATTGGATCCGCGGGTACCAACAGTAATTTTTTTTTCAAAAATTCCCGACTCATCCCGACACTTAAATTTTGGTTTGTAGCTTTTTTAGATTATATTCACTGATCATTAAACTCTCTAGAATGATTTAGGAACTCTTAGAACCCTAAGAACTCAATTTCCCACCAAAATTTGAATTTTCAAATTTTACATGTGAGTTACCTTTCTAATACAAGCAAGGAACCCTTTTGAGGGATCCGTCAAATCCGTGGAAATATCAAATCAACAGATTTTCCACTATCTCCTTGCATTTACTGCAAATCCCCCTCATATCACTCAACTCCATTTCAATGGATTGACCTTAGGATTTGACAAGCTTAATTTTTTGTTCCAAATCATTAGGAACCAACATTCTCCATTGGATTTACATCCAATCCAAAAACACATACCAACAAACCTTCTGTCTATAAATTAGTACCTTAGGATCATCACAAAACTCACTCACTCACCATTTTCTCTCCTGTACATCTTAGCTACATTATCAACCATGAAAAAATCAAGTACCTTATCCACTAGCAAACCCCCAAAACGAACTGCTCGTATTAGTGTTAAGCCATGTTGCTTCATAAACGTAGCAAACTCATCATCAGAGGAATCATCTCCTCTAAATATCTCATCACCTATTGCAAGTGAGAATTTCCTCACACTCTCCACTCCAACACCACCAAATGTAGTCATTCATACTCCACCACCAACAATTACTCCAATAGCTACCACTCCACCACCCGCTCCATCACAACCTGTTAGATCACCATCACCCCCAAAATCACCCAAACTCCAACCAATGTAGCTATTTAGGACTTCACCTTCATCACCACATCCATACCTTGATGACTTGGAAGACCTTCCACCAAGGTCAACCAATCCTCCACCCATGACCTTTGAAGGTCAACAACCCATGCTTTTTCATCCGGTTTACCCGGATATCCATGGTCCTTTATACCATGATGCACCACCACCACAACCACAACTACAACAACTATCACCAAGATCCACTCTCCATTCCATTGATGAAGAGTTTTGGATTAATCAACCCAACACCCAAACCGAGATCAACGAGGAACTAAACCGCCTCTATGCATTCTCAAACATGGTTGACTCCCATCTCCACGAGGCTATGGACTTACAATCCACCTTGTTAGCCTCCATTACGGGTCCAACAACCATTCCACCACTACCTCCATCCAGTAATCCACCACCACCATCAACCAATAACCAACCACCACCACCACCACAAAACCATGAGACTACCCTTCCTCCCGGTTTTTCAAGCCATGATTGCTCGCATTGCGAGAGAACCGCTCATTTGGCCCAAAGGACCAACATTTTGGTCCATGAGCTCCAAAATGCAATGAGGTTCATATTGAACCACATTCTCGAGCGTCTCAATGCAATCTCTCATCCTCCTCAATAGGAGCTTTGTTAGTTTCCTCTTAAAGGAACTTTTAGGGTGTTGTTTTAGAATTTTTCTTATTAGTATTTATTTTCCTTGTTTGAATGTAACATCATTTTTTCCAAGTAATGAATGTTATGTTTTTATGCTTGTGGGTGATCAACATTAAGCATATTATCTCATTTTAGAATACTAACATCATAGTATGGTTGTCTTAACTTCACATATTGCTTTGATCAAATGTACATTAGGTACTAAATTTTGATCAAACACTTCATTTTGACTTTTTAAAGTCAAATGGGCTGAAACTTATTGTTTGGTTGAAAATTACATATGCATTTTACTTCCATGAAGTAACTAACTTTTCTTTTATAGCATCTCCTATCCTTGAAATGTATACGTTGGTACTCTGGCAATGGGGAGTATACATCGAGGGGGAGCACATCATATTCTAACAATTTGTTTTGTAGGTTCATACATCATAACCTTGTTACTCCATTTAGGGGGAGTATAAATCAATGGGGAGCTTTAAAGTTCTCAAAATCGCATTCCGCTACGCATATCTTCTTTTTGTTTCGACAAAAAGGGGAAGAAAGGATTAAGTTTGCATTACTGTGAAACATCACAGTACATACATTTATACTTGAAATTGTTTTCAAAACTTGCATAAAATAAACTTAATCTATATTTTTAAAAAGACTCATACTTCATTTATTCATTTGCTTAAAAATACACCTTATGTTTTGTCATCAACAAAAAGGGGGAGATTGTTAATACAAATATCATCCCAAAAACGTTATTTATATTTTACGATCTTTACTTAGTTTTGTTAATGACAAATACAAGGTATATCTTTTAGCAAATCATAAATACAAGTTAAAGTATTTTTAGAACACATTTACATTTCACAAGATCACTAGAATTTACATTTTATACATTTACATGTTTATTTCCTTAAATGGAAACTTTATTTTTCAAAAGTTAGGATGACATCATGGCATGCATCATATACACAATCTTGGTAAGATTTTGTGATATTTTGTTTAGATCTTCAAGCCAAAGAGTTGACATTTGAAGATATGGAAAGATATGGCAAGATTTGGAAAGATTTGAAGATCTCTTAGCTGGCCTAACACGGCGGATCCAAATGGATACAAAGACAGATCCAAGATTTGGGATCCGCCGCCTATTGCTCAGCTTTGTCTATAAATAGCAAGCTGATCATTTGGCCATTCTCATCACTCATATAGCTTAAATACATACTCATTCATTTACATATCACTAACCCATATCATTCATTCATTTCATTGATCTTTCCTTTTGTAGCAAAGAAGATCACAGCATATAAGGATTAACAGTCTGTTATTATCCTTTTAGTATAGAGTCTGTGTGATCTTGTATTAGTTCACACTTCATTGTTTGTATCATTCATTCAGTAAAGTTTGGTTAGTGTTTTAGTCCTTAAAACACAAAGAGTGTCGGGAGTGGTTGTACCCTTGTAAAGAACCAACGGGAGTGGTTGTACCCTTGTGAAAGAACCAACGGGAGTGGTTGTACCCTTGTAAAGAATTCGGTGTTTAGCTTAGTACCGGAAAAAGAAGTAAGCGACGTGTAAAGGTTTTCTCCACCTAGAAGGGAGTTTGTTTCTTAGTGAAAGATAACTCTCGAGTTAGAGGCTCGAGGAGTGGAGTAGGGCAAGGAAGAGAGTCCTTGTAGCCGAACCACTATAAACATCCGTGTTGTGTGGTTTGATCATTCCTCTCTTTACTTTTCATATATATTGTGTAATTATTTGTTTGTGTATGTTTTCTTTGAAATCATATTAAGTAACAAAGCGAATCAAATTTTAAAAAGGGTAAAGCTATTCAACCCCCCCTTCTAGTTTTCCACAGTGAAAATTCAACAAATCATTAGGAGATAACTAGGGAGTAATTACACAATATTACACAATCATTATCTTGTGTAATATTGTCTAGTATGGTTTGGAATCGAAAAGAAATGAATCGACGTTGATAGTGCTATTAAGTATAATATTACACAAGATAATGATTTTGTAAATAAATATAGCATTAGAACCGTAATGAGGAACATGAAGGCATGTATGCAAGATATGCATGAGTAAAATGATTGGCCATAAAGTAAAAACGCTAAAAAAGAAATTAACGAGTTATTAAAGTCTTTCGTGGCGAGACACGTTATTGGGTTTGAAATCCATACACACAAACATGTAAAACTTATTGGATATCAACCAGTCTTTGTGCGAAAACAATATGAGAATATTTGAAGTTATATAGTATAAGTTTTACATAGGTGGAAGTTTCTTGATAGTCATACACTACCTGATATAGCATTTTCTTTAAATTTAATGGTGATATATATATAGCTAAATGAGAAGACATTGGATGGGGTGAAACAAATACCTAGATATATTCAAGGTAGAAAGATATGGGTTTATAATTTACTAACCCATCAAACTAAGTTTAGTTGGTTACGCAGATGTAGGTTATTTGTCGGATCCTTATAAAGCTAGATCTAAAACTGGTTACATATACATGAACGGAGGTACCGCAATTTCTTGGCATTCGAAGAAACAAACACTTGTCGCAACATCATCAAGTCATGCTAAAGTTATCTCTCTACATGAAGCTAGTAAAGAATGCGTATGGTTGAGATCGATGACAAAAACTCATTTTAACTTCTTGTGGACTAGACAAACAGAAAAGTCCAACTGTGATCTACGAAGATAATGCAGCTTGTGTCACACAAATGAAGGAAGGATATATCAAAAGTGATAGGACAAAACATATACATCCAAGAATCTTCTCATACACTTAAGATGGTATAAAGGAAAAGCAAATTGAAATGAAATATGTTCAATCAAGCAACAATTCAGCAGATCTTTTAACAAAGGCACTTCCTACCGCGGTCTTCAGGAAATACGTTCATGATATTGGAATGCAACATATGCGAAAAATGTAACAGTTTACGGATGTCAACATGAGGAGGAGTCAACTATAAACTACACTCTTTTTTCTTTAGCTAAAGTTTTTTCCCACTGGTTTTCTTCAGCAAGGTTTTTAATGAGGCAGTATTCAAAGTTGAACTCCACGTTGACTAAGTGTTATCCAAGAGGGAGTGTTATAAATTATTGGTAGTGGATGAGCACATAGTGTTGTGAGTTATTACTCACTATTTGATTCAACGTTTGTCTATGTATTATTGCTTACTTGTTCCCCATTAATGCCATGTTTCCTTCATTTACCCCAAACATTCGGTGAAATGTAGAGTGCTTGATTGTTGTATAAATAGCACATGAAAATAACGAAATAAAACGCACCAAGATCAGTTTCCTTATTGATCTATACTTCTTTTTCTATAATGATTATCTGATTCTCGAAAGTTCTATAATTATATTGTCATAACCCTCATTAATTATAACATTCACCAAAATGTTGCAAACGCTTTTTGGTTCTAATTTTTAATATTATTGCAATCATGAAAATGGTTCCAAAGATTTTACATTTGCGAAAATAAATAACTTTGATGCAAATATCAATAATATATTTTCAGGTGATGCATTAGGAAAGGAAACAAGTTATATGTTAAACAACATCATAATCGAGGGTTTATGTCTCAAATTAGGTGTTATTTGTTGTTTTAGATGTCTTTTGTTTTGTTTGTAATACCATATATGCGGAAAAAGAGATGGATTTAAAGTATTTAATAAATAAGAGTTAATATGACTTAAAAAACATTTAGAAAAAGGAAAGCAGAAAAAAGTACATTTTTTCTCTTATATTTGGAAGGAAAAAAACACTTTTCTTTCATTTATTCTTTCCGTTTGCAGAGATAAGAAGTTATTCAATTTTTCCATTTGCAGATACGAAAAGCAAAATATTAAATTCACTTCTTTCTTTTCATTTTTCCGCATACAAAAAAAAATCTTATTTTTTCTTTCCAAAACTTGGGGTGACAATTCACGATACTACACGATAAACGATACGAACTTGACACGAAGTTAAACAGGTTTGGGTTGATGATAAACAAATTTGGGTTAAAAACAGGTCAACCCGTCTAACCAGTTTAACAAATGGGTCGTGTTTGGGTTGAGTAAGTATTAAACAGGTTAACTTGTGAACTCGTGATATAAGCCTCCAAAAGTAAAATATATAACTTGAGTTTTATCCTAAATGTGGATTAAATGTATTTTGTTATATACTTATTATGAATAAATTATGATTATAACTCATAATATCATTGAAATTGACGTTTATTACTCATATATCATTGAAATGGCGTATGGTTGTTTGTATGTTATATTTATCATATTTTAGATCCTTATATCTTTTTTGCATTTAAATTAGTTAAATCGACAAACCAACAACATTATTCACTGCTTAACCTATTTACTTAAATGGGTAACAAACGGGTTACACGTGTTATGCAAGTTTGTGTTAGGGTTGAGTTTAATGACATGATTAATAAATGAGTCGTGTTTGGGTAGAGGCTATATTAACCCGCTAACCCGAATAAGTCAACCCGGACACGACTCGATTGCCTGAATATTTGGTGTAAATTAAGATTTTGATGTAAACTAAACTGACTGCGCGGTGTATAATTGCCTAATTGCTAATATATCCATCTTCAAAATCTTATCAAAAGTAGCCCAATATAATAAGCCTGAATTGTAACCAGACCAGCCCAATATTTAAATTCTATTCTCAAACTCACAGTGGAAAAACATCTTTTTGCCTTCATTCAATGTTGTTTCAAACACAAACATGTTTCTTAATTCGATCATGATCAAACCTTAAAGACCAAACCTATAAAATGAACTCAATTTGTTCATCATCATTATCATTACAAACATTCACACATTTACTAAAAACATGCATATCACACAAAGACATAATAACAGGCAAAACCCTACACACACTTTACATCAAAAACTTAATCCCAGAATCCACATTTCTTTCCAATCACTTTATACTTTTATACGCCAAATGTCGTAAACTCGCCGCAGCACGAACCGCTTTTAACCACATTAAACACCCAAATATTTTCTCATACAACACCATTGTATCAGCTTATGCTAAAGAAAACCATCACGTCATTGCGCACCAACTGTTTGATCAAATGCCTGAGAGAGATATTGTGTCGTATAATACGCTTATAGCGGCTTATGCTGATAGGGGGGAGACCAGGGTGGCTGTGGATTTGTTTATGGAAATGCGGGCATTGGGTTTTGATATGGATGGGTTTACGTTTTCTGGTGTTGTGACTGCTGCTTGTAGAGATGTTTGGTTGGTACGTCAGCTTCATAAGTTGGCGATTGGGGGTGGGTTTGATGGGTATGTTTCGGTTAATAATAGTCTTGTGACGTATTATAGTAAGAATGGGTGTTTAAATGAGGCGAAAAGGATTTTTAATGGTATGGGTTGGTGTAAAGATGAGGTGACATGGAATACGATGATTGTGGCGTGTAGTCAGCATCGTGAAGGGTTGAAAGCGCTTGCTTTGTATAGGGAGATGGTTCATTTGGATATTCAGATTGATATTTATACTTTGGCTAGTGTATTAACTGCGTTTACTTGTTTGGGAGATTTAAGTGGTGGGGTTCAGTTTCATTGTCAGGTAATTAAGAAAGGTTTTAACGAGAATACACATGTCGGAAGTGGGTTGATTGATTTGTATTCAAAGTGTAACGGGAGTATGTCAGATTGTAAGAAAGTATTTGAAGAGATTATTGATCCTGATTTGGTTCTATGGAACACTATGGTTTCGGGATATTCTCAGAATGATGGTCTGTCAGAAGAGGCTTTAAATTGTTTTAGGAAAATGCAACGAGAAGGTTACCGTCCGGATGATTGCACCTTTGTTTGTGTGATTAGTGCAAGCTCTAATCTTTCCTCACCAACTCAAGGAAAGCAAATTCATGGTCTTGCACTTAAATCTGATATTCCGTCGAATAAAATATCTGTAAATAACGCGCTAATTACCATGTACTCTAAATGTGGGAATTTACAAGATGCAAGACGAGTTTTTGATAGGATGACAGAACACAATACTGTCACACTCAACTCGCTGATCACTGGTTATGCAAATCATGGGTTTCAAATGGAAGCATTAAATCTTTTTGAACACATGCTTAGGACAAATATAACCCCTACAAGTATTACCTTTATATCGATCCTCTCTGCATGTGCACACACAGGAAAAGTTGAGGAAGGTGAAAAGTATTTTAAATTAATGACACATACTTTTGGTATAGAACCAGAAATAGAACACTACTCATGTATGATAGACCTTTTCGGCCGATCTGGTAAACTTTACGAAGCTGAAAGACTCATTGAGACAATGCCTTTTAACCCTGGGACTGTAGGATGGGGTGCTTTGCTTGGAGCATGTAGAACCTATGACAATCTTGATTTAGCAGTTAAGGCAGCCAAAGAGTGTCTTTTACTGGAACCTTCTAATGCAGCCCCGTATGTGATTCTCGCACATATGTATGCAAAGGCTGGCAGATGGGAAGATGTGGCAACAGTTAGAAAGTTGATGAGAAATAATGGAGTGAAAAAGAATCCGGGTTGTAGTTGGATTGAGATAAACAAGAAGGTGCATGTGTTTGTCGCAGAAGATAGTTCCCACCCGATGTTAAAAGAGATTGACGAATTCTGGGAAGAATTATTGAAGAAGATGAAGAAAGTAGGATATGTGCCAGATGTGAAATGGGGATTAGTTAGAGATCGTGGAATAAAGGAAGATGAAAAAGAGACGAGTTTAGGGCGTCACAGTGAGAAACTGGCTATAGTGTTTGGATTGCTATCGACTAAAGATGGGGAACCTTTGTATGTAGTGAAGAATCTAAGAATATGTGGGGATTGTCACAATGCGGTCAAGATTATATCTGGTTTAACTAGCAGGGAGATTACAGTAAGAGATACTCGTAGATTTCATTGTTTTAAGGACGGTCAATGTTCATGTGGAGATTATTGGTGAACCTTTTTTATTAAGTTCATACATCTCTGGAATGGTGTCACATGGCGTACTCAGAGACCGGCTGAAAGCTTCACAGTTGATTCAACTACTGTGCGGACTTTGGGCATGCCAAATCTTTCACTGTGCACACCTAAAGTTGTTGTATGCATTCCAAAGTTGTTGCAAAATTTTTATCCAAGCAGCATGCAATCTCATGGACAATTGGCTACTTTCATGAAACTGAATTAATCACGATGCATGCATATTTCTATATTAGCAGAAGTCTTCTTTCCCTGCTATAAAACTGATGCACATCAGCTGATAGAAAAATTAACAGGACAGAGAGAACATGAAAAGCAGACCAAAAAGAAGCCAAACTTTTAAGAAGGCCATAACTCCCAAACTTCAAAGAACTACAGTACCCACGAGCACTGCACGGAAATCTCGTGATGGGCAGCACGTTATGACAAATGGCTTAAGACGGTGAGGCTCAAATGCAGGGCCCGAACTCATTCATATGATGCTCCAAACTCCACGATTTCAATATTACTGATCTACTGAAAATTTCTGTTTCATATTGTTTCATTTATAATTTTTTCAGTCGTTATTTAGGTACGAACTGCCCTTATAAATTTTCTATGAAAATGTGTATTTATACTCTTTGTACTTGTGTTCTGCATCAAAAACTCATGAAAAGGAAACCACAATAAAATACAAAGAGATACCCATGCTATGGATTCCATAAATATCAGTGATACGAATTGAGGTGAAAAACTTGGCATCTTGGTTGGTATGAGATCTCTGATGCAGCCTTGTCGAATTTCATCGCTGCACCCTCATTTTCTTCAAGACTTGTCTGAACAAAAAACCTCGCCCACCAAGTCTTGCTCCGCATTTTACCCTTTGAGAAACCAATTAGTTAAACTTTAAACCACATCGAAGATTACCGATAAAGTGTAATAGTACAGATAATCGAAAACAGTTGATTACTTACCGGACGTCCAAATCTTGATTGTTGTGACAATTTAGCTTTTGAATGAACAGGATAACCTGAAACAGTGAAAGATTATTAACATATCAGACTTCAATTTGAAACCTATTATCGATGTTAGATGTATTTATAGCAAGTTACCAGTAAATATAACTAGATTTTGAGCTGATACTCTTGCTAAATCTGGTACGGTCCTGTTGATGTACTTAGGCGATAGGTAATCAAGTGCATCCGAAACTATCACAAGAGAAAATGATTTAGCCCTATACGGCAAAGGGAATTTGATGTCGGCTACACGAACAAGACCCTTATGGACAAGACGTCTACAACTAATATCTGCATCCTCTATGTCATATGGTTCCACACCCCACGCTTCAGTTTCTGCATCTTTTATCAATCTTGAAACTACTGAGCAAGTATCAGGTCCTACGTGCAATACTCTATGCATGCTGTCACCGTATGTTTTCTTTAAGATAGGTATTGCTCTTTGAACGTCAAATGTGCAACTGAAGTCGCCTGAAAAACAGAAAGTTTAAGAACATACTTGCACATGGACAAACAACTCACAAAGGTAACACCTTTACCTTCAATCTTGCTAACTTCTTTATTGTCTTTAGAGCTACCTATATTCCAATAGCCAGTATTAATTAAGCAAAATGTCTATTTATGAAAACGTATGTATATTTACTGAGAAATGAGGTGATCCTATAATACCTGAGCCTCTGTAAAAATAGGCAATTAAAAGAAAGGTTCCCTGAGTAGGAAAACTTTGAGTTAGAGCCCGAAAGTTGCAGCATGATGACAAATGAATCACAGCAAACTAATGCGAAGATAACATAAAAGATGATGCACTTACTAGTAACACAAGGGTAACGGATAACAGAGGAGACGCGTGTGATTTTGAATTAAAAAGTCCACCCAGTGTCGCGCTACTGCTGCGTGTAACTCGTCTTGTGGGATTTCCAGGCCTTCTTGACATGACTATCAGTCTAAAGTATCAAGCCTGGAGTAGATTGATTATATTAAAACAAAATGCAAATAGAGATTTAAATTGTGGAAACCCCACGAACATAGAGTAGTGACCTATGTGAGATTGTTGCTAGAACCTCAAATTTATGAAAGGCAATTAATTATAATAATGTATGTAAAACATAGAGTATTGACCTTGTATAAGTATATGGAGATGAATTAGAACAGCATGTGCGTGTGTTAATGGTGTGTAGGGGCTTAAAAGAGAGAATATGAAAGGGTTGAATATAAGATGGTCGTGGGGTACGATGAAATGATGTTGGATCTTGTTTTCATTGCATTGGTGTCGGTGCTAATGATCCTACATATGAGGATCAGTGTCTGGTTATTAGTTTTCTTACTTGTAAAGCAACTGAATTTGTATAATAAGATTTGAAATGTACAAGAAGTTTGTTTCATAATCAAAATTGCTTATATGTCAATCAAATGAAGACGAATAGCAACTATAATGATAAAAGTTGCAAATTTTATTACATATTGAAACCGAAACTATAAAGATGATAGATGGCTGAGAAACACATTCATCATCATATTACCGCAAATGAAAAAAGAATATTGTGTTTTGAAAAAAATTCAGTAAAGAAAACTATCCGACTACAACCGTGTCCTGCTCTCGTGGCGGTCGCCATTTGCGATAAAATACAGTTCTCTCCACCACTTTCTCTTTCTTTAATTTATCATCAATAAGCTCTAGCAACTCTTGTAATCCAACTTTAGTTACAGCCGAGGTTTTAACATCGGGGGTAAATTCAGGTTGAGGTTTTGTATGCATTTTGATTGCAGCCAAGTGGGTAGGAATTTCTTTAGGTTGATCCTCAAAGGGTTTCCATCCCACAAACGAAGCAGTATCATCATCCCATTTAACTTCATCTCCACAAGATATCCAACTATCCAAATCATCGTCTATGTCATCTTTACTTTCATCAATTACAGTCGTTTCCTTATCTACAATATCAATCTGAAAATCCACAAAAAGGTGTAACCACATGGGTACATCACCGCATAATTAAGGAATTGGAAGGGCAAGATGGACCTGATACCTTGTTCCAGACTTCGATCATATTCTCAAGTTTCTCGTTGGATACTCCTATCTGTTGCAGAACCTGTAACACTGACTCTCGTTGCTCATCACGATTAGGTGCACTTGAGTCTAACACATGCTGCATTAGGATGAATATTGGATTGGTTAACCCTTGTTTATCTTTTAAAGCATATAAAAAAGGAGAAGGCAATTCCTACCACAAGAAGATCAGCTTCAACAACTTCTTCCAATGTAGCATGAAATGCTTCGACTAGCTGTAATATTAATAGTTTAAGACTAAGTATTAAAAAGAGTATCAAGTATTTTTCAGTTTTTAAGGGAATCTTTGTCTGAGTTACCTGCACAGGCAAGTCCGATATAAATCCTACAGTGTCACTAAAGAGCACCTTCTTCCTGAACATGAATAAATTACTCATAATCTTGATTATAAGATGCAAGAAAACTGAACCCGAAAAAGGTAAGAAGTCAAATTTACCCCGAGGGAAGAACAACACTCCGTACTTTCGGATCAACTGTTGCAAACATCCTGCATATGACGTTGATTTACGCAGTCAGTAACTCAGTATCTGGGCCATAATTGGAATTTTGCATACCAAATATTACTCTAGAGACAACCGATGACTGTCTTACCGATTGTCACAAAAGAGGTCTGTGTCTGAAAGTGCACCAACTAATGTAGATTTCCCCTGAGAGATTTGTTATATCATATTCAGGTAATGAGACGCATTAACAAAACAATGAACATTATTTTTGCTTGCTTGTGAAATAAACATACAGCATTGGTGTAACCAACAATGGCAACAGTTTGCATGTCTTGACCATGTGAACCTCCACGTCTTTTGCGTGAAGCACGTTGCAGAGCCCGGGTACGACGTACCTCTTTTATCTCTAACAACAATTGAGTTTTCCGTTCTATAATTCTGAAATCATATTTCTATCATTACGATATCAAACACTAATATTATAATAGCATGATTCATGTAACTGAGTTGAGCATAAAACCTTCTTCTTTGAAGTTGAATTTCAGTTTCTCCGGCACCACCAATAAAACCTAGCCCACCGCTTCCTCTCCTATAAGTTATAAACGTCCAACCAGAAAAATAGTTACTTAAAAAGTTCTAAATTCAAATTTAAAAATCCGACAACTTATATTTGGAAAAGTATTTTACACACCCTCTGGCACTAACAACTTCAGCTTCACCATCTGCACCAAATGTTAAACGTCCACCACTACCACGTATACGAACAAGTCTGGTTCTTTTGTACATGAGAGCAGCTAACTCTGCCTATAACATATTTGCAAGTCAGAACTATATTCAAGAAGAGTGCTTGATAGATATTGAAACAAATACAGGGAACCTGAAGCTTTGCTTCTTTAGTCTGAGCATGAGCATGAAATATCTCAATGATGAGTCCTACCCGATCTAGAACAGCTTTGCCCCATTCCCGCTGCCATCAGTAATAGTATAAAATTTCAGAGAAACATTCCATATAATACATCCATTTCAGAGAATAAGGTTAGCACGGTATATCAGTTCCCGCATTCACCAACATTTTCATCATTCACAATTGCAATAAAGGGGTGTTTGTTTTAGCTTTTCTAGATGGTTTATGAGCTTATTAGCTTATATAACCATACTAAGCTCACTTACGTGTTTGGATAAGCTTATAAGGTTGGACTTATGAGCTTATATGAGGGGGGTTGTCATAAGCCCCAAATCAGTGGCGTATTTAAAAGAGTTTGGGCTTATATAAGAATTGTTGTGATAAAGGACATTTTGTTAGACTATTAGCTTTATCCTAGTAGGCATTCTTATCGTGCTTAGTTGTCATTAGTGGGTAATTATCTATTTACCCAAAATAACTCTTGTACTACCCCTATATGTATCCTATCCTCTTGTATGGAATGCAATAAAATCAATTCAACCTTATCATTCTTATCATGTATACTTACATGGTATCAGCCATACGATCCTAAATCTCCAACCCTAAACCTAAACTCTTCCGCCGCCGCCTCCGACCGCCTATGTAGCACTGGGACGGGTACAGGACTGGGGTACGGGGACGATACGGGTACGGGGAACGGCAAAACTCAAAAATCCTAGATACGGGTACGGCACAGGGACGGCAATAAAAAATATAAAAAAATAAAAATATATTAAACAAATTCCAAAATACTATTGATGTAAAGTGTAAACTCCAAAAAAAACTACCATCTTTCAAAGTAATTAATTATCAAAGTCAAAAATAAATGTATGAACTTCAAAAAAAAAAAAAAAAACTGTTGCAGCTGCTGCTGTTTTTGAGCGAAAGAAACACATTTATTCTTTTTGACTACAATACACACCACAAAATATAATAAATAAATAAATCCTATACTTACCAACAAAACCCACGCACGCACCAAACAAAAACACAAAAAATTCATCACTCTCTCACCGATCTACACATATAAACTTATCATCACCCACAACTCACAAATCCATTACTTAAAATTCATCACACACACAAGATTCATTATCTTCACAACAAACGAATATCCTTCGTACGACCAAACCCAACACCAGATCTACACCAAAGCCACACACGACTACACGAGTACGCCGGTACACTTCAAACATCGGAAACAACAACGGCAACCGTGTTATCACCAGCGAGAGCTCTGATGAAAAAGATGAAAAAAAGTCTAGATCGACCACCAAAAAACCCACATCGGAAACTTAGCATGAACCGTCCCCCATCTTCGGAAGCTTCTCGGAAACGTTTCGCCGCCGTCCCAAAGCCGTTTTCGTCCCCATGGCGCTACAGGAACGGGTACTCCACCCAATCCTGCGTCCCCGTGCATCATAGCCGACCGGCGGCTACACGCCGAAGGTTCGGAGGGCTCCCTTTAAACCTTAACCTCTGTCATATTTCATCCTCAAATATCAAGTAATAACGAAAACCCACCTCAATCAACTACGGGGAGAAAAAAATGGTGGATCTTTATGTTTTTCTAGGGAAAAACACGCCCCGTTTGTTTGGAAGGTTCTTTGGGTGTTGAAGTTTTAGAACCAACTTTCGTTTTCTTATCTTTTCTTTTGATGTTAGTGCATGAGTTTTAGTTGTAATTTCCTTTGTTTTAGTTGTAGGGGATACTTTGGGTTATCCCGTTTGTTTTAGTTGTAGGGGATACTTTGGGTTATCCCGTTTGATCAGGATGCTTTGGTTTATCCTGTTTGGTAAGGGATACTTTGGTTTATCCCATTTGGTCATGATACTTTGGTTTATCCTGTTTGGTTCGGATACTTTGGTTTATCCGGTTTGTTGCGTATTTATGTCTGTTGCTGCTTGAAGATGTGCTTCCGCTTGCTGTCGAATGTCTTCATCAAAAATTATTTATTTACTTTAATTTATTGTTTATTGGCTTTTAACCTCCGGTCCGTGCTTTCGCGATTTCGCCGCTCGGACTACGGGGGAGTGTTAGACTATTAGCTGTATCCTAGTAGGCATTCTTATCGTGATTAGTTGTCATTAGTGGGTAATTATCTATTTACCCAAAATAACTCTTGTACTACCCCTATATGTATCCTATCCTCTTGTATGGAATGCAATAAAATCAATTCAACCTTATCATTCTTATCGTGTATACTTACACATTTATACCCTAAATTTTAACATTAAACTAGCAATCATCTGTACATGTACTGTGAATGATTAATTAAAGGTTTCTCCTTTGCTCAAATACATATCACCTTGCTATATTCGAATTTGAAGGCTTTTCTGGTCAATTTCAAATACATACCACCTTGCAATATTCATTGACACTTAAAAAAAAATTATCAAGATTAATGAAAACTATTTAGTGCTATAGGAGTATACAACTTCAATATCTCCATCTATTCTCAACACTAAAGTTTTTAACTTTTGATTACTTATTAATGTCTGACTGCCAATTATTGTTTTATATCTTAATAACTGAATTTCTGGTTAAGATTAGTAACTGCTCGATACTTGTCCAGTTTTGGAGGTTTAGTGAGGACCAAATAGCATAAATTCTTCGCATAGTAGTAAACTTCATTATCAGTTGTCCACTACATTTTTAATGGTATTATCATAAAATGAATGTGTCTGCTCATCTATTTAACAATATCAATTTTGAAACATTACACCACCTAAATTATCCATTTTGATCATGTCCTTTTTTGCCATTTACCATTATAAACTAATCCAAACGCTTAAGCTTATTAACTTATTTAACATAAGCTAATCCAAACACTTAACATGGAGTTATGAGCTTATGATTAATAAGCCATAAGCTGCTAATGAAACATAAGCCCAAGCCCAAGCCCAAGCCCAAATCATATACTTAGCCAAACGCCCCCTAACATATAATACTAATAGTTCTTCGTTGAGCGCATGACTTACCTCTAAGTTTCTCTGTTGAATTCCGGTTAAAGTCCCGTTCACAAATACAGCATCTACTCCACCCTGTGACACAAACACACACACCCGAAATTTCCAATATCACATCAAAACCAATAAATGCTACAAACTTACATAACATCAACACAACACTTTACATTTGAGTCTTCAGCATTCAAATGACACTTAATAATATCCACAGTCCCTGGTCCAAAATAAGTATCTGCATCACCAAAACCAAAACAAAACACATCAAACACTCCTCTTTGACTCTTAAAGTCAAACAACCCACATTTCATAATCAAAATCAACACAATTCACAACATCATTTCAAAAACCAAAAATTACCCATTACACAATATAACCCACCAAACACATAAAAAAAACTCCCATAAAAAATCCACAACAAAAACACACACAATTCACAAGTCAAATTCAGCACATTTTACCAAAAAAAAGTCAAACCTGCACGAGTAACTCTATAAGCAAGGTTCTGAACAACAATATGTGGTGCCAATTCTTTATCTTCGAAAAGGGTATCATAAAACCCATCACGCTGTTGTTCAAGTGAATTAGCAAGATTAAGTGCTTCATCTAATTTGGTTTTTAATAAGGAATCTGGTCGAAACCTAGGTTGGACAACCAATAACCTTGGATGGGTGTTTGGATCATTTGTGTTTGGTTCGTTGTGTTTGGTTCTTAACTGTAATGCATAAGGGGTGATTGAAAAGATTGTTTTTTGAGGTCGTGTTTGGGAAATGGCTCTGATCATTTTATGTCTTTTGGGGTTTTAGTGAATTGAATTGAAATGTTCTAAAAGGGTTGAACGATATGGACAGGGAAGGAATGTTTCAATAATTCGGGTTATATGACCCGGTTACTATTATGCTACTCAGACAAAAGTTCAATACGAATTTTTTAAAGAACAAATCAACCGATCTTGATCATTGATTTAACTTTGATCCAATGGCTAGATTTAGTCATTATTTAAATTAATAAAATACATGGGGGCGTTTTTGTCCTTTCTCACTTCACCAATCTTATATTACACACATCATATAGTACCAGTAACACACCTTCATTCACCAAACACAATTCAAGCAAAAGCAAATTAACATAGATTTGACTACAAACTCATCTAAATCAACATCACCGATATACACAATTCAGTCCATGGTTACGCTTCCAATATTCCAATCATCGGCTAATTAATTACTCGGAACCTCATGACGTGGCGGTGGTATCGTGATGGTGACTCGCCGGAAAATGAGGTGTGATTGTTTGATTCGTCGGAGACTTGTTTAACACGTGGCGGTAGAAACGATCGAACACCATAAGCGGCTTGTTAGTGGTTGTTGTGGTGGTGGTGTGACGTCATCGTAAGAAGTGCAGACGTCATCATCGTCGTCATCGAAGTTGATTAGATTAGGGGAATTGTTGTTTGACTATTAGTCAAATTCCTTAAATGAGTTGATGTCCCAGCCATGAAGTCAACTTTCCATTAATGGTATTTGTGTTTTTTGTGTGGGAGAGTAAAGAGACATTATTAGGTTTATCAGTTAATGATATGGTTTTTATTTTCTTTGGGGGAAGGAGGGAATCTGATCCATAAATTATAAAAGAGGAAGTTTATGGGACATTATCATGTAAGATAATGGATAGGATAATGCATTTGAATGTGGGGTTCACATGATATGGTTTTATATAATTAACTTGACGAATCCTTTGTGATTTTTGAAGATCATTGCATTGTTTTTATTGTCATGGTTTGTAACCATGTTACCGTAATTTTTATTTGCACATGTGATAGCAATATGTTGAGGTTTGATATTGGATTCAGTGATAATTTGCTTGATTCTTTTGGCATAAAAATCTCATGTGATGCACCAAAGAATCCCATGGGATTCACCAAAGAATCCCATGGGATTCACCAAAGAATCCCATGGGATTCACCCCATGAATCCCTTGAGATTCATACTGAATCCCATGGGATTCACAATGAAACCCTTTGAGATTCATATTGAATCTCATGTGATTTCATACAAGTATCAAACTCAAAAACAGTGATTTACTTATTTTTACAAATCACTTGTGATTTTTTAAAAATAACAAATCACAAGTGATTTTTTTACGAATCCCATGGGATTTTATACGAATCCCGTGGGATTTTTTTACGAATCCCATGGGATTTTTCTGGACGGAATTTTTGAAAAAAAAATTCATCGAAAATATATAAAAGTGCATATGTATAGAAAGATAATTTAATTCTCGTCGCGATGGTGTATTTTTCGTAGCTTGAAGATTTACCGTTTGCAAGATATGTTGTTTTAAAAAAAAAGGTGGAAAGTGGGTTTTTATATTAAATGAGCTAAAATGCCAATTTTGCCCTCCCTTTGTTTTTTTTGGTTTGATCTATACCGTTGGATGAAATCAAAATGGATAGCTAGGATGTTCTTATTTGTTCTTTAGATTTTGTTTGTTTGTCATGGATCTCACCTCACTCTACTCAATGGCTCCCAAATTAATACTTTGTGGTTTATCTCGATTTAATTGTTGGAAAAAAAATATAGGAAAGTTTGATTGCTTATCTTAACTAATTATAAAAGAAAAATTGTCAACAAGTCAAGAAAGTGAAAAAAACTTAAAATAATGTATTGCCTAAACTACCCTTGAAAGTGAAAACTTAATTCTATTTTAAGAATCTATATATATAATGGATCAAGAGGGTTACAACTAGCAACTTTTGAATTGTAACACCCCAACCCGGCAAGGGTAGAAGTATCACACTAATGGCTTCATATCAGATCAAACAAAGCATACATTCAATAGTAATACAAAGATTCTCAAAGGTTACAATTGAAATACTGAATACACAAGGATACAAAGGAAACAAAAACTAAATACTAAGTCTACAAATGCAATCCTTCTAATGGCTTCTACTCAAGGTCTTCTAAGTCCAAAAATCTCTTCACTCTTACCCAGCTTCCAACTAAAACCTGCCGCGGGAAAAGAACGCGGCTGAGCTTAAAAAGCCCAGTGAACAGATATATAATAAACGGAAACCAAAAATCAAATGGAAATGAACAGACATATCATAATGAATGAGATATAGGAAAAGGAAATAAAGAGTAAGGTTTAGGACAGTCATCCACCACGAGCCCAGAATCATATCATATCATATCATATCATATCTTCATAATCATATAGAGGGGAGACCTCTCAGATAATCAGATAATATGAGGGGTGTCCTCATTCTTCAATCCAAATAGTATGAGGGGTGTCCTCATTCTTCAAATGGAGTGATCAGCTCCCAGGGGTGTGAAAGGAGTGGATTGCACCCAGCCCCAGTCACCATATCATATCATAACTTATCAGAAACAGAACATATCTAGGATGCATCCATTCGCCCCCCAAACAAATCATATTGGCCATATCAAAACATAAAGCGCGCATATCATATCATAATGGGGACGGTGTAACCAAATCACTAGGGCTACACACTAGTCATGCCATTGGTGCATCAATGACACGGCCATGTTACCTTCATGGCTAGGGAACATATTTTGGCTCGGGTATCAAACTGGGGTCAAAGGTCAAAGGTTCATATCAAAGCAAAGGTTCATATAGTCATAGTCCAAATCTCAAGGTTCATATCAAAGGTTCATATGTCAAAGGTTCAAATGCCAAAGGTTCAAATGCCAAAGGTTCATATCATAGGTTCAAATCAAAAGTCAAGAGGTCGAAGGCACCTTATTGAAAAGGGCAGAATATCTGTACCTTGACGAAAGCAAACCAACACCAAAGATGGTCACAAAGGAATGATAACTACTCCCGCTTCACCGGATCTACACGAATATGATAATCAAATATTATTTTATGTTCATATGAATCAGGTTGCTTATTTTAGTTGGCTTTCCATATTTAGTAACTTTCCAAAAATAGCAGTTTTCTCGAATTAGTAAGTTTAGTAATGTTCCACATTAGCGGCTTTCTGAATTAAGTGAGTTTCTATAAATACTAATTTTCCAATTTTAGTAGCTTTAGGTTGATACATATGATTTGCCAACTTTTAAGGTTACAAAAGACAACTTATCATAACTTAGGGTTCAAAGTGTAAATTTAAGTATTACCCCTCATCATACGTATGTATATAGTTTTAACATCTCCATCACATCTTGTTTTATCACTTCTTAATTTAGATAAATGAGTTACCGTACTCACACTATTTTAACATCCAACTAATGGGACACACACACTTTGATCCAAAGCAGGTTTCTTCACTTCCTATGCTCATGTATACACACGTACGCAATATATAAGTTTTCATTTACTTAGCAAGCATGCATGCAATCGATATCCACATCATATTAACCAACAAAATACACGTATTTGGCTTTTATCAACTTTAGCAAGATATGTACGCCTCTTTCACCACTTAAAACTTACCCAACAAACAATTTATTCTTACAACTCATTAACGAAACACACACGTCCCTTCTTATCTTCATTTCACAACATATGACAGGTTTTTTTTTTTGTAATCTTTACGTTTACACATGATCACACCCTTCGACCACAATCATAACGAGACATAATGACCTTGATACTTTGCTACTTCTAGGTCCGATTCACTACACACACTCTCACGATTACAGTCCTATATATCGTACCTTCGACACACACACTCACTTAACTTAGCGAGCACAAACACCACATAAAATTAACCATGATTAGCCCTTAGATTTACATATGTACACATGCATATTTCTTCTTAATTATTCTTGTTTATGACCAGGTTCTAGGCGTACTTTAGTCACCGTAAAAACGTCCCGTACTACCAGATTCGTTATATATTATATGTGTTCGAAGAGTAAGACCGAACAGAGGTCGACCATGTTGTACATACTGGTTTTTTACTTTCAGTTTTTTTTCAGTACGTATCATACATCTCCAACAGGTTTAAATAATCCAAAACAGAAACAAGGCTTAGGTTTTATGTGCTAACGGATTAAAACATAAATGGAGTCTACATATGGTTTCCATATTATATGTATTAGAACCGATTATGTTTATGCATAGGTATACGTTCATATTTCCATGTTCACGATCACGCATCATTTAAATTAACGTTCCATCATTTTTAATGTGTACGTATATGATTCATAGTCGGATCAACACGAGATGATTTTAAGAATATACCTCAGTTGGATGGGACGATTAGAGGAACGAAACAAGAAACACGAGGTGCTACGAACGACAGCCCGCGAGCCCAACCAACGAACTAAACCAGGATCCTTCGAACTCGACGCAACCACGATCCCACCCTTGAATCTGCTACAAACACCATGACCACAGCCACCATCATACGTCCTTTTTATTCGCATGAGTTCCTTACGATTTAATGAGTACCCCTTGGAGCGTGACACAAAGGAGAACGAAGCAGGATCGACTATCAGTCACACCATGTCGAACACGAGCAAAACTAACCACCTTCGAACGGGATTTACCCACATACAAACCCTTATCGAACCAGCACCAAGCTCGCGTTCACGAGCTCACAAAAGACCACGAATGAACCTCCTTTTGCTTGCCTTTTTACTCGATCAGGAAGGAACAAAAAGGGAGTAGCAGCCGCCAAAAGATTATGTAGGTTTTAGGGTTTTTGGAGTAAAAAAAAAGAGATAGGGATTAATTTAATAAATGTGTAGCCGAGTCTTAGGGGAAAAGGACCATATCTCACGGCCAAAACTATGACCAAAATCAGATTTTAATTTTGATTGATTCTTTCCAAAATAATCTTGTGCTTAACTTAATATTTAAATGATTTCAAATACAAATAAATAATTAAAAAGAAATTTTCGGTTTATGTGATGATTTTACATTTTTTTTTGTAGCTTGTAAAAATGTTAAGTTGTAGCATAAAATAATTTCACTTCATATCATACTCATTTCCAAGGTTTAGGATTTATTTGGTACTTTATGTGGTTATTAATCAAGTTTTAAGTTGTAGGGGCATTTTGGTCATTTTACAAGCTTTAGATTTTTAGGTGTTACATGAATCCTATTAACACACGGTTACATGCTAGCTTTCAAACTAATTTAGGGAAGACATAATGGGCTTTCAAACTATTTAGGGAAGACATCAAATAAAATTTATATCACACGGTTGTATTCCATTCCAATAGAACCATAACAAAAACACACAAACCCCTTTCTCTCTCTCTCTCTTTAAACCACGAACTGCCGCCCATCCTAACCTGATTCCGCCGCCGCCGCCACCGCTGGTTTGTCTAAACCTAGATATTACCAGTGATTAACGGATCCGGCTTAAATCTCTGCTACTCTTACTTCAAATCGTAAATAGATACAGAGCCAACACTGTCGATCTCTTGGCGTGGTAACTTGATCCGGGTTACGGTTGCAGCCAAAAATGGTGGTGTCACCGGTACTTTGGCGGGGTAACCTGACCCGGGTTACTGTTGCAGCCGAGACTGACGGTCTCTTGGCGGGGTAACTTGATCCGGGTTTGTGTAATTTGATCGGTAACTCCTACTGAAAAGAAACAAGCAGGTTGTTTGTTTTTTAATTTCTGTTATGTTATTACAGTAGTATTTATTGTGAGCTAGATTGGTTTTTGTTGACTTTTTGGAACATGGGTAGTTGACCTTTTTATAAGTGGAATTATGTGTTTTGGAATTTTGACGTTTTTGTTGGTGTCGAAATGTTGGTTAAGGCGAAATGAATGGATGTTATTGGAACTTTTTTCGATCCTATTATTAGTTTTGTAGTTTGAAAAGAATGGTCAAGAAAAACTGTTTGATTTGGAATTCGGGATATAAGCTTAATTTAGTTGGAGTTTGGTGTGCTACTTATGGTGAATGGAAGTATTATGTTGGTATTAGTTTCTTAAGACGAAATGAATGGAAGTTATTGGAACCTTTTTCGATTGAATGTCGCTTTTGTGTAGGGGGTGTTTGTTTAAGCTTTTTTGTTTTGGGTCTATGAGTTTGTATGGTTCGGCTTATATTTCAAAAGCAGCTTATTTTTCACTTTTAAGTTGCAAAATTAGCCGAAAAGATTTGGGCTTATAAAAATAAACGGGACGAAATAAGCTCATAAGCCCCCCAAAAAAAGCTTAAACAAACACCCCCTTGGAAATCAATGGTTAGTTATCCATTATGTTAATTTTGTTATTATTTTTGCCATCGTTTGTGTATTGATTTGTTTTAACTAACATTTATCGTGAGCTAGATTGGTTTTGTTGACTTTTTGGGATATGGTGTTTGGCCTTTTTTAAGTAGAATTATGCATTTTGAGATTGAGGTTTTATTTGTTTTGGATTTGATGTGATTGTTATTTTTGGTATGGCGAAATGAATGCTACTTATCAGACATTTTTACGGATTCTATTTAATTGGCCACTCGGGATAGAAGTGTAATTTCGTTAGGACGGAAAGGCCTTGGATTATTTTGATCCTGTCATTATTTAAAAAGGGATAATTACTAAAGTAACCCGATTGCCCAACTGCTAAGAGTATCTATCCCGATCTCAAAAAATTCCCCCCTTAGCCCAGGGCAACTCGTATAATCACGTATTGTACGGTAGTGTATTTTGGGCAACTTTTATTTGTTGGGCAACCGTATACTTTACAGATGGTTTTTTGGTCATTTCAAAAATTTTACACTGTTCACTGCTTTCATTACTGTTCATACCGTATTCGAAAATAAAAATTTAAAAACAAACAGCATCCCCTCTATACACTTCTTCCCTCCATCTCGTTTCACAGTCACGGTCATAAAAAATAAACTGGGTTTATGTTCGCGCTAGTTTATCTTGTTACACTATTATTTCAATCTCCAATCTACTACCATTGTTTTCCCTGATTGTCATCTGAAAACAGAGTAACTGTTCATTGAACAGTGTTCCAATAAAATCTTTTAACACCGTCGATTGTTTGTTTGATTAGAAAAAATGTGGTATAATATGGTATGTACAGCGTATTACGAATCTTTATTACATTTGTTTTGTATCGTTATTGATTTTTGTTTATCTGGTATAATATAGTGTTGTTTGTTTGTTTATGCATTTATGTGGATTATGATTTGATTTTTGTTTTGGGATGTATTTGATAAGCCACGATTTTGGGTTGTATCTGATACGCCATGCCTGATTCAAATAAGGTCATAAGCAAAACACCCTATTCTTATGGTCCAACACTAAGTGGTTGTAGTTAAGTTGTAATCATCTGAACTGTGTATGATAGTGTTTACGCTGGCTGTATACATGTGTTCAAACTTATTTTGTTATGAATTGTATGTTCTGAGTTAACATATTTTTTCCTTTTAGGACTATGAAGCTAAAGTAATCATTAGTAGCAAACTCAACTACTTTTGGTTGATAAATCGGAAATTAGACGCAAAACGACGGAACTTGTTTAGGAGTACATGCTTTGGAAAATGGTTGGATTTGTTATACTTTGAACATGAAACACACGTCATTGACTATATGGTACGGAAACAAAGAAGAGTGGACGAGTCTCATTATGATATGCCCTTTATCTATTACCTAGATGGACATACTCTGCATTTTGGTCGTCCTGAGTTTTGTCTAATGACGGGGTTGCGGTTTGGAAGTGTGAGCTTTGAGTTATACACTTCTGGTGCTCTCAAATTTCGTGATAGGGTGTTTCCTGACAAGCGAGGTTTGATTGTAACCAACTTAGACCTTATTGGTGTCATCGAGGATGAAGAGCAGTTTCGCAAGCTATGTGATGAAGACGCAATACGGATATCTCTTTTGTTAGTCTTAGAGGTGATCTTTATGGGTCGTTTATTGACATCCCAAGTTGATGACACATTGATGAGGTTGGTTGAAAACCTAGAAGCTTGGAATGCATTTCCGTGGGGTGAACATATTTGGACCCATTTATATGGCCAAAATCTGTTCCGACCTATACTTTGTCTGGATTTGTATTTGCTTTCCAGGTTTGTATTTATTTTTATTAATAATATATTTTTCAGCCGAACATTTTGATGGACTGATTGATATGTTTGTGTTTTACAATTTGTTTAGATTTGGATACTCGAGTCTTTAGAAAGATCTGAACGTTGGTGGAGTAAAGACCCTAATGTGATTCCAAGAGCTATTGCATGGTCTATGAAGTCACCATTCAAAAGAAGTGACTGTTCCCACCTTTTTTCAGAGGTCTCTATTTTTTTCTATTTGTATTTACGTAAAATAAATTGTTGAATCCCTGTTGAGCAATGATCTTTTTTTTTTCTTGAATTGAAACAAAATTAATCACTACGCCGAATATAATGAATAATCTTAAGGAGAGCAATGAACACACATAGGTAGGAGCCTGTTATTTTTGTACTATCCCTTATGCTTCTTTCTAAGTTGCAGAACCAAACTTGTAGGATCGACGCCTTGATTGATCTTTGAGCCAATAAAAATCTCTGTATGACAAACTTATATTTATGCGGAAACTAAATATAAGATTGTGAAGAAGACAATGAGTAATGAACTATGATCCTGTATGGATCTTTTATTAACTTTTGTATTCCATTACCAAAACATATATGAAACTCTAAGCCGTATGTTTATTTTATAGGCAAGAAACCCTAATACGACTTTTACGGAAACGTGTGTAGACATAAACACAAATCTCTTCCTAGAATAACTGTAACTAACATACTAAAAATAAGCAACGACCAGCAGCAATAAACACTGCCAGCAGGAACACACCAAAGCTACCAGCAGGATTGCACTTGCGCAGCAGCAAGATTAAGTAACCAGAAGCAACATCTTTAAAGCAAACATTTCCAGCAGCAACCTCTATATAAAAGCAGCAACATAATATAATCATCTGCAATTAAGCTGGTTACCATGTAATTCTCTTGATCTTGACTGCTACTATGACAATGTGTACATCAAATCACTTAAGTTTCATACTATTCTCATCACTTCCAGGTGTGTTAACTCCTGTGAGAGGTGAATCATTGAAAATTAATGGATTTGATGTCTCTTTACCAATAGCCATCACTACTGGAGTAGCCAATGTTTTTGTGTGTAAGACCATGGTACATTGATAACCATATGATTTTTAGTAAATCATCAACTATAAACGGATTTGACTTGTCTTTACCTGTAGCCGTTTGCTCAGGACTAGCCAATTCTTGGTTACAGCAGAACCTTGGTGAATTGAGTACCAAATATGGTTTTCAAACTGCCTTTACCACAAGCCATATGCATGTGGGCTAGCCAATTCTTAGGAAACCCAAAAGGGTAAAATCCATGGTGAATTGAACACCATTTCAACTCTCAGTTCTTAAACATGGGTGAGTTGAAGTACCCTAATAGTTTTGAGCAAACTATCACAGCTATAAACGGATTTGAGGATCACACCAGAGCCGTACCCTCATGGTGAGCCAACTTTTCCTTGTCTGCTAGACATGGTAAGTTGAATACCATTTGTTGTGTGGTTCAAGAACCAACACTGTACCTGCAAGTGGTGCCCTCAAAACAAACAAGTTTGCAAAATAAACTAAATACGAAGATTTTTATAATTTTTTTAATTTTCTATTTATTTATTTAATTATTTTTGAGTACTGAAAGAAAGAAAAGAAAATTATACAACAACAAGAAGAAAATAAGCCTCCCCTTAGGCTTATACCAAAATCAAACAGATCAACCTTTGGTAGTGGCAATTTGATTTTTGATAAATCTAACCAATTGTTCAGCTGTGGTCATATCATTCCCAACAGCCATTTTGCTGACCTTCAACTTACTTTTAAGCATTCTTTCCATCAGCTCTACAGACAAAGGATACTGAACATCCGCAAACATAAATAACACCTTATTAGAGATGGTTTCAAGGACATGAACATTAGAAGGAGAATACAACCTCCAACTATGAACTCTCCAAGACTGTTGATCAGACCAAACATTACAAGAACCTCCTCCCACTTGAGAATCCATTAAAACTTTCAAATCACCCCAAAGGTGAAGACCAAACCCAGAAGGCTTATTAGATTCATAATACTGTTCCACCATTCGATACAAGTTAATCAAATCTTTTTTGGTCACCAAATGCAGAATCTCCCGAAGAAAGATGAACTGTTTAATTTTGCCATCCAGTGTGAACAACATATTGACTTCCCCTCCAGGTATAGTCACAACTTGCCAATGAGCAATATGACCACACAAAAGAGAGGAATAATCTTCAGATTCACTCTCTGAAGCCAACTGAATAAACTCCTCATCATCCATTTCTGCAATAGATTCAGCATAATGCTTCTTAGCATGACTCTTTTTTCTGGTGCTGGGAGTAGAAGAGGATGACTGACACTGAGCAGTTTTAGCAGTTTCAGGAGCAGCGGAAGCTTGGTGATCAGCAGGAATAGAAAACTTTTTTCTTGAGAGTGAGGAAGTATCAAGGACAGAGACATCACCAGAAAGGTCAGCAGAATCAGTGACTTTAAATCTCTTGGAAGAAGGTTCTTCCAATGAAGATGAAGGCTTGGCTGGAAAACCTTTCATGATCCTGTCATAGTACCTGTCTAGGTCTTCATCTGACATATTCCTCACCTGAGTCATAGTCCACCCAGAAGAACAAAATTGAATACTCTGATTCTTGACAACTTGTCTCTTAACATTTCTCATTTCTGCATATGTAAGAGGTTTATTCCTTTTATCCTTGGCTTTGAGTTCTGCAAGAGCCCTTGTCCTTTGCTTTGTCAATGCA
This sequence comes from Artemisia tridentata subsp. tridentata, assembly GCA_021014915.2. Lineage (NCBI taxonomy): Eukaryota > Viridiplantae > Streptophyta > Magnoliopsida > Asterales > Asteraceae > Artemisia > Artemisia tridentata. The sequence continues at coordinate 134,987,830 of CP139501.1, forward strand.
GCCATTTTGGCAGGAAAATCATCATCTGAGATATCAATGCCCAAAATTTCCTTGGCCAGGTTAGGATTGGCAGCCACTTGAGAAGAAAGATGCATCCAATCTGCTTCAGAATAATGTAAAGAAGCAGCAGCCAACTCTTTTTGTCTTTCTGGAGGCAAAGTGGTTGTAAAAGGTCTATCAGTCGTTGCTAAATATGCAGCATGAAGCTGCTTAGCCATGGCTTCCCCCATCATGTCATCTTCATGGTTTTTAAGCAACCTTTCTTGCTCAGCCCTTTCTTTATCAGAGACCAAACCCCCAAGTTCATCCAGCATTGCAGGAGTAGGATCAGATACAGCAGGAATGGGAGTGTCACTTGCAGGGGCAATGGTAACATTACCAGTAGCAATGGAGGAGCTACCAGGTGGATCACTATGAGGCTTAGGATCAGCTTTATCAATTCCAGCTGGATCAATGACAGCAGGAATAGATTGACCGTTAGGGGGAACGATAGTACTACCAGAAGCAATGATAGAACTATCAGCAGCAACACCAGTGGAAAGATGACCAACAGAAAGGTCTTGAGTACCAGAAGAAGTAGCAGCATCAACATGAACAGAAGAATCAGCAGTAAGAGCTGCACTCCTAGATACATCATCCACATCATACTTCTTCACTAGTCTCCTTTTGTACCTGCTCCTTGTACTAATGACTGGAGACTTGGCGGAAATTTCCGAACTTGCTTTGGCCAACAATTTTAGAGGGTCCAAATTCAAAGCAGCCTCACCCTCTTCTGAGTCAGAAAGCACAGCTTTTCTTTTCTTGCTCTTTAACTGATCTTCCAAAGTTGCAACTCTATCAACCAACTTATGGATTGTATAATGAAAATTCTCTTTTGTTTCCTTCACTTCCTTTTCCAAAGCAATCACCTTGTCTCCAAGCTCCTTTTCGGTGTCATGTAACGCAGACTCCAAATCTGCAATTTTCTGCTTATACCTGTCAACTACAGTTGACACAGAGGTGAGAGCATCAAGATTCTCAGCTGCACCAGTACCTGTGGTGTGATGAGCTTCGTTGGATCTGGGTGGAGACACATGAGAATCTCCACCAATATTGGTTTCAAACTCAAAAGGCTGCCTAGATGGACTAGGATATGATACCCTGGATGAGGAAGGAACATCAACAGAAGGCATAACTGAGGGTGTTGGTTTGTCAACATGAGGCCCTACAGGTGTGCTCTGGACTATAGGCTCAAGTGGGTCAATAGGTTCAGGTGAGGGCGCCCTGGGAGATGGTGGTAACTGGGCTTCAGAAGCATTGGATGCACTTGCACCAGCAGCATCTGATGCCCCAGTACCAGCAGGAATGGGTGGATTAGCATCAGCAGCATTGACTACTGCATCACCAGCTGCATCAGCTGCACCACCAGCTGCATTAGCTGCTCCAGCAGGTTCACCAGGCAACATAGCTGGTAAAAGAGGCATATGGTCTCCCACAAATCTAGTCTTCATAGTTGCAAACAATTTAGCAGTCAACTTAGGCATGATCCTAGGTAAGGGGTCAGTGGTCTGAACACCTACAATGATTTGTAAGAATCTAGGGTACATGAGGAATTTGGTTTTAACTTTATCTATATTCCTTATCATTCCCTCAAATATGTATTTAGACCAATTGAATACCCTCCCATCAGACAAACAAATAAGGGCAGAGGCAATGTGACTACCAAATTGATCCCACCCACCAGACTTTTTACTAAGGCATTGCAACAAAGTGTGAATAAGAAACCTCCATTGAGGTGAAACCTTCTTCTTTAGAAATGTAAAGTTACCAGCAATTGGATACCCTATTGCTTCCATCCCATCTAAAATCTGCTGCTCAGATAAGTCATACAGCCCATTCTCATCATTTAGCTGAAGATGAACTCGAATAGACTCCTCAGTAATAATGTGTTCTTGCCCATCAATCGTTGCAACTATCTCCTGAGGTCTTCCCACAATCGTTCGAACAACAGCAGTATCCCAAAATTGGCGCACCAGTGAGTCATATACCACCATTGGGCAATGAGTAATAGCAAACCTAAGAGAGGAACCTCTTAAGAAGGAAAGAATCTGATCATATCCTTCACTTCGATCAGAAGATTCAAGAAATCCAACTTTGTTGTGATCTTCTTTGTATTCAAGGGTTGCCATAGTGTTGAATCAGGGATTGAGATGTGCAAATAAGAAGGAATGAGATGTGCAATTGATTTGAGAGACTGAGGTTATTTTGGGAGAGGAATTTAATATTTAGTTCGTGAATACGGTTTCCAAATTTAGCAGCTTTAAATTCTAAATTTCTCGCGTAAACTTTGACCAATTTGAATTTAATTTATTCTCAAAATTAATCCCCCAAATTGTTAAACGTCCGCAGCAATGAAGTCAACCAGAGTACCTTTGAATAAAAAACACTACCAGCAGCAACGTTAAGTCAACCGGCAGCAATGAGATGGTCAATCGGCAGCAATGAATGATGTGTGACAAACGTCAAATCCCCAATTATATTTATTATTATATACATATATATATATATATATATACATATATATAAAGAGCAGGATTTGTGGAGCTCCATTTGATCGACACGTGGCTACGTAATTAAACGAAACATGTCCCTATTGACTTAAAGATGAGAAGCCACGTATAACATTGCTGGAGACATTCTATTGGTTGTGTGGATGTGGGCTAGTAGAAAATGTTTGGGCCGAAAGAAAAGGCTAAAGGGGCCTGTTTTGAAGGCAACATTTTTACTAATATTTTATGCATATGTTTCCGAGTCCACCATCTATGTATTATATAGAGAATAAATAATTTTAAAAAAAAATGTATATAAATAAATAAATAAAAGGGCGCTCTGTATATCTCCATTTGATCGACACGTGGCTAAATAAATTAAAATAGGCAACTTTATAGTGTGTATCTCCTAAAAAATAGGCAACTTTATAAAAGGGATAAAAATCTACGTACCGTGAATATAACACATGCCTTTATAAAATTGGGCAATAAATTATATTGGCTTTCCAAAAAAAAAAAAGTTATAGGCAGTTGAGCAAACTATCCACATTTGGAAATTTCAGTCGATACTCGCAACAAGTTGAACTTGGATAATTTGTGTACCTTTCCAAGACTTTGAAAAGACAAGACAATTCACTTAATGTCTAGTCCAACATGCAAGGTAGGCACGCCAGCTACAAGTTTAGGCACGTGGCCAGACGAAAGAGTCAGCCAACGTCACTGTTCACACGTGAAACTACAGTGTTTCCTCTTCTATAAAAGGTTTTTACAACGAATGAAGGCGCAACCAACCCCGCAAAAAACAATAAGGACATCTAACACACACAATCACAACCGTTTTAGAGAAGTTGAAGATGTTATCGTTCTTTTACGACTGGTTCCTGAATAACAATATAAAGTTGCTTACCATATATTATAACCACGGTCTTCACTCAATGACAAAACGTCATTTGCTAATGATCATCATTTACATACTCGTTTATTCAAGCATGTACTCACACATTAAGTGGGTTACCATGCAGCGTCAAGAGGGTCATCTCACGGCCCACACATGTTCTTAAATGACTACTAATAGCACTTAGTCGTTCTTAAATGACGACTAATAACTCTAAACCATAACGCTCTACAATCTAAACTCCCATCCAGTGAAGTAGACTCCCGTTGGCCATCAAGGGTCTCGTTAGAAGAATCAAGGCTCTCGTTGGCATCAAAGTGGTATCACGAAAAGGGAGATGGATAATGAGAAGAGCCCACGCTACTAGGGAGATACAGGGGCAATTCATTGCATAGAGTTAGGACCCGATAAAGCTAAAAAGGCTCCTACAACATCAAACAACAAATGATTAAAATGATGCCTTCAATTTTTTTGCAGGCCTGACATGGAAAACTTGTAACCATACTAAGTGGTATATACACTTCTTTTAAGCGACTTCTCACCCAAAACACCACATTATTTCGTAGTGTAACTTTTTTATAAAACATTGTTGTGTACTTTATTTTTAATTTCGTAGGTTTTAATTTTTTTTTTTTTTTTTCTGTTTTGTTCTTTTATTTATGTTATTTGTTGTGTATTTATTTTTAAAAATTCAACGTTTGCTTCCATTTTATAAAGACGTTAGTAAACGATTGTTTGCAAAGTAGAAACAATAAATATATGAACTTGTGTTGAGCATTTACAATGGCAAAAGTCTTTAATGACTTTTTGCATTTAATGCATTAAATGATGCTATAAAAAGGTTTTTGCAAAAACCTATCACTCCAATGCAACAAATTACCCTATCACTTTTTGTATTTAATTATATTCCATATAAATTACCCTTACGTATTTATATTTTTACAAAATGATTTTCAAAAAACATAAATCAATTTTCATATCGTTGTGTATATATTTACTTTTAAAATTTGGCAAACTTATAAAAAACGTTATGCGGTATTTAAAAAATGGGCAACTTTAAAACGGGTAACTTTAAATGAAAGTTAATGGTCACTATATAATTTTTTTTATATTTTTTTTTATTATTTTTATTTTAAACTTTTTTTTTGGGTTGTGAAATAAAATAAAGTTGAAGTACTTTTGTGTACTGTATGAAGCGCAACCTACATGGGAAAATTATGCATCGTTTTAAAAACTGGCCAACTTACAAAGGATGGTCAACTAAAACTGAGCATCATAAAAATGACTATACTAAATTGGGTAAATTGGTAGTGCCATGTCATAAACATTCTACTGCTGGTAGGCTAAATGTTCAACTGCTTGGTTTAGTTGTTACATGGCCGCCATAACCAATTTTGTTGCCATCACTCGAAAGAACAAACAATATGTTGTTTAAGTATCGACGTTTAATTGGTTTGTCTTTTTGTTGTACAATTCATGGATAAAACAATCAAAATTAATTGGACAACTTAAATAAATGGGCAACGTAAAATGGTGGTGGTTTTACAACTTGGGCAACTAATAATGGGCAACTAAATATGTGATGCTGCTGGTAGCTCTTCCATTTGGACAACTTAAATAAATGGGCAACGTAAAATGGTGGTGGTTTTACAACTTGGGCAACTAATAATGGGCAACTAAATATGTGATGCTGCTGGTAGCTCTTCCATTGCTACTGGTAGTGACACCCTTGCTCCTCTGGACGTATTCTTGCTTGGTTTTTTTATGTGATAGTCATGAAAAAGAAAATTAACAATTGGTAAAGGTACCTACTTTCTTTTGCAGGAAATTAAAAATAGTTACAATTAAGCTCCTTCGTTATGTCACGAATACATGTTATCTCCATTCAATTAGAAAGAAAAGTAGGCAACTTTCCCACTTTTATACACTAGTCATCATTTCCCCATAACTAATTACTAAATGCATACAAATTAAAGGAAACTGCAAAGTTAATACACTTATGGTAATCATATCCTATTTTTAATGATGTTGATGAGGTACAAATGAGACGGGAGCTTGAATCTGTTATCTTCACTTGTAAGTAGCTTTTTCATTGCAAATCAACCGGATTTTAACCTAGCCGGCACGAATGTCCTTTGTCCTACCGGGCAGGGCAGCAACAAGGATGAGAAATAAGGGATTTTAATCCTCTTCCCAACCATCTGTCCCCCTTTAATAGCCTCTGATGATCCACCATTTTTCCCTTCAAATATGGTTATTACTGAGACTAACCATATTACACCCTTGGATGTTCCACTCTCATAAACTTACATGGAACTAAGTTCCCAACAAGATTCCACCAGTATTTAACAACTGGTGGTGCTGAGGGGGAGTGAAGGAGAAGCTTGTGGATAGGCAGTTAGAGCAAATCCTCGTACCAGAAAGGTTGAATGTAACTTTCTCGTTTAAGGAGACACTCGACAACAACATGCAGGGGATTTGGATGTTAGGGTTTTGGTAGAGGATGATGGTTGTATGTTATTAGCCGTCATTTAAGAACGGCTAAAAGTTATTAGCAGTCATTTAAGAACGGATCTAGATCATAAGAATGATCCACCCTGTCTGAGACCATTTGTAGGGCCGCTTTAAACTTGTGCAACTGGTGAATTGACAAGATATACATGAACACGTGCCGTTTGGACATCGAAAAGACAACGACTCTATGATGCATGCTGGGAAAAATTACAAGGTTACTCCAGTGAGAGCCGATTGAAAGTTATTAGTAGGCTTGGGTTGAGAGCCGATTGAAAGTTATTAGTAGGCTTGGGTTAATTTTGATGAGGATCGTAATAGGTTATGGATTTCAGACTTGTTACTCTCGTTGAATGCGCACGTTCTGCTTTGGTTGGAAGTGATTTATATAGCGATAAGATTACTGTTGCTTCACTTGTGTATAGTGATCTTATGTGAATTTTGAATTTTTTATGCTTAATTATATATCCACAATGGCATTATTTAATTAACAACAACAACAATAAATGATGAACTGAATAGTCCCTATGCAATCGTTTCGCTTCCCTTCTGAAAGGTTAAATTCATAATGATAAATAATAATAACACAATTTGTAAAAAGTTGGTGTTTTTACAAATGTATTTGTTTTTACCTTAGTTTCGGGTTGAACATATACAATGGTAGAAATTGATTTGAGAGACTGAGGTTATTTTGGGAGAGGAATTTTATATTTAGTTCGTGAATACGGTTTCCAAATTTAGCAGCTTTAAATTCTAAATTTCTCGCGTAAACTTTGACCAATTTGAATTTAATTTATTCCCAAAATTAATCCCCCAAATTGTTAAACGTCCGCAGCAATGAAGTCAACCAGAGTACCTTTGACTAAAAAACACTACCAGCAGCAACGTTAAGTCAACCGGCAGCAATGAGATGGTCAATCGGCAGCAATGAATGATGTGTGACAAACGTCAAATCCCCAATTAACTCCAAACCAACCCAACATTTAATTCCATTAACCTCCCCTTAAGGCTATATAATCCCTTGAAAAATCAATCACAAATATTTTTCTTGCAAACGAACATTTCCTTTAATTTTCAGTTTCCTTTAATGTTTATGTTTTTATTTATGAAGTAGGAAAGTTCCTTACTTTCATTTGTAAATGAATGGAGAGAACATGTATTCGTGATATAATGAAGGGGCTTAATTGTAACTATTTTTAATTTCCTACAAAAGAAATTTGGAACCTTTCCTACTTTCTTTATTTATTTATTAACTTATTAATATTAATATTTTTCATGCCTTTTACAACAAAAAACCAACCAAGTAAACGTCCTTTGTTAAACCACATACTTTGTGTGTAATGATGGTGGGTATAGGGGTTTGGTGTGTGGGTTTATTGGTTCCCGCGAAAAGAAGTACATATTCCTCACGTTGCGCCACGTGTTATAAAAGTAAATTTTGGATAGTGACTTGGTGAATAGTTGGGTCATGTCACGTTGGGCAACTTGTTATAAAGGCTGCTCCCTTCCTGTCCACTAATTTACAGCACAACACAGTTATAAAATTTGGGCAACTGGTTATAAAATATGTGGAAGGTTAAAATAATAATAAAAAGTAATCATAACACCGTTCGTAAAGAGTAATTGTTTTTTCAAATGTATTTTTTTCCCCTTTGTATGAATTGAACATATAAAATGGTAAAATGGCACCACCAATAACAGTAGAACAAGACAAGTTTCAAAGCGACCAATACAAACCTCAGCAGTAGAAAGTTTTTGTGCCTAGCAGCATAAAGTAGCGAATTAGCAGTTTCCAATTTTATAAAGTTGCCCAATTTTTTAAGTTGCTCACCTTTTTATTATTGCCCATTAAAAATTTAAACGTTGCCAGATTTTGCCATGTAGGTTGCGCTACAGCTCACACAAGTACATATACTTTACCCATTTTAAGTTGCCCATTTTTTTTGTTGCACATGTTGTAAGTTGCCCAATTTTGTTACCTAGTTATAATGCCTTTTTAAGTTTCCCAATTTTTGGGTTGCCCATCATTTAAGCTGCCCATTTTTTAGTTGCCCATCTTTTAAATATTGCCCATTTTCTTACGATATCTTTCAGCTTATAAATCTTCCCAATCTTGAATAGTGATTTATATAGCGATAAGAATACTGTTGCTTCACTTGGGAATAGTGATCTTATTCGATTTTTTAATTTTTTATTGTTAATTATATCTTAAAAATGTCATTATTTAATTAACAAGAACAACAATAATTGATGAACTGAATAGTCCCTATGCAATCGTTTCGCTTCCCTTCTATGTTTTTCCAGATTTACATTATCATGTTAGATAGGTGTCATGTTATTGGCCATGTCCAAGCCAATTCTATGTTTTTGCAGATTTACATTATCATGTTTGTTATGTGTCTTATGGTTTCGTTACTGCGTTTGTAAGCTGTTTATGTTTGTGATACATATCAAAGACACTCAAAAAGTAAAAACATATAACACATTACACACTGAAAATGTTAATCATAAGATCCATTACATTTAATTAAATCGTTGATTTTACAAAAGGAACCCACCATAAGCAGTTGATTTTACAAAATCACACTATTTCACGCGCTCATAAATCACACTAGTTCAAACTGTAGCAAATAGCAAAATGATTGATACGTAGCCAAATCAATTCTACAAAATATTTCATGCATCCTTATCATACACAATAACGAAACATTACTACTTCCAAATTTAACACACTAAAGTCACCATATCATATGCTGGAATCTAACAATAAAACCTTCATGAAAGTTTCTTTATCTTTTCAAGGAATGCCGTTTTTTCGAATGTCCGCAACTGTGCTTCCTTGCAGTCAATTTCTAGTTTTATCTTCAAGGCGAGTTCCTTTTCTTGAACGGCATTGAAGAATGCTGCACTTTCCACGGCACGCAGACTCTTATCGAATTTCAAGTCATTAATAATACCTTGCCTCTTCTCCATACTATCATTCAGATCTTTAATTACATCAAACAGTTTTCTTGCTATTTGAAAATCTCTTTTGGTCTCCTCTTGGATTACAATTAGCCACATGTCTGACATACGGTTAGAGCTTGCTGTCTTTGCTAGTTCTTCTAAAGTTGGCCGATCCATATTTTATTACTTTAGTGGGTGATAGATAATAACGAATATATGTTATGTTGGTTAAGCGTGCCTTAAATACTTAAAAAAGTTAACCGTTACGGCTACTAATTACACTGAACAGTTGTATCGCATCACTACGGGTGTGAGTATTGTAAATTCATTGAACAGTTGTGCCCTTTAAAAAACAAATAAACCATTACGTTTTTTAAATACTCTTGCTTGGTTTGTTGTTTTAAACGCCATAAAAGAAATAACAATAAATATAAATAATAAGTAATTAAACAAATAAATACGTAAAAATTGAGGAAACTAAAATGTGAATACACTTATGGTAATCACATACTTTTAGTAATCACATAACTAGGTTGCCCTAAAAGAATGAAGTACGGAGTATTAATTAATTGGTTAAGGGTAAACTTGTCATTTGGCAAAAAAGTAAGAGAGATAAAGTAGTGATAGTGATGTTTTCCTAAAAGAATGTGGCATTAATTTTGGGACGGAGGGAGTATTATGACTAGACCCATGAAGTGGCATTAAATTAAAACGAACACTACATGGCAAAAATACCAAACGTTTAAGAGAAAAGGGATGGGATATACTAACCCTCCCCCAAAATGTTAGCCGGACCCTCCCCTTTTTTTTTCTTTTATTTATTTATTTTTTTTTTTTTTTTTTTTTTTTATTTTTATAATTTTGTTTATATCAAAAAGCTATAAACCTGAAAATGCGGAACAGAAAATATAAAGTTTAATAAGTCAAACGCTTAAAACTGTCAAAAATACGAAACAGAAACTGACAAAAACTGTGCTGTGCAGGGAAAAAATAGGGGACAAGTGGGGAGACAAAAGGCCTGCCACCCTTGTCCCCCCGTCCGGTTAACAATCCCCGAAAGAAAATGGGCAACACTTAAAAATGGTGGGCAATTTTTTAATTGGGCAATTTAAAAAGGCATTACAACAACCTTAAAAAATGGGCAACTAAACATATGTGCAACAAAAAAAATGGGCAACGTAATAAGGCATTTTATATCGCAACCTACATGGCAAAATTAGGCAATGTTTGAAAAAATGGGGAATTTTCAAATTATCGGCAACTTAATATTTGGCAAAATTTTAAACTTGTGTGTACTATAGAGCGACACTGCTGTAATTTGTCCCTTTACATCAGTTCCAAACCAGATAGAAGTTACCTACAGTCCAAGACGCATAGCGAACACTACGTGTCAAATTTACGCAACGTATTAAGAAAATGGGCAATATTTAAAATATGGGCAACTAAAAAAATGTGCAACTTAAAAGGTGGGCAACTTAAACATGCATTACAACAAAGCCTTAAAAGATGCGCTACTAAATATGGGCAACTTAAATACATAGGCAACTTAAAAAAATAAAAATAAATAATAAGTAAATAAACACGTGAAAAAGAGATGAAAGTGACATGTTAATACACTTATAGTAATCACATAACTAGGTTGCCCAACGTCGATAAATATTTGCGCAAATTACCCAGCAAGGTTGACCAAAGTACCAAAAAATAAACGGTGTAGTCTGTCGTTCAGAAGAATATGGGGTTCTCAAAGTACAAATAATAAATCTTGCTAGTACATATACTCAATCTAAAATGTACTACCAAAGTTGGTGAAACTTTTTTTTGCTGTATGGATCGATGTCTATTTACAGTATGTACTTTGTCCCTTTACCAAACTTGGTACGTAATTACGTATTTTCTAAAAGATTGTTGTGCACTTTATTTTTTATTTGGTATATTTGTAATTTTTTTATGTTTTGTTCATATTTTTATGTTACTGTGATATGGTTTTGTACTTACTAAAAGGTTGTTGTGCGTATTTGGTGACCTATTCTCTAAAAGATTGTTGCGTATTTATTTTTAAAAATAGGACATTTTTCCATTTTAAAAGCCTTACAAGATTTGGCTTTTCAAAGTAGACACAATAAATAAAGTAGATGACACATATATATTGGATTCTAATTGCTTATGATTACACCTACAGGTAGAAGTGCCTGTGAACTGTAGAGCAACCTACGTGGCAAAATTGGGCAACGTTTACTAAAATTGGGCAATGTAAAAAAGATGGGCAACTTTATATTGATGCATCGTTGTGGCTAGACAACATGTCAGTAAATAAGATATTTCCATATTTATTGGTGCACTTTTCCCAGTTTGGTATCTTTTATTAGCTTTCCATATTTATTGAGATTAGAATTGTTATATGCTGACTTTTGTTAGGAAGTCAGGAAATAAGATATTTCTCATTGCTGCCGATAGTGTAAGCTGGTTCCTGCCGACAGTTGTGGTTCCTGCTCAAGCTCATTGCCGCTGATTGTTATATTTTGTTTCTGCCGATAGTAGTCATTACTGCGGGTTTTTTTGTTAGTTATCCCGTATGTTTACAAAGTTTGTTAGCTTTATTTTTAGAAGAGATTCATGTATATCTCTTCACAGTTGTTGTTAGTATAAAAGAAACACCCGTCTATGAGTTATGTACACCTTTATCAATTTCAATATCAATTATCTTTAGTTTATATTCGATCCATAGAGGATCAAAACCTTCTTGTAGTTTATGCATGTATGGGTTGAATACTCTATGACAATCAACGTCGTATTTTGTTGTTTGCAATTACCTTATTTGTTATTACCAAATACTGTATAAAGATTTATAAAAATTGTTTTATTCCAACACTTTTGCAAAAACTGCTTCAAGCAAGACGACATTGGAGTTCAATTGGGTTTTAATGAGCAAAGTAGTTTGGTACCCAAAAGGTGTATTTAAGTTGGCCAAAATAGTTATGGCATAACTATTGTTGCTCTATTGTTATTTTGGTACGTCGGTTGCAAACCATGACAAACATAAACAAGTTAAATAATACAACAGAATAAAAACATAACATAGTACAATTACTAAGTATCTGCTGAATTGATAAACCAGTACGATTACTATATAGTAGCCAATAATTTGAAGGTTACATGTTAACGAACGCCTTCCGTTGATGACAGTAACAAGGTTCCAAAGGCGAATGACACTAGACTTCGAAGCCATACTGAAAACTTGTCAAACGACGAATCTGGATCCATAACTTCATACCTTCTCAAACCGGAGGTAAACCTGTTCAGATAAATGTATGAAATTAGTGTTAACGTTTTAACATGTGTAATTGTACTAGACAATATTTGTGAGTGTCAGTATATAATACGAATGCAATTGAATGATAGCTTAAAATGTAAACGTACTGTACAACGCACGGTCTGGGAGGCTTGCCAGAAGAAGAGATTCTTTGTAAGGAGCGATGTAGAATGAACCAGCATTTCCTTCAATTCCCAAACTAACAAAGTGTCCAACCTGATGATCGTAGACAAAAATTGTGTTACCCAAAATGTTTCCGACATTGCCTTCCACTATTGGAGCTTGCCTACTTGTAAAGCCAACCAGCCTAATCGCCATGGGGGCAGGGATGCAGAATAGATTTGAAAATCGTGTTACGGATGCACCATCCACCTCCAAAAGCCATGCGCTGAACAGTGGGACCTCAGAATTCATGATCATACCAGAAAGCACAAGAGAGTTTCCTAGCTCGTGAACAGAAAAAGAAACTGGCATTACCACTTTCAAAAGAGAAGGTATCTCTATGACGTGAAATTGGCGGGTAATCATATCAAAAGAAATCAAAGTGTAATCCTTGTAGGGACCCCCCTTTGCACTATCTAACCTTTCAGTGCCACCCCAATAGATAAAACGACCGACAACTGCCTGACTTTTTCTTTTCAATCTTATTAGGGGACGTGGCAACTCAAAATCTTGGACACGTGACCAGGTCTTAGTGTTCAATGAAAAGACTGACACATACCAAAAACCAGTTTTGAAAACAGGATAAGATACCTTGACAATTGTCGGGTCTAGAGTGTCCGGACGGACACCAAAACCGAAAGCAACCTTTGAACATTCTATTTGGTTATTGTAAAAAGGGATGAATATGCAAACAGATTTTCTTATGGATGGGTTCCAAAGAACAGCCATCATGTTAGTACCATACATAAAGCACGTAAGGCCGCTAGAAGTGCCTAAAGGCAGCATAAATGCAAGGTTTAGATGTGAATCATATAGGGAAATGGTTAAATTTTTAGCTACAGATGTCATAAAACCTGTATGACCCTGATCAAATGTTAGATTAAAAAGACACTCATCATTGGGACGAGCACCGTATGAAGTGATGAAGATTTGTGAATCTATGATTGCCTTCCATGTCTTTGAAACACTACGTATCTGGAGTATACCTTTAAGTGGTACCCTATTCAAGATATCTATTTGAACATCCAAAGGTATGTTGTCAGACATAGTTTAAATAGTTTCGAGCAAATGGGTGGGCTATAGGTAGGATGTATAAAGTTGTTGTGTATGAGAAGGCAATGGCTAAAATGACACACATATATATTTGTCTCATTGATTTTAAAGCAGATGTACGAGTGTGTACTGTTGCGCAACCTAAATGGCATATTTAAAAATATGGGCAACTTTAGAAAATAATAAAAAAAAAAAAAAAAAAAAAAAAAAAAAAAAAAATCGGGAATTTTTAAAAGGGAAAAAGTTTTAAATACATAATGTATTTTTAAAAAAAACTCATTATGCTCTATGAACTATACATATTGTCATTATACATAGCATTTGCTATGTATAATGACAATATGTATAGTTCGAGTTTTTTTTTTTAAAGTACATTATGTATTTATAACTTTTTCCCATAGAGCATAATGAGTTTTTAAAAGTACAAAAATGAAAAATGCTATGTATAATGACAATATGTATAGTTCATAGAGCATAATGAGTTTTTTTTTAAAGTACATTATGTATTTATAACTTTTTCCCTTTTTAAAACATGGGCAACTTAAAAAGATTCTGCTGCTTCTAAAACTTTTTACAAATTTTCATGCTGTTTTGCAAATTTTTGTAAACTTGCTGCTTGGTTTGAAAGTTAAGGGACTGTTTTGTAACTTGGCGCCAATATAACCGAATTAGAATCCGAACGGTAATAAATCACAATTGGATCACACAATTCACTTTGTGCGCACAAATTTCACTTTAATACAAAGCCTAACACACCTGTTATCATCTGATTGCCGGTACCCCCAAATTGAAAACCCTAATAAACAATGGCGGAAAGGAAATACTCAAGCAGCCACAATCAGGTTGCATTTCTTGAAAAGGTCCCAGGAGCTGAAGCATTTGCTGACGTTATTGACTTTCTTAATGCTACTCACCTTAGGTATGCATTAACAGAAAATCCCACTATATACAAATCCCATATGGAACAGTTCTGGTCCACTGTTAGGACCCAAAAAAAAAAAATGGTGAACAGAATTTAATGGCTATGGTAGATGGCAAACGGATAATTATTTCTGAATCATATGTAAGAAAAGCTCTTAACTTTTTAGATGAAGAAGAGATAATTTGCCTTGAAAATGATGTAATTTTTAAAGAACTTGAGAATATGGGTTATGAGAAGAAAAAGGATGTTTTAACGTTTTATAAACCTCTTCTCTGCCCACACTGGAAATTTGTTATTCACACCATTCTCCATTGTCTGAGTCCTAAAACTACAGCGTGGAATGAGTTCAGTTCAAGGCAAGCATCTGCTATTATTTGTCTGGCCACAGGAAAACCCTTTAATTTTTCGGCTATGGTAATGGATGGCTTCAAAAATAATGTTTCAGGAGAACATTACATTTACCCTAGGTTTTTGCAATTGATTGTCAATAAGCAACTATCAAAGCCTAAGATTCATAAAAGGACCTACAGAACTCCTATGCTTAAAAGGAAATTATTTTCTTATTTGAAAAAAAGTGGAAAAGGCTTCTCTGGGACTATTACTCCATTGTTCCCACATATGTTGCAATTGGCTGCCAGTCAGGGTCAATGTGCTGAAATCACAACACCTACACATCCCACACCCACCTCTGAACACTCATCATCTCACCCTCATAATACCCAAACACCTAGGATTTCACTGAATAAGAACACAGATTTTCATCATACCAGTGTTAGGATAGATGCAGATGAGGCTGCCACAGGTGTGGGAGGTGGAATGATGGAAGGGGCTAACACTACTGATCCTGGCTTAGTAGGTGGGCAGGTAAGTGTTAACATAAGTAAGACCCTGAACATGGCAACACCAACTGTGCAAGGTTCTCATGAACCTGAATCAAATGATGAAAATCCCAGTCAAATGGCAAAAATGGGGAGCTCAGGTGATCAACCCAGGTTTCATACTGACTTTGAACCCAATGATTCAACTGTCAGGGAAGGTAATACATCTAGACGTGATGAGGGTAAGAATGCAACTGATGAATTGAGGGACACCCAAAATGTACAAGATGACAATTCCAGTGATCAGCCTGACGGGGCAGAGAAGACTAGCCTTATGGAGGAATACATGACAAGATGTAGGACACTAGAATCACAAGTTTTTGATCTCACACAAACAGTGAAACAAATGAAGATGAGAATTAACCTTTTCAAGGGAAGGCAGTGGTCTAGAACAAGGGTATTCAAAAGGCTCAAGAAGGCTGGAACGGCACATAGGGTGAGCTCTCCTGAAGGTTGTCCTAGCAATGAGGGAAATGATCAGGTTGATACTGATGAGGTAATTAAACCTACTGCCAGTACTAGAGATCCTAGTCCTAAGTTTGAACCTTCTACTGCTGAAGATGATGATGTTAGCTTGGCTCAGGTGGTCGTCCCACTAAATACTAGCAAATCATCAACACCAAAACAATCAACACCACCAACAGAATCACAATCACAAACACAACCTACATCAGCAGCTGAACAACAACCTCAACCACAACTCCAACCAACAACTAATCAGACAAATCCGTCACCGACACTTCCTAGAGCTCCCGACAAAGGAGTTACCATAAGAGAACCTACTGCTGAACAGAAATCATCATCACCACAACAACAACATCCATCACCACAACCAAAACAATATGAACCTCAACATCAACCAAAATCAATATCACAAACTCAACCTATAACATCAAAACAAACAACTGCATCTACAACAAAACAACCAACTACAAAACCTGCAATTCCAAGGGTTCATGTCAACCGTGTAAGTATAACTATTAGAGAACCCACTCCATATACGAAACCCACACAGCCACCTACATACACTGTGGAAGCCAAAGGAAAGATGATGGAAGAGTTAGAAAATGCTCATGATTCTGCATATGTCCCATACCATCGTTGGCCAAAAGAAATTCAAGCAGTACATCCAGAACGGGCTAAGTTTGAAGAAAGGTTCAATTCTACGGATGATGTACAGGGTAAGTCTACAATTGGTGTCAAAGGATCTGGGAAAGGCAAAGAAATGATGGTGGAAGAGTCTGAAAAGGCACATGGTCATCTTTCGGCAGAAGAGATTAAGGATAAACCTGATGCAGACGAGGCTAACAAACCTAATGCTGAAGAAGTGGAGGAGGATAACAAAAGTAAGGAAAAAGAGTCAAAGGCTAAGTCTACAATTGGTGTGAAAAGAACTGGGAGAAGAATGAAAACGATGGCCAGAAGGAAGAAGAGAACTAGGCGAGTGGTAGTGAGTAGTTCAGAAGGCATTGATGAAACAGGGTATAAAAAGAAAGAGACGGTTGATTTACAACTGGTGACCCAGGTTGTGTCTGATGATGATGACCTGTTTGAGGATACTGCTCCTTCGGCAGTTAAATCTCCGGTTATTGGATGGAAAGCTGGTTATGATGGGAAAGTTCCTTGGTTTGAGATACGCAGAGTTGCTGGAAGAATGCAAAGGTTTAAAACAATTCCTCAAATGCTTAAACACATTGACAAAAAGGATTTGGTAAACCTGTCAGCATTAATGAAGAACAAGTATGGAAATGGAAAACCAACAGATGAGCTTGATAGAGTGCTTTGCGGATATCTGGCGACGATGTTTCAAGCTTCTGTCCAAGATAGTATGTTTGTACAAAAGGGTACAAGTACGTAGTGTTTGTTAAGTTGATTACCTTGAAGGTTTTTGTAACCCTGTTACTTCCACCATAACCGTATACATATATTGAAGTGTTTGTTGACATAATTCATTTGTTTACATAGTCTTCTTCTTACCATTGAACGATACATTCCGCATAGTGTTTAATATTGTGTCAATTTGATAACAGTTTGTTAGGAATTATTAGAATAATGTTTATTTTCATTGCTGCTGTTAGTGTAGTTTGATTCCTGCTGGCAGTGTTGGTTTCTGCCGGTCATGGTTCCTGCTGGTAGCATTGTTTAGTTTCTGCTGGCAGTGTTTGTTACTGCTGGTCATGGCGTATTTTTTGTATGTTTGTTAGAGTTATTTTAGGAACACAAACATACGACATTGTGTTTTGCATCCAATTCCAAAGAAAATAGTTAATACAAGATCCATAGAGGATCAAAGTCTTTTAGTCATTGTCTTCTTCAACTCTTGTGTTTAGTATCCGCATAAGCACAAGTTTATTATACAGAGATTCTCATAGTAGTTGGCTTTGTGTTTAAATAAGCTATGTACAAGTTCTTTTGGCTCAAAGATCTATCAAGAGGCACGATCCTACACAGTTTCTACACATATTGTTTTACATTCATATCTAAGATAATTAACAAAGATCTATCAAGGGCTCATCTGGGATAAACACCAAATCACAAAGTTTTTTCTTGAATTAAACTATCTTATTCCTCATAGCTTGACACTGATCATAGATTCTTTGTAGTAAATCCTTAACCACATCCGATTGTTGTTCACACCTGAGTTTTGAGGTAAGCATCACCCTTAAGACTTCAAAACTCAGTGGATATTCCAATTCAGCTAACATGAAGATATATACTCCACTCTGTGTTGACAGATGATGCACATTGCAGGAACTATAAAACTCCCATGTCAGATATTCATGCAGTTGGTGAAATGCACTGATGCAGTAGGTGCTTGTATGTAGCATGAAATGCATGGGTGAATCCTACTGCTGGTGAAATTGAAGCTGCTGCTGTTCCTACCTAATTCAAATTGTTGGGTTACATGTTATTGACCGGTTACAAACAACAACGATTACTAGATAATAGTAAATTGTATTTTGGGTTACAGATTTTTAAATCAACTCTACTACCTTTCAAATACCATTAAACATTGTTTATTAACTCCTTGTGCTTCCACAAGTATTGAAGCATCCGCTCACGGTATGCTACAGCTGTTTGAAGCGGGTCATCTACTTCCAGTGGTTGGTTGTGGCACAATCGGTATAAAATAATACATACCCATACACCGCAATCGCCATATACGTCTGCTTGTTTCGGGACTGCAGGACACTGGTATGTTATTTTATATTCCTCGGCTGATATGCCCTTGCTCGCCAATATACCCTGCTCAACCAGATACATGGTAAGTTGTTTTGGCAACATTCTTTTCAAAGTTCTCCACCACCGTGCACCATTGCCATGTACCAACCCAAGAGTGTCATAAAATGAAACAACACCAGTACGAAGGTGAAGCTCAGCGAGACACCAGTGTTTATCAGGTTCATTCACGGGGAAATAAACCTAATATAGACAAAGGAATGTACATATTAATATGCATACACTTAAAATTATATTTAAAAAGGATTGTGGCAAACTAACCTTTTCAACATCTCGCCAAGCCACAGGGTAGCTTGTTCCATCTGAATAATGACTGTACATCTGACCAGCCAAGATATGTCGGGCGAACAGAGAACCTGCCAAGGTCCAATCAGCATTGCTTGGTCTAAGTGACCACATAAGGTCAAACCATATATCCAAGTGCTGTGTACACAAAACAAAAATTATAAAACTTATAGTGGTTACTCAATCAAAAGTATATACAAATGTATTTGACCAGATAGTGATGATGGTTCCTTACATAGTCATACAGCCAACCGCCTTTACAATCTTCAAGACATGCCAACGCTAGCCAAAATTTCATATCAGAAACAATGTTACGACCGCCCCATGGAAACTTATAGCTTTTTGGTTTATTTTGCTTTAAATAAACACGAAGCGAATCGGGCACAGACACCTTGTCCTTTTTCAATTTGGAATGTCGAGTCAGATCCTAAAATAAACAAATAAATGATTAACAATAAACGAATCATAATATTGTTAATTTAAGAATAACAAATCAGACTACCTCTACAAAAGGATCTGGGTTGGCCGAATAGAACTCAGTAATTGACCGAGTTCTTGGGTTTCCAGATACGTCCTGAAAAGACACATACCATATATTAGCATAGGCCAACCAGATAGTGATTTCAGTATCAATGTTTTACGGTGCTTTACATCTAAAATGACTATAGGCTCAATCAACTTCTTTCTGCAAGTAGCTGCTCTTGTCAGTAGTGCGGATTGGACGTTCTCTGAATTCAGAGATTCAAAAAACTTATCGTGCTTTGATTTAAAGGCTTTAGCCACTAGAGCAACTTTATGCGCATTTTTTTTCTTTTGGATTTTCTTCTTTTTACGTTCAGAAAAAACAGAGTCCAAGCAAGGTTTGTCATTGGGACCGACCAGATTTGCAAACCCATAGTTGGTGAGTGTTTGTTGAAATGGTGTTGTTTGCTCTTCCTGCATAGCATAGGTTGTAATTAACACCGACCACAAAACATAGAAAGGAACAATTATTAACCTTTTTAAATTTAAACTAAACCAAGTACCTCAACATATGTCTGCAATGGGGTTGTTTGTTCTTTATGCACGCAAATAGCATTTGAATTCTCAACACCCTTACCATTTTCATTGTCAAACGGTACTTCTTCTATCGAAACACTAGTGACATCCGCTCCGTCGTTTATATAACTCATGACATCATCATACACCACCGGATGATACTGGTACAATAAAGATGTATAAATAAATAGGCAAACAAGGAAGGTTGTATTTTGCAAAAGTATTTTTTTCAAGATAACATACATCACCGTAGACGAAGGATGTTGTTTGATTAATGTCCTTCTCATGGGATGCCACAACTTGATTCGCAGGTTGATGATGATCAAGAGTAGGGAAGTCAGGAGTAACCCCTAATTCACATGCTTTTACAAGAACGTCCATCCGACCCACCTGAGATTCGTTGTAGCCTTGCTGCCCAACATCCATGTCAATTTCCATGTGATGGGCTGCAACACTGGTCGTAACACCAGTATCAGCCTCAGAAGCTAATGGCGTGCCCTGTAGTTGACAAAATAATACAACATTTAATGAATTAAATGTACGATTAAAGGGTAAACATTAACGGGGAAATGAGATACTTATAAACGTATGCCAAAAAAACACAAAGTAAAAGTAAACCTTTAAACAAACATGATTGTCAACTTCCATTGGATGCGCATGATCGACATCATCATCAGCATGATCATCATCAACATCTCGGCGCGTAACACCATTATCAACATCATCTTCACAACGTGATGACGGGGTCTGTAGTTGACAAAATGAGATAAGTGTAATACTTAACGAGGAATTGATCTTCGTATAATGTTAGGAGAATAAAACATATAAGGTGAATACAAACCATGTAAATATCAGGGTTGACATCAGACTTGACTGGAAAATCTGGA
The DNA here is from genome assembly GCA_021014915.2 of Artemisia tridentata subsp. tridentata. NCBI lineage: Eukaryota > Viridiplantae > Streptophyta > Magnoliopsida > Asterales > Asteraceae > Artemisia > Artemisia tridentata. The sequence goes on from CP139501.1 coordinate 135,008,485, forward strand.
TCATCGGTGCTTTCGTTAATAACTGTCTCTAACTCTGAAAATTTTGTTTTCACCTTCTGAAGCAGCTCGCGAATGTCTTGTTTAGGGACAGACGCTACGTGCTTCGCCATCAACGAAATATCAATTTGCAAATCAAATATCTTGCCGAAAATAGGATTTGTTCCAAAATTCTTTTCATCTTGGCCTTCGCCTGATTGGACACCTTTTGCGTTTTCAACATTATTTTTATCTAAAGTTTCTAAACTTGGTGCTTCATGTTGATCGTCTGCGCTACCAGCTTGTTGGTGATCCTCTGATCTACGAAGTTGGTTGTCATCGTCTGCGCTATCAGGTTGGCGGTCATCCTCTGCGCTAGCAGGTTGGTGATCATCGTCTGCGCTATCCGGTTGTTGGTCTTCCTCTGCACTTGACAGGTCTGAATCAGACAAACCCTTTATAAAGGGGATGCTGGCAATACACCACGGTTGTCTCAATTCGCGTTTGGTGGTATAAAGTGCCTTAATAGGAACTGACTCCTAAAAAAACAAATAGCAAATAACTTTGTATGTGAACAAATTTAAATAAGGGTCCAACAAATTAGCCTTCAAAGATAGTGCGGTGCTTACCGGTCCAAATAGTGTTTTACGGTCTGATCTTCGCAACTTTTGACATTTAGACCAAGCAAGACCTCGTGGAATGACGTTCGTGTCTTTCGCCCACCAGTTGCCGCTTTTAGGAAATGTCTCCAAAATCCATATCTGAAATATGTGGTTGTTTAAAATGTATATAATGTGGAAAAGAAAATTGTTCAAACTGCAGGTTATTACCGTGTTCAAAACTATATATTCAATATATATCTAATACAAAAAACCTAGTAATGGATAGAAAACAGATACAAACATTTTGTACACCGGATACATATATATAACAATAGTATTGAACTTTAGTACAGAGTAGAAAGTATGGCATACCTTGAAAGCCCAAGCAAAACCGTATAGATTGTATGTCGCATTGTAATATGGGTTTTTTTCCAACTTCTCCAAATGAACTGGTCTGTGTCTCTCAACAACATTCACAGTCCTTTGATAAAATTTATGCCACATGTATTCACCCCAGGGAAAAACGTTCCAAGCATCAAAGTCCTCCACCAAAGACAGTATATGATTAGGGATACAATTCCTTTCTTCAATACCCATAAACACCAACATAGCAACTATCAAAAGACACAACCTAATAGCATCCTCATCCGAAAGAGCTAAGAACCTATTTGGATCTTTAACTAGTTTCAAACAATCACTGCCATATACAGATTTTATACCATCTGTCTTTTTTTCTGGAAATACGCGGTCACGAAATGCATTTGTTTTCTTTTTTTTACAAACTTTCCCAAATCGAAACCCTGTTATTAAACAAAATTCCTTACGCCCGAACTCTAACAAATCATCCCCAATTTTGAACTGCAATGGTGGGGAATCGGACGATATGTTAGAAACTTTTACCTGATGTTGTAAAACAAAATGCATCAAAGGGCAGTCATTATCGCAAAACCGAATATCCAACCACGGACCAAAGACTGTGTTTCTAAACAACCTTTCCCACTTTTTATCCTTCGACAAAATATCTTTGATTTCTGTAAGCAACTTCACTGTAGATCGAACAACGATTTTACAATGGTACAACCGAATCGGCATATCGAATTACAGGGTGTTAAGGAATTATGATTTGTTACTTGTGTGATGCTTTGTCTATGGAAAAGAAGCTGTTTGTGTATTGATGTGTTTTCTGTAATGAATTGTAATCGAATTATCGAATTACAGGCTAATATATTTAAAAAAAAAAAACTGCCTAATTTTAATGCACGTAAAATGACCAAAATATCCTTTTGTTCATGTATTTGTTGCCCAAAATTCAAAAGTTGCCCAAAATACAATACATCCCTTATACATCGTAGTAACAGTTGTTGAGGTACTCTGGTCGGTGACGTGGCGTCCTGTGGTCCGTCGGATCAGTTGCCCTGGGCTAAGGGGGGAATTTTCTGTGAGCGGGCCGGATACTCTTAGCAGTTGGGCAATCGGGCTATTTTAGTAATTATCCCGTCATTATTTAAAAATAATGACAAATACTCGCCGCAACGCGGTAGCTCGACGCATACCTCGTTATCTCTAATACTAGACGAGTAAAAACTATGGCAACTATATCACATGTAAACTAAAACGAGTAGAGTGGAAATACTATGGCAACTTTATGAAGGAAACTATTTTAGTTGACTTATTCTTGAAAGTAAATGATTCATCTTTTCAAATCGTTTATTATTTTAGAGTAAGAATCGCTTATTTTCAAAAATAGATATATATCGAAACTACTTTAGGATAATATTGGGTATTTTCAAATCGTTGAATTTTGAAAATCCTGTATATTATAAATTACCACTATCCTAATTTATAGGAATATTAAAGAACATGGTCAAACTAACAATCATGCACGTAAATAACTATGCATGTAGTTTAGATTGTCAAACTTTACTAATTGTCAAACTATTTTATGAGCAAAGTATATCATGCACGTAAATAACTCACATATATGTTTGCATAATTTTCGTTTAAAGATTTGAGATACTTAATGATTAATTAAAGTGAATAATTGCATATATATATATCCTTTTTACAAGTTTTTGATGCACATAGTACAATGGTTTTTATGCATGCTTTGAATATATATGCAATTTTGCATTTTCAGAAGGATATCTATACTACATATAAAAGAAAAATGGTCAATATGAAAAAGTGAAAAGTCAAGCAATGTGAAATGTTGAAAACCTTAAATCTAAACAAATAAAGGAAACTATTATAATTTTAATGCAAATAAACCAAAATACTTAAAAATGAGGAATTTGAAAGTGGTAAATTCGGTAATGAAAGGCTATGCATTAATGGCAATGATATGTTTCAAAATGAAACTATTAATACACATCGAAAACCGGGTTTACCCGGGACACTTCAAACACGGCGGATTGACCCGGTTTAATTTAACTCGTTTTTTTTACCCAATTCGTCTGGTTGATCCAATTTAAATTGTCCAAATTTTTGATCGAAACGGTTCTACCGGTTGAACCACCTGGGTCAAACCGGGTTTTAAAACATTATGTTTGATCCCCAAATCCACAAACTTTTATTATTTTTCGTTTATAACCCAAAAACTTTTTTTATCACTAAAACTACCTGCTATAAAATCCTGTTGCTATGCACAGGTACTCGTCTAGTTATCTTTATAGAGTTTACAGAAAACATAAAATAATTAGTTAAAGATAAAAGTGTAATTGTGTAAACAATTAAGAAAGAGAAAAGCAATAATGATTGTTTTTTTTCTTAAACTTTGTGTTTTTCGTCAGATTACAATTATTTTGAAACACAAGTAGTATTCGTACAATAAATTTTCCACGTAATCGCTTTGTTGATATTTTTTAGGTAAAACCCAAACCTAAGTCGAAAGTTCAGTTTTTACATTTTTCAAAATCAAACCTTGAACCAAAAGTCGGTTTGGTGTTTTCAGTTTTTTGCAATTCGATTTTTCATTTGAGGTCTAAATTTTCTAATAGTATAAACTTTAGTTCGTACTGTTAGTTTTGTAGACATAAAATAATAGTTGTGTGTTAGGATCGAACTCGAGATCACAGGATTGCACACTTTACGTATGAAGAGTAAATGAATAATAATTATTTATAAAAAGTTATATTTAATTATTATATACACAAAACACATAACGACTGTTAGTATTTAACGGATAATAACTAATGACCGTTAACCGATAAAAGGAAAGAAATATGCGTAAATATTTGGTAAGTCAAGAAGATTCCGGAATACCCTTTGAGGGTGTTGGCCGATCGGTGGGGGAGGGGAAACCTAACCCAAATCCAACTTGAGCTCTAAGTTATCTACACTATATAAACACATCAAGGGTTATTAGTTTTTGCATCTCTTATACACAATACTAAACCCTAACTTTGTGTTTTCTTTTCTTTGTGAATCGATCGGCCAAACCCCCCTCCTAAGGGTGTTCGACTTTTTGGTTTTCAAAACCTAAAACGTTTTGTGTTCTTTACTTGCATTAACATTTACTTGATATTAGTACGTGTGTACAAGAACGTGATACAATCACATTATTGATTGTATCTTAGATTGAATTACAAAAAGGTAAGAGGTAATTCCAATAATCCACATAAACCCTAATTAGGGTTCTTAAGTTGATTACTTGGAATTAGATTCTTGTTTGGCTAGAATTTTAAGGTATGCTACTATTTAAGTTAGGTTAATTAATTTATACATTATATGTTCCTACTCGCTTCTGCTATTACTTTGATGCTTTATGTGTTTAATTTATGCTTGTCATGATATTAAAATTACAACAGTGGCATCAAGAGCCTTGGATAATATGTAATTAATTACCAAAACGCATAAAAAACGAATCTTGAATTGTGTTTTATATTGTTAGTCGATTTTTTTGGGTTATAAAAATCAAGCCCTAATTTTTTTTGGGGGTCGATTACCTCTAATTAATTTTAGGGTTTAGGTTTTAATTTTTAATTTGATTAGAAACCCTAGATTAACATGTTTATGTGTTTAGTATGCGATCTTGTGGCAACTTGATAATTGTTATGTAGAATCCATGAAAACGTGCATGTTTGGCATGGATTTATCGTTGTGATAATTTAAAATTGTTTAAATTTGCTATATATGAATTAATGGTTAAGTTTTACACATGTAATTTAATTGATATATGTCGAATTGGGGAAGACTCCAATATATTAAGTAATCAATTACGTGCTATGTGGTGTATATTTAATTATGGCTTACGCAATTGATTCGTCAATGCATGTGGTTCACTTCTTTTGAAGTGAGGGCCTTAGTTGAATATATACAATAAAAACCTATAATTGATTGTTAATAGGTTTTATCGAATTAAGTTTGCATGTGGCTACATGTTTTACACATATTAATTGTTATGTTATGTGTGTTTATTTAGTTGTGTTATTTTTTATTATTACTTGTTTTGTTTATATTATGTTTGACATGTTTGAAACAAAAGGTTAATTTTGAATAAAAAAATAATATGGACTAAATAATGGTGAAACAATGAATTGTTTTTCGAAGAGTTAAATTTTCAAGTGTTTAATTGATTGTTGAGTTTTGTACCAATAGTACGAACGGCTCACCCAATTGTGACAAACTATAAGAGGGGTATAAGGAGGATTGACATTAAATTGTCAAACCGAAAGAAACAGGTTTTTAATTGGCTTTTAAAACTGACATTAGTTTCTCCGCTCGTTTGTGCGTCAAATTGGAGCTACCAAGTATGACTATTTTTATGTACAAAATCATCTTAAGGGTGAATTAGCTTTAATTCCATGCACCACTTTGTGGTGATTATCCGAAACACTAAGTCTTTAGACTTATGCAAAAGTACGATATAATGGATGATAATTAAAGGTAAATTCTTTAACTGTTGAACCCAATACCCCAATCAAAACTTTGATAATTTGATCTTATTGAATTGGTAAATAAAAAGGTTTTATTAAACTTATGATACGAAGATGTATGCATGCTACTTCGTACATATTTTGATTATAAACATCAAAAACTAGTACCCTTAAAATTAAGTTAATGTCATCTAATTAAAAGAACACTTGAAGTTGTAATTTACGTCATGTGAGAGCTTGGACTAGATTACAATGGAAAGGTAAATTTCATACTTTCATTACTAGCAGATCAACTGATGTAATGGAACTATGATAATTTGTAGTTTTTTTAATTAGACGACTTAATTGCGTTGTAAGTGAGAGCTTGGACTCAAGGCATAAGATGGTGATAAAACATGCTTACATTGGAAATTGTTTGCCAATGTAAATCCCATAATAATCTAGGAATTGGAAATTGTTTGCCAATTATTGTTCGACATATTACCTTATTTTATACTTTCTTTACTAGCAGATCAACTGATGTAATGAAACTATGTTAATTTGGATCCTAGTTTTCAAGAAAATTCTATGGTTATATGAATATTTCCTTGGGTATTTTATTTTCTTGAAAAATTGTATTATCGAAAATACTAATATTTGAACTTTCTTTATCTATAGAAATGGCTCAAAGCAATAACACTATTATGAGTTCTGCAATCAAATCATTCTTTGAACGAGAAAAATTGATTGGCTCTCAGAATTTCAATGACTGGTTTCGATCACTCAGGATTGTCCTGCGAGTGACATATCAACTTAAATTCTAATATAAGCCTTGTTCTGCGGAACCTACTGCTGAAACTTCAACTGATGAAGAAAAAGCATTGTGGAAAGCTGAGTTTAAGACACATAATGATGTGGCCTGTTTGATGTTGGGATCGATGACACCTGCTTTGCAAAAGCAGTTTGAGAATTTTTTCCCAATGGACATGCTCAGCGAACTCAAAAAAATGTTTGAGAAACCACAAGCCGTTGAGGTCTATGATTTAATGGAATCTCTTCACGGCTGTAAGCAGGCAGACGGTGAACCTATAAGTGCACATGTGTTAAAAATGAAAGGTTACATGGATCAACTACAAGCACTTGGCAAGATCTATGAACAAGATATTGCTATTAACTTAATCAATAGATCTCTAAATAAGGAATTTAGTGGTTTTGTGCGTAATTTCAATATGCACTGCGTGGGGAAGACAGTAATTGATTTACACGCACTGCTTTTTGATTACGAGAAAGGTTTACCACCAAAGGCTTCTACACCCCAGGTACTTGCTATTCAAGGGGGTAGAATTAACAAGCCAAATGCGAACAAGAAGGGAAAGGGAAAGGCTGATAAAGGTAAGCAAGTTATGGCTTATCAACCTCAACCCAAGAAATACCCTCCTAAGAAGAAGGATAATCCAAAGAAGGATCAAGGTTGCCATTACTGTCATGTAGTTGGTCACTGGAAGAGGAATTGTCCTCTCTATCTGGAAGAGTTGCGAACAAATAAGAACAAGAAGTCTGGGCACTTGGGTGCCAGCACTTCAGATAACTTATTTATGATTGAATTATTTACTCTAAATCATAAAATTAATTCCTGGGTATATGATACTGGATGCGGTATTCACATTTGTAATATGCTGCAGGGGTTTAGAGTAGAAAGGAAGCTTGCCAATGGGGAGCAATATCTGCACGTGGGAAATGGAGCACCTGCAGCTGTTGAAGGTATAGGAGTGTTTAATTTAGTTTTGCCTTCGGGCTTAGTATTGTTATTAAACAATTGTCATAATGCACCTTCTATTATTAGAGGTGTTCTTTCCTTTTTATGTTTAATGGATTTGGGTTTTATTCACACTATCACTAGTAATGGAATTTCTGTTTTTCTAAATGGTATTTTTTATTTTAATGCTATTCCCGTGAATGGTGTGTTTGAAATTGACATGAATGATTGGTACGTGTTAAAATACACATAATTTTTACCTAAGAAAACGAACCGAATAGACCAAAAACTAACCAAATATGCCAAATATGTTGTGTTTTTATGTTTATGCATGTGCAGGTAGGGATATGTGAGAAACGCACAAAAACGATGACAAAATGGACAAAACCAAGCACGAGATTGGAAAGTCGTCAAAAGCCGAAGCTGGGAAAGGAATTTCAAGTTTGGATCACATTTATGCTCAAGTTTTCAAAAGTCAACCCTCAAGAATATCAAAATGTCAAAAAGGGTCCTTGGAAATAATTTTCAGATTTGGCAGAACTGGTCCTTGAATTTTCAGAATTGGCAAAGATGGTCCCTAAACTTAAAACTAATTCCAAAACTTATCCTAAATAACTATCAAACCGGACTCAAAATAAAAGAACCCAACCCAACTATTTTCCCCCCACTTCCTGACATTCCAGCTTGGCTATCCCACTACCCTCATCATCACACCCATGCTCCCACTACCTTTTTCCTTCAAACCCATGTGCCCCTCCTCCATTTTCCAGCCTGGTAAAACCATTTACTGATTTTCCCGCCAAAACCACTTAGAAGGATGTGATGACATGGAAGCTAATCTAAGGGCTGGGATTAGCTCAGAGAAACCCTAGAAGCTTTTTGAAAACTATAAATAGCCTCCTCTTCACACAGATTTCGGTGTTAGATTCTAGGTCGTAGGGTAGCTTAATGTAGCTTATGATAATTTTTAGAGTAGTAGCTTAATTTAGGTTAAGATTTAATTGTAATTTTCTTTTTAATGTTCTGTAAACGTCTTTAGTTTAATTAAATTTGCATTTCTCTTTTCAATTCAAGTTTCATTTACTTATAAGCTCTTTCATTAATGCTTAAGTTTGGTTGAAAAGCTCTTATTTCTGTCTCAATAAGCTCATTTCAGCTTGTTATAGCTTTTGTAAAGGTTAATTGGTTTTAATTCAGTTTTAATTTCAAAAAAGTTTAAAAAGTCAACAAAAGTCAAACTGCTTATTAGCTTATTCTAGTGCTTATTAGGTTTACTTAGTGCCTTTATATGTTTTTTGTAGCTTATTAATGCCTTCAATAGTTTAATCATAGTTTAGAATTTTCTTATTTCTATTTTTGCCTTAAAATCATTAAAAAAAAAAAAAAAAAAAAAAAAAAAAAAAAAAAAAAAAAAAACCAAAAATAGCTTAATTTAGAATTAGCTTATTTAAGTGCTCATGCTTAGTTTATCAGTGTTCATTAGTGCTTGATAATCTTAGTAGATCATTTGTCTTTTCAAGTTTAAGCTTATTTAGGTCCTGCACAGTTTAAAGAATCTCAAAACAGTCCATTAAGGAGTGTTTGGAACAAGCTGTGAAATGGGCAAATTCTGCATCTACTGTTCATGTGCCCATCAAGGAGCTTTAATCTAGCTTAAATCAACTTGTATAAGTTGTTTGGAGGTTAGTTTTTGCGGTTTTGAAGATTTTATTAGAATTAAATTGTTTGTTCTTGATTTGAGGCCACAGACTGTTCTGTTAGCTTATTCCTGATATAAGTTGTTTTTAGGACTTGTTTTGCATATTTTATGTTCATTATAGTTGTTAAGTTGTTTTGCTAAGGGTTGATCAAGTTTCATTAGCATTTGAGGTGTTATGACCAAATTTTGCTCAATATCTGATCACAGAATCAAAAATGTAGTATGCACTTTTTTTTATTTTTGTCCAAATCAGCTCTAGTTTATGAATTTTAATCAGTTCAATATAAGCTCATTTAATCTAAAATTTGGTACAATTACTCTTCGATTGCTATTATACTTGTTTCATATTTTTCTGATTTTTTTTATTAGTTTTAGATAGCTTTTTCATAGTTGCAAGTAGGCCCTTAAGCTGCTGTCTGTACTAAATTTGTCTCAACCAGCATGTGTTTTTGAATTTTCATTTGTTCATTGTAAGCTCAATTAAGCTCAAATTTGGTACTATAACTCTTGGGTAGCTTATAAACTTGTTCCACATTTTTTTAATTTTTTATATTAGCTTGTAGATAGCTTTTCAGTAGCTTAAAATCACCTCAGTAGCCATCATTAGTCTGCACATTTTTTATGAATTTTATCCAAATCAGCTCATGTTTATGAATTCTCATCTGTTCATTATAAGCTCATTTGTTCTGAAATTTGGTAATTTTACTATTTGATTGCTTATCTACTTGTTTCCCATTTTTTTTTATTTTTTAGGTTAGCTTTTGAATAGCTTTTCAGTAGCTTAATATCACCTCAGTTGGCCTGTTCGTCCCTTCTCATCAGTACCCCATGGATTGCTTATTGAGTTTGATTAGTGCTTATTTGCTTTTGATTGTGGATTTTTTTGAGACCAATAGCTTATTTAGATCAATCATAGGATGCTTTAGCTTTTTTCTAGCTTCTTTTGAGCCTTTAGTAGCTTATTAGCTCATTTGGTTAATTACCTCAAGTTTGCTTTCTTTATTTCCTTTACGTTTTTGTTTACATGTGCTTTAGTTTATCATTTTCCTTTCTTATTATATTGTTTTTAGTTTATGTTTAAAATTTTTAGTTCAAAAATCCAATATCTCTATATTTTCACTATTCACGGCACATATCACGACTCGAATTCACAAAATTCCATTCATTCCTTCGTTGGGAAAACGACTCGGGAATACATAATTTCTTGTGTAATCCTTGGGGAAATTTATATACTATAATTGTTCAATCAATTTTTGGCACCGCTGCCGGGGAAGGTTTGAAGTGAATTTTTAATTCCCGTTCAACGATTCGTGTTTCGAAGACCCTTCCTCGAGAAGTTATCGTTTTTCTTGTGAATATTTTTCAAAAAAAAAAAAAAAAAAAATAAATAAAAATTAATTAGAAACCATAAAAATTAAAAAATCACGAATACTTTTCCTAAAGTATTCATAATACCAAAAAAATTAAAAAACCAACATAAAACCAAAAATATTGTTTTTCCATTTTTCTTAAATATAAAAACCCAAAAATATTTTCTTTTTCAAAATTTGTTTTAAATTTGTTTTTCTTTTATTTTCATTTATTTTCCATTTTTCCTTTCTTAAAAAAAAAAAAAAAAAAAAAAAAAATCCCTTCTCGATCCTCTTTAATGTTTAATTCTTATCTATTTACCCTCTCATCGTTTAATTCTTCACAATGATCGATTTGTCACCATATCATCCCCATGATCTTCGGACCATGGTGGATTTCTATCGTCCGTTACTTATCGGTAGAGGAGGACCGATCGCTCCAACATCCGTTCCGGGAACCGATTTTGAGTTGAAAAATCATATGGTTCGACTGCTTCGACAAAATTGTCAATTCTACGGATTTCGAAATGAAGATACAAACGAGCACCTAAACAAGTTCATATCTATCACTCAATCCATGAAGTAGAAAGGAGTTTCTCAAGATAGCATTCGTTTGAATCTTTTTCCATTCTCTTTATCCCACAACGTTGAATCTTGGTTTTATACTCTTAAAACCCACTCAATTCATACTTGGGAAGAGAAGTTCCTCAAATTCCTTTCAAAATACTTTCCACATTCTAAAACGGTGCAGCTTAGGAAAGACATTCTGAATTTTCGGCAATTGCCCATGGAGTCAGTATTTGAAGCATGGGAATAATTCAAATCTTTGTTATGGAAATGTCCTGATCACAAAATTTTGCTTCTTGATCAAATCCTAACCTTTTATAATGGCATAACTACGATTGATCGAGACAAAATCATGTTGGCTGCCGGTGGCAATCTCATACGAAAAACTCCACAAAAAGCTTATGATTTAATCGAAAATATGACACATCATCATTATCAGTGGGACGCTGAAGTTCAGTACGACTCTACCACTATGTTGAGTAATCATTATTCTGAGAAAATTTCCGCAGTGAGTACACAAATTAAGGTCCTTGGCAAGCAAGAAAAATATATAAGTCAACATTGTCAGTATGGACCAGGTCATCCTCACACCATTAACTTTACCGACTCTGACGAAGACGAGAGTGATGAGGATGAACCTTTAGTAGAAGAAGACGATCAGAAATCAATTCCTCCATTGAGTGGCAGTCCCACTCCCTCTTCTGATTCTGTTATCGCGTCTCTCACCTCCTTCGAGGATTGTGATCTTCTCTTGAAAGAGACCGACGCTTTTCTTGCTCTTGATGATTCAATTTCACCGGAAATTGATGATACCTATCTTGATCCGGATGAAGATATTCTTTTGCTTCAGAAATTGCTAAACGATGACCTGTCACCTTCTCTCCCTCCGAAGGAACTTAAAATGGAAGAAATAAAAGAAGCTAAGCCGTCTAACGAAAATCCTTCGGAGCCCAAGTTCAAGAATTTACTTCATAAGAGTGATCTCTTCTTGAGGAGTTCGCCGATGAACTCGCTCACATTGATCCCATCCCACCGGGGAATGAAGACGATAACTTTGATTTTGAATCAGAATTAGAATTTTTGCTAAATCATGATTCGTCAATTGATTCTTCTTATTGTCTCGAGGAGTTCGTCGATGAACTTTCTCACATCATATCTCCGCCGGAGTATGATCACTTTTACTCTAAGGACTCGGAGGGAGACGTAATCTATCGTGAGAAGTTGCTTATTGATGACACTATCCCTACTCTCCCTCCTGAGGTGTTTTTAGACCATGACTTAAAGAGTTTTAATGATGCTTTACGGATTAAGGCAAATGTGAGGATTACCTTTAAGGATCGCCATTATCCTTCTCTCACATTTGTTATGAGAATCTTTATGAATTATCCTCTTCTTCATTCCTTCGGGAATGAAGATACCATTTTTGACCCCGGCATCTCCGCTTATAGTTTCTATTTAGAACCGTGGGCATCTCATCGGAGTGGAACTTTCATGTGCTTCAATGTTTATCCAAACATTTTGAATGAAAGACCGATGGAGATTTTCTTTTCCACATGCTTCCCCATGGACAACTAAATTCGGGGCGAGTCAAGCTTAGCGAGTCGATAAAAAACAAGCGCTTCGTGGGAGGCACCCCATGCTTATCTTTCTATCTTCTTTCTATTTTCTAATAAGTGACGTGAGGAGGGCTACCTCTTCCATTTCTCGTGTTTTGTGGTTGTTGTTTGTTTATGTACAGTATTTGCCCGAAGTTTGAAGACTCTCGTGCTCGTGGTTTTGTCTTTTCTACACCCGAGTCTCATCCTTCGATGCTTATATGGGAAATCCGGTATCCTTAATCATATCGACTAACGTTATCTATTTGGCATAATTCATAAACGGCCTTAGATTTGCGTAAGACGACCCTTACCTTTAAAACATTTAGGACAATGTTTCGTTTTAGTCTGGGGGATGATCTTTCGATTTGATTTTACCTTGCATTTTGTCGTTTACGCTTGCAACCCCGTTTTTCCATAAAAAATCCAAAAAAATGAGAAAATTTAAAAAAATTTTGCAAAAATATCATAAGTGTTTTGACACATTGTTGACTTTCCGATGGTTAGAGTAGGAATAAAATTTTGACTTGACCGGGCATGTTGAGCTCTAGCTTGTCCCCTTAACCTTTTTAACTAAGCATTCGCGGATCTTTTTATTAAAGATTTTAAATTTGCGAAGAACGAGAAATGATAGGGTTAATTATAAGTTCTGATGCTAAGCAAGGATTAGTTGGTTATCTTAAAGGCTCATCAATGTAATTTGTAGTTTTTCCTCCCAGAAGCTAAATTAGTGCTGTTTTCAAAATTTTAAACTTAGAAATCGTTATATTACAAACTTTTATACAACTTTGATATAGAGTCCGAGTTCAACTTTTTATTTAAATTTTGGAGAAAGCATTCTTTCTTAAAAATGGAATGATATTGCAAAATGAAATAAGTTAAGAATATTGCAAGTATGAAAAAAAAAATGATGATGAATGAATGAAAATGAGAAAAAATGAAAAAAAAAAAATATATGTGTTGCTTGAATAAAAATGTCAATATCGCTTGTAAATAAATATACGAAACTTGCTTTTTCTTAAATTTAAATCGGGAGTTGAACTAGTATTCGTCAAGTTTGTCATAAAGGTTAAACGGTAATTTGGTAGATTGTTGATTTCAAAGGTTCCGAAAGCTCCGGTACTATTCTCTGTGAGGTGTCAAAAGCCTGGTCACCTAAAACCAACTGGTTTGGGATGTGCCGAGAAGAAAGCCGTAACATGGAGTGATCTCTACTTTGAGTCTCTAATCTCTAAATGATCGTTTGTTGCTATTTATTTAAGTATTTAATACTAACTTAGTGGGAATATCTAAAATCTTTGAAATCGAAATCCTGCTGATTCCGGTACTATTCTCTGTGAGGTGTCAAAAGCCTGGTCACCTAAAACCAACTGGTTTGGGATGTGCCGAGAAGAAAGCCGCTACATGGAAAAGGCCCTTTTCGATCCTTAGATTTTCGAAGTTCCCGGTAAATTAGTATTTGACTTAAACAAGTAACAACCATAATAATATCGATTTCTGTGATCAAACTTTTGAAAATGAGCACACTTGCCAAACTTATAGAACAATTGGGGAGTGAAAAGTTTACAAATTACATTCATGAGTAGCGTTAGCGTCTTAACTTGTATTTAACAATGATTTCGTTTTTAAGCTTGGTTTGGGGACTTGTGAAAAATCAGGGACCATGAATTTTATCCGTATGGTCACTTCTTTATGAATTGTGTTTCCTACTCCGTGATCCTAAAAGTTATTGTGAAATAATGAAAGACAACATCCCGTCACAAGAAAAAGAGAAAAATACAAAAATAGTGTAAGTGTGAATAAAATGGAAAAAGGGGGCGTTTTTAGAACTTTTGATTTCTGAAATCTCCTTAGAATATTTTGCTACTTTTCAAAATTAGTAAAAAGAGGCTGGAAATTTTTGTTTTCAAAAACGTGAGTTGATAACATTGCGTGATGACACGGCAATACCTTAGTCTGGGGGATTTTGGTATGTGTTAAAATACACATACTTTTTACCTAAGAAAACGAACCGAATAGACCAAAAACTAACCAAATATGCCAAATATGTTGTGTTTTTGTGTTTATGCATGTGCAGGTACGGATATGTGAGAAACGGACAAAAACGATGACAAAATGGACAAAACCGAGCACGAGATTGGAAAGTCGTCAAAAGCCGAAGCCGGGAAAGGAATTTCAAGTTTGGATCACATTTATGCTCAAGTTGTCAAAAGTCAACCCTCAAGAATATCAAAATGTCAAAAATGGTCCATGGAAATAATTTTCAGATTTGGCAGAATTGGTCCTTGAATTTTTAGAATTGGCGTAGATGGCCCCTAAACTTAAAACTAATTCCAAAACTTATCCTAAATAACTATCAAACCGGACTCAAAATAAAAGAACCCAACCGAACTATTTTCCCCCCACTTCCTGACATTCCAGCCTGGCTAACCCACTACCCCCATCATCACACCCATGCTCCCACTATCATTTTCCTGCAAACCCATGTGCCCCTCCTCCATTTTCCAGCCTGGTAAACCCATTTACTGATTTTCCTGCCAAAACCACTTTGAAGGATGTGATGACATGGAAGCTAATCCAAGGGCTGGGATTAGCTCAGAGAAACCCTAGAAGCTTTTTGAAGACTATAAATAGCCTCTTCTTCACACAGATTTGGGTGTTAGATTCTAGGTCGTAGGGTAGCTTATTGTAGCTTATGATAATTTTTAGAGTAGTAGCTTAATTTAGGTTAAGATTTAATTGTATTTTTCTTTTTAATGTTCTGTAAACGTCTTTAGTTTAATTAAATTTGCATTTCTCTTTTCAATTCAAGTTTCATTTACTTATAAGCTCTTTCATTAATGCTTAAGTTTGGTTGAAAAGCTCTTATTTCTGTCTCAATAAGCTCATTTCAGCTTGTTATAGCTTTTGTAAAGGTTAATTGGTTTTAATTTAGTTTTAATTTCAAAAAAGTTCAAAAAGTCAACAAAAGTCAAACTGCTTATTAGCTTATTCTAGTGCTTATTAGGTTTACTTAGTGCCTTTATATTTTTTTTGTAGCTTATTAATGCCTTCAATAGTTTAATCATAGTTTAGAATTTTCTTATTTCTATTTTTGCCTTAAAATCATAAAAAAAAAACCAAAAATAGCTTAATTTAGAATTAGCTTATTTAAGTGCTCATGCTTAGTTTATCAGTGTTCATTAGTGCTTGATAATCTTAGTAGATCATTTGTCTTTTCAAGTTTAAGCTTATTTAGGTCCTGCACAGTTTAAAGAATCTCAAAACAGTCCATTAAGGAGTGTTTGGAACAAGCTGTGAAATGGGCAAATTCTGCATCTACTGTTCATGTGCCCATCAAGGAGCTTTAATCTAGCTTAAATCAACTTGTATAAGTTGTTTGGAGGTTAGTTTTTGCGGTTTTGAAGATTTTATTAGAATTAAATTGTTTGTTCTTGATTTGAGGCCACAGACTGTTCTGTTAGCTTATTCCTGATATAAGTTGTTTTTAGGACTTGTTTTGCATATTTTATGTTCATTATAGTTGTTAAGTTGTTTTGCTAAGGGTTGATCAAGTTTCATTAGCATTTGAGGTGTTATGACCAAATTTTGCTCAATATCTGATCACAGAATCAAAAATGTAGTATGCACTTTTTTTTATTTTTGTCCAAATCAGCTCTAGTTTATGAATTTTAATCAGTTCAATATAAGCTCATTTAATCTAAAATTTGGTACAATTACTCTTCGATTGCTATTATACTTGTTTCATATTTTTCTGATTTTTTTTATTAGTTTTAGATAGCTTTTTCATAGTTGCAAGTAGGCCCTTAAGCTGCTGTCTGTACTAAATTTGTCTCAACCAGCATGTGTTTTTGAATTTTCATTTGTTCATTGTAAGCTCAATTAAGCTCATATTTGGTACTATAACTCTTGGGTATCTTATACACTTGTTCCACATTTTTTTAATTTTTTATATTAGCTTGTAGATAGCTTTTCAGTAGCTTAAAATCACCTCAGTAGCCATCATTAGTCTGCACATTTTTTTATGAATTTTGTCCAAATCAGCTCATGTTTATGAATTCTCATCTGTTCATTATAAGCTCATTTGTTCTGAAATCTGGTAATTTTACTATTTGATTGCTTATCTACTTGTTCCCCCCTTTTTTTTTTTAATTTTTTAGATTAGCTTTTGAGTAGCTTTTCAGTAGCTTAATATCACCTCAGTTGGCCTGTTCGACCCTGCTCATCAGTACCCCATGGATTGCTTATTGAGTTTGATTAGTGCTTATTTGCTTTTGATTGTGGATTTTTCTGAGACCAATAGCTTATTTAGATCAATCATAGGATGCTTTAGCTTTTTTCTAGCTTCTTTTGAGCCTTTAGTAGCTTATTAGCTCATTTGGTTAATTACCTCAAGTTTGCTTTCTTTATTTCCTTTACGTTTTTGTTTACATGTGCTTTAGTTTATCATTTTCCTTTCTTATTATATTGTTTTTAGTTTATGTTTAAAATTTTTAGTTCAAAAATCCCATATCTCTATATTTTCACTATTCATGGCACATATCACGACTCGAATTCACAAAATTTCATTCATTCCTTCGTTGGGAAAACGACTCGGGAATACATAATTTCCTGTGTAATCCTTGGGGAAATTTATATACTATAATTGTTCAATCAATGATTATGTATCAAATAATAATAATTCAATGTATAACATAAGTAAGAGAATTAAGTCAGACTTGAATTCTTTTTACCTTTGGCATCGTAGACTTGCTCATATAGGCTAGACTCGCATGGAAAAGCTACAACGTGATGTGTAATACCCAAAAATCTAAAACATGTAAAAAGACCAAATTGCCCCTATAATCTTAAAATTTGATTAATAAGCACATAAAGTATCAAATAAATCTCAAACATTTGAAAATGAGCAAGATATGAAGTAAATTAATTTTTACTACTACATTTAACATTTGTAAAGTACAAAAAAAAAAAAAAATAATGATCACACATAATGTTGGGAATAAAATGTTCAAGTCAAAGAGCCTGCCAGATATGTCAAAGAGCCTGCTAGTTGATTTTGAAGAGTATGAAGATGTACTAACAGTACCTTCTGGGTAGAAGGTACTGCTAGTTGATAAAGGTCCTGCCAAGCCTTATGTCAAGTTGATAGATATTTTGTAATAGATATTTAGTGGAATTATTAGTCTTTGTACATTGTTATACGTTATGTAGAAGTAGTTTAGTCTTCTGTGGTGTACAGAAGAATATTACAGAGTTGTACATTGGTAGTTGTATTTAATTGTAGGCTAGAATAGTCAAAGTAACATATTATATTCAACCACTTGACAACTTGTAATAAGGGTACCTTATACTATAAAAGGTTCCCTTAGTCACTCCTTCATGCATGCATCTTTCCAACTATTAACCAAAACCGAACTATCTCTCAAGTAACTTAGTTACTCAATTCACAAATCCTTTTACAATCTAAGATTCAAGATTACTTTGTAATCCCGGTGATAGTTAGATCATCCGTATTATTTCATCAATAATATTGAATCGTTTTGTGTTAACTAAAGTTGTGTTCCTTGTTCATTACAAACTCACGTTTACATAAACTCACCACCTTTGTGTTCTTTTAAGTGTGTTGTAGTAGATTCCGCATGCTAAACACATTCATACATAAATATCCCAAACACGTTACTAAGATTCACATCCCAAGTGTTTGAACACACAACACCTTTCCACACATAATACATATGGGCCGATTTTACTAAATTTGTGATATTATTATTATAAATCATTATTAAATTAAACCAAAAAAAAAAAAAAAAAAAAAAACAAGAAAAAAACCAAGATAACTACAAATATATTTTGGAAAACTTTTATATTCAGTAAATTGAAATTATGGACCGAAATTTTTGCTTCCTATTCCCATTAGACTCGGTTTCTATTAATTGTTCCCTTTTTATTTCCAAAACCTAAACCGATTAGAACAAAAATTCACAAACAACCATCCGAAATTCTTGAAGGCTCTCCCATAATTTTTCTGGTTCCTATCACGTCCAACGAAGATGAGAAAAATAGTTTCAAGATTTTTGGGTCGATCGTGTGTTCAAAAGAAGTTTTGGGTCGATTTATCTCTAGCCGACACACAAAAATTCATTCCTCCTCCATACGAATTTCTAGAATCAAGAGGGTATTTTTCTGGTGTTGATCTTCATCCAAGGAGGCTGGGAAAAATAGGCTTTGGGTCATGGATAGCTTGATTCGAACGTTGGGATTTTTCTTTGACAATTTATTCCATCCAAGGTACACAAAATTCGTATGATTAATCTACACGTTCAAAAATAAATCTAGTATTTTTCTAATGTTATTTAGATCATATATGACTTATATAAAATGGTAGATTCGAATCATGCATGCTCTATTGATCATATGAAAATTAATGAGACATAAACCCTAAAAACGCAAATAAAATTCTATATGGTTCATGCGATTTTTCTGGGTCTTTAATGTATTTTCTTGAGTTTAATATGTATCATATAACATCATAAAAATGGTCTTGGTAATTGTTGAAGCTTAAATCTTTTGTTCTTGAATTATTTGTATTATCGGGTTTTATGAAAAATAAGAGAAAAATAGAGAAAACCCTAGGAACGAATTAGGGTTAAGTTTTCTTGGATGAAATCAGATTAATTAATGTGTATAAAGATTGTGTAATGATTGCTTGATGATTTGATAAACTAGGGTTTAGTTTTGGTAATTTAAAAGTAAAACCGATTAGGTTTTAAAATTAGAAGGGTGTGTTATGCCGAATTTGAAACTCGTGGGATATTTTTATAATGTTAATTAGATCTGTGGTAAAGTATAAAAATTATAATATGAGGGTCCTATGTGTAAAATTTGCAAGAAAAGATTTATTTGGTAATTATAGGGTACGAATTGAAATAAATTAAAATAGAGGGACTAAAAGTGTAAATTCTGGAAACTTGTGGTTTTTTTGTCTAAATGATGATATTAGAGGTGTAATATGTAATTTTGGGTATTTATAGGTTAAATGTGTGATTATAATTAAATTATGATGTAAATTGTGATTTTAGAAACTAAAGGGACTAATTGTGTAAATTATGAAACTTGAGGATATGATTCGTACCATATGTGAATTGTAAGGGTATATTCTGTAATTTGGTAAAATAAGGTGCTTGATGTGTAAATATAATAATTATAAGGTTTAAATTGTAAATTAATAAACTAAAGGGTATAAAATGTAAAATGGTCAAACTTGGAGCATTGAAATCGTAATATTGTTAAGTTATGTATTTAAATGAATGATTTGTAATACTTTCATTTTAGACCTTTAACTTTGGTATAATTACATTTAAAACCCTAAGATATGGAAAGTTGTTATTTTTACCCTAAACTATCATAACTTGTTAAAATATACCCTATTTCCATAATGAGGCTTAATTATGACTTAACCTAAATGGTAATACTTTAATCTTTCTAAATATGGAAAGTTACTATCTTTGGAAAGTTACTATCTTTGGAAAGTTACTAAATATGGAGAGTTACCTAAAAATGAAAGTTACTAGAAATGGAAAGCCGACTAAAATAAGTAATCTGAATTAAATAAGCTTTTAATAAGACGACCATGTATTCGTGTAGATTCGCTGAAGATGGAGATGTTTCCGATCTTTATATTTCTAGATATGTTTGCACGTGCGGTATAAGGTACAGATATTCTACCCTTTTTCAGTAAGGGTGTTTTCCCTCTCATGACTCATTTATCTTGACTCGTTTTAAGATTCCCTAAGCCATTGTTATGTTCCCCTACACTTTGGTTCGTTTGTTTGATTCGTTTTGACTTTGATGTTCGATATGACCCTTTTGCTTTGAGCCTCTATAATGATCCATTTGATATTCGTTCGTTACCTTGTGATATTAGTATTCGAGACACTTGATACTTCGAAGGTTCATTTGATTTTGGTAACTAGATGTGAAAACCTTTTTAATTATATCATGGGAATGTTTTGAGGAAAAACTATTTTTAAAATGATGTTTATGAAATATGCACTACCACTTTTAATTGGAATTGGGCTAAGCTTTTATGAAAACTACTTTTGTGAAAACCGTTATTAAATATCATTTTTATAAAAATCATTTGATAAAGATCACTTTAAATGAACCATTTGATTTTGAACCTCCGATGATGACTTAGAGTATTTGAACCTTTGCTTTGATATTGGGACTTTGACCATGATTCGATGACTTAGACTATTTGAACATTTGCTTTGATTTGGACCTTCGACCCTTCAGTTTGATACCCGAGCCAAGTTCGTTTCCTAGCCATGAAGGTAACATGGCCGTTGATTGCGTGGTTTTGTAACCTTACAACAGGTTTTACCTCTCGAGGGATCTCAAGAGGCTTACAACCCCACCAGGCAGTGTACCTGACCGATGTAGTATAGTGTAGTGGTAAGTACGGGGGATTGATCGTTCTCCACAGGGAATAGTGTTCGTTAGGTATGAAAGGCTACTCTAATTAGGTCTAAGGGTTGAGGAAGATTCTTTTTATGTTTTTATAGTTTTTATGAAAGCAAGTAAAATCTCGGGTTTGAAGGAGTGGGCGGAATTAGTTGCTAGTCAACTAACCCAAAATTACTACGGATGCAAATAAAATAAAATAACAAAAATGAAATGTGGTGAGAAACTTATGTGTAGAGAAATGTGTTTACTTAGATTTCCTTACTCCCTAACTATCTTTTACCGGTTAATTAGTGTGTATTAGTCGCGTGGATGACGGGTGTATTCCTTAATACCATTCGTGGGGTGGCGTACTTACTTCCCCAACTCTACAAGCTCCTACTTCACTCCTATGTCGAGCCGGCTAGGAAGCTCCTAACATGGGATCACTAGAATTCGCTTGTGCATTAAATACAACCATAAAAACCTTTAGTACGCGTTTGGTTCATGTTTCTTAAGACGTTCAAGCAAGTTACCGAATAGGAAGTTAGCCAGTTTTCTTAAGCCTAACATAGATAAACAATCATCCAATACAACTAACAACACACTAACAACCAATAATCATTAGCTAGGTTTCATTAGATCTAAGCAAACACAAGATAAATTTAGCCTAACATGTTAAACAAAAGACAAGAATAAGATAGAATCAAACAACACATAGACATATTGAATGATTAATTGATAACTTATCTTTCAATGAAACATGGAAGATCTCAAGGCAAAAAGCCCTGAAAAAGATGCTAAAATCGTCTTAGGGTTTTCTCCCAAAATTCCACACACTAAGCTCTCCTTTAATGACAAAAAATTAGAAAACTATATATAGATTTTTGGATCTGACGGCGTCACCTTATGGAGTGTGACGGCGTCACCTTGCCGCTTTTAGGGTTCCCGGATGACCATCTTGACGCCGTCCCTCTTTAGCTCTTCCAAAATCCATTCTGGCTTATCAAGGCTTGACGCCGTCGAACCATGAACGTGACGCCGTCCCCTTATGATTTAAGCCGTGACGCCCTTGATCAAGTTAAAGCGTGACGCCGTCAGAATTCACATGCTATTTTCACTGGCCCGTCATGAGTAAATTTCACGTCCAACTTTTCTTGCCAAGGCATGACGCCGTCTAGAGTAAATCTTGACGCCGTCAAGAGTAACTTTTAGCCGATTTTTGAGACTTTGCCGTTTTCTTCACTTTAATGCTCCAAAAACGTCCAAAATGCCTCCTTTTCCAGATTTCTCCTCAAAAGTACCTAAAATGACAAAAGGAACGATTTAGGGCAATATTTGATCAAATAAATACGATTTAAGGCTTAAATGACCCCTTAAAAGCGGTACACTTTTCGCTTCATCAAATACCCTTACACTTGAGATTTGCTTGTCCTCAAGCAAATGCGCTTTTATTCTAATCAAAATACAAGTTAGGGGTCATTTAATGCAAACATAAAAGTAATTACAACAAATAATCGTTCCACTTCAATCATAATAAGCACGGAGATTACATACTAGCACCTCACAAGTAGTGTTTAGATACTCACATCTCTCAAGTGTCATCAAAATAAATCTCATAAATGAAAACGGATAATATCTCTCACTACCTGTCATAGCAAATAGATTACCATAGGCTTGGGAAAGGATCGAAAACCTCCTCCACTAGGCGTAAGCACCAAAGATAAACTATCAAAGAGGGCTTTTAAATGGGTTATAACTTTAGGTGTAGGGAAAAGGAAAACACGGTTTTGTTGGATACGGGATATTTTACTGGTGGCGAGTTAAAAATCTTGATCAATTACATGTACTATACAATGTTGCTAAGCCAAGACTAGACTCGATCTTAAGCTAGAAACAAAATAACAAAATAACAAAAATATAAAACAAACATAAAATGAAACGGGATGGTAGTCCGTATGTTTTTTCTACTTTTCTTTTTCTCATTTTTTTGTATTTTTCTTGATTTTTTCGATTTTTTTTTTTTTTTTTTTTTTTTTTGATCATACACTTTTACCCTACCATCCAAAATAATACATCATAGGGGCATTGCATCCCCCTTACACTTGAATTTTTACATAACTTTACAAATACTATTCTAATGACTCGAATTAAGATAATCGAAAAACTTGGAGTACTTTTAAAATATTTAGCACATATGGGGGTAATAAATGATGTTCTTCCCCATTACTCCATTACACTAGTACTTTACCCATGAGTCCCAATCGTCCCAAAACAATATGTACAAGGATATGACTCGACTTAGCAACCATGTAATCAATTAGATAATTAACTTGGGTTTAAACAAATGTTGTAACAATAATGCACTAAAGATGAGTGCATACAAGGTAGGCTAAGGCGATTTGGGTGTACATTTTAGTGGGGTGTAACAAATTCTTCCTTTAAGTAAAATGCTTAAAGGTCGAAACGA
The DNA here is from genome assembly GCA_021014915.2 of Artemisia tridentata subsp. tridentata. Lineage (NCBI taxonomy): Eukaryota > Viridiplantae > Streptophyta > Magnoliopsida > Asterales > Asteraceae > Artemisia > Artemisia tridentata. Next base: position 135,031,794 of record CP139501.1, read on the forward strand.
AAAGATAGGCTCTGAGGGGTGTACTAGGGGTATCGTGTACTAAAAATGAGTACAACGCAAAGGGTGTGGGAGAATTACTTGACCAATGTAGCCAATGTAATTATAACAAAAACACAGGTGTAAAACAATGGGTTAATCCTAATGCCTCTTATCATGTAGTAAATCTAACTACACGAATGTAGTCTCACTTGTGGCCTTGGAATGGTCCTAACGCAAGTTCTAGAATCTAAGTGCTACCGGTACACACATCATAGCATAAATGCTTTTCCTACCAATTCTAGGGGCGAACCTCACATATTTGGGGTGGAAAATTTTTTAGTGGTACGGTTTTTGTGCTAGTCATATAACTCCTATCCGTGAGACGCTCATTAAGATCAAAGTTTCACTCCTATATGTTGTAAAAAATTTTAAATTTGGCACTAAAATTACCCTAACAAGTATTTCTCTCAGTTTTATTACACATCTACTATTAAACAAACAAAAATCAAGCGCAATTGTATTTTCTAAAATCGTACTTTTACCCTCTCCTTACACTTAAGATGAACATTGTCCCCAATGTTCAAATAATAAGATGTAAAAGCAAAAAGTAAAAGGATGAAATCAAATACTCCCCTGATTCGCTCGGTGGATAATGAAATTACACGGTTAGATCTTCCTCCAAGGTAATGTTGAAGCTCCATGACTAATGCATCGCCAAAAGCTTGATTCCATAAACATTTCCTTGTCCAAAATAACCTGTTAAACCTGAGAAAACAAACACGAAAACCTGCATAACATCGGCGGGAAAAATCTATATATAAGGATATAATGCTTGTGGACTGATAATTTTGCAGATTCCTGGAGATTATAAGTTGGAGATTTAATAAAAACTTTTTATGAAAACAAAACTTTCAAAAATTTCTGGAAATTAAATCTGACGCCGTCAGGTTATAACCCCTGACGCCGTCAGAAATGACCTGACAAAAATTTTCATTTTAAGTTTCCGGAAAATTTCTGGAAAAACCTTTACCTTACTTCCTGGAAATCCTGCAAAACATCATTATGACTCGATACAAGCATTTGACTCAAACAAATACGGATATGTATGTTAATTTATTATTATTACGATTCATGTTCATATGTGTTCTAATAAACCGATTTAGATTTCCCTTACACTTATCTTTTGCAAAATACCTTTATATGTAGTTAAGACGAAGTTAAAAACAACATAAAGCATTTTCACAATTTAGTTTTGAACATGAATCAATAATGATAAAAATTACACACACATACGGAAACAAATAAAATCAAACAAACAAATAAATAAACACACAAAGCAAATAAAACAAATAAAGCTTGGGTTGCCTCCCAAGAAGCGCTTTTCTTTATTAACGAGTCTTGTAGCTAGACTCAAAGTCAAGGGGTCTACGTTTTTCCGTTTTGCTTCTCAATTGCCCCTCTAATCATCCTAACAACCTCCATATCAATTTTGTATTTAGGTCCAAGGTTTAAGCAATCTTTATAATAAAGGCTTCTCTTATTCCAAACATGGTCCATGCCTTTTTCTTTATCCTCTTCATTGATGTCCTCAATCGCACCAATGTTGTCCATGTCAAATCGAGGCACAAAACGAAACTCATTAACCCGATAAGGCATCCTATATGTGATCCTATCTATGTGATTAGAAAACTGAACCGTGCCTTTCAAACGGTCATACCTTAAATTGGATGCTTCGATAAATGGCTTACCTAACACAACGCGAGATAGGCGGCAGTCAACAACACTTGCCATATCTTCTAAAATCATGAAGTTGGTGATAAAGGTAAAGTTCCCAACAAGGATATGTATATCCTTAATCCTTCCAACGAAGTTGCAAACTCCGCCTGGACACTTGGGGTCCATCCTAGGCTCAAGTGGTGTGTTTATGATTTGGCTATAAAGGCCTGAGGACATAACGTTGATTGGGGATTCACAGTCAATGTAAGCATGCTCAACGTATTGGTACCCAATCATACATGGTATCTTCACATTCCCGGGATCACCTCTCTTAATCTTTGGGTCAATTCTAACAAAAGGTGGTCGAGGGTTATTAACTAGGTTGTTATAGTAAGCAATCTCCTTCTTAGTGGGGTATTCATTGAAACAATCATCCAACCTAGGATCTACCTTTACTTCCTCAATTTTCTCAATCAACTTATCAACCGTAAGATTATTACGTTCTAAGTAATTATCTGAGTATATGGCGGTCCCTAAGTTGTTCAAGGCATAATCAAGCTCTATATCAATCATTCTACTGAGCTCCCTGAGCTCACTAATCTCATTCTCAAGTTGGCTACGCAACAAAGCCACTTCGCCAGGTGTAAGGGGTGGATTCGCGTTTTCCATAATGGCAAACTGAATAGTTAATGAAAATCTGTTACGAACAAAAGCACAAAGAAAATAGATAGACTAAAGAAAACCTAGAAAAATAAAATAAAAATCTCACTAGAAAGGAATCTAGTGAGTAGACCTAATAGAAATAAAAATTCAACCTAAACAATAACTATTCCCCGGCAGCGGCGCCAAAAACTTGATTGCGTGGTTTTGTAACCTTACAACAGGTTTTACCTCTCGAGGGATCTCAAGAGGCTTACAACCCCACCAGGCAGTGTACCTGACCGATGTAGTATAGTGTAGTGGTAAGTACGGGGGATTGATCGTTCTCCACAGGGAATAGTGTTCGTTAGGTATGAAAGGCTACTCTAATTAGGTCTAAGGGTTGAGGAAGATTCTTTTTATGTTTTTATAGTTTTTATGAAAGCAAGTAAAATCTCGGGTTTGAAGGAGTGGGCGGAATTAGTTGCTAGTCAACTAACCCAAAATTACTACGGATGCAAATAAAATAAAATAACAAAAATGAAATGTGGTGAGAAACTTATGTGTAGAGAAATGTGTTTACTTAGATTTCCTTACTCCCTAACTATCTTTTACCGGTTAATTAGTGTGTATTAGTCGCGTGGATGACGGGTGTATTCCTTAATACCATTCGTGGGGTGGCGTACTTACTTCCCCAACTCTACAAGCTCCTACTTCACTCCTATGTCGAGCCGGCTAGGAAGGTCCTAACATGGGATCACTAGAATTCGCTTGTGCATTAAATACAACCATAAAAACCTTTAGTACGCGTTTGGTTCATGTTTCTTAAGACGTTCAAGCAAGTTACCGAATAGGAAGTTAGCCAGTTTTCTTAAGCCTAACATAGATAAACAATCATCCAATACAACTAACAACACACTAACAACCAATAATCATTAGCTAGGTTTCATTAGATCTAAGCAAACACAAGATAAATTTAGCCTAACATGTTAAACAAAAGACAAGAATAAGATAGAATCAAACAACACATAGACATATTGAATGATTAATTGATAACTTATCTTTCAATGAAACATGGAAGATCTCAAGGCAAAAAGCCCTGAAAAAGATGCTAAAATCGTCTTAGGGTTTTCTCCCAAAATTCCACACACTAAGCTCTCCTTTAATGACAAAAAATTAGAAAACTATATATAGATTTTTGGATCTGACGGCGTCACCTTATGGAGTGTGACGGCGTCACCTCGCCGCTTTTAGGGTTCCCGGATGACCATCTTGATGCCGTCCCTCTTTAGCTCTTCCAAAATCCATTCTGGCTTATCAAGGCTTGACGCCGTCGAACCATGAACGTGACGCCGTCCCCTTATGATTTAAGCCGTGACGCCCTTGATCAAGTTAAAGCGTGACGCCGTCAGAATTCACATGCTATTTTCACTGGCCCGTCATGAGTAAATTTCACGTCCAACTTTTCTTGCCAAGGCATGACGCCGTCTAGAGTAAATCTTGACGCCGTCAAGAGTAACTTTTAGCCGATTTTTGAGACTTTGCCGTTTTCTTCACTTTAATGCTCAAAAAACGTCCAAAATGCCTCCTTTTCCAGATTTCTCCTCAAAAGTACCTAAAATGACAAAAGGAACGATTTAGGGCAATATTTGATCAAATAAATACGATTTAAGGCTTAAATGACCCCTTAAAAGCGGTACACTTTTCGCTTCATCAAATACCCTTACACTTGAGATTTGCTTGTCCTCAAGCAAATGCGCTTTTATTCTAATCAAAATACAAGTTAGGGGTCATTTAATGCAAACATAAAAGTAATTACAACAAATAATCGTTCCACTTCAATCATAATAAGCACGGAGATTACATACTAGCACCTCACAAGTAGTGTTTAGATACTCACATCTCTCAAGTGTCATCAAAATAAATCTCATAAATGAAAACGGATAATATCTCTCACTACCTGTCATAGCAAATAGATTACCATAGGCTTGGGAAAGGATCGAAAACCTCCTCCACTAGGCGTAAGCACCAAAGATAAACTATCAAAGAGGGCTTTTAAATGGGTTATAACTTTAGGTGTAGGGAAAAGGAAAACACGGTTTTGTTGGATACGGGATATTTTACTGGTGGCGAGTTAAAAATCTTGATCAATTACATGTACTATACAATGTTGCTAAGCCAAGACTAGACTCGATCTTAAGCTAGAAACAAAATAACAAAATAACAAAAATATAAAACAAACATAAAATGAAACGGGATGGTAGTCCGTATGTTTTTTCTACTTTTCTTTTTCTCATTTTTTTGTATTTTTCTTGATTTTTTCGATTTTTTTTTTTTTTTTTTTTTTTTTTTTTTTTTTGATCATACACTTTTACCCTACCATCCAAAATAATACATCATAGGGGCATTGCATCCCCCTTACACTTGAATTTTTACATAACTTTACAAATACTATTCTAATGACTCGAATTAAGATAATCGAAAAACTTGGAGTACTTTTAAAATATTTAGCACATATGGGGGTAATAAATGATGTTCTTCCCCATTACTACATTACACTAGTACTTTACCCATGAGTCCCAATCGTTCCAAAACAATATGTACAAGGATATGACTCGACTTAGCAACCATGTAATCAATTAGATAATTAACTTGGGTTTAAACAAATGTTGTAACAATAATGCACTAAAGATGAGTGCATACAAGGTAGGCTAAGGCGATTTGGGTGTACATTTTAGTGGGGTGTAACAAATTCTTCCTTTAAGTAAAATGCTTAAAGGTCGAAACGAAAAGATAGGCTCTGAGGGGTGTACTAGGGGTATCGTGTACTAAAAATGAGTACAACGCAAAGGGTGTGGGAGAATTACTTGACCAATGTAGCTAATGTAATTATAACAAAAACACAGGTGTAAAACAATGGGTTAATCCTAATGCCTCTTATCATGTAGTAAATCTAACTACACGAATGTAGTCTCACTTGTGGCCTTGGAATGGTCCTAACGCAAGTTCTAGAATCTAAGTGCTACCGGTACACACATCATAGCATAAATGCTTTTCCTACCAATTCTAGGGGCGAACCTCACATATTTGGGGGTGGAAAATTTTTTAGTGGTACGGTTTTTTGTGCTAGTCATATAACTCCTATCCGTGAGACGCTCATTAAGATCAAAGTTTCACTCCTATATGTTGTAAAAAATTTTAAATTTGGCACTAAAATTACCCTAACAAGTATTTCTCTCAGTTTTATTACACATCTACTATTAAACAAACAAAAATCAAGCGCTATTGTATTTTCTAAAATCGTACTTTTACCCTCCCCTTACACTTAAGATGAACATTGTCCCCAATGTTCAAATAATAAGATGTAAAAGCAAAAAGTAAAAGGATGAAATCAAATACTCCCCTGATTCGCTCGGTGGATAATGAAATTACACGGTTAGATCTTCCTCCAAGGTAATGTTGAAGCTCCATGACTAATGCATCGTCAAAAGCTTGATTCCATAAACATTTCCTTGTCCAAAATAACCTGTTAAACCTGAGAAAACAAACACGAAAAACCTGCATAACATCGGCGGGAAAAATCTATATATAAGGATATAATGCTTGTGGACTGATAATTTTGCAGATTCCTGGAGATTATAAGTTGGAGATTTAATAAAAACTTTTTATGAAAACAAAACTTTCAAAAATTTCTGGAAATTAAATCTGACGCCGTCAGGTTATAACCCCTGACGCCGTCAGAAATGACCTGACAAAAATTTTCATTTTAAGTTTCCGGAAAATTTCTGGAAAAACCTTTACCTTACTTCCTGGAAATCCTGCAAAACATCATTATGACTCGATACAAGCATTTGACTCAAACAAATACGGAATATGTATGTTAATTTATTATTATTACGATTCATGTTCATATGTGTTCTAATAAACCGATTTAGATTTCCCTTACACTTATCTTTTGCAAAATACCTTTATATGTAGTTAAGACGAAGTTAAAAACAACATAAAGCATTTTCACAATTTAGTTTTGAACATGAATCAATAATGATAAAAATTACACACACATACGGAAACAAATAAAATCAAACAAACAAATAAATAAACACACAAAGCAAATAAAACAAATAAAGCTTGGGTTGCCTCCCAAGAAGCGCTTTCCTAATTAACGAGTCTTGTAGCTAGACTCAAAGTCAAGGGGTCTACGTTTTTTCCGTTTTGCTTCTCAATTGCCCCTCTAATCATCCTAACAACCTCCATATCAATTTTGTATTTAGGTCCAAGGTTTAAGCAATCTTTATAATAAAGGCTTCTCTTATTCCAAACATGGTCCATGCCTTTTTCTTTATCCTCTTCATTGATGTCCTCAATCGCACCAATGTTGTCCATGTCAAATCGAGGCACAAAACGAAACTCATTAACCCGATAAGGCATCCTATATGTGATCCTATCTATGTGATTAGAAAACTGAACCGTGCCTTTCAAACGGTCATACCTTAAATTGGATGCTTCGATAAATGGCTTACCTAACACAACGCGAGATAGGCGGCAGTCAACAACACTTGCCATATCTTCTAAAATCATGAAGTTGGTGATAAAGGTAAAGTTCCCAACAAGGATATGTATATCCTTAATCCTTCCAACGAAGTTGCAAACTCCGCCTGGACACTTGGGGTCCATCCTAGGCTCAAGTGGTGTGTTTATGATTTGGCTATAAAGGCCTGAGGACATAACGTTGATTGGGGATTCACAGTCAATGTAAGCATGCTCAACGTATTGGTACCCAATCATACATGGTATCTTCACATTCCCGGGATCACCTCTCTTAATCTTTGGGTCAATTCTAACAAAAGGTGGTCGAGGGTTATTAACTAGGTTGTTATAGTAAGCAATCTCCTTCTTAGTGGGGTATTCATTGAAACAATCATCCAACCTAGGATCTACCTTTACTTCCTCAATTTTCTCAATCAACTTATCAACCGTAAGATTATTACGTTCTAAGTAATTATCTGAGTATATGGCGGTCCCTAAGTTGTTCAAGGCATAATCAAGCTCTATATCAATCATTCTACTAAGCTCCTGAGCTCACTAATCTCATTCTCAAGTTGGCTACGCAACAAAGCCACTTCGCCAGGTGTAAGGGGTGGATTCGCGTTTTCCATAATGGCAAACTGAATAGTTAATGAAAATCTGTTACGAACAAAAGCACAAAGAAAATAGATAGACTAAAGAAAACCTAGAAAAATAAAATAAAAATCTCACTAGAAAGGAATCTAGTGAGTAGACCTAATAGAAATAAAAATTCAACCTAAACAATAACTATTCCCCGGCAGCGGCGCCAAAAACTTGATTGCGTGGTTTTGTAACCTTACAACAGGTTTTACCTCTCGAGGGATCTCAAGAGGCTTACAACCCCACCAGGCAGTGTACCTGACCGATGTAGTATAGTGTAGTGGTAAGTACGGGGGATTGATCGTTCTCCACAGGGAATAGTGTTCGTTAGGTATGAAAGGCTACTCTAATTAGGTCTAAGGGTTGAGGAAGATTCTTTTTATGTTTTTATAGTTTTTATGAAAGCAAGTAAAATCTCGGGTTTGAAGGAGTGGGTGGAATTAGTTGCTAGTCAACTAACCCAAAATTACTACGGATGCAAATAAAATAAAATAACAAAAATGAAATGTGGTGAGAAACTTATGTGTAGAGAAATGTGTTTACTTAGATTTCCTTACTCCCTAACTATCTTTTACCGGTTAATTAGTGTGTATTAGTCGCGTGGATGACGGGTGTATTCCTTAATACCATTCGTGGGGTGGCGTACTTACTTCCCCAACTCTACAAGCTCCTACTTCACTCCTATGTCGAGCCGGCTAGGAAGGTCCTAACATGGGATCACTAGAATTCGCTTGTGCATTAAATACAACCATAAAAACCTTTAGTACGCGTTTGGTTCATGTTTCTTAAGACGTTCAAGCAAGTTACCGAATAGGAAGTTAGCCAGTTTTCTTAAGCCTAACATAGATAAACAATCATCTAATACAACTAACAACACACTAACAACCAATAATCATTAGCTAGGTTTCATTAGATCTAAGCAAACACAAGATAAATTTAGCCTAACATGTTAAACAAAAGACAAGAATAAGATAGAATCAAACAACACATAGACATATTGAATGATTAATTGATAACTTATCTTTCAATGAAACATGGAAGATCTCAAGGCAAAAAGCCCTGAAAAAGATGCTAAAATCGTCTTAGGGTTTTCTCCCAAAATTCCACACACTAAGCTCTCCTTTAATGACAAAAAATTAGAAAACTATATATAGATTTTTGGATCTGACGGCGTCACCTTATGGAGTGTGACGCCCTCACCTCGCCGCTTTTAGGGTTCCCGGATGACCATCTTGACGCCGTCCCTCTTTAGCTCTTCCAAAATCCATTCTGGCTTATCAAGGCTTGACGCCGTCGAACCATGAACGTGACGCCGTCCCCTTATGATTTAAGCCGTGACGCCCTTGATCAAGTTAAAGCGTGACGCCGTCAGAATTCACATGCTATTTTCACTGGCCCGTCATGAGTAAATTTCACGTCCAACTTTTCTTGCCAAGGCATGACGCCGTCTAGAGTAAATCTTGACGCCGTCAAGAGTAACTTTTAGCCGATTTTTGAGACTTTGCCGTTTTCTTCACTTTAATGCTCCAAAAACGTCCAAAATGCCTCCTTTTCCATATTTCTCCTCAAAAGTACCTAAAATGACAAAAGGAACGATTTAGGGCAATATTTGATCAAATAAATACGATTTAAGGCTTAAATGACCCCTTAAAAGCGGTACACTTTTCGCTTCATCAGCCGTGTCATTGATGCACCAATGGCATGACTCCAGTGTGGTCGAGTGATGTTCCACACTGTCCCCATTTGCTGTTACATGCGCACTTTATTATTTATTATGGCCAATATTATTGTTCGGGGGGGGGGGGGGGGAGGGTATGGATGCATCCTAGGTTCGTGTTCGTATTAGTGGATTTAACATGATTTGATATTATATTATTGTTCGGTGACTGATGCATGGGTGCAATCCACGTCTTTCACAAGTTCGGGAGTTAGCTACTCCATTTGAAGAATAAGGACACCCCTCATATTATCTGATTATCTGAGAGGTCCCCCCTCTATATGATTATGAAGACATGGTTACTATATTTGATTTGTGTTCGGGCTCGTGGTGGATTATTGACCTACCCTTTTTCTTTCTTACTTTGTACTCTTTAACTATACCTTTGTAAACCCAATGCACCAAACTATACATGTTCATTTTCTTTTGCTTTCGTTTTCGTTTATATATATCTGTTCACTGGGCTTTTTAAGCTCAGCCGCATTTCTTTCCCTGCGGCAGGTTGTTGACATAAATAATGCCTAAAAACATTATCAATATATTCATATCTCTATGTTTTGATGATCACAAAATGTAAACTCATTAAAACATAAACTTATCAAATAAACAAGTATTTAGTTGTAAATATTCATTTCTACAACTTAATCACTTAAGGTATGAATAAACAAGTGCTTAATGCATTATATGATCAAAGGAACATTTTCTTAATAACTAGATTTTTTATAAAACATCAAAAACATTTTATATATTTTTGAAAAATATTTTTGGTATTAAATAAAAATGTTTAATCTTTTATAAAAATATGAATTCAAATTTTTAACCAGAATCAGTTAAAATGTTCCAGAAAAACCTTCCCCACAAAAGGACAAAATTGGCTAATGGCCAGTAGGGGCGGCCCCCTTAATTTTGCTAGGCGGCCCCCTTAATTATTAAGGGGACCGCCCCCTATTTAAGGGGACCGCCCCCGCTCCAGTAGACTTCCAGCTGTCCAATTTTTCTCCTATAAATACCAGTCTTCTCCTGGACTTTTACTCACCCTTTTGCACTAAAACTTTCTGTTGTAGATCTCATTTCATATCTAACAAAAACCTTTGATCATGTAATCTTAAGCATTGGTTTCCAAGTGATCCAAGCTTCCACCATCCAAGTGCAAAAGAAGAATACTTCTATCAATCAAGATTAGAAGTATTACAACTTAGTATCATTTTGTTACTTAAGTTGTGTGTTTAACAAAGTTTGTATCATTCATTCATTTGTATGTAAGGTGTGTGTTGTAGATTAGTGTTGTGTGTAAGTAGTGAAGATGTTGTATAAGTAGTTGTGGTATAGAAGTTGTGAGGTCAAAATGTAGAAGTCGTGAAGCTGTGGTGTAGAAGTTGTGAAGCCGTAGCTTAGAAGACATGAAGTCCTTGTGTTGAAGTCATGAAGCCGTAGCATAGAAGTTGTGAAGCCATAGCTTAGAAGACATGAAGTCCTTGTGTTGAAGTCATGAAGCCGTAGCATAGAAGTTGTGAAGCGGTCGTGTTAAAGTTGTGAAGTCCTAGTCGTGAAGTCCTAGTGTTGAAGTCGTGAAGCCGTAGCATAGAAGTTGTGTAGCGGTCGTGTTGAAGCCGTGAAGTCCTAGTCGTGAAGTCCTAGTGTTGAAGTCGTGAAGCCGTAGCATAGATGTTGTGTAGCGGTCATGTTGAAGTCGTGAAGTCTTAAGTCATGAAGACATAGTGTTGAAGTCGTGAAGCCGCATCATAGAGGTTGTGTAGCGGTCGTGTTGAAGTCGTGAAGAAGTCGTGAAGAAGTCATGAAGCCGTTGTGAAGAAGTCGTGAAGAAGTCGTGATTAAGTCGTGTAGAAGTTGTGTTGTGAAGTTGTGAGATTGGTTCTAGCTACGATTAGAACTCGACATTTAGCTTTGTGTCGTTAAACCGTGTAAGCCAAAGTTGTGTACGGTTTTCTCCGCCATAAGGGAGCTTATTGAAGTTGTGAAGAAAAACTCTCGAGCAAGGTGTGCTCGGGGAGTAGAGTAGGGCAAGGAAGGTGTCCTTGTAGCCGAACCACTATAAATCTCTCGTGTCTCGGTTAGATCTTTCCATACCTTATTTATTTCTTTACTTGCATCGTCATTACTTTCATACACATAGGCTTATATAATTGCTAGTATTAACTAGAGGTCGACTTCACATAAAGATCAAATTGAAAATCCATTCAAGAAACCAAAACTTTACAATCAATTTAAAAGAATACTTATATAACTAATAATAAGGTTCAAGTTTTATTTTTCATAATAAACTTGAATCTAAGTTTTTAAAAGTAAACAAAGGTTTTATAATAAATGAAAAAGACGTAAAACTATTCAACCCCCCATTCTAGTTTTCCACACAGGTTTTTAGTTGGAAGCTGGGTATGAGTGAAGAGACTTTTGGACTTTTATTCTGAAGTAGAGACTATTAGAAGGATTTGCATTTGCAGACTTAGTATTTAGCTTTTGTTTCCTTTGTAGCCTTGTATATTCAGTATTTCATTTGTAACCTTTGAGAACCCTTGTATTACTGTTGATGTACGCTTTGTTTTGATCTGATATGAAACCATTATTATGACATCTTTACCCTTATCGGGTTGGGGTGTTACAATTATGGTATCAGAGCAACAGGCTGTGATTCGTAATAGATTTACCCTTGGCCTGTGTAAGTTAGGACCACTAAGTTTTCCCTGTAGGCGCTCGTAAGACAACCTTTGAAAATTTGCTTTAGGACTTCCCCATAGGAACCTAAGTTTTGACCGGTGAGGAATGGGTAGACTATAAGGCATTTGCTTAAATGTCTTTGCTTCCGCATCACTCTGATTCGTGCTTTGTTTATGGTTAGAGTCTGTTGATATCACTTTTGGAAATCGAAAGCTTATACTTTGCACCACCTAAGATTTGAACCTGATCTAAATCGTGAAGGCATTGAAATTGCATAATGATTGCCGACACTGTTTGATCCCTATCTTCATATTCCTTTTGTTAATCTTTTGATAAAGACCCGCGTTTCACTCTGATCGTTTTGTTAATCACTTTGATGCCTATTCGGGCATTCTGAGAACCTCCGTGGCGATGACGTACTTGATGCATTTTGTTATTTGTCTTTTGCCTTGGTAAACGTCTATAAATCTTCCAGCACTATTTGATTTCGTTTCATCCATCCCCGTCCCTATGAGAAGTCTTGTGGTTGTAACCACGAGTATAAGAATGTTTCCCTCACTTTTGAACGATAAGTTTTGCTATGCTGATCCGTCTTTCTTTGGATAGTTAACTTAAATTTTATTCTGGCAAGGAATTTGTTGAGTGACCAGTCAAATATTGACAACTACCCTTCTATGTCTCACCTTTGGCGTTTGAAACAATTTTGAACTCCCTACTACGATTACCGATTGTTAAACCCTTTGCTATCACTATGACTCTTGAGACTCGTGTGTTACGTTCGCGGTTATGAAGTTTTCCTAGAACCCATTACGTACACCAATGAATGAACCTTATCTTGAACGTTATTTGGCACCCTGAATTTCTTGAATATGATTCCTGGTTGAACCACCAAGTTTTCCACCGGAGTGTGAAGTAAGATTTGACATGATATTGAAATATTGTCTAGTTACTAAGTGAAGGTATCTTTCAGATGTGTCCGGGATCATACCAGTTGATTTGAGCAAACCGGGAAGTGCAGCAACCGAAGACCAGGAAGCAAGTTTGCTTAAGTGTATCTTCTAGGCGTATTGCAGTTTTGCTCGCGATTAAGAAGGATGGTGACAGAGATATATAGTGATTACTGGAAGCTGAACCGTATTGCTGTTAGGAACCATTATTTCTCTACCCTGAAACTTCTATGTATCTGTCAAATTTAAGAGCGCGAAGTTTTTTTCAGACGGAAGTATAAATTGAAGTTATTCTTGAAATCGCCTTCCGTATTTGTAACGACGGTTAGTGACGCTAATAGTATTAGCTAAAGCTCTGACTGTTTCGTGAATTTGATAAATAATGTTTTCTCGTGAGTACTTGGGCAAATGGTCATTGTATGACTTAATAGTACGTTCGGAGACGAGGAAGGGCATGAAAATCATCTTTGCACTTTGTTAGGAAATTCGTCGATCATTTGTACATTCTGAGAGATTGATATTTGTAGAGACAACGATGTTCTTAATTGAGGATATCTCTTTAAATTCCGCAATTTTTGAAAACTATCACCAAGTGGTCAAGACCGATGACAGAATGAAGAACTGAAACCTTTTTGAACTTTGCAGAAGAATTCTGGATGATGTTTACAAGTTGCGATACCATTGAGAAATTTCGTGAACCGAGAGAAACAGCTTAGTTTGATTGAGAATGAAGTTTTGGAAAAGCTGAAATAGAAATTAGCTTCCTTACCCTCGGGCGGAACAATTTTGGGATATTTCAGAAAGAGACTCGGTGATACTCCCTTGCTGCACAGAAAGTTTTTCGTATGCATCAAGACAACTAGAAACATATCAGAAGAATTATTTCACTGCCTGACCTGGAGTTGACAACAACGGCGGCTACCCTGAAGTGTGAAGACATTCCTTACAAGGTAGAAGTGTTGGCGACGCAGAAGGTCTAGTCAAGATGGCGAACATGGAACTGATGAAGACGTACAGTCTCACTTCCCTATTCATCTTGGTTGTACTAAGATGAATTGAGAGCGGAAGTAGACTGGACGATGAAAGAATTTAAAGAGCATGCCAGAAATTCACATTACTCCATCACATTCCAAGAAGAAATGCAGGAGGCTCGACGAACCAAACACAAGTTATCGATTTTGGTTTCACTTCCTGATTGATGGACAGACGAAGACAGATTAACCGGACTTGAGGAGATTGGATGTGTAGAATGAACGGATTTTTGAAACAGACCCTTTATGTTTGGAAGAATTGATTCTATGAAGGCCGAAGATTTTGGCGACTAACTTTCATTTCCGTTGACCCTCTTAAATTTCGTTATAAAGTAATAAGATCCTCTGATGATTTAAGTTTCCTAGAAGCATTTCAGTTCGTGTTCATTTTTCGTATGTTCGGTGATGGCTTTGTTTGAGAGATTTTGGCGAGTTGTGGAAGATATGATGCTTGTGACTGCGTACCTCACTTCCGCTAGGCAATCTGGAATTTTGATACTCTTGCCAATAGTTTTGTTTTCCCTCTTGACTATGACATTTGATCTTGTGACCTTTAATGACTATAGAAGTACTAGGTGGATTAAGATAGGTGGTTTGATTACGACTTGAGATAAAGTATGATCATCATGAAGGCATAATTATGTGGTGCTAGTATTATGACGCCTGATCAACGTGATAATACTTACACCATATAACGTGCACTCATTGTGGCCATAGGATATCTTGGGGAGTACCTAATAAGTTTAGAATTTGATATCCGTTGGATTATCCGCGATTAGCGAGACTTTAGGTTCATTCTACCTATGCGTATACTCCATTTTCAGTCATTAGATACCTGGGTGAGTTTGGACTCTCGTTTTGCATTCCGTTGACCTCAGTCATAAATCTTGAACTCTTTGTAGAGCCCTCTACTGTTAAAACAATTAGTTTGATTTGAAATCTTGTTCGTATTCCATATGAGCTTTCTAGAAGTTTCGCATATTGTCTATTTTGTGTTGCAAGGACCTTTTGATCAAAATCAACTCATTTTGTCTCATTCTGATTTGAGTCATGAGAAACTATTTGGCCTGAAAATCTTTTGGAAGAATCTCCTCGGGCGTGAGAAATGTTGTGATAATCTTTTGCGACTTGCTACGACTTCGTTTAACTTTGCGACTTCAAATTTCGAGGACGAAAATTTTCTTTTAGAGGGGAAGAAGTTGTAATACCCAAAAATCTAAAACATGTAAAAAACCAAATTGCCCCTATAATCTTAAAATTTGATTAATAAGCACATAAAGTATCAAATAAATCTCAAACCTTTGGAAATGAGCAAGATATGAAGTAAATTAATTTTTACTACTACATTTAACATTTGTAAAGGACAAAAAAAAAAAATAATGATCACACATAATACATATGGGCCGATTTTACTAAATTTGTGATATTACTATTCTAAATCATTATTAAATCAAACACAAAAAAAAAAAAAAAAAAAAAAAAAAAAAAAAAAAAAAAAAACAAGATAACTACAAATATATTTTGGAAATCTTTTATAATCAGTAAATTGAAATTATGGACCGAAATTTTTGCTTCCTATTCCCATTAGACTCGGTATTCTATTAATTGTTCCCTTTTTATTTGCAAAACCTAAACCGATTAGAACAAAAATTCACAAACAACCATCCGAAATTCTTGAAGGCTCTCCCATAATTTTTCTGGGTCCTATCACGTCCAAAGAAGATGAGAAAAATAGTTTCAAGATTTTTGGGTCGATCGTGTGTTCAAAATAAGTTTTGGGTCGATTTATCTCTAGCCGACACACAAAAATTCATTCCTCCTCCATACGAATTTCTGGAATCAAGAGGGTATTTTTATGGTGTTGATCTTCATCCAATGAGGCTGGGAAAAATAGGCTTTGGGTCGTGGATAGCTTGATTCGAACGTTGGGATTTTTCTTTGTCGATTTATTCCATCCGAGGTACACAAAATTCGTATGATTAATCTACACGTTCAAAAATCAATCTAATATTTTTCTAATGTTATTTAGATCATATATGACTTATATAAAATGGTAGATTCGAATCATGCAAGCTCTATTGATCATATGAAAATTAATGAGACATAAACCCTAAAAACGCAAATAAAATTCTATATGGTTCATGCGATTTTTCTGGGTCTCTAATGTATTTTCCTGAGTTTAATATGTATCATATAACATCATAAAAATGGTCTTGGTAATTTTTGAAGCTTAAATATTTTGTTCTTGAATTATTTGTATTATCGGGTTTTATGAAAAATAAGAGAAAAATAGAGAAAACCCTAGGAACGAATTAGGGTTAAGTTTTCTTTGATGAAATATGATTAATTAATGTGTATAAAGATTGTGTAATGATTTCTTGATGATTTGATAAACAAGGGTTTAGTTTTGGTAATTTAAAAGTAAAACCGATTAGGTTTTAAAATTAGAAGGGTGTGTTTTGCCAACTTTGAAACTCATGGGATATTTTTATAATGTTAATTAGATCTGTGGTAAAGTATAAAAATTATAATATGAGGGTCCTATGTGTAAAATTTGCAAGAAAAGATTTATTTGGTAATTATAGGGTACGAATTGAAATAAATTAAAATAGAGGGACTAAAAGTGTAAATTCTGGAAACTTGTGGTTTTTCTGTCTAAATGATGATATTAGAGGTGTAATATGTAATTTTGGGTATTTATAGGTTAAATGTGTGATTATAATTAAATTATGATGTAAATTGTGATTTTAGAAACTAAAGGGACTAATTGTGTAAATTATGAAACTTGAGGATATGATTCGTACCATATGTGAATTGTAAGGGTATATTCTGTAATTTGGTAAAATAAGGTGCTTGATGTGTAAATATAATAATTATAAGGTTTAAATTGTAAATTAATAAACTAAAGGGTATAAAATGTAAAATGGTCAAACTTGGGGCATTGAAATCGTAATATTGTTAAGTTATGTATTTAAATGAATGATTTGTAATACTTTCATTTTAGACCTTTAACTTTGGTATAATTACATTTAAAACCCTAAGATATGGAAAGTTGTTATTTTTACCCTAAACTATCATAACTTGTTAAAATATACCCTATTTCCATAATGAGGCTTAATTATGACTTAACCTAAATGGTAATACTTTAATCTTTCTAAATATGGAAAGTTACTATCTTTGGAAAGTTACTAAATATGGAGAGTTACCTAAAAAGGAAAGTTACTAAAAATGGAAAGCCGACTAAAATAAGTAATCTGAATTAAATAAGCTTTTAATAAGACGACCATGTATTCGTGTAGATTCGCTGAAGATGGAGATGTTTCCGATCTTTATATTTCTAGATATATTTGCACGTGCGGTATAAGGTACAGATATTCTACCCTTTTTCAGTAAGGGTGTTTTCCCTCTCATGACTCATTGATCTTGATTCGTTTTAAGATTCCCTAAGCCATTGCTATGTTCCCCTACACTTTGGTTCGTTTGTTTGATTCGTTTTGACTTTGATGTTCGATATGACCCTTTTGCTTTGAGCCTCTATAATGATCCATTTGATATTCGTTCGTTACCTTGTGATATTAGTATTCGAGACACTTGATACTTCGAAGGTTCATTTGATTTTGGTAACTAGATGTGAAAACCTTTTTAATTATATCATGGGAATGTTTTGAGGAAAAACTATTTTTAAAATGATGTTTATGAAATATGCACTACCACTTTTAATTGGAATTGGGCTAAGCTTTTATGAAAACTACTTTTAAAGACTACTTTTGTGAAAACCGTTATTAAAGATCATTTTTATAAAAATCATTTGATAAAGATCACTTTAAATGAACCATTTGATTTTGAACCTCCGATGATGACTTAGACTATTTGAACCTTTGCTTTGATATTGGGACTTTGACCATGATTCGATGACTTAGACTATTTGAACCTTTGCTTTGATTTGGACCTTCGACCCTTCAGTTTGATACCCGAGCCAAGTTCGTTTCCTAGCCATGAAGGTAACATGGCCGTGTCATTGATGCACCAATGGCATGACTCCAGTGTGGTCGAGTGATGTTCCACACCGTCCCCATTTGCTACTACATGCGCGCTTTATTATTTATTATGGCCAATATTATTGTTCGGGGGGCGTATGGATGCATCCTAGGTTCGTGTTCGTATTAGTGGATTTAACATGATTTGATATTATATTATTGTTCGGTGACTGATGCATGGGTGCAATCCACGTCTTTCACAAGTTCGGGAGTTAGCTACTCCATTTGAAGAATGAGGACACCCCTCATATTATCTGATTATCTGAGAGGTCTCCCCTCTATATGATTATGAAGACATGGTTACTATATTTGATTTGTGTTCGGGCTCGTGGTGGATTACTGACCTACCCTTTTTCTTTCTTACTTTGTACTCTTTGACTTTACCTTTGTAAACCCAATGCACCAAACTATACACGTTCGTTTTCTTTTGCTTTCGTTTTCGTTTATATATATCTGTTCACTGGGCTTTTTAAGCTCAGCCGCATTTCTTTCCCTGCGGCAGGTTTTTAGTTGGAAGCTGGGTCTGAGTGAAGAGACTTTTGGACTTAGAAGACCTTGATAGTTATTCTGAAGTAGAGACTATTAGAAGGATTTGCATTTGCAGACTTAGTATTTAGCTTTTGTTTCCTTTGTAGCCTTGTATATTCATTATTTCATTTGTAACCTTTGAGAACCCTTGTATTACTGTTGATGTACGCTTTGTTTTGATCTGATATGAAACCATTATTATGACATCTTTACCCTTATCGGGTTGGGGTGTTACAATTATGGTATCAGATCAACAGGATGCGATTCGTAATACATTTACCCTTGGCCTGTGTAAGTTAGGACCACTAAGTTTTCCCTGTAGGCGCTCGTAAGACAACCTTTGAAAATTTGCTTTAGGACTTCCCCATAGGAACCTAACTTTTGGCCGGTGTGGAATGGGTAGACTATAAGGCATTTGCTTAAATATCATTGCTTCCGCATCACTTTGATTCGTGCTTTGTTTATGGTTAGAGTCTATTTATATCACTTTTGGAAATCGAAAGCTTATACTTTGCACCACCTAAGATTTGAACCTGATCTAAATCGTGAAGGCATTGAAATTGCATAATGATTGCCGACACTGTTTGATCCTTATCTTCATATTCCTTTTGTTAATCTTTTGATAAAGACCCGCGTTTCACTCTGATCGTTTTGTTAATCACTTTGATGCCTATTCGGGCATTCTGAGAACCTCCGTGGCGATGACGTACTTGATTCATTTTGTTATTTGTCTTTTGCCTTGGTAAACGTCTATAAATCTTCCAGCACTATTTGATTTCGTTTCATCCATCCCCGTCCCTATGAGAAGTCTTGTGGTTGTAACCACGAGTATAAGAATGTTTCCCTCACTTTTGAACGATAAGTTTTGCTATGCTGATCCGTCTTTCTTTGGATAGTTAACTTAAATTTTATTCTGGCAAGGAATTTGTTGAGTGACCAGTCAAATATTGACAACTACCCTTCTATGTCTCACCTTTGGCGTTTGAAACAATTTTGAACTCCCTACTACGATTACCGATTGTTAAACCCTTTGCTATCACTATGACTCTGGAGACTCGTGTGTTACGTTCGCGGTTATGAAGTTTTCCTAGAACCCATTTCGTACACCAATGAATGAACCTTATCTTGAACGTTATTTAGCACCCTGAATTTCTTGAATATGATTCCTGGTTGAACCACCAAGTTTTCCACCGGAGTGTGAAGTAAGATTTGACATGATATCAAAATATTGTCTAGTCACTAAGCGAAAGTATCTTTCGGATGTGTCCGGGATCATACCAGTTGATTTGAGCAAACCGGGAAGAGCAGCAACCGAAGACCAGGAAGCAAGTTTGCTTAAGTGTATCTTCTGGGCGTATTGCAGTTTCGTTCGCGATTAAGAAGGATGGTGACAGGAGATATGTAGTGATTACTGGAAGCTGAACCGTATTGCTGTTAGGAACCATTATTTCTCTACCCTGAAACGTCTATGTATCTGTCAAATTTAAGAGCGCGAAGTTTTTTTCAAACGGAAGTATAAATTGAAGTTATTCTTGAAATCGCCTTCCGTATTTGTAACGACTGCTATGACGGTTAGTGACGCTAATAGTATTAGCTAAAGCTCTGACTGTTTCGTGAATTTGATAAATAATGTTTTCTCGTGAGTACTTGGGCAAATGGTCATTGTATGACTTAATAGTACGTTCGGAGACGAGGAAGGGCATGAAAATCATCTTTGCACTTTGTTTGGAAATTCGTCGATCATTTGTACATTCTGAGAGATTGATATTTGTAGAGACAACGATGTTCTTAATTGAGGATATCTCTTTAAATTCCGCAAGTTTTGAAAACTATCACCAAGTGGTCAAGACCGATGACAGAATGAAGAACTGAAACCTTTTTGAACTTTGCAGAAGAATTCTGGATGATGTTTACAAGTTGCGATACCATTGAGAAATTTCGTGAACCGAGAGAAACAGCTTAGTTTGATTGAGAATGAAGTTTTGGAAAAGCTGAAATAGAAATTAGCTTCCTTACCCTCGGGCGGAACAATTTTGGGATATTTCAGAAAGAGACTCGGTGATACTCCCTTGCTGCACAGAAAGTTTTTCATATGCATCAAGACAACTAGAAACATATCAGAAGAATTATTTCACTGCCTGACCTGGAGTTGACAACAACGGCGGCTACCCTGAAGAGTGAAGACATTCCTTACAAGGTAGAAGTTTTGGCGACGCAGAAGGTCTAGTCAAGATGGCGATCATGGAACTGATGAAGACGTACAGTCTCACTTCCCTATTCATCTTGGTTGTACTAAGATGAATTGAGAGCGGAAGTAGACTGGACGATGAAAGAATTTAAAGAGCATGCCAGAAATTCACATTACTCCATCACATTCCAAGAAGACATGCAGGAGGCTCGACGAACCAAACACAAGTTACCGATTTTGGTTTCACTTCCTGATTGATGGACAGACGAAGACAGATTAACCGGACTTGAGGAGATTGGATGTGTAGAATGAACGGATTTTTGAAACAGACCCTTTATGTTTGGAAGAATAGATTCTATGAAGGCCGAAGATTTTGGCGACTAACTTTCATTTCCGTTGACCCTCTTAAATTTCGTTATAAAGTAATAAGATCCTCTGATGATTTAAGTTTCCTAGAAGCATTTCAGTTCGTGTTCATTTTTCGTATGTTCGGTGATGGCTTTGTTTGAGAGATTTTGGCGAGTTGTGGAAGATATGATGCTTGTGACTGCGTACCTCACTTCTGCTAGGCAATCTGGGATTTTGATACTCTTGCAAATAGTTTTGTTTTCCCTCTTGATTATGAAATTTGGGATTAACATGGCCGTGTCATTGATGCACCAATGGCATGACTCCAGTGTGGTCGAGTGATGTTCCACACCGTCCCCATTTGCTACTACATGCGCGCTTTATTATTTATTATGGCCAATATTATTGTTCGGGGGGCGTATGGATGCATCCTAGGTTCGTGTTCGTATTAGTGGATTTAACATGATTTGATATTATATTATTGTTCGGTGACTGATGCATGGGTGCAATCCACGTCTTTCACAAGTTCGGGAGTTAGCTACTCCATTTGAAGAATGAGGACACCCCTCATATTATCTGATTATCTGAGAGGTCTCCCCTCTATATGATTATGAAGACATGGTTACTATATTTGATTTGTGTTCGGGCTCGTGGTGGATTACTGACCTACCCTTTTTCTTTCTTACTTTGTACTCTTTGACTATACCTTTGTAAACCCAATGCACCAAACTATACATGTTCGTTTTCTTTTGCTTTCGTTTTCGTTTATATATATCTGTTCACTGGGCTTTTTAAGCTCAGCCACATTTCTTTCCCTGCGGCAGGTTTTTAGTTGGAAGCTGGGTATGAGTGAAGAGACTTTTGGACTTAGAAGACCTTGATAGTTATTCTGAAGTAGAGACTATTAGAAGGATTTGCATTTGCAGACTTAGTATTTAGCTTTTGTTTCCTTTGTAGCCTTGTATATTCAGTATTTCATTTGTAACCTTTGAGAACCCTTGTATTACTGTTGATGTACGCTTTGTTTTGATCTGATATGAAACCATTATTATGACATCTTTACCCTTATCGGGTTGGGGTGTTACACTATAACGTGATGGGCTTTTAAAAAGTATCAATGATGAATCATATGATAAATGTGAGTCTTGTATATCTGGGAAGATGACTAAGAAACCTTTTTATAGTAATATGGAAAGGGCTTCTGATCTACTTGGTTTAATACGTACTGATGTGTGTGGACCACTTAGACATGTGTCAAGGAGAGGTGCTAGCTACTTCTTAACCTTTACAGATGATTTCAGCAGATATGGTTATGTTTACTTGCTTAAACATAAACATGAGGTGTTTGAAACATTTAAGGTTTTCAAAGCAGAAGTAGAATTCCAACTAGGAAAGAAGATTAAAGCTCTTCGATCCGATAGAGGTGGTGAATGCCTAAGCCAAGAGTTTAAAGATTACTTAGCTGAGAATGGAATTGTCAAGAATCTCACATCTCCATATACTCCACAACAAAATGGTGTATCTAAGAGAAGAAATCATACATTGTTAGACATGGTACGATCAATGTTTAATCTTACAAATCTTCCTTTATCTTTTTGGGATTATGCCTTAGAATCTGTGGTTCGCATTTTAAATATGGTTCCCACCAAGAAGGTTGATAAGACACCATATGAAATATGGAATGGAAAAGCTCCAAACTTGTCTTATTTAAAGGTCTGGGGTTGTGAGGCGTATATCAGACGTGACTCAGCAGATAAACTCCAACAGAGATCTGTAAAGTGTATCTTTGTAGGATACCTAAAGGAAACGATGTGTTACTACTTTTACTACCCAACTGAAAACAAAGTAATTATTGCTAGATATGGAGTCTTTCTTGAAAAGGAATTTATATCTCAAGAATTTAGTGGGAGAGTTTATGATCTGGAAGTTGATCATGTAGATACATTACCTTCTGAAAACACTAGCGTACTTCCTGTGGAACCCAAAAGTCTGGGTCCTCCACTTGAAGTTGAAATTGTTCCCATTCGCAAGTCTTCAAGACATGTGAAAGCTCCTGAACGTCTATGTCTTAACGTAGAAGTTCAGGAAACTATATTAGGGGATCTTGATGAACCTACTAATTATAGGGCTGCCATTGAGAGTCCTGAAAAGGATAAATGAGTAGTTGCTATGAATGGGGAAATGCAATCCATGAAAGATAACAATGTTTGGATTGAAGTAGACCTTCATCCCAATGCCAAGGTAGTTGGAAGTAAGTGGCTCTTCAAGAAGAAAACTGACATGGATGGCAAGGTACACACCTATAAGACTCGTTTGGTAGCTAAAGGCTTTATTCAAACATATGGTGTTGACTACGAGGAGACCTTTTCTCCTGTAGCTGACATTAGGGCTATTAGGATTCTCATAGCTATGGCAGCCCACTATGACTATGTGATTTGGCAAATGGATGTCAAAACCGCCTTCTTAAATGGTCGCCTAGATGAAGACATCTATATGGCGCAGCCTGAGGGGTTTGTGAATCCAGAGTTTCCAAAATCGTGTATGCAAACTTCAAAGATCTATTTATGGATTGAAGCAAGCATCAAGGCAATGGAATAAAAGATTTGATGAAGAAATCAAAAAGTTTGGACTTACTCAGAATCTTGATGAGCCATGTGTTTATCACAAAGCTAGTGGGAGTGATGCAATTTTCCTTATCCTATATGTTGATGACATATTGATCATGTGAAAAAACATTACAAGTTTGCAAAAAGTTAAGGCATATCTTGGAAAGTGTTTTTGTATGAAAGATTTAGGGGAAGCTGCATACATTCTTGGAATCAAGATCTATAGAGATAGATCAAGGCGATTAATTGGATTAAGTCAAAGTGCTTACATTGACAAAATATTGAAGAGATTCAATATGAAAAATTCCAAGAAAGGATATTTGCCAATGGAAGTGAAATATGGCTTAAGCAGTGAGTTATGTGCTTCAACACCTGCAGAGGTAGCACGCATGAGCAAAGTTCCTTATGCTTCGATTGTAGGATCTATTATGTATGCGGTGAGATGCACAAGGCCAGATGTGGCGTTCGCTTAGAATATCACCAGTCAATTTCAACAGAATCCAGGTGAAAAAAATTGGATCGCTGTTAAACATATTCTAAAGTATCTTAGGAATACGAAAGATATGTTTCTTGTGTATGGTGGAAATCCAGCTACAGAACTTGATGTTACAGGTTACTGTGATGCGTCCTGGCAATGTGACAAAGATGATACGAAGTCTCAGACTGGTTATGTCTTTGTTATCAATGGAGGAGCAGTAGACTGGAGAAGCAAGAAGCAGAGTACAATTGCGATGTCTGCGACAGAGGCCGAATACATAGCTGCTTCAGAAGCTGCAATGGAGGCTGTTTGGATTAGGAAATTCATTTCAGGGCTTGGTGTTATGCCTTCAATTGAATTGCCTATTAATATGTATTGCGACAATTCTGCTGCAATCATATTTGCCAATGAATCTGGAGTCATGAAGGGCACCAGACATTTTCTACGGAAGTATCACTATGTTCGACAGCAAGTCAGCATAGGAGAAATTAAGCTCTTGAAAGTTCACACAGATGATAACTTAGCTGATCCATTCACTAAGGCTTTAGCTAAAGAAAAGCTTATTGAACTTGCCAATGGCATTGGACTTCGTTTAGCTAGTAGTTTCATGCATGACTGTGTTTAGTATTTGGATAAAGGATATTGTAAACATTTATTATTTTTAATGAAATAAAGTATTGGTTATGTTTATGTTCATTCTTTAATATTATTGTCCTATATTTGCATGTTTAATTCGTGAATAAATTAGTTATTCTAAATCGTCCATTGTCAATTAATGATATGGGAATATCATTAAATTAAGACAAATCTGAGTTTTGGTACAATATACTTGAAAGTATATTGATGCGTTGACATGCCAAATTCACATGATATTCAATGAATTGAATATAGGACTTATCCCAAACTACATGATGTTACTTTATGGATGTTGTTATTAAGTAAATCATGAATAGTTATCCTCAGACTTGAGATGCCAGATAACTGTTATGAATGTAGTGCATTCTGTGGAACAATTTAACGCTACACGTAACTGGTAGTCATAAGGATTGTTTTCGGAATTGTTACAAAATTCATGGGTTATGCTTGTAGTCAAGATAGAATTTGTTCCTTCAAATTTATGTTGGAGTTTAATACTGCTGGGCCCCTCGTAGGGTTGACAAGATATTTGCGTGGCCACGCCCAAGATCTCCCCTGAATATGTTCAGAAGATTTGGTGATCTTAGTCAATCACAAACAACGAGAAACATAATAGTTGAATAAAGAATGACTTAGATCCATATCTTTATTTAACGTAGTATTAGTGACAAAAGGATAATAATAATAATGATCATTAAAGGTTTTTTTCCAAGAGACCTACTCGAGTTGTACTAGAGGCATCGGCGTGTTGCAAGATGCTAACCGATGTGATCACACTATTAAGATATGTCTAAGTAGGAGCTGTTAATTTGTAGACATAAAATAATAGTTGTGTGTTAGGGTCGAACTCGAGATCACGCGATTGCACACTTTACGTATGAAGAGTAAATGAATAATAATTATTTATAAAAAGTTATATTTAATTATTATATACACAAAACATATAACGACTGTTAGTATTTAACGGATAATGACTAACGATCGTTAACCGATAAAAGGAAAGAAATATGTGTAAATATTTGGTAAGTCAAGAAGATTCCGGAATATCCTTTGAGGGTGTTGGCCGATCGATGGGGGAGGGGAAACCCAACCTAAATCCAACTTGAGCTCCAAGTTATCTACACTATATAAACACATCAAGGGTTATTAGTTTTTGCATCTCTTGTACACAATACTAAACCCTAACTTTGTGTTTTCTTTTCTTTGTGAGTCGATCGGCCGAACCCCCCTCCTAAGGGTGTTCGAATTTTTGGTTTTCAAAACCTGAAACGTTTTGTGTTCTTTACTTGCATTAACATTTACTTGGTATTAGTACGTGTGTACAAGAACGTGATACAATCACATTATTGATTGTATCTTGGATTGAATTACAAAAAGGTAAGGGGTAATTCCAATAATCCACATAAACCCTAATTAGGGTTCTTAAGTTGATTGCTTGGAATTAGATTCTTGTTTGGCTAGAATCTTAAGGTACGCTACTATTTAAGTTTGGTTAATTAATTTATGCGTTATATGTTCCTACTCGCTTCCGCTATTACTTTGATGCTTTATGTGTTTAATTTATGCTTGTTATGATATTAAATTACAACACGTACATTATTGGCCGAAACCAAAATTATATGTATTTAAGTTCATCTCTAAATCAAAGAACAATAAAACATAATAGACGATATAAATAAGGGCATCCACTATGGTGGTTTACGAAAAAGTTTGTAAAACTATGAAAAAGTCTAAAAAATTGCAAACCTTAGTAAACATCCATTTCAAACTTGTGTGACATGAAGAGTTTTAGGATATTGAACCTTTTCATAATTTAATACATTTGAATTATGTGAGATATTTATGAAAGTTGAAAAGGTTTATACATAATGGGTATAGGTTTATAAAACAATATAACAAAATTATAAACCTTTAGAAAGGTTTATCATAATGGATGCCCTAACAATGAGAAACATTATATTGGTGTGAAAATCAATCTGAGATGAATGAAAATAAACCTTAGAATCTTATTATAATGTTTGCTAAAATGAAAAGTCGTACGACGTTGTTTATTCACGCGTTGCAGCCGCAGATACCCGTATAACTAAATTTTCTAACGAGCAAATATTTTTCAATTATACATTTTTTGTGATAATTATTTTATCGAGATTGTTGCTTGATGAGGTGCGAATTGGTAACGATTTAACTGGTCATTTACCCCACCATTTCATGCATTTTATGTCATTTTATCTCTTTTATTGCTTAAAACCCTTCCTATTTGGATTTTAGGTCTTGGATTATGCAATTTGCTGGAAACATACAAGTTTTGGGCTCAATTTGGACGATGTTTGAAAGAAAAAGACAAAAGTTTCAAGTCATGACCGGCATCCCTGACGCCGTCATAAAAAATGCCCAGAAAGATGATTTTTGACATTTTTCGTGACCAACCAGTGTATGGAGACGGGGCATGGTGACACCGTCATAAGTTAAAGAATGACGTCGTAAGAGTAAGTCGGTGGAAAAACCCTAAATCAATTATGGTGAGATGACGACGTCACAGTCAAAGGCCAACGTCGTTACACCCTGTTTTCTATATATACTTTTGCTATATTTTCATCTGTGTGGAACTTTTGGGAGACAAACTCTAACCGATTTTCAAGAGGTTTTTGGTGCTTTTATTCATAATAACTCAAGTGTATCATCAAGATAAGTTATTACATTAATCATTCAATTATGTTTATCATTACTTGCTTGATTATGTTAACTTCTTGTCCTTCGTATGCTATGTTAGACTAAATCTCTTAGTGTTTACTTAGAATTGCATGAATTCTATTGTAATTTAGTTGTTCTTTGCTATTTTCTTGTTGATGTTTGCGATTATCTATTTCTTGCAAAATGATTAGATCTTCAATAGTAATAACGTGCGATAACTGTTTATACTCGGGATAAGAACCACATAAACCTTGGAATTTGCTTACGTTATTGTCCTAGCTGAGTCGCCTAGGGTCCTTTGTACTTTATGTGCAAACGTAGAGCGACGGTAAGGCGGTGTTAGATTGCGATGCATTAACAGGCTAGATAATTACTGCATAATAAATAGATATAGGAGCTGCACCAAGGCACTAGGCTAGTTATTATAGGGTGTAGGAACTGGACTAAGGCACTACACTAATTAAGACATATTCTCCATAATGTTGGGTTTTAAAGGCTTCTTGAGTTACTGCTGCTTTCATGATGTTAAGACTGCTCAGGGATTACAAGAAAAATATTACAAGTCATTACTGTTGCTAGTTATGATGGTTAATGCTGCTTATGGAAGTTAAGACTGCTAGAGTAAATTAAGATTGCTGACAGACTTCAAGGAAAAATACTCTAAGTAGTTAATGCTGCTAGAAGGAAATTTAGTACTGCTAGTACTAAGTTAATGCTGCTAGAGATTTAATGCTGCTAGAACAAAGAGTTAGTGCTGCTGATGCATTATTAGTGTTGCTAGAGTATTAGAGTCGGTTATTATGTATAGTATGTCTAGATAAGTATAGAAAAGATTCTATAAAGATTTATCTTGTATAGAAAGTACTTGTAAGCTGACTAGGACTCCTTATTCTATAAAAGGAGGTCCTAGGGCATAAAGATAGATAATGATATACACTGAGAGATTACACATACGATTCTTTTATATACTTCAAGGTTGTAAACCCTAATACTTTTTAGTATTCGCATTATTAATAATATTGAAGTGTTTTATTTGATATTCATTGTTTACTGTTTATTCAATATAAAGTTCTTCTTAAGATCAAATACAAGATTCCGCATTGTGTTTGGTATACTTTAAAATAGTTTCTATACTTAGTTGATTTAGATTTATCTAAGATAACTAACCCTTACAAGCTAAGGAATTCGATCAAGTTCATAATTGGGATCAACACATAATCACCAATCAAGGCGTGACAAATTTGAAAGAAACAATAGGTAAATAGGTGGTATAATTTTAAATTTTATATGCTCTATCGAGTAAAGACTTTAGTCAATTCATGCAATGAATCATGCAATGAAAGACTTAATTTTAAAACCTCAGATGTACTAAAAACATTTTCCTTAAGAATTTCTCATAGAACCAAATACAATCAGTTTAATTAATCATGCAGTGAACATAAAACATAAATTATGTGTGTGGAAATGGTAGAAACGGTAGAGGGGGGTTAATATGTTTCCGTTTCAAACTTAAAAACTTCTGTATCAACTATAGTATAAATCAAGTTTCTCCATTATTAGTTCGGTTTATAATTATTTTCTAAAAACATCCTTATGACAAATTGCCGATCAAGCTTGACGTAATATGTAGAGTGTCAACACAAAGACAATCAACAATATAAAGCAAGAATAAAAGTAAAGCGATAAGTATGAAGGATATGCAAACCAACACGAGGATTTATGGTGGTTCGGTCACGAAGCTCCTCTTCGCCCTACTCCACTCCCCGAGCATCCAACTCGAGAGTTACTTCACTAGATCAACAAGCTCCATTCTCGGCGGAGAAACCTTACACAACGTAGCTTACACTTTATCCGGTACAAAGCTAGATCAACAAGCTCCATTCTCGATGAGATCTCAGGTCGAGGAAGAAATGACAAAAGTAGTCAAGAAAGTATTGACGAAGAAATATGTCAATAGAGAAAGTCAATTGGTATGTTTCGGTTAATTAAAATAAATCGAAAGGTAAAAGCAAGGTATATTAAGTAAATATATAATACATGGCGAGTATTATATATATTAAAATGAACAAGTAAATAAAAGAAATCGGGGAAATACTTAAAGTACGTAATATATATACGCCTTATATATATTACATATGAAAAATAAACAAGTATATAATTCATAGCATGAATTATTTAATAAAGGTAAACAACAAAAATAGTCGAAGTATCTATAATAAACGGCTTGTATTAAATATATAAGAAGGAACAAGAAAATAAAATAGTCGTAGCGTATAATACTTTGCAAGTATTATATAAGAAAGTCAAGAAAGCAATAGCAATAATATAATTCGACACTTGTACGAAAATCATCAAATAAACGAAATAAAAGTTCTTGTGTAAAAGAAATCTCATGTTTTGAAGTTACGAATTAAGTAAATTAGTTTTATAGTTTTTATAATAACTTTGATTTTTGTCTTTTTGTCGGAAATTATAAAATAATATTTTATAATTTTATATTTCGTTTTCTTGTCGGGTTTTAGATAAAATAGTCATCTCATTTGTAAAAGTATAGTTTTCGTTTGTTTGTCGGGTTATTGTATAATTATAAGTTAATAATTATAAGATAATAGAAATTTTGTGAAAATTACTAAGTATAGGGATTTTTAGTAATTTTGGCATGACCTATTCGTTTTTACAACGTTTCCCATATTTACAAACATCAATATTTACCACTTACAACAATCCAACAATTCAATATAGCTACAATGTCTAAAACAAATGACGCCCTCTTTGTTTTGCGAAAACCAAAAGTGTATTTAATATCAAATGACAATTCCGCAAGTTTCAAGTATAGCTTTCGTCAAAATTTCTGAAAATCCTTAATATTTTCTCAGTGTTGGAAAGTGCCTGTTGGGCCAATTTTAACAAGCTGTAACTTCTTCGTTACAAGGCCTCGAGACTCGGTTTTTGGCTCGTCGGCAAGTAGGCCGCGAGGGCTACAAAAGACTCCTTGTGCAAATTTTACCAATTTTGACTCCTGTTGTGCTAAAAAGAGCTCGACATATGGTCACCCAGCGAACAAATTCGGCCCATATGCAGAAATTATGCACATTTAATTTTGACTATTTTGGTTTTCAAACGAGCATATCTTTTTTGTCGTAAATCCGTTTTTATCGAAACAAAAAACCACGTTTAGCTTATAAAGTGTATTTTTAGTTTTTCTAACCAATAGTTGCAAAATGTTAACCCATTTTTCTTTATTTTATGTTTCGGAACAGCGGGTATTTTATACTAATTTCAACCACTTTTAACCCATTTTTTTCACCAACAAATCACGACTTCAACTAGCCTAATCCCTTTATAAGCCAAAAATACATAAGCTTAAACAACAAGAATCGAATAAACCATGAGTCAAGAAAATACGCCGAACAAGCGCAAAATAGGCAAATCCATTTCACCACCGAGACTATTGTGGGTCTCGGCCCATGCCATTCGTGGCTGTTCTATTTCCAGTCGCGACCAAACAAGTGAAAACAAGAAGAATAAACCGAAAAGTAGCTTATTTCGAGAGCTTATGTGAGCTTATCAAGAGTTTAATACAAGTTTTCGACATCAAAAGTCTAGATCCGAACAAATACCGAAGGATGATGATACCACTTGTGAAAAAAATAGTTTTATGCTCGAATCACAGAAAAAAATGAAGAAAAATGAAGATTTTCGTTTTGTTAACATACCACGAGGAAGAAAACGAGATTAGATACGAATTGAATCAGCACAACCCAAAAACCCTCGATCTACTCCCGAAAGTCCTCTAACACCTGGGATCTTCAATAAAATGATGAGGGATGTGGCGGCTCTTCATGGTGGCAGCAGTGGCCAGGTGGTGGTGGCGGTAATAGGGTGGTGGCCGACTGTGATGGGCGGCAGCTGTGTGAAGAGGGGAGGGAAGATGAAATGGGTATATAACCCTAGATTTGTTATAATGGTACTTATATAGGACAAGCTAAAGATTTTGTAAACCCTAGGGACTACTTGTGTAACCCTAGGAATTTCAAGGGTGGTGGTGAAACTTTAGTCCAGGGACCAATATTGTAATTTAGGCTATCTTTCACGAAATGAGGCTCGGGGCTTATTTAGGCTAGTAAATAGCGGATTCAAGATACGAGAATTACGCCATCACGCTCAGAATAATTTTTCCAACAAAAACGACTATTCATACGACTATTTTCTCATAAATTTATAAATATCATATTAAAATGTTTGTCGAGTCATGGTTGTGCCGGTACGCGTTGTGTGTTGGTTTTCACGTTTCACGAGATACCTTCTCGTTTTCTATTCAATTAAGTTCGGAAAGGTCCGAAAGTGAAACTTAGGAATTAATAAATATAATTTAGTATTAAAAATCAGTCTGAAAAATTACAGGTGGTTACAATTACAAGTTACATGGTTTGTCATCAATCAAAATAAACGAGACTGTATAGATTAAATATCGTAATATTTGCACTAACAATGTGATTCAGCAAAACATCAACAATGATCACCTTCTTTTCTCCTTGCTTCTACACGTTCCAGCAATAACTCAAAAAACACCAAGCTTACATAATCTGTTCAACAGAATGAGATCAGTCCAGCAAGTATCTACACTAGCACTTAGCCGACTACCTGTAGCTGTTAGGCTTTAACCAAACAACGTCCAATGTATCAATTAATGATCAAAACACGAACACACAATGTGTTCGTGTGTGTGCACGACTGAACAGAGGGAAAAGAGAGTAGGAGAGGGTTTTGTAATTCTCTATATTGCCCCTTAAATCAAACACCTTTGATTTATATTTATGCTAGTTTCTTGACTTATCCAATAATTCAGAGATAAGTATCATAATTAAAAATATAATATCCATATTTAAACAATAGATAAACTTTGTATTTAATTATGAGTTAATTACATTATTTAATTAAATAATTATCTTGTCTAACAAGATAATCTTCCCCATAAATAGCCAAATCACAACCGAAATCCACCAAAGGTGGCCGGCAGTGCCCACATTGGGCTCACCGGGCTATTTTATCTAGTCCATTATGCTCTAATGTTTATTTACTCATAACCTTAATTAAGTCTAATAGCTAATTAAGCCAAGTAAGTAAATAACTCATTTACAGTTATTAGTTAATATTAATATATATATACATTATATATATTATTCGGGTATCTCGTGCTATATGTGTGTGACTCTTAGGTCTCATAAGAAATGACCAATATAAGTTTGTATATTTCATCATGCACATATAATACAAACAGACTCCCACTTGGGCATGATGACAACATTCTCAAAACTTATATAAGCGATATCATCCATCTAGCAACAGTGCTACCGCTGCGCCACTCTTACGAGTGTTTGTTTCACCGGTGTAAACGAACTTATCATTACTTGTTAATGATCTTATGATTGAAAATTTGTTATCCCTTTATTCAATACTTGTTGGCAAGGACATGGATAAATCTTTCTTGTGTCAACGTTTAGTTTTCTTGATCAAGAAATGATGTGATCACCAAAACAATCTCTAAGGCTCTATTTTGGGCGTGGCCACACAAATACCAGATCATCTCAACAAGAGGCAACTAAAGCATTAACCCTATCAAATAGAGGAACAAATCCTTTCTACCATATCCACCTCTTGATATGTGTATTGTAATACCTAAAATATGCTTTTATAGCTACCTATTATGGATAGCGTTGAACATAAATCAAAGTACCACTCCTCACACACCAATTGGTGTTATATGTCTCCAGTCTAAGGATAATAGACCTAACTACGTAGGAAACTCATAATTCGACAATGTCCATATGTGACATTTCCATTGCGGGTCATTCCAACTATGAATATCTTATAGATAATATTTCAACCAAATCTTACTCTATAAATAGTCTGTGCTTATATCATTCTCATAATTTAAATAGGATCGACTATAGAATGAATCTCGGATTACGCTTTTAGAGTAGTATGCACTTAAACAACATCATTCCAGGATTTAAATATGAAAATATGGAACACATAGATAAATGATGGATAAACTCATATCTCTATTATTCGTCATAGAATTTATGCTTTAATGTTTCAGACGTTAATGATCAAAATGTTATAAAATTAATGACTTTCATTAATATCAATATTAACTAATTTATAATTGATTTTACTCTTTGTCTTATATTTTATCAATTTGTGAATCTTTACGAATGCAACAACATTCTATTCTTAAATCTTGCTAAGACACATTATACATTATAATAGTCCTGTTTCTTCCAAGCCATATCCAATTTTCATTCATAATAAAAATAAATATGCTAGTTCATAATAATGTTGATTAGAACTAGAACCACACCAACTATCGATCAAATCAATTCTCATGTTGCTTCATTACACTTAACAATTGTTGCAGAATTTTTGATAAAATTTCAACTACACATGAAATCTGTAAAAACCTTGGGGACTAAACATGGAATTTACTCTAAATTTATTGTCCTTAAAGTTAATATTAGTTTTAAAATCAAAATCTACAAACCTCGATTATTTACTTGCTTTATAAATATATAAAAATACCAAAAAGAATATTCTCTCATCTCTTAGATCATTTTATCATCCTTTACGAGCCTACTTCACTATTCATGTAGATAACGATCAATCCTCCGGTCTTGCATATCTTACACTACAACGGTTAGGTACAATTTCCAGGAGTTATAAAGCTTGTTTTTGCCAACCGCACGTCAAGTTTTTGTCATTGGTAGACCGGGTTCCAATCGAGGCTAAACGCTTACTATTTTGATGTTGTGGTCCACACACCATCATTTAGTACTTGTGAAACTTTTGGAATAAGGTATTGTTCTCTCAAAATTGGCTTAAAATAGATATCATACTCAATGATATAAAGCTCTTTTCCATTGTTTGGATTTATCGTAGGAGTAACACTCAGTTCTTGAGTTTTAAGTGAAGGGAAATGGAAAAGAATAGGAAAGGGAAAAGAAAGAGAAAAGGAAATGAAGTGTTAGTTGATAAGTTCTTGAGATAGAGGAAACGAAAATGAAAGTAATAATAAATCATGTTTTTGAGTGAGAGGAAAAGAAAAATAACTTGTTCAAATTACATGTATGGCATTTAGTTGTTAATGTTAAGTTTTTTAAAAATGGTATATTAGTCTTTACACCAAATATGTTTCCCTTTCCTTTCCATTTCCTTCCAAAAATGGGAGGAAGATTTTCTTAACAAAACTTTCTCCCATTTTCCTTTCCATTTCCCTTTCCTTTAAAAAAAAAAAACTCAAGAACACAAAAAAATTTCTATTTCCTTTCCTTTCCTCTCATATTTTAACTCGAGAACTGAGTGTAAGAAAAGTTCACTCAGTTAAATAGATTGGTTTAACAGTTCATGTAACGCTTTATCAACCTTTTTGTAATTTGTTTCATCTAGTGTCTTGCTTGTTTTTTTTAAATAACCACCCGTTAAAAGAGGAAAAAAATACAACTACTCTATATTTAAGAACTTCTTTAGCTAACACCGTTACTCATGTTGAAAAAATTGAAAATAAAATGGGCAAAACATTCATAATCCGACACCCATAACTTGTTAAAGCAAAAGATGCTTGAGATCTTCATTTATATAATTCAGAAAATATATTTTACATTATCTAATAAACTAAT
Organism: Artemisia tridentata subsp. tridentata; assembly: GCA_021014915.2. NCBI lineage: Eukaryota > Viridiplantae > Streptophyta > Magnoliopsida > Asterales > Asteraceae > Artemisia > Artemisia tridentata. Next base: position 135,066,853 of record CP139501.1, read on the forward strand.
TATGTCAAAGCAATCTATATATATAATAAACAAAGGTTTTTTTGAAATTTGTACATGTCATTAAATCCATGTGGACAACTTTGCCACCTCACTAATGCCAAGTCACTAAAGCCACATGGCACATTAAAATCCTCTTTGCTGTTATGAAGAATTATTTATGTGATTGACAAAAATATAGAAAATTGTAAATTTTGATCTCTTTCCAATTTTGTATGTATAGTCTTCGGTTTACAATATGCACTTTCCATCTCTTCGATTTTGTAATTAAATCCCACTCTTTAGCTTAATGGTAAATTTCTCTTTGATTTACATTTTTTTTTTGTGTTCATAGTATGTGTCTTTATTCTCATGGTTTTTCAATTCATGTGTTTATGGGTGTGACTACATCCACTTTTTTATTCCTTTTCGCAAGACCACTGATGATTTTTTTTTTCAATAATGGAGCATGCATCCACATCTTTTTTATCCGAGTATAGTTCATCTCAAACTCTATTAGGTAAATTTTCATTATTATTTGTGTTTCTTTTTTTCAAATCGCATAGAGGAAACGTCTATCATGTGCTTATCTTAAGTTTCCTATTGATTTTATTTTTTACGTTTTATGCTACTGGGTTAAAAGTTCAAGTACAGTTTCAAATATTGTTGGTGTTATCCCTATTAGTGATGTGGTTGACAACAAATAATCGATTAGTCATAATGATCGCGAATGATTATTCGAAGCTTATCAGGTTTATTTCATTGATTATATGTAAAGGTTGATTTCATCATATCATATGTTCAATTCGTTGGCTTCCTTTGCATTGTTGGCAGGATTCTTCGCCAAACATATGTGGCCCTCTCTGTGTTTTAATGTTGATACATAAAGTTCAAGTACAGTTTCAAATATTGTTGGTGTTATCCCTATTAGTGATGTGGTTGACAACAAATAATCGATTAGTCATAATGATCGCGAATGATTATTCGAAGCTTATCAGATTTATTTCATTGATTATATGTAAAGGTTGATTTCATCATATCATATGTTCAATTCGTTGGCTTCCTTTGCATTGTTGGCAGGATTCTTCGCCAAACATATGTGGCCCTCTCTGTGTTTTAATGTTGATACATAAATTTTTAAGGCATATAATCATATAAACATGTTCATTAATTGTTGATACATTATTTTTAATCCATATAATCATATAAACATGTTCATTAATTGTTGATACATTATTTTTCAGGTGAAAATTGATGTCCAGGTTTTAGGAGGATATTAGTTTGGTGAGGAGGCATATGATGGATAATGATACTATGAATACCATATTAACACAATGTTAAGAATGTATATTTGATAATTTAAAGTATTTGGTATTTTCCATAAAAGTCAATTATTGTACAGTTTTTTATTTTATTTTATTATTTTTTATTTTTTATTATTATTTTTTTTTAACCTTGTTAAACACGCATCTACATGTTAAGTATTTTTGTAATGTTACTTTTTCTATATAGCTGCCCGTGATTTATCACGGGTTTATAGGCTAGTTATAATATATTTCCTAATGCTCAACACTAATGAACATGACACCTTTCATCAACAACTTGGTGAGCAATTAGTCAACATAGCCGCTAATGATTTCGCATCATACATGATTTTTAATAGAAAAAATTACACGGATGGTCCTTGTGGTTTACACGGATTTTATGTTTTGGAGCTATTTCATTTTAATTATGCCACAGATACCTATTTTGTGAAACGTTGCACGCGTTTGGTCCCTAAGTTGGATGGACCATTAGTTTGACCGTTAAGTGTTTAATTAATGTTTGCCCGTTAGTCCCTCCGTTAGTATGTTTTGCATCGTTAGTCCTATTTTTTAAAATGAATTAAAAATGGCACCGCCATTACTACCACCACCACCACCATTGTCGGCCGCCACCTCAACCACCACATCTAAACACCAAATATACATTATCCACAACATCAACGAAAATAGCATTCAAATAAATCTACTCTACGAATTATGCAAAACAATAAACAACCTCAGTCTTCATTTCGCCTAAAATCACACCCCGCTCTCTACTAGATATTGTTTTCAACTAATACAATTTTGAATTATAACTAAACTAAATACACAAAAGAATATCTATATGTAAGCATTAAATAGAACACTCCTTATGCCAATTTGCACTCTGGTGGAAACCTTTGAGGAAATCTATTAGAATCTGAGCAGTAATTATAGATCATGTAATTCTTTTGCGCCCATCTCAGCCTCTCCTGCTTTTTATTATCCAACTCCTCGGATAACCACGCTTGATTCCCTCCTGAAGATGTCGAGCCAGTGCAAGAAGCCACAACAAAAGCATTGGCCTTAAAGTTTCTGTAAGAAGCTGTAAAAGGAGCTTTACTCCAATCAGTCTTGACAAGCCCACCCCTAGTTTCCCAATCATCAGCATTCCATAAACTTGAATGTATCCTCATTGGCTGATCTTTTGGAAATGGTACTCCCAGCGATTCCGCATTCTCGATCTCTCTAATGGGTGTTCCATCAACTGAAAATCTGAACATTAACATATAAGTTGATCAGTACCAAACCACAAAATCCAAGTCCCAATCTCAACATCGACTCAAACTCAACACTCACAACCATAACCGCTGCTACCTCCAAATTGAACCACAAGGTCTCGGCTTGAATTCACACGGCTCGAACCCAATCCAAATCGAACCAAAACGGGCAAAGACAACACATCCGAATCCAAACTAAATCAAATCGGGCCATTAACTATTTTGAATCCAAACCAAATCAAATCCAAGCCCAAAACCAAGAGAGCACGACAATAAGCTCGAAAAGAAAAATTAAGCCAAAAAAGAAACGGCGGATACGAGACTAACTCGTGCAAAACTCAGGACCAAAACGCCAAAAATGTCTTCAAAATCTTCAGAACTTCAAGGATAAGTAATGAAATGATGGTTGATCGGCGGCGGCGCGGTGGTGCGAGGTGGTGCGGCAGCCGGATATGTGAGTAGGAGGGAGAGAGTGAAACTAGGGTTAGGGTTTGGTGAATGAGAAAAAAAAGTTATAAGTTTTCTTTATATACTCAAAAGTGAGTATGAAATCAAAGTGTTTGTTTTTTAGAAAAATAGGACTAACGATGCAAAAAATACTAACGGATGGACTAACGGGCAAACATTAATTAAACACTTAACGGTTAAACTAACGGTCCATCCAACTTAGGGAACGTTTCACAAAATAGGTATCTGTGGCGTAATTAAAATGAAATAGCTCCTAAACATGAAATCCGTGTAAACCACAAGGACCATCCGTCTAATTTTTTCTTTTTAATATAAAAATTACATTGATCTTTATTATTTAAAGCACAAATGGGATATGCATGTTTGCACATGTAGTGTTGCACTACGTTCAGCTCTCACGTTGTTGCCAGATAAATGTGTTCACATACAAAGTTTTATCTCATGTCTTTTTTTTTTCAGTTGTTATTTTTACGAGGACCCTTCAGAAGTTATTATCATATTGATCCAATTAAACCTACTACCAATATGTAAGAATTAATGTGTGTATGTATCTTTTGACAGAGGCTGATTCGAAAGGACTTCTATCATTTTTGTAGGGAGTGAGGATCAAACCCTTAACCTCGATGTCTAAAGGGGAGAGGTTTTTCGATTGATCCAACCTTACTATTATTATGTAAGAATTAATGTGTGCATGTATCTTTTGACAGAATTCAAGGCTCCATGCTTCATTTCCTTCCTTATATTGCTACTCTAGAAAATATTGAGCTAACGTAAACAATTAGTATTAATAGTAACACTTAACACTATCTTTTTGTGACACTATAACAGTCTCAATTATATCAAGACAAGTAAAAAACCGAAATTAGTTTTCACAAAGACTGTAAAATACCAAAGAGAGATTATTAATATCGATTAAATGACCTGTCAATTATATAGGGTAGCATGTCTATTTATAATAGAACATAACTTTGATAATAAGCTAAACCCTAAACCTAATGGACCTCAAACCAACAATCGGGTTTGGGCCAATAATCTAATTGTCTAACACTCCCCTGCAGTTTGAATGGGAGTCTTTCGGACGGCCAAACTGGAATAAGTATTAAAAGCCGGTTATCCTTTTCCTCATTGTTTGAACGGAAGCATAATTGTATTTGGCGGCATAGTTGTTTATTACTTGCGGCTTCCTCCTTTGCGTGACTTTTTTTTTCGTCATGGCTTTCTTTGCCTTTAGGTAGGAGCGGCAATTTTGCGACCAACTATTTTTGAAAAACGACAATTATCTCCAACGTTAAAACAAAGAGTAATGATGAGACAGATTTTGTTGATCAATTGCTAAATCAACATAATATAGGATGTGTTATGACGGCTAGAGTTTTTGTGTTTTAGGGTTTATGATTTGGATGAGATGAAAAGACTAATAAAATGAAAATATAAAGCGAAAAAAAGGTAAATAAGTTGGGATCCCTCCGAATCATCGACGAGTAGTCGATGACCGGAGGATAACTATTTTGTGGTGGTTTGAACCTAAAGCTCCGATACCATGTAAAATACCAAAGAGAGATTATTAATATTGATTGAATGACCTGTCAATTACATATGGTAGCATGTCTATTTATAATAGAACATAACTTTGATAATAAGAAACCTAATGGACCTGAAACCCACAATCGGGTTTGGGCGAATAATCTAATCGTCTAACAAAGACAAGTTAATCGATCAAAATTAGTACTCCGTATCACATTCTTTCACACTTTACAAAACATACAATAAAGGATAATTCCATATATACTCGATATAAACATGAAAATGACATATATATACTCAAAATACATGTTCTAAACAAATCAATAATCAGGCAAACTAATCTTGCCTTGTTGTTCTGCCACCGCCGTCTTATGCTCCGCCACTCTTAACCACACACAAACTACCGTAAAACTAATCACCAAACTCAATAAACCACTTCCTAACCCGATCCCAACAATCGCCATAATCGACAACCCTTTACTACTCTTCATAGGTCCCAATGGATAACCATACAGATCCTTGTTCCCGACAAATGAACTCACATTAAACCTAGCCAAGTTCCCTGTCCGGTTTCCTAAGCTCGCAGGAATCACTCCAGATAATTTATTATTAGAAACATCAAAACTCGACAACCTAACTAGAGAACCTAGCTGAGGTGGGATTGTCCCGTTAATATCATTGTTATGCACGTCGATCATGTTAAGATAAAAACATAATGAAAGTGACGTGGGGATGGGGCCCGAAAGATGGTTTTCGGATAGGTTAAGGACAACTAGGTTTACGAGGTTTTGGATCGTGTCGGGGATTGGACCAGTTATAAAGTTGTTAGTGTTAGGTTTTGGGTATAAATATTAATATACGTATGTCCGGTTTCAAACCCGAGGCTCGGGATTGCACACATTACGTATGAGTCTCAATGTATTAATAATTAATATAATTATTTATGATTAATTATTAAATCACAAATATTTATATGGTCGAACAAGGAAAGTGGAGGGGGTTGAATGTCGATTTTTAGAACTTGAGGAGGTGTTAAACTCAAACTTGGTGAGCAAGTTTGGAGTGTATATAAACCCCTCAAAGCTTAATATGATCGAAAAAGAAAATATATCCCTAACCGAATTATTATTCAATCGGTTCTCTTTCTTCAAACCACTAACATACAAACACGAATTAGAAAAAAAAGGAGTCCATAATATATCATGCATGTGCATGTGTTATTTTACACGTGTAGTTTGCATGGACATGAATATGAGATATTAGATTACTCCTTTATGTTCTTGTTTTGACGAACAGTGGTGTTTCCTTAAAGGGTTCGATCATGTATTGTCTAGAACATCAAACCCTAGTTGTTGTGATGTTTTATTTGTGATACATGAACCTAGCTTTTCACATTGAGACGCTAGTAATACGTGTGTACAGGAACGAGTGACAAGCTTACTTTAGCTTGTGATCTTGGAAGTGTTACTTACCCTTGTCGATCCATCTTAAAACCCTATTAGGGTTTATATTGTTCTTGGAGCACGTGATTCCTTGTTCTTGCTAGGAATCGAAAAGGTACGCGTCTATTTAAATTTATGTTAATTAATTATATGTTATGTAGATCCATTCCGCTGCGTGATCTTTGTGTTTATGTGTTTATAGTATTATTATGATTCAAATATTCCAACAGTGGCATCATGAGCCTCGTTTTTAACATGTAATTGATTACATAAAACCTTAAAAATTGAATCTTTAACTAGATACATGCAATTAATGATCTAGGGTTTGTTTTGTTTAAGTAAACCCTAATTTTGTACTCCCTCCGTCCCACTATAAGTGTCCACAATGGTATCTTTGCTTGTCCCATATTAAGTGTCCAGGGAATATTTTCAACCAATGAGAAGAGACTTTAGTGGGTAATAGTGATATTTGATTGGTGGAGAGTGTAGTTGGCCCCACTTTCCTAAAACTTTGTGCAAATAGAAAGTGGACACTTATAGTGGGACGGAGGGAGTAATTAATTGGGTCGACATCCATAATTTAAAATTTAGGGTTTTAGTTTTTGTAGAAAACTTGTAGAAACCCTAGGATTGCATGCAATTTTTAGGGATTAATTAATGAATACCTTATGTGATGTCATTAATTAATTAATTAGATTGCGTACTATATAGGCTTGTAAATATGTGTAACATGATTTTAAGTGCTATATGGGATCCATGACAAAATCTTGCATATTTTGTCATGGAATGTTTGTTGATTTATTTGCCACATGATTTTTAAGATAGATCTTAAATTAGGGAAGACCCTAATATATTAATTAAAATTGGTTATGTGCAATGTGGTATCTAATTGATCAAAACTTATGCGGCCAAATTTATTTGGTGTCTGTGGTCCATTGGGTACAATGAGCTCGAAAACCAATGGGAGTTTTATTGATTAGATACATGAAAATTCACATAGATAATTAATAGGATTTATCAAAAAGGTTTGCATGTGGCTATATGATATCGTTGATGATCATATATTTGTTATTATGTGTTTATTTATTTTTTGTAATTACTTGATCTTTTGTGTTTAATATTATGATGGATTGTAACAACAAAAGAGGGTAATTTTCAAAATAAAAATAAATAAGACTAATAACTATGAAACCTTTGTAGTAAACCATTTAATTGTCAAGTCTTATGTGCCGACAGTGGTTCGCTTCGCACGGTAATTTGCTCCCAGGCGAGACTAGCAATTAATAATTTACTACATAAATTGTTTTAAGCAAGAAAATCATAAGTTTTAGTTGATTGATGCGACTGTACAAAAGTGGTCGAAGCGGCGGACCTATTATTGACAAACTATAAAGTGGGTTTAAGGTTGGTTCACATTAAATTGTGACCTTAGAGGGGCACGGTTTTAACCAGCTTCGGCGGCTGTCGTCCCTCCGCTCGCCTGTGCGTCAATAATAGACTTACCAAGTACACCACGATAAATACGAAGCATCTTAAGGCAAAGCTGTAAGTTTTTCAGCGCCTCAATTAAAAACTTTGATGATTTGAGCTTACGAATGAGTAAACGGATTTTTGTTGAAAATATATATGATACAAAGATGAATGCATGACATCTTTGTACATATTTTTTGATTTAACACATCAAAATTTATACCCTTAAATTTAAGTAATATGCCAACCAATTAATACGGAAACACCTAAGATGACATCTACCATTGCTAGCAGCCTCAGCTGATGTAATGGTTCAAAGATGGTAGTCAAAAGGGGTAAATTGAGCACTTTCATTGCTAGCAGCCTCAGCTGATGTGAAGAAACGGCGTCAATTTACACGTTTCTAAATTGGTTAACTTAATTGAGGACTTTCATCACTAGCAGCCTCAGCTGATGTGTTGGGACGGCGTCAAGGCATAAAGATTTGGGGATGAAACATGTTTACATTTTGCAACTGATGTTGGCAATATAATGTAAGTCCCATGATTCTAGGAATTGCAATTGGATATTGGCAATTGAGTGTAGCTCTACCTTATTGAGTACTTTCATTGCTAGCAGCCTCAGCTGATGTGATGAAACGACGTCAATTTGGATCCTATTCTTTCAATGAAAATTAAATGGTGAAATTTTATTTTACCGTGGGTGTTTAATTTTCTTGAAAAGTTATTATCAAAAATACTAAATTGAATTTTGAAAATTCTTTTAATGTATTTAATGCAACGTTAAAACCGTAAACATGGGATATTCTTTTAGTAGTAAATTGATCTACACCCGTAGGGGTTTTGGATAGAGTCAATTTTTACTGAAAAGAATAAACCGAGTCTACTTTCCGTGAGAAGAGTGAGACTTAATCCTATTCCTTTTCATGAATAAGAAAGGTATAATAGGAAAATTAGAATTTTCTAAATTCTAAGAAATAACTCATGGCGAATTTCTTAAAGAAATTGCATGGTTAGGAGTTATTAAAATTAGAAATTAGACTAATTACCGCAAAAGTGGTAAAAGGCAAACTAGAATGTTTGATCTAGTTGTTATGCTTTAACCATTTAAAAGGTGCTGCATTCCATGATGGGGATGGTAGACCTAATTAAGGAAGAAATTGCATACCCAATTCTTTCAAGTTAATTGCATTGATGGATATTCCATCATTCACAAAGTAGAATACATTCTTTGAAGTACCTTAGTATGTATTACGTAAGGGATTACTCAAAGGTGTAGGAAAGTAAACAGCACGCTATTTGCTTTTACTGGTGATGCAACACTTAAAATGTTGTCAAATCCAGTGGGAGCATTGTGTTGTCAATAACTGAATAATGAGTTCATGTAGTGATCTTAAATTCAGTGGGAGCTACAAGTCTTAGTAGTTACCCGGATTATCTCTAGAATCTCTTGAGATGATTACTTTCCAGTTATAGACACTTGTGGTATTAAGGATAGTCGTGTACGTTTCCTTACTAGACGAGGTGATTCTATATCTACTTATACCAGTGACACAAATCATATTGGTCACATCAGCAAACATTTAACGTGTTGTTTATTCGATATGTGATGTTGTTCCATGCACAAGTGGGAGAGATCTTATTGTGTGCAAGCAACAACATAAAGGAATATGATTTAAAGGGTTCTCTTGACTGTAAGGTAAGAGATCAATGTTCTAATGTGTTTTACACACATTCTAATTTATGGAACACTTGAAGTTAATATCTACTTTCATTACTAGATATTAATGACAAGGTAAATTACATACTTTCATCATTATCAGCCTCGACTGATGAAATGAAACTATGTTAATTTACAAGTTTCTAAAATTAGATAATTATTAGAACAAGTGTCAATATGATAATAAGACTACTTCTAATGAGAATATTTATGTATTGTTGTAATGACATAAATAAATGAAGTAATCTTATACTACTTCATATTCAGATGTTTATGTATTCTTGGAATGACATAAATATATGAAGTAATAAATTAACTTGAAATACTATTGAAACCAAGTTGTGGGTTTCATAATTACTTTAGTTATACATGTTTATATTGTAGATATAAATATGAAGTCTTTTATTGCTATAAGACTTATATTGAAGTAAGACGTTAACTTGTTATGTTTAGACATATACAAGAAGTCATGAAGTTGATTAATGACTTATAACGGAGATTGGGATTATAACAGTTTATGTCTTTTTGGTAAAACATATAAATTAAGTGGCTTGGGCTAAAAGGCACTTATGTTATAAAGTATGCAATTGGCTTTGAAAATCTATTGTACCATTAAAGTGATTTAGTTGGTAAATAGGTAAGACAATACGATATGTATATTTATCTTATATATTGTAAGATTAACTTACAATATTAATCCTAATGAAATACATAGTGTTTATGGTATGTTCAGTTAGGAGAATCAAACTCTTGAAACATTGTTTGATTAAAGATAACTATATCTTCTTTTCTTCCTAAAGATATCAAGGTTAGAAAATTGAGTATGAATTGGATATACTCAAATTAAAACTCCAACCTAGAAGATTAATAAGACACCATTGATTATGGAATGTGTTGAATCACATTAAGTCTTAAAATTGAAGTTCAGAATTTGTTAAACTACTTGTTGGGTAGGTTATTAACAAATTAAGATTAGGAACTATCAATATGTATTTGTAAAGTCCCAAAAAGAGAACAAGTTTTGTGTTGCTCTATTTGCTAAGCATTTATAGGTAATCTATAAATTGCAAAAGGCGAGTGGGAGTTTTATCTTGATAAGATAAAAATTACAAGGTACATAATCTTCTAAATACGCTAGCAAAATCATAATGAGGATTTAACATGTTAGTGTTAAATCTCAAGATGATGGAATTCTTATTCATAGATCCGCAAGGATATCTCAAATATTTGTAGAATATGTTGAGGGTTATGAGTTACAGGATCGTGATATGCCTGTTAATAAATTGCAAATATTATTTGGCAAATTACTCATACTATGAATAAATTAGATGCAGTCCAAAAAGATAACTAGTTGGTAACGTAGTTAGTCTTGAACTCTATAGTTACACTATAGAATGAAAATGAATTTCTACAAAGGAAATGAAAATCCTAGAGATTTTTAAATTCTTATGTAGAAATCATAATGGACAAATTTGTATACATATTTAATATGTGAAAAGATTATCAATCACAATTAAGCAATTAAATGTGATTGAAATTCTTTCTAAGCACATTAAATATATAAAGATTATAATTGTCATTATTAGTTTCATTTATATGAAATTAATAATGGGAATGTCAAAACTCTTCCTTTATAATTACTTGAGTGAGGACGAAAAGTAATTGAAAGGAGTGTTTGAATTCGAAATAATCTTTAGAAGTATACAAAATGCAAATCATTTGAAAATGGATTAATGCATGCATCTAGAAGATATACTTATTTTTGGTTATTAAATCTAGTTTGATTTATAATTAAAATAAGATATTTCTTAATATTACTGAAAGCTAGTGGGAGTGATGCATTTATTTTCTTATTTCATATATGTTGTATAACATATGGGAAGTAACATTCCGTTGACGTTAACATTAAATGTTAAGTCTTAGTTAGGAATGAAACTTCACATAGAAAATAAAACCTTGAAGTATGTGTTTATTTGATCATAAACATAAGCGGTAAATAATTGATTCTAAATGGACATGATATTCTATTAGAAGATCTAGATAGAAACATATCTTTGAAAAGATATGACATGAACAAAATCTAAGTTTGACACAAGGATTTTTCATGTACATCATGTTGCTTGTTGTATCATGCTTGGATGCAAGATGATTGACAACATTAGTATCTAATTATAAATTATTAGATAGTTAAGTGTAATGGATATGGTTTAGAATTTACATCCTCAGCCTGGATTTGCTCCAAAATTCTAAATGTGAACCATATGGCAAGTTATTGCTTGATTGATATTGTGGTCAAATCTTGAAGGATTTGAAGATATCAAACATTACACGATGAATGTTAAAAGTTTACGGAACTTTTAAAAGAGCATATTGTTGTTTGGATACAATGATGCTAGTAAGATTGAGATGACACTCAATACTAGACATGGTGGGAGCTCATCCTTATTAGGAGACCATGTGTACTAGTTATGCTCAAAATGAGCATAGTTGCATTATACATAAAGAATTAGAATACTTTAACTACAAGGTTTGGTAGTTTAATTGTCATAAATTCGTGCATGAGGATGTCACGCAATTTTATGAAGTATGTGGCAATATCTAGATAGATGAATGCACACATACAAGAATTTCATTATATGAAATAAGTATTCTCAAAATTCCGATAGATCAACATTAGTTGACTTATGCCTTGTCAACAAGTATGTGGAACATGACTTGTGGCATAATTCATTAATGAGAATTATCATGCATTGATCTAGTTAGTATTTGGATAAGGGATATTAAAGTAATATTATTTTAATGAAATAAAGTGTGGATAACGTTTATTCTCATTATTAATATTGTATCCTATATTTGCATGTTTAAATCCATGAATAACTTATGTTATTCTAAATAGTCCATTGTCGATTAATAATATGGGAATATTATTGAATTAAGACAAATGTGAGGATTGGTAGAATGTACTGTAAGGTTGAGACACCAATATCACATGATATTCAATATTGGATAAATTGAATATAGGACTTATCCCAACCACATGATTATACTTTATGGATCGTCGTCATCAAGTATATCATGAATATTTATCCTCAGACTTGAGATACCAGGTGACTGCCGTGGATGTAGCTCATTTTCTGTAAGATGGTCTAACGCTAACCGTAAAAGGTAGTCATAAGGGCAATTTTCGGAAAATGATGTGAAATTCAAGGGTCACGCTCGTAGTCAATAAAGGATTTGTTCCTTCAAATTTGTTTTGAAGTATAATACTGCTGGGCCCCTCGTAGGGTTGACAAGATGTTTGTATGGCCATACCCAAAGTCTATCTGGAAGACGTTCAGATGATTTGGTAATCTTGATCAATCATAAACAACGAGAAACATAATAGTTAATTATGGAATGACAAAGATCCATATCCAAATTAACGCGGTATTAGTAACAAAAGGATAAGTATGATGATTAATTTCATCACGTGGTTTTTTCCAGGAGAACCACAACTCGGATCGAGCTGGGGGCATTGGGAAGGTAAAGCTAGGCTGACCCATGTCATTACTATATTAATGTTTATCCAAGTGGGAGCTGTTAGGTTTTGTGTATAAATATTAATATACGTATGTCCGGTTTCAAACCCGAGGCTCGGGATTGCACACATTACGTATGAGTCTCAATGTATTAATAATTAATATAATTATTTATGATTAATTATTAAATCACAAATATTTATATGGTCGAACAAGGAAAGTGGAGAGGGTTGAATGTCGATTTTTAGAACTTGAGGAGGTGTTAAACTCAAACTTGGTGAGCAAGTTTGGAGTGTATATAAACCCCTCAAAGCTTAATATGATCGAAAAAGAAAATATATCCCTAACCGAATTATTATTCAATCGGTTCTCTTTCTTCAAACCACTAACATACAAACACGAATTAGAAAAAAAAGGAGTCCATAATATATCATGCATGTGCATGTGTTATTTTACACGTGTAGTTTGCATGGACATGAATATGAGATATTAGATTACTCCTTTATGTTCTTGTTTTGACGAACAGTGGTGTTTCCTTAAAGGGTTCGATCATGTATTGTCTAGAACATCAAACCCTAGTTGTTGTGATGTTTTATTTGTGATACATGAACCTAGCTTTTCACATTGAGACGCTAGTAATACGTGTGTACAGGAACGAGTGACAAGCTTACTTTAGCTTGTGATCTTGGAAGTGTTACTTACCCTTGTCGATCCATCTTAAAACCCTATTAGGGTTTATATTGTTCTTGGAGCACATGATTCCTTGTTCTTGCTAGGAATCGAAAAGGTACGCGTCTATTTAAATTTATGTTAATTAATTATATGTTATGTAGATCCATTCCGCTGCGTGATCTTTGTGTTTATGTGTTTATAGTATTATTATGATTCACATATTCCAACAGTTAGATATGTCTAATGACTGGAGATTGGTGCAGTTTGAAATGTAGGGTGAGATTGCGCCATAAAGTGACAGGTTTTGGAGGGAAAGCTTGTATATGCGACCATTGTTACATGTGGCACCGAGGAGATTTGAGTTGAATTCGGAACACGGGTTTGAGAAAGAGGGTTTGGTCCAGTTGCGTAGATTGTTGTTTGGGTCTTGGAACGAGTTGAATAGGTTTGTTAGACATGATTCGTCTTTTGGATCTTGGTATGATGGTGGGATTAAGATTGTAATTAGGATTAAAGAGAATACTGATTTGGATATATTCATTTTGATGTGAATTCTTCACGCTCTGGATCGTCCTTGTTTGACCTCCTGTTCTTTTAAGAATCCAACAATTACAGGTATACAATATCCAACTCCTTTGGATTGCAAAGAAGTAAGCAATCGAAGCTATAAATGAAAAAGGAATTTGAAGATTGATTAACTGTGTGAAATTAGGGGAAAACAAGGAGGATATGGGATTTTTTTTTTCTTTTGTTCTTTTCTTTCCTTTTTGCTCTTTCCTTGTGGAGTATGAACTTGATTACTGGTACGCATGTGAGAGAGAAAATTAGGGGTGATGAGTAATGGTTTATAAAAGTTTTTAATATTCATAAAATGATCTGTATACTTTTAGAACAATTTTTATTTTTATTTTTATTATTATTATTTTTTAGACTATGAGAACTAACTACAATAAAACCTCTATAAATTAATACTCGATAAATTAATAACTTCGATAAAACTAATAATTTGTCCGGTCCCAACTTGGGACCAGTACAAAATTGAACCCCAATCGATAAAATAATAAGATAATATTTTTTTTGAAATCCCAATGTAAATATATTGGTCCCAACGAAACTATAAATTAATAATTCCCCAAAATATTCCAAAATTCTAAGATTGTCTAGTAAAAAAAGAAGGGCCAAATATACAAGTAGCCCGGTCTATTAAGGTGTTGGGCTTTTTTAGCCCCAAAAAAGTCGCTTTCTCAAAATAGCCTAAGAAATAAGCGACTTTCAAAAAGTCGCTTAAAGCGACTTTTTTGTCAATTAAGCGACTTACCATTTGTGTCTTTTTGCAGCCAAAAAGTTACTTTTTAAGCGACTTTTGCTAGATTTTAAGCGACTTTTTGACTTTTTAAGCGACTTTTCGCTGGGGCCAAAAAGTACACGCCACATGTTGCTCCCACATTTGGTCGCTTATTTCTTGGGCTATTTTGAGAAAGCGACTTTTTTGGGGCTAAAAAAGCCAACACCTTAAGCGACCGGACTATTTGTAGAATTGGCCCAAAAAAGAATCTATAGTCACTTGTTTTTTTGTAAACTTCAAATCTATATTGAGTTCATCTTTAAATTTCCCCATTGCACTTAATAGAGTAGGCATTGTGTTCTCGTATTGCAACAAAAAGTTATGAAGAGTTGTTGCCGCTTGCAATGCTTCTTTTCGAGTGACCGGTTCCAAAGCTACTACTGAATCATCCTCAACTTCATCATCAACTAGATTTTGAACGGTATCCGCCACAATTCTTCAATGTTTTGAACGTTGTAACATTCATTATTTTCAAATCAAAAGTTTTGTCAACCCACTGCACCAAATCTTGTTGAGTGCATCCTTGGTGATCTCTCTTATACTCGCATAACAATTTTCGTTGTTGATTGGTCATGGTTGATTTTTTAACACCATTTAGTTTAGAAGCCATAGTTGATGTGATTATAAAACTTATCATTGGACATTTTATAGTGATCAATTTAGAATCATATACATTGAACTATCTTTAATTCAAAACAATGAACTTGACAACTTCATTTAATGTGAATGTACATTGGATATGGAAATTTTGAAGGTCATACATGAACCTCTTTAAATTAATAATTTATTAATTTATCGATATAATAATATCTCGCTAAATTAATAAAATATCTCGGTCCCAACATTATTAATTTATAGAGGTTCTACTGTAATCATTATATTAACTTACTTCAACACACATCAAGATCCGACCTCTAAAATAATCTTAAGAGAGCACGGTGTGGAGTACTTTTACCCGCCATTCGTCACCCAAATCGACCAATAGCGATGCGTTTGTGCACTGGCGACGAGGCCATTGGTGCGCCGTTTGCCCTTGCATTGTTGCAATGGCTGGTGCCATTGGTATTTGTCTTTTTATTTTTTCTCTTTTTGTAAGTGTGTGGGTATTTTTGGTGGTGTGTTTTGTAGGACTTACATACACCAATAAGTGTAATTTTTTATTTATTTTTTTTATTTATTTATTATTTTTTTTTTTGGCTATGGATGGTGTTTTAGTTATTGGTATGTTATTGAAGAGTTAATGGGGTGGCGTTGAGGTGGCACACCAATAAGTGTTATTGGTGGTGTTTGACACCCAACTCTCTAAACATGTGAACCCTATTCGAAAACCAAGTTAGAAGTGAAAATGAGTCGTAATTGTTTATGTAAGGTACATATTAAGGGTTTGGGGTGGTCGATCGTTTCGTTTTCCACGTTCGGTAAGGACCCAGAAGGTGACCTGAGTCACGGGTTGGGGTAACGCTCACGAGTCGTCTTGGTGGTTCGTGTCAATGATCCAGGAGGATAATCGACTTGGATGAGGAGTTCCCAAGGCGGACCTGGGAAGTGTTGCTTGTGGTTAGCTCTCGCCATTTCGAGGAAATGGTCTAGTATTTATAAGGAGTCCTTTAGGGTTGTGAGAACCTGTAAAGGAAATCTGATGGGTCATCGAGGGATGAAGTGAGGAGAGCACGTGGTGCTCGTTGTAACGGTCCTAGCGAGTTTGCTAGGTGTACCGTTTGCCTGGACCGCTTGTCAGGCAGGCTTTGCCTTAGTGTTACTTGGGGAAGTATTTCCCAGGTCTTTTGTCGGACTTTGGCCTCATCGGGCTTATGATTGGGCCAAGTCTAGAGTGTATGGGCCTTAGTCAAGTGGGCTGAAGGCCCTATACTGTAACACCCCCAATTTCGGGATACGCAGCGGAATTCAAGCTGGGTGTTACTTGATGGCACAACAGTTATAATAATAGAAAATGATCTCTAATTGAGTCGTTTTAAAAGATTTATCATTCGAATATAAGAGTTTACAAAATGAGGTCCCAGTAGTTTTACATTTTGTTAAATAAGTTTCGAATGCTAATTAGATTTTAGCCTTCTATCAGTATTTGTGCCCCTCCGTGCCATCCTCGTTCATTATGGACCTGAGATAAACATGCTAAAAGTGTCAACACAAAGGTTGGTGAGTTCATAGAGTTTATAAGTAAAACAGTTGATTTCGATAGTCAAAAGTTGAGTGAAATCCATAGTGTTTGCATAATATCAGTTGAACACAAGTTTCTAGTTTAATAGACAGTGAGCCCCGTTGTTGCACCCATAAATTCAGTAGTGGCAGTACCGTATCATTACAGTACCATAATATTGCTCTAAGGCTCATGAAACTCAAACATTAACAGTAGGATATCGCAAGAGTGATGTAAATTACTAACATAATTAAATGTAGTAATAATGCCCTCGGGTAGGAGCTTGTCAATCTCCTACTTAGTCTCAAATAAAGTACATTTGGCTACTAATCCAGCAACACAAATGGGGCATCAACTGCCAATAGATCTATTCATTATATTCGTGTTCACTCGCAAGTGATTAATGGTTCATGATATGAGGGACTTTTAGTGGCAAAAGTGTAAACTTAGGCAATATCAATCAGGATAGCATACATAAAAAATACTTGTGTTCAGGTTTGTAGCATGTATCTCCCCACAAGCTGAAAAACGTATAAAAGTGGGACTATGAACTCACAGTAATATGTAAAAGTTTAGAGTACTTGTGAAAGTAAAAACATGTAGTTGAGCATGTATCTCCCCCAAAGATAGTATGAAATAATTGAAAATAAGGGCCATGAACTCACGGTAATCCGTAAAAGTTTAGAGTACTTGTGAAAGTAAATGAAAGTAGTTGAGCATGTATCTCCCCCAAAAGTAATTCAAAACGTATAAAAGTATGGGCTATGAAACTCACAGTAATCCGTAAAAGTTTAGAGTACTTGTGAAAGTAAATGAAAATAGTTGAGCATGTATCTCCCCCAAAAATAATTCAAAACGTATAAAAGTATGGGCTATGAAACTCACGGTAATCCGTAAAAGTTTAGAGTACTTGTGAAAGTAAATGAAAATAGTTGAGCATGTATCTCCCCCAAAAATAATTCAAAACGTATAAAAGTAAGGGCTATGAAACTCACCTTGAACTAATGATATCAAAACGTATAACGGATTCGATGGATAAGCCGGGGAAACCTCTACGCGCAACCTAGAAGATGTTGTTATGTCTTAGGTTCTAAAACAACGAATTGAATATATAAACATGCATTATATAGTTATTACATTAACTATGCTTGGATACTTAATGTTTTTAAAGTTGTATAAGTGTTTAAGTCTAGTTTGGGATTTTCGTTTATTTAAGTTTTTCCGTCCAAATCTACCCGTTATTTCTAAACCGTAAATGATCACGACTCAGTTTTTAAGTCTTTGGAAAGGTATTTAAATGAAATTTACATATTTATGGGTCCCACTTCCCCTAAAGTTACTTAACTAAGGTCAAATTACTAATTTACCCTTTTATATACATGTTTTTGGTTACAGCAACTCATAGTCTTGCGGAAATGGCCATAAGTAGGTCTATACGACTCCGTTTTACACCCGATTTTTGGCCACATTTAAGTTAGGATGTTAGCTAAAACTTTTATGTTTTGAACAATAGGGGGTTCTAGTCAAGTTTTATAAGTTTTACCAGATTGAAATATGTTACTCAGATTTTGACACTTGTTACCGTTTTGGCTCTAATTTATTCATACGGAGGAGTTACGGGGTGAGCTAAGCGGCAAAATGACCACAAGACAAAGCACTATCATCCTATATTTTTACTTATGATCTAAGGTATAGGTGATGTTGAAAATATAATAACATATTAAACAAATAAACGCAGCGGATACATCACCTAGAGACGGATCCATATAGCCATATGATCAATCACTAATTAATATAATAAATATCACAATTATATACCTTTGAAGCGTGATTCGGGTTTCACCACCAACATCAATGCCACGATTGGATGTAAGAAACAAAAGATCAATAAGGTTGATCTTCCCTTATGTTTGAAACACACTACACGTCACGGATTACCACTTGATGCTAGTCTTTACCTTATAACACGCGATCTAGCCTTGAACTACACTAGAATAAGGTTAGATGGGATCAAAAACCACAAACCCTAATATGGGTGTGTTTAATTTCGTGGTTATTGGGGAGAGGAAGGAGGAGAGAAAGTTGGTAAGTTGTTGATGTAATTGATAACCATTTATTTACCAAATTAATGGGAGGTTATAAGAAATAATGTTACATTTAACCCCTTGCTCTTTCCCCTCTTGTTTCCCACCATGGCTGGCCACATGGGGGCCCTAAATGGGCTTGCCCATTTGTTGGTCTAATCCAATAAACTAAGTACTAGCTTAGTTATTAGTAGCCCGTTATTGGTCCCGAGTTACGAAGGTTAAATATAACGTAAATACGATAGATACGATATATTAAATGGTGTCTCTGTATATAAGTGTGTGACCCCATAGGCTCACATATGTCTAGCCATATAATTATTTATTAAGACACGAGCATACTCCAACAGCTCCCACTTGCGACGTCATAATAATCAAATAATTATACAAGCAAAGGTTAGCGTCTAGCAACACGCCAATGCCCCTAGAAATATGTGAGGATATTTTCTTAAACGTCTCATTTAAATGGTTTATATGTCATCCATCCTTTTGTTACAGATACCAGATTGAACATTAGTCATGGATCAAAAGTCATTCTAATAGTTCAACTATTATGTTTCTCGATATAGATATTGAACAAGATTACCAAGTGGATCAAGATTCATCTTAATCTCATTTGGGTACGTCCATACAAACATCTGTCCAATTCATCGAGGGGACCAATAGTATCTAACTCCATAGCATGTGGAGGAACAAATCCTATTTTGATTGCACGTGTCATTCATGTGTTTCATATCACCCCTGAAGATGGTTTTTATAACTACCTTATTCAGGACAACGTTTAACCATATCAAGGAATGAAATTCCACGCATGCAAGACCTACTTGCATCTCTAGTCTAAGGATAAGAGACATAACCACTTGCGAGATTCACTATTGACGACGATCCATGCAGCGAATACTCGTAGGTTGGGTCAGTCCAATGTTCATCACAATGAACAACATGTGAGTTTGGTGGAATCATCAATTAATATCTATTCTTAATAAATATCACCAACATGCTCACATTTGCCTTAATTCGATGATACTCCCGTATCGTCAACTGGCAATGGACAATTTTAGAATAAATAAATTATTCATGGATTAAACATGTAAATATAGAACACAGTAGTATAAATGAAGACGATCATACCAGGTATACCAATTCATTATATAATACGACTGCTCACAGTTCCATTATCCAAATACTAAAAACAGATATGCATAAGACTACTCATAGGTTGGAATCTGATGTTCCCACCATGATCAAATTATGTTGTACAAGACAACAAGTAGTCATCTGAGTAAACTTTGAGAATACTTGTTTCAAAACTCATGAAAGTTTTGAATGATGATTGTCCTTTGTATGTGTGTGATGAGGCGAAAAGTGTACCGCTTTTAAGGGGTCATTTAAGCCCGAAATCGTATTTATTTGATCAAATATTGCCCTAAATCGTTCCTTTTGTCATTTTAGGTACTTTTGAGGAGAAATCTGGAAAAGGAGGCATTTTGGACGTTTTTGGAGCATTAAAGTGAAGAAAACGGCAAAGTCTCAAGAATCGGCTAAAAGTTACTCTTGACGGCGTCACAATTAACATGGGACGGCGTCATGCCTTGGCAAGAAAAGTTGGATGTGAAATTTACTCATGACGGGCCAGTGAGTTTGCATGAGAATTCTGACGGCGTCACGCTTTAACTAAATCAAGGGCGTCACGGCTTAAATCATAAGGGGACGGCGTCACGTTCATGATCCGACGGCGTCAAACATTGATAAGCCAGAATGGATTTTTGAAGAGCTAAAGAGGGACGGCGTCAAGATGGTCATCCGGGAACCCTAAAAGCGGCGAGGTGACGGTGTCACAATGCATAAGGTGACGCCATCAGATGTCAAAGTCTATATATAGTTTTCTAATTTTTTGTCATTAAGGGAGAGCTTAGTGTGTGGAATTTTGGGATAAAACCCTAAGACGATTTTAGCTACTTTTTCAGGGCTTTTTGCCTTGAGATCTTCCATGTTTCATTGAAAGATAAGTTATCAATTAATCATTCAATATGTCTATGTGTTGTTTGATTCTATCTTATGCTTGTCTTTTGTTTAACATGTTAGGCTAATTTTATCTTGTGTTTGCTTAGATCTAATGAAACCTAGCTATTGATTATTGGTTGTTAGTGTGTTGTTAGTTGTATTGGATGATTGTTTATCTATGTTAGGCTTAAGAAAACTGGCTAACTTCCTATTCGGTAACTTGCTTGAACGTCTTAAGAAACATGAACCAAACGCGTACTAAAGGTTTTTATGGTTGTATTTAATGCATAAGCGAATTCTAGTGATCCCATGTTAGGAGCTTCCTAGCCGGCTCGACATAGGAGTGAAGTAGGAGCTTGTAGAGTTTGGGGAAGTAAGTACGCCACCCCACGAATGGTATTAAGGAATACACCCGTCATCCACGCGACTAATACACACTAATTAACCGGTAAAAGATAGTTAGGGAGTAAGGAAATCTAAGTAAACACATTTCTCTACACATAAGTTTCTCACCACTTTTCATTTTTGTTATTTTATTTTATTTGCATTTGTAGTAATTTGGGTTAGTTGACTAGCAACTAATTCCGCCCACTCCTTCAAAACCCGAGATTTTACTTGCTTTTATAAAATATAAAAACATAAAAAGAATCTTCCTCAACCCTTAGACCTAATTAGAGTAGCCTTTCACACCTAACGAACACTATTCCCTGTGGAGAACGATCAATCCCCCGTACTTACCACTACACTATACTACATCGGTCAGGTACACTGCCTGGTGGGGTTGTAAGCCTCTTGAGATCCCTCGAGAGGTAAAACCTGTTGTAAGGTTGCAAAACCCACGCATCAAGTTTTTGGCGCCGTTGCCGGGGAGTAGTTATTGCTTAGGTTGAAATTTTATTTTTATTAGGTCTACTCACAAGATTCCTATCAAGTGAGATATTTTCTTTTTATTTTGTAGCTTTCTCGTAGTCTATCTTTTCTTTGTGATTTTGTTTGTAATTTGCTTCAAATGGACTTTTCACTTAGATTTCTAAGATTGCAAGATATGGTTGAGTGGCTAGAACACCAAGAAGTTCAAAATACCTCATTTAGAGACACTTATGAATCATATGAGCCTTCACCTAGGATAGATTCTTATGAACAACCTCCATGTTTAGGATCTTGTTTTAGTGAGGCTAATAGGAAAAGCGACCTAGTTTGCCAAGGAATTGTGGATAGAGCCGTATCAATAAATCATAAGTTGGATGAAGCACTAGGTTTGTTATTATCACTACATAAGAAAACAATTGACGAGGATATAGGTGATCTTGACACGTGGAATAATGAGGTAAACACCATAAGCCCACAAAATACTCAACCATCATTTGAGGCACCCACACCGCCCGTGACTTACCCGGAAGAAGTAGAAGAGACTTTAGGAATCCCGATGGAGGTAGAACCCTTGGACCAAGCACAACTAGAGGATATAGGTTTGCACACTTTTAGTGATGACCTTACTCATAGTTCTAGGGAATTTCCTAGTGTTGATGAATTGGAACCTCAACCTTTACACAACTTTTCATCCTTAGATTTACATCTAGGAGAAAAAAGAGGAACCGACCCACCCATCAACCAATATTATCCGGGTAGTTTTAGGATGAAGGAAGCCATTCACTCACCCCCTTCACCTCACGTGGCATATTCACACCCTAAGGGTGTGTATCGCTACTTTCACCCACACTTAATCCTAAGTGTAGGGAAAACCTTCCCTATTTCCGTTAAATAAGGGTAGAGTCAGGCTCGTGACTCGAACAAAAACAAGCGCTCTTGGGAGGCAGCCCATGCTTTATTTGCTTTGTGTGTTTATTTGTTCGTTTGATTTTATTTGTTTCCGTATGTATGTTTAAATTTTATTATTATTGATTCATGTTCAAAACTAATTTGTGAAAATGCTTTATTTTGTTTTTAACTTCGTCTTAACTACATATAAAGGTATTTTGCAAAAGGTAAGTGTAAGGGAAATCTAAATCGGTTTATTAGAACACAAATGAACATGAATCATAATAATAATAAGTTAGCATACATATTCGTATTTGTTTGAGTCAAATGCTTGTATCGAGTCATAATGATGTTTTGCAGAATTTCCAGGAAGTAAGGTAAAGGTTTTTCCAGAAATTTTCCGGAAACTTAAAATGAAAATTTTTGTCAGGTCATTTCTGACGGCGTCAGGGGTTATAACCTGACGGCGTCAGATTTAATTTCCAGAAATTTTTGAAAGTTTTGTTTTCATAAGAAGTTTTTATTAAAATCTCCAACTTATAATCTCCAGGAATCTGCAAAATTATCAGTCCACAAGCATTATATCCTTATATATAGATTTTTCCCGCCGATGTTATGCAGGTTTTCGTGTTTGTTTTCTCAGGATTAACAGGTTATTTTGGACAAGGAGATGTTTATGGAATCAAGCTTATGGCGATGCATTAGTCATGGAGCTTCAACATTCTCTTTGGAGGAAGATCTAACCGTGTAATTTCATTATCCACCGAACGAATCAGGGGAGTATTTGATTTCATTCTTTTACTTTTTGCTTTTACATCTTATTATTTGAACATTGGGGACAATGTTCATCTTAAGTGTAAGGGGAGGGTAAAAGTACGATTTTTGAGAATACAATTGCGCTTGATTTTTGTTTGTTTGATGGTAGATGTGTAATAAAACTGAGAGAAATACTTGTTAAGGTAATTTTAGTGCCAAATTTAAAATTTTTTACAACATATAGGAGTGAAACTTTGATCTTAATGAGCGTCTCATGGATAGGAATTATATGACTAGCACAAAAGCCGTACCACTAAAAAATCTTCCACCCCCAAATATGTGAGGTTCGCCCCTAGAATTGGTAGGAAAAGCATTTATGCTATGATGTGTGTACCGGTAGCACTTAGATTCTAGAACTTGCGTTAGGACCATTCCGAGGCCACAAGTGAGACTACATTCGTGTAGTTAGATTTACTACATGATAAGAGGCATTAGGATTAACCCATTGTTTTACACCTGTGTTTTTGTTATAATTACATTGGCTACATTGGTCAAGTAATTCTCCCACACCCTTTGCGTTGTACTCATTTTTAGTACACGATACCCCTAGTACACCCCTCAGAGCCTATCTTTTCGTTTCGACCTTTAAGCATTTTACTTAAAGGAAGAATTTGTTACACCCCACTTAAATGTACACCCAAATCGCCTTAGCCTACCTTGTATGCACTCATCTTTAGTGCATTATTGTGACAACATTTGTTTAAACCCAAGTTAATTATCTAGTTGATTACATGGTTGCTAAGTCGAGTCATATCCTTGTACATATTGTTTTGGGACGATTGGGACTCGTGGGTAAAGTACTAGTGTAATGGAGTAATGGGGAAGAACATCATTTATTACCCCCATATGTGCTAAATGTTTTAAAAGTACTCCAAGTTTTTCAATTATCTTAATTCGAGTCATTAGAATAGTTATTTGTAAAGTTATGTAAAAGTTCAAGTGTAAGGGGATGCAACGCCCCTATGATGTATTATTTTGGATGGTAGGGTAAAAGTGTATGCAAAAAAAAAAAAAAAAAAAAAAAAAAAAAAAAAAAAAAATCAAGAAAAATACAAAAAAATGAGAAAAAAAAAAAAAAAGAAAAATAGAAAAAACATACGGACTACCATCCCGTTTCATTTTATGTTTATTTTATGTTTATGTTTTGTTATTTTCTTTCATTAGCTTAAGATCGAGTCTAGTCTTGGCTTAGCAACATTGTATAGTACATGTAATTGATCAAGATCTTTAACTCGCCACCAGTAAAATATCCTTTATCCAACAAAACCGTGTTTTCCTTTTCCCTACACCTAACGTTATAACCCATTTAAAAGCCCTCTTTGATAGTTTATCTTAGGTGCTTACGCCTAGTGGAGGAGGTTTTCGATCCTTTCCCAAGCCTATGGTAATCTATTTGCTATGACAGGTAGTGAGAGATATTTTCCGTTTTCATTTATGAGATTTATTTTGATGACACTTG
This sequence comes from Artemisia tridentata subsp. tridentata, assembly GCA_021014915.2. Taxonomy (NCBI): domain Eukaryota; kingdom Viridiplantae; phylum Streptophyta; class Magnoliopsida; order Asterales; family Asteraceae; genus Artemisia; species Artemisia tridentata. The sequence goes on from CP139501.1 coordinate 135,091,829, forward strand.
AGAGATGTGAGTATCTAAACACTACTTGTGAGGTGCTAGTATGTAATCTCCGTGCTTATTATGATTGAAGTGGAACGATTATTTGTTGTAATTACTTTTATGTTTGCATTAAATGACCCCTAACTTGTATTTTGATTAGAATAAAAGCGCATTTGCTTGAGGACAAGCAAATCTCAAGTGTAAGGGTATTTGATGAGGCGAAAAGTGTACCGCTTTTAAGGGGTCATTTAAGCCCGAAATCGTATTTATTTGATCAAATATTGCCCTAAATCGTTCCTTTTGTCATTTTAGGTACTTTTGAGGAGAAATCTGGAAAAGGAGGCATTTTGGACGTTTTTGGAGCATTAAAGTGAAGAAAACGGCAAAGTCTCAAGAATCGGCTAAAAGTTACTCTTGACGGCGTCACAATTAACATGGGACGGCGTCATGCCTTGGCAAGAAAAGTTGGATGTGAAATTTACTCATGACGGGCCAGTGAGTTTGCATGAGAATTCTGACGGCGTCACGCTTTAACTAAATCAAGGGCGTCACGGCTTAAATCATAAGGGGACGGCGTCACGTTCATGATCCGACGGCGTCAAACATTGATAAGCCAGAATGGATTTTTGAAGAGCTAAAGAGGGACGGCGTCAAGATGGTCATCCGGGAACCCTAAAAGCGGCGAGGTGACGGTGTCACAATGCATAAGGTGACGCCGTCAGATGTCAAAGTCTATATATAGTTTTCTAATTTTTTGTCATTAAGGGAGAGCTTAGTGTGTGGAATTTTGGGATAAAACCCTAAGACGATTTTAGCTACTTTTTCAGGGCTTTTTGCCTTGAGATCTTCCATGTTTCATTGAAAGATAAGTTATCAATTAATCATTCAATATGTCTATGTGTTGTTTGATTCTATCTTATGCTTGTCTTTTGTTTAACATGTTAGGCTAATTTTATCTTGTGTTTGCTTAGATCTAATGAAACCTAGCTATTGATTATTGGTTGTTAGTGTGTTGTTAGTTGTATTGGATGATTGTTTATCTATGTTAGGCTTAAGAAAACTGGCTAACTTCCTATTCGGTAACTTGCTTGAACGTCTTAAGAAACATGAACCAAACGCGTACTAAAGGTTTTTATGGTTGTATTTAATGCATAAGCGAATTCTAGTGATCCCATGTTAGGAGCTTCCTAGCCGGCTCGACATAGGAGTGAAGTAGGAGCTTGTAGAGTTTGGGGAAGTAAGTACGCCACCCCACGAATGGTATTAAGGAATACACCCGTCATCCACGCGACTAATACACACTAATTAACCGGTAAAAGATAGTTAGGGAGTAAGGAAATCTAAGTAAACACATTTCTCTACACATAAGTTTCTCTCACCACTTTTCATTTTTGTTATTTTATTTTATTTGCATTTGTAGTAATTTGGGTTAGTTGACTAGCAACTAATTCCGCCCACTCTTTCAAAACCCGAGATTTTACTTGCTTTTATAAAATATAAAAACATAAAAAGAATCTTCCTCAACCCTTAGACCTAATTAGAGTAGCCTTTCACACCTAACGAACACTATTCCCTGTGGAGAACGATCAATCCCCCGTACTTACCACTACACTATACTACATCGGTCAGGTACACTGCCTGGTGGGGTTGTAAGCCTCTTGAGATCCCTCGAGAGGTAAAACCTGTTGTAAGGTTGCAAAACCCACGCATCAATGTGTGCATTCAAGTACAAGACGAGTATTGCAACAATACATTCCATAGGGTGTTTGAAGCTAGCAAAACACCTACATTAGACAATCATCTGAATAGTTTCTCAAAGTTTAAAGTATTCTTATTCTTTCAATGTATAACGCATTAATGCTCTCAGGTGAGCACATCTAGTCAACAATTTCATCATTAATGATGACATCCTACAACGACTAGGGTTGAGCATCATCTCTGTTAAATAAGTATCAGTGTATGCAAACAAAACAGAGCTCCTCAAATATCCGTAAACATTTGAACATATCTTTGGTACTTTGTAGGTCCATTATAATGTTCGTTTAACAATTATCTAATGACTTTCACTTAGATATTTGTTGTTATCAACTCATGCATTTATGCAAATGATGTAAATAGTCCAATGCATAATATGACTTATATAATGAATCCTTCAGTTAAACATAAGGTTTACATTCATGTGTTCAATCTCATCAAGTGAGATTGATCATTGAGACTCCCCTCAATAACGTGTCATATTGTGTTTAGACTCAATAACCGCTTATGTTTATTCTAATAAACATATATATAACAAGGTTGTATGTCTTATTTTATAAATCCCTCAAGAGAAACTTCATTCCAAGCTAAGAAAGTCTAGCTTAGATGGAATATTGTTCCTAATATGTTAATGACATATGAGATTTAAGAAAATAAATACAGTGCTCCAACTTGCTCTCAGTGTACTTAGGAGTAATCTTATTAATCAAAATCAAATTAATGATTTTATAATTAAATTAAGATCTCTGCTCCTAGATGCATGATCTAATCCACACATGGATTCTTTTATCTTGTATACGTAATAAAGATTATATGGATTCATAAACCCTTTTGATTACTCATCGTCCTCGCAAAGGTAATCAACAAGAAAAGTGTTTTGATATCCTATTGTCATATTTCATTTACATCAAAATAGGTATGACAGTTAATCATCTTTATACATTTAATGTTTGTAGGTAGGAAGATTTAATCATAGTCAATTTCTTGAGTACGAGTAAACTCCTTTTACTATGCGTGTATTAAATGTATGTACAAGTTTGTCCTTTTGAGTCTTCTCATCAAGAAACTCATTCTGAACCTCACAGTCTAACTGATTGGTAAGAGATCAATCAAGCTCCATGAGTGATTGTCTTTCAAGGACTGCATCTTTACATTCATGGTTTTGAGCTATTCATCAGATTGAAGATCTGATAATGCATCTCTGCAGTTAGCAGGTTCACTATGATCCTCCAACTTATATCCCTTAGCATTGATATAAAAACTATATCATTCAGGTGCAAGAGGAATCCTTGCGGATTTATGAATGAGAGATATCAATCTATGGTTTAACATATGCATGTTCAACCTTAGTATGACATTAGCAAGTGTACTCAGGAGGTTGCTCTTGAATAACTTCAAGATCTAAAGGCGCTCCCACTTGCTTTTGTATGTAGAGACTAATCTCTAGATACTCAGCATCTTGAGTAACAATAAATTGTTTTCAAGTGGGATATCCAAAATACATCGTTATTTCTTGACTCTAGTTTGTTAATCACTTACTCTTAGGTAGTTAACAAATTCATAACTTCAATCAAGATATAATGAGATTCATCCCATGCCATAATACAATGGTGTCTTAAATTCCTTCTGGGTTGGAACCATATTGAGTGTACACATGGCACATCCAATTTTTTAACCTTGATAGCTTTGGAGGTAAAACAGTTTAAGTCATCAAAGATCAAACAATATCAATATTGTTTGATTTTCCATGATGGACATACCATAAAGTTGTGGTATTCCATGAGGACTGATGTTGTGAGACTATCACACAACTCATTAGATGAACTTATACTTTTTGGAATACATACCTGCCAACCAAGTCAAACCAGATGGCATCAATAGTAATTTTAGCCTACTGCATACTTTACTTCATGTGCATGTTTTGACTAGAAAACATAAACATTTATTATACGTCGTAAGTGTACATGTCTTAACAAGAAGACATAACAAAATTAACGTCTTACTTTATGTTATAAGTCTTTCAACAATTAACGGAATTGATGTTTGTGTCTTTACAAGAGACCTAAACATATTCAACTAAAGTAATTACGAGCGCCGACTCTTGGCCTCAATAGTAAATTCAAGTTAATTTCATAATCATATTTACTAAACAATTCAGTGAATATGTTGAAGTAGCTTTTCATGTTATCTTGATATTTGTTCTAATTAGGGCAACATACATTTTATGTGTAGAAGTCCTAGTAGAATCTTAGTTTCTTACCTTGCAGTCAAGAAAAACCATTAGTCATATTGTTATATGTTGTACCTTGCACACAATTAAGATTTCTCCCACTTGTGCATGGCACAACATCATGAGAGTATACAGACAACACTACGCTCGTTTGTTTGTATGAGCAATATGACAATGTCTAAGATAACATATGATTTTTAGTCAAAATCAAAATATAGATATGTAGAACTCTATCGTTTTAATGATGAATCATGCATAACAAGTTTATAGATAACATTTTAGGAAGCAACATCAGGAACGCGACAAGTTATCTTATAAAATTTATGCAATGGTTCTTATATAAACTATGATGCTTAACATGTGGAAAGTAATGTATTATTTCAAGACAATCTGGAAATAAGATGGGCAACTTGCAAGGTAATAAAGCTCATAGCTCCCACTAGATTAGACAGCATTACATGTGTTTCGTTACCAGTAATATAATCACGTAGCTCCCACTGGATCAAAAAACATTTATAAGTGTTACGTCACCAGTGGAGAGTGAGTGGCGATTGGATACTATCCTTCTTTCTTTGAATATCTACACATTATTGCTAATGTGAGTCACTATAACTAGTAAACATGTACTTAGGTATTTAAGGAAGTGCATCAAGTTCTAACATATAGATAATGGGCTAGCCATCATTGCTATTTTAACTTGAAAATAGGCATGCATTTCCTCCATAATTGGTCTACTTTACCACAAGGATATGTAGGACCTTAGTAGGTTTATTGGGTTAAGACAAACTACTAGGTAATCATGCTAGTAATTGCCTTTACCACTTTGCGGTTTGTTGATATTTCCATCTTCTAATTATTTAAACTCATTTTAGTTTGGTAGCTATAGAAAACGTATTCTCTAGTTATCCAGTTATCTTATATTTCTTCAAGGTTTCAAAATCGAAACTAGGGTTATAAAACAACCTTGAAAGAATAAGATGTGTAACCATACTTAACCGTTTTGACTTTTACAAGACATCACGATTTCTAAAGTAGGTGTTCTTTGAGTTTGATTAGAATTAGGAAACTTCAAGTATTCCTATTATGGCTTTTCCTCATAAATAAAAAGGATAGGAACAAGTCTCTTTCTTACAAGGAAAGAACGACTTAGTTCGTCCTTTTAACAAGAAAAGAACAAACTCTTGTTTACGATTGTGTTGCATTAATTCATTAATTGAATTTAATAAGTTCATTTTTAGTATTTTCGATAATTATCCTTTTGTAATTTAATTACCCCTTGTTTACAATTTAAAACAATTAATTTTACAAAAAAGGATAAGATCCACATTGTGCTTCTACTATCACCATCTGCTAGCAATAGTAGATTCAATTGGTAGGCGATGATTACCAATTGTATTACACGTATAACTCTTAGATCCTTATGGGACTCATGGCATCTAGTGTCAAACAACTAGTGTCATGTAGGCATGTTTAGTCCCATATTTGCCTCGTATCAAGGTCTCACCACGTAACTCGATTATGTCATCCAATTTGAGAACGTGTGAGAATATATCTAGGTCCCACGCATAGAGAATAGTCACCTAGGGTTACAATTCAACCTAGGTCCCACGCATAGGCAAAAGGTAATTGCAAGTGTTCTCAAACGATTGGACGGCATGACTTAAATTTGTAGACGGGTAAAATATTTTGATGTTAATAAAAAACGTGTACGAAAGAAGCATGCATTCATTCTTTGTAGCACAAGTTAAAAAAATTTCTTATCTTTAGTCTAATCATTGTTTTAATTTATATATGTCAAGTTGTCCATTTTCAAGACTAATATAAATCCTAAGTGGATTAAAATTAAGTTTGGACAATACAATAAATAAATAAACAAGCTTGACAAGTTTAAGCGTTATTTAGAAAACAATGATTTTAAGTTTCAAATCCAAATTTAAACTTAGTTAAACTAAATCATAAGACTTAGTTTAAACTGGTTTGTGTTTCATTTCAAGTTTTTAGAAAATAATTTGCGTTTTACATATAATCATAGCATATATAAAAGCAATCAAACAAACACACAACCACAATATGCAAAGCCTCAACCGATGAAAATCCTATGCTTGGTCTCGTGAGCCATCACGAGAACCAAGGGTCAACTAGGGACATGATACACAACCACACGGAGGGCTCCCACTTGCTCCAAGACGATCAAGTGCAAGTAAAAGCCCATTATGCACATGAACATATAGATTCTGTCCGCCCAGATTTTCTGTCTTTGGAGGCCCAAAACGCCTAGAATGAGTCCTCCCCTTGCTTCAGTCCAAACTAGAAAGTTGTAGGCCCATATCTTGTGAACCTGCACAAAAATATTTAGCCCAAAACTCCTTACCAATCTCCTGGAAATCGCGTTTTCCTGCAGTGTGTCCAGTAGCCATTCTTCGGTCTTAAGTCTTTCATTCTTTTGTCATTCCATTCCAAGCTTTGGTTACATAATATATGAAGTAAAATACAACTAATCTACTTCCTATCTATTGTAAAAATTCCCAAACAATGGAAAAACCAAAATGAAATACATTACATAAGAGCCGAAACAATGGCAACCCCAAAAACAAGAAATTAACGACAAATCACAACAACACATGGCACAAGTGGTCTAGGTTTTCATCGGACTTGCATATACACATAATAATACAATAATATTATGAAAAAAACAAGGTGTTGGCTAACTCCATGGTCAAACATGCATGTATTTGCCATGGATACAAAATTAATAACAAGAATTCAATAATTAGCCAACGAAACGAAGAAATTAATTAACTAGAATTAAAAACCCCGAATGGTACTCGTGTCAAATGGCATTAGGTTCAAAACCCATTGATATTAGGACCTTCTAATTATCATTTTACCACAGAAAATTAAGCCATAGGGGCTGTTTTGAAATCGTTTCACAAATCGATCAAAATAATGCGTTTTAGGCCATTTTACGCGTACCCGACAAGTAAACAAATTAGCATATGCATAACAAATGGCTATGAGGTGAAAAATCACAAATCTTAAGACCTCTTAAGGGTCAAATTTTGTGAGAAAATAGAGCCCTAGGGGCTGTTTTAATTTGTGGTTTCATAAATCATCAAAAACACCCGTTTTAGCCACTTTTATGCATACCCGATAATCATATGGCACATATGATGGCTCGTGATACCACTATAGGTTATGTTGAAAATATAATAACATATTAAAAAAATAAACGCAGCGGATACATCACCTAGAGACGGATCCATATAGCCATATGATCAATCACTAATTAATATAATAAATATCACAATTATATACCTTTGAAGCGTGATTCGGGTTTCACCACCAACATCAATGCCACGATTGGATGTAAGAAACAAAAGATCAATAAGGTTGATCTTCCCTTATGTGTGAAACACACTACACGTCACGGATCACCACTTGATGCTAGTCTTTACCTTATAACACGCAATCTAGCCTTGAACTACACTAGAATAAGGTTAGATGGGATCAAAAACCACAAACCCTAATATGGGTGTGTTTAATTTCGTGGTTATTGGGGAGAGGAAGGAGGAGAGAAAGTTGGTAAGTTGTTGATGTAATTGATAACCATCTATTGACCAAATTAATGGGAGGTTATAAGAAATAATGTTACATTTAACCCCTTGCTCTTTCCCCTCTTGTTTCCCACCATGGCCGGCCACATGGGGGCCCTAAATGGGCTTGCCCATTTGTTGGTCTAATCCAATAAACTAAGTACTAGCTTAGTTATTAGTAGCCCATTATTGATCCCGAGTTAAGAAGGTTAAATATAACGTAAATACGATAGATACGATATATTAAATAGTGTCTCTGTGTATAAGTGTGCGACCCCATAGGCTCACATATGTCTAGCCATATATTATTTATTATGAAATGAGCATACTCCAACATAAGGTTCACTGATCTAGCCCAGATTGCCCATTTATAGCCCTCTGTCCACAAACTGTTATGCATTTAAAGTCCTTGCGATGTTTCTAGCGTTTTAATCCAATTTACCAAGCATAATGAAATATAATAAGCATATTAAACATATTAAATACATGAAATACTAATAAAAGGTAAATCTAGGAGTTTACTTACAATCCTTATGAAGAAATAAACAAGAAACAAGGAACTAGAACACTAAACTAAATCCTTCAATCGAAAACCCTAGCTTCCAATCCTTTAACACAACTCTTGCAAACCTTTGCTAGCCTTGATATAACCTTTGTAAAATCCTTTTAATCTTAGCCCTAATCACCGTGTATAGCTCTTAATCAACCATGGAATGAAGAAACTAGAGCTAGGATCATGTGAAACTTTACAAGAGCTTCAACTATGATTTAGAATTTGTAACATAAAAATCAAAGAATCAAGGGTGTGTAATTGTTTGATGGCTTGATTTTTGGATGAGAAAACCAGATAAAATGAGTTGCTATTTATACTAATATGAGGAGGTTAGCTAGGTTTCTTACTTGTGGTTGAAATGGTTACACATGAATGCATACTTGGTTGTTTTTAGGCCATATACTTTCCAAGGCTCATCACCAAGCCACCAAGGCCTTGGTTATTCCTCTATACATGCTCATGGACAAGGAGGAGGGATTAGGTGGATGAATCTTGGCCTTATATAAGTTGCGGAGTGAGTTTTGGTCCCGTTAATCGCTAACTGTAAGCCGTTAAGTCACGAAACTTAAAACCGGGTATCCTAAAAATATGAAACTTCTAAGAAATGTTAAAACATATCAATATACTCTAAAAAGTATATTAAATGAGTGATAAGTTTTATCGGGGTGTTTAATTGTCGTAAAAACCTAAAACCGTAGGCTTAAAACGCGTGAAACGCAAAACCGGAAAATGTAAATTTCCAAAACTCTTGAAAATGTCGTAGGAGTTAAGGAACAAGGTGACATGGTGTAAAGTTGTTTGATCCATAGCCACAAGGTTAGGGTTTGGTTCGAATGGTTAAAAAGAGAACACCTATGTGTATACTTGTTCGAATTTTAGCCTTTCGGTTTGAATGGTTATAAAGATGAACACATATGTGTGTACTTGTTTTATTCCTAGCCTCTTGATTCGAATGGTTATAAAGATGAACACATATGCGTATGCTTGTTTTATTCCTAGCCTCTTGATTCGAATGGTTATAAAGATGAACACATATGCGTATACTTGTTTTATTCCTAGCCTCTTGATTCGAATGGTTATAAAGATGAACACATATGTGTATACTTGTTTTATTTCTAGCCTCTTGATTCGAATGGTTATAATGATGAACACATATGCGTATACTTGTTTTATTCCTAGCCTCTTGATTAGGTTTAAAGTATTAAAAGCATAGATTTTAATTCCATGCATTAAGCACTTATACCATAGGCATTAGGGACTTGTACTTTAAGTTTGTAAATTATAAGAAAATTCAATTTAAGGCTTGTGCATTAAGGAATTGTATTATGTGCTTTACAATAGGTACACTAAGGTTTATAATAAGATTTCTACTAATATTAAGTTTCTATGCATTAAGGACTTGTACATGTGCAAGAAAGACTAGTACATTTCTATTTTTTTATAAAAATCAAGTACATATTAATTAAGGTTTGTGATTTTATTTACATAAAATCATAGAATTGTAAATTTTAGGGCTTGTAACGGGAAGTAAAGTAAAGTTAGGTTTTCGTGCTTTAAAGACTTGTACTCTAGGTATAAAATGTTATACTTTAGTATTTATGATCTAATTGTGTAAAATTGTAGATATAGTAGATTAGGGTTTCGAGAAAACTCTAATAGGTAACAAACGTTTAGTTTGTATGTTAAGTAGTCGTACGTTAACGAATTAACGTAAAGTGGTAAATAGAAGTTGAAGAATGTTTACTTGAAATAAATATAAAGCATGTTGGTGTTGGTGAGCACATTTATTAGGAATGTGAGTTACGTCACATTAGTTTGTTGTTGTTATCAGATAAACTGATAATGTTTAATCTTTAAAAAAAATTATACGTAGAAAATGGATAAGTATTCTTTCATTAGAATATTAATACAAGTAGAAATTTACCGGTGGTTACATATATACAATCAAGTCCCCCAGTCCATTAGTGTATTTGATTGTTTTCAGGGAAATGCGATGATGGACTCATGTTAAAGAGATTAGGCGCCCTGGGAATCTCAGGGTGGTTAACCTGGATCCAAGGAGGCTGACTTGTGTTTTGTCTAGCTTGGATATTTGAGATAGCTGGGTCTCTCGATTTGATGTTCGGAGAATATTTTCATTTCCAATACTGCTTCATATTGAATGCGTGTACAGTTTTAAATGTTGATGTTTGTCAGGAGTTATGTGATTATTGAGTGGTTGTGAAGCTTGTGTATCCCAGGCCTGGTTTGCTTTAAATGTCGCATGGCTTGTGATTTCTGTTTTGAACTGCAAGACTTTCTCTTTCTTAGTAGTCATTGGGTTTTCCTTGACTGGAGATTATGAAATCTTCCTCGATTTGTGTTTCAGCCTATCGATTAGCCATTTTTTGTATCTTAAAGTCTGACACTTTGAAGTACGTTACTTTCTGCCTGAGGTTCATGCTTTTAATGGTATTTTGACTCTAAAGGATTTTTGGACGCTGATGCAAGATTTGCAAGACCTCGAAAAGAAGTTTTACAATCCTCTAGGTAGTGTACCTAATCGTTGTACGGTAGTATAGGTAAGACTCGGAGGAAAGTTCGTTCTCTAGGGGAATAGTGTCGTTAGGTCAAGATGTATGACGAGATAGATCTAGAGGTGAAGGATGATTCTTTTTGTGTTTCTATATTTTATATGAAAGAAATTAAAATCTCGGGTTTTGAAAGAGTGGGCGGAATTAGTTGCTAGTCAACTAACCTAAAACTAATAATAACTTGAAATTAAACTAATTAACGAGAAAGGTAAATTGGTAACTTCTTATGATAGGGAAAAGCGTGTTCACTTAGATTAAATTAGTCCCTAGTTATCTCCTACTGATCTGTCGAATTGTCACGTCCTTGTTTTAGTTGAAGCGCTGTATTCCCTAATATTGGTCGTGGGGAGGTGCCGAAGTCCCCAACTCTATGAATCTTAGTCTCCCTTAAAAACCTTAAAGTCTATTAAGTTTTCTAGGATCTACAAGCCGCAATTCATGCAATAAATACAACGAGAAAAACCAATAGTGCACTCTATGGTTGCGTTTCTAAGATGTTTAAGCTAGTTACATATAAGAGGTCAGCCAGTTTTCTTAGCCTAACGCAAAGCAATCAACCAAACAAGAGACGACAAATCAATTATCAACAACTAGGTTTCATTAGATCTAAGCAAACACAAATAAACTTAAGCTAGCATGTTAAAGTGAAGAGAAGATAAACAAGTAATAAAACAACACATAGACATATTGAATGATTAAACGAATAACTTATCTTCAATGAAACATATGTTTTAGAGGCTGAAAAACCCTTACAAAAGCTGCCAAATTCGTCTACAAAACCCTACTCCAAGATGTTACACGACTTAATGTTAGGAATATAAATATTCATCTGAAGACTCGGTCACCCCGAGTATCTGTTAGCATTAACTAGCTCGTAGGATTATCAGTAATATTAGTAATAGTTTAGTTAATAGAGAACTTGTGGAGTGGGTCGGGTCTTTACCCACTGTCAGCTCGCTCCACATCCCACTCGGGGCAACAATATTATGTACTATAAATACCCCTCTCCACCTAGGGAGAGGGTTGGAACTTCTCATTATCTCAATACACATATTTCACTTTCTCTCTCTAGGTTCCCACTCTTCCTTTCTCTCTCTAAAAACCGCCGGCCAAATCACCTTATTTGTGTGTTTCATGTTATTGAATATGCTTCAATTGGTATCAGAGCCAGGTTAGGTTCGTGTGAGTGCATATTCAGATTCATGGTGTGGTTTTTGTGTGGTTTTTGGTTCGTACAAAGTAGGGTAGAAAAAGCCTAGCTTGATCTTTGTTCGTGGTTCAATTTGTGTAATACTTGTACTTTTATGCTCAAAAAGTTGTTTCGCATCTTCCTTAATAATATACAACAGTGGTTGTGTTAGTTTGTGGAAGATTTGAAGGTTTTTCTTCGCAGCGGTTTGACTATCGGAAGAGTTTTCTTCGCAGCGGTTTGACCTTCGGTGAAGGATTTCTTTGCAGCGGTTTGTTGTATTTTGGTAATTATTGTTAGCAGCTTGGTCTAAATCTCTGATAGCAGTTTGGATTATAACCAAATTAGGAAAAGGACAAAACGTACTGAAAAGGACGGTTTGTCCACTTGTGGTTGCGGTTTGTCAGTTCTTGTCTCTAGCGGTTTGTCGTTTAGCAGCAGCGGTTTAACCTACAGCGGTTTAGATCGTAGCGGTTCAGGATTCAGCGGTTTAATCTTCAGCGGGTTGAGTCTTAGCGGTTCTGGTCTCAGCGGTTTAACTCTCAGCGGTTTAATCTTCAGCGGTTTAGGTCTTCGCGGTTCTGGTTTCAGCAGTTTGATCATAGTGGTTGGGTTAATTACTACGGTTTGAGAATAGTGGTTTGGTATTCAGGACTTGCGGTTTGACTTAGCGGTTTGTTGTGTGTGTCAGCGGTTTAGATATAGCGGTTTGGTCTTCAGGTTTAGCGGTTTGCCTAGGGTTTTAGCGGTTTGATACTTATTGTTTGAATAGCACTTCAGCGGTGTTGGACTTGCGGTTTGTTCTTGAATTTTGTTAAATCCCACGAAAGAACTCATTCCTCGGTTTAAATCTCAAGAATTGTAAAATCCCGTATACAGTATGGCAACCATACCAAGCAGTGCATCTGATGACATTCAAGCAGCTGGGTCCGATACCCGTCCTCCTATGCTTGATAGGACGGACTATGAGTCGTAGGCATAACGAATATGGCTTTACTGCTTGGGCAAAGAAAATGGATTTAATATTCTCAAATCTATTGATGAAGGACCATTTCAGATGGGCACCACCATAGATGTTGTTACTACTGGTGATGACGGAACTGTCACTTTGGGAATCGACAGGCCTCGAACTTACAATGATCTCGATGAGGAAGAAAAGAAGAGGTATGATGCAGATATTAGAGCCTCAAACATTGTCATTCAAGGTCTGCCCAAAGATGTTTACAAACTCATCAACTTTAACACTGAAGCAAAAGCAGTATGGCACAATGTAAAAATGCTGCTGGCTGGATCAGAACTCACAAAGGAAGATCGTGAGTCACAACTGTATGATGAGTTTGAGCATTTTAAGATGAACCCTGGTGAGAACATTACAGACTACTATGTGAGATTTCATAAGTTGGTAAATGACATGAGGATCATCAGAATGACTATGCCCAACATCCAACTTAACTCAAAGTTTGTAAACAACATGACTCCAGAATGGGACAGATTTGTTACTGCAGTGAAACTCAACAAAGGTCTGAGAGAAACAAACTATGAACAGTTGTATGCCTATCTACAACAACATGAGAAACATGCTGCTTATGATCGTCTGTTGAGAGAAAAACTCAATCCAACTGCATCAAATGATCCATAGGCATTTGTTGCAATTGCTCAGCCAATCAACCAATTGTCATCTGTAAAGACCAAAAAACACATATTCAGGAGGTCGGGGATGCTCGAAATAAAGGTTAAACATGGTGATATTAGATTAAGAATGGGGAAAGGTGTGTGTGAATTCTAGAGAGAGAAACAAGAATAAAACACACACCTCCTTATTACAAATGAACATCCAACAGGTATATATAGCAAGAGGGTGATGCCCTAATGCTCTTGACGGGCTTTCGGTTGGGCTTTGGCTCATGGGCTATACATTAGTCATGTAGACTATACAAGCTAACTTATCTATTTTAGTCCACAAGCCCAACTCGTTAACTAACCTAGCCCTTATACATGTGACTAAATGCAATTCCCAAATATGTCATAACTTTAAGTCTAACAATCTCTCCCCAAAGTGATGTCATATGGGAATTGCTTACAATGTTCCCAACAAGTAAATTTAATACAAAACATGAGCGCATCAGTTCTGAGAATGGTCTTCAAACTTCATTACTTCGTTCGGCTTGCAGAATCTTCCCAGCTTCATTTCTTTACTTGCAGAAGAACTATGAGCAAATCTAATTAGGGTTTAATTCAGAGTGCCCTGAGTGCTCTCCCCTAATTAGTGCTCTCCCCCAAACTGACAACCTCATTTTATGAGTGCCCTGAGTGCCCTGAATCTGTTCGGGGGAATAGAGTATCAACATCTTCATCTCACCAAATGCATCCCAGTTATCTTTCACATGAGAGATCAGCCCGTAACGTACACATGAAATGATAATCTCCAAAGTAACAAGTTGACCCATATCGTTGGTCACGGGTAACTTGTTTAATGTTTTCTCTCCCCCGAAGTTGAAACCGTAGCACCAGAATCAATTAAGATCCGGAAATGCACTTTTCTTTCTCCAAGATAGTTCCATCTTCATCATCACTGGATTTTACACATTTCTCTCCCCTGCTGGTTACGATTTATCGGAATCAACACATAATGGTGTGTACATGGAGTATGAACTGGAAGCACTTTATCATTAACCATAACAGCTCGTGAGAAGATGTAGATATACCCAATCTACTAATAATACCATTTTGAATTGTCTAACTCTTTATCAACCCCCTGTATCAAAAACAACGGCTTCATGTAGTGACTATTGATGGAGAAAACTCACTATGAAGAACTTGAGACTAAAGTAAAATAACCCAAACTTGTGACTTAAACTTGCACTAATGTATGACTAAGAACCTATACTGAGCACTACAACGTAACTCCTTTAAGCATAGATCGTTTCATATACCCATCCAACCTTCCTTTACTGTATATGAACTCATCTTGAATTATCCACATCTTTGTGTGACACTTGAGCACTACAACGTAACTCCTTTAAAGTGATGGCTATACTTTGTGAGCACAACAACGTAACTCCTTACATCAGGTATAACTAGACAAAGCAAGTCTTAATCATTCAATAAGCGCCCAAGCAAGGATCTCAAAGAATCATGCAACCAACCTCGATATCTTCAAGATACTAAGTACACGCACCCATGATATTCCACTTCAACTTCAAATAGGTAATAATGAATCATCATCCTTGTAGTCATAGTTGATAACAATCAATATTTAGCCATTGTCATTTGATTGTGATTCTTGATCAGGATCTTTTTGGCTATACGTGGTGAATTTGAAGATGTATACCAGTAATATCATTTGTGATTTTGGTGTGAAATATGCCATAAAATGCCATTCTAAGGATGCAGGAAAAATTTGAGTTTAAGAAATTTTTACGCCAAAATTCACCAAAAAAATTCAAATTTGACCTAAAAATTTGAATTTTGGGCCAAAATTTTCACTATTGTACTAGAATTTGAATTTTGCGTAAAAATTGACCGTTAAGTCACTCCTCCAAATTAAATTTTACTCAAATTTTCCCGCCAAAAAACACTTTTTTTTTTTTTTTTTTTTTTTTTTACAATTGCGAAAGCCTTTGTTCGAGAAACAATTGCGAAAGCCTTTGTCCGAGAAACAATTGCGAAAGCCTGGCAGCATTTGCGATAAAAAGGGACCAATTGCGAAAGAGTTCAACCAATTGCGAAAGGGACCAATTGCGAAAGAGTTCAACCAATTGCGAAAGGGTCAGATTTGCGATAGGCTTTGAGCAATTGCGAAAAACCCTTTTCAATCGAAAATGAATTGCGAAAAACCCCTTTTTATCTAAATTGATAAAAACCGCTTTTATGGTGAGGATTGAAGTCGCAACCTTTTAGTAGCCTTCTTTTTTCGATCAAAAGCAACCAACAACTCGTAAAACTTGAAAAGCTCACACTTTTTTTCTCCAAACTCATGTTAAAACACAAAAAGCTTGAAGCTTTAACCTTAGAACTCACGTAAAGCATAAAAGATAAAAACTTTATCTTTAAAACTCACGTTATTAATGGCAGATGAACAGTAACGAAATAAAACATACCACAAATCATGATTTTTACCTCAAATCACCACGGTTCGCCCTTGGTTAGCTCTTGATACCAATTGTAAAACACTAGATCTACTTTATCAAACAACTAATATCACTATAATATGATGAAACTCAAGACAAAAAAGATAGAAATATAGATGAAGAGGTGGAATGTATACTTTAAAATGGAAATCTATTAGCTTAAAAGAGAAGCCAACAAATACAAACAATAACAGCTCACACACTCTCACTTTTTCTCTCTCTTGAGGCACAATATAAATGAGGGTGAAAGTGTGTTCTTATAGTGTGAAAATGACGCCCTAGAGGATCTATGGGCTTTTCGGTTGGGCTTTTGATGGGCTTACGAATTACACGAGTATTTTTTACAAATTACACTATCAAAAGCCCAACTCTTCTAGGCTAACATAAACTACACGACACACTAGTGTTATACAATACAAATGACCATCACTTGACTAAAATATAAATGCTAACAATCTCCCCCCAAGGGATGGTCATTCCAATGATGCTCTGGTGAAAGGTCTTTAGTCTTCAATTGTCTTGAACTTTGTGTGTCGATGTTGAATAGACTTCATTCTTCATTCCTTCATGCAACGTGATCTTCAAAGTATCGTCTTTTGTGGATGTTCTTGCCTTGATCAAAATCTTCTTGTGGTGATGCGTTGTGTCCTCCAACATACTCATACATCTTGGATTGTATACTTATGTTAACAATCTCCCCTTGCTAACAGTCTCCCCATAATCTTTCATCATATGAACTTGTTCTTGACATCTTGATTAGCCTTTTAACTTTGTCGTTACACTCTGTCTTTAACTTGATCCTTCTGTCTTGAACTTTTTACACTTGAGCTTTGTTGGGGATGTTCTTCATAAGTATGAGTTTGCTGAGGTGAAGATGTTTGATGTATCAGATGATGGTTGATGGATGTTTGTAGGTAGCTGCATAAAACTGTTAGTAGTAATCATCCAGCGCTTACAGGTTGGGCCTTTGAGATCATCAACAGCATAGTGTGAAGACTTTCTCTAATCCTTCCCCAGGCCGTTCTTAACCGGATACCCCCGAGAGGGCTTACACGGACACACCAAAGTGCACCCACGATTCAGTGAGTCGCTGGAGATCACCCCACGACTGTAGACCATTTGAAGCACGAAACAATCATGTTATAAATGGCAAGATCTTTAGATCTCATTAAGACTCTTGTACACCTTGTGTCCTTTTTGGTGAACACAAGGGTATTATTATGGAAGTGTTCCTAAGAGATCTTTGATGAATCTCATGGCTCTAGACTTGATTGTGCGTTTTAGTTTTAGTAGACGGAGGCATGGAGCAGAGTTCCACCTTTTCAATATCAACACATCTCAGAATGAGTGGACGATATATTATGTAGTGTTCTCCGGGAGAAATGAAACAAATATCTTTTAAGAGATATCTGAGTGGCTAGGAGGGGTTTGTGCAGTGCGTCACTGGGTCCATGACGTCTTGTCTTCAATATCAGTATCAACTTGTGATAACTGATAGTAGATGTATTGACCCGGTTTCTGCCCTAAGTTTTCATGGAGGGCTATTTCTTTTCACCCTTTCATAAAACTTTTTCTTTTTAATTCTTCAACCCCTTCTTTCCCTTTCTCATTTACTCCTTTTTTCAATCTTTCCTAAGGACTTCTAATTCTAATCTATTGGAATTGTCCTTGGGTAGATCCCTCCGGCTCTGGCGGATCATTGGACATAAACCTAACCATAATCACCTTATAACTCCATGATTATCCTAGATTTATTGATCACTTGCCATAAAACCTTTTTGTAAAAATCTCTCAAAGTGTTTATGAATGAAACACATTTAGTTAACACTTCGAGAGTTTTGTCATTTTGAAACACTCCCCCTTCACATGTGCTCTTGCATTTTTTTTGATAAATTTGCACATGTTGGGTAGAGTTCGCACATTTTTGAATTGATTGATTTTCAATGAACATGACCTTTGCAAGACACGTTTACATCACTAGTTGGACTAGCTTGAAATTATTACCCGTCCCGGTCATATTCAATGATCATCTCTCGAATTGGTACATTCAACTCAGACAAGTCCTTTGCGATACACGTTTACATCACTGGATAACCAGCTTGAAATTATTACCCGTCCCGGACAAGTCTTTTCGATTACGTACATTTAATTTTCGTCAATTCGAGGGTTAAAATCTTGAGTCGAGCTCTAATTGAGATTTAGTCCACGATCTTTTAAACTTTTGATCACATTTTAATCACGTCTTCTCCCCCTCAAAAATAGCATGTAAAATTGTCTTTACTGGTCCTACAAACTTTTCATAATGTTTGAAAACATTTAAATGACCAGAGTTGGGCTTTTGATAGTGTAATTTGTAAAAAATACTCATGTAATGCCTAAGCCCATCAAAAGCCCAACCGAAAAGCCCATAGATCCTCTAGGGCGTCATTTTCACACTATAAGAACACACTCTCACCCTCATTTCCATTGTGCCTCATTGTCTAGTATAGATGAGAGTGTGTAGGTGTGTGTATTCTCTCAAAGTTGTGTTTGTTTCTTTCACTTTTGAAGCTAATAAACATCGACTAGTATTAACTTCATATGATCCATATCATCTACTCTTCTCATCTATCTCTTATACTTTGAGTGTCACGTTAGTAGTATTTATAGAAGTATTAGTTGTGTGTTAAAGTTAGATTTCTAGTCTTAACAAGTGGTATCATCCGCCAAACAAGGAAGTAGGTAATAGTTGTGTCGTGTTTGGTTGATCAAAAACAAGATAAAAGTTGCGTTTATTTCCAAGTTTAGCGTGTACTTTTTATGTTATTTTGGTTTTAACGTGAGTTCAACATAAAAAGGTTGTAGCTTTATTTGAATCATTATTGAATAACTGTAGTATTGAAATCGAAAAGGTCAAAAAGATCAATCGCGATGTTAAGGCCGCGAATGAGAAATTGACCGCTGAGCTTGAGAGATATAAGGTAAATGAACAAGCTTTTGAATTTAATAACAAACGACAGTCAGAACTTGAAACTGGTTATATAGATTCTATGTTAAAGGAGAAACATTTGCAAATCAAATACGACACTCTCGATGTTAACTTGAACATGCAAATAAAATCCCTAAACAAGGAAATTTCTGAATTAACCACCCAACTTTCTAAACAAAAATTAATTTGTTCTGATCTTGAAAAAGAGAAGAAAGAATTGAATGCTAAGTTTTCAAAACGAGAAAATGATCTTCTTGATGAAATCATTGACAAACAAGAAAGCATTAAAAAGTTGGAAGAATTGCTTGTAAAAACGGGTCATTCAACTCAAACACTCAATTTGTTAATTAACGATCCAAACCCAATTTTACATACAATGAAGAAAATGGCTATCGGTTGTGAAAACCCTTATTATCTCAAGAAAGCTCAGCAATATCAGAATGTGTTATATAATGGTAGTGTGCTAAATGATAACCATGATCCTCCCAAGGTTCGTGATTCATATGAAATGATTGAGCTTTCCGAAGAGAGTCGTGTTAAAATGAGACAAATGAACCCAGAAATTAAACCAATTGATTATAACAAGCTTAATACTAATTCTGGCGTTCATCTTGTGCAAAAAGAGCCACCATTGTTTTTCAAAAAACCAGTGGCTGTCACAAAAAGAAAAGTTGTTTCGAAACATCTTTCTAACATCGAACAAATATTCTCTAAGAAAACTTGTCACACAAGTGAAGCTAGACAATATTTGGATGATCTTAAAAGGAGAGTTGAAACGCTTCAAATGACTGTGGCATCCAAAACAAATAGTAACTACAATGATTGGTTTTCAAGTTTTCATTCAGAACAGAAAAAGATGTTTGAAAAAGATATAATTCCTCCATTATCTGCAATTTATGCGGTAGTTCTGAATGTTGAAAGAACTTTCTTGAATGAAACAGCCGACTTTGTCAAGGACCACAAATCCCTGGTGAAGGAATCTAATGAAAACATTAAACACATAAAAGTTTTGGAAAGACACAATGACATACTCTCTGAAGTAGCTATATCGACTGAAATTATGTCCATTATTTATCAAACATATTCTGTAGAGGATGACGAAAGACTTCGAGCTGAGACTTCCAAAATTGTTGAAAAATATGAAAATGCGCTTGCTAAGATTGAAAATGAAAATGTAACATATTTTAAACAACTTGATCGGAAAAAGGAAGAATGTAAGTATGACAAATTATCGTACGAACGTTCTTACCAAAACATGCAAAATCAAATTGATCTTTTGAAGTCTCAGCTTGAAAGTCAAAATAGGAAGGGTGAGGAAACTAAGGACAAGCCAGTTGTTAAACCAAAAATGTCTATTTCTATACCCTTGCCCAAGGAAAGTGAAAAGTCAACAAGTGTTGATAAAAGGAAAGCTGTTGTCGAAACACCAAAAGTGATAGCACCTGGCCTTTATAGGATTAGTCCCACTACTGCGTCTACCTCTACGTCTAAAACATATAGGGCGATAGACAAAAGTGTGAAAGAAAATCCAAAGGAGACTAGGAATGCTAAAACTAATTCTAATGATAACAAGATAAATCCTAAAGTGTGCCTTACCTTCTACAGGTGTAGAAAGTACCTCTAGGAGCAGCAGACCAAAGCCTAGGAGCAATACAAGGAATAGAGTCTCGCCTGCATCTAAGAGTGAAAGCAAGAATAAAACGGGAGAAGTAGAAGAACACCCTAGGATTTTATCGCTTTCGAATAAGAAACATATGTCATCTGGATGTAATGTTAAGGACAATATTTCAAGTGCATGTAATGAATCTGTTTGTTTAATGAGAAAGAAATCTTTGTCTAAAAATGTTTGTGATGATATTGTTTCTAATGATGTGAAAGTAAATGCTCTACCTAAACAGAAAGATGTGCCTTCAGGAATTAGTGCTAGGACCAGATATGTTAAAAGACTTATTAAACTAGCTAGGTCAACCACTAGTACCATATTGCCTAAGGATCATCTTAAGTTTTGCACATGGAAACCAACGGGTAGACAGTTTACACTTAAGAATGGCAAATTAGAAATTGTTTCACAAGCAAAAATGGAAACCTTCTCTAAGTGTGATTCATCTGTTACTTCTAACCCCTTGGAACCAAATGTTAAACGGTTTTCATATACAAAACCATCTGTTCTTCACAGGTCATTGAAATTTGTCTTTGGATCATTGACTCGGGTTGCTCCAAGCACATGACCGGGAATCTGAAGCTGCTGATCAACTTTGTATGGAAGTTCATGGGAACAGTTCGGTTTGGAAATGATCGTGTAGCAGCTATTCTGGGTTATGGAGATCTACAGTTTGGAAATTTTTTAATCACTCGGGTTTACTATGTCGAAGGATTTGGACATAACTTGTTTTCAGTCGGACAGTTTTGTGACGCAGATTTAGAGGTTGCATTCAGAAGGAATACATGTTTCGTTAGGAATTTGATTGGAGATGATCTCTTAACCGGAAATCGTGGAACCAATCTCTATGCTATCGACATAAACCAAATGGCCTCTTCATCACCAATTTGTCTCATGACAAGAGCTGACGACACTAAGTCCTGGTTGTGGCATAGACATCTATCCCATCTCAACTTCGACACAATTACAAAGCTTGCCAAAGACAACATCGTCACCAGTCTCCCAAAGTTCAAATACACCAAAGAACACTTATGTCCATCCTGTGAGCAAGACAAAAGCAAACGGGCAACATATAAACCTAAAACCGTACCAAGTTTGGTCGATAAGTTACATTTGTTGCACATGGACTTATGTGGCCCAATGAGAGTTGAGAGTATCAATGGGAAAAAGTATATTCTTGTGATTGTCAATGATTATTCAAGATATACATGGGTAAGGTTTCTAAGATCAAAAGACGAAGCACCAGGCATCATCATCACCTTTCTAAAGCGAATTCAAGTCCTACTTCAAGCTCCAGTAAGGATTGTAAGAACTGAAAATGGCACGGAATTAACTAATCAGAAGTTAAGAACATATTTTGAAGAGATTGGGATTACTCACCAGACGTCAGCTGTTAGAACTCCATAGCAGAATGGGGTAGCTGAAAGAAGAAATATAACTCTTGTGGAAGCTGCTCGCACAATGCTGATTTATTCCAATGCACCGTTATTCTTATGGGCTGATTCTGTTGCCACTGTATGTTTTACTCAGAACCGATCCCTAATCCATCTAAGATTGAATAAAACCTCATACGAATTAGTGAACAACAGAAAACCCGACATCTCTTACCTTCATGTATTTGGCGCTTTGTGCTATCCTATGCACGATAGAGAAGATCTGGGGAAACTAAAAGCTAAGGGTGATATTGGAATCTTCATTGGCTATTCTGATAACTCGAGGGAATTCAGGGTGTATAACAGGAGAACGAAAAGGATTATGGAGACGATGAATGTGTAGTTCGACGAGATTTCACAAATGGCTTCTGAGAGACTCGCTCTAGAACCCGCGCTAAACCCGATGGCTTCTAATCATATCGGATTAGGACCTGCACCAAACAGTCAAACTTCTAGACATATCAGTTCAGGACTCATACCCCAAGGAGCTCAATCAACTACAACTGAAAAACCGACAACTCAAGAACTGGATAATTTCTTCGAGTTTATGTATGATGAATACTATGGTGGAGCTTCGACAAATGTATCACAACAACGTTCCGCTGCACCCGCTCAACAACATCAACCACCACCACCACCGCAAGATGCATCTACCACAATCGAAGCTGACGCACCAACTCCCTCAACATCATCAACATCTACTCCAGCAAGTCTAGTAATTGAGATTGTTCTACCAAGAGTTGATGAGCAAAACCAAACTACACCAATTCAAGAAGAACAACAACCAAACGATCCTGTGTTAGAAGAAGAACCATTTAAAAACCCATTTGCAACTGATTCTGCTGAATCTTCTTCTAGGATACATGAACCAGCTAACACACATTCGTCAAATCCAAGGTACCCTTCTACGTTACAGTGGACAAAAGACTATCCAATAGAACAAGTCATTGGTGAACCTTCGCGGCCAGTTCAGACGAGGAAACAGCTCACCACCGATTGTGACATGTGTATCTTTACCTATTCAGTCAGTCTAAAAGAACCAAAGAACATTCAGGAAGCGATGGCAGACAATGCATGGATTGAAGCAATGCAGGAAGAACTTCTCCAATATAAATTACATGACACTTGGGATTTAGTGTCGAGACCTATCGACAAACTTGTCATTGATCTTAAATGGTTATGGAAGAACAAAAAAGGATGAAGAGATGACTGTCATTCACAACAAAGCTTGTCTCGTGGCCAAGGGATTCAGACAGGAAGAGGGAATAGATTTTGATGAGTCATTCGCGCCAGTAGCTAGACTTGAGGCAGTCAGGATCTTCTTAGCATACGCGGCTCATAAAAACATCATGGTCTATCAGATGGATATCAAGACGGCTTTCTTGAACGGAACTCTGAAAGAAGAAGTGTACGTGAGTCAGCCAGATGGATTCATTGACAAGGATCATACCGACTACGTCTACAAACTAAAGAAAGCTATCTATGGTTTGAAACAAGCCCCAAGGGCATGGTATGACGAGTTATCATCTTTCCCACTTCAAAATCATTTCACCAAAAGAACAATTGACCCGACCTTGTTTACTAAAAAATTCAAAGATGACATTTTGATTGTTTAGATTTACGTGGATGACATAATCTTTGGGTCCACTAATCCGGAACATTATATCTATTATACATTTATGGCGCGACCCGCCCGAAATTTTGTTTCTACCCGTTTGAGCCCGGGTTTGGGTTACGCATTGGGTTGCTGTTGGGTCATCCAACTGTTTCCCTTCACTCACATACTCTTCTTTTCCTTGAGATCCGGGATGATTAATTATGGTATCTTTACCCGACGGTTATTTTGCGTTTTCTGATCCGACTTTGTGGGTTATTTTCCAGCTACAGTGCTTTGTGAGGGGAGCTACAGTGGTATGAATAGTGTGTTTATTAATTTTTTATGTTTGTGGTTGTTTTTAGGCCATTTGTTTTTGCCACAGTCATTAGGTCGCTTATATCCACACTTTTGGATCTGATTTAGATGTTCGGCTTTTTTTCCCGATAAAAAAAAAAAAAAAAAAAAAAAAAAAAAAAAAAAAAACGGGTGGTTTGATCATCTGTGAAAGATCTATTCAGGCACTCATTGTAGCTTCTGTTTTTTATTGTGTTTTGTTCTTTCTGTTGTTGTTGTTAATTTCATCATAATAATGGATATAATTGTGTTTGTTTAGGGCCTATCGCTTTTGCTTTCATAGTATTTATTGTGGTTTTATGATTGTGTATTTTGTTTAGGGTTTTATGCGATATATTGTTGCCTGTTTTGCATGTAAATAACTATTTCTGTGTAAGTAAGTATGTTTTAGCTTTTATAGTGATCTCTAGGTTATTTTGGCCTTCTTTTGGTGACATTGGCTTTATACGTTTGTTGATGATTCTTTAAAAACGTTGTTGTTCGGCATAGTGATTACTTATAAAGTTTTTGTCATTGTTTTTCGGTTATCTATTTTTTGTTGGGTCTTCTATCTCTGCGTTGATTTTTTTAGGTATGAAACCAAATGCTAGAATGAAACCAACTGCTACACGTCTTGCCCAGAATATGAGAAAGCTACTTTTGCGAAACCCAAAAATGAATGACGAGGTGACTATAGATGATTGTGGCAGCTCCCCGTTGCAGACTGAAACTAAACACAATGTCATACCTTCCTTGACGTTGAGTGTTGGTGTTTCCGAATGTTAGTTTCTTTTATATAGTTGGTAGAACTTGTAGTATTATTTTTTATGCAATGTAGAGTTTATGTTTATGTTTTTGTCTTTTCAATTCTGGCCAGATGATGTTTCGCTAGCAAATATGCGCCTAATAGCCCCGCAAGTTCCACTGAAGCGTCGTTCTGATGCAACCGCCGTAGATATGCCACCGACAAACAACTTATTTGGCAGCCATCGACTGAAACGATCTAATGTGAATATCCATATTGGTTAGTGATTGCTTACTTCTGTTGACTCTGTTCACAGGGTCCTAATTTTAAATATTTTCCTGATGGCAAAAGCGAACATCCATGTTTGCGTATCTGTTAAAAAAATGCAGCCACACCTGTGTGTAAACGCATTAGGGGGGAAAAATATCTGCCAACGGATGTGGCCCCCATTTCGCCCCATTCTCTTCATGGTACTGCTCTACCAGCAAGTTCATTGCCCTGTCCTGCTGCAGATGGAGATCATCCCGTTAGTGTTGATTTTCAAGGTTGATAAAATTAGTCTTTTATCCTTTATAGTTTCTGCACCAATTACTTTATTAGGTGTTTCTTTGGCTTTTCAATTGCTTGCAGCTGATATTTCGGTTCAAAATACGTGCCTAATAGCCCCGCAACTTCGGCTGAAACATCATTGTGGTGCAGATGCCAATACAGCAATGCTTGGTGCTTCCGAAGGTTACTTTCTTTTCTATAGTTGCTACAATTTTCTGTGCTATTTTTTTTATGCAATGTAGAGTTTATCTTTATCTTTTTGCCCTTTTCAATTCTCAGCAGCTGATATTTCGGTATGAACGTCATTGTGCTGCAACCGACTTACATATGCCGCTGACCAACACTTTCTTTAGCAGCCATCGACTGAAACGGTCTAATATGAATATCCAGATTGGTTAGTGGTTGTTTACTTCTGTTTATTCTATTCAGAGTGTCCTAATCTTTTATATTCTGATGGTGGCAAAAGTGAACGTCCACGTTTACGTGTCTGTTAAAAAATGTAGGCACACCTGTGTGTAAACGCGCATGGGGAAAAACAAATTTTCCCGCCGAATGTGGACCTCATTTTGTATAATCCTGTTGATAATGCTGCTTTAGCAGGCACTTCATTGGCCCATCCAACTGTAGGTACAAATTATCACATTAGTGTTGCTTTTCAAGGTTGATTAAATGAGCCTTTTGTGGTTTATACCTTTATACCTTTGTGGCGATGATTTCATTGGCAGCTCTTGAAATGTGACTATGCTGTACGTGGTCAAACCATTTCCTTCACTCAGGTGATACAACGATCATTAGCTGGCTTATTCATAGGAAATTTATAATCAAAAGTATAATACAGTGCCTTCAAGTGTGCTGGACGAAGGGTTTCTGATGTTTGTGCACTATTTTACTGCAGATTTTTTTAAATGCTTGCATAAACCAAGCGCCTATATTCAAAATCACTCCGAATAAGAATGGTCATGACTTATGTGAGCTCTTATTGTTGTCGCAGTTTCTTCGTGGCTGATGAACTCAAATAAGTACATTTTATTACTATCATTTATCCTAATTATTTGACTTGTTTTATTATATTATGTATGAGGATTGATACTTAATCGTTTACTTTTGTAATTCTCAGGTAAAAACAAGCATTTGGTGAAACTTGGCGATTTTGGACTTATTATGGAGCAAAACATGCAAGAAGTTAAGAGTCTACTGAAATGTACAAGATCAAGACAAATCTGCTCCAGATGCGCCGCATCTCACTTATTACATACGGCGCATCACTATCCAGATTTCACCAGATACGATCCAAGATACAAGAGGACATGCGCCGCATCTACTTATGGAGTTACGCCGCATCTTCTGGCGGTGTACGAATATTCCTGAATATATTAATCTTGGACCCCACGCGAAGTTAAGTCAATGCGCCGCATCTACTTACTAGATGCGCCGCATCTTACCCTCAGACAGAAACTATAAATACCCCAAAGACCAGACGAGCATAATATTATATCCGAAGTTCGACAGAAGACCGAAGTACAGAAACCTAGGACGAATTCAGACGAATAGGCAGCACAAGACACACCCAAACAAAGATACAAGAGCTGTAAGAAGGTGCTGCATGTGTTTAATTCATTAAGTAGTTTTGTTTTATTGTGTTAGTAAACTTTAATTCATCAAGATTGGTGGCTTGTGTAATGTGACAACGGAAAGATTGCACTCCCTTAAAACTGCTTTCTCATTAATTAAAGTTTATATGTTGATGTCTTTGGTGACTTTTATTAGTGCATTGATAACCTCTGTGTCTAGCTGAGCGTTGATCGGGTCGCCATGCCTCTGCCCTCACCTATTTATTAGATCGCCTATGCATTCTATCGTCTGTAGAAAAGTAGGAAGAAAGATAAATAGGATAGTCATAAGTAATCATTAAGGGTTTACTCGCCGATAAGATTAGAACCAACGATAAAGGACTTAATCTTGGTGCGTTGCATCGAACTATACACTTCATATAAAACTAGCAATAAAACAAGTGACAAAATACTTATCTATCAGGACAGATCTTCTTATTGTCTCGAGTATTTATCTGTGTACGTGTGTGCTATTCGCTGATTCGTGCCTATTGGTTTAGTTTATTATTTAATTGCAACCAAATCGTGCCAGTCTCTCAGGCTGAACCCCCTTGCGTTAGAATAGGTTGTATAGCTAACTTAATATATTAAAATACTGATTAGAATAACTAGATAATACGTTCCACTCTTAGTGATCGACACTCTACTTACCATTATATTCATACTGACCGGGTACACTGCTCGTTAAGTGTGTGTGTTATTGATAAGTCGGCTAAATATAAATTTAAAACTTGAGTAGGCATTAATACTGCTAAACCGCAACGACACATCGCACCGCATCAAGTTTTTGGCGCCGTTGCCGGGGAGTGAATTGTTATTATCTGTTAATTTGATTAGTATTTTAATTAGGTTTTTAATTTTTTTATCTAACCGCTAATTCTGTTGTGTATTAGATTAATTTGCATTCATTGTATTATTTTGCATATTTTCTGTTTTTGTGTGTTATTTGTTTTATTTGTGTTTATTTTCGTTTGTGTTTTTATTTGTTTTTATTTTTTGTATTTTCTGCATACTGCTATCGTTGTACTGAGCTAAATCGAACGATACGATCTGATCTCTCAGATACGGCGTATTGCGTTTAATTTTTAAAAAATACAACGCGTTTAATTAATTCGATACGACGCATCTTTTCCCCAAGATACGGCGTATCTGTTTTTGATAAAAAAAATTTCTAAACGTTAACGCCATACGACGCATCTGCTTTAGCAGATACGGCGTATCTATTATTTTAATTAAAAACAGTTTTCGAATTATTAAACAGATACGACGCATCGATATCTGTCGATACGGCGTATCTTCTGAATCAAAAATCTTATATTTTGAAACGTAACGAAAATATGGCGCATTAACTTTTGTTAATACGACGCATTTAATTTTAAATAAATATTAATTTTTGATTATTTAAACATACGGCGCATTTGATTTATCGAGCGCGGCGTATCTATTTTCTGAATAAAAGTCTGATTTATTTTTAACGTATTAAGATACGGCGTATCCCATTTATAGGATACGGCGCATCAATAGCAGATATCAGAAGCTTTTATTTTACCTTGATCGTTTCACCCTTCTTTTGCACGAGTAAGTTTTATTTCAGGAAGATGGACGATCCGGATATTACAATGGAAGAATATATCAGACTTGAAGAGGAAAGAGCCTTGAGCAATAATCAGATGTATAACTGGAAAAGAGCAAGAAATGGTGCACAAGTCATTGAGACGAAAGAAATCACTATGGAAGAATACTTGATTTTAGGGCATGAAAAGTCAAGGAAAGAAAGAAACAAATTGCCATTTCAACACACTTGGTGTATGTCAAATGATGATGAAGAAGATTCATATACCGTGAAACCAATTCCGGCAATTGTTCTTGATAGTACTTTTTCTTCGGAGATTGCACAAGATGATGTGTATACGGAACCTTACGTTGAAGAATATTCTGCAATCGTATTACCACCATCGGATGAAGATGAAAAGTATTCTAATTTTGATTTCGAACCATTTGACGCCATAGTTTATGATGACATACCTCAACCAGATTTTGACCCAACGAGGGATTTTGAAGAAATCTGGGATTACTTAATGAAGGATGAAATTCGGGACGATGCTGAAATTGCAAGACCACTAGTTGAAGATGGAGATTCACAAGATGAATTGGAGTCACTTACAACACAAAGTGGTACAAATTTATTTAATATTATTAATCCCGTTACTAATAATCTTGCTAGTTTTCCTAAACAGGTTGCAAAACAAAAAGATGATGAGGTGAAATCTATTACACTACCTATTGAAGCACCTGTGATCAACCCGTATTTGGTGGAGCTCGAGGAAGAATTTGGTGATGAGCTCTTAAACATTGCTATGATTGATGACGATGATGGTCTCGACCCTATGAAGTATATAGAGGAACTCGAACTTTTACTTGCCAAAGACCCTTTCTCATCTTCTGCGGAAGTCAAGGGATGCCTTACTACCAAAGAGACTAATCAAGAAGAAAGGAGACTCATTTTTCCTCAACACACTACTCTTTCAGATAGAATGGTCAAGTCATCCAATTTATCAACCAAACCGGGTAAGGATAGGGAAGATGTACATATATTGCCAAGGTATGATCTTTATTTATTTCTTCCATCTTTACTAGCAAATTTACACTCTTTTCGTGTTTATTGCTACTATCTCCCGCACTTGATCCCAAGTGGGGGGAACAACACCCTATTACACAGTAAATAAGGGTGGAGTCAGGCTCGTGACTCGAACAAAAACAAGCGCTTCGTGGGAGGCAACCCATGCTTATCTTTAATTTTTATTATTCTATTTTTGTGTCGAGTCAGTCAGGCCGCAGAGGATACGGCGCATCTCAATCCTGAGATGCGACGCATCTCCTGCACAGGTCATATCTTTATTTTTCTGCATTTTTTATTTTCGACTTTAAATCTTTTTATCAGTTTATTTTAATGCGGCGCATTCCTGGTTAAGGATGCGACGCATCTTCTATTCTGATCCGTACTTATTCCAGGCTCGATACGGCGTATCTTCTTCCATAAGATACGGCGCATCGACTGACCTGATGATTTTCATTTTAATTTTTATGTTTTATTTTAACTAACTACTAATGTATTATTCAAGTTTGAACCTTTCTTAACTTAGGTGTGTTTTAAAGCCTTGGTGGTATTATAAATTCCTGCATTTCCTGTGGATACATCTATTATGAAGCTTAAACGTTCTAATCCACAAGAAAGATGATTTTTGCTCTTATACAAATGGAGGATCATACCGAGCAAATCTCAGGGGAGTTTTTCTGTTCTAATTCTTTTATTTTCCAGTTTTTAACCTTTGATACAAACAACGAGGACGTTGTTTAACTTAAGTGGGGGGATTGGAGAATTAGAACACTTAACACTTACTTGTCCTAAACTTTTCAAAATATGCTTTAAATGTGCTTAATATATCAAAATTTAAAATTTTTAGCATGTTTTTGTTTAAAGTCTAAGTTGCATAGCTGCACACATGACGTTATTTTCAAAAATTGTGATTTTTCAAAATTCACAAATCTATGAGTGTGCCGGTGACTTGTAAACTTTAGAACTTGGCTTGTATACTATTCGAGACCACCATAATAAGTATTATTTATATAATTGGAATGACTTGTCTAAATTGGTAAAATTTCTAGGATTACACCCAAATAGCCTTATATGTTATGTGTTATTAGCTAACTACACTGGTTAGTTAACCCCCGTATAAACCCTTTTGTTACTCTCATTTTTAGAGTAAGATACCCCTAGAAAAACACTCAGAGCCATTCCTTTCGTTTCTTACACCTTTGTTAAAATGTTTCGTTACACCCTTACACCTTAGCCTACCCTATAGATTAAAATCCGTGGTTGGTTAATTGCTTTAGGCAAAGTGTGTTCGCGTGCGTAATTCATTATCTATGGTTAGGTCGGGAAATTGCACAATGCAATTGGAGTGAAAGTAAATATTGTATATCTTTGAGTTTATTTTTCGTGTGTTTACTACTTTCACTATTACCGTTATTTCTGAAGTCATGAAAAGTATGGAAAAATTATCCAGAATTATCGTTATAGTGATGTGGTGAAATTTTACACATCTATGTTTATGTTTTAAAAAAAAAAAAAAAAAAAAAAAAAAAAAAAAAAAAAAAAAACTGAAAAAATAAGAAAAGAAAAAGAAAAAAGAAGAAAGTTGGATGTTTGTTTTAACCAACGATGTAAAGTTATGTAAGTGGTCGATATCACCACTAATTGTTGTATATTATATCTATGGATTGAATGGGAGTTGGCAGTTATGGGAACGCCAACTAAGGTTTATTCTTTGATTAAGATCTTGTTGAGTATAATTCGTGTCTACCTAAAGCGTGTGTTTCAAGTGTTAAAGCGTGAGTTATTCTATGATATGAGTCTTATTCATGGGATGGTTGGGATAGTGATTAACCACACTTAGGATTTTAATTTATCTGTTTTATTTATTTTTTATTTTACACCAATTTGTATCCCAAATATTATCCATACCCTATATTATTCTTGATCCAAACCTTTGATTTATTGAGATTAGGGATTTGAGCAATCTTAAGTATCGTAGTCGTGGATTCGACTATGTATTTATGATTTTGTCGCCCTTTTTGATATAATATTACTGGTAAAGATTACTTGGTCCTATCTTTAGCCTATTCGAGTTAAGGATTTGAGCAATTGCAAGTATCGTGTTCGTGGATTTGATCATGTATTTGTGATTTTGTCGCCTTTTCTGGAATTTGAGATCGATAGAGATTAAGGAGAATAATTAACCCTTAAACCTAAAAACCCTTTTTACCGCTTTAGACTTGTTATTCCTTGGCTTTAGTGGGGGAGATGTGTATATTTGCCAAGCTTATGATAGAATATTCGTCACGACGGGACAGTTAAACGATTAGATTTGCTTTTATCAAATTATTTTATTTTACTTCTAATTCGTTAAGTGTTTGGTTGTGTGATTATGACAAAAACGAATACATGCTTAAATATAAAAATAAATCCTAATATCTTTTAGGATACATTTTCATAAGATTAATTCTAAGGTTTACTTGGGGACAAGTAAAGTTCAAGTTGGGGGATATTTGATGAACTCAAATAAGTACATTTTATTACTATCATTTATCCTAATTATTTGACTTGTTTTATTATATTATGTATGAGGATTGATACTTAATCGTTTACTTTTGTAATTCTCAGGTAAAAACAAGCATTTGGTGAAACTTCGCGATTTTGGACTTATTATGGAGCAAAACATGCAAGAAGTTAAGAGTCTACTGAAATGTACAAGATCAAGACAAATCTGCTCCAGATGCGCCGCATCTCACTTATTACATACGGCGTATCACTATCTAGATTTCACCAGATACAATCCAAGATACAAGAGGACATGCACCGCATCTACTTATGGAGTTACGCCGCATCTTCTGGCGGTGTACGATTATTCCTGAATATATTAATCTTGGACCCCACGCGAAGTTAAGTCAATGCGCCGCATCTACTTACTAGATGCGCCGCATCTTACCCTCAGACAGAAACTATAAATACCCCAAAGACCAGATGAGCATAATATTATATCCGAAGTTCGACAGAAGACCGAAGTACAGAAACCTAGGATGAATTCAGACGAATAGGCAGCACAAGACACACCCAAACAAAGATACAAGAGCTGTAAGAAGGTGCTGCATGTGTTTAATTCATTAAGTAGTTTTGTTTTATTGTGTTAGTAAACTTTAATTCATCAAGATTGGTGGCTTGTGTAATGTGACAACGGAAAGATTGCACTCCCTTAAAACTGCTTTCTCATTAATTAAAGTTTATATGTTGATGTCTTTGGTGACTTTTATTAGTGCATTGATAACCTCTGTGTCTAGCTGAGCGTTGATCGGGTCGCCATGCCTCTGCCCTCGCCTATTTATTAGATCGCCTATGCATTCTATCGTCTGTAGAAAAGTAGGAAGAAAGATAAATAGGATAGTCATAAGTAATCATTAAGGGTTTACTCGCCGATAAGATTAGAACCAACGAGAAAGGACTTAATCTCGGTGCGTTGCATCGAACTATACACTTCATATAAAACTAGCAATAAAACAAGTGACAAACTACTTATCTATCAGGACAGATCTTCTTATTATCTCGAGTATTTATCTGTGTACGTGTGTGCTATTCGCTGATTCGTGCCTATTGGTTTAGTTTATTATTTAATTGCAACCAAATCGTGCCAGTCTCTCAGGCTGAACCCCCTTGCGTTAGAATAGGTTGTATAGCTAACTTAATATATTAAAATACTGATTAGAATAACTAGATAATACGTTTCACTCTTAGTGATCGACACTCTACTTACCATTATATTCATACTGACCGGGTACACTGCTCGTTAAGTGTGTGTGTTATTGATAAGTCGGCTAAATATAAATTTAAAACTTGAGTAGGCATTAATACTGCTAAACCGCAACGACACATCGCACCGCATCAGTGGCCGAGATAACAATTCAGTAGACAGGTATTAACGACACACCCGCCTCAACCATTAAGGCAATTCTTGCAACTGCTAAAGGTCATTATTAATACTTTGCGCCTTTTACCATTATTTCCTTTCGAAACGTTTTATCCCTGCATTCCTATGCATTTTAGGAGACGAAATTTAGCAGTTACCTCAAACAGATGTTTACTGATGCCTTTATTTTCTTGGCAGCCCATGCATATCAAGTACACAAAGTCACTTTCTGTTCACGGCTCTTGACTAGATTCTTGTGGCAGAAGAAACATGTGCCTCAAATCCAACTAATGTAAAGTTGGACATACAAATACGCTGGCTTCGCACAATCTGGCTTCACCAGATCTTCATGCGTACCTTTATACAACAGCACGCATAAGCGTGTGGATACTAACACCCATCGTTGTTTGAAACTCAGGTGACAATTCTAAGTATATTGAAAATCAAACAATTGACCAAACAAGTGTTAGCGAGGCACCCACCTCACCCATTAAGCCATGCTAAAGGGCATTACTAATAGTTTACGGTTTCTTGCCTTTATTTTATTCGCATTGCAGGCATACCGAATGCACAAAGTGGCTTTCTATGCATGCCTTTTCACAAGACTTCTCTGCGAGAAGAAACAACTGCCTCCAGTCCAGCTAACACAGAGTTAGAGATCCAAATGACCTGACTTTGCAGGCTTTGCCTGTACCAAATCTTGATACGTAACTCGATTCAACAATATGCATAAGCGTGTGGATTTTGTAGTTGATTAATACAGTTGATGCCCAAAAGGTAATCTAAAAGTTTGTTTATATATATATATATATATATATGACAATATATATATATATATATATATATATATATATATATATATATATATATATATTATATATATATATACTTATGACAATATACATCTGTTTTTTGAGCAGTCACCTCTTCACGTAGGTTCGATCTATTTGAGTAAAAAATAAATGAAAGTATTTTTTATTTATGTATGGCAAAGGCAACCGATATAATTTTTGCATTCAAAGATGGTATAAGAGATGACAAAAAGGCTAAAACGTTTGCTAGAAAAACAAATCGTTACCATAAGAGCAACAAAGAATGTCTAATATTTTTGGTTTTTCCAATACTAATAGTTACTATTCTGTTGCGATTATAATTATTCTTTTTTTTGCGTTCTCATAATTACACTTCTATAAAAGATTATACTGAATAGCACAATACAATTGCTGAAAAAAAGCTGCGAAACCGAACAAAATGCTGTCATGACTGGTTTGAGCCAAATCACTTCCTTGCAGTATCCTGTCCCGTTTCCCAGATTTTGTTTGTGATTGGATGATACTGTTGATTTGTAGCTTTTATATATCTGTATTTACGAATATGCAAAAAACAAAGCAAGTTTTAAAAGTATAAGGCATGAGCTTTTGCCCCTGACAGATAAAGAAAAAACAATTAATCTTTGGGCACCCTTGAGGTACAAAATTTGTTTTTTTATCACACGCCTTAGGTTTTTTGTTATCTCTTCTACCATCTTTGAATGCAAAAAAATTATCGCATGCCTTTACTGCAGTACTCATCACCAATAGAATAAAACTCTTAACAATTAGTGCGAAACCAAAAAAATCAGTGTCACAGGTGATTTTGGAATTTTGCCGTATACTATTCATCATGTTATCTGCATTAAATATATGGGTATGCACGAAGAAAAAAGCATTTCCTTTTAGAATAACGAGGTATGCATCCTCTTGATTATTTTACTTTTTTATGCAATATCATTGTTATAGAAATAATTTATACACTAACCATATTAAAATTTACTCTTTTTAATCAAATAGGAGGTATGCTACTATGGTTTGTAAATATGTTTGGAAGCTAATAATGATTTTCTATTGTAAATATGTAATCATACCCGTTTCACCCATTAGTGTTTTTTTTTTTTTTTTTTTTTTTTTTTTTTTTTTTTTTTTTTTTTTTTTTAATTTCCTACACCTATTCTTTAAATGTATATTTTCTCAAATCAACAAATAAAGGAGTTTGTTGTTGGTATAGATTGATTCTTCTTAATATTTCGCCTGTAGGTTTTTCTCGGTTTTGCTGATTATCTGCTTTGAGACTTGCCGGTTTGTTCCTGCTATAGCCTCATTTGTTAAAGTTGTTTATTTGTCGCTGGTATTCGTTAATTTAGGTTTTAAATAATTATTTTGTTTGGCTAATAGAATCTATGTCCATCATTTGCAGGTTGTCATTTTAAGATGCACGTGCCAAAAAATAAAAGGACATACAGAAGCTGCAGCCACGATAGAAAGTGCAATCACAATACAAGAATATACAAGTTACACCAGCTCCGTATGAAAGGGGAATAAGAGTATTAAAAAAAAGGATTTCCTAAAGATCTAAAACCACAATCCCTTTTGCAGACCTCCGGTCTCTACCGTAGGTGCCAAATAAGCTGTTGATGTTCTCAGTGCAGTAAAGATCACAAATGCAATATAAACCTGTCTGTTAGGCATTCAAATACACTTATAAATGAATGAAACCAGTTGCAGCAGCAAACAACAACAAAAACTTTGATTACATGACTTGAAGAGAGGTGCACAAGACAGAAGAGCATCGCCAACATAAGTTTAATTCATTTTGCCTCCTCTTTCAGTGACGATGTTTACCACATTCTATTAGCTTAGCAAATAATGATGTATAAAGTAGACCCACTATAACACATTAAAACCGTAGAAGTCAGTAATGTTTGTTAACATTTTCTTTATGTAACTTTTCCTTATGTAAATAAAAATCCATTCATTTATTTGGTTGGTTTAAAATCATTTGTTTCTTTAAACTTTGGACCTTCACCCAGAAACAAAAACGTATGAACACTGCTGCTGCACAAAACACAGGAAACCACTAACACTGCTGCCGCACAAAACACAGGAAAGCATACTAATGCAGGTCATATGATGAACACACCTGGGCACAACAGAACATCTAAAAATGTAGTTTATAGATATATCAACCAATGATATAATTTGTATTATTTCCTAAAATTTAAAATCCAATCATACAACAAAAGTATGCAGCATATTACATCTCAGAATTTCCAGCTTGAAGACTGACTCTTAATATAAAATCAATGAACAATGAAACATCTAGAAAAGAAAATGACATGAACATAAACGTATGAACCAAACAAAGAATGCTAACTTAGTCGACACCAACAGTTTAACACATCATCAAATCGATGAACCAGCTATCGCATAACATCTGATACAAACGCATCTGTGTATATTAATAACGAGATTATAAAATTCACCTACGCCAAAACCTTCCCAGACTTGGCAACTCTTAAAAAAATACTCTTAACATCAACAAAACTCAGCTCTGCCAACGAACTAATTAGCCTACCATTATCCTTAAACAACACACACCTTATGCTTTGCATACCTACTGCCTGATTGTACTAAAAAAATGCAGCAACAAACCATTACCTATTAACACATCTGTACTTGACCTTAATACCAAAATAGCGCTATCTTCTAAACAACAAGACAATTATCACATGATACATTGCAGCAACCATAAATAAAAAACTTGATTAAATCCAAAGCAACAAAGGCCTAAACACCAGCCAATATTTCTTGCAGACAATCACATACTATCTAATTCACACAAAAGCTGTCTACAAGTAGCAACACTTTCTTTTGCTCCTTTCATTTATACATCAGCAACATCTTCACATTCATTAGCCAACAAATCTTTAACAAAATGAAAATCAGATATGACAGCAACAACAACTACTCAGTCACAAAAGTTCATGACATAGTAAACAAATTACGTAATAAAACACAAACTTAGATTATAGATACGTGTTCATCATTACAAGCCAGTTCCATATACAAAAAACTAATAACCAAACCATGTTAAAACCCACCAAAACAGCCTGTGTAGCCACATGCTAATCATAAACATCCATAATATCCATATGCTCCTGATTCTCCCTCAGACCATCACGAACTTCAATCTACAAACCCGTAAACAGCTCCAACCTCTTACGATCCCTCACTTGCTTTTGACGGAGGCACTCATAGGTGTCACCCCCTGCCTCTTCCACATCGTGATCTAATGACAAGACTTATTCCATTCGCTGTTGGCGCTTTGCAATCTTTGCTTCTAACTGATCACACTTTTCACGAACCCACAACAGGGATGCTTCTTCTTCCATGTGTTCCTGCATAAAAAGAAACTTAAAGAATTGATGCAGCTTTTGTGATCCAGAAACATCTTTCAGTTCATTGATTAGAGGAGTGTTTTCAGCCATTGAATAGATTTTTTTGTTAGGTAGATGCTTCAGGTTTAAAAAACTTATTAACAATTACTCTATATATAATTAGTGATACACTGTTTCTAATATATTTCGGGTCTAATACAACCGGTTTAATCTTGCAAAGCTTAAATGAAGCATTGATTCTACCAGCAATGGTTTAGTTTCCCATGCAGAAATATGGAGTTTAGGTTCTAGAACAGCAACTATAAATTTCTCAATATAACATAAGTGGCCCATAAACTTTGCCAACTATCATAGCATTCACCAAATATAAAAACATACATATACATATATATTGTTGTACTAAAACAACTTAGTTTTTAGTTTATCGCGCGACCCGGAACTGTTTCTTTGCAACCCGGTCCAGCGGGTGTTTGCTACTTCCACTCCTTTTTTATAACTTATATGAGACGTTTGGTATAAAAATATTGCTATTGTCACACTCTTCAAATGCAGCCACTTTATAGCACAACCCGGCCCCCTTTTTCCTACAGTGCTCAAAATGCTATTTCCACTCTTATATTACTTCCACATTAGGGGATTAAGTACCGGGATGAACACTGTTTTCCTTTCCACACTTTTTTTTCCCACGTATTTTTTCTTCTGATATACATTTGTTCCTGAATCTTCCATTCACACAAGCACACACACGATTCGATCCGGCTTTTCGGGTTTCTTGCAGCTACAGGAATTTGTGAGGTGAGCTACTGTTCGATTAATAGTTTGTTTATTATTTTTTTAACTTTGTCGTTGTTTTTATGCCGTGTTTTGTATCTACAGTATTGAGCTTTGTTATATCCACACTTTTGGATCTATACCTTTTGCTAAATTTTTTTTACCCATTTTAATTTTGTTGATTCCCTTAGCTGATAAGAAATAAGTTTTTTTTTTTTTTTTTTTTTTTTTTTTTTTTTTTTTTTTTTTTTATTGTTGTGATTTGATTTACGCTTACTCATGCTTTTAGGTTTTATTCCAGCTTCGAACACAATATGTAAGTTTTTTTTGTTTTGTTTTGTTTTTGTTTTTTTTTTTTTTTTTGTTTAATTTTGAACTTAGGGTTCCATCTTAAATTTGGAGTTCTCATGATTTAGTTACTTAGTGTTGTTGATTATCGTTATTTATAAAATTTTTAAGTAGATTATGGATTTCTATAAATTTTAATGATTATTTTTATTTTTTAACTCAATTTAATATACATGCTTCAACTACATTTTTATATTTTGTATTCTATTTTCTTTGATTTTGCTAGGCACTACATTATTAGAGGAAAATGTATATGCAGTTCGATGTGAGGAGGTTTTTACTTCTACTTCAAACGCCTCCTTTCTTTTTTGCAAATACATTCGCGCTAAATCTTTCATATGCAAGCACCCCGCAGCAACACACGGGTAACCATCCTCGTTCAAAACATTTTGCAAATCTCATGAAAAGTAAATTTGAAATGTCTATGATGGGCAAATTAAAATTCTTCCTTGGACTTCAAATCCATCAATCCCATCGTGGCATTTTCATTAATCAGGTTAAATATACAATTGAGATTTTGAAAAAACATGGAATGGAAAATTGTGACTCTGTTGGTACACCAATG
Source organism: Artemisia tridentata subsp. tridentata (assembly GCA_021014915.2). NCBI lineage: Eukaryota > Viridiplantae > Streptophyta > Magnoliopsida > Asterales > Asteraceae > Artemisia > Artemisia tridentata. The sequence goes on from CP139501.1 coordinate 135,131,144, forward strand.
GTCACTTCACCCAAAATAGGTGCAGACTTATATGGGAAACCCATGGATCTGAAGAAATATCGGTGCATGATTGGTTCTCTCATGTACTTAACTGCTAGTTAACCCGATATACATTTTGCTGTCTGTTTATTAGCACGATTTCAGGCAAGGCCTACCGAACCTCACCTCCAAGAGGTTAAACGGGTCTTTCGGTACCTACGAAGAACCATTAACATGGGACTTTGGTATCCGAAGGATTCGGAGTTTACACTAACAGCCTTTTCAGATGCGGACCATGCTGGATGCCAAGTTACCGCAAAAAGTACATTCGGGGGAGCACAATTTCTGGGAGAAAATCTAGTAGGCCGGTCATCAAGGAAACAAGACTGTATGGCGTTATCAACCGCAGAAGCCGAGTATGTGTCTCTATCTGCGTGTTGTGCCCAAGTTCTATGGATGAGGACACAACTCACAGATTATGGCTACTCTTTCAACCGCATACCTATGTATTGTGATTCAAAAAGTGCCATAGCCATCTCGTGCAATCCAGTTCAACACTCGAAGACCAAGCATATTAGAGTCCGCTATCACTTCATAAAGGAACACGTCGAAGAGGGTACTGTTGAATTATTCTTCGTGAAGACTGAATACCAACTCGCCGATCTATTTACTAAAGCCCTCCCAAAAGAGCGGTTTGATAACTTAGTTTGACGAATTGGCATGCGAAGCCTAACTCCCGAAGAGTTAGATAGTCTTCTCGAAACTTCTTGAATTTTATCTCAAAAAGCTTCGCTGTAAATATTTTTGAAAAAAGCAAAATACAAAATTTGAAAAACCAACAAAAACAAAATACAAAAATAGAAAATTTCAAAAATACAAAAACAATAGAAAATCAAAAATCCAAAAATATTCTTCTCACGACATGTCTCTCGTATAATCGCTATTCTGTACGTATCTAGAAATGCCATTCAACAATGATACGGACATGTACAGATGCTTGAGCGAGAGTTCATTTAAATTTTTTCTAAAACATGTCGTTTCTCAAAATTTCTTCACTATGGCTTTCGTATACATCAGTACAAAACCCGCACTTAAATGACGGCTTTTGTATATTTCAATACAAAACCCGTGCTACAATGATGACTTCTGATTATAGCTGATCAGGACTCGCATTGTTAATGGCAAAAGAAAATAAAGAATCCTTGAGCACATGATCAAGATTTTTCAAAAAGATTTTTCAAAATCTTTATCCAAATTCTGTGCTCAAGATTCTTCAAAAAGAAAACTCCCTCTATACCCTTAAATGATTTTAAACTCAAATGTTTAAAAAATATTTGCCTTATTTAAAGGGGAATATAAAACGAAAAACAAATTATTCCAAATCATGCAAAAATGATCCGTCTATCTCTCCAAAAAGCTCTCATTTTAATCAGTTGATATAAAAAATATCACTACATGCTATTTTTGAGGGGGAGAGGACGTGATTAAAATGTGATCAAAATGTTCAAAGATCGTGGATAGAATCTCAGAGGAGCTCACCAGATAAACTCAGATCAGATTTAACCCTCGAATTGATGAAATTAAATGTCCGTTATCGAAAAGACTTGTCCGGGACGAGTAATAATTTCAAGCTGGTTATCCAGTGATGTAAACGTGTCTCGCAAAGGACTTGTCTGAGTAAAATGTACCAATTCGAGAGATGATCATTGAATATGACCGGGACGGGTAATAATTTCAAGCTAGTCTAACTAGTGATGTAAGCGTGTCTCGCGAAGGTCATGTTCTTTGAAAGTCGATCTATTCAAAATGTACGAACTCTACCCAACATGTGCAAATTTATATCTTAAAAATTACACGAGCACATGTGAAGGGGGAGTATTTTAAAAAAGTAAAACTCTCGAAGTGTTAACTAAAATGAGTTTATTCATAAACACTTTGAGGATTTTCACAAAAGGTTTTATGGCAAGTGATCAATGAATCTAGGATAATCATGGAGTAATAAGGTGATTATGGTTAGGTTTATGTCCAATGATCCGCCAGAGCCGGAGGGATCTACCCAAGGACAATTCCAATAGATTAGATGTAGAAGTCCTTAGGTAAGATTGAGAAAAAAGGAGTAAATGAGAAAGGGAAAGAAGGGGTTGAAGAATTAAAAAGAAAAGTTGAATGAAAGGGTGAAAAGAAATAGCCCTACATGAAAACTTAGGGCAGAAACCGGGTCAATACATCTACTATCGGTATTCACTAAGGTGATACTGATATTGAAGACAATACGTCATGGACCCAGTGACGCGCTGCACCAACCCTCCTAGCCACTCAGATATCTCTTAAAAGATATTTGTTTCATTTCTCACGGAGAACACTACATAATCTATCGGCCTCTCACTCCGAGATGTGTTGATATTGAAAAGGTGGCACTCTGCTCCATGCCTCCGACTACTAAAACCAAAATGCACAATCGAGTCTAGAGCCATGAGATTCATTAAAAATCTCTTAGGAACACTTCCATAAGAATACCCTTGTGTTCACCAAAAATGTTGAACCGTGTTGCATGAAATAGCGATGGCACTCTTGGAGTCGCAGTACATCGAAATCTTGTTAAACATATATCTGTAGTCCATCAACTGAGATAGCATCCAAATGATTTGAGCACAGCAGGCAGACATGGCGACGTATTCTGAATCTGTGGACGACAATGATGTACAGTCTTTCTTCTTTGACTGCCAAGAGACGAGCTTGTCACCTAAAAACTGTACTCCCCCTGATGTACTTTTTCTCGTGTCTAAGCACCCTGCATGGTCAGCGTCTGAAAATGCAACAAGTTCAAATCCTGAATCCTTCGGATACCAGATCCCCAAATGAATGGTTCCCTTTATGTATCGGAGGATTCTTTTAACGGCTGACAAATGCCGCTCAGTTGGTCTTGACGGATACCGGGAGCAAAGATATGTGGCAAATACAACATCCAGCCGGCTAGCTGTGAGATACATGAGAGACCTAATCATACTACGATATTTCGTAGGATCAATGGGTGTGCCATGTAGATCAGCATCTAGCTTTGGGGATGAGGAGGACATGGGGGTGTTATAGGTGTCACAGCTGGTCATACCATGCTTTTTCAGGATTTCCTGAGCATATTTGGATTGACTCAAGAATATACCACGGGGTGATTGATGAACATGCAGTCCTAAGAAGAACTTTAGTTCACCTATTTTGGACATTTCAAAGTTTTGTTTCATTAGTCTTGCAAAAGCGTTTGAGTACTTTTTATGAGTTGATCCAAAAATGATATCATCTACATAAATTTGTACGATGAGAATGTCCTCCCCATGTTTTTGTATAAACAAAGTCGGGTCCACTGAACCTTTAGTAAAATGGTTTGCAAGTAAGAAAGCAGATAATTTGTCGTACCAGGCCCTCGGGGCTTTCTTAAGGCCGTAGAGAGCTTTCTTTAGCTGATATATGTGATTCGGATGTTCTGGGTCCACGAAGCCTTCAGGTTGTGTAATGTACACCTCTTCCCGGAGTTGTTCATTGAGAAATGTCGTCTTTACATCCATTTGGTAGACAGCAATGTTCTTGTGAGCCGCGTATGCCAGGAACATTCGAACAGCCTCTAGCCTTGCCACTGGTGCAAATGATTCCTCAAAGTCTATTCCTTCCTCTTGACTAAATCCTTTTGCGACCAATCGGGACTTGTTACGAATGACAGTACCATCTGCATCTAACTTGTTTTTCCAGATCTACTTCAGCCCGACGACATAAACCCCATCTGGTCTTTCTACAAATTCCCATACTTCTAACCTCTTGAATTGATCCAATTCTTCTTGCATAGACTCAATCCAGTTGTCGTAGGTAAGGGCTTCTTTGATGTTTTTGGGTTCGGATTGACAAATGGTGAGTGCATAAATGCATGTTTCACCGTCTGTATGGAGTCGTTGTCGTGTCATGACTGGGTTTTCTGGGTTTTCAATTATATTTACTAAGGGGTGGTCCTTTGTCCATTTGTGTGTTGATGGGTAATGTTGATAAGTATGGTGCAGGTTTGACGGCTCCAAGTTGCGTGTTGACGACTCTGCAGTATCAGGAATGGTTGGAGGCGGCGCAAATGGATTAAAGAATGCATTGCTGTCATAACCTGCTGGAGTGAGTACTTCAGAAGAATGATGGGGGGGTCCTTCAGCTGCAGGCTCAGAAGTAGAAGGTGTTTGATCTATTGATGATGAGGTGTCAGGTTGAGGTGCATCTTCAGCAACTGCGGTGGTTGTAGTCACTGGTGTATCAGGTTGTGGATTATTGACGAGTGGTTGCACAGCGGATCTTGTGGATACATCTTGTGCACGACTAACCATGGTGTCATCAAACAATGGAGCAAACAAATCTTCTAGATCTTTGTGGTTTAGAGAAAAAGTTGCAGCTGAAGGATCAGGAAAGTTGAGACGGTTGGTTTCGGGTTCTAAGCTGTTTTGCTCAGAAGCCATCTCTGTGAGCTCATCGAAATTAGCATGGATTGTCTCCTGAATCTCTCTAGTACGACGATTCCAAATTCTGAATCCTTTCGAGTTTTCACAATACCCAACAAAAATTCCTATGTCCGCTTTGGCTTTGAGTTTACCAAGATCATCACGATCATTCTTTGGATAGCAGAGAGCTCCAAAGACATGAAAGTAATTGATGTTTGGTTTTCTGCGGTGAACAATTTCATATGGTGTCTTGGTGTGCCTTTTAGTGATCATGCATCTATTTTGGGTGTAGCAGGTAGTTGAAACGGCTTCGGCCCATAAGTAATCTAGTAACTGAGCATTGATTAACATTGTTCTTGCTGCTTCCACCAATGTTCGGTTTCGTCTTTCAACTACGCCGTTTTGTTCAGGGCTGCGAGCAATGGATGTTTGATATTCAATACCCACTTTCTCATAATACTCCCGAAGAGTCTGATTCTTGAATTCAGTGCCATTGTCTGTGCGAATTTTTCTGACGGTGTTGCGTAACTGAACTTGAATCTTTGTGAGAAAGGTGATGATCATGGACGGTGCTTGATCTTTACTGCGAAGAAAATAAGTCCAAGTCCATCTTGAGTAATCATCGACTATTACCAGTATGTACCGCTTCCCATTGATAGTTTGAACACGCATAGGGCCACATAGATCCATATGCAATAGTTGAAGTACGTGATCAGTACTGTGCTCTGGTTTAGGAGGAAAATGAGCACGAGTACTTTTTCCTTGCTCACAAGCGGGACATAGATGATCCTTGGCGTATCTGAATTTTGGAAGACCGTCTACCAACTTTTTACGATCAAGCTCGGTCATAGTTTTGAAGTTCAGGTGAGACATCCGTTTGTGCCATAGCCAAGCTTTTGTGGGATGTGCCTTGGATAGTAGACATATTGGAGAGGAAGCTGTCATGCCTTCGAAGGAAATGGTATACAAACTGGTGCCACGTTTCCCTTTCATGAGGTCATTTCCTTCAAGATCTCGAATGAAACAAGTTTTCTCCCTAAATGCCACTTCTAGATCACCATCACAAAATTGTCCGACTGAGAACAAATTATGACCTAGGCCTTCAACGTAATAAACTCTGCTAATTTCGATGTTCCCATTTACGTAATCTCCATAACCCATAATAGCAGCGAAGTGATCATTCCCGAATCTGACCCTTCCAATGAACTTTGCACCAAAGTTTACAAGAAGCTGGAGATTGCCGGTCATATGTCGGGAACAGCCGCTATCAACAATCCATAGAACAATTTGGATCACCTGCATCACCAGAAGTTGACACAGAGGCAAGTTTGGTAACGGTGGAATCCGTTTGGTTAGTAACACATGTTTTAAGCATTTTAGGTAACCATTTAAAGCTAGGTGTGTTTTGTAACCAATGTTGCCACGTCCAACTAGTCTCAGCCATTCTCCTAATAAATGCACTTGGTAATTTATTTGTCCTAGATGCAGCTATGGGTTTTTCAACAGATTCTTCAGAAACTACTAGTGGTGGTTTTCCTAATATGGACTTGGCAGCAGTAGTGAACCTAGAGGAAATGCCACTAGATCGTTTCTTTTTGCGAGTCAACAGATTTTTAGCAAAACACTTTGTATGATTACCAGATAATAAACTAGCATGACAGAACACACATGAAGCATCAACAAGTACATCATTCATAACATTTAAAGCTCCAGCATTCAATACATCATTCTTAGAATTATACTTAGATAAGCTAGATTCTATGTTTGACATATCATGCTTCTTATTCAAACTTCTTGCATTAACTTCAACTTCAGCATTCTTAGATAATCCACCCTTAGGTTGCCAGACTCTATGCTTCTTTTGTCTCTTTGTTGTCTTTGGTCTGCTATCCTTAGAGGTCTTGCCTAATCCTGTGGAAGTTGAAGTATTCGCATTAGTGGTTTGGGATAATACTTGCTTAGGTGCTCTATCATTCTTGTTCATTCCTGATGCAATCACATCTGTTTGTGGCATTTTTCCTTTTTCTAAAACTCTGAGTTTCTCTTTCAAATCATCAATGATGTGTCTTAGTTCTTGATTTTTTGAATCCAAGATTCTGTTTAACCGAATAGTTTCATTTCTATTTTCACAAACGTCACCAATATCTTTTTCATACTAAAAAATTTGATGTTTTAAAACCTCATTTTCTTTTTCAAGTTTTTGAAGTGTTGAAACACAAACATTTTGAGAAGACAAAGACTCTTTTTGACTTTAAAATGCTAACTCAAACTGAATACTTTGAGCTTGACACTTATCCAGTGTTTGACGAATTTTGAAAATTTCTTTCGCACATTTGGTTTCCACATCATCACTGATTTGTCTGAGTCGCTCATTTTCTTTTCTCCGATTTTCATTCTCAATTCTCATTGTCTCAAGTTCATTACAGTGATCATCAACAAGCAATTCATGACATGACAAATAAATCGAATTCATTATCACAGATATCACATCATAACTGAGAACATTCATCAAGAGTCGATCAACATCTTTTTCTAAAGCTTTCTTTTGACCTTTTTGTTTTGCAATTTTGACATCTTTTGCATTGAAAATACTCATCATTGATACAACTTCTGACTGGAGATCCTGTTCCCACTGAGTTGCACAAAGTCGCAGGTGATTAACAAGTGGCAATAATTGTTTTTGAAAAACTTCTCGCTTTTCTTTCTCATAAGGAGAGAAAAAAGTGGAGACTTTGATTTCAGAGTTTCTTTCAATAGCGTTTTCCAAAAGTTGAATGTCCTCCATAAATGTTTTGAAATATTTAAGAACGCGGCATTCTTTTTGCATTTGTTCATTATCACCTTGACTTTGTAATGGACCATTGATTTGGGCAACAGTGGTAACTGGAGCAACTTCAGATGAAGTATTTATTTCATTTAAAGAGCATGGTTGTAATGATTTCTCTTTTTAAGGTACAAAAGATTATTTAATATGAGGTGCTTTCGAATAATCATATGGTTTGTTATATTTTACATGACTCATCTTTGATCGACACTCGATATAATGTTCTTCTTCCTCTTCAGTACTATAAACAACCACACGTTGAAACGTATCATCAAACAACAATTCGGCACTATACAACTTAGGGTTTGACTTGAGTGCTTTGTTTAAAAAACAAGGTTGATCACATCCAATTGCAAATCCATATCCGCGAGGATTTGGTTTGACAGTTAGATTTCAAAGAGCTGTTACAGAATGACCCGCTTTATAAACCACGTTTTGAAAATCCTTAAGTTTGCCTTCCAATGTCACAATTTCTTCAAGATATGAATCGACACGTTTCCTTGAAGCTTCTTTGTGTTCAGAAAAATTTGTTTGACAAGTTGACAATTCTGTTTTGGTTTTAGAAATTTCCGATTGGAGAATGTCAACCTGTTTTTGAAAATCAAATATTTCTTGTTCCTTTTGTGAAATTGTTTCATTCTTGGAAACGGTCAGTTCACTAATTTGATGTTCCAAATTTTGTACTTTTACGTATGACTCTTGGAATGCAGTCTCAAAACTTTTCTCACGTTTTTCTTGATTTTCATAATTTGAAAGTTGTTGCTTATAGCACTCAAGGTCCTTTGTTAACAGTGCAACTTTGGCTTTTAAGGTTTTGTTAATGTCATTGCATTTTTCCATCTGGGATTTATGTGCATTCAATTGTGATTGGGTGGCAAGCAATAAGGTCATGATTTCTGAATTTGAATCTTGCATAAGATCATTTTGCTCAAGATGTTCAGAGTTGTCATCGTCAAAAGAATCATCAAATGAAACTACTGGGTTAATTTGATCATCATCAAAGGTAACCACTGTGTTTATTTGATCATTGTCTGAAGATGAGAATAATGATTCATGTTGAGTAAAATTATCTTGTGCAGACGTAGATACAGATGGTGATGCAATTTCATGAATTAGACAATCTGCTTTAGATACCTGAGATAAGCCATCGGAGTCATATACCGGGCCTGTCTCGGTCATGTTCATCTCCTGCATGTTGGCCATTAACATGACTGCAACATTAGCTTCCAGATCCTCCATTTCATCATCGGTGTAGACATTTGCCATAAAACTTTGCTCTTTATCTGTCAACATTCCACTGGCCTTTTCATCCTTCAGTGCCATGAGAAGAGCTTCTTTATGGTATGCACTACCCATAGTCCTTGGTTTGGGGCATGCGTTTGCCATGTGACCATTACCCCCACAATTGTAGCAAGTGATGGAAGTATTAACAATCCCTTTCCCTTTGTCAGCAAACTGATTCCTTCTCTGAGAATTTCCCATACTGTTTCTACCACTTCCTGAGCTGAATCGTTGACCACCTGAATTCCCCATATTTCCTGAACCAAACCTTCTTGAAGACCTATTCTGAATCTCTACTCTTCCATCATTGACGAGTGCTTGATTTCTTGTATTAGATGAAGATCTCAAACGATTGTTTGTTTTGTTAGAGAATTTGCTGAATGCACAGGCGATCAGTGCAAATCCTTCATTCAAAGATTGAAAGGCATCATCTTCATCAGTGTCAACATTTGAGTACATGTTGTAATCAGTGTTGTCATATTGGACGAGTTGATTCTCGGGATATGAAGAAGGTGCTTCGTAAGGGACAATTTGATTTGACGGTTGAGGTACAAAACCTGAATGAGGTGGTGGTGATGAAACAACTCCTGGTTTGGTGCAAAATGTGACTGAGCCATGAGAGCAAGTGAGTTTGGAGTAGGTGTTGGTGAGAATCCGCCACGTGCAACTCGATCTTTATCAACTTCAGATTGGTGTTGTTTTAGGTAATCATATAACAACCCATAAGATACGTCATTGATCTTCTTGGCTTGACGAACAAATGTGACGTACTTTTGCCAATCTGGCCCGAGGCATCCCAAAAACTTGGAGTTGAAAGCAATCTTTGGTAATGTAATGTTGTGGCAATCCAAATCGTAATGATGTTGGTGAAGCGATGATAGTATGATTCCAAGGTTTCCTCAGGTTCAATCATGAAGTGTGTATATTCCATGTACAACTTTGATTCCAGATCCTCTTGATTCAGTTCAATACCTTCCATAAGCAGATGTACGTGCTCCCACATAGCCTTGGCTGTCTTTTGGGCATCAATACTCCTGAAGATAGGATTAGGAATCCCTTGGAGTATATAAGACATAGCTAGCTCATTGGCCTCTTGTTGTAGGACTTGTTCTGCAGTTAGTTGAGCTAGAGGAGTGGGGGTTGTTGTCGCTTCTCTTGCAGGAACTTGAGTTGGATCACCGGGAATGGTTGTTGTAGGTGTTGGATATGGTCCATCAATGATGACTTTCTTCATATATTTCCCGTGAGGTTTCCTTAGTTCAATGAAACGTAGAAAACGACTGGACCACTGTACGTAGTTTCCAGGTGTGAGCATGGGTGGTGTGTCTTGAGAACCTGCTTCATGCCTTGATTGCTGACTACTTATGGCTTCACACATTTTGGTAAACCAGTGTGGTTCTCTGGAAGATGGTTGGTAGTTCTGCATTGGTTGTGGAAGAAGTTGTTGCTGCTGAGGGAATTGATGTTGATGCATGAACATTTGATGTTGTTGATTCTGTGGTTGGTATGATGGTTGATACTGTTGCTGAGGATATTGTTGCTGAAATGGTTGTTGACGGTACTGTGGTTGTTGTTGATGGTAGAAATTGTAATTGTATGGTGGTTGAGACATCCTTGTGTTGTTGTTGATCGTGTAGATAATTAAGATGTGTGTTATGAGTTATGAGATTTGGTTTTGGTTAAGTGAAGTTTTTGTCCAATTTCGATAAACACTGTTCATGTTGCATAATTTCGATAAGAGTACAATTTGCGATAAGAGTCCTGTTTGCGATAAGAGTCCTGTTTGCGATAAGAAGACCAATTGCAATAAGAAGACCAATTGCGTTAAGAGTCAGAATTGCGATAATTCCTGCAATTGCGATAAAATTTATAATTGCGATAAACTTTCTAATTGCGATAAATCTTACAATTTTGATAAGTTATCTTAATTGCTATAGAAAAGGCAATTTCGATAAGTTAATAGAATTTGCGATAGATTTTGCAATTTTGATAAATTTATCTAAATTACAATTTTAATCACGTTCTCAAAATCTTATACAAGATATGAGAATAACCGCCAAGTCGAAGTATTTTCACAAACTTATACAATTAAGGAAAACACTGAGTTCCAATTTCGATAAATCCGGAGGCTGCTGGAATTGCGATAAACCGTTGAAGAGAATTGCGATAAACCCTCTTTTGCACAATTTCGATAAACCCTCTTATTCACAAATTCGATAAACCCTCTTTTTCACAAATTCGATAAACCCTCTTTTTCACAAATTTGATAAAACCTCTTTTTCACCAACTTTTCCTAATTACGTTAATACTTAACTAACAGTAATTAACTCAATTGTTTTAGGTTTTAAACGATAATTAAAGCGTAAATTATGAAGAAATTTATGACTCGAAACGTGAAAAACCACAAGTTTGGTGAAATTTACTAATAGCAACGATCTAAACAAGTGAATATACGAAATTAATCTAGAACAAACACGCAAATATTAATGTTAAATCTAACCTCAATCCACTATTTTATCTGTTCACTTAATCAAGCTTAACGATAAGATATTGAAATGAAGTTTTCGAACGTTTTTACCACAAAAACCACGTAAAACACTTAAACCAAAACGAAGATCTGATGAAATAAAGATGTAATCTACTCGATAACACAATCCTAATAATCCTTAGGCGAATGATACCACTTGATAGTCCCTAATAATGATACAACACTAGATCTAGTCTACTAATTACCACGTACACAATCACAACTAAGCTACGTTTAAACTAAATAACGATAGCACAATAATTAAATAACAACGTGAGATTAAGAGAAGAAGAAGGATGATTATATTCCATACATTAAGTTGACAAAGCTTCCGCACAATAGAACAATAACCAACAATAGAAATGATGCCCCAAGCCTTCTATTTATAGGCGTGGGATTAGGGCATCTTACATGTGCTTAGCTTCTAGAAGGTTTTACATTGGATACCACGGTCCATGGACCGTGGACTTTACTTAAACATATAGCCCATATAAAGCAACCTATTATCGCAAATGGCCAAGACTTGTATTTGTGTGAAATGCGTTCCCAACAGTTTGTGATCGAGAAAAAGTGCTACAAAAATCCAAGGTTTGAATCTTCATTGCGTGCATTTTTTATCACATATCTTGTATAAGACTTGTGATAAAAGTGGTTTTACTTCGACTTGTGAAAATATCCCAATCTTGTATAAGATTTGCGATAAATTGGGGTTTTTCGCAATTGCCTATCTTTCGCAATTGTAGAGCAGCTTTCAAAATTTGTTAAGCTTTCGCAATTCAAAACAGTTTTCGCAATTCAACTCCTTTCGCAATTGGCACATACTTTTCGCAATTGATAGCTTCAGTCCCTCTTTTCGCAATTGTGGAAAACTCAAGAAGTTACGAAATTTGACAGAATCAGTCCCTTTCGCAATTGTTGGCATATTTAAGTACTTTTCGCAATTGGCAGTTTCAGTCCTCGCATTTGAGATTAACGACTCACAACTTAAGTAAATTTTATAAAATTCGATTACACTTGTAATTTCTACAACATCAAGGATTACGAACTCGGTATTTTCTCACTTGTATAAGTGTGTAAAATACTTCGACAAACGGATATCTACTAATTTGTGTAAATTAGTTAGATTTTTTATATAAATTACAAATTTATATAAATTAGATAAATTCTATCTAAATTGAAATTTTTCCATAATTTGTATAAATTTTGGTCTAACTTGAAATTTCTATAGAAATTGTCGTTTTATCTAAATTGTAATTTACATAACTTTGTCGAATTTGTGAACTTTTGATCTTGTCTAAATTATAGTCTAGTCAAATTTAGTAACTTTATTTAATTTGTTTCATTTATCTAAATTGTAACTTCAATGATCATCAACAAAGAACCAAGGCTTCACAACAACATCAAAGCTTAACCTTCAACAACCACAACATCTATTTCTTTGCAACAATCCTGAATCAACTGAATCAACTTTATCATACAACATCAACAATGACTACTCAACAAGATATCCATGTAGCTGGTGCTGAAAACCGTCCTCCAATGCTAGAAAAAGGTAGTTATCTTCCATGGACAAGCCGTATGCTTCAATACATGAAAACCAAACCTCATGGACAAGGTAAACTCTTGATTAACTCCATCCAAAAAGGACCATTCAAGCCTTGTCAGATTCAAGTACCGGGTAATCCAAATTCAGTACCTCCCGTTCCACCATCCTTTCGAGATCAAAAGGAAGAGGAATACACAGCAGATGATTGGAAACAAATTGAAGCTGATGACTTAGCCATGCACTTAATTCAACTCGGTCTACCACAGGAGATATTTTGTGCTGTTGACAATTGTGAAACTGCTTATGATATGTGGGAACGAGTTTGAAGGCTTTGTCATGGTACGGAAATTGGATAACAAGACATTGAAAACAAGCTTCTGACTGAATGGGAGAAGTTCACATCCACCCGGCTGAACCAATTGAATCTTACTACACAAGGTTTTGTACTATCATGAAAGAGCTCATTAGGAACAAGTTGGCTCCAAGGCAAATTGTTCAAAACATCAAGTTCATCAACAACCTACCAGAGGAATGGGGACGATATGTCACAATCGTTAACTAAACAAAGAATCTTCATGAGGTGAACTATGATCAACTGTATGACTTTTTGAAGCAAAACCAAAAAGAGGTAGATGAAGTAAGTAAAGAGAAGCTAGCCAAACAACATGATCCTCTTGCATTGATTGCTCAAGGACCAACACCTTCAACAGTGAATACACAACCATCATCATCTACTCCCACTCAGAACTTCCCACAACAACAATTTATTCCACAACAACCATTCTACCCACAACAACATCAAGTCATTCCACAACAACAATACCCACAATACCCAGAAACTGAATACGATGACAATGATGACAGTGTTGCTTTGTCTCAAGAATTTACCCTTCTATCAAAAGTAGTCCAAGGACGTTACTCCACACCAACTAACAACAACCAAAGGATTTCATCGAATACTCGCAAAATGTAAATTGCACAGCCGAGTTTTAATATGGGTCATCAAGGACAAATGGTTGGAGTTTATGGGAATCAGCAAGGATATGCTACAGGGTTTCAGATGGGAAATCAAGGGCAGTATGCAGGCAATGCAGGCAATCAGATGGGTCAGTATATGGGTAATCAGAATCAGATGGGTCGAGTTGCTAGAAATCGAAGGGGTCAGAATATGGGGAATCAGTTTGGGAATGTTGCTGCTCCAGTGGCTGGGAATGCTAGGAATGTGAATCAGGGGAATATGAAGTGTTTTAACTGTCAAGGAACTGGTCACATGGCAAGAAACTGTCCCTCCAAGCCAAAGAAGCAAGATCCAGAGTATCTTCAGAAAGCATTGCTCTTAGCTCAGAAGCAAAAGGCAGGGTTTCAGTTGAATGCAGAAGAGCATGATTTCATGGCTTTGATGGATGACATGGAATACCTGGAAGATATCGATGTCAACTACATTTTCATGGCCAATCTTCAGGAGGTTAAATATGACACGGATTCTGATGCACCTCCTGCTTATGATGTCAACGTGATATCTGAGGTACCAACATATGCTACATGTCACAATAATGAAATGTTTGATATGTCACCTCAAAATGAACAGCATCCTGCGACTCCTACTCTCACTTATGATACATATATGGACTCCCCAAGTTGTAGTAATACTAATTTGGCTACTCCAGATTTGGATCCTAATGGAAGTTTCGGGTCACAGAATACTGAGAATGATGAGGATACACATGCTTTATTTGAATCATTATTGAATAACCGTAGTATTGAAATCGAAAAGGTCAAAAAGATCAATCGCGATGTTAAGGCCGCGAATGAGAAATTGACCGCTGAGCTTGAGAGATATAAGGTAAATGAACAAGCTTTTGAATTTAATAACAAACGACAGTCAGAACTTGAAACTGGTTATAGAGATTCTATGTTAAGGGAGAAACATTTGCAAATCAAATACGACACTCTCGATGTTAACTTGAACATGCAAATAAAATCCCTAAACAAGGAAATTTCTGAATTAACCACCCAACTTTCTAAACAAAAATCAATTTGTTCTGATCTTGAAAAAGAGAAGAAAGAATTGAATGCTAAGTTTTCAAAACGAGAAAATGATATTCTTGATGAAATCATTGACAAACAAGAAAGCATTAAAAAGTTGGAAGAATTGCTTGTAAAAACGGGTCATTCAACTCAAACAATCAATTTGTTAATTAACGATCCAAACCCAATTTTACATACAATGAAGAAAATGGCTATCGGTTGTGAAAACCCTTATTATCTCAAGAAAGCTCAGCAATATCAGAATGTGTTATATAATGTTGGTGTGCTAAATGATAACCATGATCCTCTTAAGGTTCGTGATTCCTATGAAACGATTGAGCTTTTCGAAGAGAGTCGTGTTAAAATGAGACAAATGAACCCATAAATTAAACCAATTGATTATAACAAGCTTAATACTAATTATGGCGTTCACCTTGTGCAAAAAGAGTCACCATTGTTTTTCAAAAAACCAGTGGCTGTCGCAAAAAGAAAAGTTGTTTCGAAACATCTTTCTAACATCGAACAAATATTCTATAAGAACACTTGTCACACAAGTGAAGCTAGACAATATTTGGATGATCTTAAAAGGAGAGTTGAAACGCTTCAAATGACTGTGGCATCCAAAACAAATAGTAACTACAATGATTGGTTTTCAAGTTTTCATTCAGAACAGAAAAAGATGTTTGAAAAAGATATCATTCTTCCATTATCTGCAATTTATGCGGTAGTTCTGAATGTTAAAAGAACTTTTTTGAATGCAACAGCCGATTTTGTCAAGGACCACAAATCCCTGGTGAAGGAAGCTAATGAAAACATTAAACACATAAAAGTTTTGGAAGGACACAATGACATACTCTCTGAAGTAGCTCTATCGACTGAAATTATGTCCATTATTTATCAAATATATTCTGTAGAGGATGACGAAAGACTTCGAGCTGAGACTTTCGAAATTGTTGAAAAATATGAAAATGCGCTTGCTAAGATTGAAAAAGAAAATGTAACATATTTTAAACAACTTGTTCGGAAAAAGGAAGAATGTAAGTATGACAAATTATCGTACGAACGTTCTTACCAAAACATGCAAAAGCAAATTGATCTTTTGAAGTCTCAGCTTGAAAGTCAAAATAGGAAGGGCGAGGAAACTAAGGACAAGCCAGTTGTTAAACCAAAAATGTCTATTTCTATACCATTGCCTAAGGAAAGTGAAAAGTCAACAAGTGTTGATAAAGGGAAAGCTGTTGTCAAAACACCAAAAGTGATAGCACTTGGCCTTTATAGGATTAGTCCCACTACTGCGTCTACCTCTACGTCTAAAACATATAGGGCGATAGACAAAAGTGTGAAATGTTGGGAATTATCACAAGACAAGAGAAGACTTAATGGAAGAACAAAATTAAGTCTGGTGGACTACGTTATTAAGTCTGTTAGTGTTATTCGTTAAGTCTTGTAATAGTTAAGTCTGGTTGTTTATTATTAAGTCTGGTAGAGTAAGTTAAGTCTGTTTGACTTTAGCTGTTAAGTCTGGTCATGAAAGTTAGGAAAGTTTGTTAGATATAAGTTAGGAAAGGATATGTAATTATCTTTAGAGAAGATACGTATATCCTTCAACAAGTTTTGTATCTAGGGTTTCCTTAGTGCATAAAAGGAACCTTAGGCATTAGTTTAGAGATAACGACGAAGATTGTAATCACTTAGATTAAACAAATCAATATACGAAGTTAGTTATTGTGTTCTTCATTGTTTGTTGTTAAGATTCCGCATTAACAATAAGCAAGGTGTTAGAGTTTCTTACTTAGATCGATTTGGTTTATACAAGTCGTCTAACAAGTAACAAGGCTACTTGGATCCATAACTCGTGTGGACCAACAAGTGGTATCAGAGCCTGTAAAGAGACTCTGAGTTTGAAGAAACACAACAACCAAACCCTAAATTCATTCACCTAAACCCTGCAACATGTCTGGCATTAAAAATCCCAGTAAGAATGATGGTTTCTCAGTTCGCAACAGTGATGATGAAAAATCAATCCATGATGAAGAAAAACCTGAAGCAAGCACATCTAGACAACCACAACCCATCTCTGCAACAACAACTATATCCAACATAAAACTCCCAATCCTAAAAAGAGAAGAATATGACATCTGGGCTATAGAGATGGAACATTATCTGGAGTATATTGACAGCGAAGTCTGGAAGGTCATCCAGAATGGGAATTCGAAGAAAAAGATTTCACAAGGAACAGATGGAGTGATTAGGATATTACCACCAGTATCTACTGAAGAGATACGGGCTATTGAAAAGGAAAAGAAGGCCAAAACTATGCTGCTAATGGCAATTCCCAAAGAGTATTTGAGAAGGTTTCATGGCATGAATGATGCTAAAGAAATTTGGGAGGCTATCAAGAAAAGATTTGGAGGGAATGCTAACTCCAAGAAGATGCAAAAGGCTGTTCTTAAACAGCACTTTGAAGCTTTCAGTGTATCCAGTTAAGAGGGATTAGAAAAAGGTTATGATAGGTTTCAACATCTTCTATCACAATTGGAGGTTCATGGTGCAGCTGTGTCAGAAGAAGATGCAAACCAAAAGTTTCTTAGAGCACTACCAAAAGAATGGTCAAGTGTGACATTGACCATGAGGATGAATGGTGAAATTGACACCATGACCACTGATGACCTGTATAACAACCTCAAGGTGTTTGAACAGGAAATCCAAGGAAAAGCATCTTCAAGTTCTACAAATGTTGCTTTTGTTTCTCAGGGCAAGAGCAGCACTAACAAGGTTAAGTCTGGCAGCATTAATTCTGGTGGTTATGGAACTTCTTCTAGCAGCATGAGAAAAGAAAGAGATGCTCCAGCAGGCTTTGCTGATGAAGTAATTTACTCACTTCTTGCTAAGGAACCCGAAGATCAAGACTTCATCAGTGAGGATCTGGAACAGATCAATGATGTTGAAGTTGAAGAAATGGATATCAAATGGCAAATTGCCATGATTGCTTTCAGGGTTAAGAAGTTTTACAAGCAGACTGGGAGGAACATTAAGCTTGATGGGAAGTCACCAGTGGGATACAATAGGAGGACTATTGAGTGTTACAATTGTCACAAGCATGGTCACTTTGCCAGAGATTGAACAGAAAAAGTGACTACTGATTGGAAAAAGAAGAAGGGTTCTAACTCTCAAGATGATGATAAGATCAATGGCAAATTGCCATGATTGCTTTCAGGGTTAAGAAGTTTTACAAGCAGACTGGGAGGAACATTAAGCTTGATGGGAAGTCACCAGTGGGATACAATAGGAGGACTATTGAGTGCTACAATTTTCACAAGCATGGTCACTTTGCCAGAGATTGCACAGAAAAAGTGACTACTGATTGGAAAAAGAAGAAGGGTTCTGACTCTCAAGATGATGATAAGATGGGGAAGAATCAGACGAGCTTGATGACATTGGAAGCTGGAGCTGTGAATTGGGATGAACACACACCTGAGGATGAAGAGCCAAATCATGCCCTTATGGCTATTGGTTCCAATAATGAGGTATCTTTGTGCTCAAAATTATGCATTGATTCATATAATCATCTTAAAGCTTTGTGTGATGAACAATTAACACAAATAGGTAATCAGGAAGCAAAAATTCTTGCTTATACTAAAGCTGTTAAAATTTTAGAAGCACAAATAGTGAACTATCAAAACAAACAAGCTTCCTTAAATGAAAAACTCACCTTTCAAGCTAATGAGATATATGAAAAAGATGAAAAACTTAAAAGATATAGAAAAGCAGGCTTGAAAGCTATTAAGGAAAGAGATGAATTGCAAAAGAAAGTAGATAAATAGACTCATTCTGCTAAGTGTCAGGATAAGATAATAGCATCTGGTATGAGTTCTACAAGTAAAATTGGCTTAGGTTATGGAATACAGTCAGATAGTGAAGTTCTAAGCTATGAGGAAGAGATGGACAGATCTGTGTTCAAATGTAGAAAAGAGGATTCTATTGGTAAGCCTGTGTACAATAGGTTCATTAAGACTGATAATTTTAAAGGGGTGTCACCTCCATTAAGTGGAGATTACACCCTTCTACCAAAGAAAGACCTAGATGACTCCTTGTTTGTATATGGTAAAAAGGGTCCTATCTATCCTGAGACAGGCAACTCAGATGATAAATTTAGTGAATACTCCACTTGTCAAACCAGTGACAGTGAAGGATCTACTAGAGATATCTCTGAGCAGTCTGATTCAGAATCAGAGAGTGCACCTAAAGATGTTTCTGAGTCAAGATCAGTCAAAAAGAGTGAACCAGTTGTGACTACACCCAAACCTCATACAGATAAACCTAGTTGTAATACTCACACAAAATCTCCTAGGAAGTCTTTCAAAAAACAAGAGACACCAAAACCTGATAGAATGAGAAAAGAGTACAAGAGAAACCCCAATTTTGGTCCTAAAAGATGCTTTGTGTGTGGTAGTTTAAGTCATTTGATTAGGGACTGTGATTTTCATGAGGTTAGGATGAAAAGAGAGGATGAACTTAGAAAAGATAAGAGTGTTAATGCTGGCAAAATGAATGATAAACCAGTTTGGAATAATGCTAACAGGATTAATCATGCTAATAAGTTTGCGACTAGACCAGCTCAAATTAATTCTGGTATGCCTAATGTTAATTCTGGTTGGTCATCTGTTAGTACTGGTAGACCAAATTTTAATTCTGGTAGGCTAAATTTTAATTCTGGTAGACCAAATTTTAATTCTGGTAGACCAAATGTTAGTTCTATTGGTCAAAAAGTTAATTATGTGAGGCCAAGTGTTAATTCTGGGTGGTTTAATCATTCTGGACCCAGACAACCAATAAATAGACCACAGGTTAATTCATATAATCAAAGAAACAATTTTTACAAACCTCATTCACCTGTGAGGAGTCCTTTTGCTAATAGTACAGCACAAGCTTCAAGCTCAAGTGCTGTAAGGGAAAATGGGGATTCTGTTGTTAAGACCCTAGCATGTTGGTCTTGGGATCCTTTTAAGAACACACTTACCTATGAATCCAAGAAAAACAGTGGATCAAGCTCATACAAGACATATAAATTTGTTGATCCACATGGCAGACCCAAGTCTTCAGAGGCTTGGGTCCTAAAGAGAAACTAATTTCTCTACTTTTGTGCAGGAACATCCACTGAAGAACATGGAAGACAAAGGAATATTTGATAGTGGGTGCTCTGGGCACATGACTTCAATGTTGCAGACCTCTTAACTAAAGCTTTTGATGGCCCTAGGTTTAATTACTTAGTGGTTAGCGATGGTATGATAAACCCATAGTTGGTCTTAAGGGGAGGTCAAAATGTAAAGTTTGTATAATAACCAATAGTTAGGATTTTCTTTAATTCTGGTAGTATAAGAAGTTAATTCTTGTAGTTATTTTTAATTCTGGTAATCTTAGGAGTTAATCCTTGTAGTAGATTTAATTATAGTTAAAAAAATAAAATAAAATAAAATGTTTTTAGTAGTTTTAATTCTGGTAGTTAATAATTTTTTTTAAATCTTTTGTTTGTATGCTTTTCTTGTTTTTCTTGGTGTTGGGACTAACTTTTGCAGAACAATATGGATTGGTGATATGAAGCTTTGTTATTGCTTGCTCAGTATGTAAGTCTGATTCTTTAGTTAAGTCTGGTGAGTCAGTGTTTAAGTCTGGTTGACCAATTTTAAGTCTGGTAGTGTCAAAGGTAATTAATTTCTAACCGTTAGGTCTGGTCTGTCAAATAAGGATTTTTTATCTTATTTATATATGACCGTTGATATTTTTGGGGTAAGAGGTATATATGGATAAGATTTAATTCATTTTTCATCTTTATCCATTATTTACTTCTAATTTCTAAAATCTTTATTCACGGCCAAGATTTACTCTGTTTTTCTGCTACCAGTAAAAACCCTAATTTAAATTCTCAACCAGCACTTAGTCATTCTCTCATCAATGGCTTCACTAAAGTTTGTGGACAAGCACAATCAAGTTGGTTTCTTGAAGAAACCAAACCAAAGTGACGGTTTTGAGCAGATAGTAGATTTCTTGAAAGGTTCTAACCTTCGGTACGCTTTAACTGCAAATCCTACTATTTATGCATCTCTTGTTAAGCAATTTTGGGGGTCTGTGACCTATGAAACCCTAGCTGATGGTACACCACAGCTACGGGCAAAAATTGACACCCATGACTTCACCATTACTGAAGCCTCCATTAGGAGTAGTCTCCAATTGGGTGATGCTTCAGGGGAATACATATTGTCTAATGATGACCTTTTTGAGGGTATGAGAACTATAGGATATCCCACTGATGGTACCTTTACTTTTTGGAAAAGCTATTTTACACCACAGTGGAGATTTTTACTTCATCATTTGCTCCATTGCCTAAGTCCCAAGAGTGGTGGATGGGATCAGTTTGGAAGCAACATTGCTTCTGCATTGGTCTGTCTTGCACTTGGACGGCCTTTTAATTTTTCAAAATTGATTTTTGATGGCATGGTTGCAAATGTCAAAAATGCAAAACATAAGTTTTTGATGTACCCAAGATTTTTGCAAATGATTTTAAATTTTGAACCTGAAGATAAAATGCAAATTTATGTAATTGTGGCTTTTACTACTAAAATCTTTGCCAACATGAAAAGGGGATTCAATGGGGCACATTGGCCACTTTTGCCTGCTATGCTTCCTGGTTCAACTAACATTGCAGGTACATCTCATGTTGAGAAACCAACCAATGTGGAGCAAGCACAGGAACAACCAAGATCACCAACACCACAACCAAGTCCATCACCATCCCAACAACGACTACCTACACCTACACCATCTTCACCACCACAGCAAACCCATATTCCAAGTCCTATTCAGAAGGAGGAATCCAACCCTATGACTGTGGAGGATCTTCTCACCTTGGTGCCTGCTTTGGTTAAGAGAATAGAATTCTTGGAGAAGGCAAACAATGCTAAGAGTGGGGCTATTCTAACATTGTTTAAGAGGGTTAAAAAGTTGGAAAAAGTTATGAAAGAGAAAGGAGTTCCTTTTGACGATCAAGAAGGTGAGGATGAAAATTCTTCCAAACAGGGGAGGAATTTAGAGGAAGAACAAGTTGAAAAGACACCAGCAAAGGATAAACCAGCTGTTGAAGCAGATATAAGTCCTGAAACAAAGGAGGCAGCAGAAATACTAGCTCAATCTCTGAGTAAAATTCAACAAAAAAGGAAGAAAAGTAGATATCCAAAAAGAAAGTTAATAATTGATGAAGAATCTGATGAAGAATTGGATAAGTCTACTGAAGGTATTAATTCTGGTGAGATTAAGTCTGGTGAAGTTAATGCTGGTAAGGAAATTAAGTCTGGTGGTCAAGATAAGTCTGGTGAGGTTGTTAGTCCTGCTCATGGAGAAAAGTCTGGTGAGGTTGTTAGTTCTGCTCATGGAGATAAGTCTAGTAATAAGGAGCAGCCTAAAACTCAAAGGGAAGGAAAACAAATAATGATGGAAACTCCTAAAGCCCAAGAGGACAAAGAGACAAGAAAGAGAAGATCAAGCTTCTTTGGCTGAGATTGCAAGGATACAAGCAGTGGAAAAGGCTGAGATAGAAAAGGAGGAAGATCAGAAAAGACAAGATGAAATGCTTGCAAGAATGATATCAGAAGAGGTTAATGATGATCCACTGAAGGAAATGATTGAAAAAGATGCTGAGTTGAGGGCAAAGTTTGAAGAACTTAAAGCTATTCCAGGATTGATTGCTGAGGAGAGAGCTAAACAACTAGCAGAGTTCATAAATGCTAGAAGGAATGAAGAAACTTTGGGGGATTTTATGTCAGTGATAAGACAAACTCAGAAGAGAACCAAAGTTTCCAAGAAGATGTCTAAAGCAGATCAAATGCATGGGATGAAGATGTATTTAAAGAACATGCTGCACTCAACATGGGAAAAGATGAGAGGAAGATCATTTGAGGAAATTCAAGCTGAATATGTGGGTGCATATCAGAGAGATCATGGCTATAGGCCAGTGGATTATGAAGATTCTTTGAGAAGAAGTTTCAAGAGACAGAAAGTAGCAGAATCTGAGCCAACAATAGAAGCTGAGAAAATGGATGAAAAGGTAACTGAAGTTGAGAAAGCATTTAGTGAAATTGAAAAGGAGTCTACTGCTGAAAGAGTGTCTGATGTTGTGGAAGAAAAGAAAGAAGTCAAAAAGCCAGTCATAAAGTTTACAAGGAGGAAAAGTATAGCAAGAAAGAGCAAGTCTAAAAAGGTAGTACATGAGGAGGAATCAGAAGAAGAACCTTCATCTGAGGGTTGTACTATGGGCACAATTCCTGAAATTTCTAAGGAACCAGCCAAAATTGTCAGATATCAAATCATTAGGACTGGACAAAGAGCTGCTTATCAAATCATAAGGGAATACAACACTGATGTTGTATACCTTAATTTTCCAGCAATTCTGAATGATTTGAGTAGGGAAGATCTTCAAGAGCTTTACAAATTGGTGAATATCAAACATGGAGATAATCCACCTGAGGAAGAATTTGAAAGAGTATTTTAGGGAGATTTGAAAGTGATGTTTGAGCTACTAGCTGAGTCAGATGCAGTGTAGAAACTTCCTGAGGAGCAAAATATAGTCAGTTGGAGATATTTTCACAACTGTAGGGTACATTGTTTGTCTTTGCAAAATGCTGATGTTTATATGCTTGCAGAAGTGGAATATCCCCTCTCACCTTCAGTTTGCAAGGAAATGATGATTAAAAAGTTATATGCAGATAAGAGGGATGAGGTATATGAACAAATTTTGGATTTAATTAAGTTACAATCTTTGAAGGAAACATTGTTGGATTGAAGTGTTTGAAAGAATTTTCAAGAAGTAAGTGAGACTATAGGAACTTCTTACTTGGTGAAGGTGCATAGCACTAACACAACAAATGGTTATCAGTCCACCATGTTTAACAAACATAAGGACTCGCTAATCCAGTACAAACGGATCTGGTAAAGATATTTCAAATCCGTTAATGGTTGGCAATTTACCAAAAATTGTATGGTATTCAACTCACCATATATGAGATAGTGAAGAGTTGGCTAGCCCACAAGGTATGGCTTATGGTAAAGGCTGTGGAAAACCATACATGGTAATCAATTCACCAAGATGAGGTGCATTCCATCAAAAGAATTGGCTAGTCCAAAAGCAAACGGCTTTTGGTAAAGACAAAACAAATCCGTTGATAGTTGATGGTTTACTAAAAATCATATGGTTATTAATGTACCATGGTCTTACACACCAAAACATTGGCTACTCCAGTAGTGATGGCTATTGGTAAAGAGACATCAAATCCATTAATTTTCAATGATTCACCTCTCACAGGAGTTTACACACCTGGAAGTGATGAGAATAGTATGAAACTTAAAAGTATTGATGTACAAGTAGTCATGGTTGCTGTAAAGATCAGATGGATTGCATATCAGATGGTGAAAAGATTATTCAAGTCAAGTTGCTGCATAAAGATCAGATTTGAAGTTTTGAAGTGTTAGAGATAATTCCAAGAGTTCAAGATTAAAATCCTCAGAAGTTTATTCAGAAGAAACTTGAAGTTCATGAAGCATGAAGATCAAGTTAGGGGAGGATTGTTGGGAATTATCACAAGACAAGAGAAGACTTAATGGAAGAACAGAATTAAGTCTGGTGGACTACGTTATTAAGTCTGTTAGTGTTATTAGTTAAGTCTTGTAATAGTTAAGTCTGGTTGTTTATTATTAAGTCTGGTAGAGTAAGTTAAGTCTGTTTGACTTTAGCTGTTAAGTCTGGTCATGAAAGTTAGGAAAGTTTGTTAGATATAAGTTAGGAAAGGATACGTAATTATCTTTAGAGAAGATATGTATATCCTTCAACAAGTTTTGTATCTAGGGTTTCCTTAGTGTATAAAAGGAACCTTAGGCATTAGTTTAGAGATAACGACGAAGATTGTAATCACTTAGATTAAACAAATCAATATACGAAGTTAGTTATTGTGTTCTTCATTGTTTGCTGTTAAGATTCTGCATTAACAATAAGCAAGGTGTTAGAGTTTCTTACTTAGATCGATTTGGTTTATATAAGTCGTCTAACAAGTAACAAGGCTACTTGGATCCATAACTCGTGTGGACCAACATGAAAGAAAATCCAAAGGAGACTAGGAATGCTAAAACTAATTCTAATGACAACAAGATAAATCCTAATGCATGTGCCTTACCTTCTACAGGAGTAGAAAGTACCTCTAGGAGCAGCAGACCAAAGCCTAGGAGCAATACAAGGAATAGAGTCTCGCCTGCATCTAAGAGTGAAAGCAAGAATAAAACAGGAGAAGTAGAAGAACACCCTAGGATTTTATCGCTTTCGAATAAGAAACATATGTCATCTGGATGTAATGTTAAGGACAATATTTTAAGTGCATGTAATGAATCTGTTTGTTTAATGAAAAAGAAATATTTTTCTAAAAATGTTTGTGATGATATTGTTTCTAATGATGTGAAAGTAAATGCTCCGCCTAAACAGAAAGATGTGCCTTCAGGAATTAGTGCTTGGACCAGATATGTTAAAAGACTTATTAAACTAGGTAGGTCAACCACTAGTACCATATTTCCTAAGGATCATCTTAAGTTTTGCACATGGAAACCAACGGGTAGACAGTTTACACTTAAGAATGGCAAATTAGAAATTGTTTCACAAGCAAAAATGGAAACCTTTTCTAAGTGTGATTCATCTGTTACTTCTAACCCCCTGGAACCAAATGTTAAACGGTTTCCATATACAAAACCATCTGTTCTTCACAGGTCATTGAAATTTGTCTTTGGATCGTCGACTCGGGTTGCTCCAAGCACATGACCGGGAATCTGAAGCTGCTGATCAACTTTGTATGGAAGTTCATGGGAACAGTTCGGTTTGGAAATGATCATGTAGCAGCTATTCTGGGTTATGGAGATCTACAGTTTGGAAATTTTTTAATCACTCGGGTTTACTATGTCGAAGGATTGGGACATAACTTGTTTTCAGTCAGACAGTTTTGTGACGCAGATTTAGAGGTTGCATTCAGAAGGAATACATGTTTCGTTAGGAATTTGATTGGAGATGATCTCTTAACCGGAAATCGTGGAACCAATCTCTATGCTATCGACATAAACCAAATGGCCTCTTCATCACCAATTTATCTCATGACAAGAGCTGACGACACTAAGTCCTGGTTGTGGCACAGACGTCTATCCCATCTCAACTTCGACACAATTACAAAGCTTGCCAAAGACAACATCGTCACCGGTCTCCCAAAGTTCAAATACACCAAAGAACACTTATGTCCATCCTGTGAGCAAGGCAAAAGCAAACGGGCAACATATAAACCTAAAACCGTACCAAGTTCGGTCGATAAGTTAAATTTGTTGCATATGGACTTATGTGGCCCAATGAGAGTTGAGAGTACCAATGGGAAAAAGTATATTCTTGTTATTGTCGATGATTATTCAAGATACACATGGGTAAGGTTTCTAAGATCAAAAGAAGGCATCATCATCACCTTTCTAAAGCGAATTCAAGTCCTACTTCAAGCTCCAGTAAGGATTGTAAGAACTGACAATGGCACGGAATTCACTAATCAGGAGTTAAGAACATATTTTGAAGAGACTGGGATTACTCACCAGACATCAGCTGTTAGAACTCCACAGCAGAATGGGGTAGTTGAAAGAAGAAATAGAACTCTTGTGGAAGCTGCTCGCACAATGCTGATTTATTCCAGTGCACCGTTATTCTTATGGGCTGATGCTGTTGCCACTGCATGTTTTACTCAGAACCGATCCCTAATCCATCCAAGATTCAATAAAACCCCATACGAATTAGTGAACAACAGAAAACCCGACATCTCTTACCTTCATGTATTTGGCGCTTTGTGCTATCCTACGAACGATAGAGAAGATCTGGGGAAACTGAAAGCTAAGGGTGATATTGGAATCTTCATTGGCTATTCAGATAACTCGAGGGCATTCAGGGTGTATAACAGGAGAACGAAAAGGATTATGGAGACGATGAATGTGAAGTTCGACCAGATTTCACAAATGGATTCTAAGAGACTCGCTCTAGAACCCGCGCTTAACCCGATGGCTTCTAATCATATCGGATTAGGACCCGCACCAAACAGTCAAACTTCTGGACATATCAGTTCAGGACTCATACCCCAAGGAGCTCAGTCAGCTACAACTGAAAAACCGACAACTCAAGAACTGGATAATTTCTTTGAGTTTATGTATGATGAATACTATGGTGGAGCTTCGAAAAATGCATCACAACAACGTTCCGCTGCACCTGCTCAACAACATCAACCACCACCACCACCGCAAGATGCATCTACCACAATCGAAGCTGACGCACCAACTCCCTCAACATCATCAACATCTACTCCAGCAACTCTAGTAATTGAGGTTGTTCTACCAAGAGTTGATGAGCAAAACCAAACTACACCAATTCAAGAAGAACAACAACCAAACGATGCTGTGTTAGAAGAAGAACCATTTGAAAACCCATTTGCAACTGATTCTGCTGAATCTTCTTCTAGGTTACATGAACCAGCTAACACACATTCATCAAATCCAAGGTACCCTTCTACGTTACAGTGGACAAAAGAC
Source organism: Artemisia tridentata subsp. tridentata (assembly GCA_021014915.2). NCBI lineage: Eukaryota > Viridiplantae > Streptophyta > Magnoliopsida > Asterales > Asteraceae > Artemisia > Artemisia tridentata. Next base: position 135,158,425 of record CP139501.1, read on the forward strand.
CATCCAATAGAACAAGTCATTGGTGAACCTTCACGGCCAGTTCAGACGAGGAAACAGCTCGCCACCGATTGTAACATGTGTATCTTTGCCTGCTCAGTCAGTCTAAAAGAACCAAAGAACATTCGGGAAGCGATGGCAGACAATGCATGGATTGAAGCAATGCAGGAAGAACTTCTCCAATATAAATTACATGACACTTGGGATTTAGTGCCGAGACCTATCGACAAACTTGTCATTGATCTTAAGTGGTTATGGAAGAACAAAAAGGATGAAGAGATGACTGTCATTCGCAACAAAGCTCGTCTCATGGCCAAGGGATTCAGACAGGAAAAGGGAATAGATTTTGATGAGTCATTCGCGCCAGCAGCTAGACTTGAGGCAGTCAGGATTTTCTTAGCATACGCGGCTCACAATAACATCACGGTCTATCAGATGGATATAAAGACGGATTTCTTGAACGGAAATCTGAAAAAAGAAGTGTGCGTGAGTCATCCAGATGGATTCATTGACAAGGATCATCCCGACTACGTCTACAAACTAAAGAAAGCTATCTATGGTTTGAAACAAGCCCCAAGGGCATGGTATGACGAGTCATCATCTTTCCTACTTCAAAATCATTTCACCAAAGGAACAATTGACCCGACCTTGTTTACTAAAAAATTCAAAGATGACATTTTGATTGTTTAGATTTATGTGGACGACATAATATTTGGGTCCACTAATCCGGAACATTCAAAACATTTTGCAAATCTCATGAAAAGTAAATTTGAAATGTCTATGATGGGCGAATTAAAATTCTTCCTTGGACTTCAAATCCATCAATCCCATCGTGGCATTTTCATTAATCAGGCTAAATATACAATTGAGATTTTGAAAAAACATGGAATGGAAAATTGTGACTCTGTTGGTACACCAATGGTCACTTCACCCAAAATAGGTGCAGACTTATATGGGAAGCCCATGGATCCGAAGAAATATCGGAGTATGATTGGTTCTCTCATGTACTTAACTGCTAGTCGACCCGATATACATTTTGCTGTCTGTTTATTAGCACGGTTTCAGGCAAGGCCTACCGAACTTCACCTCCAAGAGGTTAAACGGGTCTTTCGGTACCTACGTAGAACCATTAACATGGGACTTTGGTATCCAAAGGATTCGGAGTTTACACTAACAGCCTTTTCAGATGCCGACCATGCTGGATGCCAAGTTACCGCCAAAAGTACATCCGGGGGAGCACAATTTCTGGGAGAAAAGCTAGTAGGCTGGTCATCAACGAAACAAGACTGTACGGCGTTATCAACCGCAGAAGCCGAGTATGTGTCTCTATCTGCGTGTTGTGCCCAAGTTCTATGGATGAGGACACAACTCACAGATTATGGCTACTCTTTCAACCGCATACCTATGTATTGTGATTCAAAAAGTGCCATATCCATCTCGTGCAATCCAGTTCAACACTCAAAGACCAAGCATATTAGAGTCCGCTATCACTTCATAAAGGAACACGTCGAAGATGGTACTGTTGAATTATTCTTTGTGAAGACTGAATACCAATTCGCCGATCTATTTACTAAAGCCCTCCCAAAAGAGCGGTTTGATAACTTAGTTCGACGAATTGGCATGCGAAGCCTAACTCCCGAATAGTTAGATAGTCTTCTCGAAACTTCTTGAATTTTATCTTAAAAAGCTTCGCTGTAAATATTTTTGAAAAAAGCAAAATACAAAATTTGAAAAACCAACAAAAACAAAATACAAAAATAGAAAATTTCAAAAATACAAAAACAATAGAAAATCAAAAATCCAAAAATATTCTTTTCACAACATGTCTCTCGTATAATCGATATTCTGTACGTATCTAGAAATGTCATTCAACAATGATACGGACATGTACAGATGCTTGAGCGAGAGTTCATTTAAATTTTTTCTAAAACATGTCGTTTCTCAAAATTTCTTCACTATGGTTTTCGTAGACATCAGTACGAAACCCGCACTTAAATGACGGCTTTTGTATATTTCAATACAAAACCCGTGCTACAATGATGACTTCTGATTATATTTAATCAGGACTCGCATTGTTAATGGCAAAAGAAAATAAAGAATCCTTGAGCACATGATCAAGATTTTTCAAAATCTTTCTCCAAATTCTATGCTCAAGATTCTTCAAAAAGAAAACTCCCTCTATACCCTTAAATGATTTTAAACTCAAAGGTTTAAAAAATATTTGCTTTATTTAAGGGGGAGTATAAAACGAAAAACAAATTATTCCAAATCATGCAAAAATGATCCGTCTATCTCTCCAAAAAGCTCTCATTTTAATCAGTTGATATCAAAAATATCACTACATGCTATTTTTGAGGGGGAGAGGACGTGATTAAAATGTGATCAAAATGTTCAAAGATCGTTGATAGAATCTCAGAGGAGCTCACCAGATAGACTCAGATCAGATTTAACCCTCGAATTGACGAAATTAAATGTCCGTTATCGAAAAGACTTGTCCGGGACGGGTAATAATTTCAAGCTGGTTATCCAGTGATGTAAACGTGTCTCGCAAAGGACTTGTCTGAGTAGAATGTACCAATTTGAGAGATGATCATTGAATATGACCGGGATGGGTAATAATTTCAAGCTAGTCTAACTAGTGATGTAAGCATGTCTCGTGAAGGTCATGTTCTTTGAAATTCGATCTATTCAAAATGTGCGAACTCTACCCAACATGTGCAAATTTGTATCTTAAAAATTACATGAGCACATGTGAAGGGGGAGTATTTTAAAAATGTAAAACTCTCGAAGTGTTAACTAAAATGAGTTTATTCATAAACACTTTGAGAGATTTTCACAAAAGGTTTTATGGCAAGTGATCAATGAATCTAGGATAATCATGGAGTAATAAGGTGATTATGGTTAGGTTTATGTCCAATGATCCGCCAGAGCCGGAGGGATCTACCAAAGGACAATTCCAATAGATTAGAATTAGAAGTCCTTAGGTAAGATTGAGAAAAAAGGAGTAAATGAGAAAGGGAAAGAAGGGGTTGAAGAATTAAAAAGAAAAGTTGAATGAAAGGGTGAAAAGAAATAGCCCTCCATGAAAACTTAGGGGAAAAACCGGGTCAATACATCTGCTATCGATATTCAATAAGGTGATACTGATATTGAAGACAAGACGTCATGGACCTAGTGACGCGCTACACCACCCCTCCTAGCCACTCAGATATCTCTTAAAAGATATTTGTTTCATTTCTCATGGAGAACATTACATAATCTATCGGCCTCTCACTCCGAGATGTGTTGATATTGAAAAGGTGGCACTCTGCTCCATGCCTCCGACTACTAAAACCAAAACGCACAATTGAGTCTAGAGCCATGAGATTCATTAAAAATCTCTTAGGAACACTTCCATAAGAAGACCCTTGTGTTCACCAAAAAGAACACAATGTGTACATGAGTCTTAATGAGATCCATAGATCTTGCCATGTATATCATGATGGTTACTATGCTTCAAACGGTCTACAGTCATGGGGTGATCTCTAGCGACTCACTGAATCGTGGGTGCACTTCGGTGTGTCCGTGTAAGCCCTCTCAGGGGTATCCGGTTCAGAACGGCCTGGGTTAAGATTAGAGAAAGTCTTCACAATATGCTGTTGACAATCTCGAAGTCTAAACCTGTAAGCGCTGGATGATTTATCACTAACGGTTTTATGCAGCTACCTACAAACATCCATCAACCATCATCAGATACATCAAACATCTTCACCTCAGCATACTCATACTTATGAAGAACATCCTCATCAAAGCTCAAGTGTTAAAGTTCAAGACAAGAAGATCAAGTTAAAGACAAAGTGTAATGACTAAGTCAAGAAGCTAATCAAAATGTCAAGAACAAGTTCATATGATGAAATATTATGGGGAGACTATTAGCAAGGGGAGATTGTTAACATAAGTATACAATCCAATATGTATGAGTATGTTGGAGGACACAACGCATCACCACAAGAAGATTTTGATCAAGGCAAGAACATCCACAAAAGACGATACTTTGAAGATTACGTTGCATGAAGGAATGAAGAATGAAGTCTATTCTACATCGACACACAAAGTTCAAGACAATTGAAGACTAAAGACCTTTCACCGGAGCATCATTGAAATGATCATCCCTTAGGGGGAGATTGTTAGCATTTATATTTTAGTCAAGTGATGGTCATTTGTATTGTATAACACTAGTGTGTCGTGTAGTTTATGTTAGCCTAGAAGAGTTGGGCTTTTGATAGTGTAATTTGTAAAAAATACTCATGTAATGCCTAAGCCCATCAAAAGCCCAACCGAAAAGCCCATAGATCCTCTAGGGCATCATTTTCACACTATAAGAACACACTCTCACCCTCATTTCCATTGTGCCTCATTGTCTAGTATAGGTGAGAGTGTGTAGGTGTGTGTATTCTCTCAAAGTTGTGTTTGTTTCTTTCACTCTTGAAGCTAATAAACATCGACTAGTATTAACTTCATATGATCCATATCATCTACTCTTCTCATCTATCTCTTATACTTTGAGTGTCACTTTAGTAGTATTTATAGAAGTATTAGTTGTGTGTTAAAGTTAGATTTCTTGTCTTAACATCATCTGACCAAGCTTATCATCATACCTATTCATCACCATCTGCTATGAGTCCACAACTGGATTCAGGCTACACTCACACCGACAAAATGATTGATAACCTTACCAACCAAGTGTCCTTACTTGTTCAACAATTTAAAGCAACACTCCCTTTGACTAACAATCAACTTAGAACCTCATCAAACCCACGCAACCTGGCAACGGTGGAGGATGGAAGAATTGTAGTTCAAAATGTTCAGGGGATGCAAAACTTGAATCAAAGGAACATGGTTCGAGGTAATGTGCAGATCAGAGTAGGGAATGCAAATCAAGGGCAGGGGAAACAGTCTAAGTGTTATAACTGTGGTGGAATTGGACACATTGCCAGAAACTGCAATCAACCAAAACGTCCTCAGAACTCAGACTATTTCAAGGACAAGATGTTGTTGATGCAGGCTCAAGAGAATGGAGCTGTGTTGGACGAAGAAGAAATGTTGTTTCTTGCTGGCGATGGGGGAAATACTTTTGATGCCGATGTGGACGAACAGCCAGTTCAGGACCTTGCACTTAATGATCCCAACATTTTCAAAGCTGATTATTCAGATACTGTTGACATGGGAAATAGTAATATTATTCCATATGAACAATATGTGAATCACAACAACGTGTCTGATGTACAAGGTGGTGCATCTTTTGTTGAAAATATTGCTTGTGTTGTAGATAATGCCTGTGTGGTAGATAATGCTTGTGAGTGGCATGAAAACACTGAGTTTGTCCCTGATGACCCCTTGACCACTAGACTAAACATATATAAAGATCAGGTGGCAATTTATGAACAAAGTGCTAAATTTGAACTAACTAAACGTGAGCAGAAAATGGATAGTCAAATGCGTACACTTATAACTGAGCGTAACTTAAGGGAGGAACTATTAAAACAAGAGTTGAATTCTTTACAAAAACAGCTGGATCAGACTGTTAAACAAAAACAGGGGGCCCTAAAGCACATAAATACACTAAAACAAGATTTCAAGGAAAAAGAAACACAACTCTTAAATGATTTCTCAAGACTTAAAAACTTAAAGAATAAGCTTGAAAATAAGTTTTACATGCAAGACCAATCTAGACAAACGGTTCAAATGCTTCAAAAGCACAAAAAGTTGTGTGATAAGCATAGTGTAAGTAATGTAGGTGAACCTAAATTAGCTCTCCTTAGGAAAGCTAAAGTGACCCAACCTGCCTTATATGATGCCAATGTAATGATTATACCTGGTCATGCCCCACCTGATGTTTCATCTATAGAAGAGAGTAATGAGATAGATGTGAGAAATAGAGAAAGAATGAATGAGAAAATGAAGGATCCCAAATGCATAGCCAATCGAATAATAGTCAAACCCCGTAATTATTATGAGGAGAATCGATTGACTGTGTTTGCACCTCAAAAGAAATTAACGCCTGAACAAATATTTTGGTCTATAGATATGGAAAAGAGAAAGGCCGATGAGCTTGAAGCCAAAACCCCATCCCTTAGGAAAATTGCAGCTACGAAGGTGTATCCTCCCAATACACCTAGGCATTTGGTTCCTTTGACTCTTCCTACTAAATGTAAAACCTTAATTAGCATATAAGTACTTTGTCAACTATTTGCTGATTTTGATAAAACATGTAAGAAGAGAATTACACCAACCGGAATTACTGAGGGGGAAAGGGGTTTTGAACCGAAAAAAGGTGTTACTTAACTGAGGTCATTCCATTCTTTAAATTACTCAAGGAACAGTTTGAAGGATTGCAAAACGCTCTTGAAACTGAAGTAAATGAAATGAAAGTAATGTTTAAAGATATGGAAAATGAGGTAGCTCAAAATGCGATAGAACTTAAGAGCCGTGAGATCGAGAGAAAGAACATTCTCATCACCAATGAGAATTTGATTGCTAGATGTATTGCACAGGATATATTTTATACTGCCACTGATTCTGCTTTAACTGCCTGTCAATTTCATGAGTATTCTATTGCATTGAATGTTACCCAGAATCGTGTTGTTGAGCTTGAGGGGGAGAATTTGAAACTGCAAGAGAAAATTCAAAATGATGACCATGATAACATGGTCAAGCGATTTTCAAAAATAGAAGTTGATCATCTTAATTTACAATTAAAATATCAACACTTAGAAGAAAAATGTAAAATATCAAATGCCAAGACATCTCTGGATGCTCCTGAATTTGATACATATTTTGAATTGAGTAAACGTAATGAAAAAATTCAAGCACATACTAACACGATTCGACAGTTGAGGGCTCAAATTGCCCAATTAAAGTCAAATAAGAGTGAAGCAATTTGCACCAATAAACCATCGTCTTTGGATTCTCAGAATTTTCACTATCAGGACACTATCAATAAGTTACATGGTGAAAATGAGTGTTTTCGAGCTGAAAATTCAAAAATCAAACAGCATTACAAAGAGTTATATGACTCAATTAAAGTCACACGACACAGTCATAATGAAAAAATAACTTCTTTGTTAAATGAAATTGAGAATCTTAAGACTCAGGTGAAAGGAAAAATGCCAATTGACACTTGTGATAAGGTTGCTCCAAAGGTTTCTGTTGTTAGAAAGTATGATGTTGATGTTGTGCCTATTCCAATTCCCCTTAGGAACAATAGGTCTGCCCATCAAATTTATCTTAATCACCTTAAGGATAGCCTGGATATACTTCGTGAGATTGTAGAGGAGGATAGGATAGAAAAACCACTTGATAAAGCAGTTGTGGATGCCTGCTTCCTCTCTAAAAGGTCTCAGGAATTTTTAAAGTACGTCATTGGCACTGGCCCTAAGATTGATAACAAAAGAGATAGATTTGTTGCATCATCATCTATGACTAAAAACAAGCAAGTACCCTTTGATCTACCACTGAGAACATCAGAACCCAGCACATCAAATTCAGGAAAGCAAATGACAGTAAAATAAACTAATGTTCCCATCATTACTTCTCCAGGAGTAAAATGTGACACCAAAGCTAGTGGGTCAAAGCCTAGAGGCAATGCAAGGAAAGATAGGACTGCGCCGGCTAAGAGTGGTCACAAGAAGAAAGTAGAAGCCCAAATTAGGAACAATAAGTTTGCAATAAGTAGAATGAATCGTGCTGATTCTAGTATAAAAAGTACTGTAATTAATTCGAATTCTAATGCTGTCTGTAAAACATGTAACGAATGTTTAATTTCTGCTAATCATGATGATTGTGTTGTGTCATTTTTGATGTCTCCTGTACAACCCCATGTTAAGAATGTTAGGAAAACTGAAACAAGTAAGAAAGTTTGGAAGGCAACAGGAAAAACGTTTGCAAATGTCGGGTAACAATGGAGACCCACCGGAAGGAAGCTTACTTTAGGAGATCAGTGCCCCTTAACTAAATTGAATAACCATAAAGTAGTGAAGTTTATGGAATGGAGACCAACTGGTCGAATGTTGCCTTTAGTGACACAATTCCCTATTACTAGGTCAATTGCTTCTTCTTGTGTAATTTCCACTGTAAATACAGTTGCATCTATGAAACCTGTAGTTCCAGAATTTGTGTGTGCTAACCAAACAGACCCCAGCTGCACGTGGGGATCCACATTGTTCAGTTATCCATCGTTGTCTATTTTCAAATGCAGGTCGTACAAATCGTCCTTTGGTATTTGGACTCAGGCTGCTCAAAACATATGACTGGGGATCGCTCACGGCTCAAGAATTTCGTGAAAAAGTTTATTGGGACAGTTAGATTCGGGAACGACCACTTTGGAGTAATTATGGGTTATGGAGATATGTGTTTGGCGATAGTGTAATCTCACGGGTATATTATGTGGAAGGACTAGGGCATAACTTGTTTTCTGTGGGATAATTTTGTGATTTCGATCTTGAAGTTGCTTTCAGAAAACACACTTGTTTCGTCAGAGAATTGGATGGTTTAGATGTTCTTAAAGGCAGTCGTGGAACCAATCTATACACCATCTCAATTGAAGAAATGATGAAGTCCTCTCATATCTGCTTGCTTTTAAAGGCCTCAAAGACTAAATCTTGGCTTTGGCACCGTCGTTTAAATCACTTAAACTTCGGTACCATAAATGATCTTTCTCGCAAGGATCTTGTACGAGGCATGCCCAGATTAAAATTTGAGAAAGATCATCTTTGTTCCGCCTGTCAACTGGGCAAAAGCAAGAAACAAACCCACAAACCCAAAACTGTCAACACCATCTTGGAAGTTCTTCACACCCTTCACATGGATCTGTGCGGACCAATGAGAGTGCAGAGTATCAATGGAAAGAAATATGTTCTTGTGGTGGTCGACGACTACTCTAGGTTTACATGGGTAAAGTTTTTGAGAACCAAGGACGAAACTCTAGAGGTTATCATCAAACTAATCAAGCAGTTACAAGTAAGGCTGAACAAAACTGTCAGAATCATCAGGACTGACAATGGAACTGAGTTTGTTAATCAACAACTCAGTCAATTTTATGAAGGTATTGGCATAACTCATCAGAAAAGTGTTCCACGCACACCTCAACAGAACGGCATTGTTGAAAGACGAAATCGTACCCTTGTGGAAGCTGCAAGAACCATGTTAATATATTCTAAGGCTCCGATGTTTCTTTGGGCAGAAGCAATTGCCACTGCATGTTACACCCAAAACAGTTCCTTGATACACACTCTTCACCACAAAACTCCTTACGAGCTGATACATAGCAAGAAACCAGATCTTTCCTTTCTTCGAGTGTTCGGTGCTCTGTGCTATTCGACTAATGATGGTCAAGATTTGGGAAAGCTAAAAGCTAAAGCAGACGTAGGTTTCTTCGTTGGGTATGCACCAGATCGCAAGGGATATAGAATCTACAACAAGAGAACCCGACAAATCATGGAAACTATTCACGTAACATTCGATGAGCTGACTGAGCATACGGCTCCTGGACAAACCAGTTCTGGACCAGCACCTAATCTGTTGACGCCTGGACCAATTAGTTCAGGTCTTGTACAGAATCCCACGCCTGCAGTTCCTTATGTACCTCCCACCAGTGATGAGTTGAAGAAGTTATTTGATCCGATGTTTGATGAATATTTTGAGCCACCAACGGCTAATATTACAACGGGAGCTCCACTTGTACCACCTGTTGCTGATGCTCAAATTCCACAAAACTCAGAAGGTCCATCAGTATCTGTCTCTATCAGTCAAGATGCTCCATCTGCCAGTCAATCACCCTCATCATCAAATATTCAATCTTCTTCGGTGCAGCAAGGATCTGCAGATGACAATTCTTTTGAAGTTAATCCTTTTGCTCCTGTTGATGATGTTCCGTTTGAGAACATATTTGCTCCTGAGTCTTCAACTGATACATCTTCTTCAGGAGATCACAACACGGAAACGTCAGTTCAAAACCCTCAACCCCACGATCATCTCAGAAAATGGACAAATGATCATCCAATTGACAACATCATTGGTAATCCTTCGCGTCCGGTATCTACACGAAAACAACTTGCCACCGATGCACTGTGGTGTTTATTCAATTCCGTACTATCCAAAGTCGAGCCAAAAGATGCAAAAGAAGCAATGTCCAAAGACTGCTGGTTCAACGCTATGCAAGATGAAATTCATGAATTTGATCGGCTTGAAGTATGGGAATTAGTGCCTCCTCCAGAGTGTGCAATGATCATTGCTCTAAAGTGGATCTTCAAGGTGAAACTCGATGAGCATGGTGATGTTCTGAAGAACAAGGCACGGCTAGTTGCAAAAGGGTATCGACAAGAAGAGGGCATAGACTTTGAAGAATCTTTTGCTCCGGTTGCACGAATTGAAGCCATTTGAATCTTTCTCGCAAATGCTGCTAGTCAAAATATGATAGTCTACCAGATGGATGTTAAGACAGCTTTCTTGAATAGTGACTTAAAGGAGGAAGTCTATGTGAGTCAACCAGAAGGATTTGTGGGCGCTGATCATCCCACTCATGTTTATCGCTTGAAGAAGGCCCTCTATGGCTTGAAGCAGGCACCTAGGGCGTGGTATGACACGCTGTCCAAGTTCCTTCTTGCAAACGGATTTTCCAAGGGTGTTGTTGATCTCACGCTATTCACCAGGAAGGCGGGCAAACATCTACTTCATGTTCAGATATATGTTGATGACATTATTTTTGCCTCTTCTGATCCTAGTGAATGTGATCGGTTTTCAAAGGAGATGAGTTCTAAGTTCCAGATGTCGATGATGGGACAAATTTCATTTTTCTTAGGTCTGCAAATCTCTCAAAGTCCCGGAGGCATCTTCATTAATCAATCCAAATATGCAAACGAAATTTTGAAGAAGTTTGGATTTGATTCAAGTGATTCTGTTGACACTCCCATGGTTGAAAGATCAAAGCTGGATGAAGACCTCTCTGGGATCCCGGTTGATCAAACAAAGTATAGAAGTATGATTGGATCCTTGATGTATCTCACTGCTAGTAGACCTGATCTTCTGTTCGCAGTATGTATGTGCGCTCGGTACCAATCCAAGCCCACCAAAAAGCATCTGGAAGCAGTATGTATCTTCAAGGCACTGTTCATATGGGTCTCTGGTATCCTAAGGACACTGCAATGGAACTCACGGCTTATGCTGATGCTGATCATGCCGGGTGTCAAGATACTCGTCGAAGTACTTCGGGGGGAGCTCAGTTTTTGGGGGAAAAGTTGGTTAGTTGGTCTTCTAAAAAGCAGATGAGCACTTCTATATCTTCTACAGAGGCCGAGTACATTGCTATGTCTGCTTGCTGTGCTCAAATCCTATGGATGAGATCACAACTTTCGGACTATGGCTTTGCATACAACAAGATTCCTCTGTATTGTGACAACAAAAGCGCTATTGCTCTTTGTTGTAACAATGTCCAACACTCCCGGTCGAAGCACATCGATATCAGGCATCACTTCATAAGGGAACAGGTTGAAAAAGGGATTGTTGAACTATACTTCATGAGGACGGAGTTTCAGTTGGCTGACATCTTCACCAAGGCACTTCCGAGAGAACGGTTTCAGTTTATTCTCCCTCGTCTTGGTATGAAGAGCTTGACACCTGAAACACTCAAATATCTTCAAGAAGAAAAGGAGAAGTAAAGGATTGGCTTCACATATCCTTGTATATACGTGTATATATCTTAAACCAAAAAGAAAATAGAAAAATATAAAACCTATAAAAGCCCTAAAAATCAGAAAAACAGAAAATACCAAAAAATAGTTCTTCTAGGCATGTCTTCTGTTTATCGATAACATTTACGGACCTAGAAATGTCATTCAATAATGACACGGGTCTTTAAATGAAGCTCGAGAAGAAGTTATACTAACCGGTTAAAACATGTCTAAATGGCTTGCAGTTACTTCATACTGCAACCCGCGCTTTACAATGGGGAAAGCATGTCGCCAAAAAGACGGTTGTTCCTCCAACTGGGTGATGTTCACCTGGGCATGGATTATTTTATATCCATGTTTCTTCGAACTGATGTACGTTTCAGTGCATCATTTCTTGTATAAGAAGAGAAGTCTTCTTTACATCACAAACTCCTTCTGTTCTATGATTCTTCAGGAGAGTTTTGGTGTTTCACAAGGTGGTAACTGGACTTAAATTTTCACAAATACGTCACACTCAATTGAATGACTACAGCTCTTTAAATAGAAAATGAGTCATTAATTGAGGGGGAGAGTGTTTGTTCAAATTTTTGACACCTTTTTAAGCATTTTGCAACATCAGCAGTGACACTCTCTCGTGGTTTAAGGGGGAGCATAGTATGCTTCATAATCAGAATACATTTAAACCTGACCACATTTTCTCCCAAATTTCCTAAACATATTTAAATCAATTAGGATCACAAATCTCAAATGGTTTGAAATTTTTGATCGGGGGAGAGAATGTGATTTAAATATGAAATTCTGATGAAAATGTGATTATTTGGTCTTAAATGTAAGCTCTCCCATATGTGCTAAACTCTTTCGTATATCGATGCACATATTGAGGGGGAGCAAATGGCACTACAGCAAAAAGGATGCGACATCTCATGTGACTCAGACCTTACCAATGAATTGACGAAACACAAACTATCATTAATCGAAAGGACATATACTGGCCGGGTAATAATTTCAAGCTGGTCTAACCAGTAATGTAAGCGTGTCTCGAAGAGGATATGTCTGAGTAGAGTGTACCGTTTCGAGAAACTTTCTGCGGATGTGACCAGGCCGGGTAATAATTTCAAGCTAGTCTAACTAGTGATGTAAGTGATCCGCTCTGAAACACACTTATATATAAATATATGCAGTCTCAGAACCGGATGCTCGTGTGTAGTGTGAAACCAGGCAAGTGATCACCCGGATCGTTTCCCAACGAGGTGTGAATGAAAACTGTGAAAAGCTTTGGATTAGAGTGATTGATGAATCAGATATTTTTTATTTTGCTTTATTTAACAATTCTAAATAACAAATTGAAAACAGATATACACAGGAAATTAAAACGCGAATAAATTAAACTAAAATGCACAACGGAAAAGCTAAAACTGGACAAAAACTAAAATTTATGAAATTTAAAACCTAAAAATGTAAAATTACTTAAAACTTATTTAAAAACTTAAATTATATTTTTCTACACTTTTTATTTAATTATTATTAATTATTTATTTATTTAATTACTTATTAAACTATTTAATTTTATAAAAAATACTAAATGAACAAAGAAAATTCTAAAACTTTTTTCTAAAAATATTATAAGATGAGAAAAAGCTAAGAAAATTATAAAAATGAAAATTACTTAATTAAAATTTAAAAAGATAAATTCTATTAAATAGAAGCTATCACTTTATTTCTATTTTTGATTTTCTTAAGGTCTAAAAATATTTTTATATTTTTCCTAGATTAAAAATGACAAAAGAAAATTATGAAAATTGGAATTATATTTTTCTGATTATTATTTTATTTATTATGATTTAATTACTATTATAAACTAATTAAAAAGATTAAAAATATCAAAACTATTCAAAAAATTATGAAAAATTACAGATAATTCTAAAATATAAATTAAAAGATGGGAAAATTAAAATGAAAAGTTATCTAAGCTTATAAGGCTGATTTGGGCAGATAAGCAGTTTGTGAATAAGCCCAAATATAAGCTAATAAGCACTAAAATTAACCAACTGCTCAGGACAGGTTAAAACAACTATAATAAGCTTGAAACAACTTAGATCAAACAGCAAATCCACAAAATAAGCCAAATGGACACATAAGCAGTTGCAAAGTTGAGACAGAAACTCAGGAATATGGCAATTTTGCAGAGCAATTTAAGCAGTGAAATAAGCTATTGAAATGCAATATTATGGGGGCAAAACTTAGCTTATACTATGGGCTATCTAAAAAACTAAAAAGCCCTATCATAAAAACACCAATTGATGTCCAATTTTGCACTAAATCAGATAGTTCAGCTGAGCTTTTTGACTGTGTTGTGCAGAGATTTGCACAGAAATGTGCACAAGGGTGCACAGGTTCTAGGCTTTTGTGGACTGACTAGATAGGCTAAGTAGAGTACAAAGATGCCAAAAATATGGACTAAACAAGCTGGTAGCCACAATTAGCTTGATTGAGCTTTCTAGGGCCTTAAATCCCCACAGGTGGTACAAATGGGCTAGATCTAGCTATTTGGCTAATAAGAACTAAGTAATAGCTTATGAGAACTGTATTTAGCTTGTACAAAGTTAAGAAAATTGCAAATCTACAGTATACTAGAGTTTGGCTTGTTTGACTGTGTTAAACCAAACACTCCCTTATTGGGACTGTTTTGGATTTTTCAAAGGAACTTGGTGATTATAAGTTATAACATGAACTCTAATGGTACTAGAAGACTTATTAAGCTATAAAAGTTAACTTGTGACAGAAAATAGAGCAATATAATAAGCTAGCTTATACTAGGCTATTTTTGGCTTTTATAGGTTTTTTAAGTGAAAATGAAAACAAGGCAGTTTAAACTGAACAAACTGAATGAAATATGTTTATGAACTATAGATAAGCTAATATTTATGAAGACAAGCTAATGACAAGCTTATAGAACAGTAAAATGAAAAATGAAGAAAAAGAACTTGAACTTATGAGCTTACAGTCGAATTGGACAGTGAAACAAGGAACCAAGGACTAAAAACTACCCCTAGCTTGTTGTCAACAAGCTAGAAACCAGAAAGCCATCCAGATTAGCTTCTAACCCCCAATAAGAGCTTATTCCACTGCCTTTGACTTTCGTTGACTATTCTTGAACTTTTGAAATTAAAATGATTATAATCTAATATAAGCTTCCAAAAAGCTATAGTGAACTTTTGAGAGCTTATAGCAGGGTTTGTGAGAGCTTATGAGTATATATAATAACTGAGTAACTGAATTCGAATTAGACAAAACTTGAACATTTATATTAAACTTGAAATGAGTACAATACAGTAGGAAATTATTACAAAGAACTTGAAACTAACTGGAATTGATCATTAAAAACCTTAATTGAACTGAAATAACATTATTCTACTTTCTACACTACTTTGGTCCTAAAACTAATGACACTTCTTCTCTTTGTCTTCTCTTTCCTTTATAGCAATCCCAATTGACTCTTTGACTAATTCCGAGCTAATCCCACCCATCCAATTGTTTTGAAGTGATCCCATTCGTTCAATCCCATTTTGGCGGGAAAAGTGGACAAGTGGGTTTTTAACTTCTTCCTGAGCATGTGGGGGTGAGGTGTGAAGATAAGAGGAGGGGAGACGTGTATAAGTGAGAAAGGCCAGCTGGGGGGTGGTATTGCTTGATAAGGTGGGTGATGGTGGTTTGGTTTTGTGTCAGTGAGAGTGGGAGGGAAGGAGACGGGTCAAACATATGTTTGACCCTGGGATATTATTTTAGGGTGAGTGGGTTGGATCAGGTTTAAGTGGTTTTGGGCTTTGGTTGGAAATGGGCTTGGTGGGTTTAATTATTAGGGGGCTGGGTTATTTGAATTGGGTTAAGGGATTTAGGATAGGATTTGGATTTTGGGTATTTATTTGGTCCGGATTTGTTAGTTTAAATAACAAGGACCATATTTGTAATATTCTGAAACTTGAGGGACCTGATGTGACAAGCTTCCAAATTTCATTCAAAGGACCATACCTGCCAAGTTAGATAAACCAAAGGACCTTTATTGTATTCATTTACAATTTAAAACACCCGAGGGACCTTTTATGACATTTTTCAAAGTTGAGGGGGTGAAATTGTAATTTTCCCAAAAGTTATCAAAAAGTTCCAAATTGTCATTCATGAATAGTACAAGGGTGATATTTGATAAAACTCCATTTTAAAACACCCAGGGACTGATTTTGCCAATTTTGATACTTGAGGGGTAAAAGTTGCCATTTTGTGTAAACTT
This sequence comes from Artemisia tridentata subsp. tridentata, assembly GCA_021014915.2. Taxonomy (NCBI): domain Eukaryota; kingdom Viridiplantae; phylum Streptophyta; class Magnoliopsida; order Asterales; family Asteraceae; genus Artemisia; species Artemisia tridentata. The sequence continues at coordinate 135,174,412 of CP139501.1, forward strand.
TTATCCAGGGATCATTTGTGAACATTTTTGGTTTCCCATGGACTTAAGTTGACTTTTTACTCATTTTAAACATTCAGGGACTAGATCTGCCAATTTGTGAAACTCCAGGGACTGAAAGTGACAATTGTATAAACTTTGTTCGTTTTTCATCTGTTTTCAATCTTTTTGTTCCTGAGTCATATAAAAACACTTTTTACGATATTTTCTGTATTATTTGACTTTTCAAAGCATTTTTGGCTATTTATGTGGGTTTGAACAAGGTAAATATATGTGTATTTAGACACATATCAAATCCCCCACACTAAACTATTGCTAGTCCCTAGCAATCTTTTATGAAAATTTTATGGATTTCAGCTCTTTACCAAAAGCCATTACTTCTGGAGTAGCCAATTGTTTCAGTTCAAGTAAGAACTTTGGTACAATGATAACCAAATGATTTTGAGCAAATCATCAGCTGTCAACGGTTTTGATTTGTCTTTACCAGAAGCCGTTTGCTTCTGGACTAACCAACTCTTAGATAAATTATCACTATTATCTTTGGTGAGCTGATTACCAATATGGAATTTCACTGCCTTTACCACAAGCCATAACCTTGCGGGCTAGCCAACTCTTCACTTATAAGGATATGGTGAGTCGAAAACCATACAATTTTCGGCAAATTGCAAGCCATCAACGGATTTGAGACATCTTTACCAAGAGCCGTTTGCTCTCGGATTAGCCAATCCTTATGTGGGTTAGACATGGCGGACTGATAACCATTTATTGCGTTCTAAGTGAGAAAAAATTTTAAAATTTTGGCTAAAATGGGGGTACTAGATGGTACATTTGATCAAATTCGCAAGAATTCCCCCCACACTTAGAACTGAATATTGCCCTCAATATTCAAAGAACTGGTTGTTAAACCAACACTTAGAACGTGAAAGGGAAATACTAATAGCCATTATTTTATATCCACACAACATTTTTTTTTTTTTTTTTTTTTTTTTTTTTTTTTTTTTTTTTTTTTTTTTACTGTACATATTTACAACATGTGGGGCATCTCCCCCACACTTAGATTAGACATGGGTGAAAACCCATATTTTGCTACTGTTTTTATTAACCGAGTAGCTAGCTTGACTCGACCCCGAATTCATTGGTTCATGGGGAAGCAAGTGGAACAAAAATTCTCCATCGGACTTTCGTTCAAAATGTTTAGATAAACACTGAAGTATTTGAAAGTTCCATTCCGATGAGATATACACAGATCCGGCTCACAAATGATAAATGAAAATGCCGGGATCAAAGATAGTGTCTTCATTCCCGAAGGAGTGAAGAACTGGAGAAGTCACCTTGTAGGTGAAGAAAAGAAAGAAAGTCATGATAAAAATCATGACTAACTCATCATCAGTAGAAGGAGAATTCATGATTTCTGGATCATGAATCTCATCATTTAAGCTCAGCTGATCAAGACAATTCAAGGGTGGGAGGGATGGGATTGTGTTGAGAATATTTCCCTCCGAGACATAAAGATTATCTTTGTCAAGATCAAAATAGAAGTTATCATACTCAAGCGGAGATATGATATGAGTGAGTTCATTGGAGAACTCCTCAAAGGTGAATGAATCATATTCGGATTTGATGTGAGTGAGTTCATCAGCGAACTCCTCAAATGTAAATGATTCATAATCGGGGAGAGAATTATGAGAATGAGAAGTGGTGTTGCCACTAATTTTCTCTCCCATCTGATCAAAACAGAAGGCTTCCATTTTCGGAATAGAATCATCGGAAAACAGGTCACTATCCTTTATGGGGATAGGAGGTGAAATGGATTTTTCTTTGAAAGCCTCAATTTTAGAAATGAGAAGATTGACAGTCAATAATGTTGCTCGAAGAGCTTCATCTTTGATTTCAGTGTCAATTTCTTCATCATTCTCTTCTTCTAAGCTGACTGGCTCAGAAGGAAATTCTTCAACATAATCGATGTCCTCACAAAATAAAGAATCATCATTACTTGAAGTATAATCATCGTCAGAATTGGAAAACATCTCAACACGATCATGTGAATTGTCAAGAGGAGGCAAATCACACATATTATCAGAGATACCCTCGGACTTACTTGGGATTGGGACAAGGATTTCAGCACTAGACTTTATGAATTCGTCCGATTCCTTTTCAGGAATAGTGCTAATATGCTCATTCCCCATAATAAGAGAGTCTTTGGGTTCCAAAGCTGGAAAGAACGATGGGATTGTAATAGACTGAGGGAGTTGAGAAATGATGCCACCCAAAGGAACAATACTCTCCTCGTCTTCCTCCTCATCAATATTGCTAGCATAAATGGCTTTCATTTGTTCGTCGGCTAGCAATTCTGCAATAGTCTTGTCTTCCTGCCTTTTCTGGACAGGTGTAATTGCCGCTGATGAATTCTCACAACCTCCGCACATAGAATCATCATCATCGTCATCGTAAATGAAAGTTTGACGATAAATGGAACTCATTCTAGCTGTTTGTTCTTCTTCAGCTAGAAGCTCTCCAATGGTTTTCTGATGATGATCTTCTTGGGTATTTTTAACAGCCAAATCATTAAGTGCATCCATCATATTTTGGAGTTTTTGGGATACATTTTCAAAAGATTTTTCAAAAGGAGATGGCTGAGGTTGAATCATTTGATACTGTGGAGGTTGGTCATGACAAGAATAGTCGTAATTGTTACAAGGGACATGCTCATAGACAAGCGGGGACCTTGTTTGACAATCGGATTCATAATGTGGACCACCACAGTACTCACAACAATACATTTGCTGTGATTGATTCGGTGAAGCATATGGATATTGCTCATACCCGAAGTTTTGATTATATGGATATTGATCATAGACAGACGTATTTCCTGCTTGACAATCAAAACTTGGGTGAGGACCTCCACAATATTCACAAGGATCATTTGGCATATTTTGAAATGATGTATCATCGAAGTTTTGATAACACGGCTCTTGTCAAAATGAATCCTGAGAAGGGGTACTGAAATCGTTGTGAAAATCTGGATAATCAAGTGTGAATGGCTGATAAGTGCAAAAACAATGCTTACATTGTGAATCATCCCCCAACGGATTTTCACACATACAACAATTAAGCTGAGTGGGTGAAGATGGCTGGGGTTGTGGAGAGTGTTTGGAAAAAGAATCCAGAGGTGGGACAAGTAGTGTGCTCTGAGAGCTAGGAATTTCCACCACTTCCGTTATGGTCTCTGGTTCTTGCTCTTGATAAACGTGAAGAGTAGGCAAGTCGTTCTTTTTAGTCACCGTTTTAAGCTCTGCACGTTTTCTTGACAAACTTTTAACCGTAAATTGTGACAGGTCTGGATTAATTCTTGACTGTTTGCCATTAATAACATGTATCTTGGGCTGTGAAGGGCAGCCGGGAAAACTTTTGATGGAATTAATGATGCAATTAAGCTCTCTTTCACGGGCTACTTCACACCAATGACAAAATCCTTCTGGTGCATACTCTCCACACTTCTCACACTTACACTTGGAACAACGATTATTATCATCCAGCGGACCTTTACAATTACAACAGTGATGGTCTCGCGACGACATGAGAATTAAATATTAAGGAGGGTTTAAGAAGATAGAATCAAACGGATAGAGGGTAAAGGGATAAAGAATCAAAAAGGGTAAGAGGGTAAAGATGAATATTTTTGGGTTTTTTTTTTTTTTTTTTTTTTTTTTTTTTTTTTTTTTTTTTTCAACAAGATCAAAGCACAACACAAGGAACTTAAACCTTAAATCAACCAGCGTACGGTAGCTCTCTGACTGAAAAACGCACAGAGTGGCGGAGAAGCAAAGGTGGGCAATTAATGCTCCTTAAAAACCCGCTTCTTTCAGTCCGACAATTTAATGTCAGACTATCCTTAAACCTCCGTTAGAGTTTGTTTATCAATCAAAGGTGAGCCGATATTCGCAAGTGATACAAAGGCAAGTTTTAAATCTGATGTTTGGGAACTTATTATGGTCGTACCCCCAGTTAGGTAGTACTCTGTCTTGGTTCTCGATGGTAATTTTTTATTGTTTGTTATTTATTAAAGAAAACGGAAAAAAAAATTTTTTGGTTTTTAATTTTTTATATGATAATAATAATAATAATATATATAGAAAAGAAAAGAAAAATATTTTTGGTATTTTATATTGTTTTTGGAAAATAGGAACTTCTTGGGAGAAGGATCTCGAATCACTAATCGCTAAAACTCTACACAACTGTCGCAGCACAACCTCCCCGGCAGCGGCGCCAAAATTTGATCCGCTCTGAAACACACTTATATATAAATATATGCAGTCTCAGAACCGGATGCTCGTGTGTAGTGTGAAACCAGGCAAGTGATCACCCGGATCGTTTCCCAACGAGGTGTGAATGGAAAACTGTGAAAAGCTTTGGATTAGAGTGATTGATGAATCAGATATTTTTGATTTTGCTTTATTTAACAATTCTAAATAACAAATTGAAAACAGATATACACAGGAAATTAAAACGCGAATAAATTAAACTAAAATGCGCAACGGAAAAGCTAAAACTGGACAAAAACTAAAATTTATGAAATTTAAAACCTAAAAATGTAAAATTACTTAAAACTTATTTAAAAACTTAAATTATATTTTTCTACACTTTTTATTTAATTATTATTAATTATTTATTTATTTAATTACTTATTAAACTATTTAATTTTATAAAAAATACTAAATGAACAAAGAAAATTCTAAAACTTTTTTCTAAAAATATTATAAGATGAGAAAAAGCTAAGAAAATTATAAAAATGAAAATTACTTAATTAAAATTTAAAAAGATAAATTCTATTAAATAGAAGCTATCACTTTATTTCTATTTTTGATTTTCTTAAGGTCTAAAAATATTTTTATATTTTTCCTAGATTAAAAATGACAAAAGAAAATTATGAAAATTGGAATTATATTTTTCTGATTATTATTTTATTTATTATGATTTAATTACTATTATAAACTAATTAAAAAGATTAAAAATATCAAAACTATTCAAAAAATTATGAAAAATTACAGATAATTCTAAAATATAAATTAAAAGATGGGAAAATTAAAATGAAAAGTTATCTAAGCTTATAAGGCTGATTTGGGCAGATAAGCAGTTTGTGAATAAGCCCAAATATAAGCTAATAAGCACTAAAATTAACCAACTGCTCAGGACAGGTTAAAACAACTATAATAAGCTTGAAACAACTTAGATCAAACAGCAAATCCACAAAATAAGCCAAATGGACACATAAGCAGTTGCAAAGTTGAGACAGAAACTCAGGAATATGGCAATTTTGCAGAGCAATTTAAGCAGTGAAATAAGCTATTGAAATGCAATATTATGGGGGCAAAACTTAGCTTATACTATGGGCTATCTAAAAAACTAAAAAGCCCTATCATAAAAACACCAATTGATGTCCAATTTTGCACTAAATCAGATAGTTCAGCTGAGCTTTTTGACTGTGTTGTGCAGAGATTTGCACAGAAATGTGCACAAGGGTGCACAGGTTCTAGGCTTTTGTGGACTGACTAGATAGGCTAAGTAGAGTACAAAGATGCCAAAAATATGGACTAAACAAGCTGGTAGCCACAATTAGCTTGATTGAGCTTTCTAGGGCCTTAAATCCCCACAGGTGGTACAAATGGGCTAGATCTAGCTATTTGGCTAATAAGAACTAAGTAATAGCTTATGAGAACTGTATTTAGCTTGTACAAAGTTAAGAAAATTGCAAATCTACAGTATACTAGAGTTTGGCTTGTTTGACTGTGTTAAACCAAACACTCCCTTATTGGGACTGTTTTGGATTTTTCAAAGGAACTTGGTGATTATAAGTTATAACATGAACTCTAATGGTACTAGAAGACTTATTAAGCTATAAAAGTTAACTTGTGACAGAAAATAGAGCAATATAATAAGCTAGCTTATACTAGGCTATTTTTGGCTTTTATAGGTTTTTTAAGTGAAAATGAAAACAAGGCAGTTTAAACTGAACAAACTGAATGAAATATGTTTATGAACTATAGATAAGCTAATATTTATGAAGATAAGCTAATGACAAGCTTATAGAACAGTAAAATGAAAAATGAAGAAAAAGAACTTGAACTTATGAGCTTACAGTCGAATTGGACAGTGAAACAAGGAACCAAGGACTAAAAACTACCCCTAGCTTGTTGTCAACAAGCTAGAAACCAGAAAGCCATCCAGATTAGCTTCTAACCCCCAATAAGAGCTTATTCCACTGCCTTTGACTTTCGTTGACTATTCTTGAACTTTTGAAATTAAAATGATTATAATCTAATATAAGCTTCCAAAAAGCTATAGTGAACTTTTGAGAGCTTATAGCAGGGTTTGTGAGAGCTTATGAGTATATATAATAACTGAGTAACTGAATTCGAATTAGACAAAACTTGAACATTTATATTAAACTTGAAATGAGTACAATACAGTAGGAAATTATTACAAAGAACTTGAAACTAACTGGAATTGATCATTAAAAACCTTAATTGAACTGAAATAACATTATTCTACTTTCTACACTACTTTGGTCCTAAAACTAATGACACTTCTTCTCTTTGTCTTCTCTTTCCTTTATAGCAATCCCAATTGACTCTTTGACTAATTCCGAGCTAATCCCACCCATCCAATTGTTTTGAAGTGATCCCATTCGTTCAATCCCATTTTGGCGGGAAAAGTGGACAAGTGGGTTTTTAACTTCTTCCTGAGCATGTGGGGGTGAGGTGTGAAGATAAGAGGAGGGGAGACGTGTATAAGTGAGAAAGGCCAGCTGGGGGGTGGTATTGCTTGATAAGGTGGGTGATGGTGGTTTGGTTTTGTGTCAGTGAGAGTGGGAGGGAAGGAGACGGGTCAAACATATGTTTGACCCTGGGATATTATTTTAGGGTGAGTGGGTTGGATCAGGTTTAAGTGGTTTTGGGCTTTGGTTGGAAATGGGCTTGGTGGGTTTAATTATTAGGGGGCTGGGTTATTTGAATTGGGTTAAGGGATTTAGGATAGGATTTGGATTTTGGGTATTTATTTGGTCCGGATTTGTTAGTTTAAATAACAAGGACCATATTTGTAATATTCTGAAACTTGAGGGACCTGAACGTGACAAGCTTCCAAATTTCATTCAAAGGACCATACCTGCCAAGTTAGATAAACCAAAGGACCTTTATTGTATTCATTTACAATTTAAAACACCCGAGGGACCTTTTATGACATTTTTCAAAGTTGAGGGGGTGAAATTGTAATTTTCCCAAAAGTTATCAAAAAGTTCCAAATTGTCATTCATGAATAGTACAAGGGTGATATTTGATAAAACTCCATTTTAAAACACCCAGGGACTGATTTTGCCAATTTTGATACTTGAGGGGTAAAAGTTGCCATTTTGTGTAAACTTTTATCCAGGGATCATTTGTGAACATTTTTGGTTTCCCATGGACTTAAGTTGACTTTTTACTCATTTTAAACATTCAGGGACTAGATCTGCCAATTTGTGAAACTCCAGGGACTGAAAGTGACAATTGTATAAACTTTGTTCGTTTTTCATCTGTTTTCAATCTTTTTGTTCCTGAGTCATATAAAAACACTTTTTACGATATTTTTTGTATTATTTGACTTTTCAAAGCATTTTTGGCTGTTTATGTGGGTTTGAACAAGGTAAATATATGTGTATTTAGACACATATCAGTAAGCGTGTCTCGAATCGGTCATGTTCACTGAAAGTGGATCAATTCAAAAAGTGCAATCTCTACCCAACATGTTCAAATTTTAAATTAAAACATATGAGCACATGTTAAGGGGGAGCCTTTGAAAATTATAAAACTCTCAAAGTGTTAGAAAAATGTGTTTCATAATCATGAACATTTTGAGAGATTTTTCAAGGATTTTGGTTTACGGCAACATAGGATAGTCATGGTGTTATAAGGTGGCTAAGGTTAGGAAAACCGTCCTATGATCCACCAGAGCCGGAGGGATCTACCCAAGGACAATACCAAATAGCTAGTATTAGAAAGTCCTTAGGTATGATTATGAAAAAGGAGTAATATGAGAAAGGAGAAAGAAGGGGTTGAAGAATTAAAAAGAAAAGTAATGTGAAAGGGTGAAAAGAAATAGCCCTCCAAATTATTCAACCTTAGGGCAGAAACCGGGTTCAATTCATATGCTACTGGTTGTTACTAAGGTGACGCCGGTATTGAAGACAAGATGTCATGGACCCAGTGACGCACTGCACTAAACCTTCTAAGCCACTCAAGTTCTCTTAAAAGGACTTGTTTCATTCTCACGGGGAACCCTGCATAATCTATCGACCGCTCATTACGAGTTATGTTGATATTGAAACAAGAGACACCGCTCCAGTCTCCGACTACCAAAATTGCACCTATCGAGTCTAGAGCCACGAGATGCATTATAAGATCTCATAGGAACACGTGTTACTTCTACACTGGTTGTTCAACATTAAGGACACCAGTTGTAAACTTATGAGTCCTACGCAGATCTTAGCAATCTGCCAGAACATTTATGAGGGAATTTACAAATGTAATTCTCAGTGATTAAATTGAAACTCCTACCAGGGTCAACATCAAACAGACTTAAACGCAGGTCACTTCGGTAATTCCTTGTGAATTACGCTTAGTGGTCACGGCGGTTTCAAACGGTCTACAGTCATGGAGTGAACTCCAGCGACTCACCTAATCGTTGATTTACTACGGTAGATCTTGTAAGCCCTCTGTGGGCTTTCGATTTAGGAACGGCCTTGGTAAGGATTAGAGAGAGTTTTCACACTATGCTGTTGACAATCTCTATGTCCGAACCTGTAAGTACCGGACGTTTTATTGCTAACTGTCGCATGCAGGAATATCTGGCGGTTGCTGCTGATTGCCGAAAAGATGCTGATCCATCACCCCATGCTCACACTTCACCATCATTGTATTCAAAGAAGTCATGATAAACTGAAAGACCTTCAACATTGCTTCCGCAACTCTGATGCTAAAAATCATGATTCAAGAAAGTGTGAGCATGTCGACTCAAAGATCACAACTTTACAAGGAGACGATGCTGCAAGATGACTTGAAGACGGTTGTTGGATGATAACCTTAAAGAACACTCGAAGATCATCCAAGTCAAAAGATCAGTCATCAAAAGCTCACTGCTGAACGCACAAAGATTAATGATTTTGAAGAATCAAGACCTACGAGCTAGGAAGACATGTTCATCTAATGGAATGCTAAGAATTCAAAATATTATTTCCGGGGTGACCTCCCTTAGGGGGAGATTGTTAGGAATATAAATATTCATCTGAAGACTCGGTCACCCCAAGTATCTGTTAGCATTAACTAGCTCGTAGGATTATCAGTAATATTAGTAATAGTTTAGTTAATATAGAACTTGTGGAGTGGGTCGGGTCTTTACCCACTGTCAGCTCGCTCCACAGCCCACTCGGGGCAACAATATTATGTACTATAAATACCCCTCTCAACCTAGGGAGAGGGCTGGAACTTCTGATTATCTCAATACACATATTTCACTTTCTCTCTCTAGGTTCCCACTCTTCCTTTCTCTCTCTAAAAACCGCCGGCCAAATCACCTTATTTGTGTGTTTCATGTTATTGAATATGCTTCACTTAATGAAAACATACAAAAGTATATATAGGATTACAACTGTGACAGCGTCAGCTTATAGGTTCTGACGTCGTCAACTCGCCGTTATTAGGTTTTCGTCTTGTGCAAGTCGCCGTTATGACGGTGTCACCTTGTAACCTCTGACGCTGTCACGTTATGTCTGACGCCATCCTTTAGTAAGTGTCTGGGCCGTCTCTTGTTAGCTTAACACGTGACTCTCATCTTCAATTAACACCTGACGCCGTCAGGTTGTAGATCTTCATAATTCATCTGAGGTGTCTCTTGTTAATCTTGAACCAAAAATCCAGCTTTAGCAACAAGTGACGGTGTCATGTTGTAGCGTGTGACGCCGTTAGATCTCCTTGTCTGACAGAATTTTGCGACTTCGTCGTTTTCTTCACTTTTTTGTCTAAAATTCGCCCAAAAAGTGCCGATTTCCAGATTTTCCGTCCCAAGTACCTAAAATGCAAAAAGAAACGATTTGAGGCAATATTTGATCATATTAATACGATTTTGGGCTTAAATGACCCCTTAGAAAGGTACCAAATAAATCCTTATCAAATATCCCTACACTTGGGATTTGCTTGTCCTCAAGCAAATATGCTTTTATCTTAATCAATTTACAGGTTAGGGGTCATTTAACATTAATATAAAAGTAATTACAACATACAATCAATCCACGTTAGTCAAAATAAGCACGAAGATTACATACTAGCACCTCTCATAAAGTGTTTGGATTCTCACATCTCTCGGGTGTATAAAGTTATATAACAAATGGAAACGGAAAAATATAACACTCACTACATGTCAGAGCACATAGATTACCATAGGCTTGAGAACGGATCAAACCTCCACAACTTTGGCGTAAGCACCTAGAAAAAACTATCAAAGAGATCTTTTAAAGGGTTTTAACGATAGGTGTAAGGGTATGGGAAAAACAAGGTTTTGTTGGATAAGGGGAAATTTACTGGTGGCAATTCAATCATCTTAGTTAATTACATGTACAATGAGGCGGTGTTAAGCCAAGACTCGACTCGACTTGATAACTACTAACTCTTTTTTTTGTATATTTTTCTCGACACTATTTTGACTTAAACAAAAATAAAAGACGGGATGGTAGTCCGTATGTTTTTTTCTCTTTTTTTTCTACTTTTTTTTCTTTTTATCATTTTTTCATTTTTGTTTCTCTCTTTTTTTTCTTTTTTTTTTTTTCCTTTTTTTTTTTTTTTTTTTTTTTTTTTTTTTTTTCTTTTTTACATTTTTTTCCATACATTCTTGCCCTACGATTCAAAATAATACATCAAAGAGATTACTTGCAACCTCCCTACACTTGAACTTTTATATGAATAAAAACTAACTAATGACCTGAATCAAGAAAATCAAAACATTTGGAGTACCTTAAACATTAACGCACTTATGGCGGTAATAATCATTGACATTCTTCCCCATTACTCCATAACAACTAGTATTTTACCCATGAGTCCCAATCGTCCCAAAACTGTATTTACAAGATATGACTTGACTTAGCAACCATGTAACCAATTAGACAATTGAAAAAGGGTTTAACAAATAAGTTATAACAATAATGCACTAAAGATGAGTGCATACAAGGTAGGCTAAGGCGATTTGGTTGTACATTTGGGGGTGGATTGTAAACAATGTTCTTCATTAATATTTCTGAATCCATCGAAATATCACGAGAATCGCGAAAAATATAGGCTCTGAGGGGTGTACTAGGGGTATCATGTACTAAAGATGAGTACATCGCAAGGTGTGGGAAAATTACTTGGCCTTATTGGTCAAGTAACTTGGCTCATTGGTCAAGTAATTATATAACAAGTTTAAAACAAGGGTTATCCTAATGCCTTTATCATTTAGTAAATCCTAACTACACGAATGTAGTCTCACTAGCGATCTCGTGATGCATCAGAAACGCAAGTTCTAGAATCTATATACTACCGGTTAGAGCTGGCAATTTCTGACACGGACCTGTTAACACGACACGACACGACCTGTTCTTAACAGGTTTCGTGTCAGGTCTTAACAGGTTTCGTGTCTTAACAGGTCCGGACCTATTAAGACACGAATGAAATTAACAGGTTTCGTGTCTTAACAGGTCCGGACCTGTTAAGACACGAATGGACATGTTAACAAACTGGATATATGAGAACAGGTTCTTTAACAGGTCCCTTAACAGGTCCGGACTTAATAATTGAGAACAGGTTCTTTAACAGGCCCCTTAACAGGTTTGCTTATATTTTTTTTGGTTTAAATTTAGTATTTTTGTTAACAGGTCCCTTACCAGGTTCCTTATTGTGTAACCTGTAAATTTTCGTGTCGTGTTTGTGTTCGAAAAAAGTGACATGATTTGTTATCGTGTCGAGTTCGTGTTCAGTTCATTCGTGTTCGTGTCTTATCGTGTCAAGTCGGACACGATATGCCAGCTCTACTACTGGTACACTCATAAGCATTAAAGGTAAATGCTTTTTCCTAAAGATCTAAAGGCGAACCTCAAATTTTTGGGGTGGAAATTTTTGAGCGGAAGGGTTTTTGTGCTAGCTATATAATTCCTATCCATGAGATGCTTATTAAAACTAAAGTTTCACTCCTATATGTTGTAAAAAAATTTAAAATTTGTGCCAAAATTGCCCTAACAATTATTTCTTTTAGTTTTATTACACATTTACTATAAGACAAAACAAATATCAAGCGAAGTTATAGTTTCTAAGGTATCCCATTTTACCCTCCCTACACTTAAATTGAACATTGTCCCTAATGTTCTTGAAAAGTATCAAAGTTATGACAAAGGGAAAATAATATAGATGAAAGAAACTAATACTCCCCAAATTTGCTCGGCATGGACAATGTGAAAACATGGTTAAATCCTCCTCCAAGAAAATAAACTTCAAATAACGCTCATCATACTTCATTTTATCTTCTTGTCCAATATAACATGTAATTCACTAAGAAAATGAAACACGAAACCTCACATAATATCGGCGGTAAACACTATATCTATAAAAACTAATTTCTTGAAAGCAATGTAAGATATAATTCAAAATAAATGTTTACAGATTACTCAAATTTTAAAATTCTGAAAATTTTCAAAAATTAAGTTCCAGCAGAAAAACAAAATCATGGAAAACTGTGCTGCTACAGTGCCTGACGCCGTCGGGTGTTAACCCTGACAGTATTTTTGCGTTTTGTTTCTGAAAAATTTCCGGAAAAACCTGATTATTAAAACCTGGAAATTCTGTAAAACATTCATTGTGACTCGATACAAGCATTTGACTCTAACAAATACACAAATATATATGCTAATCCTAAATTGTTAACTGTCATGTTCGAATTCGTTCTTGTAAACCAATATGATCTTTCCTACACTTATCTTTTTGTAAAATACCTTTATATGTGATTAAGACGAGGTTAAAAACAAAATAAAGTATTTTCACAAAATTATTCGAAACATGAACGATAAACAATTATGATGGAGCATATATATGAAACAAACAAAATAAAAACAAACCATCAAACAATAAAACATGGGTTGCCTCCCAAGAAGCGCTTTTCTTTATTAATGAGTCTTGTAACTAGACTCAAAGTCATGGCCTAGGTTTTTCGTCTCCTCAATCTATAGGTCATTTCGAACATCATAATCATCTTTTCATCCCGCTTATATTCTGGACCTAAAGTCAAACACCCTGAATAATGAATTTTATTTTTCTTGTTGTCATCTAAATCCTCAATTTCATCATCTCTTACTTCACATGCACGGATTATATCAACATATAAACCCTCAATGTCCTTCAACTCCTCCCTCTTATGGGGCATCCTATTGGTGATCTTTTCTAATCCGTCATACAATCGAACTGTTTCTTCATCTCTATTACAAAGCATCTTAGACTCTTCTACAAACGGTTTTCCTAACACTACTTCACCTAAGTAACCGTCTATAACACCTCTAAAATCCTCAAGGATCATGAAATCACACTTATAAGTAAAGTTTCATACGAAAACATATAACCCCTTCACTCTCCCAACAAAGTTACACAATTGATTGGGGTTTGATGTTTTCAAGATCAATTAGTATATTTATAAGTCCAAAGGAATACAACGGATGTATTTCCCCGGGTCGTAGTCCCAACGAAGGTTGAAGTCGAGTTGTTGGTTACGGTGTCGAAAAGTGAAGTGAATAGTGATATAAGAGTGATATTTTGGAGTTTTACACTAAAGATAATGAAATAACAAGTAAAAACAATTAATCAAGCAAAGAAAACAAGCAATCTAAGCTCACGATTCTTAAAACGCAAAATAAACTTAAAAATGGACGTTTCTAAATCTAAAAACGTACCCAAAAAATGAAATTCTAAATTATAAGTCCTAAAAAAAATGTAAAATTAATTTTCCTAAATGCTAAATATTAGAAGAAAATTTTAGAAAAAAGAAATATATTTTTTTGACTTTTATTTTAATTTTTATGAATTAAAAACTAAAAGAAAGTAATTAAATGTTTAAAAATAGCAAAATGATTTGGAAAATTATGAAACTTTACAGAAAAATCTAAAATGATATTAGGAAGCTTTGAAAAATGAAATTTTAACTTTGCTAAACCCTAATAAGCAGTTTGGGGGAAAAGCAGTTTCAAATAAGCTCTTGAAATAAGCTCTACAGTACCAAAATTCACCAAAAGCTCAAAAACAGATGAACACACCAATTAAAGCTTAAAACAACTTATTGAGACCAAAGAAGCACTCAGGTTAAGCCAATAAGCAGTTGTGCAGTAACCAATTAAGGCTAGAAACAAATGAGCAGACTCCCTACTTTAAGCTGATCTAGAAGCTAGATAAAAGCTACTTAGGAGAAACTAAAAGCTGATTCTAGAAACTTATACTACAGACTACTTGCAGACTGAAATAGCCAAATTTTACCATCAATTGCTTATTCAATTTAGACCAAACAGATGCTCATGGAGACAAAAACTTATGCAGGTATGAATAGTCCTAGTGGGGCACTTGCAAACAAGTTTTAAGCTAATTAATAAGCTACAAAGTGAAATCTAATCTCAGAACCTTAAAGCCTATACTACAAGCTACTAGTAAACCAAATATTAGGCAATAAGATCAAGTAGATAAGCAAATAAAGGCAAGCAAAAAGCTGAGAATGGTAAAAAAAAAAATGGGTGTGCAGACTGCAATATGAATCTGATGCAGCAGTTTGGGGAAATTGGACCTCAATTCTTTCAATACTTAATGAATCAATTCCAACTTTTGGATTCTTACTTAAACAACTGAAATACACCTATATTCACCAGAAAATATGATCAAACAAGCCTCAGCTTATGGGAAGCTTATATGAGCAGGTTGTGTTCTAAAATTTCACTTATCAACACATATCCTTAAAAGCATTCAAAACTACCAAAGACCTAACAATAATAGCTTCTCTAGCCTCTAATAAGCTCAATCAAACTTCAGCTAAAGGTTAATGAACAGTAACTTCAAAAATTGACCTAGGACAAGCTTGTACCAAACACTACTTTAGAAACTGATTTTGAACTTTTGAACTACAAATCACTGATTTAAGCTATGAATCTGTTTGTCTACTGATTACCTAACTTACTTATGAACTAATGAACAACTTTTAATTAGGAAATAAGCACTAAGTAAGCTATAAGCTACTTTTACTATTTTTGGCTATTTAATGACTTATAAAGTGCAAAATTAACTACTAGCTAAACCACTAATCAAATAAGCTCAGGAATGACATAATAAGCTACTAGAATTCAGAATAAGCACTATAGTAACAGAATAAGCTATTGCAAAGTAATAAACTAGAAATTAAAATGAAGTGATGCTTACAAATAGGGCTTATGTGTGAAACAACTCTGAACCAACCAAACTAATACTTAGGCTTATCTCATAAGCCAAAAATAACCCAAATAAGCTCTTCCAGGTCAGCTTATTCTTCACAGCTTATTGGAACAGTGAATTTGACTTTAGTTGACTTTTTGCACTTTTGAGACTAAAACAGATTTGAATCTTATCCAACACTCACAATAAGCTAAAAAGCTTATATGAGCTTAATCTAGTGGTAAATAGCTTATTGAAAGCTGATTTTAGAATATTTTTGTATTTTTGAAGGATTTTTCTATATTTTTGGATTTTTGAAATAAATTGAACAATTATGAAAGTGAAAGTTTAAATAAGCTGAAAAGGTTGAATATAAGCTAATGAAACAGTTTATAAGCTAAGATGAGATTTTAAACTAAAGAGATAAGAATTAAAGGAGAATTAAACTAACTTTCATTAATCAATCTTAAAAGTTACAAAAGGAAATTTGAAACTACAATTCAGAAAACATTTTAACAGCATAACAATGATTAAAAACTACATAACAATCTGAGGAGAGGGGAGCTCTATTTATAGCCGAATAAGGATGTTTCTAGGATGTCCAAGTCATCAATCCTCACCACTCTTGTGCTTCTTTGAGATGATATCAGCCATTAGATCACCCTTGGTCACCAATCCATCAATTTCAGCCCTTGGATTAGAGTTACACGCATCATTAGCCAATCACAAGCCTCGAATTTCCCTGGGATTGCTGACATGTCAGTCCTGACATGTCAGACTTCTTTTAGAAGTGCGTGCAAAGTACAAGATTGCCCTTAATTGTGGTTAATTTGGGACGGGGTAAATTAGGGTTCTTGGCTGGGTAAATTTAGGGGCGGGTGGATGTTTGGTTAGTTTATTATTGTTTGGCTTGTGAAATGGATAGTTTGACCGGGTATGGGTGTGGGATATGGGTCACGGGTTATTTAAGTGGGAAATGGGCTGAAATGTTGGGTTTGGTTTTAAGTGTTGGGCTGGTGGTATAAGTATAAGGAGGAATGGGTTTATTTAATTTTTTGGGTTATTGGTTTTAAGCTTGGATCCGGTTTTGGATTTAAGGTTTAGAATTAGAAATAAATTTGATAAGGACCAAAAGTGTAACTTCTGAATTTTCAAGGACCACTTCTGTGATTTCTACAAAATAATTCCAAGGGCTTTTCATGCAACACTTTGATTCTTCAAGGACCAAATCTGACATATGATCATAAACTTTGATCATTTGCTTCCCCGGCTTCGGCTTTTGACAATTTTCCAAATCTCATGCTCGTTTTTCCGGTTTTGATTTGATTTTGTCCATATTTCTAAATATCCGTACCTGTATATAAACAAACACAAAAACACAATATCTTTGGCATTTATGGTTAGTTTTTAGTCGTTTTGGTCTCAATTTGGTAAATAAAAGGTATGTGAATAAGCACATACCAGGGTTACAAGGGTCCTTCCTTGATTCAAGTTGCCCACTCATGATCCAATTATAATAAAGCCTAGACATTATGTTCATAGGAGATTTCATGTCAATATAGGTGTGATCTCTATAAAGATAACCAATCATGTAAGGTATTTTAATATTCATACGATTACCTCTACTGATCCAAGGTTTTCTCCTATATCTATAAGGACAAGGGTACTTCAAAAGGAATTTATGATAGTTCAGCTCATCACATGTTGGAAAGAAATTTCTAAATTTACTACAATTGTCCTCTAGTTCCTCTTCCGAGTCATCACTAGAGGTGGTGGAAGTACTAGTCCTTAGCTCAATTTCATTCTTAATCATCCTATTAAGCTCCCTAAGTTCATTGATTTCCCTCTCAATTCGATCACGTAACGAAGTAATTGCTTTGGATGGAACGGATGGATTCGCATATTCCATAATGGCAAACGGAATAATTGATGGAAAAGTTTTCACGAACAAAAGCACAAAGAAAAAGATAGACTAAAAGAAAGCTACTAAAAATAAAATAAAATCTCACTTGATGGGAATCTAGTGAGTAGACCTAAACGAGATAGAAATTAAACCTAAACAATAACTATTCACCGGCAGCGGCGCCAAAAACTTGATGTGAGATTTGCAAGACCTCGAAAAGAAGTTTTACAATCATCTAGGCAGTGTACCTAATCGCTGTAGTGTAGTATAGGTAAGACTCAGAAGAAAGTTCGTTCTGTAAGGGAATAGTGTCGTTAGGTCAAGATGTATGACGAGATAGGTCTAGAGGTGAAGGGTGATTCTTTTTGTGTTTTTATATTTTATATGAAAGCAATTAAAATCTCGGGTTTTGAAAGAGTGAGCGAAATTAGTTGCTAGTCAACTAACCCCAAACTAATAATAACTTCAAATTAAACTAATTAACGAGAAAGGTAAATTGATAACTTCTTATGATAGGGAAAAGCGTGTTCACTTAGATTAAATTAGTCCCTAGTTATCTCCTACTGATCTGTTGAATTGTCACGTCCTTGTTTTAGTTGAAGCGCTGTATTCCTTAATATTAGTCATGGAGGTCAAGTCCAACTTATAATCTTAGTCCCTAAACCTTAAGGTCTATTAAGTTTTCTAGGATCTACAAGACGCAATTCATGCAATAACTACAACGAGAAAAACCAATAGTGCACTCTACAGTTGCATTTCTAAGACGTTCAAGCTAGTTAAATATAAGAGGTCAGCCAGTTTTCTTAGCCTAACGCGAAGCAATCAACTAAACAAGAGACAGAAAATCAATTATCAACAACTAGGTTTCATTAGATCTATGCAAACACAAATAAACTTAAGCTAGCATGTTAAAGAGAATAGAAGATAAACAAGTAATCAAACAACACATAGACATATTGAATTATTAAACGAATAACTTATCTTCAATGAAACATATGTTTTAGGGGCTGAAGAACCCTTACAAAAGCTGCCAAATTTGTCCACAAAACCCTACTCCAAGATGTTACATGAACTAATGAAAACATACGAAAGTATATATAGGATTACAACTCTGACGGCGTCAACTTATAGGTTCTGGCGTCGTCAACTCGCCGTGATTAGGGTTCGTCTTGTGCAAGTCGCCGTTATGACGGCGTCACCTTGTAACCTCTGACGTCATCGCGTTATGTCTGACGCCATCCATTAGTAAGTGTCTGGGCCGTCTCTTGTTAGCTTAAGACGTGACTCTCATCTTCAATTAATACTTGACGCCATCAGGTTGTAGATCTTCAGAATTCATCTGAGGCGTCTCTTGCTAATCTTGAACCAAAAATCCAGCTTTAGCAATAAGTGACGGTGTCATGTTGTAGCATGTGACGCCGCCAGTTCTCCATGTCTAACAGAATTTCGCGAGTTCGTCATTTTCTTCAATTTTTCGTCAAAATACGCCAAAAAGTGCCGATTTCCAGATTTTCCGTCTCAAGAACCTAAAATGCAAAAAGAAACGATTTGAGGCAATATTTGATCATATTAATACAATTTTGGGCTTAAATGGCCCCTTCAAAAGGTACCAAATAAATCCTTATCAGCCGCGTTTCTGTTGGGCCCGCGTTTATTTTGCATATAAAAAGGGAGTACCCTTAGTCCTCTTGGGAGTCATTCAAGGAAAGATTAAGTGTCTTTCCATAGAAATTCTTTTTCTCTTCTATTCCTTGTAAGTTACAAGGTGTGTGTTTGTCTTGAGTTTTTGGTAAACTTTGTGTAACCACCCGTAATTTTCCAGACTGATTTTTAATACTAAATTATATTTATTATTTCCTAAGTTTCACTTTCGGACCTTTCCGAACTTAATTGAATCGAAAACGAGAAGGCATCTCGTGAAACGTGAAAACCGACACACAACGCGTGCCGGCACAACCATGACTCGACAATCATTTCAATATGATTTTTATACTATTTATTCGAAACTAGTCATGTGAATACTCGTTTTTATTGGAAAATTCATTCTGAACGCAATGGCGTTACTCTCGTGTCTTGAACCTACCGTTTACTAGTCTAAACAAGCCTCGAGCCTCATTTCGTGAAAGATTGCAAAATTACAGTTATGGTCCCTGAACCTAATTTTCACTGTTGCCCCTGTCCCTAGATAATTACACTTTTGGTCCTTGCATCTTTTGACCTAATATAAATAACAAATTAGGGTTTCATTTTTTTTACCAAACCTTTTCTCTCTCTCTACAACCTTAGCACACCACCTACATATCTTCCCCCCTTTGTAGACGCCGCTGCCATCACGCCACCACCACCATCCGCCGCGTCCTCTCACGTTTGAGTCAAGAAAACAAGTAGATCGAGGGCTCTAGATTGTTGATTTGGGCTATTTTTATGTCGAATCGACCTCTCCACACGTCCCTTCTTGTAGGTATCACGATAAAACCCATCTTATTCATATTTTAATAAAAATCCGATTATAATAAATCTGTTAAGATTTTCGTGGCTTAAAACTTGAAATAAAGACGATTTGATAATAGTTTCATGTGGTAAAAATCTAAGTGGCGTTGTCGGATCTGTTTTGTATTCGGGCCGGGTAACATCCCACGTACGGGTCGGGTTTAACCCGTACGGGTCAGAACTGATTTATCTCAAACTTGAAAAATGGATTTACTTATTTAAATTGGTTATACTTAGTTGATTGTGTGTTTCATTCCGAAAATGAAATATGGTCATCTCATCGTTATTATGGTCGTTGTTATGGTTTTTGGATACGGGTCGAACCCGTTTGGTTTTGGTCCGACCACACCCACAAGGGTAAGTTTGGTCTGTTAGCAGCCATCAAGGGTGCTCATTTGCGTCTGAGTCATAACCCACATAGGGTCATTTTCCCTTCCGGTTCGAACAGTGAACACCAAGGGGTGTAAAAGTTGGTTAAATGTTATAAGTGTTCATTGTGTTTTTGGCCGTTTGGTATTTCGAGTGTCACGGGCTCAAAAGCCCATGAAAGGGGTGAGTTTGTTTGTTGAGAAATGGGGCCGAAGTCATTGAAATCTAGGGTGCGTTTGGATTAAAACGGGCCTAAGCCCATTTAAATTTAAGTGTTGTTTTGATTTGGAGTAGTCCATAAGAGAGTGAGGAGTCTTAAGTATTTTAATTTGTCAAAGTGTTATTAAATTGTAATATATCTTACAGGTATTACTTTGTTTTGACTAGGAATATTTGGTACGTTTCGGATATTGTGGGAAATGATACTTGGTTACTTGACTTTGGACATTGGATAATACGTGACGAAACTATATACTTGGATTATGATTTGACAAATATTGGACTTATAACATAATTAATTTATTGGACATTTTGGACTAGAGATGAATGTAATATATTAAACTCGGGACGAATTTAATATATTAGACTTGTAACAGACCTAAATATTCAATTAACACTTATCAAAGTAATAACAAATGGTAAAACTTGATGACTAATAGATATTCTAAAATGTGGAATTAATTATCATCATCAATTGTTCTTATTATAAACTTGTCGGGAAATATTACTTTGAGGAAATTGATTTTATTTTAAGTCGCAACGACTTGGGAAAGTTGTATAAATGGACGCGTCATGCCGAAATTTATAAAACTTTCTAGACTTATACTTTTATTTCGAAACCGTTTATCTTTATGAAACCCGACAATACTCGAAACTCATAGTTTTATTAACTTGTAAACTTTTACCATGTGATATACCAATTTGAGTTCTCTATAAAACTTAAATTACCTTTCCAAAACTTTATTGATTATTTCCAAACTATTTAGGGATTATTTGGTAAATACCGAAACTTACCAATTGACTGACCTTCTTGACGTAATTATTTGTCGTTACTACCTCGACTTCTTCCTTGTCATTAGCTCCTCGACTTGAGTTCTCGTCGGTACTTTCTTGACAATTCTTTTACTACTTTCAAGATTATTGGGATATATATTATTCTTTGGCGTCAGTTGTATTTTGAGTCTATGCTTTCTTACCACCACATGAAACGTTGAAACTGAACTTTTCTTACAAGCAATGATACTGAACTTTTCACAAACATTGATGCGAGTAATCCACGAAAACTAAGCACTTGTCTTTTGAAAACTAATTTACTTTACGAGACGTATTCTGAGATAACTATATACATATTAGGCTGTGCCGATCTGGTGCCGTTGTGCCTGCACTCCCGATACCGTTGTGTTTAACTCCTTGATGCCAGTTGTGACCGTTGTGATATTTTGTGTTGCTTCATATTGAGGTGAGTTCATGGCCCCTACTTTTTCTTGTTTTGAAATACTTTTTGGGGGAGAATACATGCACACTTTAATCATTCGTTTTACTCGAACTCTTTAATTAAATTATACTCGTACATGATTTAATTAGTCGGAAGCATTCTCTGCTTGCTTTAATACTTGTTTGATTTCTTGAATGCAATATTATGTACTCATTACATACTTGATTTTTACTCATAGACACAAGTGCTTGAAAACATATATGTGAGTTTATAGCCCCACTTTACTTATACTTGTTTTACCAATTTTGAAGTGAGAAATATGCAAAACATTTTCTGGACCACAAACAATACTTTACTTTCTTAAAACTATTGCGCAGTTAGCCTAAGCCCCTGAACCCACTGTTATGCCCACCTTCATGAACCGTTAATTCCTGCTGAGAAGCGCGATTGATATAAATAGATCTATTGGGGGTGACTCCCCCGTTCGGTTTGCCAGACGGGTCAATGCGGGCGTATACCAAGTCGGACTACAAGTGTATTGGGTTAAACATCTCGCTATGGGCCCCTTATTATTATTATTATATATGTGCTACATTGTAGCGCACTGAACTGTCGAGCTTCAGTTGCATGAACTTAGTGCTAGCGTAATAGACTCTTACTTTGATGTGCCATTATATTCGTTGTAATGGTCACATATTATACCTTGCTTATGGTCCAACTCTATTGCTTAATACTTATGGTCTACTCTACTAATGCTTTTTCCTGACGCTGTAAGTGAAGCAGTGGTCACTAATACTAAACTTGATTTGTATGTGAACAATTATTCACACTCGAAAACCTTGTGGTCCACTTTATTAATTTACCTAAAGGTAAACTTTATTTTCATGACATTGTGAGCGACACAATGGTCACAAAACTTCTTACTGAACTCACATTATTTTTACTGCTTTATCATAAACCTATGAACTCACCAACCTCGTGTTGACACTTTTAGCATGTATTTTCAGGTTTAAAGTGGTAGCTTACTGTTGGAGGCTTTGGCATGGCATGGCATGGTCATAGATGACTCTGATGTATTTGAGACCGCTTTATTTCTTTTATGGGCTTATATTTCCGCACTATTTTTGGAATGCTGTAAACAAAATACTTTTGAATCTGAAATTTCTTTTAAACGGTTGAGGTAAAACCGTTCTTTGTACTTTGTGTTGTGATACCAATTGAGTAGCACTCCAGTGACACGTATGCTTCCGCTAAACCAGATTTTGGGGGTGTTACACTTTGTTAATTAGCAAAGTTGTTATGGTTTTGCTCTCTTTTATTTGTAAGAGTTCACACAATCGTTTATTCAGTTGGTAGTATGTTTTGTCGAAGCTCGGGTTGAGCGTATGACTGTTGTTGGATTTGATTGTTTCATGCTTGGGACTTTAAGTACCCAGGTGGGAGAGTATGTCATTTTGTCAAATGTTCTCATGGGGTTTTCGAGTGTTTTGGGGGGCCTCTTGCCCTTTGTTGGTCTTTTACAAGTTCCTAATTTGGGAGGTTGGTCGTTGTGTTAAGACCTTTCAGTTTTCTACCAAACATCCAGGAATAGTTTGGTTACCTATCCTGGATGAGGTTGTGCCTGTTGTTACGGAAGAGGGATATGTTATCATTGTGAGTGACGACGCACTGAAGGATTTCGTAGCTTTGACTTCTAGCTTGTTATCGCTTCTAGGTGAGTTTATTTTTTCTTCTTCCCTTGTTATCTGACGTTTTTTCTAAGTATATTTACTTTGTATTTTTTTTCCTTGGTTTCTAGGTAGCGTATTTGGTGGTGAAGGGACAGGTGCTGAGTTCGTTGTGTCCCTCGATACTACTTTCGAGCCTGATGACCCATTTCTCATTTCGACGAGCCTATTTTGGGATCACAGTTCCTGCTTATCTCAGGATGTCTAGGATTTTAGTTGATATTATACCCTTGTATTTGATCCGTGAGTCTCTAGACTAATACTTGGTGGTTCTTGCCCTTGATTACGGTTTCCTTCCTCAACTTGCTGAACTTTTAAGTTAATCCTTTTTGGAGGTTAGGAAGCCGACAGTGGCTTCATGTGCGTGTGGTAGGATCCTTCTTATATATCTCAGGTAGGGGTTCTCCTTCACCAACACTTCCCTTTTTGGTAGTGCAATACACTGGGAATGTAGACAACCTGGAAAAGAAGTGTATCGACGTTTTCCAGGAGCTGGTGAGGTGTCAGAAGTAACTGAGTTACTTGTTTTTGTGAAGATGATCGAGTCGGTAATGATTCGATCACTGTGAGCCTTTCACGCATTATTTAGTGCTTTCCCAAGGCTAATTTGATTGGGTTGTAGTTGTTTGTGTCTTTTGTATTGTTCTATATTTGCACAATCTTATTAATGAAAAACTTTATCATTGTTGAATGACTTTACTTTTGTTAGCCTGCCAGTGGTTGTAAAATATGCTATGTTTTCTTTGTGTAAGCCTCTCAGGGGTTATTTTGCTACTCGATGAATTGTTTTTCATTAGCTTTGAAGTATGATGGATGATAGCGTCAAATAAGTACTACATTTATATATCATTTATCCCATGTAGATTGCTCATTTATTATATTCTTATATCTGAATTGATACTTAATTGCTTGAGTTTATGATTTTCAGTATTTATGGAGCAATATTTGAAAAGACACGGAAAACTACAAACTTGGAGCTTAAATGAAGAATCTGCATAATCCTGGCAAGAGCATACGGCGTATCCATATCTGGAGATACGCCGTATCAAAATACTTAGAAGAATTCATCAGGTATCGAAGATAAAAAAGAATATGGTATATTAAACTATGGCAATACGACATATCTAAAGTCCTTGCAGTCAAAGCCCAAGTCAACTAAAGAATGAATACGACGTAAGAAACTATGGCCATACGCCATATTGAAGATCTTAACCCCAGTCCAAGCGTATCAAGATTTGAAAGGTATACGGCGTATCACACTTCAGTAATACGCCGTATTTAAATAAGACATGCGAATATGCTGAAATATTCTTTCTTATTCCCTACTCAAGAGATCTGGAATACGGTGTATTGGACCTCAATATGTTGTATCGGGACGTCAGACAGGTAACTATAAATTGAAGCCCTAGCTTCGTATTTTCACACCATTCCACCACCACCAGACGTCAAGAGAAGCATTGTAACACCAAGAAGTCACACGAAGTATATTCGTTCGGTATGCTTATCGATTTCATTATGTCATTTGTTTGCAAATTGTTTTTATTTATTTCCGTGTTTACTACTGAGATTATGGGCTAACACCCTTAGGTGTTTGCCATGTTATGACTATTACATTGATTTTATTTCATTTATTAAGACTCAATGCATTTTATGTTGGATAATTTATATGTTAGTCGTTCAAATAATATGTTCGTTTACTTGTTTATCATTCTATGTCCATTGTCTAGGTTATCATAGTGTAGCTCTTTAGCTATGTAGGTAATCTATATCACTATGGAAGGTTCCCTAACAAAGGCTCAGAAGTTCCTCTTCGTGGATTAGGCCCCTCGAGGATAGACAGAAAATGACTAAAACATGTAAGTTAGCATAAGTGCTCTTCAAAATAGGTAGCATTTGAGAAGAGTA
Organism: Artemisia tridentata subsp. tridentata; assembly: GCA_021014915.2. Lineage (NCBI taxonomy): Eukaryota > Viridiplantae > Streptophyta > Magnoliopsida > Asterales > Asteraceae > Artemisia > Artemisia tridentata. The sequence goes on from CP139501.1 coordinate 135,199,726, forward strand.
GGTTTCGCTACTAGCCCTAGGTTACCATAGACGAATCATATATTAGTTGGAATATATATATATATATATATATATATTAGTTGGAAAATACTTATTGCGTGAATGTGACTGAGTAGACCGATAATTTGCTTCAGTGATATAGGTGGCATTCATAGAACTAGGCACGACTAGCCCTCGGTTTAGTTTACAATAGATAGGAAATGTTGTCAGCAGTTGCTGACTCCGCCAACATAAGTCATTAGGTCATTGCACTTATAAACGGATAAATGAAAATGTAGTAAGATTAATATTGCTAGCACTTTCTTCTTAACCTACTCACAACTGTAGTTTAATTTAATTTACTTTATTTTATTGTTTTAGTAGTTTAATTAATCTAAAATTAAAACCCCCTTTAAAACTGTAGAAAATTCACTGGATTAGCAATTAAGTTTATCTACTCCTTGCGAACGACCCGTACCTACCAAACTAGCTAAGATTGATAGGTTACACTTCCAATTAGTGTTAGTCTAATATGAAAGTCGGTAATTATAAATTTAAAACTAGACGTAAAATAACATATCAAGTATTTGGCGCCGTTACCGGGGAGTAGCTTTAGCTTAAGTTAAATTACTGGATTTTTGTATTTTAATTAGTTTATTTATGTTTTTAGTTGATTTTAATTTTTGCTTTTTATTTGTGTGTTTAACTGTGTTTGATGAAGCGAAAAGTGTACCGCTTTTAGGGGGTCATTTAAGCCCTAAATCGTATTTATTTGATCAAATATTGCCCTAAATCGTTCCTTTTGTCATTTTAGGTACTTTGGATAAGAAATCTGGAAAAGGAAGCATTTTGGACGTTTTTGGAACATAAAAGTGAAGAAAACGACAAAGTCTCAAAATCTGCTGGAAAAGTACCTGTGACGGCGTCAAGCCCCAGTGTGAAGCCGTCAACCCTTGACGCGCCAGAGAGGATTTTGGAAGATTAAAGGGGGACGGCGTCAAGAAGGCCGTCAACCCTTGACGCGCCAGAGAGGATTTTGGAGGATTAAAAGGGGACGGCGTCAAGAAGGCCATCAAGAAACCCTAACCGCGGCGAGGTGACGGCGTCAAGCTCTATAACGTGACGCCGTCAGATCTGTTTTCCTATATATATTTTCATAATTTTTAGTCATTAGTGTGCAACTTTGTGAGGAGAAACCCTAAGACGATTTTTCTGCCATTTTTAAGGGTTTTATACCCTTGGATCTCCCATGTTCAATTGAAGATAAGTAATCAATTAATCATTCAATATGTCTATGTGTTGTTTGATTATATCTTGTTCTTGTCTTTTATTTAACATGCTAGGCTAGATTTATCTCGTGTTTGCTTAGATCTAATGAAACCTAACTATTGATTATTGGTTGTTGGTGTGTTATTAATTGTATTGGATGATTGTTTATCGATGTTAGGCTTAAGAAAACTGGCTAACCTCCTATACGGTAACCTGCTTGAACGTCTTAAGAAACATGAACCAATGCGTACTAAGGTTATTATGGTTGTATTTAATGCATGAGCGAATTCTAGTGATCCCATGTTAGGAGCTTCTTAGCCGGCTCGACATAGGAGTGAAGTAGGAGCTTATAGAGTTGGGGAAGTACGTACGCCACCCCACGATTGGTATTAAGGAATACACCCGTCATCCACGCAATTAATACACACTAATCAACCGGTAAAAGATAGTTAGGGAGTAAGGAAATCTAAGTAAGCACATTTCTCTCCACATAAGTTCCACAACCTTTTTATTTTCAGTTATTTTATTTTATTTGCAAATTGTAGTTATTTGGGTTAGTTGACTAGCAACTAATTCCGCCCACTCCTTCAAACCCGAGATTTTACTTGCTTTCATAAAAATTAAAAAATACAAAAAGAATCTTCCCTCACCCTTAGACCTATTAGAGTAGTTTTTCAATCCTAACGACACTATTCCCCTAGAGAACGATCAATCCCCCGGTACTTGCCACTACACTATACTACATCGGTCAGGTACACTGCCTGGTGGGGATTGCAAGCCTCTTGAGATCCCTCGAGAGGTAAAACCTGTTGTAAGGTCGCAAAACCACGCATCAAGTTTTTGGCGCCGCTGCCGGGGAATAGTTATTGTTTAGGTTGAATTTTTATTTTATTAGGTCTACTCATTAGATTCCTATCTTAGTGAGATTTTTATTTTCTTTTTATTAGCTTTCTTGTAGTCTATTTTTTTCTTTGTGCCCTTTGTTTGTAAAACCATTTTCATTTGTCACTATGGCGGATAAAACTCCATTTAGATCATTGACAATAGAGGAACAACTATATTTCACTAATAGATTTGCTTCCTATCATTCCAATGAATTTTTGTGTGCTCTTAGTGATTTCCAAGAGGAGTTGGGGGTAAAGTTAGATGGGTTTAATGAATTCTATGCATGTGTGATTTCTATTAGACGATCATTATCAGGATCAATTCCTTTTAGTAAGACCCTTTGGATGAATTTTGAGGAAAGCTTCCTAACCATGACCCATAAGTGGAACGAATTAGTGGATTTGTATGAGCAAAAAGACCTAGTTTCTAAGAACATGGACTTAGAGTCAAACCAAGATTCTGAAACGGTTAGAGTTGAGCCACCTAGCTGCATGTCATGGTTAGGCACTACCATAATACAGGGTGAACACTTAGGTGATCTTGATGTGATGGAGGATCTAGCCGAGCATGATCACATTGATCAAAAAGACCTAGGTTTTATGATCGATGACGATGAATCTCAAGAAACACATGATGAATCTTTTGGGCAATTTGAATATAGCAGTCAGAATATTGAGGATGATCCTTATGATTCGGATATAGAAGTTGAGATGCCTAGAGAAGCACTTGAGATATTAGGGAAAATGTTAGGTTTAAATTCTACCAAAACCCATGATGAGGATATAGGTGATCTTGACACAAGGAATGATGAGGTTAGTAACATAAGCTCACCAAGTACCTCACAAGTCCTACCATCATTTGAGGCACACACACCACCCGTGACTTACCCGAAAGAAGTAGAAGAGACTATAGGAACCCCAATAGAGGTAGAGCCCTTGGACCAAACAAAACTAGAAGAAATAGGTTTGAATACTTGTAGTCATAACCTTTCTTTTAGTTCTTGATGAAGCGAAAAGTGTACCGCTTTTAAGGGGTCATTTAAGCCCTAAATCGTATTTGTTTGATCAAATATTGCCCTAAATCGTTCCTTTTGTCATTTTAGGTACTTTGGAGAAGAAATCTGGAAAAGGAAGCATTTTGGACGTTTTTGGAGCATAAAAGTGAAGAAAACGGCAAAGTCTCAAAATTGTGCTGGAAAGTACCTTTGACGGCGTCAGGATTTCTTCTTGACGGCGTCATGGCTTGGCAAAAGTGGTGGATGTGAAATTTACTCATGATAAGCCAGAGAAATTTGCATGGGAATTCTGACGGCGTCACCCTTTGGAGTGATCAAGGTCGTCACGACTTAATTTAAAGAGGGACGGCGTCACGCCTAATTCTGACGGCGTCAAGCCTTGATAAGCCAGAACGGATTTTGGAGAGCTAAAGAGGGACGGCGTCAAGAAGGCCATCCGGGAACCCTAAAAGCGGCGAGGTGACGGCGTCACACTCCATAACGTGACGCCGTCAGATCTGAAAGTCTATATATAGTTTTGCAATTTTTTGTCATAAGTGTGGAACTTATTGTGGAACTTTGTTTGTGAAAAACCCTAAGACGATTTTAGCAGCTTTCTCAAGGCTTTTTGCCTTGAGATCTTCCATGTTACATTGAAGATAAGTTATCAATTAATCATTCAATATGTCTATGTGTTGTTTGATTCTATCTTGTTCTTGTCTTTTGTTTAACATGCTAGGCTAGGTTTTCTTTGTGTTTGCTTAGATCTAATGAAACCTAGCTATTGATTATTGGTTATTAGTGTGTTATTAGTTGTATTGGATGATTGTTTATCTATGTTAGGCTTAAGAAAACTGGCTAACTTCCTATTCGGTAACTTGCTTGAACGTCTTAAGAAACATGAACCAATGCGTACTAAAGGTTTTTATGGTTGTATTTAATGCATGAGCGAATTCTAGTGATCCCATGTTAGGAGCTTCCTAGCCGGCTCGACATAGGAGTGAAGTAGGAGTTCATAGAGTTGGGGAAGTACGTACGCCACCCCACGATTGGTATTAAGGAATACACCCGTCATCCACGCAATTAATACACACTAATCAACCGGTAAAAGATAGTTAGGGAGTAAGGAAATCTAAGTAAACACATTTTTCTCCACATAAGTTTTACCACCTTTTCATTTTCAGTTATTTTATTTTATTTGCATTTGTAGTTATTTGGGTTAGTTGACTAGCAACTAATTCCGCCCACTCCTTCAAAACCCGAGATTTTACTTGCTTTCATAAAAATATAAAAATACAAAAAGAATCATCCATCACCCTTAGACCTATTAGAGTAGTTTTTCATACCTAACGAACACTATTCCCTGTGGAGAACGATCAATCCCCCGTACTTACCACTACACTATACTACATTGATGAAGCGAAAAGTGTACCGCTTTTAAGGGGTCATTTAAGCCCTAAATCGTATTTATTTGATCAAATATCGCCCTAAATCGTTCCTTTTGTCATTTTAGGTACTTTTGAGGAGAAATCTGGAAAAGGAGGCATTTTGGATGTTTTTGGAGCATAAAAGTGAAGAAAACGACAAAGTCTCAAAAATCGGCTGGAAGTTACCTTTGACGGCGTCAGGATTATGCCTGGACGGCGTCATGGCTTGGCAAAAGTGGTGGATGTGAAATTTACTCATGATAAGCCAGTGAAAATTGCATGGGAATTCTGACGGCGTCACCCTTTAATTTGATCAAGGTCGTCACGTTATAATTTAAAGAGGGACGGCGTCACGTTCATAGTCTGAGGGCGTCAAGCCTTGATAGGCCAGAACGGATTTTGGAGAGCTAAAGAGGGACGGCGTCAAGAAGGTCATCCGGGAACCCTAAAAGCGGCGAGGTGACGGCGTCACACTCCATAACGTGACGCCGTCAGATCTGAAAGTCTATATATAGTTTTCTAAAATTTTTTCATTAGTGTGGAACTTATTGGGGAACTTTGTGTGTGAAAACCCTAGGACGAATTTGGCAGCTCTTTCAAGGCTTTTTGCCTTGAGATCTTCCATGTTACATTGAAGATAAGTTATCAATTAATCATTCAATATGTCTATGTGTTGTTTGATTCTATCTTATTCTTGTCTTTTGTTTAACATGTTAGGCTAGATTTATCTTGTGTTTGCTTAGATCTAATGAAACCTAGCTATTGATTATTGGTTATTAGTGTGTTATTAGTTGTATTGGATGATTGTTTATCTATGTTAGGCTTAAGAAAACTGGCTAACTTCCTATTCGGTAACTTGCTTGAACGTCTTAAGAAACATGAACCAATGCGTACTAAAGGTTTTTATGGTTGTATTTAATGCACAAGCGAATTCTAGTGATCCCATGTTAGGAGCTTCCTAGCCGGCTCGACATAGGAGTGAAGTAGGAGCTTGTAGAGTTGGGGAAGTACGTACGCCACCCCACGAATGGTATTAAGGAATACACCCGTCATCCACGCAACTAATACACACTAATCAACCGGTAAAAGATAGTTAGGGAGTAAGGAAATCTAAGTAAACACATTTCCCTCCACATAAGTTTTCACCAACCTTTTCATTTTCTGTTATTTTATTTTATTTGCATTCGTAGTAATTTGGGTTAGTTGATTAGCGACTAATTCCGCCCACTCTTTCAAACCCGAGATTTTACTTGCTTTCATAAAAAAATATAAAAACATAAAAAAGAATCTTCTCTCACCCTTAGACCTATTAGAGTAGTTTTTCATACCTAACGAACACTATTCCCTGTGGAGAACGATCAATCCCCCGTACTTACCACTACACTATACTACATCGGTCAGGTACACTGCCTGGTGGGGTTGTAAGCCTCTTGAGATCCCTCGAGAGGTAAAACCTGTTGTAAGGTTGCAAAACCACGCATCATACATTGGTCAGGTACACTGCCTGGTGGGGTTGTAAGCCTCTTGAGATCCCTCGAGAGGTAAAACCTGTTGTAAGATTGTAAAACCACGCATCAGTTATATGGAAGTTCCTAGTTTTGATGAACCGGAGCCTAAACCAAAACCGTTACCTAATCTTCCATTCTTAGATGTGAACTTAGGAATTGAATTAGGTCCCGACCCACCCATCAAACTATATAGTCCGGGTAGTTTTATGTTGAAGGTAGTAGACTCTAAGCCTTGTAGAGAGGAAGCTGACATAGGAGTGAACCATAACCTTTCATATTTACATCACCCATTCATGATTAATCACAAGAAACACTATGGGTTTAAACCGGGTTTATTAGGTCAAGATGGATTCCCAACTAGGAGTCTCTCGAAGTTGATAGAAGATGATCCCTTTCAAGGAGAAAACTTCAATTCACCCATTGACCCAATTGAACTAAGTAAGGTTATGATGATTGGATCCCACATCTTTGAGCATATAATTCATCCACCACTCTTTCCTCACGTGGCATACTCATACCGAGTCGGTGTGTATCGCTACTATCACCCGCACTTAACCCTAAGTGTAGGGAACACCTCCCCTATTTCCGTTAAATAAGGGTAGAGTCAGGCTCGTGACTCGAACAAAAACAAGCGCTTCTTAGGAGGCAACCCAAGCTTTATTTGCTTTATGTGTTTATTTATTTGTTTGTTTGATTTTATTTGCTTCCGTATGTATGTTTAATTTTTATTATTATTGATTCATGTTCAAAACTAAATTGTGAAAATGCTTTATCTTGTTTTTAACTTCGTCTTAACTACATATAAAGGTATTTTGCGAAAGTTAAGTGTAAGGGAAATCCAAATCGGTTTATTAGAACAAATGAACATGAATCATAACAATATTAAATTAACATACATATTAGTAATTGTTTGAATCAAATGTTTGTATCGAGTCATAATGATATTTTGCAGGAATTCCAGGAAGTAAGGTATAGGTTTTTCCAGAAATTTTCCGGAAACTTAACATGAGAATTCTGTCAGATCATTTCTGATGGCGTCAGGCCTTACAACCTGATGGCGTCAGGTTTTAATTTTCTGAAATTTTTGAAAGTTTTGTTTTTCTACCGGAATCATAAAATGCTTTATTAAATCTCTAACTTATAAACTCCAGGAATCTGCAAAATAATCATTCCACAAGCATTATATCCTTATACAGATTTATCCCTCCGATGTTATGCAGGTTTTCTTGTTTGTTTTCTCAGGTTTAACAGGTTATTTTGGACAAGGAGATGTATGTGGAATCAAGCTTTTGGCGCTGCTTTAATCTTGAAGCTTGAACATTACCTTGGAAGAAGATCTAACCATGTTACCCCTTTATCCACCGAGCGAATCAGGGGAGTATTTGATTTCATTCTTTTACCTTATTTACTTTTACATCTTGTTATTTGAACATTGGGGACAATGTTCATCTTAAGTGTAAGGGGGGGGTAAAGTACGATACTTTAGAGAATGCTATTATGCTTGATTTTTCGTTTGTTTAATGGTAGACGTGTAATAAAACTGAGATAAATACCTGTTAAGGCAATTTTAGTGCCAAATTTAAATTTTTTTACAACATATAGGAGTGAAACTTTGGTCTTAATGAGCGTCTCACGGATAGGAGTTATATGACTAGCACAAAACCGTACCACTAAAAAAATTTTCCACCCCCAAATATGTGAGGTTCGCCCCTAGAATTGGTAGGAAAAGCATTTATGCTATGATGTGTGTACCGGTAGCACTTAGATTCTAGAACTTGCGTTAGGACCATTCCGAGGCCACAAGTGAGACTACATTCGTGTAGTTAGATTTACTACATGATAAGAGGCATTAGGATTAACCCATTGTTTTACACCTGTGTTTTTGTTATAATTACATTGGCTACATTGGTCAAGTAATTCTCCCACACCCTTTGCGTTGTACTCATTTTTAGTACATGATACCCCTAGTACACCCCTCAGAGCCTATCTTTTCGTTTCTAACTTTAAGCATGTTACTTAAAGGAAGAATTTGTTTACACCCCACTTAAATGTACACCCAAATCGCCTTAGCCTACCTTGTATGCACTCATTTTTAGTGCATTATTGTGACAACATTTGTTTAAACCCCAAGTTAATTATCTAATTGATTACATGGTTGCTAAGTCGAGTCATATCCTTGTACATATTGTTTTGGGACGATTGGGACTCATGGGTAAAGTACTAGCGTAATGGAGTAATGGGGAAGAACAACATTTTTACCCCCATATGTGCTAAATATTTTAAAAGTACTCCAAGTGTTTCGATTATCTTAATTCGAGTCATTAGAATAGTTAATTGTAAAGTTATGTAAAAGTTCAAGTGTAAGGGGGATACAACCCCCCTACGATGTATTATTTTGGATGGTAGGGCAAGAGTGTATGCAAAAAAAAAAAAAAAAAAAAAAAAAAAAAAAAAAAAAAAAAAAAGTAGAAAAAAACATACGGACTACCATCCCGTTTCATTTTATGTTTATTTTATCTTTTTGTTATTTCTTTCATTAGCTTAAGTCGAGTCTAGTCTTGGCTTAGCAACGCCATATTGTACATGTAATTAATCAAGATCTTTAACTCGCCACCAGTAAAATATCCTTTATCCAACAAAACCGTGTTTATCATATCCCTACACCTAACGTTATAACCCGTTTAAAAGCCCTCTTTGATAGTTTATCTTAGGTGCTTACGCCTAGTGGAGGAGGTTTTTGATCCTTTCCCAAGCCTATGGTAATCTATTTGCTATGACAGGTAGTGAGAGATATTATTCATTTCCATTTATGAGATATACTTTTATGACACCTGAGAGATGTGAGTATCTAAACACTACTTGTGAGGTGCTAGTTTGTAATCTCCGTGCTTATTATGATTAAAGTGGAACGACTATTTATTGTAATTACTTTTATATTAGCATTAAATGACCCCTAACTTGTATTTTGATTAGAATAAAAGCGCATTTGCTTGAGGACAAGCAAATCTCAAGTGTAAGGGTATTTGATGAAGCGAAAAGTGTACCGCTTTTAGGGGGTCATTTAAGTCCTAAATCGTATTTATTTGATCAAATATTGCCCTAAATCGTTCCTTTTGTCATTTTAGGTACTTTGGAGAAGAAATCTGGAAAAGGAAGCATTTTGGACGTTTTTGGAGCATAAAAGTGAAGAAAACGACAAAGTCTCAAAATCTGCTGGAAAAGTACCTGTGACGGCGTCAAGCCCCAGTGTGACGCCGTCAACCCTTGACGCGCCAGAGAGGATTTTGGAAGATTAAAGGGGGACGGCGTCAAGAAGGCCGTCAACCCTTGACGCGCCAGAGAGGATTTTGGAGGATTAAAAGGGGACGGCGTCAAGAAGGCCATCAAGAAACCCTAACGCGGCGAGAACGTCTTAAGTGACATGAACCAATGCGTACTAAGGTTTTTATGGTTGTATTTAATGCATGAGCGAATTCTAGTGATCCCATGTTAGGAGCTTCTTAGCCGGCTCGACATAGGAGTGAAGTAGGAGCTTATAGAGTTGGGGAAGTACGTACGCCACCCCACGATTGGTATTAAGGAATACACCCGTCATCCACGCAATTAATACACACTAATCAACCGGTAAAAGATAGTTAGGGAGTAAGGAAATCTAAGTAAGCACATTTCTCTCCACATAAGTTACACAACCTTTTTATTTTCAGTTATTTTATTTTATTTGCAATTGTAGTTATTTGGGTTAGTTGACTAGCAACTAATTCCGCCCACTCCTTCAAACCCGAGATTTTACTTGCTTTCATAAAAATATAAAAATACAAAAAGAATCTTCCCTCACCCTTAGACCTATTAGAGTAGTTTTTCAATCCTAAAGACACTATTCCCCTAGAGAACGATCAATCCCCCGGTACTTGCCACTACACTATACTACATCGGTCAGGTATACTGCCTGGTGGGGATTGCAAGCCTCTTGAGATCCCTCGAGAGGTAAAACCTGTTGTAAGGTCGCAAAACCACGCATTAGTGTTTCTATATCAGGTTGCACATACGGCGTAATGACTTCCGTTGGATACCACGTAATATTAAATATTAAAGGATACGACGTATGCTAACTTTTGCATACGGAGTATTCATTGGCTGAGGCCCAAATTAGTTTAATTTATTTTCTTTTCGTAATTTTAGTTTTAATTTTCAAGTTTTATCTAAATAAATAAGTAAATAAATAAAAACCGTTATTTTTACTATATACGGTGTATTCATTTATTTGCATACGGCGTATTGGTTTTGATCATTGTATTCGTATTCTAAGAAATTGGAATACTGCGTATTGAGTCGGAACTTGATACGGCGTATCTGGGGATCAGTAACCCAAAAATAATTTATTTTTCGTAATTAGTTCCGGTTTTTATTTTTCGTACCTTTTTTTCGTTTTACTAATAATTCATGTTTGAATTCAGGTTAAATATTAAAATAATTGAACAGGAGAACGGATTGAAAGACATTGATATCATGAAAATTGATGCTCATGTATTTTCTTATGAGACACAATTAGGCAACATGTTCGATGAGTTCATGAAGATGTGTTCGATCGATTCTGAGTTGTTCATATATTATAGATAGATAGATAGATTTATGATTATAATCACACAAGTTTATTGGATAGAAATCAGTATTCATATATTATAGATAGATAGATTTATGATTATAATTACTCAATTTATTGTATATATATTATATCTTTAGAGTTATGATTAAATAAGAAGAAAAATTAAAATGAGAAGGATGAGAAGAAACCACAACCGCACATTTAAGATACACATACGAAAAAAGATGCATCTCCCTTTAAAATTATCTCTCTTATTTAAAATGTGTGGATATAAATCCTTCTTATCCTTCTTATTTTAGTTTTTAAATAATATATTTTGTGATCACAAATATTCACATTTAATGATACAACTCAATTTTTATATATAATGGATAGATACATATAAATATGAAAGGGCTCAAAATAATGTCAATTAGGACTTCTTGTATTGAGAAGCATTTGCGTTTTAGAATGTGGATCATTTGCAAAGTGTGATTATTTTACAAAGTCTAAAAAGTATTTACAACTATTAGATCATAATTCAAGATCTTATCAAATTAAAAAGAGACATATACATATATAGGGGCATCCTGGTCATTCTAATTCTTTATTTCTCTATCTCCATTCCGTCTTTCTTTCTCATCAGTTACCAATAGCCGACGGTAATGTACCCTACAGCTCATTTGAGTCCAGTATCAAGTACTGAAGCTTCTGAAAGCTTCCGATGATCGCCGGAACTTGACCGGAAAATGAGTTGTGTGAGAAGTTGATAAACTGTATGTTCCACGCGCCGGTGAGATTTGACGGAATGTTGCCGGAAAATGTGTTTGATAAAAGGTCTATGTAACGGAGATTCGCCGGTAAGTTACTTGAAAGTTCGCCGGAGAGTAAGTTATTAGCTACATTAAGTAGTAATAAGTTAGTTAGGTTTCCGATGGACGGAGGGAATATTCCGGTGAAGTGGTTGTTTTGTAAGTAAATAACTCGTGCGAGCAATGTGTTAAACTTAACGGAATAGAGCCGTTAAAGTTGTTACTATGTAAGCTTAGTTTACGTAATTGGTGGGAGCGTATGTTAGCAAACATTTCCGGTAAACAATGGTGATGACAATATGTATGTAAATGGGTTTATATGGAGTTTAGTGTTTTGGTGTGTAGTTCTTGGTGAGTTGTGTCCGGAGTTATTTTTTTATAAGTTAGGAACATTGAAAGCTTATGTTTATTTATTCATTTATTGCATAACTACTGTATATTTTTTGTTTTAGACAACGAGTCGTGATTATTTGCTATACAGTTCATATACTTGTTAGTCATTCTTTGATTGTTAAAAAAAGAAGAGTTGTTCGTTAATAGAATTATTGACCCTTTTTATGTGTTAAAATGATTGTCAATTTGTGTATTTGTTGGATGTAATTAATATTTATTGTTTGCGTTTTCTTTGATGTTATTCATTAGTTAAATTAGTTATAGGTTCATCAGTTATAGGTTCATCAGTTATTGGTTCATCAGTTATTGTGTTGTTATAGGTTCATCAGTTATAGGTTCATCAGTTATTGGTTCATCAGTTATTGTGTTGTTATAGGTTCATCAGTTATAGGTTCATCAGTTATATGTTCATCAGTTATTGGTTCATTAGTTATTGTGTTGTTATAGGTTCATCAGTTATAGGTTCATCAGTTATAGGTTCATCAGTTATTGGTTCATCAGTTATTGTGTTGTTATAGGTTCATCAGTTATCGGTTCATCAGTTATTGGTTCATCAGTTATAGGTTCATCAGTTATTGGTTCATCAGTTATAGGTTCATCAGTTATTGCGTTGTGTTATTTTTTTGGTTCATCAGTTATTGTGTTGTTATTTTTTTGGTTCATCAATTATTATCCTGGTGTTATGTCTTTTTGGTTCATCAATTATTGGTTCATAAGTTATAGGTTCATTAGTTATTGGTTCATCAGTTATTGTGTCGTTATAGGTTCATCAGTTATAGGTTAATCAGTTATAGGTTCATCAATTATTGGTTCATCAGTTATAGATTCATCAGTTATTGTGTTGTGTTATTTTTTTGGTTAATTAGTCATTGTGCTGTTATTTTTTTGGTTCATCAATTATTATCCTGGTGTTGTGTTTTTGGTTCATCAATTATTGTCATGTGTTATGTTATTTTTTTGGTTCATCAATTATTGGTTCATCAGTTAGCGTCGATTGTTTTTCAAAGTGTTTAGGTTCATCAGTTATCGTCGGTTGTTTTTCAAAGTGTTTTGGTTCATTAGTTAGCTTCGGTTGTGTTTCAAAGTGTTTAGGTTCATCAGTTAGCGTCGGTTGTTTTTCAAAGTGTTTTGGTTCATCAGTTAGCTTCGGTTGTGTTTCAAAGTGTTTAGGTTCATCAGTTAGCTTCGGTTGTGTTTCAAAGTGTTTAGGTTCATCAGTTAGCGTCGGTTGTTTATCAAAGTGTTTAGGTTCATCAGTTAGCGTTAGTTGTTTTTCAAAGTGTTTTGGTTCATCAGTTATTTTTGATAACGTTCATCAGTTATTGTTAATCTTTAACGTGCAATATCTCACTCATATTATATCGGATTTGAGTGGTTCAAATTTATGGGTAAAGAATGGTTAAAAAGCTACAACTTTCATATTTTAAGTTTTGTAAAATTCGGCCTTTAAACTAGGCAAAATTAGAGCTAAAAATGCATAAAATTTCAAGAAAATCAACACCTATTTAAAAAGTTGAAAAAAAAAAAGTTGCGATTCATATATCATAACGCATAGCAAATTAAAGAGAACTATATTTTTAAAATTATGGTGAAATCGGTTTTTCATAAAAGTTTATCGTTTGAAAGTTATTTACGTTTAAAGTTTTGGGGTGAAATAAAAAAAGGGGTTAAAAGGACCAAAATGCCCCCTAACCACATTTAATAAGAAAAATAGGAGGGAATGATTGGTGGACACTTGTCACATTGTGAATGGTTGAAAACACTTTTTAATTTGCATCCCCTTTTTATAAAATCGCATCTCTTGGGTTTTAACCCCACTAAAGAAATACCAAAATCACACCACTACGTAAGGCAGTGGTGGAGGCGTAATAAGGTTCCACGCGTGATGGAGCACCACCACCCATAATAGATGCATTTATTATGAGTAATCTTACATATTGTTGATTTTCAAAACATTATTACTTATATACTACCAAACAAACATTAGCTATAATTATTTATAAGCCAAAATTTTTATTATGTTTAGTTTTCGATCACTATATGGTATGAAAAAAATTTATTACACACATAATACTTTTACATAAGATTTTATATTATAGTTCATATCCAAATACGTTAGTCCGTAGATACATGCATGATTTTTTAAATGTCAAAAAAAAACACATACATAACGTCGGATTAAAATTTAAAAGAGCAATGATTAAATATTGGGTGGCTTTTTTGTTTATTTGTTTATTTTTATTTATTTATTATTATTATTTTTTATTTTTTTATTTATTTTTTTATTTTTAAGCAAAAAACGCTTCTATAAACAGCTTCAACAAAGTTGAAGAAAATTGATACAAAATTGGCAAAGATCCTTATTTCAATTAGACTATATGAAATTGAAAAATGATCTAAGACTAAACTGAAAACATAAATGCAATGTTAAAAAACCCAATGTTGGCTCTCCCAAAAATGATCCATTGGAAAGATTTAAGCTTGATTGAAGACGCCACTCGAGACCAGCATTTGCAATTGTCTTCAAAAATGACTTCGTTTCTTGCTAACCATATATGCCAAACCGCCGAAGGACCGATAAGCCTCCAAAACTTGTGAAAAATCTATATATATATATATTTTTTAACAAATTGTGAAAAATCTATAGAATATACTCCCTCCGTCCTATATTAAGTGTCCACTTTTCAAATGCATAAAGTTTTAGGAAAGTGGGGCCAACTACACTCTCCACCAATCAAATATCACTATTACCCACTAAAGTCTCTTCTCATTGGTTGAAAATATTCCCTGGACACTTAATTTGGGACATCCCAAGATTCCATTATGGACACTTAATATGGGACGGAAGGAGTATCAATTATAAACAAAACACGGGCTTACAAGTTCACCAGCCCAAAGAAAGTAGTCGGGCCAACTATCTTTATAATCTATAGATATATGACCGTGGGATCTGAAAATAGCTTTTGATTTTTTTAATTAACGAATCAATTAGATATCTAGTTTTGAAAATCGAAAGATTCTACAAGACTACATGAGTTATGGCAACATAAATATGATATTGATGTCATTCACGTAGATTAAGTCAAGGCAGGAGAAGACTACGGGTATTTTTGGCAAAAATAGCGGTAGCAAGAAGAAAGCGGTTTCTGTTTGTGTTGATAAATTATTTGGTGAAAATCGAAAGATTCTACACGACTACACGAGTTATGGCAACATAAATATGATATTGATGTCATTCACGTAGATTAAGTCAAGGCAGGAGAAGACTACGGGTATTTTTGTCAAAAATAGCGGTAGCAAGACGAAAGCGGTTTCTGTTTGTGTTGATAAATTATTTGGTAACATAGTTATATAATCATAATTAGTAAGTGAAAACGTTAGTTGCTCATAAATGCTACTAGAAGTAGCATTTTGAATTAGAGTGTTTAGAAAAATAAGAATACTAGTTGCTTTTTTCAAAACAAACATTTTATGTAAAAAGCTAATAGTTAATTGTTACTTGCTTCAAAACGATCTAAACGTTTACTACCAAACATACCTTAGTTCCTGACTATCGATCTCGTTTAAAATGTCATAGCACGGCACATGTAAGATTTCATTAATGAAGATTGAGTTGGCGGTCCAAAATATTCTACACAAGTCAAGACTCTTGTATAAAAAAAATAAAATAAAAAAATAAATAAAGGATTTTATATAAGAGATTAATACAATTTTGAAACATGGCGACTTCAAAAGTAAAACTCTAGAATGCATATGAGTGTTAGGGCTTCTTTGTTAAATTTTTTTATTAAGTCATGTTTAATTAAGAGATGACTTAATGCAGTCAACATCAGTTTTACTACTTAATATTTTCAGTCATCTTTGTCTATTAAGTCACAAACAAACATTTTTCATTTAACTTAATTAATTCAATTTTTTTCATATTAAGTCAATTAATTCGAAATCAAACACTCCCTTAGCCATCCTTATGGGAGACAGAGTCCCATTTAAGACGGTGATCACTTGAGGGCAAAGATCCCACATTTGTGTAGCGTCGTTTATTTCATTGTAGATTTCAGTATTTTTCTCGCAAAGTCTTTTAATTATTCTTCTATGTCTCCAACCTTTTTTCAATTGCCCTCCCCGTCTCCAGATTTGAAAATCTCGAAGAGAAAAGCAGGAGAAATCCAACTCTACTCTAGAGATTTAAAAACTTCTGAAGAATATGATTTTCTCCCTATATGAAAGGACAATGCTCATTCATTGCATAAAATTATTTATTCTTATAACTATATGTTAATTCACTTATTACTACTTTACAAACTCAATATAAAGTTTCTAATATAAGATCAGCTTAGTTAGTATATGGTATTTGTTTAACTTAATTGACTCTCTAACCCGATTAAATTAGACTCTTAACGAGGGTACGTTAACATGTACATGACAGTCAACTTATCTTGGATTGGACTTAAATTAACACATTCATCCATTTGTGCTATACTGCTATTAGGGACATGCAAAAACTCACGTCAAATTGTTGGAATATATAACCCGATATCCTTTAAGTTTGTTGTTTGTGTTTTATATTTCAGGCTGGGCCAAGCTCAAGTTTATCTCAAGCCCAGGTCTCTTGCTTCTGGCCCATGGTCAAGCCCATTGCCTCTCTCTTGTGACCGTTGAAGCCCGGTTATAAAAGGATTGCATATCTTATCATTTAGGGTTAGAGGAGTTCAGTTTGTGTTTGAAGCCGCTCTTGAATATCTCTCTCTCTTATGTACAGATCTTGAGACTTTGTCTCAAGATCATATCTATCTTTGTTATTTATTTTTTAATCTTGTAAAACTATTATCAATTTAGATAATAGGATCACACCAGAGTAGCTGTGGTGATCAGTTGTGTTTATTTCTATTCCGCTGTGATCTTTGATTCAGTTGAGTTATATAAAAGTGTTTGGTTTCTGGATATCATGTTTTTTCTACATGGTATCAGAGACAGGTTCCTGAAAAACGGTTTTTAAAATTAAAAAAAAAAAATAATAATAAAAAAAAAAAAATTAGGGTTTCAAAGATTTTGGGGGTTTGTCCTCTGGCTTCGATTGGTGGTTGGTTGAAGGCTTTGTTGCCTCCTAGACTAAGTGAATCTAGGAGAAGTAAAGTGGTTCGTGACTTGGAGGTTCTGTTTCTTCCTAGACTAAGTGAATCTAGGAGAAACAGTTCGATTGTGATGCGGATATAGCTCTGTAACACCTCTCTCTCCTTTGCTCTTTATCTCTTTCTTATGTTCTTGTTTAGTGACGGGGAGTAGGTTTTGAGTTTGTTGAAGTTGAGATTGCTGTTGTTGTGCTTTTTGTTTGTGTTATCTGTTTTATTTTCTTGTTTCTTTGTGTGTTTGTGTGTAGCCCTTGACCTACCACTTTGAGTGGCAAGGAAGCCTGGGAACTTCTTTCTCTTCTCTTCTTGAGTGCTTGTTTGTTATTATTTCATTATGTCTCAACATGGTGATTCTGACAATGAGAGTGTCAGTGACCCTGTCACTCTTATTGGCAAGCTTGATGTTAGTAATCCTTTGCATTTGCACCCTAATGATTCTGCTGTGCTTACTGTTATCTCTGTTAAACTTAGAGGGACTGAAAATTATCAAGTTTGGGCTAATGCTATGCTTCTTGCCTTAGAAGGTAAGAATAAAATTGGTTTTATTGATGGGACTTGTAAAAGGTCTATTACTGATGATGTATTGGCTAAGCAATGGGATAGAGTTAATGCTGTTGTTTTAGGATGGATTTTGAATTCTGTGTCTGAGGAATTATTCCTTGGTCAAATTTTCTCAAAAAAGGCTAAACATGTTTGGAATGAATTAAAGGAAACCTATCATAAAGTTGATGGGTCTGTGATACCATAAATTGTAACACCCCGACCCGACAAGGGTAAAGATATCACAAATATATGGTTTCATATCAGATAAACATAGTATCCATGCATAAATAGCGGAAGTCAAAATACATAATCCCACAATAAGTCAACATGACTTAATCCAAAATGAAAGGAAATAAAAGAAGTACATAAGTTCAATGCCCAAACAATGGCAACATAAAGTCTAATGAAATCAAATGGTAGATAAGCTATAAAGAACAAGCTCCACTCAAGTGCACTCAACCCCAAAGCTAAGCCCAGCTCCTAGCTTAATTACCTGCCATGTGAAAAGAAAACACGGCTGAGCTACACGAGCTCAGTGAACAGATATAACGATAACAAGCAGTAGAATAAGGAATAGCAGAATGAATGAGTCAAAGTTAAGTATCTATATGAAGTAGCAATAATGAAAGATAAAGAGTAAAGGTGTAGGAAACAGTAATCCTCTACGAGCCCCAGTATCAGTAATCAGTAACAGTAATCAGTGTAATCATGTAACCATAAAATCATATAGAGGGGAGACCTCTCAGTAAACCAGTAATCATGAGGGGAGTCCTCAAACAGTAAGTGGAGTGATCAGCTCCCAGTATGTGAAAGACGTGTATCGCACACACCATCAGTCACCAGTAATACAGTAATCAGTAACAGTAACAGTTCTAGGATGCATCCATACGCCCCTGGTGGCCATAAACCTCCCAACACACCAAATAAATACATAAAAGGGACGGAACAGGTCATCACTCTCCTGCCCTAGAGTCATGCCATCGGTGCATCAATGACATGGTCATGAAACCCTCATGACTAGTTATGGCTCGTAGTATCAAACTGTGGGTCAGTGGTCAAGTATCAGTATTCAGTATTCAGTTTAGTTTCATAGGTCAAAATCCAGTTCAGTATAACAGACAGTTCATATCAGGTGGTTCAGTAACAGAGGTTCAATATCAGTAGGTTCAATATAAGAAAGGTTCAGTGTCAGTAGGTCAATATCAAAGGTTCATAGAACAAGGAACATGGCAGTGAATCAGAAATCAACATGAGACGAAGGCGCCTTACTAAAGAAGGGCAGAATATCTGTACCTTATTGCTGACAAAGGAACACACTGAAATAAGATGATCAAGACCACAGAACTACTCCCTCTTCACACCTAGAGGAGTAAAGACATGATTACTAAAGATCCCATTTCCAAATTAAGTAACTTTCTATTTTTAGCAGGTTTCCATTTTTAGAAAGTTTCCTTATTTAGCAAGTTTCCAAAATTAGCAGATTTCTATAATGAGTGAAGTTTAAGTATTCTGATTTAGTTAAGTCTTTAATTTAGTCCCATTATGGAATTAGGGTTGGTTTTAGCAAGTTATAAAAGTTTAGGGTTAAATATGACAAGTTTACATAGTTTAGGGTTTTAATTGTAATTATCTCAAATTAAAGGTCTAGAATGAAAATATCATGATTTACTTATTTAAATACTCCATTTATTCAGAATTACATCATCAGCCCCTTGAGTTTCACATTTTACACTTTAAACCCTTTATTTATAAAAGTTACAAAATAAACCCTAAAGTTACATAATTTACCATTTTATTCAAATATTAATTCTAATTACACCACTAGACCTTATATTAATTTTATTTCAGAATATACCCTTAAATTTCATGCATAGTACGATCTAATCCTTTAGTTTCTCATAATTACACAATTAGTCCCTATAATTTATAAAACATATATATTAATTTGTAAATTCCAAATAATTACCTATTGGCCCCTATAATTATCCAAACTTACACCAAAACATCTTAACATTATAATTTACTCAAAATGACCTCAAGTTTCCAGTATTTACATTTTTAGTCCCTTGTTTTAATTAATTTGCAAATCAAATTATTAAACATATATAATTACCCATTTAACCTTTTAAATACAAAATTTACATATAGACCCCTCAAGTTATATTTTTCCCATATTGTACCAGTCCTAAATATCATTTTAAAAATAGTCCATGAGTTTCAAAAATCACAAAACACCCCCCTTGACTATTATATTTCAAATCGGTAAAACATTTTATATACAAAATCAAACCCTAATTATAATCAATCATCATGCAATCATTACTATATCATTTTAACACCAATAACATCCAGATTCAATTATGTAAACATGAATTCAATAGGTTTAGGGTTTTATTCATATTATTCCCTTTTTATTCCATTTAGCCGATTATACATAATTTCACAAATAATAGTTTTAGGCCCCTAAAATTCGAATGGCCATTTTTCTAGTGTTATATGATGATTATAGAAGCCATGAAAAATACTAACATGATCCAGAAAATTCGCATGCATATATTTTGAAAATTAATTCGATTCTAGGGTTTATAACATCATATTTTCCATGCGATTTATCTATGATGCATGGGCTGTTTTTATCAATTTTCCCATGTTATATTTGATCATTAGAAGCTGAGAAAAATACCAGGATAGTTTTAGAATGATCGGATGAATTGATGGAGATTTAAGTTACACGCTAGAACAATTCGACAAAAGAAATTCACCAAGCCTTCATGCGTGACCAACACACCTTGCATATATTTTTCGTAGAGCATATACAATATAAGGATCTCATGAAAAATAATGAATGATTTTTATGGAGCTCGAATGAATTAATATGGCACTTACCTCATCTTTGGACTCGACACAAAGAAATTTTGAAAACGCATGAACTAAGCCACCACAATTCGATTGGCTATTTTTCTAGGCCTCTTGGGATTATGAAGAACTCAGAAAAATATGTGTTACACTTCCAGAAATTCGAATGAGCACAAAGAGGAATTTTTGTGTGATTTTCTTTCAATCGGCAATATTAGGGTTTTTTTTGATAATGAGGTTGATTGATTTTAAAATAGGAGCCGGTCAATGGGGGGGGGAATAAATGGGCCAAAAATTCAGGGATTTTGATTGGAAGCCTTAATGTGATTTATTCTATTTTAATTGTCCATTTATTTCCATTTAAGTATCCTAATTTAAATCATAAATTTGAATTTAACTATATTAGGCGCCAAGGGTACTTTGGTAATTTTCATGGCTTGTATAAAAGTTAAATGTAGTTGTTAAAATTATTTGGGATCATAGCTTGCTCATTACTAGAAGTTTGGAATTTATTTTATGCTTTACATATGTTTTATTTAGGTTTTAAATTCCCAGGGGCAATTTGGTCATTTTACATGTTATGGAATTTCAGGTATTACAACTTCTTCCCCACTAACAGAAAAATTTCGTCCTCGAAATTTGCAAAGACATGAGAAAGGAAACATAACAGAAATGAAACTGAACATACCAGATCAAAACATGAAATGAGGATAACTCGATCGTATCGATTCTTCGGTCTCCCAGGTTGCCTCGCGTGCTGGGTGATTCCGCCAAAGAATCTTTACAAAAGGAATGACTTTGTTTCTCATGACGCGTTCTTGACGCTCTAGAACCGCCTCCGGTTCTTCAGATAAGGTCATATCAGGACGGATTTGATCAAACGGATAAGAAGCCACATGCAGAGGGTGATAGTTGTATCCCCTCAAAAGAGATACATGAAATACATTATGAACATGAGCCAACTGAGGTGGTAGAGCTAAACGATACGATACTTCTCCGATACGCTCCAGAATTTCAAAAGGTCCAATAAACCGAGGGCTGAGCTTGCCCTTAATACCAAAATGTTTGACGCCTCGGAACGGAGATACTTTAAGAAATACTCGGTCGCCGACATTAAACTCTAGATCCCGACGGTGCTTATCCGCATAACTCTTTTGACGTGCCCGTGCCTCTTTCAATTTTTCTTTAGCCGTAGCAACCTTTTCATTTGTGACCTCAATCATCTCAGGTCCTTCAAGAAGACGTTCCCCTACTTCATCCCAACATACCGGTGCTCTGCACTTTCGACCGTATAACATCTCAAAAGGTGCCATATCGATGCTCGCGTGCCAACTATTATTATAAGCGAACTCTACTAGACACAGGTAATCATCCCAACTACCCGTCCATTCCAGCGCACACGCCCGCAACATATCCTCTAATGTCTGGATGGTCCTCTCCGACTGACCATCAGTTTGGGGATGAAAAGCGGTACTGAACTTAAGACGAACACCCCAAACTTTATGCAATCCTTTCCAGAAGCGCGAAGTAAAATGAGGATCACGATCAGAAACGATAGAAGAAGGAGTGCCATGTAATCTAACAATCTCCTGCGTGAAAATCTCTGACAACTTACTAACACTGTAGCTCATACGGATGGGTAAGAAATGAGCGGATTTAGTTAGCCGATCAACGACCACCCAAATCGCGTCATGTTTCCTACGAGTCAACGGTAAACCACAAACAAAATCCATGGATATTTCATCCCACTTCCAAACTGGGATCTCCAAAGGCTGCAATAACCCACTAGCTCTTTGGTGTTCAATCTTGACCTGCTGACAGGTCATACATCTAGCTACAAACAATGCCACATCCTGCTTCATGCCGTTCCACCAGAAGTGTTGCTTCAGATCCCGATACATCTTGGTAGAACCAGGATGGATAGAAAAAGGAGAACTATGAGCCTCAGCCAACAAGGCCTCACGTAGATCAGAAACATCAGGAACACATAATCGATCTCCATACCATACAATACCACTATCATCAACCCGAAATTCAGACTGCTTACCCTCCTCGACATTCTGCACAATAGCCCAGAGTTCACCATCGTCCTTCTGAGCTTCCTTAATCCGCAGCATCAAATTTGATTCCACCTTCAGACTTGCCCAAAAACCACTAACGCCTTTTTCACATAGCTCAATCTCTAACCGCTCTAAATCCTGAAGAATACGAGGCTCGATATTCATACTAGCAATCATCCCCGATTTCCTGTTGAGTGCATCGGCAACAACATTCGCCTTGCCGGGATGATACTGGATATTAGTGTCATAATCTTTCAGAAGCTCCAACCATCTTCTCTGCCTCATGTTGAGCTCTTTCTGAGTAAATATGTATTTGAGACTCTTATGATCCGTGAAGATATCACATGATTCACCGTATAAGTAATGTCTCCATATTTTCAACGCAAATACCACAGCTGCCAACTCTAGATCATGGGTCGGATAATTTTCCTCATAGGGTTTTAACTGCCTTGAAGCATAGGCAATTACTTTCCCATTCTGCATGAGAACACAACCTAAACCCTTCTTGGAAGCATCACTATAAATCTGAAATCCTCCCGAACCCGACGGTAAGGTCAAAATAGGTGCAGAAACTAGTCGTCGCTTCAACTCCTCAAAGCTCTGCTCACGTTCATCCGTCCACACAAACTTTTCACCCTTTCTCATCAACTGAGTCAACGGTAAAGCCAACTTCGAAAACCCCTCGACAAAACGTCGATAGTAGCCAGCTAAACCCAGAAAACTCCTGACTTCGGTTACCGTGGTAGGTCTTGGCCATTTTGTGATAGCCTCGACCTTAGCTGGATCCATGGTAATCCCATCTGCAGACACGATATGACCAAGGAAAGCAACTCGGTCCAACCAGAATTCACACTTGGAAAATTTAGCGTATAATTTCTGCTGCCTCAGAATACCCAAAACAGTACGCAAATGCTGCTCGTGCTCTTCCGCCGACTTAGAATATACCAGAATATCATCAATGAAAACGATGACGAATTTATCAAGAAATTCATGGAAGACCCGATTCATTAAGTCCATAAATACTGCAGGAGCATTTGTTAACCCAAAAGGCATAACCAAGAACTCATAATGCCCATACCGGGTACGGAAAGCAGTCTTAGAAATGTCCTGCTCTTTAACCCGCAACTGGTGATAACCAGATCGCAAGTCAATCTTGGAGAATACTTTAGCTCCCTGCAACTGATCGAACAAGTCATCGATGCGAGGTAGCGGATAACGGTTTCGAATAGTGATGCGGTTTAGCTCCCGGTAATCAATACACAACCGCATAGACCCATCTTTCTTCTTTACAAAAAGTACAGGAGCACCCCATGGTGACACACTCGGGCGAATAAATCCACAGTCCAATAACTCTTCAAGCTGCTCCTTTAACTCCTTAAGTTCCACCGGTGCCATCCGGTACGGAGCCTTAGAGATAGGCTCGGCGCCGGGAATCAGATCGATAGCAAATTCAACCTCTCTGGCCGGAGCAAGACCAGGAAGTTTTTCAGGGAAAACATCAGAAAATTCCCGAACAACATGAACAGTATTAATATCAGGACCCTCAACAGATGAATCCTTAACAGAGGCCAAATAACCTTGGCAACCATGAGATATTAGAGTCCTTGCTTTCATAGCAGAGATAATTTTCACAGATTTCAAAGAGCGTGTTTCATGAAAGATATATTCAGGCTGAGTTAGATCACCAAAGATTACTTTGCGAGCATGACAGTCAATGGTGGCTCTATGAAAAGATAACCAATCCATGCCCAGGATAACGTCAAAGTCAGTCATGTCCAGAGGAAGTAAGTTAGCCGAACGGATTCGGTCATCGAATCGTATAGGACAGTTTACATATTCATGATCAATAAGAGTACTGAGTTTCATGGGAGTGGAGAGGGATACTTGATTATTTAGTGGTGTTGGCGATATATTAAGTTTCTTAACCAATTTCATAGATATGATGGAATGTGTAGCTCCAGTATCAAAAAGTGTGAAAATAGCATGATCACCAATATATAAAACGCCCGTAATTGTACCTGAAGACTGAGCTGCCTGATCACGCGCCATAGAATATACACGGCCAGTGTTAGGTGGTGGAGGGGGTGGTTTCAAATAGTTCCCGGCTGCCTCCGGGTGTTTAGGGCAGTCTTTCACTCTATGCTCCGTAGACCCGCATCTAAAACATGCCCCAGTAGCCACACGACAAGCCCCAGCATGACGTTTCCCACAAGTAGTGCAAATAGGAAAAGAATAAGAACCCCCAGCCGCACCTCCTTGAGAACTAGAACCTGAAGCCCTGCCCTGCTGATTACCCCTACCAGTCTGGTCTCTCCACTGTTTCTGACCGTTGTTGCGTCCGGAGCGATCATCTCCCTGCCTAGTAGTGGACCTGGAATCCTGCCCTTTAGTATCCGACCTCCTCTGATCATGATTCCTGCCAGACT
Organism: Artemisia tridentata subsp. tridentata; assembly: GCA_021014915.2. Lineage (NCBI taxonomy): Eukaryota > Viridiplantae > Streptophyta > Magnoliopsida > Asterales > Asteraceae > Artemisia > Artemisia tridentata. The sequence continues at coordinate 135,224,589 of CP139501.1, forward strand.
GACCCTGATGGTCGTATCGTCGATCCCCTTGTCCACGAGAATCATAACTCCTGTCGTTCCGACCCTTAAAATCCCTGCTCTGACCCTGAGTCTGAATCCTATCCCCATCTCTGTTCCTCTTATACCCAGAACCCTGATGAAATATCTCAATATTGCGAGCTGCGTCGCAACATTCTGCCGGGTCTTTAAACTCATCATTAAGTATGCGGTCTAGTACCCACCTAATACAATAGCAAAAGAAAATGTATTAATGTCTATTGGTACCAACCATCAACTTAAATAGGTTACTAACCTCTTGAGTCCCCATTTGAATTGTCTAGCCTGCTGCTTAGAATCCCCAGCAAGCGGACCCACAAAACTCACTAATCTCTGAAACCGCTCCAGATACTGCCCAGCATTTTCAGAATCAAGCTGAGAGATAGTATTGTACTCCCTAATGAACCTCTGCTGCTCGGAAGCAGGAAAGTACCGATTATAGAACGTGGTACGGAAATCAGCCCATGAACAACCAAGAACATATGCGTCACCACCTTTAGCTTCTTTATGCGCTTTCCACCAGTTGAGCGCGTCACCTTCTAGTTTGAACACAGCCAGACGAGTCTTGAACCCGTCCTCACAACCTAACACTTCGAACAGTTTCTCCATGTGGGTGATCCAATCTTCTGCTGCATGAGGAGTAGCAGCAGAAGAGAAGGACAACGGCTTGAGCTTATTAAAACTCTCCAGCCACCCATTAATGGTAGTGGGTCGGCCCCCACCACCAGAAGAACTGCCAGCACCCCCAGATGGGCCAGCTCCACCGCTGATAAGCCGGTTGACCACCGCCTCAGTGTTAAGGCCCGGTAACAGACGGGCTACAGCATTAGCTATCATTTCCTCCAGATTGGGGGTTTCAGCATCTCCTCCACTGTTATACTCCTGATGACGAGTGTTAACCATCTATAGAATTATGAAGACGATTAGTAAGGTGAAGCAAAATATGACAGAGCAGAATAAGGAAAAGAGTACGCGAAAGGAAAACCTAATGTCTACCCAATCCTCACAGGTCAAAGGCCTAAGCCAACGGGTTTCGGAAACCTGTCTCTCTGATACCATAAATTGTAACACCCCGACCCGACAAGGGTAAAGATATCACAAATATATGGTTTCATATCAGATAAACATAGTATCCATGCATAAATAGCGGAAGTCAAAATACATAATCCCACAATAAGTCAACATGACTTAATCCAAAATGAAAGGAAATAAAAGAAGTACATAAGTTCAATGCCCAAACAATGGCAACATAAAGTCTAATGAAATCAAATGGTAGATAAGCTATAAAGAACAAGCTCCACTCAAGTGCACTCAACCCCAAAGCTAAGCCCAGCTCCTAGCTTAATTACCTGCCGTGTGAAAAGAAAACACGGCTGAGCTACACGAGCTCAGTGAACAGATATAACGATAACAAGCAGTAGAATAAGGAATAGCAGAATGAATGAGTCAAAGTTAAGTATCTATATGAAGTAGCAATAATGAAAGATAAAGAGTAAAGATGTAGGAAACAGTAATCCTCTACGAGCCCCAGTATCAGTAATCAGTAACAGTAATCAGTGTAATCATGTAACCATAAAATCATATAGAGGGGAGACCTCTCAGTAAACCAGTAATCATGAGGGGAGTCCTCAAACAGTAAGTGGAGTGATCAGCTCCCAGTATGTGAAAGACGTGTATCGCACACACCATCAGTCACCAGTAATACAGTAATCAGTAACAGTAACAGTTCTAGGATGCATCCATACGCCCCTGGTGGCCATAAACCTCCCAACACACCAAATAAATACATAAAAGGGACGGAACAGGTCATCACTCTCCTGCCCTAGAGTCATGCCATCGGTGCATCAATGACATGGTCATGAAACCCTCATGACTAGTTATGGCTCGTAGTATCAAACTGTGGGTCAGGGGTCAAGTATCAGTATTCAGTATTCAGTTTAGTTTCATAGGTCAATATCCAGTTCAGTATAACAGACAGTTCATATCAGATGGTTCAGTAACAGAGGTTCAATATCAGTAGGTTCAATATAAGAAAGGTTCAGTGTCAGTAGGTCAATATCAAAGGTTCATAGAACAAGGAACATGGCAGTGAATCAGAAATCAACATGAGACGAAGGCGCCTTACTAAAGAAGGGCAGAATATCTGTACCTTATTGCTGACAAAGGAACACACTGAAATAAGATGATCAAGACCACAGAACTACTCCCTCTTCACACCTAGAGGAGTAAAGACATGATTACTAAAGATCCCATTTCCAAATTAAGTAACTTTCTATTTTTAGCAGGTTTCCATTTTTAGAAAGTTTCCTTATTTAGCAAGTTTCCAAAATTAGCAGATTTCTATAATGAGTGAAGTTTAAGTATTCTGATTTAGTTAAGTCTTTAATTTAGTCCCATTATGGAATTAGGGTTGGTTTTAGCAAGTTATAAAAGTTTAGGGTTAAATATGACAAGTTTACATAGTTTAGGGTTTTAATTGTAATTATCTCAAATTAAAGGTCTAGAATGAAAATATCATGATTTACTTATTTAAATACTCCATTTATTCAGAATTACATCATCAGCCCCTTGAGTTTCACATTTTACACTTTAAACCCTTTATTTATAAAAGTTACAAAATAAACCCTAAAGTTACATAATTTACCATTTTATTCAAATATTAATTCTAATTACACCACTAGACCTTATATTAATTTTATTTCAGAATATACCCTTAAATTTCATGCATAGTACGATCTAATCCTTTAGTTTCTCATAATTACACAATTAGTCCCTATAATTTATAAAACATATATATTAATTTGTAAATTCCAAATAATTACCTATTGGCCCCTATAATTATCCAAACTTACACCAAAACATCTTAACATTATAATTTACTCAAAATGACCTCAAGTTTCCAGTATTTACATTTTTAGTCCCTTGTTTTAATTAATTTGCAAATCGAATTATTAAACATATATAATTACCCATTTAACCTTTTAAATACAAAATTTACATATAGACCCCTCAAGTTATATTTTTCCCATATTGTACCAGTCCTAAATATCATTTTAAAAATAGTCCATGAGTTTCAAAAATTACAAAACACCCCCCTTGACTATTATATTTCAAATCGGTAAAACATTTTATATACAAAATCAAACCCTAATTATAATCAATCATCATGCAATCATTACTATATCATTTTAACACCAATAACATCCAGATTCAATTATGTAAACATGAATTCAATAGGTTTAGGGTTTTATTCATATTATTCCCTTTTTATTCCATTTAGCCGATTATACATAATTTCACAAATAATAGTTTTAGGCCCCTAAAATTCGAATGGCCATTTTTCTAGTGTTATATGATGATTATAGAAGCCATGAAAAATACTAACATGATCCAGATAATTCGCATGCATATATTTTGAAAATTAATTCGATTCTAGGGTTTATAACATCATATTTTCCATGCGATTTATCTATGATGCATGGGCTGTTTTTATCAATTTTCCCATGTTATATTTGATCATTAGAAGCTGAGAAAAATACCAGGATAGTTTTAGAATGATCGGATGAATTGATGGAGATTTAAGTTACACGCTAGAACAATTCGACAAAAGAAATTCACCAAGCCTTCATGCGCGACCAACACACCTTGCATATATTTTTCGTAGAGCATATACAATATAAGGATCTCATGAAAAATAATGAATGATTTTTATGGAGCTCGAATGAATTAATATGGCACTTACCTCATCTTTGGACTCGACACAAAGAAATTTTGAAAACGCATGAACTAAGCCACCACAATTCGATTGGCTATTTTTCTAGGCCTCTTGGGATTATGAAGAACTCAGAAAAATATGTGTTACACTTCCAGAAATTCGATTGAGCACAAAGAGGAATTTTTGTGTGATTTTCTTTCAATCGGCAATATTAGGGTTTTTTTTGATAATGAGGTTGATTGATTTTAAAATAGGAGCCGGTCAATGGGGGGGGGGGGGAATAAATGGGCCAAAAATTCAGGGATTTTGATTGGAAGCCTTAATGTGATTTATTCTATCTTAATTGTCCATTTATTTCCATTTAAGTATCCTAATTTAAATCATAAATTTGAATTTAACTATATTAGGCGCCAAGGGTACTTTGGTAATTTTCATGGCTTGTATAAAAGTTAAATGTAGTTGTTAAAATTATTTGGGATCATAGCTTGCTCATTACTAGAAGTTTGGAATTTATTTTATGCTTTACATATGTTTTATTTAGGTTTTAAATTCCCAGGGGCAATTTGGTCATTTTACACGTTATGGAATTTCAGGTATTACAGTGATATTCAACTTACATCATAAAATTAGTACTCTAAAAAAAATGGCTCTAATCTTTCTGATTATTATCATAAGTTGAATGCTTTGTGGAAACAGTATGATGCTATGGTTGAGTTGCCTAATTGTGTGTGTACTGCCTCTAGTGAATTTAAAAAACATAATCAACTGTTGAAACTTATGCAATTTCTGATGGGTCTTGATGAGTCTTACATGAGTATTAGGAGTTCTATTTTATCTAGAGAGACCTTACCTGATGTGAAAGGGGCTTATGCCATTATCTCTAGTGAGGAATCTCACAGAGTTGCATCTGGTACTAATTCTGGGCCCTCTCAAAGGGGTCAGACCTCTGCTTTCTTAGCCAGTGGTCCTGCTAGAAACAATTTTCAAAAGAATCAGAACCCTTATACTAATGCTAGACCTAACACTGGTAATTTCAGACCTAATACCAATACTGGGTTCAGACCCAGTGGTCCTAATGTGATAAGACCTAATGTGGCTGGTAACTCTAATATTGTGTGTGAAAATTGTGGTTACATTGGTCATACCATAGACAGATGCTTTAAAATCATAGGGTATCCTGCTGATTTTGGAAAAAAGAAAGGGGGACAAGGTGGTAAGGGTAAAAATGTTGCTTATAACTCTGTTGGGTCCTCAGGGAATGATAATCCCTCTGGATCCTCAGGGTTCTCTGAAGAGCAACTTGCCACTCTCTCTCTTCCTTATTAAGGAAAACAAAGTTACTGAGAAAAATGTCCAAGCCAACATGGCAGGTACTTACTTTAATTCTAGTAAACTTTTCAATGACAACTTTGATAAGTTTTTCTGTTCCAGTTCTAGCTTTATGAAAAATTTGAAATATGTTGGTAAGGTTGTGGATTCTGGTGCTAATCAACACATGACCAATAGTGATAAAGAGTTAGATAATGTATATGACATTTCTCATCTTAATATCAAAGTTTCGCACCCAAATGGCACTAATGCCATCATTACTAAAATTGGAAATCTGAAACTTGGAAATGGTCTTGTCCTATTTGATGTGCTTGTTATTCCTGATTATTGTGTCACTCTTATTTCTGTTCATAAACTTGCTAAAGATAATAAAATCTTAGTGGTGTTTGATGAAAGTAAATGTTTCTTTGTGAATCAGGATTTGAATCAAAAACCCCTTCTGGGGATTGGTAAACAATGTGGTGGTTTATACTATTTAGATACTGAAGGTACTAAATGTGATAATATTGATAGTGATTACAAATTTTCATTGTCTGTTTATGATTGGCACTGTAGACTTGGCCACCCTGGTGACCCTGCTCTTGATGTTCTAAAAGATTATTTGAAAATCAAAAAAACTGATAAATATGAGATTCGTGAAATCTGCCAAAGAGCCAAACAGACCAGGGAACCTTTCCCTTTAAGTAATCATAAGTCTAAAATGCTTGGTGATGTTGTTCATCTTGATCTGTGGGGACCCTATAAGGTGGTCAGTCACTCTGGCCATAGATATTTTCTTACCATTGTTGATGATTACACCAGAGCTGTGTGGGTGTATCTTATTAAATCCAAGGATGAAGTTTTTGAGTCTATTAATATCTTTTACAACTTGATTAAAAATCAATTCAATAAGACTGTTAAAGTTTTTAGAAGTGACAATGGGACTGAATTTCAAAATCAAACTTTTAACAAGTTTTGTGACAACATGGGGATTACACATCAAACTTCTGTTGCTTACACCCCACAGCAAAATGGTGTTGCAGAAAGGAAACACAGACATCTCTTAAATGTGGCCAGATGTCTTATGTTTCAGGGGGGAATACCCTTAAGATTTTGGACTGAATGTGTGCTAACTGCTACTTATCTTATTAACAGATTGCCTTCTTCTGTGCTAAATGGAAAATCCCCTTATCATATGATTTATAATTCCTGTCCTGATCTCTCTCTTATCAGAATGTTTGGTTGTCTTTGTTTTGCTACTATTCTTAATAGTCATGATAAGCTTACCAGCAGATCTGAAAAATGTGTTATGATGGGTTATTGTAGTTCTCAAAAGGGATACAGGCTCTATACTCTTGATAGACGTCAATTTATTGTGTCTAGAGATGTTAAATTCTTTGAGTCCATATTTCCTTTTAAGGAATCTATATCAAATGGCGTTAAGAATAAGCATACTGAATCCGATGTCTTTCATGAAAATAACCTGTTGAACTTTTTTGATCTAAATAACCCTGAGCTTCCTAATGATGATCAGAGAGTTGTGTCTAGACATAATAGTGACCATGAGTCACAAAGTGAAGGCAGCCCCTCTGCAAGTCTAGGTGACAATGTGAACACTGGTGATTTTCCAACTGGATCACCCAGTGATGACATTGATGCCAGTTTGCATGATGTTGAGGCTGCTACACTTGCTGAAAATTCTGTTTCTGAAGGAAATGTTGATGCCAACATAAATGCTCAGGGTACTCAAACCTTAAGAAGATCCTCCAGAACTTCTGTTTTTCCCAAAAATTATAATGACTTTGTGGTTAAAACTAATGTCAAATATGGGATTGAAAAATATGTTGGGTATTCTAAATTAAATAGTGAAAACTTGTGTTTTGTGACACAACTGAATAAGAGCTGTGAACCCAAGTCATTCTTTGAAGCATCTCAAAACCCCTTATGGGTTGATGCTATGAACCTAGAAGTTGCTGCCTTACTTGAAAATGACACTTGGGAGGTTGTTGAATTACCCATTGGCAGAAAAGCCTTGAACTCCAAATGGCTGTGGAAACTAAAATATAAATCTAATGGGGAAATTGATAGGTACAAGGCTAGACTTGTTGCCATGGGGTGTGCTCAAAGGGAAGGGGTTGATTATGAGGAAACATTCTCACCTGTTGTTAAAATGGCTACTGTGAGATGTGTGCTTAATATTGCTGTTGTGAATTCCTGGCCCATTTTTCAACTTGATGTTAATAATGCTTTTTTATATGGTGAACTTGATGAATCTGTTTACATGAGACCTCCTCAAGGCTTTTATGTTGATAATAAGAACCTTGTTTGCAAACTTAAGAAATCTATCTATGGTCTTAAACAGGCTCCTAGACAATGGAATGCTAAACTCACCTCTGTGCTTATTGAAAATGGATTTAGTCAAAGTAAATCTGATTACTCTTTGTACACTAAATCTGATAATGGTGTGTTTCTTGCTCTCTTGGTGTATGTTGATGATATAATTGTGACTGGAAATAATCTTGGTGAAATTGAGAAGGTGAAAATTTTTTTGAAAAGTAAATTCAAGATAAAGGATTTGGGAAAGCTTAAATACTTCCTTGGCATAGAAGTTGTTGATACTGATAATGGCATTTGCCTGAATCAAAGGAAATATGTGCTTGATTTGTTGTCTGATTATGGTATGCTAGCCTGCAAACCTTCTAAGACACCCTTAATGGCTAAACACTCTGTATCTAATCTGCCCACTGATTCTGATCCTGCTCTTGTGAATATTGTTGATTATCAAAAGCTTATGGGAAAGCTTATATATTTAATCAATACCAGACCTGATATATCTTATGCTGTGCACTGTCTTAGTCAATTCATGCATTCTCCTTTAACATCTCATCTTAAAATTGCTTTTAAAATTCTGAGATACCTTAAAGGATCACCTGGTCTTGGCATTCACATTGCTAAAGATACTGGTGTGTCCCTTAAAGGATACTCAGATGCTGATTGGGCTAAGTGCATTGTTACTAGGAAGTCTGTTACTGGTTACTGTGTGTTTATGAATGAGAATCTGATTTCTTGGAAAAGTAAAAAACAAAATACTCTCTCCAAATCCTCTGCTGAGGCTGAATATAGAGCTCTTGCTTCTTTAACCAGTGAGATCATTTGGATTCTGAAAATCCTTAAAGATTTGCAATGCATAAATCTTTTGCCTGTTGACATGCACTGTGATAGCAATTCAGCTATCAAAATAGCTGCCAACCCTGTATTTCATGAGAGGACTAAGCACCTGGAAATTGATCTCCACTTTGTGAGAGAAAAAAATTCTAAATGGTGTTGTTAGGACTGTCAAAGTAGATTCAGCAAATCAAATTGCTGATATCTTTACCAAAGGGTTGGACATTTCTCAGCATCAGTCTCTTGTGAAAAAACTTGGAATGATTGACATCTTTGGAATATCGGATTAAGGGGGGATGTTGGAATATATAACCCGATATCCTTTAAGTTTGTTGTTTGTGTTTTATATTTCAGGCTGGGCCAAGCTCAAGTTTATCTCAAGCCCAGGTCTCTTGCTTCTGGCCCATGGTCAAGCCCATTGCCTCTCTCTTGTGACCGTTGAAGCCCGGTTATAAAAGGATTGCATATCTTATCATTTAGGGTTAGAGGAGTTCAGTTTGTGTTTGAAGCCGCTCTTGAATATCTCTCTCTCTTATGTACAGATCTTGAGACTTTGTCTCAAGATCATATCTATCTTTGTTATTTATTTTTTAATCTTGTAAAACTATTATCAATTTAGATAATAGGATCACACCAGAGTAGCTGTGGTGATCAGTTGTGTTTATTTCTATTCCGCTGTGATCTTTGATTCAGTTGAGTTATATAAAAGTGTTTGGTTTCTGGATATCATGTTTTTTCTACACAAATGATCAACTAAATCAATAGCCAAAAAGTGAAACAGTTGTAATACAAAAAATGTATATGAGTTTAGATCAAAGAACATCAGGTGTTTGTGCTGGAACAGAGAACGAGTATAATAGACTTACAAAATATGATGATTGTTATTATTCCAAAGAGAAGTTAACATGCACCTTAAACATATGCAACACGGGTCGATCACAATATATTTCTACATCTTTCCTAGCCTTGACATTGTATTTTGTTTTCAAAGTGCCCATGATGGTATGGAATAAGTTCTCAAAAAAATTCTTCTCAATATGCATTAAATCAATTGTGTCGAATCAACAAAGTGTGCCAATATGGAAGCTCCCGGAAGATACTCCTTTTTACCTAATTATGGGTTAGACCAAAACCATCAATTTTTTTATTTCCTGGTTTGTATGGCTTGCCTTCATAAACAGTCGGAAGATAGCGGATTTGCTCCCAGATTTCATCACCGGTTAATTGTGGTGGTGGACCAGCTAAAACAAATTTTTGAGCCAGAAATCCTTTTCTATAACGCCTATATGGGTGTCTTAAATGTAAAAATCTCCTATGAGAGTTAAACCAACATGGTTTCCCTCCATTGTGCAACTGAAACGAATCCACATCACCCATGCAATGTGGACATGCTAACTTACCGTGTGTGCTCCATCCGGACAGCATTGCATAAGCAGGGAAGTCACTAACAGTCATACTACTGCAGCTTTCATAAAAAATTGTTTTTAAGATAAGCATCATAAGTTTCAATACCAGGATTCCATAACTCTTTCAGCTCTTTAATCAACGGCTGTAAAAACACATCCAAGTTCTGACCGGGGTTCTTTCTTCCAGGAATAACCAAATTCAATTTAACATGTACGTCTTTTAGGCTTATCCAAGGAGGTAAGTTATAGATTGTAAGAAAGACGGGCCATAATGAATATGAATTAGAATTCGAGTTATTTGGATGGAACCCGTCAGTGCATAACCGAAGATGAACATTCCGAATCTCTTTAGAAAATGATGAATGGGTTGAGTCAAAATGCTTCCATACCTTACCATCATTTGGATGTACCATCTTATTTGAGTTTGTTTTATGATCATGATGCCAAGTCATCTCTTTGGACACTTTTTTTACATGCACATTCTCTGAAGTCTAGGAGCAATAGGAAAGTATGTAAGCACCAAATTAGGGACGTTATTTCTTCCACCATTCTTATAATGTGAATGCCCGCATACTTTACACTTGGTCAAAAGAGAATCAACTTTCCCATAGAATAACATGCAATGGTTTTTGCAAGCATAAATCTTTTCTTTTGGAAGGTTCAGTTTTTTCAGGATCTTTTTTGTATCATAAAAGTTCCCAACCAGTTTATTACCATCAGGTAACATGTCCTTAAAGATGGAAAGTGCTCGATTATATGTCGCCTCAGGTATATTGCATTATGCTTTCCAATTTAACAACCTTGTGGCTGCTTCAAGTGTCGAATACTTTTGACACCCCTCGTACAAAGGCTCGTCATAAGCTTCTAACATATCATAGTATTCATTGGCATAAAAATTAGGGGCTTGTTATTTCACAGGTTCTAAATGCAGTTTTGATTGAAATGTTGCGTTATGAATATCCAAAATCATGCGTGTGCAACCTCCAACATCGTCATCTTCCATTGACCTTGAGCATTGTCCTGTCTCTTTTGGTTTACTTTTCTTTTCACTGGGGGCATACCAAGTTGTATAACCAGGAATGAACCCGTTTGACCACAAATCATACTCAACCTCATCTCTCTCTTTAAATACCTTGATTTTGCACTTAGAAGAGGGACATTTGATATGAAACACCACGTTACTTCTGAAACCCAAAACTTCCACATTTCGAAATGACCAAAATACCCTCTAATTTTGAAATTTTAAGAACTTGAAATATGCGCTATAAATTAAAACTTAAGTTATATAACATGTTATGACTCCAAACTATACGATATTAACATATTACCTAAAGTAAATATGAAATGTTACAGGAACCTTATAACATAAAAGTCTATGGGCACTTGGCTAAGTTAAATGCTTAAAATTTATAAGTTAAATTACAAAGACTACAAAAGTTCAAGACAACCATTACACGTTATATTAATTGTACCATGTCCAATGTTATATTGTTTTACTCATTATGGTAAATTGGATTGACAAAATCACTAATAACTTTCACTCCTTAATTCTCGGCTAATCACATTAAACTCACCCAAATATTCTTCTCAATTACCCTCAATGACATGACATTACCATAAGTGTTAAACTTTCTTTTGTTTTTTTTTTTTTTTTTTTTCTTTTCATTTTCATTGCACGCCTAAGATAACCGGATTCCTTGTACATTTAAGTGTGATATGCCAACACATAATAGGCCCAAGTCAAGCACCCTAAAATTGCATGTTACCTTAATTAAGAAACCCATTTACACGGCATATTACCTTTATCCATTTACACGGTTTTACCTTAAACCAAATCATGCGTCGCTTTTTTTCTTCTTTTATACGATTGCCATGTATCTCATTAAAACACAAAACCCTAAAACTTCTTTCCAAGAACTGCGACTGCGACTGCTGCTGCTCTCTTTTCTATTCCTGCTGTTCGACCATAAACACAGTAGCCAGGACGTCCTTGTGGCCTTCTAGTTGGTGGTTCTGTCGTGGTAATGCAGCAGATTCAATGTGGTGTGACCGTGATAGCAAGGTGTGGTGATCGTTGGTGCATTTGTATTTGAAGACGGGTTGGTTTTGGTTCAAAAGGTTGTAGAATCTGGTTCGTGTACTCCTTATTTCGTTGTGAAATCCGATCAAGAGGATTGGTTACACAAAGTGTCAACAGTTTATTTTGCCTCCCACTTGTCGAGTGGTAGCTTGGTGTGATCGCGGGGTTATTCGTTTAGTTGTTCGTGTGGTTTTATTTGAAGGCCTTGGCTTGGTCCGAATAGGATTTCTGGTTTAGAGTCCTTGTGTACTTTGCTTTGCTCGTTTGATCGTCTTTGAGGTACTCCTCTTCTATCGTTTGGGTGTTCTTACTTTCAATATATGAAACGTATATAAGTTAGAACATGTAAACAAATCGATGTGTGTTAAAAATATAATAGAACGAATGGAGTGTTGGCCTCGCGAAATCATTTCGGCTTACAAATGAATATATAAGTATACAAAGCATATGTAAATATGCAACATGAAATCATATCTTATGTGTTAGCTTTCATTTCTATTTTTCTGTCGAGATGCGTTGAGAATACGTTTTGAACATGGTTTTTGGAACGTGATTATGTGTCTAGGAATACAACTCACTAACAGATTATAAACATATAGAAACATGAAGATGAGCATGCATGGCATTCATTGTATATGTGATGTGTACGTGAATTTGAGGGGGGCGTAAAATGAGGGTAACTTTTCATAAATGGCTGGTTGTGTGCGTGGGTTTTGATATGATCCCATGTGAATGTTTGCATGTGAGTGTGGGTCTTATATTATATTTAATGGCTATACATGTTCACTGAGTCAAAGTTAAAATGGTAGGAAGGGATTATATAATACTAGTTATGGGCTGTGTGAGTATGTGCGTTCCATTGAATAAAAAGAGTAGAATATATATATTTTTATACACAGCTGATTTGGTCATTGGACCATAATGTAATCTTTATAATGAATCCAACTAAACTCCAGTAGCAAAGTGGGACGTATGAGTCGGACTCGTAACTTGTGATTTCATGATATGTTTGGTTCACTATTTTGTGTGTACCGTAACGTGAGTGTGTGAGTTTTGAGTTGTCAAAGGAGTGGTTTAACATACTTACAAGTTGAGTAAAATAGGTTTTAGGCGCGGGTGTTGGTGTTGATATGCATGTGTGGCTGTGTGTTAGTTTGGTGTGTTTATCGGATTCATGTAACGGTTTTGGTCTCGTTAAGATATGATGTACCTGGCTACTTTTATATCGTCATGGTGTGTATTATGGTCGGTATTTATGTTTAAACTATGAGCATTTTCATGTTGGCTAAACGGATTAAAAGTGAAACGTTTAAGTATGTACTAAAAGTGACGAACCCTGAGTGTACATTAATTAACCCTAATTTGGTCATTAATGACATTAAGTACATGTTAAACCCTAAACTATGATAATTGTCATTATTAACCTTTAACTTTACTTAATTGTCAATTGTAATCCAAAAGTATCCAAGTTACTAATTCAGGAAATTTACTAAAAAATGGAAAGCCAACTAAAATGAGTAATCGGACTTAAAATAAGTTATTAATAAGGAGATCATGAATTCGTGTAGATTCGCTGAAGATGGAGTTTGCTTCCGACCTTTATTTTTCTGTTGTGTTTTCACTTGCGGTATAAGGTACAGATATTCTGCCCTTTTTCAGTAAGGGTGTCCTCTTGCTTATTTCATTCAGTATCTATGATTCATATTAGTATTTCTCTGAGCCGTTGTTATGTCGTTTCATACTCTGATTGGTTCTTCATTATGCATATCAGTTGGTTATGATCTGAGCCTTTTTATATGGGGCTTTCCTATTTGAATCTATGCCTTTGTTATGTTTTCCCTAATTCATGAACCTTGCTTTATTTCTTTTGATACATGATATGATCTGTTCATCACCCTGTAATGTGAATATTTATGACCCTGGAATACTTTGAAGGTTCATAGGATTTTATAACTAAATGTAAAAACTCTTCTTAATTACATGTGAAAATGTTTTGAAAACTTTCTTTAAAGGACCTACTTTATGAAGACTGTTTTAAGGTTTACTTTCATGAAAGTTATTTTAAGAGATTACTTTTTGAACTATGATAGGAACTTTTAATATAAACCTTTAAATTGAACCTTGTTATGAACCTTGAAACAAATTGATATGAACCTTCTGATTTTGGACTCCCTGATACTTGACCCTTCTGACTTTGGACCTTTTGATATTGAACCTATTTTCTGATTTCTGATTTATTGCTATGTTTCCTTGTTCTGTGAACCTTGCTTGCTTCTTTCATGATATTATGAGCTTTTGGCATGATTTTTCTGATACATGATCTTTCTGATATGTGATCTTTCTGATGTATGACTTTTCTGGTAGATGATCTTTTGATATTAAACCTGTCTGATATTGAACATTTCTGATATTGACCTACTGGTATGACCTTCCGGATATGAATCTCTGATATGAACCTCTGATATGAACTTCGGATATTTTGAAATGGAAATTGACTTATGCAACTAACTTAAATACTGGATACCTTGCTATAAACTTAACTTGAACCCTGATTCACTTGATATGAACCATTCGACTTGAACCTTTATTTGAACTCTTGTTCTGATCCTTTGTTCTGAGCCTTGTCTTGAACTCTTATATAAAAACATGACCTGGACTACCTGACCTTTAAATACTTGAACCGAACACTTAATACTCGAACCTGACACCTGAATACTTGACACCTGATACTTGAATCCGACACCGGATACATGATACTGATTTCTGATACATGATACTGAATCCTGATACATGATATCTGATACACGTTACTGATCTCTGATACATGATACTGGTACATGATACTGATTTCTGAGGCATGACACCTGACACATGATACATGATACCTGACCTTAACCCACAGTTTGATACTACGAGCCATAACTAGTCATGAGGGTTTCATGACCATGTCATTGATGCACCGATGGCATGACTCTAGGGCAGGAGAGTGATGACCTGTTCCGTCCCTTTTCTGTATTTTATTTGGTGTGTTGGGAGTTTATGGCCACCAGGGGCGTATGGATGCATCCTAGAACTGTTACTGTTACTGATTACTGATTTCTGTATTACTGGTGACTGATGGTGTGTGCGATACACGTCTTTCACATACTGGGAGCTGATCACTCCATTTACTGATTGAGGACTCCCCTCATAATTACTGACTACTGAGAGGTCTCCCCTCTACATGATTATACTGATACTGATACTGTTACTGTTACTGTTACTGTTTCTGGGCTCGTAGAGGATTTCTGTTACCCTGCACCTTGTGACCTTATAACCTTACTCACCATTATTATTACCGTCACCCTGTAACCTGATATATGACTTAACACTTGACTTGACTGGATATGACCTGGTATGTGGTAGAATTACGGATTACATTTTATACTATTTCTGCAACTAGTTTTAATCATGTTATATCTGTATAACCTTTACTTTCCATTACTGTTACTACTACCCTATCGTATGATACATGACCTAATACTGATTTTGACATGATTTGACTTGGGTTGTGTGGGTTACGGTTTCCTTTTCACCTATCTTCTGTAACTAGTTCTAATCCTGTTATATCTGTATAGTCTTCATGTTCCTGTTCTTGACTATCGTGATACCTGGTACTCGTTCATTTACTTCACTACTTTACCGTTACTGCTTGTTATCGTTATATCTGTTCACTGGGCTTTTTAAGCTCAGCCGCACGTTTTCTTTTCGTGTGCGGCAGGTTATAAGCAGGACGACGGGTTTGGGTATGAGTGAAGAGACTTTTGGACTTAGAAGACCTTGATAGTTATTCTGAAGTGGAAGTCATTAGAAGGATTGCATTTGCAGACTTAGTATTTAGTTTTGTTTCATTCTTAACCTTATAATGTTAGTATCTAATTTGTAACCTTTGATATTTTATTGTATTACTATTGAAGTATGCTTTGTTTGATCTGATATGAAACCATTAACGTGACACTTTTACCCTTGCCGGGTTGGGGTGTTACAAATTATGGTATCAGAGCGACAGGCTGCGACTCGTAATACATTTACCCATGACCTGTGAACCTTGGACCACTAAGTTTCCACTGTAGGCGCTCATAAGATAACCTGTAAGAATTTGCTTTAGGATTTCCCTATATGAACTTAAGTTTTGACCGGTGAGGAATGGGTAGATTATAAGGCATTTGTTTAAGTAGCATTGCTTCCGCATCACTCTGATTCATGCCTTACTTCTGGTTAAAGCTTATTGAAATCACTTTTGATGATTGAAAGCTTATGCGTTGCAGCACCTAAGTTTTGAAACCTTAATCATTCTTGAAGGCATTCGAAAAATTTCATAGAAATTTACCTGACACTATTTGATCCTTATCTCCGGATTCTGACTCTGACCTCTGATCCTTTGTAAATCATGTGATACCTCGTCGGGCAATTCTGAGAATCTCCATAGCGATGACGTACTCGATACATTCTGTTGTTTGTCTCTTGCTTTTGATAAGCATCTGTGAATTTTCTGACGCTTTTTGACCTCTGAGACCGTAGGAAGACTAGGTGGATTAAGATAAGTTTGTCCTGTTCACGACTTGAGATAAAGTATGACCATCATGAGGGCATATTTATATGATGCTAGTATTATGACGTCTGGCCAACGTGATAATACTTACATCATATAACGTGCACTTGTTGTGGGCATAAGATATTTCGAGAAGTGCCTTAGAAGCTTTAGGAATTCTGATAACTGGTTGAAATTATTTGCATTAGTGAGACTTTAAGTTCATTCTACCTATGCGCGTAATCTGCTTTCACCGTTTTGCGATTTGATACGTCTGGATTCTCGTCACGCGTTTGCCAACCTCTGCACTTCCAATAAGAATCTTAGGTTCTGTTATAGAACTTTCTGCCAATTGATATTAGCAAAAATCTATTTTCTGTATGTCCTCATCTGATTTGTCTAATCAAATTCTGTGGACGACATATCCATCAAAATCCTATATACTTCCTGCGTTTCTTCTGAGAGAATACGATTATCATCTGTTACGTTGGCATATTATCCTTTTGATCTGGATTCAGTATGATTTGTCTTTTCTGAGGAAACCGAATTTTTGATCAACAAGATCGAGTCAAGAGAAACAAGTCTATCATATTTCTGTTCACAGTCAGCTGTGTTTCCGTTTTGTTTCACCTCAATTTTCGAGGACGAAAATTTTTCTTTTAGAGGGGAAGAAGTTGTAAAACCCAAAACTTCCACATTTCGAAATGACCAAAATACCCTCTAATTTTGAAATTTTAAGAACTTGAAATATGCGCTATAAATTAAAACTTAAGTTATATAACATGTTATGACTCCAAACTATACGATATTAACATATTACCTAAAGTAAATATGAAATGTTACAGGAACCTTATAACATAAAAGTCTATGGGCACTTGGCTAAGTTAAATGCTTAAAATTTATAAGTTAAATTACAAAGACTACAAAAGTTCAAGACAACCATTACACGTTATATTAATTGTACCATGTCCAATGTTATATTGTTTTACTCATTATGGTAAATTGGATTGACAAAATCACTAATAATTTTCACTCCTTAATTCTCGGCTAATCACATTAAACTCACCCAAATATTCTTCTCAATTACCCTCAATGACATGACATTACCATAAGTGTTAAACTTTCTTTTGTTTTTTTTTTTTTTTTTTTTTTTTCTTTTCATTTTCATTGCACGCCTAAGATAACCGGATTCCTTGTACATTTAAGTGTGATATGCCAACACTTAATAGGCCCAAGTCAAGCACCCTAAAATTGCATGTTACCTTAATTAAGAAACCCATTTACACGGCATATTACCTTTATCCATTTACACGGTTTTACCTTAAACCAAATCATGCGTCGCTTTTTTTCTTCTTTTATACGATTGCCATGTATCTCATTAAAACACAAAACCCTAAAGCTTCTTTCCAAGAACTGCGACTGCGACTGCTGCTGCTCTCTTTTCTATTCCTGCTGTTCGACCATAAACACAGTAGCCAGGACGTCCTTGTGGCCTTCTAGTTGGTGGTTCTGTCGTGGTAATGCAGCAGATTCAATGTGGTGTGACCGTGATAGCAAGGTGTGGTGATCGTTGGTGCATTTGTATTTGAAGACGGGTTGGTTTTGGTTCAAAAGGTTGTAGAATCTGGTTCGTGTACTCCTTATTTCGTTGTGAAATCCGATCAAGAGGATTGGTTACACAAAGTGTCAACAGTTTATTTTGCCTCCCACTTGTCGAGTGGTAGCTTGGTGTGATCGCGGGGTTATTCGTTTAGTTGTTCGTGTGGTTTTATTTGAAGGCCTTGGCTTGGTCCGAATAGGATTTCTGGTTTAGAGTCCTTGTGTACTTTGCTTTGCTCGTTTGATCGTCTTTGAGGTACTCCTCTTCTATCGTTTGGGTGTTCTTACTTTCAATATATGAAACGTATATAAGTTAGAACATGTAAACAAATCGATGTGTGTTAAAAATATAATAGAACGAATGGAGTGTTGGCCTCGCGAAATCATTTCGGCTTACAAATGAATATATAAGTATACAAAGCATATGTAAATATGCAACATGAAATCATATCTTATGTGTTAGCTTTCATTTCTATTTTTCTGTCGAGATGCGTTGAGAATACGTTTTGAACATGGTTTTTGGAACGTGATTATGTGTCTAGGAATACAACTCACTAACAGATTATAAACATATAGAAACATGAAGATGAGCATGCATGGCATTCATTGTATATGTGATGTGTACGTGAATTTGAGGGGGGCGTAAAATGAGGGTAACTTTTCATAAATGGCTGGTTGTGTGCGTGGGTTTTGATATGATCCATGTGAATGTTTGCATGTGAGTGTGGGTCTTATATTATATTTAATGGCTATACATGTTCACTGAGTCAAAGTTAAAAATGGTAGGAAGGGATTATATAATACTAGTTATGGGTTGTGTGAGTATGTGCGTTCCATTGAATAAAAAGAGTAGAATATATATATTTTTATACACAGCTGATTTGGTCATTGGACCATAATGTAATCTTTATAATGAATCCAACTAAACTCCAGTAGCAAAGTGGGACGTATGAGTCGGACTCGTAACTTGTGATTTCATGATATGTTTGGTTCACTATTTTGTGTGTACCGTAACGTGAGTGTGTGAGTTTTGAGTTGTCAAAGGAGTGGTTTAACATATTTACAAGTTGAGTAAAATAGGTTTTAGGCGCGGGTGTTGGTGTTGATATGCATGTGTGGCTGTGTGTTAGTTTGGTGTGTTTATCGGATTCATGTAACGGTTTTGGTCTCGTTAAGATATGATGTACCTGGCTACTTTTATATCGTCATGGTGTGTATTATGGTCGGTATTTATGTTTAAACTATGAGCATTTTCATGTTGGCTAAACGGATTAAAAGTGAAACGTTTAAGTATGTACTAAAAGTGACGAACCCTGAGTGTACATTAATTAACCCTAATTTGGTCATTAATGACATTAATTACATGTTAAACCCTAAACTATGATAATTGTCATTATTAACCTTTAACTTTACTTAATTGTCAATTGTAATCCAAAAGTATCCAAGTTACTAATTCAGGAAATTTACTAAAAAATGGAAAGCCAACTAAAATGAGTAATCGGACTTAAAATAAGTTATTAATAAGGAGATCATGAATTCGTGTAGATTCGCTGAAGATGGAGTTTGCTTCCGACCTTTATTTTTCTGTTGTGTTTTCACTTGCGGTATAAGGTACAGATATTCTGCCCTTTTTCAGTAAGGGTGTCCTCTTGCTTATTTCATTCAGTATCTATGATTCATATTAGTATTTCTCTGAGCCGTTGTTATGTCGTTTCATACTCTGATTGGTTCTTCATTATGCATATCAGTTGGTTATGATCTGAGCCTTTTTATATGGGGCTTTCCTATTTGAATCTATGCCTTTGTTATGTTTTCCCTAATTCATGAACCTTGCTTTATTTCTTTTGATACATGATATGATCTGTTCATCACCCTGTAATGTGAATATTTATGACCCTGGAATACTTTGAAGGTTCATAGGATTTTATAACTAAATGTAAAAACTCTTCTTAATTACATGTGAAAATGTTTTGAAAACTTTCTTTAAAGGACCTACTTTATGAAGACTGTTTTAAGGTTTACTTTCATGAAAGTTATTTTAAGAGATTACTTTTTGAACTATGATAGGAACTTTTAATATAAACCTTTAAATTGAACCTTGTTATGAACCTTGAAACAAATTGATATGAACCTTCTGATTTTGGACTCCCTGATACTTGACCCTTCTGACTTTGGACCTTTTGATATTGAACCTATTTTCTGATTTCTGATTTATTGCTATGTTTCCTTGTTCTGTGAACCTTGCTTGCTTCTTTCATGATATTATGAGCTTTTGGCATGATTTTTCTGATACATGATCTTTCTGATATGTGATCTTTCTGATGTATGACTTTTCTGGTAGATGATCTTTTGATATTAAACCTGTCTGATATTGAACATTTCTGATATTGACCTACTGGTATGACCTTCCGGATATGAATCTCTGATATGAACCTCTGATATGAACTTCGGATATTTTGAAATGGAAATTGACTTATGCAACTAACTTAAATACTGGATACCTTGCTATAAACTTAACTTGAACCCTGATTCACTTGATATGAACCATTCGACTTGAACCTTTATTTGAACTCTTGTTCTGATCCTTTGTTCTGAGCCTTGTCTTGAACTCTTATATAAAACATGACCTGGACTACCTGACCTTTAAATACTTGAACCGAACACTTAATACTCGAACCTGACACCTGAATACTTGACACCTGATACTTGAATCCGACACCGGATACATGATACTGATTTCTGATACATGATACTGAATCCTGATACATGATATCTGATACACGTTACTGATCTCTGATACATGATACTGGTACATGATACTGATTTCTGAGGCATGACACCTGACACATGATACATGATACCTGACCTTAACCCACAGTTTGATACTACGAGCCATAACTAGTCATGAGGGTTTCATGACCATGTCATTGATGCACCGATGGCATGACTCTAGGGCAGGAGAGTGATGACCTGTTCCGTCCCTTTTCTGTATTTTATTTGGTGTGTTGGGAGTTTATGGCCACCAGGGGCGTATGGATGCATCCTAGAACTGTTACTGTTACTGATTACTGATTTCTGTATTACTGGTGACTGATGGTGTGTGCGATACACGTCTTTCACATACTGGGAGCTGATCACTCCATTTACTGATTGAGGACTCCCCTCATAATTACTGACTACTGAGAGGTCTCCCTCTACATGATTATACTGATACTGATACTGTTACTGTTACTATTACTGTTTCTGGGCTCGTAGAGGATTTCTGTTACCCTGCACCTTGTGACCTTATAACCTTACTCACCATTATTATTACCGTCACCCTGTAACCTGATATATGACTTAACACTTGACTTGACTGGATATGACCTGGTATGTGGTAGAATTACGGATTACATTTTATACTATTTCTGCAACTAGTTTTAATCATGTTATATCTGTATAACCTTTACTTTCCATTACTGTTACTACTACCCTATCGTATGATACATGACCTAATACTGATTTTGACATGATTTGACTTGGGTTGTGTGGGTTACGGTTTCCTTTTCACCTATCTTCTGTAACTAGTTCTAATCCTGTTATATCTGTATAGTCTTCATGTTCCTGTTCTTGACTATCGTGATACCTGGTACTCGTTCATTTACTTCACTACTTTACCGTTACTGCTTGTTATCGTTATATCTGTTCACTGGGCTTTTTAAGCTCAGCCGCACGTTTTCTTTTCGTGTGCGGCAGGTTATAAGCAGGACGACGGGTTTGGGTATGAGTGAAGAGACTTTTGGAATTAGAAGACCTTGATAGTTATTCTGAAGTGGAAGTCATTAGAAGGATTGCATTTGCAGACTTAGTATTTAGTTTTGTTTCATTCTTAACCTTATAATGTTAGTATCTCATTTGTAACCTTTGATATTTTATTGTATTACTATTGAAGTATGCTTTGTTTGATCTGATATGAAACCATTAACGTGACACTTTTTACCCTTGCCGGGTTGGGGTGTTACATTACTTCTGAAAGTTCTAATTTCAACAACCCTTTCAATAGAAAATGCGAAGTTGAGAAATTCGGTCACCTTTGATTTGTAATAAGAACAAAGAAGACCCTGGTTGTTTCGTTTTTTGTACATCCATCCTCTATCCTTACTCGCCGACATAACTAAACTCAAACAGATTATCCAAAACAGATTATGTGTTTAGCATAGTGTGTTCAAAACAGATTATGTGTGTGCAAAACTACTTCTTCAGAAACTTTTTCAGCACACACAGGTTATTACAACAGACATCAAATAACCAAATTTCAACCCAATTATCCAAAACAGATTACACTATCTATGAATCATATATTTAGAACCAAACTTTTGAGCTATAACTTAAAATTAGCAATATTAAGTGATTACTATGCTAGTCTAAGATAGATATATTTGAACTCTTGAGGGATGTTTGGGATTGCATAAGTAAACAGCTTATGTACTTATTGAAACAACTTATGCTTTCGGATATAACAGTTGAGAATGAGCAACTCCCAATCAACCTGATTATACACTCTTAATCTAAAAATTCCAAACATCTTAATCTAAAAATGGATAAGCTGTTAAGATTGAATTTGATAAACTGCTTATTTGCCTTAAAAACAGGCAGGTAGCAAAGCAGGCCTTATATCTAATCTTAATCTAAAAATTACTACTATATATTAAAACACAGTGTCGGTGACACTAAAATATTATTCTCCGATTAAAAAATTATATATATTAAAACACAGTGTCGGTGACACTAAAATATTATTCTCCGATTAAAAAATTATTAAACATTTAGCCGACTAAGTGAGTCCATCATTGGCCCATTTCCACCTTCAATTTGTAGATAAGGTTAGGAAAGTTATAGCAGATTCTACCGACTTCAATTTGTAGATAAGCTTCAGTAGCCTCTCCGCCTCTGTTCGCCGGCATCGATATCCTCAACCTAAACCACAATTGTTGTTGGTGTGTCTGTGTTTCTGCAAAACCTAAACCACAAAGGAAAAAAAAATCCAGATTCATCCCTGGAAAACATCAACTAAAAGGGGTCATCAACAAAATGATTCTGAAAACAATACCTCTTCCAAAGGTACAATATTTTCTTTATTCTTATCAAAACACAAAACTGTTTATTAGCTCACGAGCAGGGAACGATTGTAAAGGCAAAGTATGTGCCGATTTCCAAACATAAATACATCAGAGGTAAGAAGTCTATTAATAAAACAAAACTTGTACAAGCATAACTTTTAGTTCAAATATCTTATGTTGATTAAAAATATGTACATCCTTACTTGCACATACAACAATATTCTAATGACGGCATATTTCTATGCTTTTGAGTTTTAGCTCAAATTAAAAGGCTAATGAAGAAAGATGAGACAAAAAAATTTCTCAAGAAAAAACAGAGCAATTGAGATGATTCATGATTGGCAGCCATAGCTACTGTGCTTACATTCTATTCGTTAGTGATTGCTGAGTCACAAGTATAAACTTATCGGCTTTCTACTATTATATTAATGTGATAAAGGCAACACATAACTAGTTAAAACAAACGTAGTATAAAAAACCCAAAAAGGCCTTGAACAATAGATAGCTATGACATCATAAAGCCAAGTTTTACACTATCTTCCGTAGTCATGTCTTCACTTTTTATTTTATTTATTTATTTATTTATTGTTTTTTTTCCCCGTTAATAGAGTTACATAAGCCAATTACTGTGATGTGCCATTAAACAGCTTATTGCATTCACAACTAAAGGTCAGGAAAACCTCAATATCATCGATGCGCATTAAAAAACTACATTTGCCTGCTTTTAGTTATTTTTATCTAATGGCAAACTAACTGTAGCTCCATTTACTTGCACATACATCAAATGAATGAAGAAGAAGGTTGTTTAAATGATGAATGCTTAAGCTTTGGGACTATAAATTTTACGACATAATACTTAAGCTTATTTCACTGTAACAAAACTAAGGGTGTGTTTGTTTCATTAAGATGTATTAGGTCTGAATCTGACTACCACATCTTACCAGTAAGAGGTGGCTAGAAAGTCTAAATCTGAAAGAAATAATGTTTTTTTTTTTTTTTTTTTTTTTTTTTTTTTTTTTTTTTTTTTTTATAATTGTCTGAATGATTTTAAGTGCTAGTTTCTGCAATTTATTTAAGTAACTTATGTAAATATGAAACAAGCCTTTTTATCATAAATATAACATAGTTAATAAACCATCAAATATATTATATTAACACGAGTCTTCAATCTCTTATCGAGTAAGAGGCAGTAAGACAAGTCTCCCACCTCTTACTGAGTAAGATGTTATATGTCTAACTGGATCTGATTCAAAAAAAAAAAAAAAAAAAAACAAGTAAAACGTCTGACCACCTCTTACTGGTAAGAGTAAGAGGGCTAGTATGATTTTTTTTTTAATTAAAAAAAAAAAAAAAAAAAAAAAAAAAAAAAAAAAAAAAAAAAAACACACCCTAATTTTACAACTACTAACATTCACCGTAACATATCTAATGCTAAAAAAAGAATATGCAAACCAAAATCATTCACTATCATTACGACTAATAACATTCACGATCATTCATAAGTCATAACAATAACTATAAAATTTCATAACACTAAAGAATTATAGCTGACGTTTTTCAATTTGCACTATATCAACTTTTACTTATTTACACAAAGCAACTCATTAGCCTATTTGTTCCATGTGTTACAGAACACTAAAATGTTTGCTTTCGCTTATTTTCTACATCAACAAACAAATCATTACGTCAAAATTAGGGCAAAATATATATTCAAAAACCACTACTTATCACAACAAAACACCTTATGTCAGCCAAACACTTCAAAACCACTCCTTATCACAACTAAACACCTTCAAAATTAGGGCAAAATAATACATTCAAAATTAGGGCAAATTATCACAACAAAATACATTCAAATTACACATCAATAATAACAAAATACATTAAGGTTTAATTGAAACAGAAGAATTAAACCTTGATAAAAGTGAACGGCGAACGGTGGCGAAGTGGTCAACGACGGACGAACAGTGAATGGTGGCGAAGTGATAGAACAGTGAAAGTCGTATTGTTTTAGAGGGAAACTGAAAAGTTGGAATAAGAATTTGGGAATTGTTTAAGACTTTAAGTAGTATTATTTTAAAAGAATTTGAGAATTGTTTAAGACTTTAAGTAGTAGTATTATTTTAAAAGAATTTGGGAATTGTTTAAGACTTTAAGTAGTAGTATTATTTTAAAAGAATTTGGGAATTATTTAAGACTTTAAGTAGTATTATTTTATAAGAATTTGGGAATTGTTTAAGACTTTATGTAGTATTATTTAATAAGAATTTGGGAATTGTTTAAGACTTTATGTTTGGTAAAAATAGATTGTGCTGGTGCTGATGCTGTTGATGCTGGTGCTGAAAAGGATTATAAAAAGGGATTATTTTTATAATCTACATGAAGTAACCTTTGATTTTCAGAGATTATGAAAGATTATTTTTTTTATAATCTCTTATAAGTTCTGTCTGCCAAACAAAGATTATATTTTAAGTAGTTTATCTTTTGAAAAAATAAGCATAATCTCTCCATAATCTCATGTGCGAAACATAGCCTAAGTAGTATTATTTTAAAAGAATAAAGTATTATTTAATAAGAATTTGGGAATTGTTTAAGACTTTTATGTAGTACTCCGTATTGTTTTATAAATGAGGATTTTCAAAAGAATAAGATTTTGTTTTATTATTTTATTTTACTTTATTTGCTTTAGATGCAAGGGCCCAAATATATATGAGACCTCTAAAACTTGTTAGTCCGGTTACTAAAGTCCAAACTGAAGTTTTTTTTTATCCGTATTGATCGATTATGCTTTTATATTTAAAACAAAAAAAATTAGATCATCAAATTTTCTTTTAATTTTATAAATTAATATACATGACTTATACGGAGTAGGTAGGATCTTTTGCAAAGTAGCACAATTTTGCAAAGGCTAAAAAGTGTTTTGGTGCTGCTACGTGTCCTCTTATTTTTTTCCCCCAATGATAATTGCGTAATTTCTCCTCATTCCCCCTATATCCTCTTCTTCCCTCTTTTTCTTTTTATTCTCAGGGTTTTCTTTCTATTTTTATTCTCCTTGATTTCTATCTTTATTTCTGGTGATATATAAATGATTTTTACACAATGATCTCCATTCAATTCATTCATTCATTCATTCAATTTTACATTTTTTTCATTCTTTCATTTGTCCATATTTTGTAAATTTAGGGTTTTTTTGCTCTCAATTCATATTCGTTTATTTGAATCGTTCACTGTTCTTCAAATCGTGTTAATTGTTCATATCAGCTTCGAATTAGCCGTCCGATCGCTTAATTGGAAGAGAATTAGGGTTTTTAACCGTACGATCGGTTAATCGGAAAAAAAATTAGCGTTTTTAACCGTTGAATCGGTTAATTGGAATAGAATTAGGGTTTCTAAGCATCCAATCGGTCAATTGGAAGAGAATTAGGGTTTTAACCATTCAATCGGTTAATTAGAAGAGAATTAGGGTTTTTAAGCGTTCAATCGATTTATCGTAAGAGAATTAGGGTTTTTAACCGTTCAAATTTGGGGATTTTCATTGTCAAATCGGTTTCTAATGGCTCAAACTGATACTCATGTATTTAATCAAGGTAATTTCATATTTTGTTATACATTCATCAGTCAGTTAGTGCATTTTTTGTTATCTGCTTATTTTTATCAGATGTTCATCAATTTATGCTCTTTTTTGTTTACTTGATGAACATATTATCTATCTGTTGGTTTTATGAATTTATTTGTACTTATCTTAGCTGTTATGTTATCTCAGGTTCATCAATTAGTGCTTATCTTAGCTATGATGTCAATTTATGCTCTTTTGTTTTAGTTGAAGAACATATTAACTATCTGTTGTTTTTATGAATTTTATTTGTGTTTTATTTTTGCTATTATGTTTTTGGTTCATCAGTTATTGTCATGTGTTATGTGTTTTTGGTTTTTGGTTCATCAGTTATTGTGTTGTGTTATTTTTTTGGTTCATCAATTATTGTCTTGTGTTATGTGTTTTTGATTCATCAATTATTGACTTGTGTTATGTATTTTTTGTTCATCAATTATTGTCCTGTGTTATGTGTTTTTGGTTCATCAATTATTGTCCTGTGTTATGTGTTTTTGGTTCATCAGTTATTTGTCCTGTGTTATGTGTTTTTTGTTCATCAGTTATTGTTCATCAATAAATTAAATGATTATATATATATATATATATATATATATATATATATATATATATATATATATATATATAAAATATATATATAAAGGAGTGTTGCCCTACAATTTCTCCTTGAAAAATACTAATCAACTGACACGTGTATATTCCTGACCGTCGATTGCCTCATACAGCTTTTGGGCGGAACAACTAACCAACTATCCATTCCATAACTCCCATCTCAAAAAAAAAAAAAAAAAAAAAAACACACACACACAATTAAATCCTCTAACACCATCTCCCACAAACATTAACCGATTAGATTAGATATATGGAGCTTCAATATTTATCCATTTTCATAGTTGTTTCCATCGTTCTATTTGATCTCCTTTATACAGTCAACCGGTTAGGGTTAAACTGGATTCACATCCATGGATTGTAACGGTTTGGATTGTTGTCTCAAACGATTTAGTTCAGGTATTCATACAATGGATTTGATCCTTCATGTTATTTGTAATTTACCAGTTTATTATATTTTTATGTTTATCCCCAAAATATCACTTTTGATGTTCACACCCAAAATTACACTTTGATGTTTGAGATTTAGTTTTTTCACATTAATGTAAATCAGTCATCACTAATTTCCCACTCTATACATGTTGGTGTTTAGGATAAGTTGCTCTTGAAACAATGTTATTTGATCTCAGATTATTAAACTTGATTCACATCCATGGATTGTAACGTTTTGGATTGTTGTCTCAAACGATTTAGTTCAGGTATTCATACAATGGATTTGATCCTTCATGTTATTTATAATTTACCAGTTTATTATATTTTTATGTTTATCCCCAAAATTTAACTTTTGATGTTCATCCCCAAAATTACACTTTGATGTTTGAGATTTAGTTTTTTCACATTAATGTAAATCAGTCATCATTAATTTCCCACTCTATACATGTTTAGGATAAGTTGCTCTTGAAACAATGTTATTTGATCTTGGATTATTAGTCGTCACCATTTTTAGTTGCTTCTTTATTTGATCTTTATTTGCTTCACAGTCATTTTAATAGTCATTTTATTTGATCTGTATTTGTCCAACATGCACTTAGGTTCTTGTTATTCTCCCTGTTTATCATCTCTTTTTGATCTTTGTTTGCATTACATTCATGTTATCATTGATGTTATTTCAAATAAATAAACTTCTGTGAGTTTTTTTTGGAAAACCATCCTTTTAATAGTTATCACAGTCATTTTATTTCAAGTATCAAACATTTTAACTATTTTTTAGGAAAGTTTGAAAAATCAGTTCATAATTGAGGAAATGTTAACAAACATGTTGGGAATTAAGGTTAACAGTTGGAACTGTTAGTATATAAGTTGGTACTGGTGAAGAGATTTAAGACAACACTGACAGTACAAAGTCAGTTAGTACGGTTGCATTAGAAAGTTAGTACTGCTTATGATTTTTGTAAACGTGTAGTAGATAATTATAGAAAGGATTTTATGTATATCCTATTGGAATAGATTATAGTTATCTTGTACAAGAATCCTTGGTTTATAAAAGGATTGCCTAGGTTAAAGTTTATGTACGCATCTACAAGTATCGTTTTGTTAAGATTCAAGGTTCTAAACCCTAGTGATAGAAGATCACTCGTATTATTAAATTAATAATATTGAATCGTTGAAGTAATTTGTTTCATTCATAGTTACTGTTTCATACATACATACAAAATCTTCTAAGTGTTTGCTAGTAAATTCCGCGTGCTAGTTAACATTATTCAAAGTATCTATCTAACACAAGGAGTGTGTTAAGATCCGGTCAAGTGGTATCAGAGACAGGTTGATACTTTTTGATTTAGAAGAAAAGATGGACATGGAGACAACATCTTCTACCAACATTGCTGCTAAGCTACCAATGCTTAAACCCAATGAGTTCGATATGTGGCGATTAAGAATTGAGCAATTTTTTCAAGTGCAGGATTATGCACTTTGGGAGATCATAGAAGAAGGTAATTCCTTTAAGCCCACAACCACAACGACTGTTGTTGAAGGTAAGACTGAAACAACGGTGCAGACAAAGCCAACTACTAGTGAAGAAAAGGCACAGCAAAAGAATGATCTAAAAGCAAGAAGCTTGCTACTACTGACTATTCCTAATGATCAATTACTGAACTTCAGTAAATTCAAGTGTGCCAAGACTCTGTTTGAAGCCATTGTTGCCAGATATGGTGGGAATGAAGCCACCAAGAAAACTCAGAAGACATTAGTCAAGCAACAATTTCAGAACTTTTCAGCTACAAGCAATGAGTCACTAGATCATATGTTTAACAGGCTTCAAAAGCTAGTGAGTCAACTTGCTGTTCTAGGAATTGAGATACCTCAGGAAGATCTCAACTCAAAATTCCTAAGAAGTTTACCATCTGAATGGGCTATGCATGTAGTTGTCTGGAAGAACAAGCCAGACATAGATTCTATGAGTCTGATGGACTTGTATAGAAATTTCAAGATAGTGGAGCAAGATATTAAGAAGGTTGCTAGTACAAGCTCAAGCTCTGGAAATTTGGCTTTTGTACCAACTCCCAGTACCTCAAGCCAAGTGGAAGAAGTGCAAGTTGCTGGAGCAGTTGGTACTGCTAGTTCCAATATTGGTACTGCTAGTACCTCAAGCAGTACTAATGGACTCTCGGATGAGAATACTTATTGTGCATTTCTGACTACTCAGCACAATGGAAGTATGCTGACTCATGCAGACCTTTAAGAGATTGATGAAGATGATATTGAAGAGATGGATATCAAGTGGCAACTCTCTCTACTTAGCATGAGGGCTAAGAGATTCTTGAAGAAGAAGGCAAGAAGATAATCATTAACAGCAATGATGTTGCTGGGTATGACAAGTCAAAGATTGAATGCTATAATTGCCATAAGAAAGGTCATTATTCAAGGGAGTGCAGATTGCCAAGACAACAAGATGACAAGAGCAGAGGCTTTGGAAACAAATCAAGAGTTGTGGAGGTTACAGACTCATGCTCAAAGGCTATGGTTGCCATTGATGGCTTAGGATTTGACTGGAGCTACATTGCAGAGGAGGAAGCAGAAGCATCTTCAGAGATGGCTCTCATGGCATTTTCAGACTCTGAGGTACAAGTTTCTAAGTGTTCTAAATCTTGTGATGCATTAAAAGATCTAGAAACTCTTAAGAAAAGATATGATGAACAAAGAATAGAGCTAACCCAAACCAGTTTTAATTTAGCAAATCATAAAAGGGCTTTAGCTGTGTTAGAAGAACAAATTGTTCATTATAAAGGTAATGAGTCTAAGTTTGCTGATGATATGATTATACTTAAGAGAGACTTAATGTTTAGAGAAAATGAAATTAGTGTGTTGAAACATGAACTGGAACAGGTTAAGAAAGCCAAGGAGAACATTCAAATGAGTGTAGACACACTAGAATACACATCAAAAGGAGTTTAAAAGATAATTGAATGTCAAGTCTTAAACAAAGCTAAGTGAGGCCTAGGGTATAAGTCTGTTCCACCTCCTTATAGGGGAATTCCAACACCCCCAGGCATAGACCTAGAACACACAGGACTCCCTGAATTTCAACTACCTGAGCTTAAATATGGTCCTCAACCTAAAGAGAATGTAGTTGATAAACCTGCGTATGAGAGTGCAAGTGATGCCTCACTTTCTGAGGATAAGGTGTCCTCAGCTAAGGACTCAGATGCTCCAACCATAGAGGACTGGACTTCTGATGATGAGGATGATCAGGCTGTGGTTAAGCCTGTTAGTGTTAAAGTGGAAGAACCAAAAGTTCCCAAAGTGGTCAAACCTGAGACTGTTAGGCTTAGATCAAATGCTAAACCATTTAAACCAACAGTTAGGTATGCTGAAATGTATAGAACCACAAACAAGCCCAGAGGTAACCAACGGAATTGGAACAACCTCAAGTCTCACCAACTAGGTGATGACTTTGTCTGTGTTAGGAAAGCTTGTTTCACATGTGGTAGCTTTGACCATCTTGCATTTTATTGCAACAATAGGTGATGAACTCAAATAAGTACATTTCATTATCATTATTTATCCTATTTATTTGACTTGTTTTATTATATTATATATGAGAATCGATACATTAATGTTTACTTTAGTAATTCTCAGGTAAAAACAAGCATTATGTGAAACTTGGCGATTTTGGATTAATTATGGAGCAAAACAAGCGAGATGTCAAAAGTCTACTGAAATCCAAAAGATGCACCGTATCTTACTCAATAGATACGACGCAATATCATACTTAGATGAATTCGAAGACAATTGCCTGACTTTGAAGAATGCGCCGCATGCAATTCTGTTATACGCCGCATATGAAACTTTGGTCAAAGAAGAAGATCAAGCTCGTTCTACTCTAGATACGCCGCAATATACTTCTAACATACGGCGTATCACTATCAAGATTTCACCAGTTACAATCCAAGACAGCTAAAGTACATGCGCCGCATACAAAGATCAAGTTACGCCGCATCTGAAGTCGGTGTACGAATATTCCAGAATATATTAATCTTGGACCCCACGCGGAGTTAAGTCAATGCGCCGCATCGATCAACTCAATGCGCCGCATCGATCCCTCAGACATAAACTATAAATACCCCAAGGTCAGACGAATTTAAGAGACCTTTTGTATAACCCTAGAGCCGAATTCAGACGACCAAGCAGCACAAGACACACCTCAAACAAAGATACAAGAGCTGTAAGAAGGTCCTGCATGTATTCAATTCATTAAGTAGTTTTGTTTTATTGTTTTAGTACGCTTTAATTCTTCAGGATTGATGGGCTTGTGTCATGTGACTACGGAAGATCATGCACTCCCCTTAATATTGCTTTCCCATTAATTAAAGTTTATATGTTGATGTCTTTGGTGACTTTTATTAGTGCATTGATAACCTCTGTGTCTAGCTAAGTCTTGCTTGGGTCGCCATGCCCCTTCCTCGCCTATTTATTCTAGCGTCTCTAGAAAAGTAGGATAGACATAAGTAATCATTAAGGGTTTACTCGCCGATAAGATTAGAGCCAACGAGAAAGGTTTAATTATATACACTTCATATAAAACTAGCAATAAAACAAGTGACAAGCTATTTAATTATCAGGACAGGTCTTCATATTGTCTCGAGTATCTATCAGTGTACGTGTGTGCTAATCGCTGATTCGTGCTCATTAGTTTAGTTTTCTATTTAATTATAACCAAACTGTGCCAGTCTCTCAGGCTGAACCCCCCTTGCGTTAGATTAGGTTGTATAACTAACTTAGGATATTAAAATACTGATTAGAATAACTAGATAATACGTTCCACTCTTAGTGATCGACACTCTGCTTACCATTATATTCATACTGACCGGGTACACTGCTCGTTAAGTGTGTGTGTTATTGATAAGTCGGCTAAATATAAATTTAAAACTTGAGTAGGCATTAATACTGCTAAACCGCAACGACACATCACGCGCATCAAGTTTTTGGCGCCGTTGCCGGTGAGTGAATTGTTATTATCTGTTATTTTGATTAAGTATTTTAATTAGGTTTTTCATTTTAGATTCTAACCACCAACCCTGTTATATATTAGATAGATTGCATTCATTGTATAATTTGCATATTTACTGTTTTTGTGTGTTTTTGTTTTCTGTAATTTTTGTTTCTTTTTGTTTGTTTTTATTTTTGTTTTTCTTTTTTCTGTATTTTTCTGCATTCTGCTGTCGTTGTATTGTGCTGATACAAACGATACGGCGCATCTGTTTTCACAGATACGGCGTATTGCGTTTAATTTTTATAAAATACAACGCGTTTAATAAATTCGAGTACGACGCATCTTTCCCCAAGATACGGCGTATTCTGTTTTTAATAAGAAATTTTTCTAAACCCTAACGCCAAACGACGCATCTGTTTTAACAGATACGGCGTATTTTCTATTTAAATTAAAAACAGTTTTTCGAATTATTAAACAGAAGCGAAGCATCAATCTTTATCGATACGGCGTATCTACTAAATCAAAAATCTTGTATTTTGAAACGTAACGAAAATACGGCGCATTAGCTTTTGTTAATACGACGCATTTAATTTTAATAAATATAATCGATTTTTGATAATTTAAACTTGATACGGCGCATTCTAATTCATAAGCGGTGTATCTGTTTTCTGAATAAAAGTATGATTAAATTTTAACGTAATAAGATACGGCGTATCCAACTTTCTGGATACGGCGCATCGTTTGCAGATATCAGCAACTTTTATTTTTCGTATTCCGTTTTCGTTGTTAATTTTCTGATATCATACTTTCTTGAACATATCCTACTGATGCTTTTGTGATGATTTCAGGAAGTGCATGACCATGAATTCAACTAAGAACTTGATTAAACCTTTCGAAGATCCTGAACGAGCCTTACATTCGCTTAAAAGGCTTTTCAACACAAAAAGCTTTGAAATTTCAAGTTCGTTCGAGCTTGATTACTTTTCTGAAGAGAAGGAGAAAGAAGAAACAAAAACAATGACGGAAAACACTACTATGGAGGAATACATGAACAAAACCCGTGCTGATTACAGTTCAGGAGTTGCTAGACCGAAGTTTGATAAAAAGTCAAAGTTTGAGTTGAAGGGTCTGTTTCTCAAGGAGCTAAGAGAAAATGCTTTCAGTGGAACAGAACATGAAGATGCTAATGAACATGTTGAAAAAGTCCTCGAGATTGCAGATTTGTTTACTACAGAAGGAATCTCTGACGATCAACTTATGCTAAGAATCTTTCCAATTTCGCTTAAAGGAGCTGCTAATAAGTGGCTAAGGAATGAACCTGCTAGTTCAATCACAACATGGGAAGATTTGAAGAGCAAATTCCTGAAAAGATATTGTCCACCTGCTAAAACTGCTAAAAAGATGGAGGCTATCAACAATTTCAAGCAAGAGCCTGATGAAACTCTTTATCAAGCTTGGGAACGATTTAAAGACTTATTGATGAAATGCCCTTAACATTATCTAAATCCAATACAGGAGATAATATTGTTCTATCAAGGATTGGACGTGCCTACTAGACAAATCTTGGATGCTAAGGGAGCTGTGCCTCAAATGAGTGCAGCCGATGCTAGAAAAGCTATCCAAGAAGCTGCTGATCACTCTCAAAAAATGGCACGACGGAACCTCTACTAGATCTAAGAGCAGCACTAATTTTGACGGGTTTGCTGCAATTCAAGCTCAATTGGATAAAATTAGTAGAGAGATGAAGAAGCGTGATGAGAAAGTTTATGCTGCCCAAGTTGGATGTGAAAAATGCGAAGGACCTCACTACACTAAATATTGCCCTAAAAAGAATGAAAGTGAGACTTTTGAAGAAGCATACTACACACAATTTGGACAACCATTCCAACCTTCAGGAAGATTTAGGGAAGCTGCTCCGGGATACTATCAAAAGAACAACTATAATCTCACTTATCAAGAAAGGAGGCAGACTTTGGATGACACTCTAAAGCAAATTATGGCCGATGCTGCTAAAAGACATGAAGAGAACACCGCTATGATCAAAGAAATCCGAGCCTCAACGGATACTATAACAAGAAATCAAGGAGCTTCGATCAAAGCATTGGAACAACAAATCGGACAAATGAGCAAGGTTCTTCAAGAAAGGGGATACAGAAGTTTACCTAGCTCAACTGAAACTAACCCAAGAGATCATGTCAAGGCCATATGCACTACTGAAGAAGTCACGCCTAACATACCTTTTCCTAGAAGATTGATGAATGGTAATGATGCTGCAAAGCCCGAATTTTTCTTTAATTCTTCACTCAGTTTAAGGAGGTTACTCAACGAGAAGGCAAAGATTGAAGAGGAGATCAAGGCTACAATGAAAGAAGAGAGCTCTGCAACCGACTTACGTGCCTTGCCTCATAAAGAAAAGGACCCAGGAAGTTTTACTTTACCTTGTTCAATTAATGACATATCTTTCAATAATGCATTAGCTGACTTAGGAGCTAGCGTTAGTGTTATGCCTCTTAAGACATTCACTACCCTAGGACTAGGAAAATTAGCACCAACTAAGCTGCTTATTGAATTGGCTGATAAAACGGTAAAACGACCTGAAGGGGTTGCTGAAAATGTGCTAGTTAAGATTGAGAAGTTTGTTTTCCCCGTAGACTTTGTTATATTAGATATGCCCGAGGATGTTAAGATTCCTTTAATCCTTGGAAGACCTTTCTTGTCTACCGCCCATGCTAAGATTAATGTGTTTAAAAGAAAAATCTCATTAAAGGTAGGGAACAATAAACTAGTCTATAAGTGCCAAAATCCTGCTAAGAGCATAATTAGAGGCGTCTATGTGCTAGGATTAAGAGAACGTATGGACCTCGATCTAGAAGCTAGGCTTATGGGAGAAACATTGATTCAAAACAACTCAACTAATCCTAATCATAAGAACCTCGAGGAATTTATTGACCTTAATGTACCTACCGAACTTAAGCGCGATATTGTTAATGATTCTGGTGATGAGTGGTATGATTGCGAAGTGATTAACAAACGTAGGAGAATAGTTGAGAATACAAATTTGAATAATGATATGTTTATTGAACTACCACCCCACCTTGTATATTTATGCCTATATAATAATAAGAATTTCCCGTCTATCATTTTGTCATCCATGCCCGAAAGGGACAGAACTTTGTTTATACAAATATTAAAGAAGAATGGCGTGGATATTAAGGACGAGCAAGGAGTGTGCAATATTACTGGACTGGCGATGAGGGAGCGCGATGCTTCCGACTCTTTCAGTGATTGGTATTAAGGAGCTGAACGTGAGTCTAACTTGAAGACTCTGGAATAAAGACAAGTGCTGACCGGGAGACAACCCGAAGGAAAATTTTTACTTTTCTGTTCTGTGTCGAGTCTGTCAGACCTGCAGAAGATGCGGCGCATCTCCATCATAAGATGCGACGCATCACCTGCACTGGTCATATCTTATTTCATTTTCTGCATTTTTATTTTTGACTTTAAAACTTTCTGTCAGTTTATTTAATGCGGCGCATCCCTGGTTAAGGATGCGACGCATCTTTTATTCTGATTCGTACTTATTCCAGGCTCGATACGGCGTATCTTCTTCCATAAGATACGGCGTATCGACTGACCTGATGATTTACAGTTTAATTTTTTTAGGTTTTATTTTTACTAACTACTAATGTATTATGCAAGTTTGAACCTTCTTAACTCAGGTGTGTTAAAGTCTAAATGGTATTATAGATTCCTGCATTTTTGTGGATACATCATTTATGAAGCTTAAACGTTCTCATCCACAAGAAAGTTGATTTTTGCTCTTATACGAATAATGGAGGATCATACCGAGCAAATCTCAGGGAAGTTTTTCTGTTCTAATTCTTTTATTTTCCAGTTTTTAACCTTTGACACAAACAACGAGGAAGTTGTTTAACTTAAGTGGGGGGATGGAGAATTAGAACACTTACTTGTCCTAAACTTTTTCAAAATATGCTTAAAATGCGCTTAATATATCAAAATTAAAATTTTTTTTAGCATGTTTTTGTTTAAAGTCTATACATAACCGCACACATAACTCTATTCTTTCAAAAATATTAAAACTTTAGTGTGCCGGTGACTTGTAAACTTTAGAACTTGGCTTGTATACTATTCGAGACCACCATAATGAGTATTATCTATATAATTGGAGTGACTTGTCTAAATTGGTAAATTTCTAGGATTACACCCAAATAGCCTTTATATGTTATGTGATATTAACTAACTACACTGGTTAGTTAACCCCCGTATAAACCCTTTGTTTACTCTCACTTTTAGAGTAAGATACCCCTAGAAAAACCCTCAGAGCCATTCTTTTCGTTTCTTACACCTTTGTTATAATGTTTCGATACACCCTTACACCTTAGCCTACCTTGTAGACTAAAATCCGTGGTTAATTGCTTTAGGCAAAGTGTGTTTCCTTACATTACCTGTGTTCGCGTGCGTAATTCATTATCTTTGGTTAGGTCAGGAAATTGTACAATGCAATTGGTATGAAAGTAAATATTGTATAACTTTTAGTTTATTTTTCGTGTGTTTGCTACTTTTACTATTACAGTTATTTCTGAAAGTATGAAGAGTATGGAAAAATTATCCGGAAAAATAGTGATAGAAAAGTTGTGAAATTTTACACATATATGTTGATGTCTTAAAAAAAAAAAAAAAAAAAAAAAAAAAAAAGAAAAGGAAAAGTTGGAAGTTTGTTTTAACCAACTTATGTAAAGTTTTGTATTAAGTGGGAGATATCACCACTATTTGTTGTATATTATATTTATGGATTGAATGGGAGTTGGCCGTTATGGGAACGCCAACTAAGGTTATTCTTTGATTGAGATTTTGTTGAGTATAATTCGTGTCTACCTAAAGCGTGTGTTTCAAGTGTTAAAGCGTGAGTTATTCAATTATATGAGTCTTATTCATGGGATGGTTGGGAAAGTGATTAACCACACTTAGGATTTTAATTTATCTGTTTTGTTTATTTTTTATTTTACACCAATTTGTATCCCAAATATTATCCATACCCTATATCATTCTTCATCCAAACCTTTGATTTATTGAGATTAGGGATTTGAGCAATCTTAAGTATCATAGTCGTGGATTCGGCTATGTATTTATGATTTTGTCGCCCTTTTTGATATAATATTATTGGTGAAGATTACTTGGTCCTATCTTTAGCCCATTCGAGTTAAGGAATTGAGCAATTGCAAGTATCGTGGTCGTGGATTCGATCATGTATTTGTAATTTTGTCGCCTTTTCTGGAATATGAGATTGATAGAGATTAAAAAGGATGATCAACCCTTAACCAACAAACCCTTTTTACCGCTTTAGACTTGTTACTCCTTGGCTTTAGTGGGGGAGATGCGTATACTTGCCAAGCCTATGATAGAATATTCGTCACGACTAAGCAACTAAACGATTTAGAATTGTTTTACATTAAAAATTATTTTGGTTTCTACTTCGTTAAGTGTTTGGTTGTGTGATTATGACAAAACGAATACGTGCTTAAATATAAAAATAAATCCTAATATCTTTTAGGATACATTTTCATATGATTAATTCTAAGGTTTACTTGGGGACAAGTAAAGTTCAAGTGGGGGGATATTTGATGAACTCAAATAAGTACATTTCATTATCATCATTTATCCTATTTATTTGACTTGTTTTATTATATTATATATGAGAATCGATACATTAATGTTTACTTTAGTAATTCTCAGGTAAAAACAAGCATTATGTGAAACTTGGCGATTTTGGACTAATTATGGAGCAAAACATGCGAGATGTCAAAAGTCTACTGAAATCCAGAAGATGCGCCGTATCTCACTCAACAGATACGACACAATATCATACTTAGATGAATTCAAAGACCATTGCCTAACTTTGAAGAATGCGCCGCATGCAATTCTGTCATACGCCGCATATGAAACTTTGGTCAAAGAAGAAGATCAAGCTCGTTCTACTCCAGATACGCCGCAATATACTTCTAACATACGGCGTATCACTATCAAAATTTCACCAGTTACAATCCAAGACAGCTAAAGTACATGCGACGCATACAAAGATCAAGTTACGCCGCATCTGAAGACGGTGTACGAATATTCCAGAATATATTAATCTTGGACCCCACGCGGAGTTAAGCTAATGCGCCGCATTGATCAACTCAATGCGCCGCATCGATCCCTCAGACAGAAACTATAAATACCCCAAGGTCAGACGAATTTAAGAGACCTTTTGTATAACCCTAGAGCCGAATTCAGACGACCAAGCAGCACAAGACACACCTCAAACAAAGATACAAGAGCTGTAAGAAGGTCCTGCATGTATTCAATTCATTAAGTAGTTTTGTTTTATTGTTTTAGTACGCTTTAATTCATCAGGATTGATGGGCTTGTGTCATGTGACTACGGAAGATCATGCACTCCCCTTAATATTGCTTTCTCATTAATTAAAGTTTATATGTTGATGTCTTTGGTGACTTTTATTAGTGCATTGATAACCTCTGTGTCTAGCTGAGTCTTGCTTGGGTTGCCATGCCCCTTCCTCGCCTATTTATTCTAGCGTCTCTAGAAAAGTAGGATAGACATAAGTAATCATTAAGGGTTTACTCGCCGATAAGATTAGAGCCAACGAGAAAGGTTTAATTATATACACTTCATATAAAACTAGCAATAAAACAAGTGACAAGCTATTTAATTATCAGGACAGGTCTTCATATTGTCTCGAATATCTATCAGTGTACGTGTGTACTAATCGCTAATTCGTGCTCATTAGTTTAGTATTCTATTTAATTATAACCAAACTGTGCCAGTCTCTCAGGCTGAACCCCCCTTGCGTTAGATTAGGTTGTATAACTAACTTAGGATATTAAAATACTGATTAGAATAACTAGATAATACGTTCCACTCTTAGTGATCGACACTCTGCTTACCATTATATTCATACTGACCGGTTACACTGCTCGTTAAGTGTGTGTGTTATTGATAAGTCGGCTAAATATAAATTTAAAAACTTGAGTAGGCATTAATACTGCTAAAACGCAACGACACATCACGCGCATCAATAGGGTAACTAGGTATTCAAGTCCTAGGGTGAACTTATTAAAACCTTCTACTCACCCAACAAATACTAGAATGATACCTAGATCAGTTCTTTTAAGGTCTGGACCAAGAGCAGTTCATACTGCTAGACCAACAGTTCATACTGCTAGACCAGAAATTCATAATGCCAGACCTAATAAGACTCTTTACCCAAGACCAACAGTTCAAGGTGCAAAAACTCTTTTTAAACCAGCACCAACAACTGTTAAAAGGCCCTTTAACAACATAGCAGTTTTAAACAAACAAGTTTGGAAACCTAAGGTTGCAACTGCAAACCCAGCAGTTAATACTGTTAGGAAAGCAGTTAATACTGGCAGTTTTAAAAACACTGCTAAGGGAAATTTGGGAAGTGGTATTAATGCATCTGCATCATGGGTTTGGAGACCACTTCAATCTAATGGTACTCCAATATTTTTAAAAAGATTTAATTATATTGATGCAAGAGGCAAGCCTTAGTCTGTTATGGCTTGGGTGCCACAACGAAATTAATTTTTCTTTTTATATGCATTGTTAGTCATATGTTTGTTATGTTGTGAGACAAGTGCTTTGCACTTTGTTTCCTTGTTTGTGGACTAACAATTGCAGGAATAGATGATAAGCACCAAGGAATTACAAGTGCTTTATGTTTTGGACTGAATGGTGATTTGGAGCTCAGTGTGTGATCTTTCTACACCACAAATGGTAATTGGTTCACCATGTCTAACTCACATAAGAACCAACTAGTCCAGAGCAAACGGTTTCTAGTAAAGACTAATCAAATCCGTTAATGGTTGACAATTTATCAAAAATTATATGGTTATCAACTCACCATATCTAACTGTGAAGAGTTGGCTAGTCCAAAGCAAACGGCTATTGGTAAAGACATATCAAATCCGTTGATAGCTGATAGTTTGCTAAAAACTATATGTGCATAAAAATGTTTTTCAAATAAGTTTATGCTGTTCTTTGAAAATTTTGTTAATGGTTTGTACTGCTAGTATAAACTTTGTGCTGCTAGTGTAAAGTTTATACTGCTGAACTAGCCGTTGTGACTGTTGTGTCAGTAATTAATTTTGGAGTAAAAACTAGCCGTTGGAGGTTTGTTGCGATTTTTACTGATTGATTTACGGTTTTCGAGGGATCCTCATCTAGATATTTTTACTTTTATTCTATTATAATATTATCCTAAAATAAAAGTTAATTTATTCTTTAAGTCGGTCAATTGAAATCCTTATTCTCTCTCAATAAAATCTCAATTTCACTTTCATCTTCTACTTTCTGAACAAAATTATCACTATACACCACAGTCAAATCAATAATTACTCAGAACTTATGGCTAATTTGGATTTTGTTAAGATGCACAACCAGGTGGCTTTTCTAGAGAAAACAGAGGAAGGAGATGGACCGAAATTTTATGAGATAGTGGATTTCCTCAACCACTCTCACATAAGGTATGCTTTAACTGTCTCTCCTAGTCTATATGTCTCTCACATCACACAGTTCTGGCAGAATGCAACTGTCTTGACTAGTGAAGATAGAGACTTAGAAATTCATTCTAAAGTGGATGGCATATCTTTTGTTCTTACCGAATCTACACTTAGGAGACATCTTAAGTTGGAAGATACAGATGCTATTAACACTATGCTAAACACTAAATTTTTTTGAAGAACTTTCAAAAATGGAGTATGATACATCCTCTCAAAAACTTACTTTTCAAAAAGGATGTTTCTCCCCACAATGGAGATTTTTGATACATACTCTCTTACATTGTTTAAACCCCAAAAAGACAGCATGGGAGCAATTCAGTAGCAATATTGCTATTGCTCTCATATGTCTATCAACAAACAAGGTTTTTAATTTTTCAAAGTTCATATTTGAGAGTATGGTTGCAAATGTAAACAGCAAAACAAAGTTTCTTATGTACCCAAGATTTATTCAAACCTTTCTGAATAAGAAAAAGAATTTGCTTAAGAAACACAAAGAAACTTTTCCTACTCCTAGCCTGCAACAAAAAGTTTTTCAAAATATGGCTATGGCAAGTAGATTGTTTACTGGGGTTGTAGTACCTCTCTTTACAGAAATGCTTCATATTGATCAGGGTGAAGGGTCAGTCAACCCAACTGATCCCCATCACACACCCAATCAAAATCCTGAAATAACCCAAACACCCCCAATTATCACCACTTATAGGAGAAGAACCACACCTAGTCTAACTAGAGTGGCAACTGGATCCTTGCCCCATGATTCACCTCTCCTAGCAGGTAACACATCTAGAAGTGATGAGGGTAGTTCTGGACAAAATGAATTGATGGCTTTATGTACCAAGTTAACTACACAGGTAGAATCTTTGGAGGAGGAGCTTAAAAGTCACAAATAAAATTTTGCCAAAGTCTACACAAAGTTGACTCTTAGGGTGAAAAAGCTGGAAAACCATCTCAAGAGGAAAAGGGCTGGAGCTATACTGGATGAAGATTCCTCAGATGATGATTATTTAGATGGTTCAGATGATGATGATGGTGGTGATTCTCCCAAACAAGGGAGGAAATCAGATAAAGACAAGGAAGATAAGGGGAGAGATCAGAAACTCAGGGGAGGCATGATGAAGGTACTATTGATTTGTTTGGTATGGGTATTGGTAATGCTGCTGATATGGATGTTGAAGATCAGGCACAAGAAACTGCTGTGAATGAAGAAACAGTTCAAACGGCTGAGATAGAACAAGAAATCGTACAAATTGCTAGTTCACATCCAGGTACTGCTCAGGCAGAGTATGAAAGAAAGAGAGCAGCAAAGGGAAAGAAACAAATGACTCCTGAAGAAGCTGAACAAGAAGCTGAGAAATAGAAGAAACTAAAGCCAAGAACTCAAGCACAAATTGATTATGATGTTGAAGTAGCAAAGAAACTTCAACAAGATGATGAAGCTGATGAACAAGCTCACATAAATCTTAATGCAGAGTTAGCTAAGACGATGGCTCAGGATGATTTTGATGATGTAATTGAGTTTATGGAGAAAACAAGATTAGAAAAGGTAGCTTCCAATGCTGAGGTTGATCAAGAACAATTCAATGAACAGCTACAGTATTTGTTAGATGCAGACTTAATTGTGAGAGTTCAAGCAGTGCTTATTCTTAAAGATAAGGACTTAAGTGAAGAAGAGAAGTCTGAAAAGCTCAAAAGTTTTATTCTATCTAAGAACAGAGAAGTAGCTTGGAATGATCTTATGCAGAAGATTAGACATAGGAAAAAGAAAGGTTACAAGATAAAGATGCCTACAAAGAAAGAACATATCAGCTTTATGAAGAGTTACTTGAAGAATCAAGCAAACTGGAAGATGAGTTACTTTACTGGAAGATCAGATGTTGAAATTGAAAAAGCTTATTATGAAGCTTATGCAAGACTGAACACACCAATTGCAAGGGATACCACAAAAGGAAGGAAAAGAGATGCAAAGTTGTTAGAATCTGATGCAGCAAAGAAACAAAAGAAGGGAGCTGAAGGATTGACTGATGAACAACTCAAGAGCATGATGGTGATAGTCCCTGAATCCACAAACATCAAGCCTTTGCAAGTAAAACATCCCATTATTGGCTGGGAAGTATTCAAAGAAGGTAGGACGAAAGGGTGGAGGATTATGATACTTGGTGGAATTACTGAAAGATACAAGCTGTTTGAAGATTTACTCAAAGGTTTTGACAGGGAAGATCTTAATCAGTTGTGGAAATTGGTAAAAGAAAAATTCAGAATTGAAGATCCACTTGAAGACAAAGACAAAGAACTATGGGTTCAATTGAAGAGGATTTATGAACCTGATGGTGGAGAATCAATGTGGAGGTTTCAAGCACAAGTCAAGGATGTTTCTTGGAAATTATTTGATACATGTGGTGTTCATAGAATATCTAATAAAGATGGTTTTGAGATCTACATGTTGGTTGAGAAAGATTACCCACTCAAAACAGCTGTATTGGTTACTTTAGTATGTTCAAGATTGGAAGTTGAAGTTGATTCAGAGATGGCAAATGTGTTGATTAGAAGAATGTTTGATCTTGCAGAACAGAGGAAAGCCCAGACAAAAAGATTGACATGATAGATGTTTGGAAGAATCCCCCCATCATAGGAGATGAAGCTTAATTCGAAGAAACTTAGTGATTTGCACAAAAATCATAAGTTTAGGGGAGGATTGTTGGGAATTAAGGTTAACAGTTGGAACTGTTAGTATATAAATTGGTACTGCTGAAGAGATTTAAGATAACACTGACAGTACAAAGTCAGTTAGTACGGTTGCATTAGAAAGTTAGTACTGCTTATGATTTTTGTAAACGTGTAGTATATAATTATAGAAAGGATTTTGTGTATATCCTACTGGAATAGATTATATTTATCTTGTAGATGAATCCTTGGTCTATAAAAGGATTGCCTAGGTTAAAGTTTATGTACGCATCTAGAAGTATCGTTTTGTTAAGATTCAAGGTTGTAAACCCTAGTGATAGAAGATCACTCGTATTATTGAATTAATAATATTGAATCATTGAAGTAATTTGTTTCATTCATAGTTACTGTTTCATACATACATACAAAATCTTCTAAGTGTTTGCTAGTAAATTCCGCGTGCTAGTTAACATTATTCAAAGAATCTATCTAACACAAGGAGTGTGTTAAGATCCAGTCAAGATTTTGATAACATTTAAACCTTTTAAATGTCAATA
This sequence comes from Artemisia tridentata subsp. tridentata, assembly GCA_021014915.2. Lineage (NCBI taxonomy): Eukaryota > Viridiplantae > Streptophyta > Magnoliopsida > Asterales > Asteraceae > Artemisia > Artemisia tridentata. Next base: position 135,269,035 of record CP139501.1, read on the forward strand.
ACAAAAAACGTATTATCTTAACTAACATCCTGATTTTTTGCAAAAAAAATTAAATTTTGAATATTTGCCTTACTGGAATGCATAGATTTTTTTGCATTTAACCTAATTCCTACCATTATATATTTATGTGCACCCTAATCAACTTCTCATTCATCTCTTATCACTTCTTCTTAAAAATAAAACTAAAGTTATTTCAGATGCCTTGCCATAATTGATCATTTATACGTTTGTTTCCTCCCTTTTTTTTGTTATGAATATGGTTTATATGATTTTTGTATTCGAAAGCTTTATTAATGTTTTATCATCTGTAGGCAAAACATGGCGGGTCAAGCGATTACTGCTTTGAGTGACATTGACCCTATGCTAGATGATGCCAAAATTTTGGTGAGGATGGTACGTGTATGGAAGGCTCATCCTATCACCAGGCCGAATGAAATTTGGAGTTTAGAAGTACTATTCCAAGATGAACATGTTATTAACATACCCCGTGTATTAATTTTTAACATATCCTTTACACAACTAATTTAAGTCGTATTTCAGGGTAACCGTATTCAAGCTTCTATTAAGAAGGCAGATATGAATAAGTTTCAAGCTATTCTGGATGAAGGGTCTTGCTACAAAGGGGGAAGCTTTGGTGTGGGTGAAAACGGAGGGAAGTTCCCTCTGCTCAGTCACCGATACAAAATAGGATTCTATAAGAATACCTCCGTGACAAGAGTGACACCCTTTGACTAGAATACCCGTGGTTTTAGATTTGAACCCTTTCAGAACTTTACAAGAAGGAATTTCACTGAGACTGATATTGTTGGTAATAGTTATTTTTTTCAAATATTTGAATTTTTTTATTTATATGTTTTTAGACTTTCATTATAACGATTTATTTCAATCAGTCTACATAATCATACATTTATCTTCATTTTTGTACTCTTTTACTTACATATCAATATTAACTCGCAGATGTGATTGGGACCATAATATCCATATCTGAACCAATCCCCTATGAAAGTTATGGTGGTAAAAAATTAAGAAGGATAGTCACCTTGGAAGATGTTGAGTAAGAAATCTACTTTTCATTTATATTAATTTATCCACCTATATCTACTGAACTTGATAAAAAACATTACAGTGGGGTCACACTGTATTGCTGTTTCTTTGACGGTTGGGTTGATCGGTTCAACACTTTGGCCCAGCAATTGAATTCAATGAAAAATGTAGTAATGATTCTTCAGATTGGAAAAGTGAAATACTTTAATGGTACAATTTTATATATAAAGTATGGATGCTTTTAGCTTAGTTTTCTTCAATAAAATGCAGTAATGGTGCTATTTTACTACTGCAGGTAAGCCCTCTGTTAGCAATGGGGCATTTGCAACGAAGCTTTATATAAATGATAACATTCCAGAGATTAATACTTTCAGAAAGATGTAAGTACTTTATTTACTAAAGTAATAGTTACAAAATAATATAAAAGATGTAGGTACTTCATTTATAAAACTATTAGTTACATAATAATATCACTTTTTGTATTGTTTTTATGAAATTACATCGTATACTATAACCACGAGTCACTACATTTCATATGCCTGACTCATATATTACTATACTCTGTTGTATAGGTACCAAGAGATGGATGGATATGGGGGGAAAAATATTACATTGAATATTTTTTCGCCAACCAAAAAGGAAATCACTGCTGATGAGTTTTTTTGAAAATGTTGTTAGGAAAATGGTTGGGTCTATTCGTGAATCTGAATACGTAAGTTATATTTTTCTCATTATCAGAATATTTTATTATGATTGTCAACTTTTTTTTACTAATTTTAAAAAGTTATTATACAGCAATTTGAATGCATTGTGTACTCAAAGATACACAAAGTACATCGAGAACATGGGTGGTGGTATCTCGCCTGTAAGAAATGTGGTTGTGTTGCCAAAGATCAAGAAGAACATGGTGAATCATCATCATCAAAAAAGAAATCCAAAACTAAGGTCTGGTTCTGCAAACAGCACAAAGAAATTACTAATGTTCGCCCAAGGTAACTTTTTTTTGTATGTTACTGAATTATCCGAATACACATACATCTTACTATTTCAATTACATACTTATGATACTATTATTGTATGTTGAAATTTAGATACAAAATAATTGTACGTGTCATTGATGACACCGGCTCAACATCTCTTTTGCTGTATGAAGATATTATCACCAAATTGGTTGATATACCATGTTATAAGCTCAAGGAGAAGTATGGAGAACAGGCTGATGATATATTTCCTGATGAATTAGCTCCCATTGTTGGGAAAAAATTGTTGTTTCGCTTTTTATATTCATCATATAATATAAACAACAACAACCATGTTTACCAAGTCAAGATGATCTCAGATGATGAGAATATGATAAAGATCTTTAAACATGGTTTCATCGATGAGGTTCTTTTAAAATACCATTACAAATATAATATATTATACTCATATATTAAACCTTAAGTATGTATAACTGATTCCTACATTGTTCTAACACAGGGGAATGAAGGAGAAATGCATACACCAGTCACCCCTGCTGTTGCCACATCCAAATTCAATGCTATTGATAACATTCCATTCAACATTGAGACAACTCCAGAAGTTACAAAGGTAGCGCATAAGGATGGTGGTTCAGGTAGCAGTTCTGGCAAATCAAAGCGTGATGTGATCGATTTGGATGTTGGCCTGCAGGAAGATAAAGGTGCAAAGAAATTGAAGAATGATGAGGAGGTAGAAGTCCTCAATGACAAGGATGACTGAGGATCATTCTTATACACAGATCAACATCCCAAATTTTTTGCTTTTGTGTGATTTCCTTTGGTTTATGCTTATTTAAAGACTATTGTTCCAGTTATTTGTTATGTTTTGTTTGATTCTCAGACATTTTGTTTGGTTTTGTGATTTTATAACAAATAACATTTTCATGATATTGTTTAATTAAATTGGATGTTGATCTATATCTATGTCTTATTTCTTATTTATATATTACATGCATTTTGTATTTATTTCTTTAATATTACATTGTCACATTCTATCATCATTTCTAAAATAATATGTGTCATACTTGAAATAAGTATCTCAGATTAAATCAACTTTAAGTTTTCACAGCCATACTTTTAAATGACAACAAAAATTTGAAGGTTCTATCATAACGTCTTTTTTTTTTTTTTTTTTTTTTTTTAATTTAACAAAATTACCGAATATGAATTTTAGTATTTCATAGTTTATTAAATATGCTTTTTCTCCTCATTTACCTCAACAAGTAACACAAACCAAATCAAAATTCAATGTTATATTAAGTTCATGTTAAACATATACCACAAATACACGTAACAAACACCAGCATGATAATGATATGTTTCATTCAACATATAAAAGTTTTTTATAGTGTGCACATATCATTTCCAAATTTTACTAGTCAATCTTATCATATCAAACCATTTTTAACATGATAAAAAACATAACATGTTTTTGAATTTGAAAAAATCATATTTTTATTCATATTGATATCAATTTAAATTATAAACCATATCAACTCCTAAAATAGAGTCGATCAAACCATTATATATATATATCATTCAACACACATCTAAAACGAATAAAAAGTAAGAATTTCTTTTGATAAAAAATGTCTTCACCTCCAAGAAAGATGTTGAAAACTCATTCATCCAGTTCTTTGAACACAGAAACTAACAAGAAAGATTTTGAAAACTTTCAGTTTCAAGATCCACCAAAAGAAATTGCTACACAGCATCAAAACCATGGTAACGCCAAAGAAAATAAGAAGGCGGAAACTGGACAAACTTCTGAAGGTATTCTATATGTAAATGATATATAAGACAAAACTATCATATATAATTTTGTAACGTTATATTTATAATGGAAATATTGTCTACTAATAACTTGAACAGACAGGTATGTATGCTACAATGGTACATGGCATAAGATTAAGAAGAAGCATGTCGTGATGCCGATTGGAATAGCATGATGGATAGCGTCAAACATGCTGATGAAATGATCCAATGACTACGTGCAGCAGGACACAGGATAACAGAGAACTATATGGTTGATCACAAAATTAGTGACGATGAATAATAACTTTTCGACATGTCTGGTGATGCTGGAATTCTCATTATCACAATACTTTGTGATTTTCGTTTAATGTTTGTTTATTTTAGAATTTTTCAAGTACTCCTTTGGTTATATTTGTAATAAGTAGGCTTTTGCAATTTTAGCAAGCCATGGTTATCATTACTAAGTTCGTATCAATTGAAGCCCAATGGTTATTATCTATCCAATTTACATTGTTTGCATTTCACCAAATCCTTATGTGTTGAACTAATATTCTAAATTATAGGTAATATTCTATTTTCTATGTTAAACTTAAATATCATATCTCACTCTATTTTAAAACTAATTATTCTCTTAAGTGGACTCATACTAAAATAAAAATAACAAACATTCAACATTTGAATTATATGTTCCAATCCACTTATTAAATATTTTAAATATTATATCATATCCTAAAATAGATAACTATCGAGTCTTTATAAATACCATCAACATCATCATCATCAATTTCACAAACTTATTTTTGCAAGTCATTTAACAATACCAATGGAACAGCCATGTTTTGTTTCTGTATAATGTATATATTTTTCGTTATTATTCAAAAAATTATAAATGTATACTATATGTATTTTATAGTCCCAATCACATCTATTTTAAAACCAATTGTTATCTTAATTTTACTTTAATCTTCTACTAAAATAAAAATAACAAACATTTAACTTTTGAATTATATGCTCCAATCCACTTTTTAAATATTTTAAATATATGTTATCATATCCTAAAATAGATAAGTATTGAGTCTCTATAAATACCATCAACATCATCATCAATTTCACAAACCTATTTTTGCAAGTCATTTAACAATACCAATGGATCAGCCTAAATCACCTAAGGTAAAAATGCTTTGTTTATGTATAGTGTGTATATTTTTTGTTATTATTTCATAATAGCACAATTGGTTAAATGATGCATTTTAACAGTTTTAGTACGTTTTTAGATTTTCAAGGATGAAGAATATCCAAAACAACCACAGAGTGGAGATATTAATCACAATGTCATTATCCTGTCTGATGATGATTTGGTACGTGTCACATATTATAATAGTTTTATCAAATATATGTTTCCTTCTAACGTATTTAAATAACATGCAGGATTTCCCAATCACAAAAAAAGGTGCAAGACAAACCAAAAAAGATACTAAAATGAAGAACAGTGTTATTAATATTCTTTCTTCTGATGATGAGAATGATTATTTGTTATCTAATAACAAGGAATGTAAAGAGAAAACAAAAAAGAATGAAATTTTGGTATAAACATACCATATCAATTCTTCTTCTTTTTCACTTTATTAATCCACATAACAAATTCTCACTATATTTTTACTTATTACTAACTCATTTTTGTTTTTCATGAATAATATAAATTAGGATTCTGAAGATGACATGCCAATTCGGTTTAAGCATTCAAAAAACCCAAAGTTAACTTGCTCTTCAAAAAAACAAACTTGTCGTCTTATTGATGAACCAACTGACGATGAACATGATGAATGCATAAATTTGACACAAGGTTTTGTCAACTTAATTGATGATGAGGCAATAGACGATTTACAAGATAGTGAGGAAAACATGAATGACGAAACTGGTGATCAAATTAATTTAGAAGACTCTATTTACGATGAAGCTTCAGAGGAGGAAGCTACTGATGAGTTTGACAGTTTCATTGATGATCAAAACGTGGAAGATGCAACTAACGACAAGAGTTCTGATAGCGAAGTTTGAGAATAAAGATTGATAGGTTATTCACATGTTCTGAATAATCCGAATAATCAGTATTTCTTTCCACATATTTTCAATTATCTTAATAAAATTATCAATCTTTAGTTAAATCGCTTACACGTATCCAAGCGTCCAAGATTTATAGTGTGACTGTATCGTGTGAGTTATTATCTAAATTTAACCTTATTCCATGTTAATTACACATTTGTATTTATAATGTACATTATCAATACTAAAACAACAGTTAACATTCTACATGATACTAAATCATACCAACAATAACAATATTTAGATAACTAATCACAATATTTTAAAACAAACAACCATAATTTACATATTATAACTTAATATTTAAAACACATTTCAGTTTAAAATCATCTTATCATAATACTAATAAAGCAGATACAAAATACTAAATAAACATAGGTTATCCTAATTTAAACAAGTTTCCAAACAGTTTTTTGGTTCCAACATAACCATCAAAAGAAGTTGATACATGGCTACAAAAGGGAAAATCTGTTCAAGTAGACCAACAATGTTTGGTAAGCTTTTCTATCGGAGACAAGTACCGGGATGAAGTATGGTGTGATGTAGTTCCTATGGATGCATGTCACTTATTGTTAGGGAGACCATGGTAGTTTGATAGACGGACCATCCACGACGGGTTGAAAAACACCTACTCTTTCATCAAGGATGGAGGTAAGATTGTTTTGGGTCCTTCAAAATTTAATGCTCCACCACGAAACAGTGAAGTAGAAGGTAGTTATTTTCTTTCCAAATCTGAATTTAGTGAAGCTTTTGAAAAGTCAAAAGTAGCTTATGCTTTGGTGATAAAAGATTTACGAGATAACGACCCACGACCACCTGAAATATTGATCCCATTACTTGACAAGTTTCAAAGTATTTTTCCAGATGAAATTCCAGCAGGACTCCCTCCCATGAGGACCGTTCAACATTGCTTAGATTTGGTTCCAGGTGCGACTTTGCCAAACAAACCGGCGTATCGAATGAACCCAACTGAAAACGCTGAACTTCAAAGACAAGTGGATGAGCTTTTAAAGAAAGGAATGGTGCGTGAAAGTATGAGTCCTTGTGCTGTCCCGGTTCTCCTCGTTCCAAAGAAGGATGGTTCGTTTCGTATGTGTATGGATAGTAGAGCCGTCAACAAAATCACCATAAAATATCGGTTTCCTATTCCACGTTTGGATGATATGTTGGACCAACTTCATGGTGCTAGCGTTTTCTCAAAAATTGATCTTCGAAGTGGTTACCACCAAATTCGAATAAGGCTCGGTGACGAGTGGAAAATAGCATTCAAAACACGAGATGGGTTATACGAATGGTTGGTGATGCCGTTCGGCCTCTCGAATGCTCCTAGTACGTTTATGAGACTAATGAACCTTGTTTTTAAGCCTTTTATTGGCAGGTTTGTCGTGGTCTATTTTGATGATATTCTCGTGTTTAGTAAGGGAAAAACAGAGCACTTGGAGCACCTTTCTAAAGTATTTGAAGTTGTGGCCCAACAACAACTTTATGTCAACTTAAAAAAGTGTGAGTTCATGACCTACAGTTTGGTGTTTCTTGGGTATGTCATTTCAGAAGATGGGATTCATGTCAATTCAACAAAGATAGATGCAATTGTTTCGTGGCCAACTCCAACATCACTTCATGAAGTTCGTAGCTTTCACGCGTTGGCTTCATTTTACCATAGATTCATTCGAAATTTCAGCACTCTCGTGTCGCCAATTACCGAGTGTTTAAAAGGTGGCAACTTCACATGGACAAAAGAGGCTCAACCGAGTTTTGAACGGATCAAGGTTTAAATGAGCGAGGCTCATGTTCTAGCTTTGCCTAATTTTGAGAATGTTTTCGAGCTAGACTGCGATGCATCAGGTGTTGGCATAGGTGCTGTTTTAAGCCAAGATCACCGCCCTATCGCCTTCTTTAGCGGGAAACTATCCGAATCGAGACAAAAGTATACAACTTATGAAAAGGAGTTTTATGCTATTGTGCGAGCCCTTGAACATTGGAGGAATTATCTCATCTCAAAAGAGTTTATTCTACATTCTGATCATGAGGCATTAACGTATATAAATGGTCAACACAAGCTCAAACAGAGGCATGCTCGTTGGGTAGAATTTTTGCAAGCTTATACGTTTCACATAAAGCATAAAAGTGGTGTTACAAATAAAGTAGCAGATGCTTTAAGTAGACGACGTTCTTTCTTATCCACACTGCAAGTTAATGTTTGTGGTTTTGAAAAAGTTAAAGAGCTATACAAAGAAGATGATTTCTTAAGTAAGATAATAGATCAATGTTCTAACAGCCCGTACAAAGATTTTATTCTTCAAGATGGGTTTCTCTTTCGTGGAAACCAGTTGTGCATTCCAGATTGTTCACTTCGATTAGAAATCATAAAAGAAGCTCATGAAGGTGGACTTAGTGGTCATTTTGGTCGAGATATGACAACTGCTCTGCTTAAGGATCATTTTTTTTGGCCAAAAATGATGAAAGATGTGAACCAATACATCTTAAGATGTCGCACATGCCATCTGGCAAAATCAACTTCACATAATACCGGCCTCTATACGCCACTGCCCGTCCCTATTTCTCCCTGGGAAGATGTGAGCATGGATTTTGTCGTTGGGCTGCCACAAACTCAACGAAAAAAAGATTCAGTCTTGGTAGTAGTTGATCGATTTTCAAAAATGGCACATTTTATTCCTTGTTCTAAGACAATGGATGCAACTAATGCTGCTGATTTGTATTTTAAGGAAGTAGTGAGATTGCATGGTGTTCCAAAGACAATTACTAGTGATCGGGATCCGAAGTTTGTCGGGCATTTTTGGCGAACCCTTTGGTGAAAATTGGGTACAAAGTTACAGTTTAATTCAGCGTATCACCCGCAAACAGACGGACAAACAGAAGCAGTGAACCGCAGTCTTGGAAATTTATTAAGGTGCCTTGTGGGTGAAAATATACGAAAGTGGGATCTTGTGTTACCTCAAGCTGAATTTGCTTACAATCGCTCATGTAGCCAAACGACCGGCAAGACTCCGTTTGAAATTGTGTATGGATGCAATCCTTCAAGTCCACTTGATCTTGTACCTCTGCCCATTACTTCAAATTACAGTAGTGATGCTGATGTGCGAGCAGAGGAGATCAAAGAATTGCATAAACTAGTGAGAGGGAAAATTGAAAAGCAAAATCTGAAGTATGCGAAATAAGCAAATAAACATAGAAAGCTGGCAAGTCTCAAAGTAGGTGATCTTGTGTGGATCCACATGAGTAAAGAGTGTTTCCCACCTGGTCGGAACGCCAAACTTTAGCAAAGAGGAGATGGCCCATTCAGAATTGCTCAATGTATGGGCGACAATGCTTATAAGGTAGAGTTGCCCAGACATTATGGTGTCTCAGCTACTTTCAATGTTAAAGACTTGTCTCCATTTCATGGAGAAAAAGAGTTAAACTCGAGGATGAGTTTTTTTCAACAAGGAGGGAATGACACCGTTAGCATCGAGAACTGGTACCATGGATTTGAAAATAGGAGCGGGCCTGATGAGACTAAACTGGGTCGTTTTAGGCTGCTGACAACCCGTTAGTATCTTGGCCATAATTTCCTGCTTGGAAGTTGGATCACAAAGTCAGCAACTTTTAGTTTTCTTTTGTTTTAAATAAGTTTGGGAGTTTTGTTTGAATAATAAAAGCAGGGGTAGATGGAAGGTAGTGAGTCTAATAATATTGAATGTTATTGAGCCTTTAAATTTTGGAACAATATTGATGTATGGCAGATTATGAAATATAATAAACTCCTCTCTTTGAGTGTCTTCCATTTGTGAGTTGAATTGTATTCCTCCAAGTGTGTGTGTTAAGTGTTGTGTTTGCTAATTCCTTGTGCTCATCTCTGTTGATCGGTGTCAATACATACCACATTTTGTCAGAACCATCTAACACACGTGAAACAATGGATAACGTGTTGGTCGAGCACCTTCCACGTCTGTAACAACGTAAATCAACCTGAACCTTAACATCTTGGTGTATTCAAAATGATATTCTTGACCAAACCATCTTCATTCACCTCTCATTATCACATGATTTGTCCTTCCCGGATTCTCTAAGTGACGGTTCATCCTGACATTGAAAGCCAATTCAATTTGATTGTGTTTCAGCATAGCCTTCGTGTACAGGTTCATTGGATTATCTTCCTGGAATTTTGACGGTATTGCTTACAATTATACACGAAAATTAATAACTCACAGTCCCTCATTACACCAATTAAAACTGATTACAAAAAAGAGTCTTTAGAATAAAACTTACAAGACGATTAAATGCCAATATTTCTGAGAAACGCTTATAAAACACATCAGTTCTTTCATAAAAATGTTCGCGATGCCTAGGCCACATGCATAAATGGTACATTCGTTCATCCTCTGAAAATCAACATAACAAATTTATTATAACACTCTTAACTAAAGTTTCTATTAATATAAATGGTATACTCAATTAATTAACGTGTATTACTATATCTAAAATTAATCCGTATTTATAAACTTACTCTTATCTTCATGTGGTATCTGTGGTTGAATTATATTAAGACGAGTTGCACCAAGGAATTGCACGTTTGTGTTACTACTGCCATCAACGTTGAACCCCATTACATTTAGCAAATCATTCCTTATTTTCGTGAACACGACTACATCACCAAATTCAATATCCTTTTCCTCACGCAAATCGTTCCAATTATCTTGGTTCAACACATAATCGGGAAGAACACCATGACCATTTGGATTAAGATGGCTAACACGGACATCAAATTCATGCCCTTCACACCTAATTGTTAACTCAAATACTGATTTCTGTCAAAAATGATTTCTGTCAACTCAAATACTTCCTACATTACTTAATACATCTAGGGTACGCTGGGTTGAAACAAAAAATACCTTTCATTACCCTCTAAAACCATCGACCAACCATCACCCTTAGTAGATAATATGTATTCAGTTTATAATAATTGTAAAAAAAAAAGGTTATTACATGATGTATTTCTGTGTAAGGTGTTACACGTGCCTGAAATCGAGAATAGCGTTGATTTACACCTTCATATCCTCCAGTTTCTATCCCCTCATTGTCATATCCTGTTACGTAAAATGAGTCGTCCCCTTCCTCTATAAAGTGCAATTGTAACAACCGTGATTTTAGCAGGTTAGTTTGACTAATAGTCTCAACCTATTTAACTTTTATGAGATGTGTACTATGTGTTTATATGTGGTATATATGTGGTATTGTGCGGTACATGGGTAATAAGTACGTGTGTTAGCACTAAATCCCTTGGTGTGAGATTTTCGTCGTGTTGAGTAGTGTGAATGTTGGGAGAAGTTCATTTTGATCGCCTTGGTGGTGTAGAAATGACTTGTGTAATTTTGGTGTTTTGTGATTTTGCGTAACAAGTCTTTGTTCAAATATTTGAGCGTTAGTAAGTTACGTGGAGATTGTTTTTATGAGTTATATCAATATTAAGTGTGAAATTTCTATTTTTGGAAACTTTATTTTGAAAATGATATTTTTCTGGATTGTCGTAAAAACGTAAGTTTATCGCGTAAGTTATTAATTTCGGTATAGGGTTTTTATAAAATATAAAGAGTATAAGGTTTTAAGTGTAATAATTAAATTTTGTAAAATATATATATATAATATTATGGGTGGCCGAATATAGGTATTAGGGTAGAATTAGGAAACCAAATTTTAATTAAAATACACTTACCAAATAAAAGTTATCTAGAATTCTCCATGGGGCATTATAAATACAAATCAAAACCCTCATTCCTCCCCTATTGAAAAATTCGGCCAAGCAAGAGAAGAAGAGAAGAAGAACATTTTTTTTAGGGTTTTCATCTTTCAATAATCTAGGTAAATTTATAATACTTAATGCTTAATTAATTTTTATAATTCATGTAGCAATAATATGATGGATTAGGGTTTATATTTAGATCTGTAAATTTTGATTTTAAAACATGTGGGAATCATTCATTAGTGATATAATGATAATTGGTGAAGAGATTAGGGTTTAAAACATGATAATTAATGAGTTAGGGTTTTGACAGATTTGTAAGTCTGTAAAGATCCGATGAGATCTAATAGATGAAAATGAGTTAGATCACGAATTTTATGTCTAAATTGTAGTTCAGAGAAAGAGCTTTCCAAAAAGTCTGACCACGATCAATTTTCAGGTCGGGAGGTCAGTCAAACGAATTTTGTAAATTAAGGTGTCAAAACTGTTAAACCAGGACAGAATTAGGGTAAAAGTATTGAGGTCAATGGTGAATTTTAAAGTGTAATTAGGGTTAGGCCTTCTGTGGGAATTGAGTTCTATATTATATTTTACTTCCACGCGAAAATTAGGCGATAATAAGTTGTGCGAGTAGGTCTACGGTGTCAAAACTTTTTGATGTCCGATCAGATCCGAATCTGGATAGTTGTCATGTTTGATTTTTCATTGAGTACTTGTGTGTGTTTTTAGTGCATGGCCTTCTGGGACAAGCTTTTATGCTTATGAAGGACCATGGTTAATTTTTTGTGTGAGTTTTGAAGCGTTATTCTCTATGATTTTATGTGGGTCAATGTACCCTACAAATCTGCATTTTTAAAAGTTTTATTTAAGGGATTTAGTGAGTGTAAAGTATTGGGTGATGATTAGTATGGAGTCTAGGTAATCCATAGTGGGTTATATAAACCTTAGACATCCATCATATATATGTGTTACATGGACTATAGCTTTTAGCTTGGTCGCGTGTAATGTGGTATTGTTTGTTTGTATAGATTTGTGTGTTGATAACTTGGAAGCTGCGGAGTTTAGGTGAGTTCATAGTCCCATATTTTTACTTTTTTTTAAACTTGGGATGGAGATGATGCTTGTTAAAATTGTTTTTGAGTTATTGTAAGTGTTGTTAAAATGCATGAACTTGTAATGGTTATTGTATGTATACTGCATGTTATTGTGGTGTTTAATTGTGGCAATTATTTGAGTGGGAAAGTCCTAGTGGCTCTACTCATTATAATTATCTTGGATCGGTGGGCGCGTTCCGTCCCAATTGTGGTGGTATTTGGATCGGTGGGCATGTTCCGTCCCAATTTATACTTGGATCGGTGGGCACGTTCCGTCCCGTAAGCTATGATTGCATGTTAGTTGTATGATAACTATATTTTTACTGTCCTGCTATATTTTATGATCACAGTGAACTTTTATCGGAGATGTGTTTTGTGTGTCTTAAACCTATGAATCTCACCAACATTATGTTGACGTTTTTAAGCATCATTTTCAGGTGAGCATTCTAAGGCTAAGATAGAAGGGCGCGATTAGAAGAGACCTAGTTTGCATTGAGGATGGCTTATCTTTGAATTTAGTTTGATTAAGTGAACTTGTTTGTGATACTTGAATGTCTTTCATTTTTACTTTATGTTTTAATGAAGATACCTTGGAGTTTGTTTTTGATTATTTATTTTGGGGTATCGTTACGACACTTTGTATCTGTACTTTGCTCTATTTATTTGCATATAGTAATTCTCTATATAGACGCCATGTGTTGTGATGATATCCACGATGTTGCACTCGCGTTTCCGCCATCGGCGTGGTGTGACAGATTGGTATCAGAGCCTTGGTTATAGAGATTTAGGTGGTTGAACCTAGACTATAACCTAGGAATCCTTCATATAGTTGTATTTAGGGCTTATGTGTAAGTGTGGTGCTTTATATGTCGATTTCTCTTGAGTTTATGAGTAGTTTCGTCGAGTTTCGGACGCCGATTGGACCCTCATACTTAGTATTGTATACGTCGACCTCCCTCGCGTAAGAAGTTTCGTTGGGCTATCATTCAGCTACCGGTCGTAAGGGAAGTGGTAGGATGAAGCGGATGAACCGCAGAATCCGAGTTCCCGCTAGCATAAATCTATGTTCGGGCAAGGACGGGATGTATATGGAAAACATTGATTGAGAAGAAGTGGAGAGATTCGCAACCACGGTGACTGTTGGAGATGGAACCGTTACCAAGTACTCTGGGAAGTGTCCTCACTCCTCATATGAAGGAAATGTGGTTCTGTCTGAATCTCGTGAGTTGTATGTACTTGTGGGTCATGCGGAATTGGAAGAAAGAAACAAGAATGGGTGGTTGAGTAAAGATGAAGGGGAGTTAGGATGGAATGACGTGGATTCGGATCTGGAGTCCGCAGCAGGTAGTAAGTTTAACCGATCTGAGTGGGGAGGCAAGTGCGAGAGTAGAGTTTGAGCCTTTGTGCGACGTCTTTTGTTTTGTATCATGTTTTGGAATTCTTATATTGTTGTTTGCCGTCTGGAGCCATGTTGGAGCACGATTACTCCTGAGTATTGGATCAGTTTTATCCAAGTGATTTGATTATAGAGTTAAAGTGGTCATTGGAATTGTTCCATGATCGTTGGAATTGTTCCATGTGAGATGATTGTTCGCATGAAGTGTGGTCATAGGAGGAAGTACACTTGTGAAAGCGAGCATAGATAATTATGGTGGCCAACATAATTATACATGCTTCACAACACAAGTGGACTTGCAAGTATGATAACATGGATTGTGCTGTGTATTAGGTGCTATGTGATATATGTGCATTATCATTGAGATGTGTAGTTTTGGAAGCAAGTATGCGTGTGGAATAGGCCTTATAACTATGGTCGCGAACATAATTATAAGGGTATCACACACGTAGATTTGTGACCATGATTACATTGATTGATGTTTGTTGTTATATGTTGTGGTAGATGTTATGCGATATCATGTTGATGATGGTTGTATGGTTAGAGATGTATTCTCTTAACCGTTTGGGGAAATCGTTGTATGTGGGAGTGTGTGGGTGGTAAGATTCCATTCTACCTATCATATGATGATACCTCGTTTATCTGTTGGTACTAATGGTGAGATATTTAAGTTGGTTCGTTTGCTAGACTATTGAATGATTAGTTTGGTGAACTTAGACCGAGTATTGTGATTGAAATAGCTAGTGGTAAGGAGGTAGAGGTTGACAAGGTTATTCGTGGGTGTACTATAGTATTAGAGGGCATTCCATTCATGATTGATTTAATACCTTTTGGGCATGGGAGTTTTGATGTGGTGATAGGGATGAGCTGGTTGTCTAAGCATAGGGCCGAGGTCATATGCCACGAAAAGGTAGTTCGTATACCTTTGGAGAGTGGTGGTGTCCTTCGGATACAAGGAGAGTGCTTAGGGAAGGACTTGAAAACCCTTAAGACTGCGAAGGCTAAAGAACGTAAGATAGAAGAGATTCCTGTGGTATGTGAGTTTCCTGGCGTTTTTCCTGAGGACTTGTCCGGATTGCCTCCAATCCGTCAAGTTGAGTTCCGTATTGAGTTGATTCCTGGAGCGGCACCTGTGGCGAAACCCCATATCGTTTAGCACCCTCTGAGATGCAGGAGTGTCTGCGCAGTTGCAAGAACTTCAAGATAAGGGGTTTATCCGACCTAGTCACTTTCCGTGGGGAGCACCTGTGTTATTTGTTAAGAAGAAGGATGGTTCGTTCTGGATGTGTATTGACTATCGAGAGTTGAACAAGTTAACTGTTAAGAATCGGTATTCTCTTCCTAGGATCGATGATCCCCTTGACCAGCTGCAAGGTTCTCGATTCTTTTCGAAGATAGATCTACGTTATGGTTATCATCAGTTAAGAGTGTATGAGGAGGACATTCCGAAGACTGCTTTTAGGACTCGTTATGGACACTTTGAGTTCACGGTTATGCCATTTAGGTTGACAGATGCACCGCGGTATTCATGGATGTGATGAATCGCGTTTGCAAGCCCTACTTGGATTGATTCGTGATTGTGTTCATAGATGACATTCTAATTTACTCTAAGACGAAGGAGGGCATGGAGAATATTTGAAGTTGATCCTTGGATTGTTGGAGAAGGAGAAGTTGTACGCTAAGTTCTCAAAATGTGAGTTTTGGCTTGAGGAGGTACATTTTCTTGGACATGTGGTAAATAGTGGAGGAATACATGTAGACCCGAGTAGGATAGAAGCGGTCAAGAACTGGAAGGTTCCTACGACGCCGTCCGAGATGCGCTCGTTCTTAGGATTGGCGGGTTATTATCGAAGATTTATAGCTAATTTTTTGAAGATTGCTAAACCCCTGACTTTGTTGACTCAGAAGAACAAGAAGTATGTTTAGGGAGAAGAGCAGGAGGTGGCTTTTCAGTCACTAAAGGATAGTTTGTGTAATGCACCTATTTTGATGTTACCTGATGGGCCAGATGATTTCGTTGTGTATTGTGATGCGTCAAATCAAGGATTTTGGTGTGTACTAATGCAGAGGGGTAAGGTGACAGCTTATGCATCCCGACAACTCAAGATTCATGAGAAAAATTATACCACTCATGATCTAGAGCTTGGTGCGGTAGTATTTGCTCTCAAGAATTAGAGACATTATCTGTATGGCACAAAGAGTGTTGTTTATACAGATCATAAGAGTCTTCAGCATATTTCAGTCAGAAGGAGCTGAATATGTGACAAAGAAGGTGGATTGAGTTATTTAGTGATTATGATTGTGAGATTCGCTATCATCCTGGAAAGGCGAATGTGGTAGCTGATGCTTTAAGTAGAAAGGAGCGGATTAAGCCTAAGCGTGTGCGAGCGATGTTTATGACATTACAGTCGGGAATTAAGGGTAAGATATTAGCAGCACAAGAGGAAGCTCTTAAGGATGAGAATGCGACCGCTGAGATGCTGCATGGATTGGATCAACAAATGGAGAAAAAGGAGGATGGTGGACTGTATTTCTTGGATAGAATATGGGTTCCATCAGTAGGAGGTGTAAGGAAGTTGATAATGGATGAGGGTCATAAGTCGAGATACTCGATTCATCCAGGATCGGACAAGATGTATTATGACCTTAGAGATGCTTACTGGTGGCCGGGAATAAAGAGGGAAATAGCTGAATATGTTAGCCAATGCTTGACTTGTTTGAAAGTTAAGGCTGAGCATCAAAAACCCTCTGGATTGTTACAGCAGCCGCCGATTCTTGAGTGGAAATGGGAGAGAATAACAATGGATTTTATTACTAAGTTGCCTAGAACAAGTAATGGACATGACACGATATGGTCATAGTGGACAGATTGACGAAGTCTGCACATTTTCTGGCCATTCGTGAGGATTATAAGATGGAGAAGCTGGCGAGAATTTATATTAATGAAATTGTGGCGAGACATGGTGTGCCTGTGTCGATTATCTCTGATCGCAATAGTGGATTTACCTCGCGGTTCTGGCAATCGTTGCAGAAGGCGTTAGATACACGATTGGATATGAGCACTGCTTATCATCCACAAACTGATGGGCAAAGTGAGCGAAAGATTCAGACTTTGGAAGATTTACTTAGGGCGTGTGCTATTGATGTTGGACGAAGCTGGGATACTCATCTGCCTTTGGCGGAGTTTTCCTATAACAACAGCTATCATTCCAGTATTAGATGTGCTCCATTTGAAATGTTGTATGGAAGGAAGTGTAGATCACCTGTTCTATGGGCAGAGGTTGGAACAAGCCAACTAATTGGTCCTGAAATAGTGCAAGAGACTACGGATAAGGTGTTTCGGATTAAGGAAAGACTTAAGGCAGCAAGAGATCGCCAAAAGAGTTATGCGGATAATCGCCGTAAACCTTTGGAGTTTAGTGTTGGTGATTTTGTGATGCTAAAAGTGTCTCCTTGGAAAGGTGTTGTGCGTTTCGGTAAGAAAGGCAAATTAGCACCAAGATATGTAGGACCGTTTGAAATTACGGAAAGGATTGGACTTGTGGCATATCGGTTAAGATTACCTGAGGAGTTAAGTAGTGTGCATGATACGTTTCACGTATCTAATCTAAAGAAATGTTTGGCGGATGCTAGTTTGCATGTGCCATTGGATGAGATTAAGATTGATAAGACTCTTCACTTTGTTGAGGAACCTGTCGAGATTATGGATCGAGAGGTCAAAAGTATGAAACGTGGTAAGATAGCGTTGGTGAAGGTACGTTGGAATTCCAAGCGTGGTCCTGAGTTTACTTGGGAACGTGAAGATCAGATGAGGTCCAAGTACCCGAAATTGTTTGCTGAGAAGGTTGATGAGACGAGCTGTTAAATCTCAGGACGCGATTTCCCTAAGTGGGGGATGATGTAACAACCGTGATTTTAGCAGGTTAGTTTGACTAATAGTCTCAACCTATTTAACTTTTATGAGATGTGTACTATGTGTTTATATGTGGTATATATGTGGTATTGTGCGGTACATGGGTAATAAGTATGTGTGTTAGCACTAAATACCTTGGTGTGAGATTTTTGTCGTGTTGAGTAGTGTGAATGTTGGGAGAAGTTCATTTTGATCACCTTGGTGGTGTAGAAATGACTTGTGTAATTTTGGTGTTTTGTGATTTTGCGTAACTAGTCTTCGTTTAAATATTTGAGCATTAGTAAGTTACGTGGAG
The DNA here is from genome assembly GCA_021014915.2 of Artemisia tridentata subsp. tridentata. Classification (NCBI taxonomy): domain Eukaryota; kingdom Viridiplantae; phylum Streptophyta; class Magnoliopsida; order Asterales; family Asteraceae; genus Artemisia; species Artemisia tridentata. The sequence goes on from CP139501.1 coordinate 135,287,391, forward strand.
ATTGTTTTTATGAGTTATATCAATATTAAGTGTGAAATTTCTATTTTTGGAAACTTTATTTTGAAAATGATATTTTTCCGGATTGTCGTAAAAACGTAAGTTTATCGCGTAAGGTGTTAATTTCGGTATATGGTTTTTATAAAATATAAAGAGTATAAGGTTTTAAGTGTAATAATTAAATTTAGTAAAAAAGAAATAAAAAAAAAAATATATAATATTATGAGTGGCCGAATATAGGTATTAGGGTAGAATTAGGAAACCAAATTTTAATTAAAATACACTTACCAAATAAAAGTTATCTAGAATTCTCCATGGGGCATTATAAATACAAAATCAAAACCCTCATTCCTCCCCTATTGAAAAATTCGGCCAAGCAAGAGAAGAAGAACATTTTTTTTAGGGTTTTCATCTTTCAATAATCTAGGTAAATTTATAATACTTAATGCTTAATTAATTTTTATAATTCATGTAGCAATAATATGATGGATTAGGGTTTATATTTAGATATTTAAATTTTGATTATAAAATATGTGGGAATCATTCATTAGTGATATTATGATAATTGGTGAAGAGATTAGGGTTTAAAACTTGATAATTAATGAGTTAGGGTTTTGACAGATTTGTAAGGCTGTAAAGATCCGATGAGATCTAATAGATGAAAATGAGTTAGATCATGAATTTTATGTCTAAATTGTAGTTCAGAGAAAGAGCTTTCCAAAAAGTCCGACCACGATCAATTTTGAGGTCGGGAGGTCAGTCAAACGAATTTTGTAAATTAAGGTGTCAAAACTATTAAACCAGGATAGAATTATGGTAAAAGTATTGAGGTCAATGGTGAATTTTAAAGTGTAATTAGGGTTAGGCCTTCTTTGGGAATTGAGTTCTATATTATATTTGACTTCCACGCGAAAATTAGGCAATAATAAGTTGTGCGAGTAGTTCTACGGGGTCAAAACTTTTTGATGTCCGATCAGATCCGAATCTGGATAGTTGTCATGTTTGATTTTTCATTGAGTACTTGTGTGTATTTTTAGTGCATGGCCTTCTGGGAAAAGCTTTTATGCTTATTAAGGACCATGGTGAATTTTTTGTGTGAGTTTTGAAGCGTTATTCGCTGTGATTTTATGTGGGTGAATGTACCCTACAAATCTGCATTTTTTAAAGTTTTATTTAAGGGATTTAGTGAGTGTAAAGTATTGGGTGATGATTAGTATGGAGTCTAGGTAATCCATAGTGGGTTATATAAACCTTAGACATCCATCATATATATGTGTTACATGGACTATAGCTTTTAGCTTGGTCGCGTGTAATGTGGTATTGTTTGTTTGTATAGATTTGTGTGTTGATAACTTGGAAGCTGCGGAGTTTAGGTGAGTTCATAGTCCCATATTTTTACTTTGTTTTAAACTTGGGATGGAGATGATGCTTGTTAAAATTGTTTTTGAGTTACTGTGATTATGTGTTGTTAAAATGCATGGATTTGTAATGGTTATTGTATGTATACTGCATGTTATTGTGGTGTTTAATTGTGGTGATTATTTGAGTGGGAAAGTCCTAGTGGCTCTACTCATTATAATTATCTTGGATCGGTGGGCGCGTTCCGTCCCAATTGTGGTGGTATTTGGATCGGTGGGCACGTTCCGTCCCAATTTATACTTGGATCGGTGGGCACGTTCCGTCCCGTAAGCTATGATTGCATGTTAGTTGTATGATAACTATATTTTTACTGTCCTGCTATATTTTATGATCACAGTGAACTTTTATCGGAGATGTGTTTTGTGTGTCTTAAACCTATGAATCTCACCAACATTATGTTGACGTTTTTAAGCATCAATTTCAAGTGAGCATTCTAAGGATAAGATCGAAGGGCGCGATTAGAAGAGACCTAGTTTGCATTGAGGATGGCTTATCTTTGAATTTAGTTTGATTAAGTGAACTTGTTTGTGATACTTGAATGTCTTTCATTTTTACTTTATGTTTTAATGAAGATACCTTGGAGTTTGTTTTTGATTATTTATTTTGGGGTATCGTTACGACACTTTGTATCTGTACTTTGCTCTATTTATTTGCATATAGTAATTCTCTATATAGACGCCATGTGTTGTGATGATATCCATGATGTTGCACTCGCGTTTCCGCCATCGGCGAGGTGTGACAGTCATACATTGACATCCTCATCCGTGTTCTCCGCAACAAACTCATTCCATCTTTGACCTCTTATCTCAACAACTCCTTCTGTTTTTTTTACTAATGTAACCTTTTTTTGGATTCTTCTTATTCCTGCCAAATACAAATGCCTGTTTCAAGTGTAGGCATCCTCATAGAATACATCAGGTAGTTCGAGATGGTCAAGATATTCGTTATGGTGGATCAGTTGCACAACAAATTCAATCGGCATTTTCCTACAAAATAAGCAAACCTTAAATATTACAACACTTTCTAGCTACCATATATGTTATCATATGACTTCATTTCACTAGGCCGTTTCATGCCGTCTCTTTTTATTTCCTTTAATAAGACAAAATATTGTCTTATAAAGTAAACAACATTCATCTTCATCCTTGGATATGAAGTTTGGTACTAAACAGGAATCCAATAGCTTACACATTTCATAAACTCCTTAAACCTTAATTTATGACCATACCTCCAATTCTATCTAATTACATCATACTCCATTTTTTTTTCCTTTTTTTCCATTTTTTTTCATCTCTATACTAAAAATCACCTAATGGTTATTTATACATCATACGAAAATCAATAATTTATCAAATCTACCTAAATCCAAAACAACCACTGCAATACTTATTGTTGGGAATTAAATGTTCTGAAGATTAAGTATCAAGAATTACAAGTGTTGAAGGTTAGTGCTGCTGAGAAGAATACTCTAACAGTTCCAACTGCTAGTGTATATCTTAGGACTGTTCAAATTATAACTAACCGTACTAACTGAAGTTAGTACTGGTAGTACAAAGAAGGTACTGCTAGTCGATACTGCTGAGTGGATAAGTGTCACGTATACCACTGCTAGTTGGATAAGTATTGAAAAGATATTTGTGTACTAAAGTCAAGTATATACGGTAGATAATATCTTTGGACAAAATGATCAGTAACAAGTTATGTACACAGATACATGTTGTATCTTATGTACTGACACACTCAAGATAAGTTAGCAAGTAGTTTGATAAGACTTAAAAAATATTGTAAAGATCTTTCTTGACATATAAAAGAAAGATCTTAGACTAGATATGTTAGTGACTAATTAAGTGCTTAGAATAAAATTGTTAAGAACATAGAACAAACACAACAATATCACAAGTCATAAGAACATAAGATTCAAGGTCTTTGTAACCCTAGTGATAGTGAAGATCACTCGTATTATCTTGAATAATATTGAATCATTTGGTGTTAACATTGTATGTTCATTGTTCAATATACACAAGCATCACTGTTCCATTTCCATAACCAAAATAACCTTCTAAGTGTGATTAAGTAGATTCCGCATACTTGATCATATTAACTCAACTTATCAAATACACAAAGCAACAAAGGTTTAACCACCTTATAGTGTATCGAATCCCTCTCAATTGGTATCAGAGCAAGGCTAATATAGTTGATTTAGAAGAAAAAGAAGAAGAAATGGACGTTGAATCTATTCAAACCAATGTTGCTACAAAATTACCCATGCTCAAACAGAATGAGTTTGAAATGTGGAGGCCGAGGATAGAGCAATATTTCCAAGTGCAAGACTATGCACTTTGGGAAATCATTGAAGATGGAAACTCTTACCAGCCTACCACCATTACATCAACAGTGGACGGCAAAGTGGTGACAACTCTGCAGACAAAGCCAACATCTGCCGAAGATAGAATAAAGAAGAAAAATGACTTAAAGGAAAGAAGCATGTTGATGATGACCATTCCCAATGATCAACTTTTAAAATTCAGCAAGTTCAAAGATGCCAAGTCATTATTTGAAGCCATTATTGCCAGATATGGTGGAAATGATGCCACCAAGAAAACCCACAAGACACTGCTCAACCAGCAGTTTGAAAACTTCTCCTCTACCAACAATGAATCTCTTGACCATATGTTTAATAGGCTTCAGAATATTGTGAGCCAACTTGCTATTCTTGGTGTTGAAATACCTCAAGAAGATTTGAACTCAAAATTTCTGAGAAGCTTACCAGAAGAGTGGGCTATACATGTTGTTGTCTGGAAGAATAAGCCAGACCTTGATACAATGGAACTGATAGATTTGTATAGCAACTTTAAGATTGTGGAGCAAGATTTGAAGAAGAATGGAGGTACTAGTTCTAATACTGGGAACATGGCATTTATGTCAACTCCTAGTACCTCAAAATCAAGTGAAGAGGTGAAAGTTGTTGATGGGCTAAACTCAAAATCAAGAACAAAGGTTTTGGAAGCACATCCAAAACAAGGGAGGTTTCTGAGCCAAACTCAAAAGCTATGGTAGCTATTGATGGGCTAGGTTTTGATTGGAGTTTCATGGCTGATGAAGAAGAAGATTCTTCACAGATGGCACTCATGGCTTTTTCTACTACTGAGGTACAATCTCATAAAGCTTGTTCAAATGCTTGTACTGCTCTTAAAGAATTACAAACTTTAATCAAACATTATGATGAACAAAAGAAAGAGCTAAGCAAAACTCATCAAAACTATATAGACTATAAGTGTGGTTTAGAATCAGTAGAAAAGCAGATCTTATACTACAAAGAAAATGAACTTGCTTTTTCTGATGACGAAGCTCTTCTTAGACAAGACATATTCTTTAGAGATGCTGAAATTAAGCTTTTAAGGGAGGCTTTTGATAGGGTAAAAAAGGAAAATGGAAATATTCACTTGACTACACAAACACTAGAACATGCTTCTAGAGGTGTAACCAACATGATAGAATGTCAAGTGATTAATAGAGCCAAGTCAGGGTTAGGATATAAGAGTGTCCCACCTCCTTATAGAGGAATCCCTAAACCCCCAGGGATTGACCTAGAAAATTCAGGTATCCCTGAATTTCAATAACCTGAGCTACAATATGGTGTACAACCAAAAAAAAAAGCTAGTTGTTGATGAACCTAAGAAAGTAAGTGAAAGTTTAAGTAAGACTTCACTTCCTGAGGACAAGGTGTCCTCTGATAGAAGATCAGATAGAGTAGTCATTGAATACTGGACATCTGATGATGATAAAGATGAACAGGTTATGTCAAAACCTAAAGTAGTTAAGAAAGCAGGAACAAAGGTTCCTAAAGTGATCAAAAATGATACTGTTAAGCCTAGAACAAACATTAAAAAGACAAATGCTATGCATTTTGTTTCTTGGTTTTGGACTAACAATTTCAGGTATGAACATTGAGCAAAAAGGAAATTTCAAGTGAAATGGAAGCAGCAGAATGTTATATCAGTTGCTGACATAATAGGTTTATGATGGACTGAGTTTGGGAATTCTTAACAAAGATTAACATCTAAGTTAACTAATTCTTTAAAACTGCTTTCTTGAAATCTAGTTATCATATTTCACATTGAATTGATGACTTAGTTGGTCAGACAGTAACTGACACAACTCACTTTCTATCATTTTATACTTTTAAGTATAATGAGCAAGTCTAAGGACATCTAATAGAAAGAACAGCTAGTAAAAGTGAATCTAACACTTGTGTTAGAGGTAACAATTGCTATGAGCTGGAAACCCTGTCAAGAAAGCCTTTTGAATAGGTTTATCTTTACACAAGCAGTTATTTAAAACTGAAAATATTGGTTCTTACACAACCAGAGGTTGCTTTAAACAGAAATCTTGATTAAGTGTCTGTTACACACTTAATCCCTTCAAAATAGTTGTAAGCAGTATGAGTTTTCATAATAAAATCATGTACATACTGCTAATGGCAAAAGTTTCTAAAAAGGTTTTTAAAAGAGACTCACAAAAACCATCAAATGATGGACCATGAGTCAAATGCCCCATGAATCACCTCTCATAAGAGTTAACATACCTAGAAGTGATGAGGGCAGCAAATTAAACTCTTAAGGAATTGATGGCTACATGTACAACATTGTCTGATAACAAGTTCTAATTGATAGCTCAGATGATGGGGGGAGAAAATATGTTGGTACATTGTGAGAGATCTTCCAAACAGGGGAGGAAATGTTATTTGCAATCCAGGGGAGGAAATAAAGCCCAAAGAAGGAAGATTAACTAATGAAAGGGAGGAAAAGACAAGAGCATACAAGATGATGACATGGAGGTTGAAAATGACAAGAACAGAGCTGATTATGGAGTATTATATATATTCAGAAGGGATGAAACATTCCAAAGGATAAAGTTCTATCTATGTCAAATGGTGAAAAGTTTCAATTTCAGTTCACTACGTTTGTTCATCACTTGCAAAGGCATGCTGATAGATGATTTCACTTGTTGAAACAAGCATCCAAGATACACAACATCATTGCCTCTTATAATTCCTCCATCCAAGGAAATTGCACCATCTTTTAGGTATTGAATGAAGCCTAAAGATTGGTTTTTGATATTGTAAAGTCAAAGTAAATGGCAGATGAGCTACTGAGAAAGATATTCAATCTCACAGAATAGAAGAAAGTTCAGACCAAAGGTCTGACTATGAAGTATTTGCAAGATCCTCACAATCAGAAATTCAATTCAGAAGAAACATGTTGAAAAGGGTTCACATGTTTAGGGGAGGATTGTTGGGAATTAAATGTTCTGAAGATTAAGTATCAAGAATTACAAGTGTTGAAGGTTAGTACTGCTGAGAAGAATACTCTAACAGTTCCAACTGCTAGTGTATATCTTAGGACTGTTCAAATTATAACTAACCGTACTAACTGAAGTTAGTACTGGTAGTACAAAGAAGGTACTGCTAGTCGATACTGCTGAGTGGATAAGTGTCAAATATACCACTGCTGGTTGGATAAGTATTGAAAAGATATTTGTGTACTAAAGTCAAGTATATACGGTAGATAATATCTTTGGACAAAGTGATCAGTAACAAGTTATGTACATAGATACATGTTGTATCTTATGTACTGACACACTCAAGATAAGTTAGCAAGTAGTTTGATAAGACTTAAACAATATTGTAAAGATCTTTCTTGACATATAAAAGAAAGATCTTAGACTAGATATGCTAGTGACTAATTAAGTGTTAGAATAAAATTGTTAAGAACATAGAACAAACACAACAATATCACAAGTCATAAGAACATAAGATTCAAGGTCTTTGTAACCCTAGTGATAGTGAATATCACTCGTATTATCTTGAATAATATTGAATCGTTTGGTGTTAACATTGTATGTTCATTGTTCAATATACACAAGCATCACTATCCATTTCCATAACCAAAATAACCTTCTAAGTGTGATTAAGTAGATTCCGCATACTTGATCATATTAACTCAACTTATCACATACACAAAGCAACAATGGTTTAACTGTTGGAGTATGCTCGTGTCATAATCACTAATTATATGGCTAGACATATGTGAGCCTATGGGGTCACACACTTATACACAGAGACACCATTTTATAGATTGTATTTATCGTATTTACAATATATAAACGACTACGTAACTCGAGATCGATAACGGGCCATTAAATACTAAGTTAGACTTAGTGTTTTTGGACTGGGCCAACAACGGGCAAGCCCATTGTGGGCCCTTAATGTGGCCGGCCATATGGAAGGATTAAAGAGGATTATGGAGCTTGTTTAGGGGCTTTAATGTAAGATAGTAATTGATAAGATCAAAGAGATTTGGTCAAATCAATTTATCAATCATAATTAAAACTCTCCTCATTCCTCTCCTCCCCTCTAGGTCACGGCACAAACAAACACACCTCTAGGGTTTGTGTTTTTGATCTTTCTTGATATAATCTAGTGTAGGTTGTTGCAAGAATTATTGTTACGGGGCCAAGACTAGCATCGGGTGGTGATCGATGACGTGTAGTGTGGATCAAGCATAGAGGTGATCTCCTTTGATCACTTGGTTTCATACTTGGTTCGTGTATATTGGTGATGGTGACCATACGATTCTACCGATCACGCTACAAAGGTATAAAACATGTTTGTTTAATTTGTTTTTAATTTAGATTGATCATATGGCTATATGGATCCTTGTATGGTGATGTTTTTCCACTGCGTTTATAATATTAATTGTTAATTTATATTTTACATCACCTATAGTGGTATCACGAGCCATCATATGTTGTCATATGATCATCTTGTATGCGTAAAAATGGCTAAAAACGTTGTTTTTTAATGGATTTAAAAGTGTGATTTTAAAACAGCCCCTAGGGCTTGAATATTCTGAATATGTCGACTTAATTAAGGTCTTAAGATCTGGACTTTTTGATCCTATGGCCATTTGTTATGCATACGTTGTTTATTTACTTGATCGGTACCCGTAAAATGGCCTAAAAACGCATTTTTTGGAAGATTTTTAACCCGATTTCAAATCAGCCCATGAGGCTTATTTTTCTGTGGTAAAATGGTGTTAAGAAGGTCCTAACATCAGTGGGGTTTGAGTCTTTGGCCACTTGTCACGCGTACCATTCGGGGTTTTAATTCTTGTTAATTATTTCTTCGATTCGTTGGCTAACAATTTATTTCTTGCTATTTATTTTGTTATCCATGGCAAATACATGCATGTTTGTCCATGGAGTTAGCCAACACCATGTAATAATCTTTTTTTGAATGTATTATTATGTGTTCATATGCAAAGCCGATGAAAACCTAGACCACTTGTGCGTTGTGATTGTGATTGTTGGTTGGTTTTTCATGTTTTGGGGTTTGCCATTGTTTCGGCACTTTTGTAATGTATTTCAATTTTGGTTTTGCCAATGTTTGGGCATTTTACAGTAGATACAAATTAGATTAGTTGTATTTTACTTTATATGTATTGTAAACAAGAGCTTGGAAGCAAAAGGCGAAAGATTGAAGAGTTGTAGACTGAAAGTTGCTGCTGGACACCTGTTGGGAAAACGTGATTACCTGCTGATTGGTAAGGTATTTTTTTCTAAAATTTTTGGTGCAGGTCCACAAGACATAGGGCTACAACTTTGTCAACTGGGCCGAATCATGAGGAGGTGATCTTCCTGGGCTTTTGGGCCTTGCAAAACAGAAAAACTGGGCTGACAGAAACTGAAGTTCAAGTGCATAATGGGCCTTTTACTTGCTCATGATTGTCTTGGAGCAAGTGGGAGCCCTCCATGTGGTTGTGATATAAGTCCCTAGTTGACTCTTGGTTCTTGTGATGGCTCACAAGACCAAGCATAGGATTTTCATCGGTTGAGGCTTTGCATATTGTGGTTGTATGTTTGTTTGGTTGTTTTTGTATGGTTGTGACTACATGAAAAACGAAAATTGTTTTCATAAAACTTAAAACAAAACATAAACCATTTTGAACTAAGTCTAATGATTTAGTTTAACTAAGTTTAAATATGATTTGAAACTTAAAATCATTGTTTTCTATATAAACAACACTTAAACCGGTTGAGATTGTTTGTTTATTTATTTATTTGTATTGTCCAAACTAAATAATAATCCACATAGGATATATATATTAGTCTTGAAAATGGACAACTTGACACACATAAATTAAAACAATGATTAGACTTAAGTTAAGAAAAGTTTTTAACTTGTGCTACGAAGAATGAATGCATGCTTCTTTCGTACACGTTTTTGATTCACATCAAAACGATTTACCCGTCAAAATTTAAGTCATGCCGTCCAATTATGAGAACACTTGCAATTACCTTTTAGCATCTGGTCAGACCTAGGCTGAATTGTAACCCAAGGTGACTATTGTCCATGGTCAGACCTAGGATTATTCTCACAGTTTTCAAATTGGATGACTTAATCGAGTAGTGTGGTCAGACCCTTACCCGAGGCAAAGATGGGACTAAACATGCCTACATGACACTAGTTGTTCGACACTAGATGCCATGAGTCCCATAAGGATCTAAGAGTTGTACATGTAATACAATTGGTGATCGTCGCCTACCTATTGAATCCACCATTTCTAGTAGATCAACTGCATTAATGGTCGAACCTCAATGAGGATCTTAGCCTTTTCGTAAATTAATTGTTTTTAATTATAAACATGGGGTAGTTAATTTATAAAAGGATAATTATCGAAAATACTAAAATTGAACTTTGTAAATTCAATTAATGCAACGCATACCGTAAACAAGAGTTTGTTCTTTTCTTGTTAAAAGGACGAACTACGTCGATCTTTCCTTGTAAGAAAGAGACTTATTCCTATCATTTTTCTTTATGAGGAAAAGCCATAATAGGAATATTTGAATTTTCCTAATTCTAATCAAACTCAACGAAAACCTACTCTAGAAATCGTGATGTCTTGTAAAAGTCAAAACGGTTAAGTATGGTTCCACATCTTATTCCTTCAACGTTGTTTAATAACCCTTGTTTCGGTTTTGAAACATTGAAGAAATATAAGATATTTGGACAACCAAGAACACGTGCACTTGGCTTGACCTCTTTGGTCAGACCTTAGGGCCATTTCAACCCATGGCGAATTTTGCTCATTGGTCAGACCTTTGGCGATATTTGCATGTTCTTGCTTGGTCAACCTATTTCGTACTAGCTACCAAACTAAAACGAGTTTAAATAATTAGAAGACGGAAGTATCAATAAACCGCAATTTGGTAAAGGCAATTACTAGCATGATTACCTAGCAGTTTGCCTTAACCCAATATGCCTACTAAGGTCCTACATACCCTTGTGGTAAAGTAGACCAATTATGGAGGAAATGCATGCCTATTTTCAAGTTAAAATAGCAATGATGGCTAGCCCATCATCTATATGTTAGAACTTGATGCACTTTCTTGAATACCTAAGTACATGTTTACTAGTCAAAGTGACTCACATTAGCAATAATGTGTAGATATTCAAAGAAAGATGGAAAGTATCCAATCGCTACTCACTCTCCACTGGTGACGTAACACATTGTAATGTTGTCTAATCCAGTGGGAGCTACGTGATTATATTACTGGTGACGTAACACATGTAATGTTGTCTAAACCAGTGGGAGCTGTAAGCTTTATTACTTGCAAGTTGCCCATCTTATTTCCAGATTGTCTTGAAATAATACATTACTTTCCACGTGTTAAGCATCATAGTTTATATAAGAACCATTGCATAAGTTTTATATGATAACTTGTCGCGTTCCTGATGTTGCTTCCTGAAATGTTATCTATAAAATTGTTATGCATGATTCATTATTCAAACGTTAAAGTTCTACATATCTATATTTTGATTTTTGACTAAAAATCATATGTTATCTTATACATTGTCATATTGCTCATACAAACAAACGAGCGTAGTGTTGTTTGCATGCTCTCACGATGTTGTGCCATGCACAAGTGGGAGAAATCTTAATTGTGTGCAAGGTACAACATATAACAATATGACTAATAGCTTTTCTTGACTGAAAGGTAAGAAACCAAAATTCTACTAGGACTTCTACACATAAAATGTAGGTTGCCCTAATTAGAACAAATATCAAGATAACATGAAAAGCAACTTCAGCATATTCACTGAATTGTTTAGTAAATATGATTATGTCTTCTGGTAAAGTCATAATCATGAAGTATGAAATTAACTTGAAATTACTATTGAGGCCAAGTGTCGGCGCTCGTAATTACTTTAGTTGAATATGTTTAGGTCTCTTGTAAAGACACAAACATCAATTCAGTTAATTGTTGAAAGACAAATAACGTAAAGTAAGACGTTGATTTGTTATGTCTTCTTGTTAAGACATGCACACTTACGACGTATAATATTAAATGTTTGTGTTTTCTAGTCAAAACATACACATGAAGTAAAGTATGCAATAGGCTAAAATTACTATTGATGCCATCTGGTTTGACTTGGTTGGTAGATATGTAAGCCCAAAAGTATAAGTTCATCTAATGAGTTGTGTGATAGTCTCACAACGTCAGTCCTCATGGAATACCACAACTTTATGGTATGTCCATCATGGAAAATCAAACACTATTGATATTGTTTGATCTTTGATAACTTAAACTGTTTTACCTCCAAAGCTATCAAGGTTAGAAATTGGATGTGCCATGTGTACACTCAATATGATTCCAACCCAGAAGGAATTTAAGACACCATTGTATTATGGCATGGGATGAATCTCATTATGTCTTAATTGAAGTTCTGAATTTGTTAACTACTTAAGAGTAAGTAATTAACAAACTAGAGTCAAGAACTAACGGTGTATTTTGGATGTCCCACTTGAAAACAATTTATTGTTACTCAAGATGCTTAGTATCTAGAGATTAGTCTCTACATACAAAAGCAAGTGGGAGTACCTTTAGACCTTGAAGTTGTTCAAGAACTAAATACACAACCTTCTGAGTACACTTGCTAATGTCATACTAAGGTTGAACATGGATATGTTAAACCATAGATTGATATCTCTCATTCATAAATCCACAAGGATACCTCTTGCATCTGAATGATATAGTTTTATATCAATGCTGAGGGACATAAGTTAGAGGATCATGGTGAACCTGCTAACTACTGAGATGCATTATCAGATATTGTATCTGATGAGTAGCTCAAAACTATGAATGTTAAGATGCAGTCCTTGAAAGACAATCACTCGTGGAGTTTGATTGATCTCTTACTAATCAGTTAGACTGTGAGGTTAAGAATGAGTTTCTTGATGAGAAGACTCAAAAGGACAAACTTGTACACACATTTAATGCACGTGTAGTAAATGGAGTTTACTCGTACTCAATAAATTGACTATGATTAAATCTTCCTAGCTACAAACATTAAATGTATAAAGACGATTAATTGTCATACCTGATTTCATGTATATGAAATATGACAATAGGATATCAAAACACTTTTCTTGTTGATTACCTTTGCGAGGACGATGAGTAATCAAAAGGGTTTATGAATCCATGTAATCTTTATTAAGTATACAAGATAAAAGAATCCATGTGTGGATTAGATCATGCATCTAGGAGCAGAGATCTTGTGTTAATCATAAAATCATTAACTTGATTTTGATTAATAAGATTACTCCTAAGAACACTGAGAGCAAGTTGGAGCATTTTATTTATTTTCTTAAATCTCATATGTCATTGACATATTAGAAACAATATTCCACCTAAGCTAGACTTTAATCCTTAGCTTGGAATGAAGTTTCTCTTGAGGGATTTATAAAATAAAACATATAACCTTGTTATATATATGTTTATTAGAATAAACATAAGCGGTTATTAAGTCTAAACACAATATGACACGTTATTGAGGGGAGTCTCAATGATCAATCTTACTTGATGAGATTGAACACATGATTGAAAATCTTAAGTTTGACTGAAGGATTCATCATGTAAGTCATATTAAGTATTGGACTATATATTTATCATTTGCATGAATGCAAGATGAGTTGATAACAACAAATATCTAAGTGAAAGTCGTTAGATAATTGATAAACGAACATTATATTGGACCTACATAGGACCAAAGATATGTTCAAACGTTTACGGATAATTGAGGAGCTCTGTTTTGTTTGCATACGCTAATGCTTATTTAACTGAGATAATACTCAACCCTAGTCATGGTAGGATGTCATCATGAATGATGACATTACTGACTAGATGTGCTCGACTGAGAGCATTAATGCGTTATACAGTAAAAGAATACGAATACTTTATAGTTTGAGAAACTATTAAGATGACTATCTAAAGTAGGTGTTTTGCTGGCTTCAAACACCCTATGGAATGTATTGTTGCGATACTCGTCTTGTACTTGAATGTGCACATACAAAGGACAATCATCATTCAAACCTTTCATGAGTTTTGAAACAAGTATTCTCAAAGTTTACTCAGATGACTACTTGTTGTCTTGTACAACATGATTCGATCATGGTGGGAACATCGGATCCCGACCTATGAGTAGTCTTATGCATATCTGTTTTTAGTATTTGGATAATGGAACTGTAAGCAGTCGTATTATACAATGAATTGATATACCGGGTATGATCGTCTTCATTTATACTACTGTGTTCTATATTTGCATGTTTAATCCATGAATAATTTATTTATTCTAAAATTATCCATTGTCGGTTGACGATACGGGAGTATCATCAAATTAAGACAAATGTGAGCGTGTTGGTGATTTATTTGCCACACTCACATGTTGTTCATTGGGATGAACATTGGATTGACCCAACCTACGAGTATTCACTACATGGATCGTCGTCAATAGTGAATCTCGCAAGAGGTTATGTCTCTTATCCTCAGACTTGAGATGCAAGCAGGTCTTGCATGTGTGGAATTTCATTCCTTGATATGGTTAAACGCTATCCTGAATAAGGTAGTTATAAAGGCCATTTTCAGGAGTGATATGAAGCATGTGAATGACACGTGTAGTCAAAATGGGATTTGTTCCTCCACTTGCTTTGGAGTTAGATACTATTGGGCCCCTCGATGAATTGAACAGATGTTTGTATGGCCGTACCCAAATGAGATTAAGATGAATCTTAATTCACTTGGTAATCTAGTTCAATATCTATATCGAGAAACATAATAGTTGAACTATTAGAATGACTTTTGATCCATGTCTAATATTCAACACGGTATCTGTAACAAAAGGATAGATGACATATAAACCATCTGAAATGAGATGTTTAAGAAACTACCCTCACATATTTCTAGGGGCTTTGGCGTGTTGCTAGACGCTAACCATTGCTTGTATAATTACTTGATTATTATGACGTCGCAAGTGGGAGCTGTTGGAGTATGCTCGTGTCATAATCACTAATTATATGGCTAGACATATGTGAGCCTATGGGGTCACACACTTATACACAGAGACACCATTTTATAGATTGTATTTATCGTATTTACAATATATAAACGACTACGTAACTCGAGATCGATAACGGGCCATTAAATACTAAGTTAGACTTAGTGTTTTTGGACTGGGCCAACAACGGGCAAGCCCATTGTGGGCCCTTAATGTGGCCGGCCATATGGAAGGATTAAAGAGGATTATGGAGCTTGTTTAGGGGCTTTAATGTAAGATAGTAATTGATAAGATCAAAGAGATTTGGTCAAATCAATTATCAATCATAATTAAAACTCTCCTCCTTCCTCTCCTCCCCTCTAGGTCACGGCACAAACAAACACACCTCTAGGGTTTGTGTTTTTGATCTTTTCTTGATATAATCTAGTGTAGGTTGTTGCAAGAATTATTGTTACGGGGCCAAGACTAGCATCGGGTGGTGATCGATGACGTGTAGTGTGGATCAAGCATAGAGGTGATCTCCTTTGATCACTTGGTTTCATACTTGGTTCGTTATATTGGTGATGGTGACCATACGATTCTACCGATCACGCTACAAAGGTATAAAACATGTTTGTTTAATTTGTTTTTAATTTAGATTGATCATATGGCTATATGGATCCTTGTATGGTGATGTTTTTCCGCTGCGTTTATAATATTAATTGTTAATTTATATTTTACATACACAAAGCACCTATGGATTAACCACCTTATAGTGTATCGAATCCCTCTCACTTATTGTTGGATCTATAGTTCATAACATCTAAAATCGTAGGCACACTATATTCTTAACCACAAAAATCCCATTTTAGGGTTAGTATAACCAACGACATGCATAACATATTTACCAAACATATTAAACAATTACAATAAAAAACACTAAGTATATAATATTAATCAACAACCACATGCATCGCATACTAAAAATCTTATAAAAAAATAAACGAATGATCTGATTGCCTCTACAAGATTAACAAGATGATGATTCTCTTTTATTCAAGGATTATAACATATAAGTAATGATCCAATGTTCAGGGATTCTTACTGTTCCGATTTGGTTGAGAAGATGAAGTAGATAGAAGGTTTAAGGATTCCCAATGTGATAACTTAATGAAAAACTAATCAATATATCTATTAATATATTTAGATATGATTGCAAAATATAGTCTATATATTGCAGGTTTGAGGCTACTTAAAATACGGTAATGATTATACTGCATGAAAAATTTTTCGTTTAATATTTATTTTTAAAGTTTTTTTATAACAATGTATATAATATATTAAATTGTATCACATGTAAATGAAGAGTTGGGCCTTTATAAACCAATACATTTATTTGGTATACACTGGGCCTCATTTGATTGTTATTAGTTTAAAAAAGTGTTTTCAAAATTATCAACAATTATGATTTTTTTGTCTATAACAAACTTCCAATTTTAAAGATTATGCTTCTATATACATTTAAAATTTGTTTTTAGCCATATCATTTCCTTTAAACTCTTTGTATCTACCCTATATATATACTATCAACTATAAAGAAAATACATTTGCCTATACTATTTTATAAACCTTCATTGAACAACATTAGATGGATTATCAACACAAGAAGTCATTGGTGTGCTGCGTGTGTCGTTGCGGTTTAGCATTATTAATGCCTACTCAAGTTTTAAATTTATATTTAGCCGACTTATCAATAAAACACACACTTAACGAGCAGTGTACCCGATCAGTATGAATATAATGGTAAGTAGAGTGTCGATCACTAAGAGTGGAACGTATTATCTAGTTAATCTAATCAGTATTTTAATATCTTAAGTTAGCTATACAACCTAATCTAACGCCAGGGGGTTCAGCCTGAGAGACTGGCACGGTTTGGTTATGATTAAATAGAAAACTAAACTAATGAGCACGAATCAGCGATTAGCACACACGTACACAGATAGATACTTGAGACAATAAGAAGACCTGTCCTGATAATTAAGTAGCTTGTCACTTGTTTTATTGCTAGTTTTATATGAAGTGTATATAATTAACCCTTTCTCGTTGGCTCTAATCTTATCGGCGAGTAAACCCTTAATGATTACTTATGTCTATCCTATTTATTAAAGAGACGCTGAAACAAATAGGCGAGGAAGGGGCATGGAGACCCAAGCAATGCTCACCTAGACACATAGGTTATCAATGCACTAATAAAAGTCACCAAATACATCAACATATAAACTTTAATTAATGGGAAAGCAATTTTAAGGGGTAGACATGATTTTCCGTAGTCACATGACATCAGCCCATCAATCTTGATGAATTAAAGTGTACTAATACAATAAAACAAAACTACTTAATGAATTGAATACATGCAGGACCTTCTTACAGCTCTTGTATCTTCGTTCGGGGTGTGTCTTGTGCTGCTAATGTGTCTGAATTCGACTTTAGGGTTTCTGTCTTTCTCTTCTGAGTTAAGCTATGTGTCTCGAAATTCGTCTGGCCTTGGGGTATTTATAGTTTCTGTCTGAGGGTTAGATGCGGCGCATAGGATAAGTAGATGCGGCGCATTGACTTAACTTCGCGTGGGGTCCAAGATTAATATATTCAGGAATATTCGTACACCGCCTTAAGATGCGGCGTAACTCCATTTCTCTATGCGGCGCATGTCCTTTGCTGTCTTGGATTGCAACTTGTGAAATCTTGATAGTGATACGCCGTATGTAAGAAGTATGTTGCGGCGTATCTGGAGCAGATTGATCTTGATCTTGTACATTTCAGTAGACTCTTAACATCTTGCTTGTTTTGCTCCATAATTAGTCCAAAATTGCCAAGTTTCACATAATACTTGTTTTTACCTGAGAATTACAAAAGTAAACATTAACGTATCAATTCTCATATGTAATATAATAAAACAAGTCAAATAAATAGGATAAATGATGATAATAAAATGTACTTATTTGAGTTCATCAAATATCCCCCTACTTGAACTTTACTTGTCCCCAAGTAAACCTTAGAATAAATCTTATGAAAATGTATCCTAAAAGATATTAGGATTTATTTTTATATTTAAGCATGTATTCGTTTTGTCACAATTGCACAACCAAACACTTAACGAATTAGAAATAAAATAAAATATTTCGATAAAAGCAAATCTAATCGTTTAACTGTCCATTCGTGACGAATATTCTATCATAAGCTTGGCAAGTATACGCATATCCCCCACTAAAGCCAAGGAATAACAAGTCTAATGCGGTAAAAACGGTTTGTTGGTTAAGGGTTAATCATTCTTTTTAATCTCTATCGATCTCATATTCCAGAAAAGGTGACAAAATCACAAATACATGATCGAATCCACGACTACGATACTTGCAATTGCTCAAATCCTTAACTCGAATAGGCTAAAGATAGGACCAAGTAATCTTTACCAATAATATTATATCAAAAAGGGCGACAAAATCATAAATACATAGTCGAATCCACGACTACGATACTTAAGATTGCTCAAATCCCTAATCTCAATAAATCAAAGGTTTGGATGAAGAATCATATAAGGTATGGATAATATTTGGGATACAAATTGGTGTAAAATGAAAAATAAACAAAACAGATAAATTAAAATCCTAAGTGTGGTAAATTACTTTTCCAACCATCCCATGAATAAGACTCATATTATTGAATAACTCACGCTTTAACACTTGAAACACACGCTTTAGGTAGACACGAATTATACTCAACAAGATCTCAATCAAAGAATAACCTTAGTTGGCGTTCCCATAACGGCTAACTCCCATTCAATCCATAAATATAATATACAACAAATAGTGGTGATATCGACCACTTAATACAAAACTTTACATAAGTTGGTTAAAGCAAACTTCCAACTTTTCCTTTTTCTTTTTCTTTTCTATTTTTTCGATTTTTTTTTCTTTTTTTTTTCTTTTTTTTTTTTTTTTTTTTTTTTTTTTTTTTTTTTTGACATCAACATATATGTGTAAAATTTCAAAACTTTTCTATCACTATATTTCCGGATAATTTTTCCATATTCTTCATACTTTCAGAAATAACTGTAATAGTGAAAGTAGTAAACACACGAAAAATAAACTCAAAGTTATACAATATTTACTTTCATACCAATTGCATTGTGCAATTTCCTGACTCAACCAAAGATAATGAATTGCGCACACGAACACAGGTAATGTAAGGAAACACACTTTGCCTAAAGCAATTAACCACGGATTTTAATCTACAGGGTAGGCTAAGGTGTAAGGGTGTAACGAAACATTATAACAAAGGTGTAAGAAACGAAAGGAATGGCTCTGAGGGTTTTTCTAGAGGTATCTTACTCTAAAAGTGAGAGTAACAAAAGGGTTTATACGGGGGTTAACTAACCAATGTAGTTAGTTAATATCACATAACATATAAAGGCTATTTGGGTGTAATCCTAGAAATTTACCGATTTAGACAGGTCATTCCAATTATATAGATAATACTTATTATGGTGGTCTCGAATAGTATACAAGCCAAGTTCTAAAGTTTACAAGTCACCGGCACACTCATAGATTTGTGAATTTTGATAAGTTCACAATTTTTGGAAATAATGTTATGTGTGCAGCTATGTAATTTAGACTTTAAACAAAAAACATGCTAGAAAATTTTTAAATTTAAGCATATTAAGTACATATTAAGCATATTTTTGAAAAATAAGGACAAGTAAACGTTCTAATTCTCCATCCCCCCACTTAAGTTAAACAACGTCCTCGTTGTTTGTGTTAACGGTTAAAAACTGGAAAATAAAAGAATTAGAACAGAAAAACTCCCCTGAGATTTGCTCGGTATGATCCTCCATTATTCGTATAAGAGCAAAAATCATCTTTCTTGTGGATGAGAACGTTTAAGCTTCAAAAATGATGTATCCACAGGAATGCAGGAATCTATAATACCATTCAGACTTTAACACACCTGAGTTAAGAAAGTTCAAACTTGCATAATACATTAGTAGTTAGTAAAAATAAAACTAAAAAATTAAAATGAAAATCATCAGGTCTGTCGATACGCCGTATCTTATGGAAAAAGATACGCCGTATCGAGCCTAGAATAAATACGAATCAGAATAGAAGATGCGTCGCATCCTTAACCAGGGATGCGCCGCATTAAAATACTGACATAAAATTTTGAAAGTCAAAAATAAAAATGCAGAAAATAAAATAAGATATGACCAGTGCAGGCGATGCGTCGCATCCTATGATGGAGATGGGCCGTATCCTCTGCAGGTCTGACAGACTCGACACAGAACAGAATGTAAAAATTTTTCGGGTTGTCTCCCGGTCAGTACTTGTCTTTAATCCAGAGTCTTCAAGTTAGACTCACGTTCAACTAATTATTTTGTTCTATTGATCCCCACATGTCCGTGCACGATGTAGTTGCGAATTACTTCGTCACGAACATACTCTTGCCCCAATTCGAGTACACCTTTGTAGAATCCTTTCATCTTTTGGTACGGATACTCGATCCCTTTCTCAGCGTCATTTTCATCTACAAAAATAAATGGTTAAATTTGTAACAAAATTTGTTAGGGGCATGTTTAAACCTTGGGTGAGCACGAGGCATCCTGTAAGTGATGACGTCGCTTCCACTTTTAAAGGTGATCTTTCCTTCAAATCTTTTAGCGTTAATTTCGACCTCCTTACAAAATGGTTTCCCAACGATCACGTCACCCATCTCAACATTACGATAAGCATCCATGTTTTCCACCACGGTGAAATCTGTAACAATAGTTAAATTCCCGACAAAAATAGGTACATTCATGAACATTCCAACTACGTTTTTCCCTCTATACTCAACTTTGTTTTTCATTATAGAATTATAGAAATCTTTTGACATTACATTAATTGGTAAAATAGGGAAAAAGTTGGCACTAACCTGTTTAAATCCTATCATGCAAGGAAATTGTAAATTATAAGCACAATCTACATGGATCTTTCTACCGTAATCACAGAAACTAGGATATCCTTCAAATTCATCATAATTCTTAGTGTTGATCATATTGATTCTAGGTATATCCATAATTTCTCCTTCTTCAATTTCGGGTTCAAAATCCTCCATAAATTGATCATTGATCCCTATTGGTAAATTAAGATCATTTAATTCAATGTAGTCTCCACTATAGGTCTCAAGTGATTCATTATTTACCAAGGTTTCTCCCATAAACCTAGCTTCAAGATCGAGGTCCATACGTTCTCTTAATCCTAGCACATAGATGCCTCTAATTATGCTTTTAGCAGGATTTTGGCACTTATAGACTAGTTTATTATTCCCTACTTTTAATGAGATTTTTCTTTTAAACACATCAATCTTAACATGGGCAGTAGACAAGAAAGGTATTCCAAGGATGAAAGGAATCTTAACATCCTCGGGCATATCTAATATAACAAAGTCTACGGGGAAAACAAACTTCTGAATCTTAACTAACACATTTTCGGCAATCCCTTCAGGTCGGTTTACCGTTTTATCAGCCAATTTAATAAGCAACTTAGTTGGTGCTAATTTTCCTAGTCCTAGGGTAGTGAATGTTTTAAGGGGCATAACACTAACGCTAGCTCCTAAGTCAGCTAACACATTGTTGAAAGATATATCATTAATTGAACAAGGTAAAGTAAAACTTCCTGGGTCCTTTTCTTTATGAGGCAAGGCATGTAAGTCGGTTGCAGAGCTCTCTTCTTTCATTGTAGCCTTGATCTCCTCTTCAATCTTTGCCTTCTCTTTGAGTAACCTCCTTAAACTGATTGAAGAATTAAAGAAAAATTCGGGCTTTGCAGCATCATTACCATTCATCAATCTTCTAGGAAAAGGTATGTTAGGCGTGACTTCTTCAGTAGTGCATATGGCCTTGACATGATCTCTTGGGTTGGTTTCAGTTGAGCTAGGTAAACTTCCATATCCCATTTCTTGAAGAACTTTGCTTATTTGTCCTATTTGTTGTTCCAATGCTTTGATCGAAGCTCCTTGATTTCTTGTTATAGTATCCGCTGAGGCTCGGATTTCTTTGATCGTAGCAGTGTTCTCTTCATGTCTTTTAGCAGCATCGGTCATAATTTGCTTTAGAGTGTCATCCATAGTCTGCCTCCTTTCTTGATAAGTGGGATTAAAGTTGTTCTTTTGATAGTATCCCGGAGTAGCTTCCCTAAATCTTCCTGAAGGTCGGAATGGTTGTCCAAATTGTGTGTAGTATGCTTCTTCAAAAGTCTCACTTTCATTCTTGTTAGGGCAATCTTTAGTGTAGTGAGGTCCTTCGCATTTTTCACATCCAATTTGGGTAGCATAAACTTTCTCATCACGCTTCTTCATCTCTCTACTAATTTTATCTAATTGAGCTTGAATAGCAGCAAACCCGTCAAAATTAGTGCTGCTCTTTGATCTAGTAGAGGTTTCGTCATGCCATTTTTGAGAATGATCAGCAGCTTCTTGGATAGCTTTTCTAGCATCGGCTGCACTCATTTGAGGCACAGCTCCCTTAGCATCCAAGATTTTTCTAGTAGGCACGTCCAATCCTTGATAGAACAATATTATCTTCTGCATTGGACTTAGATAATGTTGAGGGCATTTCATCAACAAGTCTTTAAATCGTTCCCAAGCTTGATAAAGAGTTTCATCAGGCTCTTGCTTGAAACTGTTGATAGCCTCCATCTTTTTAGCAGTTTTAACAGGTGGACAATATCTTTTCAGGAATTTGCTCTTCAAATCTTCCCATGTTATGATTGAACTAGCAGGTTCATTCCTTAGCCACTTATTAGCAGCTCCTCTTAGCGAAATTGGAAAGATATTTAGCTTAAGTTGATCGTCAGAGACTCCTTCTGTAGTAAACAAATCTGCTATCTCAAGGACTTTTTCAACATGTTCATTAGCATCTTCATGTTCTGTTTCACTGAAAGCATTTTCTCTTAGCTCCTTGAGAAACTGACCCTTCAACTCAAACTTTGACTTTTCATCAAACTTTGGTCTAGCAACTCCTGAACTGTAATCAACACGGGTTTTGTTCATGTATTCATCCATAGTAGTGTTTTCCGCCATTGTTTCTGTTTCTTCTTCTTCTTTCTCTTCAGAAAAGTAATCGAGCTCGAATGAACTTGAAATTTCAAAGCTTTTTGTGTTGAAAAGCCTTTTAAGCGAATGTAGGGCTCGTTCAGGATCTTCGAAAGGTTTAATCAAGTTCTTAGTTGAACTCCTGGTCATGCACTTCCTGAAACCATCACAAAAGCATCAGTAGGGTATGTTCAAGAAAGTAGTATATCCAAAAATTAACAACGAAAACGGAATAAGAAAAATAAAAGTTACTGATATCTGTAAACGATGCGCCGTATCCAAAAAGTTGGATACGCCGTATCTTATAATCGTTTAAATTTAATCAGACTTTTATTCAGAAAGCAGATACGCCGCTTATAATTTAGAATGCGCCGTATCAGTTTAATTTATCAAAAACCGATTATACTATTAAAATTAAATGCGTCGTATTAACAGAAGCTAATGCGCCGTATTTTCATTACGTTTCAAAATACAAGATTTTTTATTCAGAAGATGCGCCGTATCGATAGAAATCGATGCGTCGTATCTGTTTAATAATTCGAAAACTGTTTTTAATTTAAATCGAAAATACGCCGTATCTGTTAAAACAGATGCGTCGTATGGCGTTAGGGTTTAGAAAATTTTTTTATTAAAAACAGAATACGCCGTATCTTGGGGAAAGATGCGTCGCACTCGAATTTATTAAACGCGTTGTATTTTATAAAAATTAAACGCAATACGCCGTATCTGTAAAGACAGATGCGCCGTATCGTTTGTATCAGCACAGTACAACGATAGCAGAATGCAGAAAAAAAGAAAAAGAAAAATAAAAAAAAGAAACAAAAATTAAAGAAAATAAAAACACACAAAAACAGAAAATATGCAAATAATACAATTAATGCAATCTATCTAATATACAACGGGGTTAGTGGTTAGAATCTAAAAATTAAAACGAAAAACCTAATTAAAATACTAATCAAATTAACAGATAATAACAATTCACTCCCCGGCAGCGGCGCCAAAAACTTGGTGTGCTGCGTGTGTCGTTGCGGTTTAGCAGTATTAATGCCTACTCAAGTTTTAAATTTATATTTAGCCGACTTATCAATAACACACACACTTAACGAGCAGTGTACCCGGTCAGTATGAATATAATGGTAAGTATGAACGTATTATCTAGTTATTCTAATCAGTATTTTAATATCTTAAGTTAGCTATACAACCTAATCTAACGCCAGGGGGTTCAGCCTGAGAGACTGGCACGGTTTGGTTATGATTAAATAGAAAACTAAACTAATGAGCACGAATCAGCGATTAGCACACACGTACACAGATAGATACTTGAGACAATAAGAAGACCTGTCCTGATAATTAAGTAGCTTGTCACTTGTTTTATTGCTAGTTTTATATGAAGTGTATATAATTAACCCTTTCTCGTTGGCTCTAATCTTATCGGCGAGTAAACCCTTAATGATTACTTATGTCTATCCTATTTATTAAAGAGACGCTGAAACAAATAGGCGAGGATGGGGCATGGCGACCCAAGCAATGCTCAGCTAGACACAGAGGTTATCAATGCACTAATAAAAGTCACCAAAGACATCAACATATAAACTTTAATTAATGGGAAAGCAATTTTAAGGGGTGGACATGATTTTCCGTAGTCACATGACATCAGCCCATCAATCCTGATGAATTAAAGTGTACTAATACAATAAAACAAAACTACTTAATGAATTGAATACATGCAGGACCTTCTTATAGCTCTTGTATCTTCGTTCAGGGTGTGTCTTGTGTTGCTAATGCGTCTGAATTCGACTTTAGGGTTTCTGTCTTTCTCTTCTGAGTTAAGCTATGTGTCTCGAAATTCGTCTGGCCTTGGGGTATTTATAGTTTCTGTCTGAGGGTTAGATGCGGCGCATAGGATAAGTAGATGCGACGCATTGACTTAACTTCGCGTGGGGTCCAAGATTAATATATTCAGGAATATTCGTACACTGCCTTAAGATGTGGCGTAACTCCATTTCTCTATGCGGCGCATGTCCTTTGCTGTCTTGGATTGCAACTTGTGAAATCTTGATAGTGATACGCCGTATGTAAGAAGTATGTTGCGGTGTATCTGGAGTAGAATGATCTTGATCTTGTACATTTCAGTAGACTCTTAACATTTTGCTTGTTTTGCTCCATAATTAGTCCAAAATCGCCAAGTTTCACATAATACTTGTTTTTACCTGAGAATTACAAAAGTAAACATTAACGGTGATAATAAAATGTATTTATTTGAGTTCATCAGTCATCAAGGGTGATTAATGTATGAAATTCTAAGCATCCTTATAACAATACTTCTGTTTATGGTAAATGCATACTTATAACATTTGTTTGTTTGTTTCTAAGCAGCAAGGAGCTGATAAAGAAACACCAAATGATTTTTGGATTTAAGATCCACCCGTCATCATCATATCAGATTATGAATTGGTATTAGTTTTATTACTTCAATATCAAATATTAACAAAGCTTTTATGTTGTGTTTCTTATATTATTGATAGCAAAACTATTATTACTTTCAACATCAAATTTTAACAAAACTATATGTTATAACATCTTTGTGTTTGTTTTAAACAGCAAGGAATTGAGAACCAAACACTAAACGATTTTTGGATTCAAGATCCACCCGTCATCATCATATCAGATGATGAATTGGTATGAGTTTCCCTAACTTTCAATATAAAATATTAACAAAACTCTTATGTCGTTTTACTTATATTACACTACTTCCTGGACGTCCCTCCAAAAAATAAACCACAAAGAGTTGGAAATGGTGGTACAATTGAGAAGAGCAATGTTGTTCATATTGTGGATGCTAATGAAGATGATGACAAATGGATGTGTGTAAACAGCGAATGTTTATACCATGTTAAACATGATGACACATTGGTATTAAAAAAAAAAATTGTTGATGATGAACCTATTTTCGATGAATGGATGTGTGTAAAAAAAGATTGTCTCTAACACAATCATGTTCTTCATTATCATGATGACCAGAATTGCGATGATAAAAACATTTGATTATTAGTAACATTGTAATTTAAATTTCCTGAATAAGAATATGATAAATGTGTTTACCATTATGTAAATGAAGTTTGATCATCAAATTGTGTATACAAAGTGCTTTGATTTAAAACAATGTTGGAGCATATATTGGTCGATGGATGCTGATGTTTTACATCACAAGATCCATTAAGATGTTGAGGCATGTTTTTAGTTATATAATAAAGTTGTTTTAGGAAAATAATATTGCTGGTCTAATGTACCAAAAGGTTATTTTTTGGGCCTTTATACAAGACTATTAATAACATTGACTTGGCCCAAAATCATAATTCGTATCTTTTAATAAACCAAAACGTATATCATTTATGGAAAATGCTAAAAACATGCTGATTGTGGTCGAAGTATTCACAAGTCAACCTCTCACGAAGAAAAGTCAACGAGGAACGGTTCAACGCAAAATCGATTTAATAACCGGATAAGTGAATGTACCCGGGTCGTTCTCCTTGCGAGGCGTGAAATTGAGGATATCGTTTTCGGTTTGGAATTAAAATGCTCGAAATAACGGGGGTTGATTTTGATTTCTAAATCTAGGAAAGTAAACAAGTAACGCGAATAAAACAAAAATAAAAACGCGAACTAAAATCTAAAAACGAGCCTAAATGTAAAAATATTTAAAAATTAATCCTACGGGAGCAAATTTAATTTTCCTACATACTAAATGAAAAAAGAAAAATTTGGAAAAAAGAAAAATATTTTTTTGACTTTTTAATAATTTTTTACGCATTAAAAACTAATTAAACTAAATTAATTTATAAAAAATACTAAACCTTAAAAGAAAAATCTGAAAATTTTTGTGAAGTAATTTTAGACTGAGACAGACCTAAGAAAAATAAGAAACTTGAAAGAGCTTTTGGGAATAAGCAGAAAAATAAGCCAACAGCCTATATTAAGCTAAAGTGTAAACAAAGACAAACAAAGTTAAATAAAAGTTTTTGAAAAAATAAACTGATAAGAGCCTTTAGGCAAGTGGTATGTCTGTTGGCTTGTGAACCCAGAAACCAGGGTTCGATTCCCACTTATGTCTTTTTTTTTAACTCTTTATTTTTTTTACTTTTCTTTTAAAAACTGATTACACTAGTAAATTTAAGCAACTTTTCAAAAGAAAACATTTTTAGAATTCAGTTAAAAGCTAACAGTTAAGAAAGCAAAGGCAACAGCTAAGGGAAGCTACAATCTAACTAAAATCAAGGATCTAAATAACACAAAAACAGAAATAAGCTTCAAGAAGCTCAAAACAGGCTATGAAGGAAAATTACAGTTAAAGCTATAAATAAGATATACCAAAATTGAAATAAGCTACCAGAAACAAGCCACAATCAGCTCAAATAAGCCAACAACTTTAAGGGATCTGCTGATCTCAGTAAGGGTGCAGGGCAGACTCGGCTATGAAGGCTGTTTGCAGGCCAAAAATAAGCTAGAACATAAGCTCCTAAGTCCAAAATAAACTCAAACAGATTGAGTTCATACTACAAACTACTTGCAAAACAAAATTCAACATCTAAAACCTATTCTAACTACTCTAAACTGAGATTGAAAAAGACTAGTGAGGCAATAACAAAAATGCAGGCTGCTAAGACTAAAGGGCTGTTTCAAAGATTCTAAGGGAAAACTTAAAACAAGCAATCAACAAACTACCTAAACAATAACTAAAATAAGCAGTAACAAGCAACAAGAAGAAGAAAATGAGCAGAAATTAAGCAGTTGACCAAGTTTGACCAAGAACAAAAAAACTTGAAATTGCATTAAATGGAATTACAGAGTAAATTACACTTTAATTTAAACACTACACTAATAAAGCAACAATTAAAATGGTCTAACTTTTCTAAAACATGAAAAGTGGAAAAAAAAAATAATCTGAGGAGAGTCGGCTATTTAAAGGAGAGGGTTTCTTCATTGTGTTTCTTCTGTGTGAGTGCTCCCACTTGCTACTTGTGCTTCTTTCGTAACCCTTGGATCAAAACTTGCCCTCCACAACATTTCTTGATAGCCATTGGATGATACTCTTGCCACGGATTGATGAGGTGTAGTGGAGGGGACCAAGACACACCCATGTGACTCACTTGTCTGGTAGTGGAGGTGGTGAGAGTGATGGGTGGTTAGCAGGAGGTTAAGGCGTTTAATGGGATAAGAAGACGATGAATCAGGGATTAAGTGTGGGGGTTAGGGATTTTGACTCAAATTGGGGGTTTGACCGAGTATGAAAGGGGGTTTGACTAATACTTGTGTTTTTATTGTTAGTTATAATGGGTGGGTGGATCGGGTTTTAATGTTAGTGGGCTTTGGGTTTAATTTAAAGTGTAGTGGGCTGGGTTATAGGATTGGGTTGGTGGGTTTAGTATTGGTTTGTTGGGTTAAGTAAAGTTTTAGTGGATCCAGTTGTTAGGTATTTGTAGGATAGTTTTAGGATAAATGAGAATTAATCCAAGGACCAAAGGTGTAATTGTTGTAAACTTCAAGGGCCAAATCTGCCAACATACCAATGTTTTTCAAGGGTTCATTTTTTGCCAAATAAAAATAATCCAAGGGCCATTTTGTGATTTTTGAGCTCGAATAAAAATCCAAATTAAAAACATCTTTCCCCGGCTTCGGATCTATAAATATGTTTTCCACGTCTCGTGCCCGTGTTTTTTCGGATTTTTCTTTGTCTTTTGTCGTTTTTCGTTTATCCGTTGCCTGCACATATATAAACACAAAAACACAATATCTTTTGGCATTTTGGTTAGTTTTTGGTCTATTTGGTTCCGGTTTTGGTCAAGAAAAGGTATGTGTTTAAGCACATACCAAAATTCCCCCAGACTAAGATATTGCTGTGTCCTCACGCAATGTTATAAAAACACGTTTTTAAATCGAAAAATTTCTAATCTCTTTTTACTAACTTTGAGAAGTAGCAAAATTTTCAAAAGAGATTAAGAAATCTTAAGTTCTAAAAACTCCCAGATTTTCCATTTTATTCTATTTTTGTATTTTTCTCATTATCATGTGACGGCTTTGTTGACAATCATTATCTCACGATAACTTTTAGGGTCATCGAGTAGGAAACACGACTCATAAAGAAGTGACCATACGGATAAAATTCGTCGTTCCTGATTTTTCACGAGTCCCCAAACTAAGCTTAAAAACGAAATCATTGTCTATTTACAAGTTAGATGCCAACACTACCCATGAGAGTTACTTGTGTAATTACCTCTTGCTCCCATTTTTCCTAATTTCCTCTATTTATTTTATTTTTGGCGAGAAATGAATTGCTTCATATTCTCGTTTTGATAAGTTTTAGTCCGATAAAGATACTAAATTAAGACGCTAAGTAGTTTTCAATCTTCTCTCGAGAACCGTTGCTTTGAAAATGAGGTCCACATCAAGGTTTTTATTTATATTTTTGACTTTTTCTATTTTTCTTTCATCACTTTTTTTTTTCTTTTTTCTTTTCATATCACTAACTTTTCACTTGCGTACCCTAAACGACGGAGCTTCACGGTTTAGTTCCAAGACCTTACACCTTTCGGAATAATGGATCCAAGGGCCATTACAACGGAGTGTTCCAAGACTCTAGACATTCCTGAAATGAGGATCCAAGGTGGTTAGACCAAGACCTTACACATTCCTGAACTAGAGGTCCAAGGGCCGGTGCAAGAGGGTAGCCAAGACCTAAACGCCTTCCGGAAATAAGGATCCAAGGCCCAATCTCGAATCCGTAGCTTAGAGCACTTAACTTATTATTATTAAACTTATTTATTGAGGAACCTTGATGCGTACCCAATTTTCAAAACAAGGATTCTTTTAAGAAGACTAAGAACTAATCATCGGCAAAACCTAACATCTTTAATTATTCTTACAGATATATATAGTGAAACAATTTTGTGGGAGCAAAAGGCCACACGTAACTTCGATGAGCTCTAAAGAGAACCAACTACTCCACGCTTTAGCATCTAACTTCTAAATAAACTCTATCATTTCTCGTTCTTCGCAAATTTAAAATCTTAAATAATAAGATCCGCGAATGCTTAGCCTTATAATCAAGCCATGCATATATAAAGTCGATACGGGAACTTGCAAACTCTTAAAAAGAATTCGCATTTTATAGCTCCTTGTGTAAAAGACTAGCACGAGCTTATAGATTATAAAATGGTTAAGGGGACAAGCTAGGGCTCAACACGCCCGATCAAGTCAGAATTTTATTCCTACTCTCACCAGCGGAAAGTCAACAAAAATGTCAAAATTTATTATATTTTTGCAAAATTTTTTTTAAAATTTTCTCATTTTTTTGGATTTTTTCAAATTTTGAGGAAAAACGGGGTTGCGAGAGAAAACGGCAAAAATTGCAAGGCAAAAATCAAATCGAAAGATTACCCCCCCAGACTAAAACAAGACATTGTCCTCAATGTCTTAAAGGTAAGGGTTCTCCTACATAAATCTAAGGCCGTTTATTAATTATGCCAAAGATAAACGTAAACAATAAGATTTAGGATATCGGATGAGCAACGAATGATGAAACTCGAGTGGAGAGAAGTAAACCACGAGCACGAGAGTCTTCATCAATCGGGCAAACCTGGACATACACAAACAACCACGAAACACAAGAATGGAAGAGGTAGCCCTCCTCACTACACTTATTAGAAAATAGATAAGAAGATAGATGGATAAGCATGGGGTGCCTCCCACGAAGCTCTTGTTTTTGGTCGAGTCGTATAGCTTAGACTCGCCCCGAATTTAATTGTTCTTGGGGGAGCAAGTGGAAGAGAGAATCTCCATCGAACTTTCATTCAAAATGTTTGGATAAACATTGAAGTGCTTGAAAGTTCCACTCCGATGAGATACACCCGGCTTAAAAGAATGAGAGATGCCGGGGTCAAAAATTTTGTCCTCACTCCCGAACGAGTGACTGAAAGGACAATCTACCTTATAGGAGAAGAAAGGTAAAAAAACTCGAACGACATATGTGAAGTCAATATAAGGGCGATCCCCAAAAGGCACTGTCACATATGTCGGAGAAAGAATATCTTTTTGATTCTCGGGATTAGCAATTGAGATCATATTATCAAAAACATTAGAGTCTTTGACCTCATCGTTCTCTAACACTTCAAAAAGAGGATTAACGTTGCTAGAAAAGCAATCGTCATCAAATTCAAACAGAGTGTTAGAGAAAATCCCGGAAGTAACCTCAGAGATGTCAAGAGATTCTCCAAAAATTGGAGAATCACATTCTCTGTCAAATATCTCCTCAGACTCACTTGGGGTTGGGACAAGGTTCTCAGCACTAGACTTTATGAATTCGTCCGATTCCTTTTCAGGAATAGTGCTAAGATGCTCATCCCCCATAATGAGAGAGTCCTCGGGTCTAGACTGAGAGGGTTGAGAAATGGTATCATTTAAGGGAATAAAACTCTCCTCTTCGTCTTTCTCATCATCGTCATCAAGAAGGGCAGCCCTGAGAAATATGGAACGCATTTTTGCTCCTCGTTCTCTGGCTAGTAATTCTGCCATAGACTCTTCATGAGGATTTTCTTGGGTATGTATTTTACCCAAATCCCTGACTTCTTGTAGTAAATCAAGAATATGAAGAACGTCTTCTGAAAGTTCTTGAGACGGTGGCTGAGGTGGTGGTTGAATCATTTGGTACTGTGGAGGTTGGTCATGATAAGAATAGTCATAATTGTCACAAGGGACATGCTCATAGACAAGCGGGTTCCTCGTTTGACAATCAGAGCTATAGTGAGGACCTCCACAGTACTCACAACAATATGATTGTTGTGACTGATTCGGTGAATTATATGGATAATGGTCATACCCGAAATTTTTATAACATGGAACTTGTTCATAGACAAACGTGTTCCCTGTTTGACAATCAAAACCCGGGTGAGGACCACCTCCACAATATTCACAAGAATATGTCTCCATCTGGTGTTGTGGGGGCTGGTCGAAAAAGTCGGGTGTTTCATGGTAGGAATAAGGATTTTGGTCATAGACAAACCCGTTTCCCAATTCCACCATGCTACAACCGGGACAATTCCCACCATTATGAGGACCTCCACAACACTCACAAAGATCATTTGGCATATTTGGAATTGATGAATCATTGAAGTTTTGATAGCACGGTTCTTGCCAAAATGAATCTTGAGGAGGGTTGAAATCGTTTTGAAAATCTGGATTTGTATTTGTATTTTCGATTTCAGAAGTGCAACACACGCAAAGTCCATGGGTAAACCCACATCCCTTGCAGAAGCATCGTTCACAGTGTGAATTATCCCCCAACGGATCTCCACATACAAAGCACTTATGCTGAGTGAGTGAGGATGGCTGAGGTTGTGGAGGGTGTTTGGAAAAACTTTGAGAATTATTGATGGAATTAAGCTCTTTGAGGGCTACTTCACACCAATAACAAGATCCTCTTGGGTTGTGATTTCCACACCGCTCACACGCACACTTTGAACAATGAAGACTGTCAATCAACGGGCTTTTACAATCAAAACAAGTATAGCCCAGTGACGACATGAGAATTAAACATTAATGAGGGTTAAGAAGATAGAATTAAACAAATAGAGGGTGAGAGATAAAGAATTAAAAGGATAAGAGGAATAAGAAGAGTATTTTTGGGTTTTTAAAATTTTGAAACATTTAAAAGAAAAAGGAAAATAATTTTTGAAAAGAAAATCTTTTTGGGTTTTTCAAAGATTTTTAATTTTTTTTTTTTGATTTTTTGGATAAAAATATTCACAAGATATTTACGAAACTACACGAGGAAGGTTCTTCAAGTCACTAATCGTCAAACCGTAACGATATTGTCGCAACACACCTCCCCGGCAGCGGCGCCAAAATGATTGTGGTCGAAGTATTCACAAGTCAACCTCTCACGAAGAAAAGTCAACGAGGAACGGTTCAACGCAAAATCGATTTAATAACCGGATAAGTGAATGTACCCGGGTCGTTCTCCCTGCGAGGCGTGAAATTGAGGATATCGTTTTCGGTTTGGAATTAAAATGCTCGAAATAACGGGGGTTGATTTTGATTTCTAAATCTAGGAAAGTAAACAAGTAACGCGAATAAAACAAAAATAAAAACGCGAACTAAAATCTAAAAACGAGCCTAAATGTAAAAATCTTTAAAAATTAATCCTACGGGAGCAAATTTAATTTTCCTACATACTAAATGACAAAAGAAAATTTTGGAAAAAAGAAAAATATTTTTTTGACTTTTTAATAATTTTTTACGCATTAAAAACTAATTAAACTAAATTAATTTATAAAAAATACTAAACCTTAAAAGAAAAATCTGAAAATTTTTGTGAAGTAATTTTAGACTGAGACAGACCTAAGAAAAATAAGAAACTTGAAAGAGCTTTTGGGAATAAGCAGAAAAATAAGCCAACAGCCTATATTAAGCTAAAGTGTAAACAAAGACAAACAAAGTTAAATAAAAGTTTTTGCAAAAATAAACTGATAAGAGCCTTTAGGCAAGTGGTATGTCTGTTGGCTTGTGAACCCAGAAACCAGGGTTCGATTCCGACTTATGTCTTTTTTTTTTAACTCTTTATTTTTTTTACTTTTCTTTTAAAAACTGATTACACTAGTAAATTTAAGCAACTTTTCAAAAGAAAACATTTTTAGAATTCAGTTAAAAGCTAACAGTTAAGAAAGCAAAGGCAACAGCTAAGGGAAGCTACAATCTAACTAAAATCAAGGATCCAAATAACACAAAAACAGAAATAAGCTTCAAGAAGCTCAAAACAGGCTATGAAGGAAAATTACAGTTAAAGCTATAAATAAGATATACCAAAATTGAAATAAGCTACCAGAAACAAGCCACAATCAGCTCAAATAAGCCAACAACTTTAAGGGATCTGCTGATCTCAGTAAGGGTGCAGGGCAGACTGGGCTATGAAGGCTGTTTGCAGGCCAAAAATAAGCTAGAACATAAGCTCCTAAGTCCAAAATAAACTCAAACAGATTGAGTTCATACTACAAACTACTTGCAAAACAAAATTCAACATCTAAAACCTATTCTAACTACTCTAAACTGAGATTGAAAAAGACTAGTGAGGCAATAACAAAAATGCAGGCTGCTAAGACTAAAGGGCTGTTTCAAAGATTCTAAGGGAAAACTTAAAACAAGCAATCAACAAACTACCTAAACAATAACTAAAATAAGCAGTAACAAGCAACAAGAAGAAGAAAATGAGCAGAAATTAAGCAGTTGACCAAGTTTGACCAAGAACAAAAAAACTTGAAATTGCATTAAATGGAATTACAGAGTAAATTACACTTTAATTTAAACACTACACTAATAAAGCAACAATTAAAATGGTCTAACTTTTCTAAAACATGAAAAGTGGACAAAAAAAATAATCTGAGGAGAGTCGGCTATTTAAAGGAGAGGGTTTCTTCATTGTGTTTCTTCTGTGTGAGTGCTCCCACTTGCTACTTGTGCTTCTTTCGTAACCCTTGGATCAAAACTTGCCCTCCACAACATTTCTTGATAGCCATTGGATGATACTCTTGCCACGGATTGATGAGGTGGAGTGGAGGGGACCAAGACACACCCATGTGACTCACTTGTCTGGTAGTGGAGGTGGTGAGAGTGATGGGTGGTTAGCAGGAGGTTAAGGCGTTTAATGGGATAAGAAGACGATGAATCAGGGATTAAGTGTGGGGGTTAGGGATTTTGACTCAAATTGGGGGTTTGACCGAGTATGAAAGGGGGTTTGACTAATACTTGTGTTTTTATTGTTAGTTATAATGGGTGGGTGGATCGGGTTTTAATGTTAGTGGGCTTTGGGTTTAATTTAAAGTGTAGTGGGCTGGGTTATAGGATTGGGTTGGTGGGTTTAGTATTGGTTTGTTGGGTTAAGTAAAGTTTTAGTGGATCCGGTTGTTAGGTATTTGTAGGATAGTTTTAGGATAAATGAGAATTAATCCAAGGACCAAAGGTGTAATTGTTGTAAACTTCAAGGGCCAAATCTGCCAACATACCAATGTTCTTCAAGGGTCCATTTTTGCCAAATAAAAATAATCCAAGGGCCATTTTGTGATTTTTGAGCTCGAATAAAAATCCAAATGAAAAACATCTTTCACGGCTTCGGCTCTATAAATATCTTTTCCACGTCCCGTGCCCGTGTTTTTCGGATTTTTCTTTGTCTTTTGTCGTTTTTCGTTTATCCGTTGCCTGCACATATATAAACACAAAAACACAATATCTTTTGGCATTTTGGTTAGTTTTTGGTCTATTTGGTTCCGGTTTTGGTCAAGAAAAGGTATGTGTTTAAGCACATACCACATGCTAAATACAATATCTGATTTGTTACCATTAAGCGAATTTATAGTAAACAAAAAACAACTTATTTAAATTTCTACATAATTGATCTTACTTTTAGTTGTTACCAGATGAATATGAATCAGAGGATTCTTCAACCAAATCACAAACAAAATGTTGTTCATGAAGGTCCTAAAAACATGCCTCAACATCTTAATGGATCTTGTGATGTACAACATCATCATCAGTCGAACAATATATGCTCCAACATTGTTTTGAATCAAACACTTTATATACACAATTTGATGATCAAAGTTCATTACAAAATGGTATGTTATTGATTATTTATTAAATTACTTATTTTTGGCTTGAAGTTTTATTATTTACGCCATTTTTTGTTACTTTATACTCAGTATATCCATTAGAAGATCATCAAGATATCCGCAACAAGAGAAAGTCTGCTATGGTGGACAAAACCCTAACTGATGATGTTTTACGTTTCAATGATTTGCCATACAATAATGTTTTTAACTATGACCCTATATATACGCCGACAACTGTTACACCCATTGGTACGTTATGAGAATGAGGCTATATACTATTATAGATGATAAGGTTTTTTATTCAAATTATACTATCAATTAAATGTTTATGATTGACACGGTTTATCACTATGTTTTTTTCGTATGTACTTCGCATCATTATCAATGGCAGAAACGTAAATTTCTGTGTAACAAAAATAGTTATCACTCTAAAGCAGTTTATCGTGATAGAGAAATATTGTCTACTTTTACTCAAGATTTCGAGAATAATGAGAATGTAGACATGTCAGTAAATACCGTCCAACGTTCAAAAGATTCAAGTGTTGTCGACATATTTGCTAATATGCAATCTCAACGACTTCCTCTACACGACATAACTACGAGTAATTTTATATCCAAATTCATAATGCAATATTTACTTCTATGATATTTAAACAGTATTTGACAATATTTGTTTATGTGGTAGGTACGAATTCAAACATGAACCAAATTTTGCAACCCTCACAATCAGGGAATATTGTATCGGCTTTCACAAATCCTACTCCAATTAAGAGGCCGGTGGTGGATTGAACCCTTCCACCCCCCCGCCCGAAGCATGCAGAGAATACTTTAGTTAGTCAG
Source organism: Artemisia tridentata subsp. tridentata (assembly GCA_021014915.2). Taxonomy (NCBI): domain Eukaryota; kingdom Viridiplantae; phylum Streptophyta; class Magnoliopsida; order Asterales; family Asteraceae; genus Artemisia; species Artemisia tridentata. The sequence goes on from CP139501.1 coordinate 135,323,796, forward strand.
GTATCACCAAACCTTTATGAAGGAGCATCAACGGTGCCTATACAAACAGGTTCTTAATGCACTATTTATTTCTACATGACTTAACTAAAAGTAATGTTATGTCCAAATTCATAGTGCAATATTTATTTCTATGTTCTTTACACCTTATTTCACCATATTTGTTTATGTACTAGGTACGAATTCAAACATGAACCACATTTTGCAAACCTCACAATCAGGGAATATTGAATCGGCTTTCACAAATCCTACACCAATTAAGAGAGGACGTGGACGTCCACGCATGACAGATGTAGCAAACTTCAATTCACCATAAGTTGCCTCTGGCCGATCTACAGAGTTTGCTATACCAAAAGCAAGTATTCCTGTTCTTAATGATGTTACAAATACGGTAGGAAATAGAAACTTAGGAGGACGTCCCCGTAAGAATCCTTTACTTACTCAGGAATCACCAAACCTTTCTGAAGGAGTATCAATGGTAGCCATACAAACAGGTTCTTAATGCAATATTTATTTGTACATGACATACCTACGACTAATGTTATATCGAAAATCATAATGCAATGTTTATTTTTATGTTCTTTAAACCTTATTTGACAATATTTGTTTATGTACTAGGTATAAATTCCAACATGAACCAAATTTTGCAAACCTCACAATCAGGGAATATTGTATCGACTTTCACAAATCCTACACCAATTAAGAGAGGACGTGGACGTCCATGCATGACAGATTTAGCAAACTTCAATTCACCACAAGTTGCCTCTGGCCGATCTACACAGTTTGCTATACCAAAAGCAAGCATTCCTGTTCTTAATGATGTTACAAATACGATAGGAGATATAAACATAGGAGGGCGTCCCGGTAAGAATCCTTTAGTTAGTCAGGTATCACCAAACCTTTGTGAAGGAGCATCAACTGTGGCTATACAAACAGTACCTACACCAAATATAGGTAAATGCTTTCAGTACATGATCTATAAACTCTATATATTTAATCATTGTAGAGTAAATAAACATTTTGATTGTTTTTGTTTTAAAATTGAAAAAAATAGATAACTCTACCAGTAGATGTGTTTCGCTAAACACATCACAAGGTGCTTCGCCAGAGGTTACTATAGGAAATGTATCTGAACGACGCGGAAGGCCTCCCGAAACAGGTACATGATTTAATCACAAACCCCTTTATAAGATATATATATATTTAACACTTCTAAAGTTAACAATCCTTTTTTGTTCAACTCAAAAAAATAGATAGTTGTACCAGTAGTACTATAACGCAACCTGTCCCGAACATATCTTCCATCAATGTTAGTGGATCTCTAAGTCCTAATATGTTCACACTTGTGATACATGAAAACATCCCATTCCAAGATATCAATTCCACCAGTAAGTTGTGTCATATGATTTACATATATTAATTTTGCATCATAACACATTATAAGTTAACCAATCATTAAACATGATATATAGGTAACATGTCAAAGAGAACTCGCAGATCAAGATTAGGCAACAACAGTCCAGTTCAGTTTGACATTGGTGAGCATAATTAGTGACACTAATGTCCTATTCATGTTATATTAATAATTCATGCACTAAAATATTGTTGCGTATAACTATATATGTTATACAGGTAGTCCAACTATTGTCTCAGCACGTTCGTCTACAAATAATAATGGTGATTCAACATAACGTAATAACAAATACAAAGGCAAATCAATAGCACATACAACGGTACTTGATTTATCAGAGGAAGTTTCTGAGGATGAACATGGATATATTGAACGTATTTCAGGCATATCTAAAGGTATAATTATTTAAAAAGCACGTTTTTTAGCGTTAATTTCTTTTAACTATTGATATGTTTGAGTTACTGTATATCTTTTTGTATTATAATAAAACAATACATTTTATACATTTTTTTAGATTACCTCGACCATGGTCATCAGAATGTTCAATGCATAAAATGTGGAGCAATGTTGTGGCTTGCTGAGGTTAAAAGAGGAGCCTATAACTCTGGTAACGATGACTCATTTTCTCTGTGTTGTGGCAATGGAAAAGTTGTGTTACCTGTTTCATTGAAGGAACCTCCTCAATTGTTAAAGAAACTAATGAATGGGGAACACAGAAAAAAAAAGTCATTTCTTGAGAACATACGGCTGTATAACTCGATGTTTGCTTTTACATCCATGGGTGGTAACGTCGACCATACAGTTAACAATGGTCGCGCACCATATTGTTTTAGAATTCAAGGCCAAAACTACCATTTAATCGGAGATTTGTTACCCAAAGCTGGCGATACACCAAAGTTTTCTCAACTTTATATTTACGATCCACAGAACGAAATTCAGAACCGCATTGATACTGTCAGGTAAATTTAATATATACTGTTTCGTACTATTAATTTTTTCTTTTTTTGCGTTTAATTTTAAGGTTTAAAAATTATAACTAAAATACACTAACTATAATTTTTTTACCAATTCATGCCAGTTCCAACGAGCCTGGATCATCTTCTTCTAATCGAAAAATAGATCGTCAACTAACTAAAGACCTTAAAACAATGCTTGATGCTAATAACCCTCTGGTAAAGAAGTATCGAATGGCTGGTCTGCAAATTGCTAAAGGAGTGGAAAATGTTAAGATTAGGCTGATTGGAAGGCGTGAAAAAGATGGTAGGCAATATAACCTTCCTACAACAAATGAAGTGGCTGCACTTATTGTTGGTGACTTTGATAACAATGATACCGAAAGGGACATTATGGTGCACGAAAACAGTGGCAAGAAGAAAAAGATTAGTGAGTTACATGTTTCATACCTTCCATTACAGTACCCGTTATTGTTCCCTTACGCAGAAGATGGTTATAGAACTGACATATACCATCAAGGTATTACTGATCAAACACCAGACAAGGATAAAAAGTATGTCACAATGCGTGAATGGTTTGCTTACTGTATACAAGATAGGCCAAATGTTTTTTCAACTGTTTAAAACAGTAAGCGGTTATTCCAGCAGTTTTTGGTCGATGGTTACACTATGGTTGAAGCTGAGAGGCTGTTATATATAAAGAATAAGAACAGTGAATTAAGATGTGAAACTTATTCCCGATTAGCTCAAGATGCTGAATCATCCAACCAACTAAACAAGAAACGTGGAAAAAAGGTGATCTTGCCGTCGTCCTTCACAGGTAGCCCAAGATATATGATGCAAAACTACTTGGATGCTATGGCGATGTGCAAGTTTTATGGATACCCTGATCTATTTATAACCTTTACATGTAATCCAAAGTGGCCTGAGATTACAAGGTGTTTACGTAGCAAGGGTCTTAAATCAGAGGATCGTCCCGACATTACCACAAGAGTGTTTAAGATCAAGTTGGATAACTTGATAAAGGACATTAAGGAGAAACGTATTTTTGGTCGCGTTCGTGCAAGTACATGTCAATCTTTACTTAACTTTTCTTTCCCACTAAAACCTTTATACAACTCGCGTTTTATTAATACCGATATGTTCATTTTTGTTTGTATTACAGAGGTTTACACAATCGAATTTCAGAAACGTGGACTGCCTCACTGTCACTTATGTGTATGGTTGGAATCAAATGACAAGTTGAGATTCCCCGCAGATATAGATAGATGTATATCGGCTGAAATACCAGATATAGATGAAGACCCCGAACAACACCAATTGGTTAAGGAATTTATGATGCACGGTCCTTGTAGTCCTGATCATAGAAGCTGCCCTTGCATGGTTGAAGATAAGTGTTCCAAGAAATTTCCCAAGCCATTTAATGAGTCTACTTTCATCGACGAAAGCGGCTATGCTATATATAAAAGGACAGATGATGGCTGGACTGTTAAGAAACAAGGCGCTGATCTTCATTGTGGTTTTGTCATTCCCTGCAATCCAACGTTATTGAAAAGGTATCAATCTCATATCAATGTTGAATGGTGGAATCAGTTTAGATCCATCAAGTATTTATTTAAATACATAAACAAGGGACCGGATAGAGTTACTGCAGCTGTCAAAGATGAAGAGACGGATGAGATTAAAGACTTTTACGATTGCCATTATTTATCAGCTTGTGAAGCTGCATGGAGGATATTTAAGTTTGATATACACCACCGGTTTCCTCGAGTAGAGCGTTTACCATTTCATCTTCCAAATGAGCATTCTGTTGTATTCGATCCCACTGAAAGTATCGAATTTCAACTAGAGTAGGCCTCAGCTAATACTACCAAGTTTTTGGCTTATATGGATCTGAATAAAGAAGATGAATTAGCACAATCTTTGTTGTATGTTGAGATCCCAAAACATTTTGTTTGGAACAGTCAAGACAAAATATGGACTCCACGAAAGCAAGGCAAAAGCATAGGTCGGATCCATCACGTTCCTCCCTCTTGGGGCGAGCTATTTTATTTGCGTATGCTTTTATACAAAGTTAAAGGAGCAACAGAATGGGACGACTTTAAGACATTTGACGATGTAGTATATCGTACGTATAAGGAGACTTGCGACGCACGTGGATTATTACAGGATTACAAGGAATACATCGAAGGAATAATTGAAGCAAGTGTGTGGAGAACTGGGGAGTACCTTCGTAATCATTTCGTTATGTTGATACTATCAGATAGTATGTCAAGACCAGAGGTCGTTTGGGAGAAGTCGTGGACTCTTTTAGCAGAATACGTGGAAAATTTGGAAAGGAAAAAAAGAAATCATCCAGGTATCATAACATTTTATTATAAAGCATATATAATAGTACACTTTTATACGCAAATTTTAATTGCGTTTTTATTTGTCAAAGTCATTCAACTAAAATTCACTCCTTTTGTGCAGAATTACAACTAACAGATAAACAAAAGTACAATATATGTTTAACATATATTGAGGACAAGCTACTCAGCAATTCATAAAGCCTCAAAAATATTGTCAATATGCCGTATCCAGATTCAGATTTCACAATGAATGGATACAATAGGTTGATTTACGATGAACTTGATTATAATGTTCCAGAATTGATACTCCAACATCAAGCACTATATGGAAGTTTGACAAATGAGCAAAAAGGAATATATGATACCATAATAGATGCTTGTGATAATGACAAAGGAGGTATGTCTTTTGTATATGGTTACGGAGGTACAGGGAAGACTTTCCTGTACAAGACATTGACAGCTGCTTTAAGGTCCAAGAGTCAAATAGTTCTAAACGTAGCATCCAGTGGTATAGCCGCCGTTTTGCTGGATGGTGGTAGAATAGCCCATTCTCGGTTTGCAATCCCTATAAATGTCATTGAGGATTCAATGTGTAGTATTAGTGCTGATAGTGATCTTGCTGACTTGCTTCGCGAGACAAAGTTAATTATATGGGACGAAGCACCAATAGTTAACAGACTTTGTTTTGAAGCTTTTGACAGAACTTTACAAGATATATCAACAGGTACATTTTACTTTATATTTTATGCACTTTTTTTACATCTGCTTACTATTACATTTCTATTATTTATACTTAACATATAATACAAACTTTCTTTACATATTAGCTGTAAAAAAGACACTTAATAATGTACATTTAGTAGCTGTGTGTTTCTTACTTATTTTCTATATTGACTAACTTTTAACACGTATGCATCCTTTCTAATTAACCCATTCAATTTATTCATTTTAATTCTCATTATTAACATTCATTTGTAACCATGTAGAAAATCATATGGGATTTGTACTCGCTAATTATTATTACCAATGTAAACACAGTATATTGACATGATAAAATGAATGTAGAAAAAAAATTCATTACCAGTTTAATGTTTTTTTTTATGTTTATACGTAATATAAACACAGTATATTTCTAAACTGTATATATTAATGTTTAAATGGTCTTTTTAACAGGTACTTATACGGCATTTTCAGATAAGGTGTTTGGTGGTAAGGTAGTTGTCTTTGGTGGCAATTTTCGTCAAATACTCCCAGTTATTCCAAACGGTAGCAGGCAAGATGTCGTACATGCTTCCTTAAATCAGTCTTATCTATGGAATCATTGCAAGGTTCTTAAACTTATCGAGAATATGAGGCTTCGCATTGGTTGCAACCCCGAAGATGTAGATCAGATTAAGGATTTTGCTGAATGGATTTTGAGTATTGGTGATGGGACAATAGGTGGCACTAAAGATGGTACTGCTGAGATTGAATTCCCAGAAGAAATGCTAATACATGATTCTGATGATCATGTGCAAGCTGTGATACAAGAAACTTATGATAATCGGGAGGATAATCTTTAGGATCCATCTTATTTCCAAGATCGAGCCATTCTTGCACCAACACATGAGGACGTTGACAAAGTTAATGACCGAATGCTTTACAAACTTAGTGGCAGAGAGAAAGTATATTATAGTACAGCTACAGTGTCAGATTTAGACGTGGATTTTAATCATAGCGAGGACATGTACACTACAGATTTTTTGAATACAATCAAAATGTCTGGACTTCGACACCATAAATTAGTTTTGAAGATTGGCACTCCGGTTATGTGTTTGCGCAACATTGATCAACGAGGTGGATTGTGTAATGGAACCAGGTTACAATTATTGAGAATGGGAATCAATAACATTGAGGCAAAGATTATATCAGGTGGTAAAGTGGGTGAGGTTCGCTCTATACATAGAATGATTATAAGCCCATCCGACAAGAAGATGCCTTTTCAACTTAATAGGAGACAATTCCCTATTCCATTTGTTTTGCCATGACTATAAACAAAAGTCAGGGCCAAACATTGTCTAAGGTTGAGTTATATTTGGAACGGTCTGTTTTTTCACACGGACAACTTTATGTAGCAGTCTCAAGAGTAAAAAGCAAGAGAGGCCTAAAAGTGTTATGTTGTGACAAAGACGGCAACTACACCAATTCTACAACCAACGTTATATATAGAGAAGTTCTTCATAGATTATAAACTATATGTTATTTTGTTATTTTCAACCTTAGATTTTGTTAAACTTTATTATTTTATTAATAATAGCATGTTTATTTTATTTCATTTATATTGCTACACGTTTATACTTATATTACTATTAATTTTATTGTATAATCAAATTCTTAAAGCTAGCCGCCCCATCGGGGCGGGCCTTGAAACTAGTATATATATACATAAATATATATAACTGGAGGTGTACGATGTCATCAATGACATGGAAGTCCACCTCATCATCTTTTAATTCCATGTCATCACAATGAAGCCACATAAGTATTCTTTTGCTTTGGTAAATCCGGATTTAATTTCTACAAAAATGCATGGTGTTGGATTCGAACCTGGGACATTGCATAACATTAAGAACCATGCCAACCACTAGATCAACACTAGTTTTGGTTTATAGTTTTCAAAAAAAAAAAATCTATAAACTTTCCAAACAAACATAACCCACTAAATTAGTAAAAAGCAAGCCTGGTCTTCTACATCCCATGCTAAACCCTACTGCGACTTTTATTCCACCTCCAATTCTAAACCCTTATGCGATTTTTATTCTACCTCCCATGCTAAATCCTAATGTGATATTTTTTTGTCTTCATTCCTGTATAATAAAATCGTAAAATCTATGTGATCATAATACAATTATTGATATTTGCAGGTTTCATGTTTTATGTATCCATTCTTCAATGTCGAGATGATTTATGTGTTTATGTTTCTATATCTGGTACTTTTCTTATTTTTATGTTTGGTTTTTGATATTCAATTTTGATTATTTGTTGTTGATACCGTAATTCAATGCTAACTATCAAACCCGCCCATATATGCACTATTTTATCAAATCCGCCCATTGTATCATTAATCTCAATTGCCGCCAAAATCCCAAACCCTGTCCGAAAATCAAACCCATGTCAAACCTAACCAAGAATCGTTATCCTACCGGATTCTGGGTAAAACACCAGGCGACGCTTAATTTTTCCTGACTCACCATATTCAATGCGACATATAAAGTTAGGGTTTATGCATGATTTTCGTTCATGGAATGATGAAAAAGTTATAATGGGTCCACTGCCAGCCATCATCTTTCATAAGGAGAGTCAGGTTATTATTATAATTTTTCTAGTTTTATTTACTATTTGGAACATAAATGTATCAATTTGCTAACAGTAATTGAATCTGAAATTGAAAAGTATGATGCATGTGTGTTAAATCAGAATGATCGGCATAAAAAAACTAATTATTTGTTAAAATATAATCATAAAAAAGTTATTTCGTTTGTTTGGGGTAAAGATCTTTTACAATATATATAACATTGTATTATGTGGCTGTTTTTTTTTCTACTGATATGTTTCATATATGTTTCTTATGTTTATTAAATTAAATGGATGTGTGAAAAAAAATTAACAAAGTTGAATGAAAGTTGTAATGACAATGTTAGAAGGAGTAACAGGTGTGTTTTGATATGGGTAAAATAGAATAAAGCATAGAATATACTTATTAATGTACATAGATGTTTGAATATGGTTAAAATTTTATGCTAATCATGTAAATGGAGGTAACAGGGGTATTTGGTATTGGTTAAAGTTAATGAAAGTGTTTGACATTGATGTTTAGTCTGAAAAAACCTGATAAAAATTTGAAATGAGCATGGATGCATAAGTAACATAGGTGTTTTTAGATAAGGAAATTAGAATAAAATATATTATGAATGAGAAATGTACATGGTTGTTTGGATATGGGTATAAGTTATTGAAATTGATATTGTTAATTGAAGTAACATTGATGATTATAGTAATGGTATGATGTTTATAAAGGAGTTAACTTTGATGTTTATGTGCGTCTGTCAGATTTAAGGAGAAGCGGCAGGGCCAAGGGAAAGGCACTTGCTAAAGAACCAACTGATACTCTAAAAACATGATTCATGATCAGTGGGTGTCTAACACGACCCAAGAGTGAGACAAATAACTTGAGAGACAAGGCTCCCGTGTGAGGTAAAAATTTATATTTTAAGATCAGGGTGTTTGTTTTTTTTTCTATATAATCTATTGGACACCACCATAAGATCAGGGTGTTTAATATCTCACACGGGTGTTTGTTTTTATGTTTTTGGCTTATTTCGACTCCGATAGTAAGGAAACAGTTAGGAAATCTCAGTTAAATGAACAAACTGTTGTTAGTAAGCCGTTGATTAATCTTATGAACAAGGGTTGCTGAGTAGTTGAACCCGACCTCGAACCACTAATCAAGATTTAGACAGAATTACAGAAAATTAGGAATAAACAAATGCATTCACATTAGCAGTACAAACTTTCCAATTAGCAGTACTAAGTTGATCCGTGGCAGTACTAAGTTAGCATAAGCCGTACGAACCCATAAAGAGCAGTACTAACCCTCTTATGCACTGGACAACGAGCAGTATAAACATGGAATACTAGCAGTATAAACGTGAATGCATACACGTGTAACTGCTTCCCCTTAAACCTCTTTCTGATTTCATTTTATCCGGATATCTAAACTTTGTCTGAATGATAAAGTGGCCCAGTAAGGTCTTTTGGACTGTCCAAAACACTAGTCAAAAGTATAAATCTTTATTTTCTATAACTTCCATCAACACTGTATACTTTTGATAAACACTTTAGATATGCTTCGATCATGTATGATCTTCATCATTGGTTTCGCGATGACGACTATTAAACACCGCAACAACATGAGGATAATTAGGGTTTTAATTCAAATTATGATTAACGGTAATGATTTCAGCTTAATTTTAGGGATTTTGATATTTCAATTTTGGTTATTAATTAGTGATGAATTTATTGTGTGATTGTGAATTTAGGTGTTTGCATTGATGATTGGATATGACTGTGCGGTTAATTATCTGGTATAGTATGGATCCACAGTTTTAGCTTTTACCAGGTTTATTGTATATGCTTATGTCTTTATTGACATCTAATGTATCTCGGAATATATGCATTATAGGCATGGTATAGACTTTCCACCATTTGTAGCAGATTACAAGGAGTCAGTTGCCAATGGTATAATTTTTACCTTTATTGATTAGATCAGTTATCATTGGTTATATATATTGTCCATCCAATAATTTTGTCTTGGTTCTCATTTATATGGTGTTTAAAGACGTTACTGTAAGTCTTATTTACTTGATAGGTGGCTTGTCAAAATGGTCTGGAAGATTAAAATCTTTGTTGTTTCGCATTAATGCTTTTATCATATATATCTTAACTTAATATTGGTTTCTCTATCAAATTATCAAAATAAAATTATATATGTATAAAGACACACTCATGGCTTTTACGAACTTAATGCTGGTTCTCAATATGATTTTTCATGATCCTTACCATATAGGTCATCTATAACAGATCAGCCACAAGAAATACAATTGGAGTGTGTTTCTACAAAAGCAAAAAGAAAGGGCATGGTGTCTTTGACTGATGTATCTCGATCCACCTTGCTTCATACTGAAGAACCATATGCTGCGGTAAAACTGAAATTCCTTTCAAGTACTTTGGATAAAGTAGCATTTTTACACACAATTGATTTATCACTTTTGTGGCGTTAATAGTAGTACAACACTTAACACCACAATAGTGGCATCCTAAAAGGCTAACCGCTAATGGGCATAAAATTACGATACATTTGCAAAGCAACTAACATATTATTTAATTTTTTATTGCAGAAACATTTGATGGTATCTTGTGGAGGTGCCAATAATGATGATGTCCAGTTATCTCAGCTTTTGAATGATCTCATCCTAAACTGCGACCAGATGTTCAGAGTATACAAAACATTTTCTTTTCTACCTGTTTGACTTATTTTAAGTTATTACATAATTAATTTGTTGTTGTTGCCATTAATCTTTAAGGAGGTTTGTGAACTTTTCACCTATAAATGACAAATCTGTCTTAATAGGTGTTTGGTTGGTGCTGTCAAAAAGGATTGTAGTTATCAATTTTTATGCTTTAGTCTTTCTGTTATGTTAACTTATCGTAGTATTTGACAGTTCTGGGCTACACACAAAATGGTTTTGGTACAGAAGCATTGATAGATAACGATGTTCCATTAAATGATGCTGGAACAAAAGCTGGAATACCAAATGATGCTGGAACGAAAGGTTAAATAGCTTTCATACAATAAATGATTAAACGTTGATTAATTCCAAGACTCCTTCCTTCTAAGGTCAGTAGTTATTTTTTAATCTTACGCTTATTGATTTGTTTTCTATGTTGGCTTTTGAAGGCGAGGGTAAATTAGTCAGCTGGCATCTTCTCCTGAATTCACTGATCGGGTTATCAGAAGTGCCGATAGAATGAAACTTGCTGCGGAAGATAGTTCAGATGACTTGGATGAAAAATGGAACAGATTCTACAGACGGATATGTGCATGAAATTGGAAAGAGGCGAGGATTTTTGAGCTGCTAGATGTGCAGTGAAGCAAATACATGTCTGCTTATTCATTGAAAGTATATTTCTAGAATTGAACACATACACAGTTACAGTGAGTTATCCCAAACACCCCTGTAGCCATAGATAGAGCATACTATGTTTCAAAACATGATGGATAATGTTCAGTTAAGGTTTTTAATATTCGGCTTTGTTTCAGTTGGTATGAAACTCATTATTTGACCGCTGAAATTGCATTTTGTTAAACGTTCTCATTGTAGGTTTTAAGAAGGCATGGGTATATATTTGAGTGCACGTCTAGAGGATTTTATCGTGCCATGGTCGTGCTGATGATACCATGAATCTTGGGGGTATCAAGGTATGGTTTCGTCTTCATTTCACACCAGTTTTTGTTTTTCCCCTATGAAAATATCGGTCATATTTTTTAGGTTAAAGACAGTGATAGACTTAAAGCTTATTTATGTAGAACCCTTTATGTTGATTTTTTAGTAATTGTTGTAGATGTTGAGTTTAGTTACCATTTTCTTATAAAGAGCTTCATGCAATTCAGTTCAATGATGACATCAATTAGCCCTTTCGGCTTAAGCATAATAACTTATCCCTTCTTTGGACATCAAAAACCAACTACCAGTTTCTAATCTTTGGATAAAAAAGGGCTCCGATAATTAGCTTGATACCAGCTGTAACAAACATGATTTTTTGAGGATAAACTAAGCTTACCTATCTATCCATTATTCAGTGAGCCTAACTATATAGAGACTTTTACTCCCATTGAACAATTAGAAATTGCATAACACATAAACATTTAGTTATCCATTTATTACAATTTTACAACTCGAAGAAGCACAAAGACATCCACAGACTAATATTTTGTAGTTTTATAGATGATAATTATTTATTCTAATTATATAATAGCATGTAGTTGCTGAAACTAGTCTAAGATGACCAAGTGTGGTTGTGCAGGTATGTTCAGTTGAGATTGAACAGGTATGCAACAAAGTTGATGATAGCATCCTCGAGACAGTCGCTATAGGGGTTACACCAGTGGGAGGTGGGCCCGATACGTTGGTTATTGTCGTTGTTTTCAAAGATGGCAATGGTCCGAAACCCATACTAAATAAGTTAAAGTCGTCACTAAATTCAGCTTTGCAAAAGAATCTTAACCCTTTGTTTAAGGTAGCGTTTTCTCATCTAAGAACTAGTAATTCAGTATTTTTAAAACTTTGACATCCGGTAATTCCCATATATATTGGCTTTCGGTTTTTCAGGTTTCTAATGTAGTGCCTCTTGCATCACTTCCTAGAACGGCAACAAACAAGGTAATGAGAAGGGTTTTGAGACAATAGTTGACTCAAAGTCAAAATTCCAAGTTGTGAATATGGGATGTTGTTCACTTTGTTATTGGCTACATCTATGGCGTTCACTTTGCTCAACTAACTCGAGTAAGTTTTATGCTCTGCTCAAGGATATAGCTTGAAAATCACTTAATGTTTTTATCTTAAACATGCTTATTTTGACGTGATCAAACATATTAATTTTTTCAGATTGTATTTTCTGATGCCTGGTGGATTGGAACCATGGAAGAGAGAATCCAGAAGAAACGCAACTCAGCTTTTCAGAAAACATGAATGTGGTTCGTGCTTGTGTGAATAATTGTCAATCTGTTAGTGAAAGAATCCAAGCAGTAAACCAAAGTAAAAAAAGTAATTAATGTGAGACATGAATCTCCTGAAACTGAAGTAGAAACTGATTTTTCCGACAGTGAAATTGATCCAAAAGATTTAACTCCAACAACTGCAACCAGGCATTCAACAAGAACTTCTGGAAAAAGCTTTAAGTAAGTATCTTTATTTGTTTTGAACACTTATCGTGTTTATGTATGTTACTAAGGATTAGTCCTGGTTTAGTTTTGGAGTCTTCGTCTGCAGATGATGCAATTGATTTGGATATTGACACCGACTCGTCTGATGCAGAAGACAAGGAAGTTGGTGCAAGTTTAGTCAGGTAATTGCTGAAACATTTTGATACTTACGCTATTGGTATATTTATGCCTAGGAACGTGAATCATAATGGTAAGTACCCACTTATATAGCATATATGAATTAGTACCTTTAGAACTACTAAAATTAAAGCATACAGTATCTTGTCCCGTGTATATTGAAACTGTAAGTTAGTGATGGGTCTTATATGTCCAAGCAATAATATCCCTACACCAATAACAAATCCAAAAAGCCTAGCAGGTACGTGCTTGAAGCTTTACAGTCAATAGACCGATGTTGGAGTAACCCACTTCAGGAGTGGTATGAGTCATGAGGAAGACCATCTGATCCCAAATATTTATTGTTATATAAAGGTATGAGATCCGAGTCCCTAGATGTTATTAAATCTTATGTGTTCATTTTTTTTTGGTTTGTATTCAACAGCCACGGGAGAGCGAGTTCATTGATTCACAACATGATTGGGCTGAATTTCAATCCACCAATAATAAATCGTATCACACTCAGATCTCGGGGACCAAGGTTTTTCCTAGAAAAGAAGGGCCTTCTAAAGTTGTCATTTATCTTGAAAATGGATTGGGTATAGTCATAAATAATATGCATTGAATTATCCTATTCATTACAATCTGATTTTCTTTGAAATAGGCTTGGATTTTGTGAACAGTTACTACTCGACTTAATGATATTTCATATATTGCAATCACGGACATACTTCTTTGGAGAGCTTAAGAGTTGATGTTCAATGCAACGATTTCATTGATCATATTTTACTTCAGTTTTGCATTACCTGGAAGTACCCTATTGTAAGATCCTGTCTGGTCATCCCTTGTCGGTCATTGTTCGTTCAATTTCTAAATGTTAATAATCATGTTAATTGTCTCATTAAGTTAATTTTGCAGTAGATTGTTTGCTTAGCATATTGTGCCTGAATCAGTACAGGTTTCTATAATCCATAATATGATTATCAGAGGACAAGAATAAGAGATGGAATTTTGGAACCACCTATAGGTGAAGACGACCTTGGTTACCTTCTTTAAGACGCCGCTCACCTTCTCCCCTTCGAAGGCGCTATAATAGGGGTATTGTTAATTTTATATTTGTCTTTTATATCGGATATCATCAATTCTTGCAAATTGTGTCTCTATTAGGCCCTCTCCTCGACGTATGCATGGTAGCCCAGTTAGAAGCCGTTCACTCCCGATAAGGCGCTGGTAATTTTTAAATCTTTTGGAATTCATGATGCTTCTTAATACTCCCTGTAATCAGTATAAAGACTGGATTTAGTTGTGTTCTTATCAATACGTCGAATGCTTATTTTTGTACCATAATTTCTGATGTTTAAGCATATATTATTTTGCTGAATGATCTATTTATAGCGAATTTTATATGAAACAAGTTTCTATTAATGAAGCTCTCCTAGACGAGTGAGAAGTCCACCTATCCGAAGGCCTATTCGCTCACCCTCAAGTTAAAATTTTTTATGCACAACCCTTTCTTTCAACATGTACAAATTTCAACCATTTTTTACCACCATTCTTTCTCTATAGTAAAATATGCCAACGATAATTATAAGTCATGCCCGCCTATATGCCCGGGAGGGCTTATAAGTCATGCCCAACGGGCTTACATGGGCGGGCTTCGACCAATAGTATATATATATATATATATATATATATATATATATATATATATATATATATATATATATATATATATATATATTATATATATATATATATAATAGGGTCCGGTTCTAGAGAAAAGTGTAATTAGATAGAAAAATGAGAAAAATAGTTATAGGGTAGAATTTGATAACAGTGCAAAGTTCAGGGTAAAAATGAAAAATTAACTAAAATCACACCAAATGCGTGGTATGATCCATATACCTCTCATAAACTCACACCAACACAAGCACTCTCTCTCTAATCAACCATACATTGCCATTTTCATACCAGAGTGATCATATTTTCATCACCGCCAGTAACCACCATTACAACTACCGTCACCGCTAGGAATAATTACACTCATTTTCATCATCGCTGGTAACCACCATTACAACCACCGCCGACACCACCACCATCGAAACGCCACCAAGAACCGTCAAATCACTGACATCATGAATAGTCCATCGTCGATGACACTCGCCGGAAATACATACAACAGTAAGTGCACTAATTTCAACAACTAGAATAAGTTTTTAATTATGTAAGCTTTTAATTGTGTATAACCTGAAAGTATTTAATTACAAATTTTTTTAATTTTTATGTTATTTTAGTTTTCTACTAGATATGGAACAAATTTAACGAAAAAAATACGTTAAAAATGTTTTTCTTAAAAGTTGCACACCAAGTGTTTGATAAATTGTCTGAGTAAGATTTATAACTGCGATGCACTAATTTGTTGCATATGTGTAAATATTGAATGATATGACATCTTAGGGCATCTGTGTGTAAATTTGTAGCATCAGATTACATGTTAGGGCACCAGGTTGTATTAGTGCATCTGTGTTTGTGGTTGTTGCATCAGGTTAACGGTTTGTAAGTTTAGTGCATCAATGAAACATATTAGAGCATTAGTGAGTATGATTAGTGCATCATCAGTTATATTAAGGCATCCGTGTGTAAGCTTAGTGCATCATTGGAAATACTTGGGCATTTGTTTGTATGTTTAGTGCATCGATGTATACATTAGGGTATCACTGAGTATGACTAGTGTAGTGCATCGTTTGACATATTAAGGCATCAGTGTGTATGTTCAGTGCATCGTTGTAACTACTTGCGCATTTGTTGGTATGTTTAGTGCATCGTTGGAACTACTTGTGCATTTGTATATTTAGTGCATTGATGAACATATTAGGGCATCTATGAGTATGATTAGTGCATAAAAAAGGTAGGTATTAGGGCATCTTTCTTTCCAAATGACCCCAATCAGAGAAACGCCAAGACATACTACCCTGACCAGGTAATAAGTTATGATATTTAAATATTGGAGCGTTTTTTTTTTATTAAATTTTCTAACTGAAAAAATCAGGATTCACGTATATGGCTTAGTTACTATGATTTGGTCCATTGAAACTGGTCAAAATTGCGACCGCAAGACAATGAAAAGATGCTTTTAGCCAAAATCTAGTAACAACACAAAGAAATAAATAAATATAAAAAACACCTTACAATGCCATGTCAACAAAAGGATATGCGTATGTGTCTGTCTGAAGTCTAGGTCACAGTGACTAAATCATTTTTAACTACAATGATTGTTGATCCCAGTTGAGCTTAATCGATCTTGTTAATTATCCTAGATGTAGATCTAAGACAATAGGTATAGAGACTGTTCTTGAACAAGCTATTAATCACTACGCGGAATTTAGTAATTAATCTTAAGAAGAATTAACAATCGAACACACAATAATTCTCTCAACTATCACCTCAATATATTAAATACGGTTACTCAAAAGTAACAGAGTTACAATGAACCTTGAAGTGAATACAATACATATGCTAACAATCGTGTACTAGCAACTCTAAACCCTAACCCTAGATCCTCCTTTTATAGACTTAAGGAGTCCTAGTCGGTTACAAAACTTTCTATACAAGATAATATCAAATCGTATCTTTACCATAATTATCTTAACAAAACTATACATATCTAATAAGCAGCAGAATCATTACTCTAGCAGCAGAATCTTCTTAGGCTAGCAGTAGAATGACACTTAGCTTATTTCACCATTCATCAGTTTTCTTCTAGCATCAGAATGTATACACTAGCAGTAGGATGATTCAGCCTGGCAGAAGAATCATACTTAGTGTATTTTCCTTAAGTTCCCTCAGCAGCAGTATAACATACAAAGTAGCATTATCTTCAAAGTAGCAGCAACTTCTTTTAAGCCCAACAATCCTCCCCTAAACTTGATATTTTCTCCCAAAATATACAAGTTTCTTCTAAGCACAGATATACACAAAGAGGATGCTTCCAAACACTTTCTACTGCTTTGAAGACTTAGATTTCAGCACCTTTTTATACTTCTCTACTAACTCATAAGCTTGATGATCTGAAAGAAATGCTCTCTGTAACTTCAACTTACCAGGTTGTAGCATCTGAGTAAGAATAGCAGTATTGTTGTTCAAGGGGTAGTCTTTTTCCACAAGCATGTATACACTCATACCTTGACCAACCAATTCATGTACTCTACAAGATTGATACAGATACCACTTATGAACCTTGGTAGAGATTAGCAAATCCTTCCTTTCAATATCTCTCTCATCTGGCTCAAACATGTTCTTCAAAAAATAATAGTGTAGCCTTTCAGAGATCACATCTGGTCTTGTATCACCATAGTTTTCCTTATAGAGCCTCCAAACTTGTACCACATCATCTCTATCCATATAATGTAACATCTGAGAGAATCTAACAAAACCATAACATAAGCCATTTGATCTCTTAAACTCCCAGAATGCTTCACTTCTATCTCTGATTGTGTGTGTATAAGAGATGATTGGATATTTAGTTGTTAAGGGAACTGCATTGGTCATCTCAGGTTCTTGTTGTGGTTTATGAATTGTAAACTCCATGATCCTTTTCATATCATCTGCAGTTACCTTCTCATAACTACTCTCTGAATCACTAAACTCTATTGGTGTGGCCCTTTTCTTCTTTCTAGCCCTCATTTTCATCCTTTTTCCTGACCTTTTCATACCAATAGTAGATTCAGGCTTTATATCTTTTTCCTCACTCTTCTTCTCCTCTGCTACTTCCTTTTCTTTCTCCTTCTCTGACTCTACTACCTTCTCACTATCCAAGTTTTCTTTTTCAGACTTACTGAGGCCTGTATCAATGATGAACTTTGGATCAACTGGTCTATGTATCCATGCATAAGCTTCAAAATATGCTTTTTCAATATCAGCATGAGTCATTCCTCTGAAAGAACTAGTTTTCCAATATGCTTGGTTCTTCAGATAGTTTTTCATGTAACTTATCAAATCAGCTCTTGAAGGCTTTTTCTTTTTATAACCACTTTTCTTTTGACTCTGTCTCTTTCTAAACTCACCCAGCAAATCATCAATGGCACATTGTTGTTCTTCAGGAGTATATCTTTCACTTTCATCCTTTTGAGCTTTCATAGCTATTTCTCTGTCAGCCTATTCTTACTTGAGCCTTGCAAGTTCCTCTTCATCCCATTTTGCTTTCAATTCTCTGGCAACTTCTTCATCCATCTGTTTTTGAAGTTCCTTTTCTTCTAAGGATTGAAATTTGACTTTTTGCTTTGGCTCCTCAACAAGAATCCTTTTCCCTTTGTCTTGTGCAGATATTTTAGGTTGTGAAGGTTTTGGTATTAGTGCAGGCTCTCTTATGACAACACCCTTAGCCTTTGGTTTTGTTGATGGTGAAGCTATTGTTTGAGATTGTTCAGCAGCAGGTAGTGGTTGTTGTGGTGATTGTTGTTGTTGTTGTTGTAGTGTTGACGTTTTCAGATTTAGCATAAACTGAGCTAAGCTTGTTGTATCATCATCATCAGACTCAGCACTAGGCTCTTTCTCCTCAGCAGCAGGTTCAATTACCTTAGCAGCAGAATCACCCTTGACAACTTTTTCAACACTTTAAAGGACTACTTCATTCCCAGATCTATCTTTCACCACAAAATATTCATTATCACCATAATCCATATCCATATCCACATTCCCTTCATCATGAAAAACCCTATCATCAGCTTCCTTCTCAACCTCCCCTTGACCCTTATTCTCATTCCTCCCCTGTTTGGGAGCATCCTCCCCCAAACTTGGTTTGGAAATCTTTGGCTGTGAAGTCCTTGATCTCAGTAACCCCTCAAGATGCCTAACCCTCTGTTGTAGCCTCCTGATTTTAGCACCCTGAGTAGATTTCACCATCTTCAATTGCTTCTTGAGACCAAACACTTCCTTTGACAATTTTGTACATTTATCCGTCAATTCATTCAATTGTTTCAGAATATCCTCACAACTTCGGTCTGTGTTACCTGACCCGAGAGGTTGATCATTGGATTTGGCATTGTGTACATTTGTTTTACCCATCAATTCAATATTATCAGTTTCAAGACTAGCCTCAGCACTTCGACCTGTGTTACCTGGTCCGAGAGATGCATCATTGGCATTTTGTACATCAGTATCCATTAATTCATTTGTAACATCTCTGTCCTCATCACTTCGGGATGTGTTACCTTCCCTGAGAGGTGAATCTTTGGACTGAAACTCAGTCTCAATCCTAGATTGAGCAGCTGAGCCCCCCTTTTTAGCCATGTGGCTGGGGTTACCATCATGTGCATCAGGTTCATGAGAACCCTCAGCAGTAGATGTTGCCATGGTTGGGGTCTTAAGTATGTTAACACTGTCCTGCCCAGTTGCTAAACCAGAAGCAGTGGTGTCAGCCCCTTCCATCATGCCATCTCCATCATCTATGGCAGCCTCATCTGCTTCCATACTAGCACTAGTCTGAGGTAACTCAGTGCTCTTTTCATGTGAAGACCTAGGTGATTGGGTATTTTGGGCTTCATTTTGGGATGATTTACTTGTAGATTCAGAAGTGGGTGTGTGATGGGAAGCTGTTGGGTTTTCAGCCTCTTCACCCTCAACAACAGCAGCAACAATGTTTAAAATATGTTGGGACAAAGGAGTTATTCTCCCAGAAAAGCTAGTCCCATTTTTCCTTAAATAAGTAAACATTTTGCTTGTCAGTTTAGGACTTGGTTCAGTCCCTCTATGTTCCAAAGGTTCTTTTAATTGATTATCTATAAGTAGTTGCAAAAACCTTGGATAAATATAAACTTTCCCAGAAATATTCTTTTTCAACCCCTCAAAAATCATAGCCGAAAAATTAAATGGTTGGCCTGTAGCTAGACAAATCAAGGCTGAAGCTTGAGTTGTACTGAACTCATTCTACCCAGTTGTTTTAGGGCTAAGACAATGTAGAAGAGTGTGAATAAGGAATTTCCAGTGTGGGCAGAGGAGGTGTTTAAAAAAATTTAAATTATCATATTGCCTCTCATACCCAATGTTTTCAAGTTTCTCAAAAATATTAGAAGTAGGAAGACAAGTTGTTGCCTCATCATCTGCAAGATGAAGTATTCTTCTAACAGATGTCTCAGTAACAACTATTCTTTCTTCATCAACTATGGTAATTAATCTTTCTTCCCCATGTTTAGTTTCGGCCTTGACAGTAGACCAAAACTCTTTCATGTGGGATTTATATATAGTGGGATTCACTGTTAATGCATACCTTAATTGTGATGCATTAAAAAAGTCAATGACTTCAGTAAAACCCTCAGCTTCAGGAACCTTTTGAAGAAATGTTATTTGATTATGGTCAGCGGAGTATTCGCGTCTCGTCATCATGAATTAGGGTTTTGATTTTGGGGGTTTTTGATAGGATGATATAAAGATGTGTTAGGGTTTGAATTGGGTTTAATTTTAGGCGCACAAAGTTATTGGTGAGATCGAATTGGGTTTTTATACCGTTTAGATCCAATTAGGGCTTTATTCGCACCAATTTGCAAAACAGTCCCTTTACTTTCAAACCGAGCAGCAGAATCCTAAAAGTTTCAACTTGAGCAGCATAACCTTCAGCAATAGAATGATATGCCTAGCAGCAGAAACTTTTGAACGAGCAGCAGAATGTTCTCTGAACATTCCAAACATCTTTTTCTCATCAATCAATCATTCCCTTGTGACTTATCCTGCAAAAGATTAGTCCAAAACCATGAATACACAAGAAACAAGATACCACAATAATCATAAGCATTTATAATATTTAGGAACAGAATAACTAACTAGCAGCAGACAACATACAAACAGAGCAAGAAATAAAAACAACTCATTTGATCAATAACAGCACAAATCCTTACACACTATTACAAAAACACAATGAGATAAGATTTTTGATTTTCAAAGATTGATCATTCCTATACTAGCAATTAAAAATTGAAATCTACCCACATCAAAACCTTTAGTGAGTAAATCTACAACATTATTGTCAGTATGTATTTTAACTATTTGAATTAGCTTTTTCTCATAACAATCTCTTATAAAATGGTGTCTTATCTCTATATGCTTTGTTTTAGAGTGAAAAACAGGATTTTTGATGATACACATGGTACTGTTAGTATCAATATAAATTTTGGTGTTCATAAAGTTGTACCTATAATCCAGCAATTGGTTTTGGATCCAGAGCACTTTTCCACAGCAACTAGAAGCAGCCACATACTCAGCTTCAGTTGTTGAATTGGCCACCACAGTCTGTTTCTTGCATTGCCAAGAGATCAACCTATGTCCAAGGTATTGACATCCTCCAGTGGTTGACTTTCTTTCCATACTTGCTCTAGCATAGTCACTATCTGAGTATGCTGCCAAATCAAAAGGTGAATCCTTAGGATACCAAAGGCCCAACCAAGGTTGACCCCTCAAGTACCTAAAAATCCTCTTAAGAACATTCAAGTGTGAGACTTTTGGGGACACTTGAAATCTGGCACAAGCACACACAGCAAACATGATGTCTGGCCTTGAAGCAGTTAGATACATCAATGAACCAATCATTTATCTATACAGATGAACATCAACCTCTTCCCCATCTTCATCCTTGAGCAAAGGCTTGTTGGTCTCCATTGTTGTCTTAGCTGGTTTTCCATCAGTAAAGCTAAATTTCTTCAAAATTTCAGCCACATATTTGTCTTGGCTGATGAAAATCCCATCTTTCATCTGTTTAACTTGAAGCCCCAAAAAGAAAGTGAGTTCCCCCATAGAACTCATCTCAAATTTACTATGCATGAGCTTCTCAAATTCCTCACATAACACCTTGTTTGTTGACCCAAAAATGATATCATCTACATAAACTTGGACTAGTAGAATATCATTTTTGTGTTTCTTAATGAACAATGTCTTATCAATGGTTCCCCTATTGAAGCCATTAGATAAAAAATATTTGGACAAGGTGACATACCAAGCTCTTGGAGCCTGATGTAGACCATATAGTGCTTTCTCCATCTTATAAACCCTATCTGGATAATCAGGGTCTTCAAAACCAGGTGGTTGCATCACATAAACTTCTTCATCAATCTTTCCATACAAGAAAGCACTTTTCACATCCATCTAATACACTGGGAAGTTCTTGAATGAAGCATAAGCCAAGAATAGTCTAATAGTCTCTATTCTTGCTACTGGAGCAAACACCTCATCATAATCAATGCCCTCTTCCTGAGTGTATCCTTGAGCCACCAATCTTGCCTTGTTTCTGATCACAATTCCTCTTTCATCTCTCTTGCATCTAAACACCCATTTTGTAACTACTCGTAAAATTTCCTATTTACTTTACAGAATTATTATCCTTTATCCACGGATAATTTTTTTTTATTTGAATGTATCTCTCATCTCATGTGACGTAGATCACATCATTGATAAACGTGCTCCCACAAGACCTGCCTAACAAACCTAATGTTTATTTTATAAACATAACGATATAAAAACATTACAGAATACCATTTACCATTTTCTGATAAATCCTTAAAAAACAAAAACATTCATTATCAGAATAAAGTTCCTAGGAAACCCTAAAATTTATCATAACACCAAATATGAACAAATAAACCTCAGAACATAAAAATACAACATCTCTGAGTTAATGTACAAGTTACTAAAGCACCACAAACCCTAATTCTACTTTGTTCCCGGTAAAACCCTAAATTCACATAACTGTGATTTTATGTACTCATTTCACAAGCTCTAATTTATTTATATAATATTTTTACAAAATATTAAGTTTACAAATTATTTAAGCTAGTGTACAAGTCATTTATGCATAAAATCATTTATTTACAAAATCTTTATAAAAATCCTATTTATAATATTTTTAAAGCACAAGTTACAAACCATTCATGCATAACTCTTATAAATTATTTTTCCTAAACTCCTTAAATATTTTTACAAGTCTTTTAAGCCAAAGTACAAGTACCTAAAGCACAAAAACTATAAATTCCATTCAATTACCTTTTAACTTAATAACACTTAACAAATAAATTTTATAAATTAGTAAACTATTAAAAATATATTTTTCACACATCCTACATTATTGTACAAGTCCATTAAGCATGTTTTACAACTCTTATAAGCCTAAACCAAATTTCCTTTATTTTTTCTAAAATCCGAAGTATGCATATATGTATGTAAAAATCATAAATATTTTCTAACCAATTTAATACATAAACTAACTAAGGTAACTAATCCTTAATCCTTAAGTACTACTTATCTAAACCTAGGGTACAACTACTTCAAGCTCTATTCGGTTTTATCCTAAATACCCTAGTCGAAACTTAACCTAGAAACAAAACTAGAATTCCATCTTAAGGATACATTGAATTTGGCCAAGACACACTCCATGCCCTCTCCTAAAAAGCCTTCCACATGTCACCCTTCTTCTTCTTCAAGAACCCTCCTTATTGGTAGTTAAAAACCATGGACACCATTCGGCCACATCACCTCCCTTACATCTTCCTCCTCCTCCTATCCAAGTGGCATATTTCACAAATTTCTGTCAGCCCTTGTCTCCATATTATGTCCCCTTATCACCTTCTACTAAACCCTAATTACCTATTCCTATAAATAGCAACACAACCCTCCTTTCATTTCACAACCATTCGAACCAATACTGAAACAACCCCATCTCATTTCTCTTCCTGATCACAGTCAAATACATACTCTCAACAAACTTAAGAAGTCCAGAAGAAGAGGAGGAAATCTGTCGGGTACAAGTAGCAATTCCATTTCATCTCACAAAACCCTATTCGACACTAAAACCCTAAGTAAGTCTTTAAAACTCTTTTATATTCAGTTTAATTTATTTTATATTATCTAAAAATCCTAATACTAATCACTAAATCTAAACCTAATCACAAAACATTAAGTTTCCTTTTTGGTTTTCTTTGTCTGCTCGACAGTAAACCCCAAACGCACCTAAGGTTTTCGAATAATTGTTAAAACAAATTAAGAACATGTAAAACATGTTAAAACTTATCAAATAACCCTATATCATACGTAAAATTCTAGCTAAAAACATTTAAAAACTCTAAAACTTAATCGAGTCTCTTTACTGTGTTTATATCAAGTCCAAATACACCCCACAGCCCAACTTGTGACCCAGAAACCAACCCCCAAATGATCTCCATAAATTCTGATTTTCGATACACGTAGAGTTCACCTAACAAGCTTAATTTAGAAACAAGAATCAACTGAAATGATCAACCGAGCTAAAAGATATCGAGTCTTAAACTTTGCCCCATATCGCTAAATATAGGAATCTGATTATCAGCTATTATTTTTCAATAAATTCGACCAACAGCCTAACTTTCAAACCATTTTTCGACCCCCATATGAACTCTAAAAATTCCAACCTTTTGACATGTTTAAAGTCAACCTAGCTTCCTTTTTATAGAAACTGAGAACACGAAAAATCATTTAGTATTCGTTAAGATATCGATGTCCAAAACTCTAGCCAAGCCATGATTTTCAAATTTTAATTAATAAGAGTTTAATAGGCTAATTTTTGTAAAGAATTATAATCAAGGGTTATTTTTGGCAATATTAAATGAACAGGGTAGAAATTGTTATTTCTGAAACTTGAGGGTAGAAATTGTCATTTTCCAAAAGTCCAGGGTGTGAACTGTCATTTGACCAAACTTTAGGGATTAAAACGTAACTTTTCATAACCATTATTCTTATCATTTCTACTTTCATTTCCCGACTCAATATTAACATAATACATTTTATTAACGAACCTATGAACTAACGAACAAACGAAAGATGACTTTAACGAACAAACCAAACCAAAACTTATAGATAAAAGATAAGATAAAATCTTACTTTTGAAACTACATATTGGCTCAGTTAAGCATGTAACCATCAACCAAAGTATTTCAGAACAAAACGAAATAAACATATAATCATCAGAAACGATTACTAAATATTGGCGTAACAACCCAGGTTCCCTGTCCGGAGACGTTTATCAACTTTCTTTCATTTGTTTTCCATCCAGACTGCTCAGGTGAGTTCATAACCCCTACTTTTACATGTTTTGAATTATTTTTGGGGGAGATACATGCTCATAACATTTACAAACATTGTTTGCATTTATATGACCTATGAATCACTAATGGACTTTTTCCCGTATTAAACACAAGTATTATCCCAATGTTATTCTTATTTTATTGCTTTACGCTAAGTTTAATTAAGCCAAAAGTCCTCCCATCATGAACCTCTAATCACCCGCAAACCAGGGTGAGCGCGAATATTGTAGATAGATCTATTTGGCTGACAACCCCTTTGTGTTACCGTAACGTAACCAAAAGCATTATATTTGAGATGAATAAAGAGATGTGGAAATCTCCTACTCAGGGGCAAGGTTACCTACATTTAATTATGGGGTAATTATTACATCATTAGCTCATGACTGTTGATGTTCTGTTAATGTTTTGCGTTTCATGCGACTTAGTGCAATAAAATACATTTTTCCCTGATAATAATTGTGTGTGTGGCAATTATTATATTAAATCTTGTGTTTAAATGATTTCCAACTGAACTGAATAACGTATTTCTGAATAACTGGACAAACGTATTTCTGAACCATTGAACAGCGTATTTTTGACAACAGAAACAGGCTTATTTCTGAATAACTGGAACCAACATATTTCTGAATAAATGAAACATTTTCATTTACGAAACTTTATGAATTCACTCAACCTTTGTATTGACGTTTTAGCATGTATTCTCAGGTTATTGGAAGCATGGATTGGCACGGGATTGGCTATGGACTATGTTATCATTCAAACCAATAATATACTTTTATTAATGTATTTTGGAACCTACTACTGGGACCTGCATATTGTAACTCTGATATAAATGAATGATAACAATTTTATCAAAAAATGTCTCTTTTTTAGTCGTTTTCTATCATCTTGACTGTGAACTGTTTAGTAACCCCCCAACTTATATTTCCGCTGCGAATATTGAAAGTGGGGGTGTTACACATTTTGTACCAATTGCCCTCTTCCCATTAGGCAAATCAACTAATGTCCAGACTTCTTGAAGCTTCAACTGCAACAACTCCTCTTGCATAGCTTCAACCCAACTTGAATCTTGCATAGCTTTATGAGCATTCTTGGGTTTCACTTGTGACAGAAAACAAGCAAACTTACAATTTTGTATATCTTTGTGGCTATTCCTCTGATGTAGTGATTGAGCAAATAATCCTTGATGAAGCAAATCACTCAACCCCTTTGTTTTACTTCTGGTCTGAACAGCAGATTGAACATCACCAATTATCTGCTCTTTTGGATGATTCTTATGTATCCTTGTTGTTGGAGTAGGACTAACAGATATATGAGTCTCCATATTTGACAAGTCAGCTCCAGCTCCAAATACATCCACAACTTTATCATTAGTGTCTTCATACACTTCCTCTAATTCAGGCAACTCATCAAAAGAATCATCAAAGAAATTTCCATCTTTGTCATCAATAGAAGACTTGGGTATAGCAGCAAAACCACTATGGTTAGCAGTAGAATGTTCTGTACTACTGCTGGGCATAGCAGCAGGATATTTTGGCTTAGCAGCAGAATGAGAAGTAATGCTGCTAGCTTTAGTTCCTTGGCTTCCTTGATTTGCTGACCTTTCATTCCTTACATCATCATCATTCTTGCCATCATTTGAAGGTTTATCACCACCTTCTGTATCATCCTTTGGTACTTCTTCATAAACAGCATCATCCTTGGAACTCTTGCCCTCTTTTTCTTTTGGTGTGATAAGCTGATTAAGCTTCCATTTCTCAATTAAGACAAACTCCTTAGTAGATTCATCCTCCTTAGCTTGTGTACCTGCATTAGAGTTAGCTTGTGTACCTGCAGACATGTTAGTTGTACCTGCAATCACTGGTTGATAATTCATACTCTTGGTTAGGGAATCAATATCAAACAGCCATTCAGGTCATTTTCCAGCAACACTAGGTGTGGTTTCACTAAACCTAACATGTAAGTTTTTTTCCACATGCCTAGTTCTTTGATTAAATACCCTAAAAGCCTTACTATTTGTAGAATATCCAACAAAGAAACCATGGTCTGCTTTCTCATCAAACTTTCCTAATGAATCAATGGTATTTAAGATAGTAACAGGACACCCAAATGGTTTCAAGAAATCTATCATAGGTTTCCTACCATGAAGTAATTCATAAGGGGTCTTGTTATGAGGCTACACTACCTTACTCCTATTTTGCACAAAGCAAGCAGTGTTAACTGCTTCAGCCCAAAAAGTAGTGGGTAATTTTGACTCTGACAACATTGTCCTAGCAGCCTCAATTAATGTCCTATTCCTCCTCTCAGACATACCATTTTGCTGAGGAGTTCTAGCCACACTAAACTGTCTTAAGATACCTTTTTCAACACAGAACTGATTCATCACATTATTCTTAAATTCAGTTTCATTGTCACATCTGATTATCTTAACTTTGGATCTGCCTTGTGCATCAAAGTAATCAAATTTCTTGAAGTTCATTGATGCACTGCTGTGTCTGGTTTTAGGTTTCCAGACCCAGCAAGCTGAGACCTTAACAGCATAGAAAGGAGTGCCCATAATAGTATCAGTAACCACTTTTGGCTTAGCAGCAGAAACTGCTTTTGCCTTAGCAGTAGAAAACTCTGTTTTCTTTGGAATGGGCCTTGATGGTGCAACAGCAGAAATAGTCCTAGAAACACCATCTCTTAACAAAATTTCCCTAGGAACCATGTTTCTTTTGGGATGTGGGTGAGTCTTTCTAGAAAAATTTCTATGGTTCACCCTAGTATGTTGGTTCCAAATAGGTTTTTGAGCACTAGTTCTAACAGGTATTGAGTAATAACAATCTTCTTGCAAGTGCTCAAAACTACCACAGCTATGACATGCCTTCTTAACCAGTTCAAAGTCACTACCTAACTTGTGTGAGATCAGCTGATGCAAGTTTCTCTTGTTTCCTCTAGGCAAGTCACTAGTCTACCTAGGATAATCTCTAGGTTTATCATCATACTCAGCCACTTTCCTAGAGATTCTACTTCTAGCACAGGTTTTACAAATTCAACATTTTTAGCTTTAGTTTCAGCTGTGTTAACCTGTGTGACTTTTGGTTCAGCAGTCCTAAAAATTTCTCTCTTCTCAATTTTGGGTGTTGAATCAGTCTCATCATCCTCACTATCTGACACCCAATCTTCAATGATTAAGGTATCAGACTTCTTTTCTACCTTAGGTGCATTTGTTCTATCAGGTTTTTCATTATTTGACTCACCTATAGGTTTTGCTTCTACCTCATTTAAGAATGACAATTCCTTTTTGGGAGGTGCAAAAGCACTTTTGACTGGGGGTGGTACTTCAGCAAATCCTAAACCACTCCCTCTTCTAAGTATTTGACTTCCAATAGACTTGTTGATAAGGTCAGTTGCTAGCTGTTGTTTTTCAACCAAAATGACATGTTTTTCTTTTGCAGATAAGGCTACATCTCTAGCCTTCTCAGCCTCTTCTACTCTTTTATTAAGAACACTAATTTCAGCATTTTTCTTAATAATTTCAACTTCTATACCATTAATCTTATTAACATACTCTACTTCATTTTGTTTAAGAAAGTCAAGTTTTGCTTCTACTGATTTTAGGCCTTATTCATAACCTGAATTGTCAAGTCTTAACTTATCTACTTCCATTCTTAAACTTTCATTCCTAGATTTTAATTCCTCAACAGTATGTCGGCATGATTTAAAAGAACAAGATGACTCATTGGATACCTCAGAGTCTGAACCAGAGGATGAAGAAGCATAGGCCATTAGAGCAAAATTGTGTCCCTTCTTTTCTTCTTCAGCCATGAAAGCAGCATTTGGTCCATCCTCTGCTTGATCACTCCAGTCATAGTCACCTAAGCCATCACATGAAACAAGAGCAGCAGTAGTCTTGGTTTCTTCAATGGGAACTATCCTTGCAGGCTCTTTGTTCTTCTTTGGTGCTCTACACTCCCTAGCAAAGTGTCCCTTTCTCTGACAATTATAGCACTCAATTTTTGACTTATCAAACCCCACATTGGTTTGTCAGTACTTGAGTGCTCTTCCAGTTTTCTTAAGAAATCTCCTTGCCCTCATAGTAAGCATGGCCATCTACCATTTCAAGTCAATCTCTTCTAGATCATCAGGGTCTATCTGCTCCAGATCCTGATCAGTAACAGTTGTGCTTGTAGTGAGATCAGCCAAAAATGCACATATAGCTGCATCACTTATGTTATCAGTATTTGAACTAGCAGCAGAAACAGGTGCCCCAACAGCAGAAACAACATGAGCAGCAGCAGAATGGTTGTCATGAGAGCTTCTAGATCCCTTGTTGTTAGAAGACATAAAAGCAAGATTTCTTGAACTAGAAGATGAGCTGGATGTACCTTTGACTTCAGATTCATATACCTTTAAGTTGTTGTACAAATCATCCAAAGTCATTGTTTCAAAGTCTGCCTTGTTCCTCCAGACCACTGTATGAGTATTCCATTCAGATGGTAAGCTCCTCAAAAACTTGAGATTGATGTCTTCTTGAAGAATTGAGACCTTCATAAGTAGTAATTGACTCACCAACCTTTGAAGTCTATCATAGGTAGCATCAATATTTTCTGAACTTGAAGCAGTAAATGTTTCAAATTGATGCTTGAGCAGATTCTTCCTAGACTTTTTGGTGGCCTCATTCCTACCAAATCTGAGTTCAACAGCATCCATCAATTCTTTAGCAGACTGAGTGTTACCAAAACTCAATTGGTATTCATTGGGAATACCCATCAACATCATATTGTGAGTTTTGATTTCCAGCTTCCTTTGTGCCTTCTCCTCATTAGTTTTAATAGGTACATCTTTCCCATCAGCAGTCTTAGCTAGGAAGATTGTCTCCATTCTGAATGACTTCCCACATGGAAAATCAAGCGTCTTCATGTATTGCTCAATCCTCTTCTTCCAGAGTTCATACTCACCAGCCTTCAACATTGGTACCTTTGAAGCAGTCACCATATGAGTAGTATCGGAATCCATTGCTTATGAAGATGATGAACATATCTGATTATACGAAATTCTTCTTGATAGCAGTCTCTAGATCACAAGCTCTGATACCACTTGTTGATTCTAGTTGAGCTTAATCGATCTTGTTAATTATCCTAGATGTAGATCTAAGACAATAGGTATAGAGACTGTTCTTGAACAAGCTATTAATCACTACGCGGAATTTAGTAATTAATCTTAAGAATAATTAACAATCGAACACACAATAATTCTCTCAACTATCACCTCAATATATTAAATACAGCTACTCAAAAGTAACAGGGTTACAATGAACCTTGAAGTGAATACAATACGTATGCTAACAATCGTGTACTAGCAACTCTAAACCCTAACCCTAGATCCTCATTTTATAGACTTAAGGAGTCCTAGTCGGTTACAAAACTTTCTATACAAGATAATATCAAATCGTACCTTTACCATAATTATCTTAACAAAACTATACATATCTAATAAGCAGTAGAATCATTACTCTAGCAGCAGAATCTTCTTAGGCTAGTAGTAGAATGACACTTAGCTTATTTCACCATTCATCAGTTTTCTTCTAGCAGCAGAATGTATACACTAGCAGTAGGATGATTCAGCCTAGCAGCAGAATCATACTTAGTGTGTTTTCCTTAAGTTCCATGAGCAGCAGTATAACATACAAAGCAGCATTATCTTCAAAGTAGCAGCAGCTTCTTTTAAACCCAACAATGATCAACATGCAAGTTTTCCTATTATGGGGCGTTTGGTTGTGCTTTCTAAAAGTGGCTATAAGATAGTTAATGATCATGCCTTATTGTCACCGTAACAAAACAAGTAGTAGAAGATGGTATTTAGATGTGCTTTTACTGTATAGTTAGATAATCAGATGGTTGAGTGTCTGGTAAATCTGATAACTAAGGATTCAATGTATAAACCTTCATACTGATGGTTGAATCAAACATTTAAGTCACTATGTCACACCCCTAAAATCTGTGTTTGCAGCGGAATGGAATTCCGGGGGCGTGATGTTCTCGGTCACAAAGTACAAGGCAATAAAGAATGACCTCTAAGTGAGTCGTTTTAAAACAAGCGTTTGATTTAAAGTTAAGGTTTACAAAATATAGTTATCAGAGTTCACCATCAAAATGTAAGATTTAAATACATGATCAAACGCTAAATAATGTAAGAAAATCTCCATCATGATGTGCATCCAAAATGTGACTCGAAGTGCTTCCATACAAAAGGTGTATCAACATAACCTAGTTACCTGAGAATACACGCTAAAAGGGTCAACAAATAATGTTGGTGAGAGTCATAGGTTTAAATAAACAGTAAGGCGGACCACAAGATTTCAATAGCAAGACAATACAACAAATATAATGTCACAGCCAAAAATAATAATACAGTGCCTAAGCACATGACCCCGAAGCTCGACGTACTCGTATGCAATTAAGCACAATAATAACAATGCCCTAAATAAGTGTTTGCCAGACACTCGGAAATAATCCGAATGATATGTATCCGTTTACCCAGTTGGCGCAACCAACCCGGACGGGGTGTCAACCCAAATAGATCTATTCATACCATCTGCGCTTACAAGTAATTAACGGTACATGATTCAAAAGGGGACTTTAATGGCAATGTGGTAACTTAGGCAAAGTAACAGTTTTAGTACTTGTGTCCGTATGTAAAAACAAGCGGTGTATTCACACCCCGAGGGTTTAAAAATCATGTATAAACAATGTAAAAGTCGGGGCTATGAAACTCACCTTAGCAAAGCAAATCTCGTTTGGTATTATGTAAACGGCAATATTGGTCCAATAACTCTAATCGCGACCTAAATATACATATGTCTTAGGTTTTGAAAACAAGGTCAAGCATGCAAGTCTTACTCTACATTATCACTTGTACATGTCGTTGTAACATTTGCTGTCAAAATATAATTGCGTCGTTTTGATCCTTTATTAGAAATTACCACTTTTAGAAACATAACTTGTTTATTTCATAACCAAGTTTTAATTGTTGCGTTAATATGTTTCATAATTCTCTAACGCGTCTAATAGGTATACACATGATTCTACAATTTTTGTTTACTTTATTTTAACCAAAATATACTCAAAATGGTCTAAAATTAACTTTTAAAAATTCCAACAACTTATAAGTAGGCTGTCAAAGTTATATTTTGCCGCAATTCTTCTTTTAGCCATATCTTTTGCGTCGTAACTCTGTTTCTTAAGTTTAACCTATCCACGCGAAGGTATTTAAGTGAGTCGCTGGAGTTCAGTCCACGACTGTAGACCGTTTGAAACCGCCGCGACCACTAAGCTTAATCCACAAGGAATTACCGAAGTGACCTGCTTTCAGGGCTGTTTGATAATGACCCTGGCAGGAATTTCCATTCAATCACTGAGAATTACATTTGTAAATACCCTCATAAATGTTCTGGCAGATTGCTAAGATCTGCGTAGGACTCATAAGTTTACAACTGGTGTCCTTAATGTTGAACGACCAGTGTAGAAGTAACAAGTGTTCCTATGAGATCTTATGATGCATCTCGTGGCTCTAGACTCGATAAGTGCATTTTTGGAAGTCGGAGACTTGAGCGGTGTCTCCTGTTTCAATATCAACATAACTCGTAATGAGCGGTCGATAGATTATGCAGGGTTCCCTGTGAGAATGAAACAAGTCCTTTTAAGAGAACTTGAGTGGCTTAGAAGGTTTAGTGCAGTGCGTCACTGGGTCCATGACGTCTTGTCTTCAATACCGGCGTCACCTTAGTAACAACCAGTAGCATATGAATTGAACCCGGTTTCTGCCCTAAGGTTGAATAATTTGGAGGGCTATTTCTTTTCACCCTTTCACATTACTTTTCTTTTTAATTCTCCAACCCCTTCTTTCTCCTTTCTCATATTACTTCTTTTTCATAATCATACCTAAGGACTTTCTAATACTAACTATTCGGTATTGTCCCTGGGTAGATCCCTCCGGCTCTGGCGGATCATAGGACAGTTTTCCTAACCTTAGCCACCTTATAACTTCATGACTATCCTATGTTGCCATTTACCAAATCTTTGAAAAATCTCTCAAAGTGTCCATGATTATGAAACACATTTTGCTAACACTTTGAGAGTTTTATATTTTTTAAATGCTCCCCCTTAACATGTGCTCATATGTTTTAATTTAAAATTTGCACATGTTGGGTAGAGCTTGCACTTTTTAAATTGATCCACTTTCAGTGAACATGACCGATTCGAGACACGCTTACATCACTAGTTAGACTAGCTTGAAATTATTACCCGGCCTGGTCAAATTCACAGAAAGTTTCTCGAAATGGTACACTCTACTCAGACATATCCTCTTTGAGACACGCTTACATCACTGGTTAGACCAGCTTGAAATTATTACCCGGCCAGGATATGTCCTTTCGATTAATGACAGTTTGTGTTTCGTCAATTCATTGGTAAGGTCTGAGTCACATGAGATGTCGCATCTTTTTTGCTGTAGTGCCATTTGCTCCCCCTCAATATGTGCATCGATATACGAAAGAGTTTAGCACATATGGGAGAGCTTACATTTAAGACCAAATAATCTCATTTTCATCAGAATTTCATATTTAAATCACATTCTCTCCCCCGATCAAAAATTTCAAACCATTTGAGATTTGTGATCCCAATTGATTTAAATATGTTTAGAAAATTTGGGAGAAAATGTGGTCAGGTTTTAATGTATTCTGATTATGGAGCATACTATGCTCCCCCTTAAACCACGAGAGAGTGTCACTGCTGATGTTGCACAATGCTTAAAAAGGTGTCAGAAATTTGAACAAATACTCTCCCCCTCAATTAATGACACGTTTTCTATTTAAAGAGCTGTAGTCATTCAATTGAGTGTGAAGTAATTGTGAAAATTTAAGTCCAGTTACCACCTTGTGAAACACCAAAACTCTCCTGAAGAATCATAGAACAGAAAGAGTTTGTAGTGTAAAGAAGACTTCTCTTCTTATACAAGAAATGATGCACCGAAACGTACATCAAATCAGGGATGCATGGATATGAAGTAATCCAAGCCTGGGTGAACTTCACCCGTTGTTAGGAACAACCGTCTTTTTGTCGACGTGCTTTCCTCATTTTGAAACGCGGGTTGCTATCTAAAGTAATAGCAAGCCATTTAGGCATGTTTTGAAAACCTTTTTGAACTTCTGCTCGAACTTCATTTAAAGACCCGTGTCATTATTGAATGACATTTCTAGGACCGTAAATGTTATCGATACCAGAAGACATGCCTTGAAAAACTATTTTTGGTATTTTCTATTTTTCAGATTTTTATGGTTTTTCTTGGTTTTATATTTTTCTATTTACAATTTGGTTTTATAAAAGTTTTATGAAACTGGAAAAAATATTTTTGAGTTTTTATGATTTTATGATTTTATGTATTTACAAAGGATACATGAAGAATTACCACCTTAATTCTTCTTTGATAGATTTGTTCTTCACCACCTTGATGAACTTGATGCAGCAGCTCTGAGAGTGGTCTTCAAACTACATTACTTCTTTTAGCTTCCTAAATCTTCTCAGCTGCCATCTCTTTACTTGCAGAAGAACAATGTGAGCAGATCTAATTAGGGTTTAAATCTGGTTTTTCACTCTCCCCTAATTAGTGCTCTTCCCCAAACTGAAAACCTTTCTGATGAATGCACATAATATGAAGAAGTCTTTTGATAGCCAAATGAATTTCGTCTTTAGTATTCTAACACACAACGAAAAACGTAGAACAGACTGTAGACTCGACCTTCTTCAAGATTGTCCATTTGGGGAACTGAATATCAACATCTTCATCTCACCAAATGCATTCCAGTAATCTTACATATAACCCCTCAGCTCGTAACATACACATGAGATGATAACACCAAAGTAACAAGTTAAAACACTGATCATCTTTAATTTGTATCCTGAGATATTAAGCCCGATCACGTGAACTTGTTGTGCGTCCTTGATGTACACATTTCTCTCCCCTGATGGTTACGATTAATCGGCTCGTGACGTACACATGAAATGATAATACCAAGATAAAAAGTTAAAACACTGATCATCTTTAATTTGTATCATAAGACATTAATCCCGATCTCGTGAACTTGTTGTGCGTCCTTGGTGTACACATTTCTCTCCCCTGATGGTTACGATTAATCGGAATCATCATAATGATGTGTACATGAAGCATAATGATGTATACATGAAGCATTTAACTAGAAGCACTTTATCACTGATTATATCAGCCCGTGAGAAGATGTCGAAGGGTCGGGAGGTAGAATTCCATGAACTTGTTCTTCAACA
Source organism: Artemisia tridentata subsp. tridentata (assembly GCA_021014915.2). Lineage (NCBI taxonomy): Eukaryota > Viridiplantae > Streptophyta > Magnoliopsida > Asterales > Asteraceae > Artemisia > Artemisia tridentata. The sequence goes on from CP139501.1 coordinate 135,359,563, forward strand.
CCTTGATGAATGACTAGAGATATGCTTTCATGAGTTGTTGGAGAAGTACTAACAGATGGTACTTCTTGAACCATTGTGGTTCAAGAAGGAGTACCATTTGTATCAGCAGATATTTGTGCATCAGCGGGAAACATAGGAGATACAACACTTGATGGATCTGAAAGTATTCTTCAAACCAATGGTTGAAACAACATATCTTCTTTCTTCATGGATAGTGGAACGTATAGTGTTGAAGAAACTTGGTATGCACGACTCCTGAACTGATATATTCATGAGTCGTATGACCATATCTCAAACATCAATCAACATGTAGTTTATTCACCCTTTCCCCCCCTCAAAAATTGCATATGACTGCAATTTTTTATTGAACGAGTGAATAAGAATACCATCAATGGTAAGTAGATCCACTTGATAACTGACCTTTTGTTTATTCACCCTTTCCCCCCCTCAAAAATTGCATATGACTGCCATTTTTGATTGAACGAGTGAATAAGAATACCATCAATGGTAAGTAGATCCACTTAATGACTGACCTTTTGTTTACTCACCCTTTCCTCCCCCCCCCCTCAAAAATTGCATATGACTGCAATTTTTGATAGAACAAGTGAATAAGAATGTACTCCAATGTATGTTGATCCACTTGATGACTAAGTGAGCATGGGAAGAGCATGAAACTTGTTGGTGAGAATGGTCATATATAAGAAGATTTCTCTTCTTTCGAAGATAAAGCGCACTTAAGCGTACACCTTTCTTTTCTTTTAGGAACGGGGCCTGAAGAGTTGTCAACAGACGCCACTACGTTGACATTGAGGCCCGAGGCTTGAACTGCCGTGTTCAAACGTCATAGTCGATGAAGAACAAGGCCTAAACTGATGTGAACAGACGTCATAGTCATTGAAGAAAGAGGCCTGAACTGATATGAACAGACTTCATTGTCGTTGAAGAATGAGGCCTGAACTGATGTGTTCAAACGTCATTTCCCCTCATATGTTGTGAGCAGCCTGAGTCCAAATGTCAAAGGACGATCTGTATGACCTGCATTTGAAAACAGACGAAAGAAGAGAGTTTGGAGTGCTGGATCCCCAATTTAAGTTGGGTTCCAGATGGTTAGTGCAAACAATCTTTGGAGCTGCTGAAACCATAGGTGCCTTGGTTTTAACAATAGGGGCAACACTAGTAGATGCAATGGACCTAGTTAAAGGGCATTGTGTATCTAAAGAGATAACTCTACCAGTTGGTTTCCATTCCTTAATAGGCACTACTATAGGCATGATAATCCTCGTTAAAGGGCAATGTTCGCCTAGTTTGAATATTCGGCCCGTGGGCTTCCACTAAAAGCCCACATTGGTAAATATTTTCCCTGTAGGTTTCCAAGATTGCTTAATTTGTCTAGCTCTCCAAACTTTCTTAACTAGGGTTTTGTTGGACGACTTCAAAAATTTCTCAACACATTTATCATGATTACCCCAAATTAAACATTCATTACATGTTTTGCAAAGTGAGTTAGGATTTGAATTATGAATCTTTTTGTTCAAACCTGACTTGATGTTTCTTATGTGGTCTTCTACTTTCTTCTTGGGAACACTTTTAGCTGGTGAGGTCCTATAATTCTTTATATTTCTCCTAGGTTTTGACTTGCTAGCTTTAGTGTCTCTGTTAACTCTTGTAGAAGGACAGATGAGAATCTTAGTCTTTTTTACTTCCAATTGCTGAACATGTTTTGATGTGTTGGGATCTGAAGTTTCCAAGGGTGCCTCAAAGGTTACATGCTTGTTCTTATTCATTGAGGATGATGCAATAAACCTATCTCGCTTGCTATCAATCTTAGGACATGTTCCAATGACGTATTCTAAAAGTTCCTAAGATCGTTTAGTGCGGAAGCAGGCATCTACAACTGCACTATCAAGTGGTTTCTCTATCCTATTGATGCGCGTGATGTGTCGTTGCGGTTTAGCAGTTTTAATGCCTACTCAAGTTTTAAATTTATATTTAGCCGACTTATCAATAACACACACACTTAACGAGCAGTGTACCCGGTCAGTATGAATATAATGGTAAGTAGAGTGTCGATCACTAAGAGTGGAACGTATTATCTAGTTATTCTAATCAGTATTTTAATATTCTAACGCAAGGGGGTTTCAGCCTGAGAGACTGGCACGATTTGGTTGCAATTAAATAATAAACTAAACCAATAGGCACGAATCAGCAAGTAGCACACACGTACACAGATAAATACTCGAGACAATAAGAAGATCTGTCCTTATGATTAAGTAGTTTGTCACTTGTTTTATTGATAGCTTTATATGAAGTGTATGTAGTTAACCCTTTCTCGTTGGTCCTATTCTTATCGGCGAGTAAACCCTTAATGATTACTTATGTCTAAAAGTTATTTCTAAGTGATCAATTTAGTAACAACCGTGGGAGCCACATTATTTTCCGCAGTCAAATACGCAGGCCACTAATAAACACAGAGGTTATCAATGCACTAATAAGTAGTAACCAAAGACATCAACATATAAACTTTAATTGATGGGAAAGCAGTTTTAAGGGAGTGCAATCTTTCTGTTGTCACATTACACAAGCCATCAATCCTGATGAATTAAAGTTTGCTAACACAATAAAACAAAACTACTTAATGAATTAAACACATGCAGCACCTTCTTACAGCTCTTGTATCCTTGATTTGAGTGTGTCTTGTGCTGCTGCCTTGACTGAATTCGTCCTAGGGTTTTTGGTCTTCGGTCTCGTATATAATATATCTTGCCCTCAATTCGTCTGGTCTTTGGGGTATTTATAGTTACCGTCTGAGGGTAGGATGCGGCGCATCTAGTAAGTAGATGCGGCGCATGTACTTAACTTCGCGTGGGGTCCAAGATTATAATATTCAGGAATATTCGTACACCGCCAGAAGATGCGGCGTATCTTTATCTTTGGATGCGGCGCATGTCCTCTTGAATCTTGGATCGTATCTGGTGAGATCTTGATAGCGATGCGGCGCATGTCATGAGTGAGATGCGGTGCATCTGGAGCAGATTTGACTTGATCTTGTCCATTTCAGTAGACTCTTCACTTTATGCATGTTTTGCTCCATAATTAGTCCAAAATCGCCAAGTTTCACCAAATGCTTGTTTTCAACTGAGAATTACAAAAGTAAACGATTAAGTATCAATCCTCATACATAATATAGTAAAACAAGTCAAATTAATAGGATAAATGATAGTAATAAAATGTACTTATTTGAGTTCATCAAATATCCCCCCACTTGAACTTTACTTGTCCCCAAGTAAACCTTAGAATTAATCTTATGAAAATGTATCCTAAAAATGTTATGATTTATTTTTATATTTAAGCATGTATTCATTTTTGTCATAATCACACAACTAAACACTTAACGAATTAGAAGTAGAATAGAAATATTTCGATAAAAGCAAATCTAATCGTTTAACTGTCCAGTCGCGACGAATATTCTATCATAAGCTTGGCAAGTTTACACATCTCCACCACTAAAGCTAAGGAATAACAAGTCTAAAGCGGTAAAAAGGGTTTTTAGGCTTAAGGGTTAATTATTCTTAATCACTATCGATCTCAAATTCCAGAAAAGGCGACAAAATCACAAATACATGATCGAATCCACGAACACGATACTTGCAATTGCTCAAATCCTTAACTCGAACAGGCTAAAGATAGGTCCAAACTTCACCAATAATAATATATCAAAAAGGGCGACAAAATCATAAATACATAGCCGAATCCACGACTACGATACTTAAGATTGCTCAAATCCCTAATCTCAATAAATCAAAGGTTTGGTCGGATAAAGAATAGGGTATGGATAATATTTGGGATATAAATTGGTGTAAAATAAAAAAAATAAACAAAACAAATAAATTAAAATCCTAAGTGTGGTTAATCACTATCCCAACCATCCCATGAATAAGACTCATATCATTGAATAACTCACGCTTTAACACTTGAAACACACGCTTTAGGTAGACACGAATTATACTCAACAAGATCTTAATCAAAGAATAAACCTTAGTTGACGTTCCCATAACTGCCAACTCCCATTCAATCCATAAATATAATGTACAACAAATAGTGGTGATATCGACCACTTACATAACTTTACATCGTTGGTTAAAACAAACATCCAACTTTCTTCTTTTTTTTTCTTTTTCTTTTCTCATTTTTTTCAATTTTTTTTTTTTTTTTTTTTTTTTTTTTTTTTTTTTTTTTTTTTTTTTTTAAGCATAAACATAGATGTGTAAAATTTCACCACATCACTATAATGATAATTCTGGATAATTTTTCCATACTTTTCATAACTTCAGAAATAACGGTAATAGTGAAAGTAGTAAACACACGAAAAATAAACTCAAAGATATACAATATTTACTTTCACTCCAATTGCATTGTGCAATTTCCCGACCTAACCATAGATAATGAATTACGCACGCGAACACAGGTAATGTAAGGAAACACACTTTGCCTATAGCAATTAACCAACTACGGATTTTAATCTACAGGGTAGGCTAAGGTCTAAGGTGTAACGAAACATTTTAAACATAGGTGTAAGAAACGAAAGGAATGGCTCTGAGTGTTTTTCTAGGGGTATCTTACTCTAAAAATGAGAGTAACAAAAAGGTTTTATACGGGGGTTAACTAACCAGTGTAGTTAGCTAATAACACATAACATATAATAGGCTATTTGGGTGTAATCCTAGAAATTTACCAATTTAGACAAGTCATTCCAATTATATAAATAATACTTATTATGGTGGTCTCGAATAGTATACAAGCCAAGTTCTAAAGTTTACAAGTCACCGGCACACTCATAGATTTGTGAATTTTGAAAAATCACAATTTTTGAAAATAACGTCATGTGTGCAGCTATGCAACTTAGATCTTAAACAAAAACATGCTAAAAATTTTAAATTTTGATATATTAAGCACATTTTAAGCATATTTTGAAAAGTTTAGGACAAGTAAGTGTTAAGTGTTCTAATTCTCCAATCCCCCCACTTAAGTTAAACAACGTCCTCGTTGTTCGTATAAAAGGTTAAAAATGGAAAATAAAAGAATTAGAACAGAAAAACTCCCCTGAGATTTGCTCGGTATGATCCTCCGTTAGTATTAGAGCAAAAATCATCTTTCTTGTGGATTAGAACGTTTAAGCTTCGTATAAGATGTATCCACAGGAAATGCAGGAATCTATAATACCACCAAGGCTTCAAAACACACCTAATAAAGAAAGGTTCAACTTGCATAATACATTAGTAGTTAGGTAAAAATAAAACATAAAAGATAAAAATGAAAATCATCAGGTCAGTCGATGCGCCGTATCTTATGGAAGAAGATACGCCGTATCGAGCCTGGAATAAATACGGATCAGAATAAAAGATGCGCCGCATCCTTAACCAGGGATGCGCCGCATTGAAAATAAACTGATAAAAAGTTTTAAATTCGAAAATAAAAAATGCAGAAAAACAAAATAAGATATGACCATTTGCAGGAGATGCGTCGCATCTCAGAATTGAGATGCGCCGTATCCTCAGCGGCCTGACTGACTCGACACATAAACAGAAAGATAAATAGATAAATCCGGGTTGTCTCCCGGTAAGCACTTGTCTTTATTCCAGAGTCTTCAAGTTAGACTCACGTTCAGCTCTTCATTCAGTTCTTGTCACGGTCCATCCTTCTTCCTTCATCCGAAAGATTTTCCCGTATATCTCTGCGACGTTTTCTTCCGTTCGACTTAATCTAGTATAACTCTTTGTCTTCGCCGCAGTATACTCTTCATCAGGACCTAAAGAATATTTGATGATTTTAAATTTTTCAGAAATAATCATGGGTGGCTCAGTGTAAGGAATCCCAAGTAGTCGACACTTCCTTTTGGTAAACTCTTCATTGTCTTTATCAACAAACTCGAAATAAGGATCCTTAATCAAATAATCATCTAGTTCTTCAATTAATGACTTATTGTCTTGAATCGCCTCCCATTCTCTTTCCAAATCCCATTGTAACCGTCGACTAAGCTTCGTAAAATCATCAAATTGTTCATGCACCCATTCCCAGAAAGTGGTATTCGATGTTCCTTTGAGTCCTTTCAAGCGTTCAATTCTACCCTTTTCTTGCAAAGCCTCCGCTTTTTGTGGGCAGTCTTCAACATTATCGTACCACTCATAATCTTCAAAGGTTACATCGTTTTCAACCCTTTTCATCCCAATAATACTTCCCCCATTACAGGTTCCATCACTTTTATAATCACAGGTCGGCCAAACACTACTCCCGTCCTTGAAAACGAAGGGTGTACAGGTGTGATTAATGTGCTCAACATCCCATGGTTTATCCCAAACCCATGGTACTTGGTCATTCCATTCGTAGCACCAGGTGTTTTTGAAATCATCATAAGTCTTAAATCCTGGTAGATCTCCAGTTAGCACATCATCGTCGACTTGAAGAAGGTAGTTAAATTCCTTGAACTGCTTGCACAAGGGTGTCTCATAATCGAACACATCAATGTCTATTCTGAATAACTCTTCAATGCCTTCATTGATTGTTGAGTCATGAAGTGACGACCCATAATCGCTTTCTACTTCTTCATCTTCTCCTCTCATCCAATATACCCATAATGCATCCTTAGTAGCTCGATCCATACTCTTATGGTTATTAAACTTACTAGCCAACCACTTTGAAAAATCAACATCGTTAGGATCGTGGTTAACGTCAAAGCAAGCCTTTCCAATCATATTCCTTCTTATCTCCATGAACTCGTTAAATTGCTGCTTAAAACTCCGCGTCAACCATGAAGTCATAATCTGCTTGACTTCATTTGCAGGGGCGAATTCCGGACTACCATATTTGAGTTCTAGCCAATCATTGAGGGATAGATCAATCAATCGTACCAACTTGCCATGAAATAGTAACTCCGCCACAGCATAAATTCCATCATTGTCCAGATAGTTTTCATTTAATCCCCAGTACTGTTCGGAATAAGGCATGTAAGAGATTTGGGTATTGCCTTCACCACAGCTGTTGTTGCTCGAGTCCATGTATGCAAGATAGAATTTCCCATCATCTTCTTCGATAGTAGTCCAGTTCAACCCTTTGGATTCAATGATAGGCCATAAGAGCGATAGTTCATCTCTAGTATACCTCACAAATACATCATAAGAGAATACCCCTTTGTCAATGTTGCATAAACGCATGAATTCCTTAAAAGCAGCTTCAAGAGGTGTCTCCCAAGAGAATAAATCTGCATCGATCATGAGCACATTGAATGAATCTGAAAGCATTAATTCCTTAGCAAGATATCCGTTAACTGACATGTCTTCCATAGCAAAATCTGTCATCCAAGGTAAAATCATCAGTAGGATTTGTTCGCTAGAAGAGAAATTAATGAATATAGAAACGGATATAAGAATAAAAATTACTGATATCTGTAGATGATGCGCCGTATCCAAAAAGTTGGATACGCCGTATCTTATAATTGTTAAAATTAGATCAGACTTTATTCAGAAAATAGATACGCCGCTTTGAAATTCGAATGCGCCGTATCTGTTTTAATTATCAAAAATCGATATTTATTAAAAATTAAATGCGCCGTATTAACAAAAGTTAATGCGCCGTATTTTCGTTACGTTTCAAAATATAAGATTTTTGATTCAGAGGATACGCCGTATCGATAAAAATCGATGCGCCGTATCTGTTTAATAATTCGCAAACTGTTTTTAATTAAAATATTAGATACGCCGTATCTGCTAAAGCAGATGCGTCGTATCGCGTTAACGTTTAGAAATTTTTTTTTTATTAAAAACAGATACGCCGTATCTTGGGGAAAAGATGCGTCATATCGAATTAATTAAACGCGTTGTATTTTATAAAAAATTGAACGCAATACGCCGTATCTGAGAAATCAGATGCGCCGTATCGTTCGATTTAGCTCAGTACAACGATAGCAGAAAACAAAAATTACGAAAAACAAATAAAAACACACAAACGAAAATAAACACAAATAAAAGCAAACAAAAAGCACACAAAAACAGAAAATATGCAAAATAGTACAATGAATGCAAATTAAACTAATACACAACAAAATTAGCGGTTAGATAAAAATTAAAAACCTAATTAAAATAATAATCAAATTAACAGATAATAACAATTCACTCCCCGGCAGCGGCGCCAAAAACTTGATGCGCGTGATGTGTCGTTGCGGTTTAGCAGTTTTAATGCCTACTCAAGTTTTAAATTTATATTTAGCCGACTTATCAATAACACACACACTTAACGAGCTGTGTACCCGGTCAGTATGAATATAATGGTAAGTAGAGTGTCGATCACTAAGAGTGGAACGTATTATCTAGTTATTCTAATCAGTATTTTAATATTCTAACGCAAGGGGGTTTCAGCCTGAGAGACTGGCACGATTTGGTTGCAATTAAATAATAAACTAAACCAATAGGCACGAATCAGCAAGTAGCACACACGTACACAGATAAATACTCGAGACAATAAGAAGATCTGTCCTTATGATTAAGTAGTTTGTCACTTGTTTTATTGATAGCTTTATATGAAGTGTATGTAGTTAACCCTTTCTCGTTGGTCCTATTCTTATCGGTGAGTAAACCCTTAATGATTACTTATGTCTAAAAGTTATTTCTAAGTGATCAATTTAGTAACAACCGTGGGAGCCACATTATTTTCCGCAGTCAAATACGCAGGCCACTAATAAACACAGAGGTTATCAATGCACTAATAAGTAGTAACCAAAGACATCAACATATAAACTTTAATTGATGGGAAAGCAGTTTTAAGGGAGTGCAATCTTTCTGTTGTCACATTACACAAGCCATCAATCCTGATGAATTAAAGTTTGCTAACACAATAAAACAAAACTACTTAATGAATTAAACACATGCAGCACCTTCTTACAGCTCTTGTATCCTTGATTTGAGTGTGTCTTGTGCTGCTGCCTTGACTGAATTCGTCCTAGGGTTTTTGGTCTTCGGTCTCGTATATAATATATCTTGCCCTCAATTCGTCTGGTCTTTGGGGTATTTATAGTTACCGTCTGAGGGTAGGATGCGGCGCATCTAGTAAGTAGATGCGGCGCATGTACTTAACTTTGCGTGGGGTCCAAGATTATAATATTCAGGAATATTCGTACACCGCCAGAAGATGCGGCGTATCTTTATCTTTGGATGCGGCGCATGTCCTCTTGAATCTTGGATCGTATCTGGTGAGATCTTGATAGCGATGCGGCGCATGTCATGAGTGAGATGCGGCGCATCTGGAGCAGATTTGACTTGATCTTGTCCATTTCAGTTGACTCTTCACTTTATGCATGTTTTGCTCCATAATTAGTCCAAAATCGCCAAGTTTCACCAAATGCTTGTTTTCAACTGAGAATTACAAAAGTAAACGATTAAGTATCAATCCTCATACATAATATAGTAAAACAAGTCAAATTAATAGGATAAATGATAGTAATAAAATGTACTTATTTGAGTTCATCACCTATCCTCTTCTACAATCTCACGAAGAGTGTCAAGACTATCCTTAAGATGTGTGAGATAACCATGATGAGCTAACCTATTGTTCCTAAGGGGAAGCGGAATAGGCACAACATCAATTGCATACTTACTACAAGCAGAAACCTTTGGAACAACATAATCACTAGTGATAATTGGCAATTTCCCTTTCACCTGAGTCTTTAGATTCTCAATCTCATTTAGCAAAGAAGTTATCTTTTCATTGTGGTTGTTATGCGTAATCTTAATCGAATCATATAACTCTTTGTAATGCTGTTTGATTTTTGAATTTTCAGCTCAAAAACACTCATTTTCATATTGTAATTTATTGATGGTATCTTGATAGTGAAAATCCTGAGAATCTGAAGACGATGGTTTGCGGGTGCCAATCACATCACACTTATTTGATTTTAATTGGGCAATTTGGTCCCTCAATTGTCGAATCGTGTTAGTGTGAGCTTGAATTTTTTCATCGCGTTTGCTTAATTCAAAATATGTATCAAATTCAGGAGCATCCAAAGATGTCTTGGCATTTGATAGTTTACATCTTTCTTCTAAGTGTTGATATTTTAATTGCAAATTAAGATGATCAACTTCTAGTTTTGAAAAATGCTTGACCATGTTATCATGGTCATCATTTTGAATTTTTTCTTGCAATTTCAAATTCTCCCCCTCAAGCTCAACAACACGATTCTGGGTAACATTCAATGCAATAGAATACTCATGAAATTGACAGGCAGTTAATGCAGCATCAGTAGCAGTATAAAATATATCCTGTGCAATACATCTAGCAATCAAATTCTCATTGGCGATGAGAATATTCTTTCTCTCAATCTCACGACTCTTAAGTTCTATCGCATTTTGAGCTACCTCATTTTCCATTTCTTTAAACACTACTTTCATCTCATTTACTTCAGTTTCAAGGGCGTTTTGCAATCCTTCAAACTGTTCCTTGAGTAATTTAAAGAATGGAATGACCTCAGTTAAGTAACACCTTTTTCTCTGTTCAAAACCCCTTTCCCCCTCAGTAATTCCGGTTGGTGTAATTCTTTTCTTACATGTTTTATCAAAATCAGCAAATAGTTGACAAAGTACATATATGTTAATTAAGGTTTTACATTTAGTAGGAAGAGTCAAAGGAACCAAATGCCTAGGTGTATTGGAAGGATACACCGTCGCAACTGCAATTTTCCTAAGGGATGGAGTTTTGGCTTCAAGCTCATTGGCCTTTCTCTTTTCCATATCTAAAGACCAAAATATTAGTTCAGGCGTTAACTTCTTTTGAGGTGCAAACACAGTCAATCGATTCTCCTCATAATAATCATGGGGTTTGACTATTATTCGATTGGCTATGCATTTGGGATCCTTCATTTTCTCATTCATTCTTTCTCTATTTCTCACATCTATCTCATTATTCTCTTCTAAAGATGAAACATCAGGTGGGGCATGACCAGGCAAAATCATCACATTGGCATCATATAAGGCAGGTTGGGTCACTTTAGCTTTCCTAAAGAGAGCTAATTTAGGTTCACCTACATTACTTACACTATGCTTATCACACAACTTTTTGTGCTTTTGAAGCATTAGAACCGTTTGTCTAGATTGGTCTTGCGTGTACAACTTATTTTCAAGCTTATTCTTTAAGGTTTTAAGTCTGGAAAAATCATTTAGGAGTTTAGATTCTTTTTCTTTGAAATCTTGATTTAGTGTTTTCACACTTTCTTGCATTACTTGTTTAAGCTGAACAGTTTGCTTAAGTTTCACTTGTAAAGAATGTAACTCCATTTTCAATTTTTCTTCCCTTAGATTACGTTCAGAAATAAGTGTACGCATCTGACCATCCATTTCTTGCTCACGTTTAGTCAACTCAAACTTAGCACATTGTTCATATATGGCCACTTGTTCTTTATAGATGTTAGGTTGGGTGGTTAATGGGTCATCAGGAACAAATTCAATGTTCTCATGCAGCACATAATCATCATTTAGAACAGAAGATGCACAACTAGGTACAACAGACGCTTCGTTGTGTTTCACATAATGTTCATGTGGGATAACATCGCTATTTCCCATATTAGCAATATCTGACTCAACAACGTTTGTCTGTTGTACTTTGTCAGGAATCTTTTGTTCATGCAACACATTATCATCATTAATAACAGAAGATACCTCACTAGGTTCAGCCGACGCTTCATTGTGTTTACCATGTTGCACGTTGTTTATACCGGTATCTGACTCAACAACGTTTGTCTGTGGCTGATGAAGCTCTTTCTCTTGAGAATTCGTGCACACAAAGTCCCTATGTGCACTAACATACTCAAACACGTTTATCTGTTGTACATCATTGGGAATCTTCTGTTTGTCAATCATGTCGTACAATTTGAGCACCTCAGCAATGACTGAATCCGAAGTCTTTGACATGATATGAACGTTCACGGGATTTTACAAGTCTATGATTTAAACCGAGAAATAGATTCTTTCGCGGGATTTTACAAAAAGCAAGAATAAACCGTGATTTGATTACTTAAATGTGTTGTGATGAAAGTTGATTTAGTTTGGTTGACGCAAGTTGTTACGGTGAAATTATGGTCTGAAAACTTAAAACCTCAATAACTTCATTTCGGAGCGATTTCAGGCTTCGAAAGTTGGGTTGAATGAATGAATTCATTCAATGTGTCCTTCTCCTCGGTCTCACGGTCGTTTTGACAGGTCGTGGGCTGAAAACAGAGTTATGGTTCAAAAGTTATAGCCGTTTGAAGTTTTGACGTAAAAAGTCAAACCGCAGATCCAGAATACCAAACCGCTATATCCAAACCGCAAGCACACAAGACTAACCGCTAAGTCAAACCGCAAGTCCTGAATACCAAACCGCTATTCTCAAAACGCAGTAATTAACCCAACCGCTATGATCAAACCGCTGAAACCAGAACCGCTGAAGATTAAACCGCTGAGACCAGAACCGCTAAGACTCAACCCGCAGAAGATTAAACCGCTGAATCCTGAACCGCTACGATCTAAACCGCTGTAGGTTAAACCGCTGCTGCTAAACGACAAACCGCTACCTGACAGAACACCCAAACCGCTGCAGTAATAGGACAAAAACGTCACTTTTCATACTTTTTGTCTTGTTTCCCGTTATGGATAAGTTCCAAACCACTGTTTGCCAAACCGCTACTAAGAGTTACCCGAATAACACAAACCGCTGCGAGGAATCCTTCACCGAGAGTCAAACCGCTGCGAAGAGAACTCTTCCGATAGTCAAACTGCTGCTAAGAAACCCTTCAAATCTTCCACAAACAAGCACTAACAGTGTTGTATGTTATCAAGGAAGAAGTAAAACAGTTTTATGAACACAAAAGAACACTTTTTGAGCAGATTTAACCACAAACGAAGCAAAACTAGTGTATTTTCTTTCTTTTCTATTCGGTTCACAAAAACAACATAAAAGTGCCAAAATCACAACACAAATTCGAGAATATGCAATAACTAGAACCTAACCATGGCTCTTGATACCAATTGTAGCATATTCATAACAATTAAACATACATATGAAGTGATTTAGGTTGAAAGTTTAGAGAGAGAAAGAGAAGGAGGAAACTTCTAGTGAGAGAAAATGAATGTGTATTAGCTTGAAGTGTGAGAAGTTCCAACCCTCTCCCTAGGTGGAGAGGGGTATTTATAGTACTAGTAGTTGTGCCCCGAGTGGGCTGTGTAGCGAGCTGAGAGTGGGTAAAGACCCGACCCACCCCACAAGTTCTATATTAACTAAACTATATTAACTTACTAATATAATCCTACAAGCTATTCAACGTTACTGAGTACACAGGGTGACCGAGTCTTCATTTGAATATTTATATTCCTAACAGTTCACCACGGATAATCAAGGTTTCACCATTCAAAGGGATATGAACAACCTTTTCGTCGCAAATGATCCTAGCGTGGTGTTTAGATAACCAATCCATACCGATTACGACGTCAAAACTACCGAGTTCGATAGGGATAAGGTCTATGTTAAATGGATGATTTAGGAAATTAAAGGTACAATCGCGGATTATGGCGTTGGAGCTAACTAGGTTACCATTTTCTAATTCAACGTCGTAGGTGGTGTGTAAGATGGTCGGTGCAATATTAAGTAGAGGAGCAATAGTAGTAGACACAAAACTTTTATCGGCACCCGAATAAAAAAAACTGAAGCATAACGATCATTGAGAAGGAACGTACCCGTGACAACAGTCGGGTCCTCAGTAGCTTCCCTGTTTTTGAGTTTATAAACTCTTCCCCGAGCTCCGTTATTCTGAGTTCCCTGATTCTTCTCCTTCGGGCATTCTTTCTTGAAATGTCCTGTTTTGCCACATCCGAAACATGCTCCAGGAACCCTTTGATTTGTTGCTGCAGTAGGAGACCTACAGTCTTTGGTTAAGTGCCCAATTTTCTTACAATTCCCACATGGTGTAAGGCAACATCCTGGATTGTGGTGGCGTTGGCACTTGTCACACTTAGGAAGATTTCCTTCATAACCTCTCCTTTCAGTCGTGCCCGCCACATAGGCCTTGACAACCTCTTGTTTTTTTTTGTTGGGTTGTTGAGCAGCATTTCCTCCCTGATTAGAATCCCACTTTCTCTTGTTGTTGTTGCTGTTGTGGTGGCGGTTGTTGTTGTTGTTGCGGTTACTGTTATTGCTATCTCGAGCAGCCTTGGCTCGAACAACTTGATCCATTAGATTGTGAGACATTCGGATTGTCTCATCCAGAGTACTCTGCTTAGAAGAGGTAACATTTCCTTGAATATAAGATGGAATTCCCCAAATGTACCTTTCAATCTTTTTCTGGGTAGTAGAAACCATCTCAGGACAGAGAGTAGCCAATTCATGATATCGTTGAGTATAAGCTGCAATGTCGTACCCTTTCACTGCTAAATTCCAAAATTCAACCTCCAATTTTTGAACTTCATTTCTCGGGCAATACTCAGCAGTTACCATTTCCTTAAACTCAGCCCATGGTAATTCAAAAGCAGCATCAATTCCCACTAATTGGGCATAGGCATTCCACCAAGATAAGGCACCATCCAACAAGGTACCTGTAGCATATTTCACCTTACAGTTTTTTGCACAGTTGCACATACGAAAAGTCGATTCCAACTTCTCAAACCATCGTACCAAACTGACAGCTCCTTCCGTGCAACTGAAAGTCTACGGCTTGCAACCCGAAAACTCTTTGTAAGTACATCCACGAGTCATGGTTTCACCCCTGGTTGCCGTTCCACTAGCTTCTCCTCCGTTACCACTGTTGCGATTGTTCTCATATTCAGCCATAGCAGCAGCAACCTGTGCTGTAACCCGTTGGGCAACAAGTCGATCGATCTCAGCTGTACTCATGCTTTGTTTCTTAGGCGGCATTGTTTTTCTAATCACAAGAAACAACAATAATTGGGATCTATAAGTAACAAAGGTCATCACAAGTATATATATATATATACAACCATGACGTGTGAAAATCACAACAAGATCAACCACAACAATATAGGAATAAATCATGACAAAAATAGATCATGATAGAAATATGACGTGACAAGAATAATGAATCACAATAACCATAATATATCTTCAACATGAGTAGGTACAACCACAACAAGATAAAAATACATCACGATAATGATAAAGCACGATAAGAATATGGCGTGATAATAATCAACCACAATAAGAATAAATCACGACAACCATAATAAGATCACAACATAGATAGATACATCACAACATACATAGATACAAAAGGAAAGTCTCGGTTCACATCGACCGATATGGCATCATAGCGTACAAAAGAAAAGTCTCGGTTCACATCGACCGATACAATACATCCTGACATAACTTGCTACATTGCTGTACAACTAACAAAAGATTGCAAGTGTCACTACTAATGCCACATACCCCGTGGCTAGGATATACATACAAAAGATAACTATGATACAAATCTAGTCTAGGCGCTGCCAGATGCACCATCGAGACGGCGCTGGAGATCTCTGATTTGATCACGGAGACTAGCAATCAAGTCATCCTGGTCGCGGCGGCGTGCCTGCTCATCCTCCATGAAATGCTCTAGTGTAGCAATCCTGGAGTGTGCAACGATTTGGTGCTCCAACTGAGCCTCCAAGGTCTCAATGTGCTCTAAGGGAACCTCATCGAGACGATCAAATATCCGGCCAATACGGTCCTCATGACGGACCATCCTGGCAATCAAAAGTGGTATGGTATGGTGAATCGGCTCACCAGTGACCGTTAGAATATGAGCAACAGCCATCTCGGAGCTCTCTCCTAACTCCCAAGCACGAGGAGTACCCTCATCTTACCTCCACCTACTGAGAACAGGCAGAATAAATGACCATCTGCGGGCATCAACCCATCTGTAAACCTCGCGTCGAGCGGAGGCCTCAGCAGTAGCCATAACATAGGGATCTAAAGGAGAAGGAACCATGGTAAATGCCCTTTTTCGAGGCGGTAGCAGGGTGTCAGAAACATCTCTGGATGGTGATGGTAAGGGAACTGTGGTAGTCTGACGGTTAGTGACTGGTGGTGGTGGTGGTGGAGATGATGGTGGTGATGGGATATGAGGTGGAGTAACAGTGGGTGCTGGTACACGGCTGGGTTGAGGTCGGACCCTCTTTCTAGCCATGCGGAGCATAACAGGGCCAATCTCATGTAATCGGTAGCGACGACCAATAGGGATCTGATCTGGTCGCACAACAGGAGCACGCCTAACACGGCGCACTGGTGGTGAGGCTGGTGGTGATGGTACTGGAGGAACAGGTGCAATGGGTGGTGATGGTACAATTCTTGCTAATTGTGTCTCTATTAGGCCCTCTCTTCGACGTAGGCGTGGTAGCCCAGATAGAAGGCGTTCACCCCCAATAAGGCGACGGTAATTTTTAAATCTTTTGGAATTCATGATGCTTCTTAATACTCCCTGTAATCAGTACAATGACTGGATTTAGTTGTGTTCTTATCAATACGTTGAATGCTTATTTTTGTACCACAATTTCTGATGTTTAAGCATATACTATTTTGTTGAATGATCTTTTTATAGTGAATTTTATATGAAACAAGTTTCTATTAATGCAGCTCTCCTAGACGAGTGAGAGGTCCACCTATCCGAAGGCCTATTCGCTCACCCTCAAGTTAAAAGTTTTTATGTACAACCCTTTCTTTCAACATGTACAATTTTCAACCATTTTTTACCACCATTCTTTCGCTATAGTAAAATATGCCAACGATAATTATAAGTCATGCCCGCCTATATGCCCGGGAGGGCTTATAAGTCATGCCCAATGGGTTTACATGGGCGGGCTTCGACCACTAGTATATATATATATATATATATATAGGGTCCGGTTCTAGAGAAAAGTGTAATTAGATAGAAAAATGAGAAAAATAGTTATAGGGTAGAATTTGATAACAGTGCAAAGTTCAGGGTAAAAATGAAAAATTAACTAAAATCACACCAAATGCGTGGTATGATCCAGATACCTCTCATAAACTCACACCAACACACACACTCTCTCTCTAATCAACCATACACTACTATTTTCATACTGTGATCATATTTTCATCACCGCCAGTAACCACCATTACAACCACCATCACCGCTAGGAATAATTACACTCATTTTCATCATCGCTGGTAACCACCATTACAACCACTTCCGACACCACCACCATCGAAACGCCACCAAGAACCGTCAAATCACTGACATCATGAATAGTCCATCGTCGATGACACTCGCCGGAAATACATACAACAATAAGTGCATTAATTTCAACAACTAGAATAAGTTTTTAATTATGTAAGCTTTTAATTGTGTATAACCTGAAAGTATTGAATTACAATTTTTTTTAATTTTTATGTTATTTTAGTTTTCTACTAGATATGGAACAAATTTAAAGAAAAAAATACGTTAAAAATGTTTTTATTAAAAGTTGCACACCAAGTGTTTGATAAATTGTCTGAGTAAGATTTATAACTGCGATGCACTAATTTGTTGCATATGTGTAAATATTGAATGATATGACATCTTAGGGCATCTGTGTGTAAATTTGTAGCATCAGATTACACGTTAGGGCACCAGGTTGTATTAGTGCATCTGTGTTTGTGGTTGTTGCATCAGGTTAACGGTTTGTAAGTTTAGTGCATCAATGAAACATATTAGAGCATTAGTGAGTATGATTAGTGCATCATCAGTTACATTAAGGCATCCGTGTGTAAGCTTAGTGCATCATTGGAAATACTTGGGCATTTGTTTGTATGTTTAGTGCATCGATGTATACATTAGGGTATCACTGAGTATGACTAGTGTAGTGCATCGTTTGACATATTAAGGCATCAGTGTGTATGTTCAGTGCATCGTTGTAACTACTTGCGCATTTGTTGGTATGTTTAGTGCATCGTTGGAACTACTTGTGCATTTGTATATTTAGTGCATTGATGAACATATTAGGGCATCTATGAGTATGATTAGTGCATCAAAAAGGTAGGTATTAGGGCATCTTTCTTTCCAAATGACCCCAATCAGAGAAACGCCAAGACATACTACCCTGACCAGGTAATAAGTTATGATATCTAAATATTGGAGCGTTTTTTTTTATTTATTAAATTTTCTAACTGAAAAAATCAGGATTCACGTATATGGCTTAGTTACTATGATTTGGTCCATTGAAACTGGTCAAAATTGCGACCGCATGACAATGAAAAGATGCTTTTAGCCAAAACCTAGTAACAACACAAAGAAAGAAATAAATATAAAAAACACCTTACAATGCCATGTCAACAAAAGGATATGCGTATGTGTCTGTCTGAAGTCTAGGTCACAGTGACTAAATCATTTTTAACTACAATGATCAACATGCAAGTTTTCCTATTATGGGGCATTTGGATGTGCTTTCTAAAAGTGGCTATACGATAGTTAATGATCATGCCTTATTGTCACCGTAACAAAACAAGTAGTAGAAGATGGTATTTAGATGTGCTTTTACTGTAATAGTTAGATAATCAGATGGTTGAGTGTCTGGTAAATCTGATATCTAAGGATTCAATATATAAACCTTCATACTGATGGTTGAACCAAACGTTTAAGTCACTATGTCACACCCCCAAAATCTGTGTTTGCAGCGGAATGGAATTCTGGCGGCGTGATGTTCTTGGTCACAAAGTACAAGGCAATAAAGAACGACCTCTAAGTGAGTCGTTTTAAAACAAGCGTTTGATTTAAAGTTAAGGTTTACAAAACATAGTTATCAGAGTTCAGCATCAAAATGTAAGATTTAAATACATGATCAAACGCTAAATAATGTAAGAAAATCTCCATCATGATGTGCATACAAAATGTGACTCGAAGTGCTTCCATACAAAAGGTGTATTAACATCACCTAGTTACTTGAGAATACACGCTAAAAGGGTCAACAAATAATGTTGGTGAGAGTCATAGGTTTAAATAAACAGTAAGGCGGACCATAAGATTTCAATAGCAAGACAGTACAACAAATGTAATGTCACAGCCAAAAATAATAATATAGTGCCTAAGCTCATGACCCCGAAGCTCGACGTACTCGTATGCAATTAAGCACAATAATAACAATGCCCCAAATAAGTGTTTGCCAGACACTCGGAAATAATCCGAATGATATGCGTCCATTTACCCAGTTGGCGCGACCAACCCGGACGGGGTGTCAACCCAAATAGATCTATTCATAACAACCGCGCTTACAAGTAATTAACGGTTCATGATTCAAAAGGGGACTTTAATGGCAATGTGGTAACTTAGGCAAAGTAACAGTTTTAGTACTTGTGTCCGTATGTAAAAACAAGCAGTGTATTCCCACCCCGAGGGTTTAGAAATCATGTATAAACAATGTAAAATTCGGGGCTATGAAACTCACCTTAGCAAAGCAAATCTCGTTTGGTATTATGTAAACGGCAATATAGGTCCAATAACTCTAATCGCGACCTAAATATACATATGTCTTAGGTTTTGAAAACAAGGTCAAGCATGCAAGTATTACTCTACATTATCACTTGTACATGTCGTTGTAACATTTGTTGTCAAAATGTAATTGCGTCGTTTTGATCCTTCATTAGAAATTACCACTTTTAGAAACATAACTTGTTTATTTCATAACCAAGTTTTAATTGTCGCGCTAATATGTTTCATAATTCTCTAACGCGTCTAATAGGTATACACATGATTCTACAATTTTTGTTTACTTTATTTTAACCAAAATATACTCAAAATGGTCTAAAATTCTAGGCTGTCAAAGTTATATTTTGCCGCAATTCTTCTTTTAGCCATATCTTTTGCGTCGTAACTCCGTTTCTTAAGTTTAACCTATCCACGCGAAGGTATTTAAGTGTACTCTAGGCTTTTCAAGGTCTCGGCTAGCCTAAATGATAAGACGAAAAGTGTACCGCTTTTAGGGGGTCATTTAAGCCCTAAATCGTATTCATTTGATCAAATATTGCCCTAAATCGTTCCTTTTGTCATTTTAGGTACTTTGGAGAAGAAATCTGGAAAAGGAAGCATTTTGGACGTTTTTGGAGCATAAAAGTGAAGAAAACGACAAAGTCTCAAAATCGGCTGGAAAAGTACCTGTGACGGCGTCAAGCACCATTGTGACGCCGTCAACCCTTGACGCGCCAGAGAGGATTTTGGATGATTAAAAGGGGACGGCATCAAGCTATGACAAAGAAGTGGATATGAAGATTACTCATGACGGGCCAGAACTATTTTGGTACTGGAAGGTGACGGCATCACGCTTTGTGACGCCATAGGTGGTCACGGTTTAATTTAAAGAGAGACGGCCCAGAAGATCTTGAAGGTGACGGCGTCAGGACTCATCCTGACGACGTCAGATGCCATAGAGTGATGACGTCAAAATGACAACTTGCACAAGAAGAAAAGTCGTCACAAGTTAATCAAATCAATCACAACTTACGCGCGGAGTAGCTGTCACTGTTTTGGCCATAAAATCTTCATACGAACTCGGATTTCGGTGATTCAAGATGCCACGGAATCGGGACGAAAAGATCTACAATTTGGTGAAAAAGGGGAGCTGACGCCGTCACTTGTAAAGGCTGACGCTGTCAGATCGATGCGGACAGAAAATCAGCTATAAATACAACATCACAACTTCACTTTTTGCAAGCCCTAAACCCTAAGTCCGATTCTAGGGTTTAGGTAGGTGTTTTTCCAGCAACTTAGAGGGTTTCAATCACTTCATAACCATCAAATATTGGTTTGTTGATTCTAACTTAATTATGTCTTTCATTATTATGGTTGTTTGCCCTTCATTGATTATGCTTTGCTAATTCACCTTGTGTCTACTTATGATTGTGTGAAACTTGTATATAATTAATTAGATCTTATTGATTCCTTGTTGATGTATGTGTCTATCGTCATCAATAAAGGTGTGACACTTCAATAGATCTTATTGGTTTAGCTTATAATTCTTGTTTCCTATTGTCTCTTGTTTGATTGGGTGATATCGATGTTAGGCTTAAGAAAACTGGCTAACCTCCTATACGGTAACTTGCTTGAACGTCTTAAGAAACATGAACCAATGCGTACTAGGTTTATTTGGTTGTATTTAATGCATGAGTGAATTCTAGTGATCCCATGTTAGGAGCTTCTTAGCCGGCTCGACATAGGAGTGAAGTAGGAGCTTGTAGAGTTGGGGAAGTACGTACGCCACCCCACGATTGGTATTAAGGAATACAACCCGTCAATTAAAACAAGGTGTGACAATTCAATAGGTAGAATTGGATAGCTAGCAAGGAGTAACATATCATAGGTAGACATGCTTCACTTCCCTTGTAGAACCCTAGTTTACTTTCCTGCACATTAGTTTAATTAGTAGCTTTTAGGGTTAGTTGATTAGCAACTAATTCCGCCCACTCCTTCAAACCAGAGATTTTACTTGCTTTTCATAAAATATAAAAATACCAAAAAGAATCATCCCTCAAATCTAGACCTAGTAGATAAATTTCAATCCTAACGGACACTATTCTTTGAGTTGAATGATCAATCCCCCGGTACTTGCCACTTCACTATACTACATCGGTCAGGTACACTGCCTGGTGAGGATTGCAAACTTCTCAAGATCCCTTGAGAGGTAAAACCTGTTGTAAGGTCGCAAAACCACGCATCAAGTTTTTGGCGCCGCAGCCCGGGGAGTAGTTATTGCTTAGTTTGAAATTTATTTTTATTTGGTCTACTCATTAGATTCCTATCTAGTGAGATTTTTATTTTCTTTTTATTAGCTTTCTAGTAGTCTATCTTTTCTTTGTGTCTTTGTTCGTAAAAACCTTTCCATTGACTCTTCCGTTCACCAATATGGAGTACGCGAACCCACCATACTATCGACCACGAAATCCATTTGCCCTTAATGACATCTTGATGTTCAACCAATATCGAGATGAACCCATATATGATGCATGGACTCGTTTTAAAAACTTACCCCGAATAGTCCCTCATCATAGCTTCGATTTAGCATCCCTAACCCAAATCTTTTACGATCGTGTCGACCGATATGACCAAATGTGCATTAACGATTTTGCCAATAGGGACCTTAGGGAATTAAATGCTGAAGAAGCATGGGATGCCATTGAAGATTGTGCCCAGTATTATTATAGAGTAGACAACCCAACAAACGTTAGTACAAGTCAATTGACCACAAATTCCAAGGATCATGAAACAAGTTTTTCTAGGGATGACTATTTTGGGATACCTAAGTGGATGTCATGTAACATCATAGTACAAAACAAACACATAGGTAATCTAGATAAAATGGAGGATGAGGTGGATAATCCAAGCCCACAAAGTACCCCACAAATCCTACCATCACTTGAGGCACACACACCGCCCGTGACTTACCCGGAAGAAGTAGAAGAAACTATAGGTGATGTAGCAATAAAATAATATATCAAATATACAAACGCAGCGGATAATCATCACCATAACAGGATCCATAGTGCCATATGATCAATCAAATAAATAAACACATAAGTTATACCTTTGTAGCGTGATCCGGATGTCACCAACACAAGTGTAACCCACGACTTGATCAAGAAACCCCAAGAGATCAATAAGGTTGATCTCCTCTAAGTGTGAAACACACTACACGTCCTTGTATGCCACAATGATGCTAGTCTTTAACCCGTAACCGATCAAGGCACCCTTGAATGAACAAGATACAAGAGTGATTGATGAAAAAACAAAAACCCTAATATGGGTGTTTGTTTGTGCCGTACAAACTAGAGAGAGGGGAAGAGAGGAATTAGGTCACTTGTTATATTCATTATTTAGGGATATTATGGAGATATTATAGAGATAATATATTCCATAAATTCAAAAGCAATCCTCCTCTTTTCCACCATCTAGGCCGGCCCCTATATGGACCAAATGGGCTTCCCATTTGTTTTTCTAGTCCAATGCAATAAGTCCATTACTTATTCATTAGAAGCCCAATAGTGGTTCTTGGTTACTTACGGTTAGTTATATATCTTAAATACAATAAACACGACATATAAAATGGCACCTCAGTGTATATGTGTGTGACCCCATAGGCTCACATATGTCTAGCCATATAATTAGTAATTATGACACGAGCATATCCCAACAGCTCCCACTTGCGACGTCATAATAATCAAGTAATTATACAAGCAATGGTTAGAGTCTAGCAACACGCCAATGCCCCTAGAAATATGTGAGGTTAGTTTCTTAAACGTCTCATTTCAGATGGTTTACATGTCATCTATCCTTTTGTTTCAGATACCGTGTTGAACATTAGACATGGATCAAATGTCATTCTAATTGTTCAACTATTATGTTTCTCGATATAGATATTGAACAAGATTACCAAGTGGATTTAAGATTCATCTTAACCCCAGTTGGGTACGGCCATACAAACATCTGTTCAAATCATCGAGGGGCCCAATAGTATCTAACTCCAAAGCAAGTGGAGGAACAAATCCCATTTTGACTACACGTGTCATTCACATGCTTCATATCACTCCTGAAAATGACCTTTATAACTACCTTATTCAGGACAGCGTTTAACCATATCAAGGAATGAAATTCCACATATGCAAGACCTGCTTGCATCTCAAGTCTGAGGATAAGAGACATAACCTCTTGTGAGATTCACTATTGACGACGATCCATGTAGTGAAGACTCGCAGGTTGGGTCAATCCAATGTTCATCCCAATGAACAACATGTGAGTGTGGCAAATAAATCACCAACACGCTCACATTTGTCTTAATTTGATGATACTCCCGTATCGTCAACCGACAATGGATAATTTTAGAATAAATAAATTATTCATGGATTAAACATGCAAATATAGAACACAGTAGTATAAATGAAGACGATCATACCCGGTATATCAATTCATTGTATAATACGACTGCTTACAGTTCCATTATCCAAATACTAAAAACAGATATGCATAAGACTACTCATAGGTCGGGATCCGATGTTCCCACCATGATCGAATCATGCTGTACAAGACAACAAGTAGTCATCTGAGTAAACTTTGAGAATACTTGTTTCAAAACTCATGAAAGGTTTGAATAATGATTGTCCTTTGTATGTGCACATTCAAGTACAAGACGAGTATCGCAACAATACATTCCATAGGGTGTTTGAAGCCAGCAAAACACCTACTTTAGATAGTCATCTGAATAGTTTCTCAAACTATAAAGTATTCTTATTCTTTTAATGTATAACGCATTAATGCTCTCAGTCGAGCACATCTAGTCAGCAATTTCATCATTCATGATGACATCCTACCATGACTGGGGTTGAGTATCATCTCAGTTAAATAAGCATCAGCGTATGCAAACAAAACAGAGTTCCTCATATATCCGTAAACGTTTGAACATATCTTTGGTCCTATGTAGGTCCAATATAATGTTCGTTTAACAATTATCTAACGACTTTCACTTAGATATTGGTTGTTATCAACTCATCTTGCATTCATGCAAATGATAAATATATAGTCCAATACTTAATATGACTTACATGATGAATCCTTCAGTCAAACTTAAGATTTCCAATCATGTGTTCAATCTCATCAAGTAAGATTGATCATTGAGACTCTCCTCAATAACGTGTCATATTATGTTTAGACTTAATAACCGCTTATGTTTATTCTAATAAACATATACATAACAAGGTTGTATGTCTTATTTTATAAATCCCTCAAGAGAAACTTCATTCCAAGCTAAGGATTAAAGTCTAGCTTAGATGGAATATTGTTTTAATATGTTAATGACATATGAGATTTAAGAAAATAAATACAGTGCTCCAACTTGCTCTTAGTGTACTTAGGAGTAATCTTATTAATCAAAATCAAATTAATGATTTTATAATTAACTCAAGATCTTTGCTCCTAGATGCATGATCTAATCCACACATGGATTATTTTATCTTGTATACATAATAAAGATTATATGGATTCATAAACCCTTTTGATTACTCATCGTCCTCGCAAAGGTAATCAACAAGAAAAGTGTTTTGATATCCTATTGTCATATTTCATTTACATGAAAACAGGTATGACTATTAATCATCTTTATACATTTAATGTTTCTAGGTAGAAGGATTTAGTCATAGTCAATTTCTTGAGTACGAGTAAACTCCTTTTACTAGTCGTGCATTAAACGTGTGTACAAGTTTTCCCTTTTGAGTTTTCTTATCAAGAAACTCATTCTTAACCTCACAGTCTAACTGATTTGTAAGAGATCAATCAAACTCCACGAGTGATTGTCTTTCAAGGGCTGCATCTTAACATTCATAGTTTTGAGCTATTCATCAGATACAATATCTGATAATGCATCTCAGTAGTTAGCAGGTTCACCATGATCCTCTAACTTATGTCCCTCAGCATTGATATAAAAACTATATCATTCAGGTGCAAGAGGTATCCTTGCGGATTTATGAATGAGAGATATCAATCTATGGTTTAACATATGAATGTTCAACCTTAGTATGACATTAGCAAGTGTACTCAGAAGGTTGCTCTTGAATAACTTCAAGATCTAAAGGTGCTCCCACTTGCTTTTGTATGTAGAGACTAATCTCTAGATACTCAGCATCATGAGAAACAATAAATTGTTTTCAAGTGGGACATCCAGAATACATCGTCAGTTCTTGACTCTAGTTTGTTAATTACTTACTCTTAAGTAGTTAACAAATTCAGAACTTTAAACAAGACATAATGAGATTCATCTCATGCCATACTACAATGGTGTCTTAAATTCCTTCTGGGTTGGAACCATATTGAGTGTACACATGGCACATCCAATTTCTAACCTTGATAGCTTTGGAGGTAAAACAGTTTAAGTCATCAAAGATCAAACAATATCAATAGTGTTTGATTTTCCACGATGGACATACCATAAAGTTGTGGTATTCCATGAGGACTGATGTTGTGAGACTATCACACAACTCATTAGATGAACTTATACCTTTTGGCTTACATATCTGCCAACCAAGTCAAACCAGATGGCATCAATAGTAATTTTAGCCTACTGCATACTTTACTTCATGTGCATGTTTTGACTAGAAAACATAAACATTTAATATTATACGTCGTAAGTGTACATGTCTTTAACAAGAAGACATAACAAATTAACGTAGACGTCGTAAGTGTACATGTCTTTAACAAGAAGACGTAACAAATTTGACGTCTTACTTTACGTTATAAGTCTTTCAACAATTAACGGAATTAATGTTTGTGTCTTTACAAGAGACCTAAACATATTCAACTAAAGTAATTACGAGCGCCGACTCTTGGCCTCAATAGTATATTCAAGTTAATTTTGTACTTCATGATTATGAGTTTACAAGAAAACATAATCATATTTACTAAACAATTCAGTGAATATGTAGAAGTAGCTTTTCATGTTATCTTGATGTTTGTTCTAATTAGGGAAACCTACATTTTATGTGTAGAAGTCCTAGTAGAATCTTTGTTTCTTACATTTCAGTCAAGAGAAACTATTAGTCATATTGTTATATGTTGTACCTTGCACACAATTGAGATTTCTCCCACTTGTGCATGGCACAACATCATCAGAGTATACAAGCACCACTACGCTCGTGTGTTTGTATGAGCAATATGACAATGTATAAGATAACATATGATTTTTAGTGAAAAATCAAAATATAGATATGTAGAACTTTATCGTTTGAATAATGAATCATGCATAACAATTTTATAGATAACATTTCAGGAAGCAACATCAGGAACGCGACAAGTTATCATATAAAACTTATGCAATAGTTCTTATATAAACTATGATGCTTAACACGTGGAAAGTAATGTATTATTTCAAGACAATCTGGAAATAAGATGGGCAACTTGCAAGTAATAAAGCTTACAGCTCCCACTGGATTAGACAACATTACATGTGTTACGTCACCAGTAATATAATTACGTAGCTCCCACTGGATTAGACAACATTACATGTGTTTCGTCACCAGTGGAGAGTGAGCGGCGATTATATACTTTCCTTCTTTCATTGAATATCTACACATTATTGCTAATGTGAGTCACTTTGACTAGTAAACATGTACTTAGGTATTCAAGGAAGTGCATCAAGTTCTAACATATAGATGATGGGCTAGCCATCATTGCTATTTTAACTTGAAAATAGGCATGCATTTCCTCCATAATTGGTCTACTATACCACAAGGGTATGTAGGACCTTAGTAGGCATATTGGGTTAAGGCAAACTGCTAGGTAATCATGCTAGTAATTGCCTTTACCACATTGCGGTTTATTGATACTTCCGTCTTCTAATTATTTAAACTCATTTTAGTTTGGTAGCTAGTACGAAATAGGTTGACCAAGCAAGAACATGCAAATATCGCCAAAGGTCTGACCAATGAGCAAAATTTGCCATGGGTTGAAGTGGCCCTAAGGTCTGACCAAAGAGGTCAAGTCAAGTGCACGTGTTCTTGGTTGTCCAAATATCTTATATTTCTTCAATGTTTCAAAACCGAAACAAGGGTTATAAAACAACGTTGAAGGAATAAGATGTGTAACCATACTTAACCGTTTTGACTTTTACAAGACATCACGATTTCTAGAGTAGGTTTTCCTTGAGTTTGATTAGAATTAGGAAAATTCAAATATTCCTATTATGGCTTTTCCTCATAAAGAAAAAGGATAGGAATAAGTCTCTTTCTTACAAGGAAAGATCGACTTAGGTCGTCCTTTTAACAAGAAAAGAACAAACTCTTGTTTACGGTATGCGTTGCATTAATTGAATTTACAAAGTTCAATTTTAGTATTTTCGATAATTATCCTTTTATAAATTAACTACCCCATGTTTAAAATTTAAAACATTTAATTTACGAAAAGGCTAAGATCCTCATTGAGGTTCGACCATTAATGCAGTTGATCTACTAGAAATGGTGGATTCAATAGGTAGGCGACGATCACCAATTGTATTACATGTACAACTCTTAGATCCTTATGGGACTCATGGCATCTAGTGTCAAACAACTAATGTCATGTAGGCATGTTTAGTCCCATCTTTGCCTCGGGTAAGGGTCTGACCACACTACTCGATTAAGTCATCCAATTTGAAAACTGTGAGAATAATCCTAGGTCTGACCATGGAGAATAGTCACCTTGGGTTACAATTCAACCTAGGTCTGACCAGATGCTAAAAGGTAATTGCAAGTTTTCTCATAATTGGACGGCGTGACTTAAATTTTGACGGGTAAATAGTTTTGATGTGGATCAAAAACGTGTACGAAAGAAGCATGCATTCATTCTTCGTAGCACAAGTTAAAAAACTTTTCTTAACTTAAGTCTAATCATTGTTTTAATTTATGTGTGTCAAGTTGTCCATTTTCAAGACTAATATAAATCCTAGGTGGATTTTAATTAAGTTTGGACAATACAATAAATCAATAAATAAACAATCTTAACTAGTTTAAGTGTTATTTAGAAAACAATGATTTTTAAGTTTCAAATCATATTTAAACTTAATTAAACTAAATCATAAGACTTAGTTCAAAATGGTTTATGTTTAGTTTCAAGTTTTAAGAAAACATTTTTCCGTTTTACATGTAGTCACAACATACATAAAAACAACCAACCAAACATACAACCACAATATGCAAAGCCTCAACCGATGAAAATCCTATGCTTGGTCTTGTGAGCCATCACAAGAACCAAGAGTCAACTAGGGACATAAATCACAACCACATGGAGGGCTCCCACTTGCTCCAAGACAATCATGAGCAAGTAAAAAGCCCATAATGCATATGAACTTCAGTTTCTGTCAGCCCAGTTTTTCTGTTTTGGAAGGCCCAAATGCCCAGGAAGATCACCTCCTCATGATTCGGCCCAGTTGACAAAGTTGTAGTCCTATGTCTTGTGGACCTGCACCAAAAATTTTAGGAAAAAATACCTTACCAATCAGCAGGTAATCACGTTTTCCCAACAGGTGTCCAGCAGCAACTTTCAGTCTACAACTCTTCAATCTTTCGCCATTTGCTTCCAAGCTCTTGTTTACAATACATATAAAGTAAAATAAAACTAATATAATTTGTATCTACTGTAAAATGCCCAAACATTGGCTACACCAAAAATGAATTACATTACAAAAGTGCCGAAACAATGGCAAACCCCAAAACAAGAAAAAACAACCAACAATCACAATCACAACGCACAAGTGGTCTAGGTTTTCATCGGCTTTGCATATGAACACATAATAATACATTCAAATAAAGATTATTACATGGTGTTGGCTAACTCCATGGACAAACATGCATGTATTTGCCATGGATAACAAAATAAATAACAAGAAATAAATTGTTAGCCAACGTATCGAATAAATAATTAACAAGAATTAAAACCCCGAATGGTACGCGTGACAAATGGACAAAGACTCAAACCC
Source organism: Artemisia tridentata subsp. tridentata (assembly GCA_021014915.2). Lineage (NCBI taxonomy): Eukaryota > Viridiplantae > Streptophyta > Magnoliopsida > Asterales > Asteraceae > Artemisia > Artemisia tridentata. The sequence goes on from CP139501.1 coordinate 135,389,049, forward strand.
CACTGATGTTAGGACCTTCTTAACACCATTTTACCACAGAAAAATAATCCTCATGGGCTGATTTGAAATCGGGTTAAAAATCTTCCAAAAAACGCGTTTTTAGGCCATTTTACGGGTACCGATCAAGTAAACAAACAACGTATGCATAACAAATGGCCATAGGATCAAAAAGTCCAGATCTTAAGACCTTCTTAAGGTCGACATAATCATGATATATAAGCCCTAGGGGCTGTTTTAAAATGACACCTTTAAATCCATTAAAAAAAACATGTTTTTAGCCATTTTTATGCATACATGATGATCATATGACAACATATGATGGCTCGTGATACCACTATAGGTGATGTAGCAATAAAATAATATATCAAATATACAAACGCAGCGGATAATCATCACCATAACAGGATCCATAGTGCCATATGATCAATCAAATAAATAAACACATAAGTTATACCTTTGTAGCGTGATCCGGATGTCACCAACACAAGTGTAACCCACGACTTGATCAAGAAACCCCAAGAGATCAATAAGGTTGATCTCCTCTAAGTGTGAAACACACTACACGTCCTTGTATGCCACAATGATGCTAGTCTTTAACCCGTAACCGATCAAGGCACCCTTGAATGAACAAGATACAAGAGTGATTGATGAAAAAACAAAAACCCTAATATGGGTGTTTGTTTGTGCCGTACAAACTAGAGAGAGGGGAAGAGAGGAATTAGGTCACTTGTTATATTCATTATTTAGGGATATTATGGAGATATTATAGAGATAATATATTCCATAAATTCAAAAGCAATCCTCCTCTTTTCCACCATCTAGGCCGGCCCCTATATGGACCAAATGGGCTTCCCATTTGTTTTTCTAGTCCAATGCAATAAGTCCATTACTTATTCATTAGAAGCCCAATAGTGGTTCTTGGTTACTTACGGTTAGTTATATATCGTAAATACAATAAACACGACATATAAAATGGCACCTCAGTGTATATGTGTGTGACCCCATAGGCTCACATATGTCTAGCCATATAATTAGTAATTATGACACGAGCATATCCCAACAGAAACTTTAGGAATCCCAATGGAGGTAGAACCCTTGGACCAAGCACCACTAGAGGATATAGGTTTGAATACTTGTAGTCATAACCTTTCTTTTAGTTCTAGGGAATTTCCTAGTGTTGATGAACCGGAACCTCAACCTTTACACAACTTTCCATCCTTAGATTTACATCTAGGAGACAAAAGAGGAACCGACCCACCCATCAACCCTTATTATCCGGGTAGTTTTAGGATGAAGGAAGCCATTCACTCACCCCCTTCACATCACGTGGCATATTTCCACCCTAAGGGTATGTATCGCCACTTTCACCCGCACTTAATCCTAAGTGTAGGGAAAACCTCCCCTATTTTTGTTAAATAAGGGTAGAGTCAGGCTCGTGACTCGAACAAAAACAAGCGCTTCTTGGGAGGCAACCCAAGCTTTATTTGTTTAATTGTTTGATGTTTTTATTTTATTTGTTTGTTTGTGTCATATATGCTTAATCATAATTGTTTAATTTTCATGTTTCGAATAATTTGTGAAAATGCTTTATCTTGTTTTTAACATCGTCTTAATTGCATATAAAGGTATTTTACAAAAAGATAAGTGTAGGGAAGCTTATATTTTGTAAAAAAGAACAAAATTCGAACATGGAAAATTCACAATTCATGATTAGCATGTATTCTATCTTGTTTATGTGTCAATACTTGTGGACATGTTTTATGAGTCCCTATTTGTAAGTCATCCCGCAAGTATCCTATCCTTTTATTGCTTTGTTTTTTTTTTATTTCTAAGTCTGGAAATACATCTAGTTGTGGTTTTTCTTTGTTCGGTTTGATGCTTTGGTTTTTGTGTTTGTTGGTTACAGGTATTATTGGATAAGAAGATGTACGTGCAACACATCAAGAGGATGATTATATTTCTGGAGTGAAGCTTATCATGTTCATTCTCTGGTGGAGGTGCTGGGAATCAGGGGAGTATTAGTTTCTTCCATTCTCATTTATTTTTTACTTTTACATCTTTTCTCTAGAACATTGGGGACAATGTTCGGATTAAGTGTAGGGAGGGTAAATTAGGATGCCTTAGAAACTACAACTTCGCTTGATTTTTGTTTTGTTTAATAGTGAATGTGTAATAAAGCCAAGAGAAATATTGGTTAGGGCAATTTTAGCACCAAATTTAAAATTTTTTACAACATATAGGAGTGAAACTTTGATTTTAATAAGCGTCTCATGGATAGGGAATTGTATGACTAGCACAAAAAAACCATACCACTCAAAAATTTCCACCCCAAATATGTGAGGTTCGCCTTTAGATCTTTAGGAAAAAGCATTCATTGTTGGTGCTTATAAGTGTACCGGTAGTTTATAGATTCTAGAACTTGCGTTTGTGATGCATACCGAGACCGCTAGTGAGACTACATTCGTGTAGTTAGGATTGACTACATGATAAGAGGCATTAGGATTAACCCATTGTTTTACACCTGTGTTTTTGTTATAATTACATTGGCTACATTGGTCAAGTAATTCTCCCACACCCTTTGCGTTGTACTCATTTTTAGTACACGATACCCCTAGTACACCCCTCAGAGCCTATCTTTTCGTTTCGACCTTTGAGCATCTTACTCAAAGTGAGAATTTGTTTACACCCCACTTAAATGTACACCCAAATCGCCTTAGCCTACCTTGTATGCACTCATCTTTAGTGCATTATTGTGACAACATTTGTTTAAACCCTTAGTTAATTATCTAATTGATTACATGGTTGCTAAGTCGAGTCATATCCTTGTACATATTGTTTTGGGACGATTGGGACGATTGGGACTTATGGGTAAAGTACTAGTGTAATGGAGTAATGGGGAAGAACATCATTTATTACCCCCATATATACGTTAATATTTTAAAGTACTCCAAATGTTTCGATTATCTTGATTCGAGTCATTAGAATAATTTTATGTAAAGTATGTAAAAGTTCAAGTGTAGGGATGGTACAAAGAATCCCTAGTGATGTATTGTTTTGGATGGTAGGGCAAGAGTGTATGCAAAAAAAAAAAAAAAGGAGAAAAAGAAAAAGTGAAGAAAAAGCATACGGACTACCATCCGCCTCTATCTTTTATTTATGTTTTGTTTTGTTCTATGTTTATTAGTTCGTGATTAGTTTAAGTTGAGTCGAGTCTTGGCTTAGCAACGCCTCATTCTACATGTAATTGACCAAGATGATTGACTTGCCACTAGTAAAAATATCCTTATCCAACAAACCGTGTTTTCCTTATCCCTACACCTAACGTTATAACCCTTTGTAAAGACCTCTTTGATAGTTTATCCTAGGTGCTTACGCCAAAAGTGGTAGAGGCGTGATCCTTTCCCAAGCCTATGGTAATCTATTTTCTATGACAGGTAGTGAGCGATATTCTTCCATTTCCATTTATGATATATAAATTTACAACACCCGAGGGATGAGAGTATCCAAACACTTATTGTGAGGTGCTAGTGTATAATTTCCGTGCTTATTTTGACCAAGGTGGAATGATCATTTGTTGTAATTACTTTTATATTAATGTTAAATGACCCCTAACATCTATTTCAATTGGTGGAAAAGCTCGTTTGCTTGAGGACAAGCAAATCCCAAGTGTAGGGATATTTGATGAGACGAAAAGTGTACCGCTTTTAGGGGGTCATTTAAGCCCTAAATCGTATTCATTTGATCAAATATTGCCCTAAATCGTTCCTTTTGTCATTTTAGGTACTTTGGAGAAGAAATCTGGAAAAGGAAGCATTTTGGACGTTTTTGGAGCATAAAAGTGAAGAAAACGACAAAGTCTCAAAATCGGCTGGAAAAGTACCTGTGATGGCGTCAAGCACCATTGTGACGCCGTCAACCCTTGATGCGCCAGAGAGGATTTTGGATGATTAAAATGGGACGGCGTCAAGCTATGACAAAGAAGTGGATATGAAGATTACTCATGACGGGCCAGAACTATTTTGGTACTGGAAGGTGACGGCGTCACGCTTTGTGACACCATAGGTGGTCACGGTTTAATTTAAAGAGAGACGGCCCAGAAGATCTTGAAGGTGATGGCGTCAGGACTCATCCTGACGACGTCAGATGCCATAGAGTGATGACGTCAAAATGACAACTTGCACAAGAAGAAAAGTCGTCACAAGTTAATCAAATCAATCATAACTTACGCGCGGAGTAGCTGTCACTGTTTTGGCCATAAAATCTTCATACGAACTCGGATTTCGGTGATTGAAGAGGCCACGGAATCAGGACGAAAAGATCTACAATTTGGTGAAAAAGGGGAGCTGACGCCGTCACTTGTAAAGGCTGACACCGTCAGATCGATGCGGACAGAAAATCAGCTATAAATACAACATCACAACTTCACTTTTTGCAAGCCCTAAACCCTAAGTCCGATTCTAGGGTTTAGGTAGGTGTTTTTCCAGCAACTTAGAGGGTTTCAATCACTTCATAACCATCAAATATTGGTTTGTTGATTCTAACTTAATTATGTCTTTCATTATTATGGTTGTTTCCCCTTCATTGATCATGCTTTGCTAATTCACCTTGTGTCTACTTATGATTGTGTGAAACTTATATATAATTAATTAGATCTTATTGATTCCTTGTTGATGTATGTGTCTATCGTCATCAATAAAGGTGTGACACTTCAATAGATCTTATTGGTTTAGCTTATAATTCTTGTTTCCTATTGTCTCTTGTTTGATTGGGTGATATCGATGTTAGGCTTAAGAAAACTGGCTAACCTCCTATACGGTAACTTGCTTGAACGTCTTAAGAAACATGAACCAATGCATACTAGGTTTATTTGGTTGTATTTAATGCATGAGTGAATTCTAGTGATCCCATGTTAGGAGCTTCTTAGCCGGCTCGACATAGGAGTGAAGTAGGAGCTTGTAGAGTTGGGGAAGTACGTACGCCACCCCACGATTGGTATTAAGGAATACAACCCGTCAATTAAAACAAGGTGTGACAATTCAATAGGTAGAATTGGATAGCTAGCAAGGAGTAACATATCATAGGTAGACATGCTTCACTTCCCTTGTAGAACCCTAGTTTACTTTCCTGCACATTAGTTTAATTAGTAGCTTTTAGGGTTAGTTGATTAGCAACTAATTTCGCCCACTCCTTCAAACCAGAGATTTTACTTGCTTTTCATAAAATATAAAAATACCAAAAAGAATCATCCCTCACCTCTAGACCTAGTAGATAAATTTCAATCCTAACGAACACTATTCTTTGAGTTGAACGATCAATCCCCCGGTACTTGCCACTTCACTATACTACATCGGTCAGGTACACTGCCTGGTGGGGATTGCAAACTTCTCAAGATCCCTTGAGAGGTAAAACCTGTTGTAAGGTCGTAAAACCACGCATGACTAAACATCATTTACATCTCAGTTTTCTATTGCTAAAAATCTGGACAGAATGTCCTTTTTCAGAAAATAGTCATTTTCGTCGTTTAACTTGAAAATAGCGTATCTTTTTCGTTATAGACCCGTTTTAACTCATTCAAGCGACCACGTTTCCGTTATTAAGTCTATTTCCTATATTTCTAGCCTATTAATGACCCTAAGCTACTGATTTTTCCAGTTCATGTAAAGTTGGACAGATTGTATATTATAAGTGTCAAAAACTATTTTCTAGCCTTCTAGTCTTTATAAGCACTTAACCACAATTCCAAATCTCATCCAAGATCCTCCATCAACTTTCTAACATAAAAATAGTGGCCTAAACATAAACCTAGCAACATCCAAAGTGCATGTATTAAATCATCAAGCATGACTAACTACACAAGTTTATTACTCTACATAATTATAAGGTTTGTTACCACCATTTTGATGTGGTTCGATCAGTTAATCGAGATACTAGAAATTAAGAAGGGAAACTAGAAAGAAATTAAGAGGAGAATTGACTAATTTTCTGCATGATTATTTCCGAATGCAAGGTCCTCCTTATAAGGATATACAAGGCGAAATTATAGTAATTAACATCCTACTTTTATGTGGATATGAAAGATAATAAAACCAATCACTTTATTACAGCACAAAATAAATAAGTAGTCCATCCATTCCAAAAATAGTCATCTTTGACTTTGGCCAACCCATGCATGAATCTCCTGTGGCATGGCTTCTTCTTTTTGTTTAGCTTTAGGTTCAGTGGTCACGTAACAATCCACCCCGCTCGAACTCACCTTGTCCGCAAGGCGAAACACAGGATAAGTCGTTTTGGTCCGTACTCCCGTGACCCGATTGTGTTGCAGCTCATTCAAGCCGGCATGTTTTAACCCGTAAAGCTTGTGTGAGGAACCGGCGAGATGGAACCTAATAGTAAGATCCTCGAAATCGAACTCAACCGGGCCTAGGGTCTTTAGCCAATGAATACCTAGGACCAACGGGTAGGCCGCAACGGGTAAGACCAAAAAATCGGTATTGACGGTATAACCCGAAAGCATAATAGTGAGGTCATGAACCCGACCGAGACAAACGAGTGTTTCACTATTAGCGACCACCACTTCAAACTTCACATTATCAATCACCTTAAGTCCCAATTGATCAACCAATGCAAGAGATATGAAATTATGAGTACTTCCCCCATCGACCAACACCACGACATCTTTGGTTTTGATCCTTCCGGACAATCTTAAAGTTTGGGGAAGGATAGTCCCCGAGGCTGCCAAAAATGAGATTTCCGCTAGAATAATATCATCCGTCATGTGGGGAGGTTCGTCTACGCTAAACACATCGCCAACTTCATGGACCTCACTAATCATAAAGAATTGAGGCTTACTGCACTTGTGTCCCAGTGTATAACGCTCGTCACAATAATAATATAGTCCTTTTTCACAACGTTCCTGGGCCGCTGCACTAGTTATACGTCGGATTGGGTTAGGGGCTGGAAGGGCCAGTGGCTGTGTTGGGACTGGGCCCAATAATCCTACACTGGAAGATGGTTTTGGGGTGGGGCTAGAAGTTTGAATCTCCTGTGGAGATGAAATAACAAGTTGCATGCTTAATTTTTCTTCCACCAACCGCGCAATTCCGATTGCATCAATTAAGTGACGAGGCTTCTTAAGCTTGACCTCTAGACGGATCTCCTCCTTTAGACAACCGATGAAACACCCAACAAGGAATGCTTCCAGTAACCCATCAACACGGTGAGATAGCCGTTCAAAAGCTTCGACGTACGCGGTCACGGTCGTGAGTTGTTTCAAACGATGAAGGGACTCGGAGGGATCTTCATAGTCTGTCGGTCTGAACCGACTCAACAAGGCAGTAGTGAACTCCGACCACGTCATCGGGCCTTTTGTTTTCGTGTGCCAGCGATGCCACTGAAGTGCAATCCCATCTAGGTAGAAAGAAGCCAAGTTAACCTTGTCCTCCGGTGCAACGTTCTGGAATTCGAAATATTGCTCGGCTTGATAAATCCATCCTGTAGGATCATCGCCGCCAAACCGGGGAAAGTGAAGCTTTAAATAAGGCTTTACCTCACTGCCGGTCACGACCATCGTTCCCTTACCGGAACCCGAAGCACTGACCGAACCTTTATCTTTGAGGGACTGAACTTCCTTCATCAAAAGCTCAAACATAGCATTGAATTTTGAAAGTTGTCTTGTGTTTCTTTTTGAAATTGTTCAAGAGATTTGGTACGAGTTTCCATTGGATCAAGGCTTCTCTGATACCACTAATGTGGTTCGATCAGTTAATCGAGATAATAGAAATTAAGAAGGGAAACTAGAAAGAAATTAAAAGGAGAATTGACTAATTTTCTGCATGATTATTTCTGAATGCAAGGTCCTCCTTATAAGGAGATACAAGGCGAAATTATAGTAATTAACATCCTACTTTTACGTGGATATGAAAGGTAATAAAACCAATCACTTTATTACAGCACAAAATAAATAAGTAGTCCATCCATTTCAAAAATAGTCATCCTTGACTTTGGCCAACCCATGCATGAATCTCCTGTGGCATGGCTTCTTCTTTTTGTTTAGCTTTGGGTTCAGTGGTCACGTAACACATTTTTATGGATAGTTTTTCTAGTTAGTTTCCTTGTAACAACATATTGTTAAAAACATAACCATTACTAAAGGATCATTATAAAAGTAACTTGTTATTAACATGTTCCAAGTGATAATGAGTAATGAAACTTGACAAGCACATAAAATGTAAAAACCATGAAGTATTAGTAAGTTTACTTACAAAGATGATTTGTGAAATGAGTGTTGTAAATCACTAGTTAACCACAAGTCTTGTGCTCTAAAACCCTTGCTAAGAAGTCCTAGTATCCTTGATCCTTGCCACAACAAATTTTCTCCTCTTGCTCCTTAGTGTGTGTGTCGATTTATATGTAGAGGTGGGAGGGAGTATATTATTTTTCTTACATGAACTAGTTAGCAAAAATGAAGGTAAGTTAAGGCTATATATACTTGGAGTTATTCAAAGATTTAATAGTAAGTCAAAAAGCCATGATTTGGTCCAAGGGGGGGGGGTGGCCGGTTAGGAGGCTAGGGGGGAGACATGGAGACAAAAGGGTGGCTTAGCCTAAAAGTGGAAAAAGCTAAACACACTTTGTGGCTAACTTATTCATTATGTTGAATGTGTCTTACTAATTTTGTACAAGTCAATTGGGGGGGGGGGTGGCGGCCATAGGGTAAAAAGAGAGTAGGAAAGTTATTTTGAGTACAAAAATGTATTTATTGAATGTACTGGGTGTTAAAAATATGTATTGGTTGTTGTTTCGGTGATTTACGAAAATTATACGTAATTAAACGTAAGTTGTAAAGAAATTACATTGGGTGTCAGGAAATATTTTTGGAACTTTTGTAATAATTTTGGAAGTATAAAAATATGATAAAAATAATCGTTGAGAAAATCAGGTATGTCGGGTGTTAAATATTAAATAACAATTAACGTTTGTTGAATTTAAAACCATAAGTAACTAAAGAATAGAAATTTGTTTTATGGTTTAGAATTGTGAAATGGAGCAGGAGCAAGATACTTGAGTGTTGTGGACTAAATTTAACTTAAGTCTTGGTGCACTTAGAATTTATTCTAGACTTTCACGTCGGTTCAAGTAAAAAGTCTTACATAAATTGTTTTCAAATAAATGTTAAGGAAGTAAATTCGAGTTTGGTGAATAGTATTGACCTGAAATTTTTTTGCGGGTTGTGATACACTATGTGACTATAAACTAAACGTAGAAGATGGTATTTGGTAAATCTGATATCTAAGGATTCAATATATAATCATATGGTTGAACCAAACGTTTAAGTCACTATGTGATTATAAACCTTCATACTGAGCTCTCACTGAAACTCGTCCTTATATTAAAACCATCTAGACATAAATCATGATGCTTTGGGTGAATTTGTTTAGTCTAACTCTTTCAAGTTCTCCTAGCAGCCCTATTAAAATTGCGACAGTGACTTCATTTGCCTATTAGCAAACCTGCTACCTTATCTGTCAATCTTTTAGAATGCCCTTTCATCATTGCGCATGGTGTTTGAAGTTCTCTTTCATCTTTCTAACTGAAGTGATTCTTTTACACTTGAATTGATACCATATATATATATATATATATATATATATATATATATATATATAATAGTCTTCAAAGCCCGCCCAATGGGCGGGCATGACTTTTAATTTTAGATTGGATGATTTTAATCAATTTTAAACTATGCTTTAAGTTCGTTACATTGAACACAATAAAATATAACTACTTATATATAAAAACAATAGAATACGGCCAACCAAATATGTCGTTAGATTGTTTTTTATTGTCAATATTTCCCTTTTTCATATTCGCACGCAATAGTCATTTACATGTTAACACATTAAATAACATTGCTTATACATTTTGATGTAAGCAACTTTTTTTTTTTTTTTTTTTTTTTTTTTTTTTTTTTTTATTGTTTCTTAGTTGCAAGCAATATTGTCTTTTTGTATGCAAATACATTTTTGATGTATATTTATAGGTATATATTTTATAATGAATATATTTCAAGCTAATCATTATTATTCAAAAAGAAGGTTAGGTTAGCCTTTACATGGTTTTTTTCATTTTCAAGAGAATAACTATTATTATTTAATTTAATAGACAAAAACATTTTTATCCAAAAAAAAAAATGTGTATCAGGATAAAGAAAACGTGAGTCTACATTACTGATCTTATATCTTGAGTTACTAACTGCATTCATGAATTGTATTATGCAGGTATATGTTGATGTAAATAATATGATGGAAATTCTTCTTTTTTTTTTTCATTATTATTATTTTATGGCATGACCTTCTGTTTGTAAATTATTAAGAGAATCATCTTTGAAGAACATGAAAGTTGTGTAGGATACTAATTAATAGGCTATTCATATAGGCTTGCTACACTGTCTTTTCATCTTATCAGTTATAATTACTCATAGCTGCTATTCACACTAAGCATCATCACATTATCGAAAACACCAACATCTCACTGTTCAAATTATTTGTGCCCGGATCAACAAAAGGTGAACTACATATCCTTGATCTAATAGTTTTGTTCATGTTTTGTTAACATTTGTTACCTGATTTTCGTATTGAAATAATGAAATCTTGAATATTTTGATTGTCTAATTGTATTCTATTTATCTGTATATTTAAGCTAATATCTTAGAATTGCATGTCTTGTTTTTTGTGTTTAATCGTATGTTATGATCAACTTAAACAATCATTTTATGTCTTACTATTTATGAACTTAATATGAGAAGTACAGTTGGTAGTGTGTTATTTTTTGGGTAAATCTTGATGAAACATGTTTGCTATACTATTTCTTTTTGATCAGTTTGAAAAAAAAAAATAGTTTAGAATGGCGAGAAGATAATAAAAGTTTATTTGTTAGGGCTTATAGGTCACAATATCACAGTTGTTAATTTTAGGGATGAAATATCGTATATTAGAGCACCTTGAACACTGGCAGTATCATGTTCCGTCACATCATTAACACTGGCAGTACCATGTTCTGTCCCATCAGAGTTTAAATAGTGTGTTATTTTTTGGGTAGATCTTGATGAAACATGTTTGCTATACTATTTCTTTTTTATCAATTTAAAAAAAATAGTTTAGAATGGCGAGAAGATAATAAAAGTTTATTTGTTAGGGCTTACAGGTCACAATATCACAGTTGTTAATTTTAGGGATGAAATCTCGTCAATTGGAGCACCTTCAACACTGGCAGTATCATGTTCCGTTACATAATTGACACTGGCAGTACCATGTTCTATCCCATCAGAGTTTAAATGAATTTGATTTTTTTTTAGTTTGGTTTGTGTTTGTTTGTTTATTAGTTAGAGTGTTTTGCCGATATTTGATTTATTTATTAAAATACACATTTGCATTCTAATAATATTTGAGTGTGAGTTGAAATTTATAATCTTATACACGATATTTTGATGTTACTTATACTCTTTATTTATTAAAGAACTACGTCCTTGAACTGTATTACCTACTGACTTCGTTTATGTCGGCATCATCTTCTCCTTTCTTGTTCACATGAATATGAAGCACTTTATCTTCTTTCATGCAAGAAGCAAAAAATCGTCTCCAATTTAAGCATGAAACGCCTTTATTAACTAATACTAATGTTTTGTTAGTTATAGTATTCGTTCCGAATATTGAAACGTTTTGTTCAATGCGATACCTGCTAAGAAAGTGGTATGAACTTATAAAGGCAAATATGTTTGAGGAAAGAGATATTTTACAAAATGCTTCATGCTCATGTGAAGAAGAACCGAGTGGATCAGAAGCAAGGAAATATAAAGGAATCGAGAGAGAGTAGGAAGGTAACTGAAGTATTTTTTGAGTTACTGTGGACGAAGGTAATTTTTAGTTGTTTTGAAACATCTTAATCCTTGGTGATTGGGTGGTTTTAGTTAGATCATGACTTAAAAATGCCACGGCGTTGTTTAATATTGTTTAAAAGCTTTATTAGTAGGTTGCAATTGTATGACATTGTTAGTTATGTTGATCTTGAAGTAATGTTGATCTTGAAATAAGTGGAGTATGGTGGGACATAGTTTAGTGAGTGAATATGTCATGGTTCTATAATGTGATTTTGCCTTTTGTAATATCGTATTTAGTAGTATTTGGCTGACTGTAATGAATCTTCAGGATTGAAATAACCAAGATGGATCAGCAGTTCTTGTGCCGTTTTAATTTGGGAACCAACCCAGGATATTAGGTTTACATTTGTATATACATGTGACTGTTGATTTTCACCCGAAGATGTCTTCCACTTTTAGTAATACAGGATTATAAGTGTATACTTTTGTGAAATTTTTTTGTTATTGCAGAAATTGCCAAGTGTGTTTAAAGAGAGGTTTTACAATGATGAAAGGTATATCTTCGTTAATGGCAATAACAGATGCAGATATGTATGCTTAATCAGGATCGTTGAAGGTGAAATCCAACTTTATGGACATGAGTGGGAAAGGTTTGTTATGGATAATTTGCAATCATCGGTTACAATATTGCATTTTGTAAAGGAGGGGTCAGACACTTTTTACGTAACCGGGTATAATGAGGACGGCAGTGAGGGCCCTGGGTACGACAGACGTGTTGTGGGTCATAGAGTTGCAAGGTGTTTGGTCAAATTTATGGTTGGAGGACAAGTATGAATGTGTCATTTTCTGTCTTTTACATGTAGGTTGATTGGATTTGCGTAGATTTGTATACATTATTACTTAATGTTCAACTAAAGTAAGTACAATATAAGTTTGCCACATAAACTGATTGTGAGTTTTGTTTGAACTACTTTAACTGAAAGCAAATTAGATTTTAGTTATATGCATTTGAGTACCAAATATGTGTTTATATCTTTAAATCATCGATGTACTAATTTATTTAACTGGTCTTCCTGTTTGTGTAATTCAGATTCTACCGGGAGATTTTTTGCAAGATATATGGAAAGAGAGGTTCGAAATTTATGCAAACGGTTTGAAAGTTAAGGTGAAGCATAAAAGGGTTAAATTGGATCCGAACAGTGTCGTAAAGTCCAACAGGTTATTTGGTAACCGTTGGGAAAGCCTTGTTGACAATTTAGAGATTGGCATAAGTCAGCCAATGGTATTCACCAATATGGGAGATAACAAATTGAATCTGGCGCTCTTTCGCAGTAATGGCACGTGCTTATATCCAGAGACTGTTTATCCAACATTGTTAAGGTTACCCGGTCGTGAAATACCACTGTATGCCATGGAAGGTTTGTATACTTTAATGGTTGATGATGTGTTTTAAATAGAATATGTGTCTTCTAATATGATGTGTGTTGTTGTTAAATCCAATTGCAGATAAAAGAGACCATCATATATGTACATGGGAAGGACATATCAACAATACTGATGAAAACGCTGTGTTTTATGCTGAGCTCAATGGAATTGTCTTGGAGTTCTACCATGTGGTAAGTATTCAAGGAACATGTTATGTTACTTATGATGGTTATATTTAGTTAGTTTGTGATATTTGAAGTTTTTTTTTTTTTTCTTTTTTTTTTTTTTTTTTTTTTTTTTTTTTGTAATTTTTTAATTTATTTTCAATGACAGACTGTACCTGCGGATTTTCCTGGCCATCATCAGATGCAGGCATACAAACAGGCACTTCTCGTGCATGATGATGAGAAGTTTCCCGTTAAGGTTCGTACGATAAAGGATACATAAAGAACAGACAGGGAATAGCAGGTGAAGTTCACTGCGAATTTTAGATCGTTTTCAAACAGGTGTGGGTTCAAGGTTGGGAAAATGATGCGGTTCAGATTTGTTAACATTATTGTGGAAAATGAGGAAGGTGAACAAAATGTTATTCCGATCTTCCACGTCTGTTAAGCTTGTCACAACATCGTAGCAGTTGTTGTCCAAACATTTTTATTATCAATATCTCCCATGCGGGTATACATGGGTGGGTATGGTATTTTGATGGTTGTCTATATGAACAATAGGTGTATGAACATAAGTTAGATTAGTATCCCTACGACTGTTGTGTGCATAAGGTATTTTAACTGTAGTAGTAGGTTCAACAACCATTCCTCGATAGTTGGATGTTCTGGAAAATGCTTGTTATCGAAAATTTTGTTCTGGAAAATGAATGCCTCATTTTTTGTAACAGGTTATGCATTGTTATATTTTGTGTTGATATTCTTATGATACTTGAGTGGAACTATACATGTCTAATTGATAAGCTGTAAGTAAAAACACAAATTTAATGTGATTCAAAGGTCGAAATACCTTCTAAATTCGAAACAATGCTTCTTTATACACAACATTCGTCGTTGATTTTGTGTATTTCCCATCCTCGTCACAACAAAGGATTTTCAAACCTTTCTTGCTCTTCACCCGAGACACTGCTACATAAAGCTGGCCGTGCGAGAAAACAGGACGTTGGAGAAATAGTCCTACATGTGTCAACGTTTGGCCTTGGCTTTTATTAATTATCATCGCGAAACACGGTGATACCGGGAATTGTCTTCGATTAAATTTAAAAGGCATTTTGGTATCCGAAGGACTTAAAACCATATGTGGTATAGCGCAAACAGTACCAACACTTCCGCCCGATGTAATCTTAGCCTCAATTATATTAGTACCAAGCCTTCGAACTTGGAGCCTGATTCCATTGCACAATCCAGCTATTTGATCAATGTTTCGCATGCACATAACAGGTGTACCTATTTTCAGGGTCAATGAATGACGTGGAAGTCCGGATATTTTAATGCTGTTTAGAAAGTCACATGTGTATAAGTCCGAATTGAAAGTGGAGTCTTCATCAACAATACCAATTGAATCAGAACTTAGGTATGTTTTTTGATCTCCTTCAAGTAGCGTAAGCATCCTGTCATTGATCATATCCACAAGTTCATGTGTAGGCGCGAGTATGGCCCTTTCCTGGAAAAAGGACGGGGTATAGAGGTTTTTGACCACATCCGGGTAAGTCTCTTCTATTATTGCACCAATATGATCTTCAGAGTCAGGAATCAACATATCATTCGTGAATTCAACGTTTTCTTCTCCATCGTTTTTACCTCCGATCGTTCCATTGCCAATTGATAATATCCAGTCCGCAAAGTCTTGTATTTCTTTACGCTCTGAATGGTTTGTGCTTGTTCCAAGTCTCATGTTGATAGTCAAACGTAGCACTGTACAATGGTCCCAAAGATACGAAGAATTTATTGCCGCGTGTACAACATTGTGTCTTGAACCACCTGTGATGACCGGAAGAATTTGTCTAAAGTCACCCCCAAACAAAACTACTTTTCCTCCGAATACTTGCTCCGATGGGGTTGAATGATGTGTCCTACATATGTCTCTCAGTGTCCTATCGAACGCTTCGTAGGAATGTCTATGCGTCATTGGAGCTTCATCCCATATGATCAGTTTGCACTCCCTTATCAACTCGGCCAGTTCACTATCTGCTGTGATATGGCACATAGAATCATCGACCACATTGATGGGAATTGCAAATCGAGAATGCGCAGTCCTCCCTCCTTCCAACAAAATTGCGGCTATACCACTTGATGCGACATTTAATACTATACCGCCTTCTGATCTGATTGCAGCGGATAATGTTTTGTAAAGATAAGTTTTACCCGTGCCTCCATATCCATATACGAAGAACATACCACCCGTTTGGCCATTAACAGCATCCATTAAAGTATTATATATATTTTTTTGCTCGACGGTCAACGTACCAAAGAGTTTGTTGTGTTGTTCTCGTAATTCTTCTGGATTGTATTTTAACTCGTCTGCTATCATTCTGTTGTAATTCGCCATAAAAAACATTTCGTTTGGGAAAGGCATGTTTGGGATATTCCTTAAACTTTTATTGTTACAAAGAAGCATGTGCTCGATATATGTAAGGCATATGTTCTTTCTTTGTTCGTCCGAAAGTTCCAAATCTGCAAAATTAAAATTTATTTTTTTTAGTTTCATTTTATAAAACATTTACATAAAATATAGCATGTACAATATTTAAAGTAAATTTTGCTATAGGCCTTTATCCACGTTGCTGTACACTATATATGGTATATATATCAAATGCATGTTTAATATTTTAGAAGTGTTTTATAGGTTATCACTGTGGCTATTTAGTTTCTTGTTTTCACTATCATCTTTAAACTACTCGTAATATATAAAAATTAACTCCGGTACTCATCTATATCAATCTAACGCACATATATTTGCCGATTTCAGGTGCGATCATCACTGTAGGTTTTTTTTTTTTTTTTTTTTTTTTTTTCATTCCCCCCCCCCCCCCACCACACCACCATGTAAAAAGAAGGATTCCATTTTCAAGCAATGTAATATTCATCTTAATAACAGTAGTTGACCGGTGTTTTTGTTTTAAATGTATCTTAAACCATATGGAGGTTCATAATGGGTTAGTAATGATTGACGATTGATTATCACTGTAATACATGGTTAATTATAACATTATTGCATTGTTGATATGTTGTTTCGTTAAATGATCCCCAAATATTGTAATACAATGATTAGTGGTTTGTTTAATAACATTGTGTTATAATGTAAGCCATGTGTTTTTATTTAATATATTGTAGATTTAAATGTGTATTTTAAAATGACTTATGTTTCTTGGTGGGGGTTTGTAATTTTTATTTTAAGGCAACAATGAATGGACCTCATATCCAATGTCTGTTGTTGTTTAACTTACTAAAGCTGATTTTTTAATTTTCAGAGACATGGCTTATCAATTTTTGAAGAAGGTTGATTATTATTATCGGAAAAATCAGGTGTGTAATAATTTGTGGTTGTTGTGTACACAGTAGAATGCTTGATTTGATTTTCTGAGTTGTTTTCATAATATTTGCTAATACATAACTCTAATTGTATTATGGTTATGTTGTAGACACTCCCTGAATGGTTTCATGAGATGTATTATAATGGTCAAAACTGGGTATATTTGATCAACAATAAGTGTGTTAAATTCAAAGTTTGGATGGACTGGTTGTCATGTGAACAATGGCAGTTGCACGGTGATGAATGGAGAAACTTTATTAAAAAAAGCGGTTACGAAGACATTTCATACATCCACTTCATTAAGGAAAGTGCCGATACATTCTATGTGACAGCGTATAATCTTAAAGGAGTTGAGAGTGGTGGTTACAGGAATGTTAACTCAGACATGCGTCCATCCAGATGGATGGGGTTCGCTGGCAACAATCCTATTCAATCACCGGTCAGTATATGCACATTTATTGTTTATTGTTCTAATTTGGATAATGTGATATGTGAAATTAAATTTTCCTGTTTTGTCTCTGGCATTTATGTAGACTGTTCCCAGAGAATTTCTTAAAGATGTTAAAGATGATGAGGTTTTTATGTTGAAAGTGGATGATCAGGAGTATGATGTGATGCATCGTCGTACGCCAAACCCATCATCAACAACGAAGTACGATTTTGTTTTCTATGGGCAAGGCTGGCTGGATTTGGTCAGCGATAATCACATTGTTCAAGGTATTAAGGTTTTGTTTACAAATCTGTTCAACAACAGAGCTCGGATGATAATATTTAAAGAAAATGGTATGGCGTTAACACATGAGACACTCAAGTGCACATTAGTGGCAAGAGGTGATCCGTATCCTGGCATTGATAAAGGTTAATGTTTATAAGTGTATTATTGTTGTGTGCACAGTGAATGATTGGTTTCGTTATATAATGAGATATTGTTATTTTGATTTGTTAGATCCAAGGATACTACAAATTTGCAAATGGAGTGGCCATGCCAAGTATCATATGGATGAAGAAAAAACTTTTTACAGACCATTATATTGTTATGTTTTTGAGCAGAAAAGATTGGTATAAGTATTAAATTTTGGGTTTCAGTTATTAAATTAAAATTATTCATTCAAACGGTCTTCATATTTTTTTATTGAATTCTTTTTCAGACAATTCCTGAAAACTTCGTGAAGAAGCACAAACTTTTCAAACATGAGCATGCATTGGTGCGGCATAAGTCTCATCGTTTCAGACTTATAATTTTCCAGGAGAAGCACCATGAGAATGTGAACCGTGTTACCCATGATTATCTTAAGGGACCCTGGAGACAATTGGCTGCAGAATGGGGTTTTAAAGAGAATCAGATGTTGAGATTTAAATATGTCAAGAATGTTAGGGACGACAAAACTATTGTTTTATGTGGGGAAAATGAAGTCAAGATTCCATTGTTTCATGTTTGCTGATGCTGCTTGTTTCGTTTGATGCTCTCTAACAAATGCTTTTGGTATGTTATTCTGGGTACGTAAACTTTTATTTTGGTTATGGATATAATATGTAGACTTGTAGACAGTGTTTGTGTCCTAATATAATGTCCTTCTTATTAGTAGTTATGTTGAATTATATTGTTTTTAGATAACAAATACTGGGTGTATTTTTTATAAGTCATGCAGATACGTTGTTTCCAAATTAATGTTTTATATTAAAAAATTCATACCTGGATCATTCCTTTTTATTCGCTCTGCATGTAACACGTCAGTAGCCATTACTTCCCATGTTTTTTCATAAACAAACTCTGGTCGAGACATGCAATCTGTTAGGATTAGTATGACATAAAACTTACGCAGATAGTTTCCGGACCCCCATAGACTGGCTTCTAAAAACCCATCGATATATTCTTTGTCATCTTCCAGTAGACCCCGCGCTTGGCAAGCCTCCTTGTATGTATTGTACGTAACATTCTCGAATTTTTTAAAGTCAACCCAATCTTGTGCACCTGGGACTTTGTTAATCAAGACTCGTAAATAGAACAGCTCCCCGGTTGACGGCGACACGTGATGTACGCGTCCAATGCATGTGCCTTTTTGTCTTTTTACCCAAGTCTTCTCTTCTTGTTTCCATACATAGTGTTGTGGAAACTCGTGGTAAAGTAGGCTTCTCGCTTCTTGATCCGTCCTGTTTGTTTTCATCCATTGGATAAATTTCGTATCATTTACAGATGCTTTATCCAAAGTACAGTCAATGCTTTCTAAAGCATCAAATATAACCGATTGTTCACCTTCCAAATGAAATGGCAAGCGCTCGACGGGAGGAAATCTGTAATGGATGTCAAATTTGTAAATCCTCCATGCCGCCTCACACGCTGACAGATATCGACAATCGTAATAGTCTTTGACTTCATCTACATCTTGGTCTTCTAGGGCCGCCGTGGCCCTATCTGGACCCTTGTTTATATACTTGAAAAGATATTTTATGGAACCCGCCTGATTGCACCACTCCACATTAATATGTGATTGGTAGCGTCTCAACAACGCTGGATTGTAAGGTACCACGTATCCGTTGTGTAATTCTGACCCGCTCTTTGTTACTGTACATCTATCGTTCCTCCTTTTATAAAGTGCGTATCCACTGTCATCTATCACTGTAGAATCGTTAAATTCCTTAGGGAATTTCTTTGTGCACTTGTTTTTTACGGTACACGGGAAAGTTGGACGCTGGGGACCACATGGTCCATGCATCATATGATCAGTAACAATTTCATACAGTTCCGAGTCTTCATTTTTATCTGGTATTTCCGCTGAAATAAATCGATCAATTTGGCTTGTTGTTTTGATTTTATCGCTTTCTTCCAAGAAAAGCAGTATATGAGCATGTGGTAGGCCTCT
Organism: Artemisia tridentata subsp. tridentata; assembly: GCA_021014915.2. Taxonomy (NCBI): domain Eukaryota; kingdom Viridiplantae; phylum Streptophyta; class Magnoliopsida; order Asterales; family Asteraceae; genus Artemisia; species Artemisia tridentata. The sequence goes on from CP139501.1 coordinate 135,408,744, forward strand.
TTTCTGGAACTCAACGGTATAAACAGCTGCATCAAGATGATAATGTTAAGTACTGTATATAATCAATGATAATTAATGCAGCTACTGTACATTTTTCTAATAGAAATATGATAATACCTGCTTTTAAATGTCCAAAAAAATGTCGGTCTTTAAAATCTCTCATTAGATTGTCTAGCTTTTGTTTAAAGACCCTGGTTATCGCATTAGGCCTGTCCTCAGACTTCAACCCCTTACCTGCGACAAAACGCGCAATTTCTGGCCAATTTGGATTGCATGTGAATGTGATAAACAGGTCAGGATATCCGTAAACCTTGCATATTGTCATTGCATCTAAATAGTTTTGCATCATATATCTTGGACTCCCAGTAAATGACGATGGTAATATAACCTTTTTCCCACGTAATGTGACCCAAGAATCTTCTTGCTCTGCCAATTTTGCAATTTTAGAATATGTTTCACTCCTCAAATCCTTTTGTTGATTTTTAACAACCGACATCCTTTCAGATTCTATCATAGTGTATGCGTCAACAATAAATTGTTGACATAGCCTCCTTGCATTGAGTATCATCGAGAAAACTCCTGTCCTTTCTTGTAGTCGATATGCAAAATATTCCCTCATTGTTACTCGTGTTTTTTTGTTTGTTGGTGTGTAATCAGTAACGCCTACATGATATATATCTGTCCAGTAACCATCCTCTGCATATGGGAACAACAATGGGTATTGTAATGCCAGATATGACGGGTGCAATTCACTAATTCTTCTAAGACCTCCTTCTTGTAAGTGTAAAATAATGTCTCTTTTGTGTGTTGTCGCGTCAAAGTCCCCAACTATGAGTCCTCCAATTTCATCAGCTGTGGGTAGGTTATAATTTCTACCATCTCGTTCTCGTGTACCGATAAGACGTAATTTGAATTTGTTTTCATCACTTTTCCTGACTAATCGTTCCCCGGCCATTCTAAACTAACCAACTAATGGATTGATGGTATCCAGCATGTCGCGTAAATCTATAGTCAATTGGTGGTCTATGTTATAGTTGGTCGATGTCGATGTGCTGTCGATGGTACTGCATGAAATGAATATAGTTATATTAGTATGCTGTCGTTTATGCAAGTAACATATAAACAGCATGTACGAAATGACAAAATAATCAACGTTGTCATACCTGACACAATTAATTCTATTTTGTATTTCATTCTTTGAGTCGTAAATATATAACTGTGCAAAAACAGGAGGTTTATTGCCCTCTGGCAACAGACTCCCCATTCTGTGGTAATTTTCACCTTGGATCTTGTAACAATATGCTCCATATCCTTGATTAACAGATGTGTCCTGCTTTGCACCCATGGATGTGAATGAAAACATCGAATTGTATCGCCTGATATTATCAACAAAATCCTTGCTTTTTGGATGTTCACCATTCATAAGCTGTCTCAATAATTCAGGTGGATTCTTAACTTCATTTCCTAATTTCACTTTTCCTTTTCCACAACATATTGAGTATGCCTCTTCATTTGAAGACGTCGATCCTACCTTAGCCTCAGCATGCCACATTAATGCATTGCACGATTGACATGTGTAAATAGGATCTCCATGGTCAAAATAATCTGTAAACGTATAATAAATTAAATAATTTATTATTTAAAAAAAAAAAAAAAAAAAAAAAAAAAAAAAAAAAACTGCTATATTTTTTGGCACTGAATGGTGTTTTTTATAGGGATTTGTCTAATGGCTTTACCATTAGATATGCCTTTAAATTGGTTTTTATGTGCTTCTTGATTGTTTGCAGAAAATGTGGTATTTAAACCCTCCCGTGTTGGTGATTTGCGTTTTGAAATGTGTTCACCAGGCTGAATAGTTCCAAGATAGGTAGGCTCTTTAGGCATGGCTGAAAAAAAAAGAATGAATAAAAAGATGAAAAGGAAATAACTATTAATTATTTGCTGGAGGAATTATAACATTATTACGTGTTTTGGTTAGGTCTTTGAATGGACGTCCCCTCGGTCTTTTTGTGGTTTCTGTGGCTGTTGTTGTTTTTGGCTGTGAAAGCGTGCGAGTTGGCCGTATGCTGATATCATTAGGATCTGTTGTAAATTGAAGTTGTATTAACATGATCAAATAATTGCCATTGCAAGCAAATATAGTGTAATACCCAAAAATCTAAAACATGTAAAAAGGACCAAATTGCCCCTATAACTTTAAAAATTGATTAATAAGTTTATAAAGTACCAAATTAATCCCTAACCTTTGGAAATGAACAAGATATGTAGCCAAATAATTTTTACTACTACATTTAACATTTTATAATGTACAAAAAATTATATGAACACACAAATTACAAATGGGCCGATTTATATAGTATTTATGTATTATTATTATTATTTAAAATTGAATATAAACCAAATAAATACAAGATAAGCTCAAATAAATTAGGAAATCATCACAAATCAGTATTTGATCTCTTAAACACTTTCTTGGGCTGAAAATATTGCCTCTCCTCCTTATTTACACGGTTTGATATTTTTTTCCCTTTTTACATATACCGAAAACCCTAAATAAAACCCACAAAACTCTCTCTCAATATCAAGATTTTCTGGAGGCTTGTGGTTATTTTTATGGTGTTGTTCATCATTTAAGGAGGCTTGGAAAAATAGGCTAGAGGTCGTGGGTTCACTCATTCGATCTGTAGAAGTTTTGTTGTCGATTTTCTTGGGCCGCAAGGTATAAATTCCAAATATCCCTTCCACACGTTCTAAATTTGATTTAGAATTTTTCTAGTGATATATGGGTCGAATATAACCTAAGAAAAATAAGAAACATGAATCATGCAAGGTAAATAAGGCGTACGAATTTTTATGAGCTAAAACACACTAAAATCCCAAATATATTAATCCAAATTTTCTGAGGTGCTTTTATATTTTTCTCATGTTCTTTGATGTTTATAGAGGTCTGGAAAAATAGCCATGTGGTTTATTGAAGCTTAGATTAATTGATTTGGAATTTGTTTATAATCGGAATTCATGGAAAATTAAGGAAGATTGTGAAAAACCCTAGAACCGATTAGGGTTAGGGTTTTGTGTGTTGAATCTGGTCTAATAAATGCCAATTAATGATTGAGTAATGATGGGTTAATGATTGGATGAACTAGGGTTTGTATTTTCATAATAAAAAGGTTATGCGATTTAAAAATAAAACTAGAAGGGTGTGTTTTGCCAACTTTGAAACTTAAGGGTTACTTTTATAATGTTAATTAGATCAGTACCAATGTATAAAAATTATAAGATGAGGTCGATATGTGTAAAATTTACAAGATAATGATTTATTGGTTATTTAATGGTTCGAATTAAAATAAATTAAAAAGGAGGGACTAAAAGCGTAAATTCTGGAAACTTAGAGTATTTCGGTGTAAATAATGATATTAGAAGTATAATATGTAATTTTGGCTAATTATGGGTTAATGTGTAATTATTACGGAATTATATAACTATAAGGTCTAATTGGTAACTTTAATAACTAAAGGGTGTAAATTGTAAATTAAATTATATTGAGGGTCTAATTTGTAAATTGTTAACATTAAAGGACTAGAGTGGTAATTATGGATAACTTATGGGCTAAAAGAGTGATTTATTGTATTTTCACTTTAAACCTTATTCTTTTATATATTTACATTTAAAACCCTAAAGTATGGAAGTTTGTCATAATAAGCCCTAAAATATTATAAGATGATAAAAGAAACCCTAATTCTATAATAAAATTAAAGTAATGACTTAATCTAAATTTATAATATTTAAATCCTACTAATTATAGAAACTTACCCAATAAGGAAACTTTCTAAAAATGGAAATGTACTTAAAGTGGAAAGATAACTCAAACCCTTTGTAATTTTGTCCTCTACTCTTTAGGTTCGTGAATGGAGTAATTTGATCCTTACCATTTGCTATTCTTGAGTTCTGCTAATAAGGTACAGATATTCTGCCCTTCTTGTTAAGGTGCCTTCGTTCTCTTGATTTTGTATTTTGATTCGTTTAGGATTCCCCAAACCATTGCTATGTACCCTTGTTTTGTGAACCTTAGATTTGAATCTTTGTTTTGAATCCTTGCTTTGATCCTTGCCTTGAACCTTTGTCATGAACCCTATTATGAACCTTGCCATAAAACCTTGACTTGAACCCTAATATGTTTGATAATGTAATTGGATGAGAAAACCTTTTTATTCGTTTATGAAAATGTCTTAAGAAAACCATTTTTAAAACTATCTTATTGAAAACTATTTTAAGGACTATTTTATGAAAACCATTTTAAAATACTATCGTTATGAAAAACCATTTCAAAAGATTCTTTAATGAAAAACTATTTTAAAAGGATTGTTTTCAAATGAACTTTTAGATTGAACCTTTACTATGAACATTTGCTACGATCTCTTGTCTTGACCATTTGACTTGAACCTTGATACATGGAGTTGAACCCATTGATATGTAAACCTGAACTTGAACTTGACTTGTACACTTGACCTTGACCTTGACCACAGTTTGAGATTACGAGCCATACTAGGCATGAGGGTTTCATGTCCTTGTCATTGATGCACCAATGACTTGACTTTTGGGTAGGAAAGTGATGCCCTATCCCGTCCCTGCCATGACTTGATATTTGACTTGTACACGTAGATGAAGACATTGTGGCAGCCTACAGGGGCGTATGGATGCATCCTAGATATGTACTTGACTTGACTTGTTGATTATATTACTTGTTATATTAGATGACTGATGGGTGTGTGCGGTACACGTCTTTCATCTCTTGGGAGCTTGCAACTCCAACCCTTGTAGGTATCCCCTCATATTGTATTTGGTACCGAGGTCACCCCTCCGTACACCTTGCTTGACTTGATTGGATTTGTTCTGGGCTCGTAATGGATTTCTGTTTCTGTTACCCTATAACCTATGCTCGATTGACACTTGACTTGAATTGAATTGAACATTGGGCTGGTGGTGGGTTATGGTTTCCTTTACACTTAGACCTTGTAACCAATTCTTGATAACCTTTCTCATTTCTTTCTTAATCATGTTACACCTTGTATTATTTCCTTTACCTCACTATTCCTTTGCTACTGCTTTGTTGTCGTTATATCTGTTCACTGAGCTTTCGTAGCTCAGCCGCATTTTCTTTTCCTGCGGCAGGTTTTAGTACGGAAGCTGGGTATGAGTGGAGAGTGTATTGGATTTAGAAGACCTTATTAGCTATTGAAGATGACTAGAAGAATTTTATATTCAGACTTAGAAATTATTGTATTTCTCATTGTAACCTTTTAGTTTCAGATTTTCCTTTGTAAACCTTGAAATTCTATTGTAGTATTTATGTCTAATGCTTATGTTTGTCCTGATATGGAACCATCGTTGTCACATCTTTACTCTTGTCGGGTTGGGGTGTTACATATAGTGTGTAAATATCATGTTGGATAGTTTCAGTTAATTAAATGACCTGTTTGGTTTGGGTATATCGGTGGTCGGCCTATGCATTCAGACGTTATTTTTTTGGTTTGAGAAGGCATGCGAGTTGGCCGTAGGCTGAGATCATTAGTATCTGTTGCAAAATTTCATCATGAATATTAGTTGAAACTACAAAACATGATATTTACCTGCTGAACTATATTACAATGACAATTATTTGATCACGTTAATGCAAATTCAATTTACAACAGATCCTAATGATATCAACATACAGGTAACTCGCACGCTTTGACAGCCCAAAACAACAACAGCCACAGAAACCACAAAAAGACCGAGGGGACGTCCACTCAAAGACTGAACCAAAACATATAACATAGTTATTATTCCATCAACAAATAATTAACAAATATTTTGTATTGTTGTCTTTTTATCTATTCACATTTGGTACGCATGTTGCTGGCATATGCGTTAAGATGTTGTTGTCTTGGTTTGAAAAAGACGCGCAGGTTGGCCGTGTGCTGAAACTATTGATACCTGTCGTAAATTTAAGTTGCATTAACACAATAAAATATTTGTCATTGAAGGTAGACATAGTATATAAATATAATGTTGTGTAGTTTTAACTAACTGAATTACCTATTTCGATTGGATATATTGGTGGCCGTCCTCTTCGTACATTTTTTTGTGGCGCGTTTCGTTTTGGTTTTCCTCTTGGTCGAATTGCTAAATCATTTGATATAGTTGCCATGTTGCTAATAAATCAAATATATCGTAAATTCGTTTGAGCTGTTTATTGTATCAAATGGTTGCGGAAAGATATTGAAAATGTTTAACTTGTTAAAAAATATATAATATATAATGAATATCTTTTAAATTTAAACAAAATTTGGTATGCCATATATATCTATTACTATAAAATAGCAATTTTATCAATGTGTTTTAAGTATAAACTTATCTCTGGAAATGATTTACGCATATCATATGTCTAGGGTATAAGATAATTACCAAAGTTTAAATATATTTAGATACTTCTACTATTTAAATACAATAATATATAATGAAAGATGCGGATCAACTGGCATAATGTTTCCAATGGCACAATTCCAACTTTTAGATGATCTGATGAAAATTGCTGGCTCGTCCAAATTGCGTGATTGTATGCGCGTGTGGTTTGTGCAGCAGGCATATGAAGACTCATTTTGTGCAAAATTGATACACGCTTGTTGTGAGCATCTCAGGAGAGTGATGGCAAAGAACCGAGTGATGATAGCTGACATGGAAACATTAGGACACCGTGGAGTCGCATTAGACTCACTCGATGCTTTGAAAAAAACTCAAGAGAGGCATCGGGCATTTCTTGAATTGTTGGTTGATTTGTGTGCTCAAGCCAAAGCCGGTGTCCGCGAGGAAGAGGGTAATGCCATGAAGATGAACGATTTTAACTAAGTTGTTTTAGTAGTTTTTTTCCTATAGAATGTTTGATTTTGATATTTGCTTTATGTATTATGTTAGTCCATTGGCTTGATCTATTTATTTAGTCCATTTGTTAGAAAACTTACACGAATCTTAATTGTTATTTACAATTGTGGTTAATGGTTCTAATAATATGCACAATCAAAAAAATTCACGGCACATGACATTTACAATCCAAACAATTAAAACAACCATTTAAATAACATAATATTCTGAACATAAAGGAAACTTTAGGAAATAAACAAACTGTTTTCAATATCTTTGTAAACATCAACAATTTTTTGTTGTGTTTCTGCTATTGTTGCATTCCGAGCATCAATGCTCTGCTGTCGTCTCCGGATGATTTCTGCATCCCTCCTGTTTTGTTCTTCATCCATCCTGTTATGTTCTTCAAGAGTCTTTATTCGTTGATCGTAAAGATCAATCAACGTTTTTTCAGTCGAATGAGCGCCGCCTGAATGACATTTAACCCATACATGCTGGGGTATGTTGTAAATCTTGTACTTCTCGGGCATTGGAGGAACATCACCACGTCTTGGTTTTTTAGCCTCATTCGATTTAGGGTTTGATGAGGATGACGCCATTGAATAATCGAGTAAATACTGTAGTAATTTAGAATAGTCAAAAGGATAATAAAAAGTGGTTGTTATCTCTTTGTATTTATAGACTCCTCAAAAGTCACAATGTTTACATTGAAAAGTCATGACATTTAATTGAAAAGTTGCTACATACATCTGTGCATACATAATAAATATAATGTTAAATATTAAGTTTTTATTCAAATTGGATATACATAACCTTTATTATGTCGAATATATTTAATTCGTATTATTTTTAAATTCATACTTCCTATAAACCTGTTTACGTATTATAGATAAATAAACTAAAGTATCATTTTCCTATTTAATAATTATGCTCGCACATGATTACTATTGCGTGTTCATGTTAGTACTGCTTCAACATTATAACTGTGTTCTACATGTGGCTAACGTCGCCACACTTTATTAGTACTGCTCGATGTAATTGCTAACATTGGATATTAGTACTGCCAAACTTATGAGAACCGCATGAATGTGATCAACAATCTACCAACATTAAACATAAAAAATGTAGTTTTAAAAAATAAAGGCTGACAAATACCATTGAATACGAAAAAAAACTACAAACAATTATAGTTGTCCATTTGTTTTTTAACATTCTTTATCTTCTCTTGATACTCCAGTATTTTCTTCTTTTTTTGATCAATAGCCTCTTTACACTCCAATATTGTTTGTTCATCGCGTGCGATTCCTACCTCCATCTCTGCTATCTGTCGTCTAAGTTGGGAAATATATCGTATTGGTAGGAAATACCTCACAACCGCTGCGGTTGTTTTTGGGTCTGATGAAAGCTCCTTTGTTTGGGAAACACTTCTTGGACGTTTGTTTGGCGAATTTGATGAGGAAAAAAACAAACGACCCATTGGAAACTATTACTGTTACTGAAAGTAGAACAGAATTGTAATTGTTTAATTGCTTTTGAATTCCATCCAGCATTTATAGGTGCGGAAAGGGTGTATAAGCTATGATGAGTATATTTTAAATTTAACCAATATCCTATATACCATGTTTATCAATTACGATATATTAGCATGCATATTATCCTATTTAAATATAAGATTATATTTAGATATAAGATTACTATGTTTAACCAATATCCTATATACCATGTTTATCAATTACCATATATTAGCATGCATATTATCCTATTTAAATATAAGATTATATTAGCATGCATATTATACTATTTAAATATAAGATTATATAAGATTATTTAAATATTAGCATGCATATCATGTATTTAGAGTAAAAAATAATTGTAATAGAGTAAAAAAATAGTGGTATTATTTGCATCTAATAAAAGTTAAACACGATGTATAAAACCACTAAACAAAATCGACTAACTAAAAAACATTCAAATCCTTAAACATCAGCGAAAGCCATGCGTTATTTGAACTACAATTAAATTAGCTTGTGAAAAACGATTACTAATAAGATGATAAAATTTCAATCTTCATCACTAAAGAAGTTTAAATCCACAAAGTAGTCATCGGTTAGTTCATGACCCATCCCACGTAATTCGTTAATCATAGTTTCTGCCTTTAGGACCTTTGATTGAACCGGATTGAGAACTTGTAAAGACTTTTGAGGATCCCCAACGTTCAATTTAAGCCAATCAAGGAGAATAGACTCAGGTAGCTCATCTAATCAAAAAAAAAAAAAAAAAAAAAAAAAAAAAAAAAAAAAAAAAAATTAATGGACTAATAAACTTAACATGAAAACATAAATCTATTTAGAAGATATTATAAGCCTCATATACCTTTATTACTTTGAGAAGATCCACCTTCTTCAAAAACCGACGTAAGAAATCTCAATGCATCGTCCACCTTGGTATTTGGATCTCTACTGCGTCGATCATGTACCCCATCGTCAATCTTTGGTTCTGTCACATGTTTTTTTCCATGAACGGTTTGATCTTCGCACTTTGAATCAGTGCGAGGCGCATGTGACTCTTTATCTTGAAATATTTTAAGGTTTGATGAATCCATAGGAATAGTTATTTTACATATAGTTCATCATATATTGTATAATTCAATTATATAGTTCATCATTCATTCGGAATAGTTATTACTGGGCTCGTTTTGTTGGGCCATGGTTTTTCATATATTTATTAAAGAGACGTAGGGAAGCCATATTGATACATGTATGTTAACGATAAACTCTTTTTTTAAAGAATATCAAGGTAAGTTTATAGCCCCATTTTTATACATAAATATTGTAACGGGTATGTATTGATTTTTAAAAAGCAATTCTATGTTAGCAGAGTGGAAGTAAACTATAACAACTAAATAAGAATATCAATACATGTGATAAACACAAATGAAACTCACTTGTATTTATGCTTTTATAGATTATTAAGGTATTTGGCTAATTATTCATCATCCAATGTTTCTCGAACAATGTTAATGTGGCATGTCGTATCCTCGTTTGCATTATCAAATCCAGGTAGAGTATCAATCGTTCCATCAACACACATTGCAGGAATATCAATTATCTGTGTTGCACAACAAAGATTATCAATTTTAAAAACTATCAATATGAATTAAAAATATTAAGGTTAATGCATAATGCATGTAACCATATACAACAATTCGATACTGATTTAGATGATACAAACCAATTAACACGTTAAAGACACCATGTACACTGTACGCAAGTAAACATTGAAGAAAACAACACCTGTTTACAATCTTTTGCGTGCTATATCAGAATCGTGTTGCAGAGGATTACATGATACGAAATCACAAATTTACATGGTAAAATAAAACAAATTAATGTATGATGTATCAAAACCTATATAACAACAAAATACCTCATGAACTTTCAGACATGTTTACATATTATAGAAGCATAAGCATAGACAGTAAAAATATTAAGATGTATGAATAACGCGTGTAAACATGTACAACAATTCAATACTGATTTAGACGGTGTAAACTTTTCTTCTCAATCCAAAACATATCAGAATCATGTTGTATAGGATTGCCTGATCCAAAATGATAAATTTACATGGTAATATAGTGTCCTACATGTGGTTAGCACTGCCATACTATATTGGTACTGCTAGATATACTTGACACTGCTTTTGTGTATTTATTTTACATGTTGGCACTGCCATAATCTATTAGTACCGCTCGATATAATTGATATTGTTTCTACGTGTTTATGCAACAAAACATTACATGGCTTCAACGACAACACCATCAACAATACAAATACCTTCTGAAAGCAATTGTTTCCTCTGAATGATAATGTTTCTGTGTGTTTCAGCAACTATAATCAACTGCAAAAACATTTCACAATAAAACATTTAATTGCTTCAACAACAACATCAATAAGAATATAACAACCTTATAAATAGATATTTGATAAAAAAAAATGATTGTGCATGTAGACATTAAATTAATTATACAACAACAATAACAATAAAAAATGATTGAGCATATAAACATTATATTAATTATACAACAAAAACAATAAAATTTACATCGTAATATAGTGTCCTACATGTGGTTAGCACTGCCATACTATATTGGTACCGCTAGATATACTTGATACTGATTTTGTGTATTTATTTTACATGTTGTTGGCACTGCCATAATCTATTAGTACTGCTCGATATACTTTATACTGTTTCTGCGTGTTTATGCAACAAAACATTACACGGCTTCAACAACAACATCATTAACAATATAACAACAATACGAATAGATTATTTGTTAATAAAGGATGGTCTATGTAACCATTAGATTAATTATACAACGACTAAATAAAAATTACAACAACCCAATGGTTAAATTATATGTAACAAAACATACCTTCTGAAAGCAATTGTTTCTTCTGAATGATAATGTTTCTGTGTGTTTCAGCAACTATAATCAACTGAAAAAACATTTCGCAATAAAACATTTAATTGCTTCAACAACAACATCAATAAGAATATAACAACCTTACAAATAGATATTTGATAAAAAATGATTGTGCATGTAGTCATTAAATTAATTATACAACAACAACAACAATAAAAAATGATTGAGCATATAAACATTAGATTAATTATACAACAAAAACAATAAAAATACAACAACACAGTGGTTACCTTCTTAAAGAGTACCCATATTATTCTTATGAAACCCTCTTGCATTGGATTGCTTCAGCAACAACATCAATAAGAATATAACAACTTACAAATATATGTTTGATATATATAAAAAACATACCTTCTGAAGGAGTTCCCGTATTATTCTTATGGGATCCTTGTGCAACACTTGCAGAGTGTTTTTGGCTTGAGAAGAAACGTTATATTTTGATCCACATATACTGCTCATATTAATTATACAACGACAACATTAAAATTACATCAACACATTGGTTAAACTATATATAAAAAACATACCTTCTGAAAGAGTTCCGTATTATTCTTATGGGATCCTTATGCAAGACTTGCAGAGTGTTTTTGGCTTGAGAAGAAACATTATATTTTGATCCACATATAGTGTCAAAGTAGGTTTATGATCTTAAATATAGGAATAAAATATTTATACAAAATATATTCTAAACTTATCTTTCAAATCATATCTTCTACAAATTAAACATATTTTGAAAAAAAAACGGGATACATGTTTAGAAAATATATATATCACTTCAAAATATTCCGCATGGTCATCAAAGAAGAAGATTATAGTTATTTTTTGTGGGAGTTATATCACAAAAAATAATTTGGTCTAATGGTAATATTTAGAGTCTTTTTTATAATTTCGTAATTAAAAGTCAACAGCCGAGGTTTATTTGGTCAAACATTGCTTACATGACGTCATGCGCATACTGTTATATATAATATGTAAATATATACACACTAGTTGTCAAAGCCCGCCCGATGGGCGGCCATGACTTGTAAATATCCTTTGAATGTATTAGTTCAAATATATCACTTCCTTAACGAACACTTCAATGCATTTTGCACCACATTTACGGGAGTAGGAGTCTTGTTAACATATAAACTAAGATTGTCGTAAATATTAGGCTCATCAATTGTTAAATTATGAGCCCGTGATCCTCAACATAACTTTTACTCATGAAACAAATAAAATCACATATAAATGATGATAAACTATAATTTGATTGTAACACAATTCGATTGTAAGGTAGCGACAGTGAGCAAACTAACCATTTAAGCAAATGACAATAAAATCACCCGAGCTTCAATAGCCTTAGTTCAGGATGTTTGGAATAAACTGTTGCAACTACAACTTTAGCTGCTTTATTAAATACAAATAAGGAAATAACTTACCAATATATGACTACTCGATTCCATTTCATTGTGTGGCATAGATGTTGTACGAATATGGTATAAAGAGCTTTTTTTTTCCAGGCATAAAGGATCAAAGCATGACGACACCGGAGTGTATGTCATCATCCCCGTGCTTATCTTTTCATGTGACTATATGCCCTAACAAATGCAAGTTCCAAGGATTAAATGTAACTCATGTTTCGCACTTTGTCTTTTACTGTAGCAAAGGGAGGCGGGTAAAAAATGGTTGGATAATTGTCCAAGGAATAAATTAATTAATAGTTAATGAATCATGAACATTGTTAAATGAATAAAGAAGAAAAAGAAATGAATTGTAATCGATAAGAGAAAATAAAACTTACTCCAATAAATTATTCGATATTACAAAGCATATGCTTTTAGTTCAAATGCGAAAAAAAAGATTTTATACACAACGTGTGTGGTTGAATTAGTGTATTTACCATCTCTATCACAACTCTTCAAACCGTTTCCAGCTCTTGACCCTTGAGACAGCGGCATATAGTTGCCATTCACAGTATCCATACAGAGTAAAAAAGAAAAGATCAGAAATTAGTATGATTTCAAAAAGCACCCTCATGCAAGCTGTAGCTCTACAATGATAATGGAATTGTATATCAGATTCTTGGTAGTGTGATTTCTATTTCATATTGTGGAACACTTGAATTTGAAGCATGTAACTAATATGTGTTTACTCAATATACTATCAATCACCAAATAACTATTAATCTTGTATCAAACAGTAAACAAAGTGTTTAGTCATAAATGCCTTGTTTGGAGTAAAAATAAAAAATAAAAGGGGATTTAGAGATGAAGGAGGTAAAGGAGGACATGGGCAAGCACATATAAATTTGAAACATGATATACTACTGCAGCAAATTGTTTTACTAATTTAGCTTGTGTATGATATCTCATTGGCCTTCGATGGGCAGTTGACTAATGGGTCAAAATAGGATGGGGTTCAAACAGGACATTAAACCGCAGCAACCCATTTATAAGTAAATGGGTCATACTTTTCACTTCTATTAACGACCTTAAATCATCCGTCACCACTTATCTAAAATTCTAAAATTAGTAAAAAAATAAATAAAAGATGAAATGATTGCGATCCTTTATATCAGCAAACAAATTACACCATAAAAAAAGTGTAAATTTTCTTAAAACTTGCCTGATAAGTTCATGAAGAAACATCTCCTTGTTGCTATACAGACTGTTAACAATGAGTTCCATGAGCCGACTTACCTACATGGTTGATTCTGGAGAGACAAAGTAGTGAGAGGGTGATGTGTGAAAAGATGTTTTATTAATGACTGAACAAATACACAAGCACACCCCTCTAAGAGAGTCTAGAGGGGTATATATAGGCTCATAGTTGTGTAATTATGGCACGTGTACAGTATTAGTCGTCACTTTTTGTATTTCTAAAAGCAAAGGAAAAAAAGACTCAATCAAGTCACCTGATGCGATTGATTGTTGACACCTCGGTTGCTTTTGCACATCTGTCATAACCACACGTAAATAAGACTCAGCACACTTTCAAGTGTCTTATATTACAATGGTGAATAAACATACCAGTATAAACGTCGTTTCACACACTGCTGAAAGTAACTTCCAAATGGTTGTCGCTGTAAGTGTCTTCTTTCTCTGTATTTTGTCTCTTTTGTGAACGCAACTGTTTATCAGGTATTCTGAATTGGCTGTAAAGTCGATTTAGACACTTGAAGCCTCATTTGCACAAAACAAAGACCATTGGCCATTACTCTGAGCTTATTCCATTGGCCATTACACAAAGGAATGATCGGCGAACTTGCAATTCACTTATATGTTCTCAATTTTTTTCAACGGCTGCATATTCAGCCTGTGACACTACCACATAACCCTTAAAAATCCCATTTAACCCTTATTTACAATGGGAGCAATTTGGGTATACAAACTGCTAAGGGGGTTTTTGGATTAACTTATTTCTGACGGTGTTTGTTCAAGCTCAAAAGCTGATAAGCCCAAAAGATAAGTTTAAACTACACCCTATGGTTATCAGCTTATTTAGATTTGGGAAAACAAATAAGTTTAAACTTTATTTTGCTTGTTAGCTTGTGGCTTACTTAAGTCCATAAACAAAATTAAAGAAAATACCATAAGCCACTAATATTAGCAAACCCAAACAAACCCTAAGTTGATAATCACTACTATAAGTCATAGATCCTAACAAAGTAACGTGGCATTAGCTGGCATAAACTGTAAAGATTTCCCTCAATCATGGATACCATGCCTCTTTGAGTATCTTATACATTTCATACACTATATTCGACTATTCTTTGCAAAATTCAATTTTTGTAAGTAAACCTAACATCTTGTTTGCTCGGAATTTTTTTTTGAATGAAAAGCTCTTCCGCTCAACATGACCCATTTTAACCCGTAGGCGAAGCAGCTTGTATTGACTTGTTACGAACCACCCGTTAAGCCACCTATACCTACTTATTTATGTTGAACTGTAAAGTGATCTTGATGACTGTGAAGATATTTAATTGTGTAGCTTCTTTACAGGTAATTTACATGATTGGTTTCAATCCAGTCAATTATGGTTATGATTATAGGAATGTGGGTAAGTCTTACCTGGTCCAGTCAGTCATACTTAAGGTTGAACACCAGTTTTAATCCCGATCCAAAACTCAGCGCATAGTATTAACTAATCAAACTATCAATAGATTCATTGGATGTAAACTTACATCTTCATCGGTTAGTTCCACATTGAATACACAACCTTCCCCTCTCGCATTCATGTAGTGTCGCATTGGTCCTTTGGCTGTGGCACGAACTTTAATTGTCCAGTTTCCTTGGTATGGGTTTAGAGAAGCCAATGGGTGAACCCTTCTTGTCATCGCCGTTCGCGCAGAAGGTGCCATGCTACAATTAATAAAAACAATATTCATTACAAAACTAACAAATACAAATCGTACTAAGGGTGTTTGGATGAGGGTTTTAAAGTAGTTTTGCAACTTAACATGTGACATTTCGTAATTTCACGTCACTAATTTTTCTATTTTAATTACCTAACTATTTTATTTTTATTATTATTATTTTTTTAAATTAACTTCGTCGGAAGTTATCCGCGTACGACATAACACGTTCAATTATTCAACCGAAACTAGTCTATGTCCAGTCTACACTTTTTATACACTTTTGGTTCCTTACAATTCTATTTTAAAAAGTCACTTTTCAATTTTTCCATTTTTACGTAAACCTTGCACCTTTTACGTTTTACGCGATTTAAACCTACGTTTTTATGTTCTAACCACATTTAAATATTCCGATGAACTCACCACTCATCTAAATTACTAAAATATATTATGAAAACAAGTTTTAATATTTTTGGAAGTTTTATATTTTTACACTACCCGGTATTGTGTTACGTGTCTTAAAAACCCTACATTTGAGTACCGGGAGCAACTTACACTACACAAAACACTCTATATCATTTCAACAACTAAAAATCTGCATACTATACTTTGTTCCCTTATTTGTAACGCCATGATCATCTCACCACCTCAACACTTGTCCAAGTTAAGACAAGTGTTCCCATAAACCTTCCCAATAATTTATATCTTCCATAAATCTCACCCACCTTCATTTTCACATGCAAAGATAATCAAAAACCTAGTCCTCTTCTCCCTCTTGCTGCCGTGGCTTTTCAAGATCAAGACACACCTTTTTGGTGTTGATTTTATTGAAGTTAATACAAGGAAGATCCAAGATTGTGACGTGTTGTTTGGGGTCGTTTGACCGTGAATCACCATAGCCATCTATGCCGCATCCGCGCCACCACTACCTCTCATTCCCTCTCTCGTTTTCATGGTATGTCAAATTGTAACCTCGTTCTTGTTGCTCTTTCAATTTAAAATCCGATTACAGATAACGTTTTCGTGGTTAAGATTTGGTTAAAAACAAATTTAAATGAATATTCGTGTGGTGACAGTCATTAAAGTGGTATTTGGGATTATTATTTTAGATGCGGGTCGGGTTAAGAACCCGTTTGTGGTTTCAGTCGACCGACTTGGGTCTCGGTTTCACAATAACCCGAGAGGGTGTTTGACTTATTGATTTGTTTATGTAGCTTGTTTATTTTTTTTAGTCTTGGCTGCGAGAAGGGGTACCCAACACAGCCACCCCGAAGGGTGGGTTTGTTGTTGTTATTATGTGGTTTTGATTTCGGGTTTAATAATATAAACCCATTCGAGGGTCGTTTGTTTATTTATAAGTTCTTTTAAATTCCTGGCCTATTAATTTAGCATATTTGTCTTATTTGGTTTTGATTTGATTTCGGCTAATGACCACAGCCTCTCGGCTGTTGGCTATTGTCGTTGTTGTTTATAGTTGAACTTGTGTATTGCGTTACTTGTATTATCATTACTTGTGTGCTAGGAGTTAACGCGACATCCCCCAAGGGTGTCCTCGTTGTGGCACTTGGTCTTGGCGCAACAAACCCACATAGGGTGTTGTTTGTGTTATATTTGATTTTATGTTGTGCTTGCAATTGCGTTTGTGACTGTGTTTGTGTTGGTGATTCGCTGCAAAACAACCCAAATGGGTGTTTGTTTTCTGCTTAAAATAGCCCCAAATGGGGTGTTTAATTGCTGAAACGCAGCCCCCAACGAGGGGTGTTGTGGGCTGCAAAACCAGCCCAACGAGGGCTGTTTGGTTGCTGTAAAACGGACCCAAAAAGGCCATGTCCTATGCGGATTTTCCAGCACTAAAAACAGAATGTTTAGTGCAGTTTTTCTGCACAAAAAGGACATGTTTGGTTGCTGATTTTGCAGCATATACAAGGGTGATTGTATGCTGATTTTTCAGCATATACAAGGGTGATTGTATGCTGATTTTTCAGCATATATAAAAGGTGTTGTACGCTGATTTTTCAGCATGTATAATGGTGTTTATATGCTGATTTTTCAGCATGTATAATAGAGATTATATGCTGATTTTTCAGCATGTATAATGGAGTTTAGTTGCTGATTTTTCTGCATGATTAGGGGTGTTTGGTTTCTGATTTTTCAGCATATATAAGTGTATGTATTGTGTTTGGATTTAGCTCTACTGTCGGCTTATGTGACTTTTGTGGCTTACGCTTATTTTGGACACATTAGTGGATTTTTGGTTAAGTTTATTTTATGTTGCTTATCATTGAACTTATGTGATATTGAATATATATATTGCTCGGCTTATTAACTTATTTGGCTAAAGTGGTATAACTTATGATTTGTTAACAGCTAAACATATAAACCTTAATGGGCTAAATGTATATAACTTATTTGACATCGTTGGACTTTAATAAACTTAACCATCTCCATATCTTTTGCCTAGTTGCTTAATTGATTCTTACATGTTTATTTGCCTTATATGCTTGTGCTATATGTTTTATGCTTTGGCGTGCGTTTGTCTGAGTCTATGACTTTATACCACCACACGAATAAAATACTAAACTTTTTACAAACATTGATACAAATATTCCACGAAAACTAAAACGCTCCATCTTTTGAAACTCATACGTATCGATTACTTTCCGCGTATATATATCTAGGTTGCTCGTAGGATTCTTGCGGTTTATTCTTCACTACTTCATTTTGATCGTTCACATTCCAAGGTGAGTTCATAGCCCCACTTCAACTCTTAAATTGTTTATAAACCCATTGGGGGAGATACATGCTAGTTTTACAAACTGAATACAAGTAGTTTTTGGTATGCTTGACCCGATTACATGATTATAGTTATTGAGTAACCTTGCCATATAAGTCCCAAATTTCATGAACCGTTCATTCCGTGGGAAACGCTATTATTATGAATATTCATATTTGGCTTGACGAGCCTGACCGGGTGAGTAGCGCTCACAATCAACGGCCACATAATATTGAGAAATTGAGGTGAATGGCAAATCTTACCTTTGGAGGGCATTATTAAATCTAGGTCAAGGTTCGGTATCATGAGCTCGATGCTATAATCTTATTTCCTGACTTGTATTCATTACATGTCAATTTATGAATAATGCTTGTATTCAACTTATGACTTACTAAACTCTATGAATTCACTCAACTTTATATTGACTTTTTAGCATGTTTTATCTCAGGTCCGTAAGTGTTAAATGCTTGGATGGGCGGCGCAAGGATATGGATATCGACAAGGATGACCCATGTTTTAAAATCACATTCGATGAAACTCAAACTTTTAAACTCATATTATGTTTAAACTTATGTTATTTTCAAACTTCTGTTGTACCAAACTTTGGGACCTCCTTTTGCTTACTCTGATATTATCGAATGTGAAAGTTTTATCATAAACGTCTCTATTTTGAGTTCGTTTACTATAATTGTACTATGTGACTAATAGATAACACCCCATGTTGTATTCCGCTGCGTTCTGAAAATGGGGGTGTTAAAGATTGGTACCAGAGCATAAGTTATAGTGAACTAGGTCGTTATCTTTAAAAAAAATAATAATAATAAAAAATAAATAAAAAAAACTCTAGACTATAACCTTTAATTTTCAAAATTAATGAGTTCCATCATCTTGTCCGATATCCATGCACGCCTACTTCCTAAATTTCCTATTACTCCATTGAGTATATATCTTTATTATATTATACTAAGGATAATAATAGAAGCACTATAATTATTTCTTAACTTGTCCGATAATCCACGAAAGTATCACTTCTTATGTATGTAAGCTTTTGTGCACTAAACTTCCTTGGTGTATTATATGCTATTCGTGAGCATTGAAAATTTCCATCCGGAAATTTATACACATCTTCAAGTTATATCAGACATTGTAGATGATTACAATGGTCTCTCTCATTTCTTGGACATTGTATGTGATTACAATGATATCTTTTATTTATGAGACATTGTAGGTGATTACAATGATCTCTCTTATTTATCAGACATTGTAGGTGATTACAATGATCTCTCTTATTTATCAGGCATTGTATGTGATTACAATGATCTCTCTTATCTATCAGGCATTGTATGTGATTACAATGGTCTCTCCTATTTCTCAGACATTGTTTGTGATTACAATGGTCTCTAAACTCTTTCATAACCGTATGTAATATCATTTCATATAACATCGAAACATGTTGCAGTTTATCAATTTCTATTGGTTGTCATACTCCCCGTGAACTCATGTTTTCTGAGCATTTCTGCTTACTTTCCGAAACACCACTATTAATACTATGTATATAAAGATTATTCATATACACTTTGTTTACTCTCAACTACTTATTGTTATAAATGTTTTACCGATTCTTACCCTTTATATAGTCAGTCTCCAGGGCATCATGTCAAACCCTACTCCTCCCAGTTATGTACCTATTTCACCAAAATTACTAAACTGTTATACATACTTATTTATTTTTATGATCCCCTTAAACTTTCTCAGGCATTGTGGGTGGCACAACGGTCTCATTTATTTTCAAAACATCGTGAATGATAATTTAAAAAAATTTCATGACCTTATACATCATTGCTTAACATAAAACCCATCTCAGTCTATCGATTTCCCTTGATTATCTCACTATCCACCTCCGAAAACGAATTTGAATAATTGTCCTAAACTTTTGAACACTACATCACCTCGTAACCCATCACCTAGAAACAAATTAGTTAAATTGAACTAGACTTTAACCTATCATCTTATAACATTTTTACTCCAAGTGGTGGGATTTATTCAACCCATAATTATCTACTATTTTGCATCAACATGTTGCGACAACTTCTGTCCGTTGCACTTGCTATTTCACTATCATTTTGTAAACAATTTTATTATTATTTTATAAACTATCCTTTCACTATATTTCAAGATCGTATATATTGCTTCGTAATCCATCGTTTTGAACGCTTCCAGTTGATGGGAGTATGACTTTAAATTTGTTACCTCGGATCGTGTTGTCTTTTGACACTTACCTTTGAAACGTGATTGACTAACGTCTCATTCTTTTCTCGTTACTTCTTATGATTTTGAAGAATAGCATTTGGTGCTGTTTTTATTGTGTTTAGTGTCGGCAAAATATAAGTAGGATGATTTATAATCATCTTATTGAAATGGATTGGGACGCCTCTTCATTTGAATAAGAAAATTATAAACCGCCGAACCATAAGTTTATAAATCCTTACTTACATGGATTGGGATGCCTCTTTATGTAAGTGACGAATTATAAATGAGTGGGCTTATGT
The DNA here is from genome assembly GCA_021014915.2 of Artemisia tridentata subsp. tridentata. Classification (NCBI taxonomy): domain Eukaryota; kingdom Viridiplantae; phylum Streptophyta; class Magnoliopsida; order Asterales; family Asteraceae; genus Artemisia; species Artemisia tridentata. Next base: position 135,429,785 of record CP139501.1, read on the forward strand.
GTATCCGCCATAGCGTGCGTACGAATCATTCTTTGGGCTATGAACTCCTCTCGACTCGTAATTTGTTATGTGGATTTTTCCGATTTTTGTATCGACCACCGCGAGCTTGATAAGCTTAATAGTAATGTGCTATTATCCGCTTCCAAGAATTGACGACTTGTTAGAATTCTTCAATCCATTACCTCTTGTTCATTGAACATATTTGATGCTTTGGCTTTTGACCATTTAACTCCCGTTGGAAACCTCGACGATGACTTGTCTACATCGTCATCTTTTCACCATTAAACCATACGGCGATTAAGAAGAATTGAGCGCCGGGATGTCGCTCTCTTAAGGAGTGCGTACTGTGACATTTCGTAATTTCATGTCACTAATTTTTCTATTTTAATTACCTAACTATTTTATTTTTATTATTATTTTATTTTTTAAATTAACTTCGTCGGAAGTTATCCGTGTACGACATAACACGTTCAATTATTCAACCGACACTAGTCTATGTCCAGTCTACACTTTTTATACACTTTTGGTTCCTTACAATTCTATTTTAAAAAGTCACTTTTCACTTTTTCCATTTTTACGTAAACCTTGCACCTTTTACGTTTTACGCGATTTAAACCTACGTTTTTATGTTCTAACCACATTTAAATATTCCGATGAACTCACCACTCATCTAAATTACTAAAATATATTATGAAAACAAGTTTTAATATTTTAGGAAGTTTTATATTTTTACACTACCCGGTATTGTGACGTGTCTTAAAAACCCTACATTTGAGTACCGGGAGCAACTTACACTACACAAAACACTCTATATCATTTCAACAACTAAAAATCTGCATACTATACTTTGTTCCCTTGTTTGTAACGCCATGATCATTTTCACATGCAAAGATAATCAAAAACCTGGTCCTCTTCTCCCTCTTGCTGCCGTGGCTTTTCAAGATCAAGACACACCTTTTTGGTGTTGATTCTATTGAAGTTAATACAAGGAAGATCGAAGATTGTGATGTGTTGTTTGGGGTCGTTTGACCATGAATCACCATAGCCACCTATGCCACAGCCGCGCCACCACTACCTCTCATTCCCTCTCTCGTTTTCATGGTATGTCAAATCGTAACCTCGTTCTTGTTGCTCTTTTAATTTAAAATCCGATTACAAATAACGTTTTCGTGGTTAAGATTTGGTTAAAAACAAATTTAAATGAAGATTCGTTTGGTGACAATCATTAAAGTGGTATTTGGGATTATTATTTTAGATGCGGGTCGGGTTAAGAACCCGTTTGTGGTTTCAGTCGACCAACTTAGGTCTCGGTTTAACAATAACCCGAGAGGGTGTTTGACTTATTGATTTGTTTATGTAGCTTGTTTATTTTTTTTAGTCTTGGCTGCGAGAAGGGGTACCCAACACAACCACCCCGAAGGGTGGGTTTGTTGTTGTTATTATGTGGTTTTGATTTCGGGTTTAATAATATAAACCCATTCGAGGGTCGTTTGTTTATTTATAAGTTCTTTTAAATTCCTAGCCTATTAATTAAGCATATTTGGCTTATTTGGTTTTGATTTGATTTCGGCTAATGACCACAGCCTCTCGGCTGTTGGCTATTGTCGTTGTTGTTTACAGTTGAACTTGTGTATTGCGTTACTTGTATTATCATTACTTGTGTGCTAGGAGTTAACGAGACATCCCCAAAGGGTGTCCTCGTTGTGGCACTTGGTCTTGGCGCAACAAACCCACATAGGGTGTTGTTTGTGTTATATTTGATTTTATGTTGTGCTTGCAATTGCGTTTGTGACTGTGTTTGTGTTGGTGATTCGCTGCAAAACAACCCAAATGGGTGTTTGTTTTCTGCTTAAAACAGCCCGAAATGGGGTGTTTAATTGCTGAAACGCAGCCCCCAACGAGGGGTGTTGTGGGCTGCAAAACCAGCCCAACGAGGGCTGTTTGGTTGCTGTAAAACGGACCCAAAAAGGCCATGTCCTATGCTGATTTTCCAGCACTAAAAACAGCATGTTTAGTGCAGTTTTTCTGCACAAAAAGGACATGTTTGGTTGCTGATTTTTCAGCATATACAAGGGTGATTGTATGTTGATTTTTCAGCATATATAAAAGGTGTTGTATGCTGATTTTTCAGCATGTATAATGGTGTTTATATGCTGATTTTTCAGCATGTATAATAGAGATTATATGCTGATTTTTCAGCATGTATAATGGAGTTTAGTTGCTGATTTTTCTGCATGATTAGGGGTGTTTGGTTTCTGATTTTTCAGCATATATAAGTGTATGTATTGTGTTTGGATTTAGCTCTACTGTCGGCTTATGTGACTTTTGTGGCTTACGCTTATTTTGGACACATTAGTGGATTTTTGGTTAAGTTTATTTTATGTTGCTTATCATTGAACTTATGTGATATTGAATATATATATTGCTCGGCTTATTAACTTATTTGGCTAAAATGGTATAACTTATGATTTGTTAACAGCTAAACATATAAACCTTAATGGGCTAAATGTATATAACTTATTTGACATCGTTGGACTTTAAAAAACTTAACCATCTCCATATCTTTTGCCTAGTTGCTTAATTGATTCTTACATGTTTATTTTCCTTGTATGCTTGTGCTATATGTTTTATGCTTTGGCGTGCGTTTGTCTGAGTCTATGACTTTATACCACCACACGAATAAAATACTAAACTTTTTACAAACATTGATACAAATATTCCACGAAAACTAAAACGCTCCATCTTTTGAAACTCATACGTATCGATTACTTTCCGCGTATATATATCTAGGTTGCTCGTAGGATTCTTGCGGTTTATTCTTCAATACTTCATTTTGATCGTTCACATTCCAAGGTGAGTTCATAGCCCCACTTTAACTCTTAAATTGTTTATAAACCCATTGGGGGAGATACATGCTAGTTTTACAAACTGAATACAAGTAGTTTTTGGTATGCTTGACCCGATTACATGATTATAGTTATTGAGTAACCTTGCCATATAAGTCCCAAATTTCATGAACCATTAATTTCGTGGGAAACGCTATTATTATGAATATGCATATTTGGCTTGACGAGCCTGATCGGGTGAGTAGCGCTCACAATCAACGGCCACATAATATTTAGAAATTGAGGTAAATGGCAAATCTTACCTTTGGAGGGCATTATTAAATCTAGGTCAAGGTTCGGTATCATGAGCTCGATGCTATAATCTTATTTCCCGACTTGTATTCGTTACATGTCAATTTATGAATAATGCTTGTATTCAACTTATTACTTACTAAAATCTATGAATTCACTCAACTTTATGTTGACTTTTTAGCATGTTTTATCTCAGGTCCGTAAGTGTTAAATGCTTGGATAGGCGGCGCAAGGATATGGATATCAACAAGGATGACCCATGTTTTAAAATCACATTCGATGAAACTTAAACTTTTAAACTCATATTATGTTTAAACTTATGTTATTTTCAAACTTGTGTTGTATCAAACTTTGGGACCTCCTTTTGCTTACTATGATATTCTCGAATGTGAAAGTTTTATCATAAACGTCTCTATTTTGAGTTCGTTTACTATAATTGTACTATGTGACTAATAGATAACACCCCATGTTGTATTCCGCTGCGTTCCAAAAATGGGGGTGTTAAATAACAGCACAATAATCAGTATACTAACTATTATTTTTTTTAACATAGCAAACCAAATTATAATTCTTAATATAAATTAATCATCATTCTTAAAGCACAAATCACTTCAAATTCATAATTAAATCAAAACACAATGATACTTACTTTCCATTATGCTCATGAATAATTCGAGCTGCTGATTTAGTAACAACATCTTGCTTCGGTTTCAACTTGATTGTGGGAGTAAGTGTTGCACATGGACCGGGTAATGCTTGAGTTGACAATAAGAACAATAGCTTATTAGTTTGGGCACGGTCCAACTCAAACCAAAAATGATGTGAAGTATAGTAATTGTTGGCAATTATGGGCTTAAACTGATTCTCGGTTAACCCTGTGCAATGCAGCCTCACACTATTTGAACCTAATTCACAAAATCAGGTTTTCATATAAGATAGTTTGCATCATATAAGCATCAATGAAAGGTTGTCTATGGATTTAAAAGCTGATTAGATAAAAGGAGTATAATAATCTACTTTAATAAAATGGGTCGATAAACACGCCATTAGACACATGATTAATCAGATAACCAAAAGCAAAGGTTTTCTATCCACCCATTCTAAAAACTGATTATTCAGTCCAAATTTAAACCCAAATACCCCCCTAAAAGTAAAAGTACATGAAGGATCTAGGGTATGAACTACATAACAAAATTTCTTTATAAGTTGCAATATAAGAGAAAACTGTACTTATTATTGTTATTTTTAAAACTTTTTTACGCTACAAACTGTGCACGTGCATACCTAGGCTTCCATGTAGGTCAAACACAATGGAAAAGTCAAACATAACACAAGAGAATCATGATGTACCTGAGCATGATATTGTGTTCTTTGTGAGCCTTCAGAAATCCACGCATACGGGTCTAAGTTCATTTGGCCCGAGCTTGCAGCCTCAAAGATGCCATGTAGGGTTCTACAAGTATAGTTGAATAGAAACAGTGGGAGGTCGGGTTTGATTTTTTTCACATACCCAAAGTGTGAACCTGGTAAACCTGTTACAATTTCAGTCATTTATATTAGAGTAAAATCCAAATATTTACTATATCCTAAAAAGTACTAATTTAGGGTAAATTTTAAAAACTGACCAAAGAGTTGCTTGGAAAGACATTCATTGATTGTTGTCTTATTGGTACCAAAAATGACACCACCAAGTTGACCCTTCCCTAAACCTCTGGCGTTTGATACACCATAATCGGGACCCATGTCTGATATATAACATGAAAAACAAACGTCAAAGGAAGCAATGATGATACTTATTATATTTTATTACAAACTTTAACGGAAAAAAAACATTAAGAGCGGGTAATAAGTGCCAACATTTGTTGAATACTTGATTATTTCAAAGTAATTTAATGGGTTTAGGCCTTACAATAAATGATACCTATTTCACCTTTATTTAACGGGTTTACACATTCTAACAAACACACAATATGATCATCACGTCAACTATTTAACCTTAATTTAGAATTTGAGCACAACCCACATGAAGATTCACTCAAAAATGTAAAAATCAAACCAATACCACAAAAAAAATACACACAAAAACATGAACATAATTCAGTTTAGAAATAAATACCTTAAAGTCTTAAACCCACAAAATCCTTTGTGTGATTGTGTTGTGTTTGACAACTTTAATTGCTAAGGTAAGCGCCAAACTGCAAGAAACATAGGCAACAAATGAGCTTTATATAGTGAAGTTAAGATGATTTACCTGACTGTACTTTATACACAGATTGTTGATATCACATTTGAGGTTTTCTATATATTTTAGGTCTTCTAAATTAGTTAAGGGTTCTTTCATAATATGTTCTAGAATTTTTATTTTTCAAGCACTCGAAATGGTAAAAATCTACTTGTTTGGTTTAATATCGAATAATCCGAGTTTCAAAAGTCCAAATTCCATTCAATCGAGTCCAAACCAACCTAAATTCACTTCATATAAAAGAACTATAATAAATATATACTATAACTTTATACATATAATCTCTGCCTCCAAATGAGGCGAGACCAATTCACATTTCGTCACAATCATATACCTAGTACAACAAAACCAAAAGTACATTAATCAAAACCATACAATGATACAAATCACCCAAATAGAACAAACTCATAGCAAGAGAGAATACGTTCTAATTTTCATTCTTGTTTGGGATGTCATTGACAGTGTAATCGAGGACACGAATGAGATGAGCAACTTAGACAACTATCATAATCATAAAAATAGAGTTAATCCTTTGAATAAGATAACTTACCGTGCCAACAACATCAGACACATGAGAGAGTGATTCCGGAGGCAGCACCCAAGTACAGAACCTTTGATCCAGGTTTCTAATCATACAAAATTTAACAAATAAGATTGAATTATAATAAGAATACAATGTCATCATTATTCATAAAAAAGATTGTAAAATATTGATTCAAAGAATGATAGAAATTCTTTACTTTATGCCAGATGAATTGCCGGCAGTAACACTGCCACCATCTTCCTTGAAAGCTGGCCGCAGCTTCCTCAACTTTGCAGCATCAAACTGACGAAATTAAAAGAGTTGTAAGGCAGAAACTTATGAGACAACCAACAAACAGAGGAAGGATCTCACGTATAATTCTAGTTTCTGAAATCGAATTTGATTGATAGTAATGAAGCATTACATATTAGGGTTAAATCAAGAGATCATTCGGTGGACTTGTGTTTAAGGATTTGATGAGAGATCTTGAATATCCGGTTGTTTTTGGAGGCGGCGAAAATGGCCGGTAGGGCAAAAATTAGAGGTGGAATGATTTATGTTTTATTGCCTTTGTTTAGATGTTGTGCTGAATCTTTAAGCATGACATCTTTTTTTTCCAACGTTAAACACAAAAAATGGCTTGGTCCACCGGTTGGAGTGTTGGTTGTTGTTGTGCAAGACCAGGGTTCGATTCTTATTTGTGTCATCTTTTTTAAACAAATTCCTGTTAATGGAAAAGGCTTGCTTGGGTGGCATAAATTGATTAGGTGGCATTGAAATTGATTATGTGGCATTGAGGTGGCGTTTATGTGGCATTATCTACGTGTAACGCCTCTAGTTATATATATATATATATATATATATATATATATATATATATAATATATATATATATATATATATATATATATATATATATATATATATGTAACAATAAGTATTTACTATATATAGTCTTCTCCCTAAGAAGGGTGTGCCTGGTGGGTTGGGTAGTGGGTCAAAACAGGCCATTTTAGTGCATCGCTGTATATATTAGGGCATCTGTTTGTTTGAATAGTGCATGGAGCTCTTTGTGAGCATGTATTATTTCTTACTAATTGAGTAAATCCACATTTCCGTATTATCTTAAGTTAATTTCCTGTTTTTGTTTCTGTTAAATTAATTTTTTATAAAAGTATATATGGCATGTCTTGAAATTCTTATAATGATCAACTTATGTCCAAATTGCAGATTCAAGTACTAAATTCTCAAGGATTTGAGGTTATTCGGGTATCGTCTGGTGTTGTTGGCGATGGTCAACAACGACTTCGATACAGAAAAATAGTCCACATTGCATTATGCTACTGAAACTGAAACTTTAATTTGCATGCAAACTGGTTATAACTGAAATTATATTAGGTAATAATAGTTTTTAGAACAAATTTAGTATGTTTGGAGTCAAATGCTCTGAGTTATCAACTTCTAAAAGATGTGAGTTACGACACAATGTGAAAGATATAGTATTTGTTTATCACTTTCTCCTGAAAGAACAATAAGTATTTACTATATATAGTCTTCTCCCTAAGAAGGGTATGTCTGGTGGCTTGGGTAGTGGGTCAAACTCATTTAGTGCATCCATTTTGCATGTTTAGAGCATCTATTTGGACATATTAGTGCATCCATTTGTATTGTAAGAGTTTTGATAATGGCTTCTAATTGATATGGCTTCTGGACTGATAACCGCCAATGCATAATTTTTTGCACAAACTTTCGCTTCTGATTACTGAAGCATTAGGGACACCCATCAAAAGAGTGTTCAGGTCTACTTCTCTTGTTAAACCAAGTCCAGTGACGGTGAACCGTGATGCTACATGTGGGTAAGAAAGAAAGTAACGCAAATTGCTGTAAAGAAAGTATATGGTAAAATGGGCAGGTCGGGTAAGAGGTCTCAATTGGTTCGGTTCAAAATGGGATTTTATGTAAAGTTTAAATAAATTAATTGATCTGCTACATATGGGTACGAAATAAATGATTAGGAGGTTTTATGCCATGAAAGTACACTGATTCAATTAAAAATTGATGCAGTTTGCGGTGCTCGTTCCTGTAGTTTGGCTCTTGTTACAACACAGGCGCAAAGTGGTCAGTTTTTGAAGGATATTTCCTAGTTGATTTTGCAATATTTAACTCAATATGCTAGATATAATTTTTAGGGCCTATGAGCTTATTTAGGTTCGGCACTTCGGCTTATGTTTTTTTAGTTCAGGCTTAAGAGCTTATTTTCACTTTTTAAGTCGTAATAAGTTGTTAAGGGTGTTTAGCTAAGGTTATTTTAGGGCCTTAACAGTTTTTTGTTTTTTCAAAAAGCTTTTAAACACTTTAGTGGTATTTGGATAAGCTTATTTCTATGTTATTATATATATTTTTTGGGGAGGAAATAAGATATTAAGCATAAGCTTCTCAAATGAGGATTCTTGAGAATGTTTATATATATATATATATATATATATATTATATATATATATATATATATATATATATATATATATATATATATATTAGTGCATCTGTTAACATTTTGACCCCGAAAGTACCTATTTTGACCCGTTACCCAACCACACGCTCTTTAAAATCCAGGTTATATGTGAGCTTGTTATTGTTAACATTGCCATTGTTTACGAAATCAAATGGTTGATATGTGAAAGTGGATTATGCTTCTTTAGTTTTTAAGTAACTTGATTGATTTTGTCTAATTGTATTAGTGGCAATGTATGTTTGTCAAGATGCTATTAGATTTAATCTGCACTTTGTATATTTCTATAATGCCTAGTGTGGTTAGCAAACTTATTTGTATCTATCTGGTATAGTTGGTGACGTTTGTGTTCTGTTTTTCATCTGTTTTTCAGGAATTTACCTTTTCAACCTCGGAAAGACATTGGAAAAGCTTGAGATGGTTGCTAGTGTGATTGCGATTATTGAGAATCCTTGAGACATCAGTGTTCAATCAGACAGACCTTATTGACAGAGAGCTGCTGCATACAGATTATTAGTGGCATCTTATTTCGTGGCATTTTACTGATATGGCAACTTATGGTTAGGAACTGATCGAGACACAAGAGTCAATGCTATGCATATAACTATATGTGACACATTCCCTCTGTAACACCCCAACCCGGCAAGGGTAGAAGTGTCACGTAAATGGTGACATATCAAAGCAAGCATAAACATACGACTTACATAATACAATAGAATTTCAAAGGTTACAATTGAAATACTAAAACTACAAGGTTACAATGAGAACAAAATAAAATACTAAGTCCAAAATGCATGTCTCTGCTAGTCATCACTAAGTCCAGGATAGCAATCTAAGCCCAAAGCACTCCACTCTTAACCCAGCTTCCAACTAAAACCTGCCGCGGGAAAAGAAACGCGGCTGAGCTTAAAAAGCCCAGTGAACAGATATAATATAAACGGTAATGAACAAACGAATATATAAGACAAAAGAATAAGAAGTAATAAGGTACAAGAGTAAGGTAAAGGACAGTCATCTACCACGAGCCCAAAACAAATCATATATCATAGTCCTGTCTTCGTCATAATCATATAGAGGGGATGCCTCTCAAATAAGCTGATAATATAAAGGGTGGCCTCATGTACCAGTTGGAGTGATCAGCTCCCGAACTTTGTGAAAGACATGGATTGCACCCATCATCAGTCACCACATATCATATCAAAACGAACTGTCCACGAACACGGACACGAACCTAGGATGCATCCATTCGCCCCCCGAACAAATCATATTGGCCATATCAAATCATATCATAGTGAGCTCATATCAAATCAAAATGGGGACGGTGTAACCAAATCACTAGGGCTACACGCTAGTCATGCCATTGGTGCATCAATGACACGGCCATGTTACCTTCATGGCTAGGAAACGAACTTGGCTCGGGTATCAAACTGGGGTCAAAGGTCAATATCAAAGCAAAGGTTCACATGGTCATGGTCCAAATATCAAAGTTCATATCAGAAGGTTCATATCAAAGGGTTCAAATCCCAAGGTTCATAGCAAAGGTCAAAGGTTCATGTCATAGCAAAGGTTCATATCAAAAGTCAAGAGACCGATGGCACCTTATTAGAAAGGGCAGAATATCTGTACCTTATTCCAGCAAAGCACAAACAAAATGAATAAGATAGGATGAACTCAGTTCTTCTCCTTCTTCACACCTAGAGGGGTAGACAAGTGTTACAACACCTTTCATTGTAAGTAACTTTTCATTTTAGGCAGGTTATAATCAAATTATCCAAGGTTACCTTTTCACCCTTGAAGATTTCATACTTTACACTTTTAGTCCTTTAGTTATAAAAGTTACACTTTTAGTCCTTAAAGTATCCATAGTTACATATTAAGCCCCTTGGCTTTCCAAATTACACAACGTACCCTTAGTTTATTATGTTGTACGATTAGGACCTCTAAAATACAAGATTACAAAACAAGTCCCTCAAATTAATGCTTTTACATATTTGGTTCCTTTATTTATGTTTCTATCCTTTATTTATTAATAATTATACATTAGGTCCTTTAATTATCACAATGACACAAAACCCCTTTAAATATGATTTACTACACGACTTACCCTCAAGTTTCATGATTTACCATTTATAACCCTTAGTTTTGGAAAATTAACAATTTACAACCTTTTTACATATCTTGACAGCCTTTAAGTATTATCTAGACCCGTTTTAAATAATTTATAAACCATATCAAACCTTCGAAATAAAATCTATAAAAATTCACAGACGTTCCTCAGGGTTTTGAGTATTTTAGATAATTTTTACAGATTTTATTAAGTGGTCTAGGTACGAATTAAAAATCCTTTTCCCCAACCTGTTCCAGAACCGGATCACTTAAAAACACCCGACCATTATCCATCTACTAACCCAGTCTAGAAAATTTATAAAATTCTACAAAAATTCCAGTAATTAGCTAACATGTGTTATATTACCCAGTTCAAAGGAAATGTTCTAAATCGTTATGGTTTTAAAATGAAAAATGAAAAACCCGACCTGTTTTTCCAGACTTCATGAATCCGACCAGACACATAAATTTCCAAAAATCAAAAAGTAACCTTCCAGGCCTCCAAAAATTACAAACTAAATTTTCCCAGGTAGCCACTTCATTGAACTTAGTTTTAGACTCAAAAACCATCCCAATACCCGTTCACATCATTGAGTTATAGCCGGTTAAAGTCGAGTAAAATTCCAGGCCAGTAGCAGATTCTCACAAAATCATATATAACTTAGGGTTTTTAACATATAACCTCTTTAATTCATAACACACAATGATTATAGATGATAGTGTTATGTATATACCTTATAATAAGAACAAGATTGAGGCTTCTTGGTGGTGTTTTTGGCTCGACACAGCAGCAACAATAAGGAGGCAGCAGAATTTGGTTTTCTAGGGTTTCTCTTGAGTGTTTCTTGAGGTTCGGTTATTTTGGGTGGAGATCAAAAGGATATGGCCTATTTTATTGGAGTTGGCCGACTTTTAGAGAGGGGAGGGAGGCATGGATCGGCCCCTAGGCCCAACCCACAACATCTATGTCAAATTCCATCAATTCCCTTATTTCTTAAATATTTCTTACACGTAACGATTTTTAGTACAAAATTAAATATATACTTATTGAGTTTTCGGTTCAAGTAACTAAGTAATGTGTTATAGATATTATTGGTAGCTCGTATAATTATCTTATGGGGCCTCATAATCATTTCATGTCATATTTGTTTCGTTTTCATAGGTTTTGTGCTTTATTTGTAAGTTATATATGTTTTAATTAAATTTCAAAGTTATGAGGGCATTTTGGTCTTTTAATACGTTTTAGATTTTCGGGTTTTACACCCTCAACCAAATCGCTGTCTATTACAAATGTAATCGACTTTTACTTTCCAATACTTTTCTTGTTATCCTTTATACGTTACTAATTTAATCACTTTATTATCGACATAATGTTAATAATGATGGAAGTTGTATCTGATAACAAGGCTGTAAACGGAATGAGTGTTTCAGTGTTTTCTGCGTGCATGGCACCACTACTTCTTTGACCCTTTTCGGCCAGATAATGTAATCTCGATAGTCAATATAATATGGATGGAGGTGATAGATCTGCTCAACTTATGCAAGTTGTTGTTGCTGCTAATCATGCTCAAGAAATTGTTATCACCCTTCTTGAAGAATACAGTAACATATTTGGTGTACGTTTTACAAATTTTGCTCTTACTCGTATTTCTACTACTTTCACATAATAAACAAATTTTCCAACGTGGTATCTAGTACTTTTTTTCTCATCAAAAGCACTTTGAATTTTAATTTTTTTACAAAGCATAAATGTTCTGTCAAACTTGGACGGTAGACGAGGCTCAGTGGCATTCATCAATGCCATATAAATATCCTTATCATCAATATCATAATCATTAGTTGTTTGGTATAGCTTTAGGTCTTAAAATGTGTATGTGGTTGTTTGTCTATTTCCCACAAAAACATTGGTTCAAAGAAGCTAAAAAAATTAGTCATCCTACCATAAGTTTCTCATTTTCTGGACTTTTATTTAGCTATTTTTTTTATAATTCATGTTAAATTTGATATTTCCTGGTAATTGAATTGTCGGGGTTCGTATAATCCAATGCTAATGAGAACTAATTTTTGCGCAGGTTTGTTCAATCTCAAGTCATCGGTGGGGAAACCCAAAGATCGGCAACCAAAAGCTATGGAAACTCAATATAAACTTTAATAACCCAAGACGCCATACATATCATGTCCAGTATCGCAACTACGAAAACAAAACAACCCTTATTGAGCCCGAAACTGAAACCGAGTACTACAAGTATGGGCTGAACTGTATGAAGAGCATTCCGTGTAAATTGGTTTATGGAACGAAGTTGCTGAGATATTGAGAGATAATAAAATTTGTTTGAGTGGTTGTTTGTATGAATGTCAACTCATTTGTTCTTAATTTATACTTTGATACGTGATAAATGAGTAAACAAAAAAAAAAAGAGCAAAAAGTAACAAGTCGAATGGGGTGAAACCGTGAAAGCTTCAAAAAATGTATAACATATTGTGTTCCCAGTCAAATAACCGTATGAACAAACTCATTCAAAATTAACTGAAATACAAAAATAGCCCTTGGAAAATAAAGAAAGTGACAAAGAGGCCCCTCAAGTTGGAAAAAAAGGAGGGGGTGATTTGTACACTTTTCTCACTTTCCTACCAAAGTGGACTTTTTTATAGAACCAATATATATATATATATATATTATATATATATATATATATTATATATATATATATATATATATATATATATATATATATATATACACTAGTGTCAAAGCCCGCCTGATGGGCGGGCATGACTTACAATTTACATAAATAGAGTTATGCTATTGTCATTTACGAGAATGGCGACGATCAAGTATGTAGAATATACATGTGTAACTCATCTACAGGTATATAGAGGGCAAAAATGACTGTATATTTCATCTTAAACTCATCTAACTGCATACCTGGATTTGTATAAAACAGTTCAGTAAAAAAGTATCCAAATATTTTACTTTATATGTTGAAACACTATATTTACGTGCAAACAAACAATAATTTATATCTAATGTAGTCAAGAGAAAAGTAGTCACTCTATGTGGAAGCAAAAAGTAGTAGTTACTAAAGTGCTGCCTATGGCACAATTTTTCTGATTAAAGATCTATGAATAACTTTACTTACGTTGACATAGCAGCAGTTTAGGGAGGTTTAAAATAGTATAAATTATTAATGACACTGTACATGTACACATTGTAACGTTTGAATCTAGAATAGCAGCAGTTTAGGGAGGTTTAAAATAGTATAAATTATTAATGACACTGTACATGTAGCAAATGTGAAGGATCATACTTACATTGGGGAGTTTGACGGGTCACAAAAGCTTCACGGATGCTTCAAGTTTCTATTCGTTCAAGAACACACAGAAGATGAAGCTTTTATTAGGTGGGTTGGGGAGCGCTGCAATGAGTTGGAAAGAAAGATTCAAATACGCACTGAGGGAATGGTGGAGGTGTGGTCTCTTAACCACGATGATGAAGAAGCTGGTTGGGATACCTATGAGTGCTTGAGGAAGGCTCAAATCAAGGAACGAAGGAGGTTGGAGGCCTTAACTGCTATCTTGATTGAAGTCCGTGGTGGTTTGTCTGAGAAGGAGGATCATATTAGCATCATGGATCTGTTTGATTAGCTAATGGTTGATTATGTTCTTTTGGTTTTTTGTTATGGGTTTTTGATTGATATGTATGGGTTTATGTTGGTTTCATGTAGATGATGATAGTAATGGTTGTTTTGTAATGAACTTTGACATCTATGAATGTATATAAGTAGTTTAACTGATCAATCCATGCCACAAAAATGTAAGCAAACAACAACCAATCAAATCAATGAATATCTTTAAGGATTTGAATGTTTGATCATTAATCTCAATATGGATTTGGGAGTTGCTTAAGTGATTAAGGTAGTATTTAGTTTATTCGTACGTGCGTTTGATTTTGTAACTGAGGTCTGGACTATAGTCTCATTAGTGTTGGGAATTAAATATTCAAGATGTTTAATATCGGATTCTACTCTAAGTATAATTCTGCTGATAGTGCAAAATGGTTTCTGCTGATGATGTTGATTCTGCTGATAGAGCATTTCACTCTGCTGATAGGCTTAACAACTCTGCTGATGATTCTGCTGATGATTCTGCTGATAGCGAAAGATTGTTCCTGCTGATAATGAACAACTCTGCTGATGGAAGGATAAGATCGAAAAGATATTTATTGTATTTTGGTCAACAATATACGGTAGATAATATCTTACTCCATGTGCTTAGTTAACAAGTTGTATACATAGATACATGTTGTATCTGATGTACTGACACTCAATAGGATAAGTTAACCAAGTAAGTCGGCTAAAGACTTTAAGCAATTTGTAAAGATCTTTTGACTATAAAAGAGATCTTAGACTAGTGATATTTGTAGAGAGAGTGTGTGAAAAATATAGAAGTATTAAGAGTTAGTCCATGCATACGTTAGAACATGCATAACTGTTAGAACAAACACAAATATATCACAAGTGATAGAAACATAAGATTCAAGGTTGTAACCCTAGTGATATTTCAAGGTCACTCGTATTATTATCTTCAATAATATTGAATCGTTTGGTGATAGTCTTTATGTGTTCATTGCTAACTAACAAACATAACAATTCCATTTCCATAACATACACAACCTTCTAAGTTTGGTTGAGTGAATTCCGCGCACTTAATCATTTTAACACAACATATCATACACACAAAGTTAGAAGGTTTAACCACCTTAATCGTGTGTCCAGGATCCTAGCAAGTAGTATCAGAGCCAGGTTGATATTGTTGTTTTTAGAAGAAACAAGAAATGGATGTTCAAGATGTTCAAACAAATGTTGCTGCAAAGTTGCCCATGATCAAACCCAATGAGTTTGAGTTATGGAGGATGAGAGTTGAGCAATATTTCATGGTTCAAGATTATGCTCTTTGGGACATAATTCAGTATGGTGATTCCTTCACTTTAGGCTATTCAGATGTTCTTGTTGAAGGGAAGACAGTTAGAAAAAGAAATACTGGACCAGTCTCCAATGATGAAAAGATACAGAAGAGAAATGATCAGAAAGCACGAAACCTGTTGCTTATGACCATTCCTGGTGAGCAAATGCTATCTTTTAACAAATATCTTGATGCAAAAACTCTTTTTGAAGAGATTTGTGCATAGTTTGGTGGTAATGAAACTACCAAAAAGACACAGAAGACTTTACTAAAGCACCAATTTGAAAACTTTACTGCTTTTAGTAATGAGTCTCTTGATAAGCTATTTTCAAGACTACACAAGCTTGTTAGTCAGTTAGCTGTGCTGGGTGTTGAGACTGAGAAGGAAGATCTCAACATGAAGTTCTTGAAAAGTCTACCTGGTGATTTTCATACTCATGTTATTGTCTGGATGAACAAACCAGAAATTGAAACTATGAAGCTTAATGATTTGTACAACAACTTTAAAATTGTTGAACAAAGTCTGAAGAGAGGTGGAAATTATAGTACTAGTTTTGGGAATGCTGCACTCTTATCAGTTCCTAGTGTTAGTCATACAGAGGAGGTAGATGAAGTTGAAAGTGTTTCTAATGTTACTTATGGTGGTCCTTCTACTAGTGTACAAAAGGATATTGCTGGACTTGGTGATCCAACATTTTATGCCTTTATAACCAGTCAAGCTAGTGGTTCTCCTTTAAATCATGAAGACCTTGAGCAGGTTGATGGTGATGATTTGGAAGAGATGGATATTAAGTGGCAAGTTGCTTTACTTAGCATGAGGGCTAAGAAGTTTTGGCAGAAAACTGGAAAGCAAATTACCATAAATGGTAATGATACCGCTGGGTTCGATAAGAAGAAAGTGGAATGTTTTAACTGTCTTAGGTTGGGACATTTTGCTAAAGAATGTAGAAGCCCAAGGAAGCAGGATAATAGGAACACTTGGTATAAACAAGAGAGGAATAAGGAAGTACTGGTGGAAGAGCCAAAGGCTATGCTAGCCATTGATGGTATTGGATATGATTGGAGCTCTATGGCTACTGAAGAGGATGCACCACCAAATGCTGCTCTTGTTGTCGATGAGATTGCTCTAATGGCTTCTTCTGATTCAGAGGTAGATACTATTCCTACTTGTACTAATTCATGTCCTAATCTTAAAAATTATGAAGACATTAAAAAAAGATTTGATGCTTTTAGAGAAGAGTTAATTGATGCCCTTCATAATTTAGCTAATCATAAGAGGTGTGTAGGAGTTCTAGAAAAACAGATTCTTCATTATAAAAAGAATGAATCTACGTTTACTGATGACTTAAATGCTTTAAAAAGAGGAATAACATTTAGAGATGAACTACTTAATGATCAAATTAGACAGTTATCTGAAGTCAAAACTGAAAAAAAGAAAATGTTAAGGTAACTATAGATACTCTAGCACATGCCTCAGAAGGAATGAATAAGATTTGGGAAGCTCAGGTAATTGATAAAGCTAATTCAGGTGTAGGTTACAAAACTGTTCCTCCACCATATAGAGGTGTTCCTTCACCTCCAGGTGTTGACCTATCACATACAGGTTTAGCTGAGTTTCAAGAACCAATCATGGAATATGGTTCAAAGACTAGTAAGAGTCTTAAGGTAGAAAAGATAAGTAAAAGTTTAGATAAAACTTTAACTTATCAGGACAAGGTGTCCTTTGTTAAGAAAGGAGATGCTATAGTTGTTGATGATTGTACAACTGATAGTGATGATGAAAAAGAACAGGTTATGTCTAAACCTGAAGTGGTTAAGAAAGTAGGAACAAAGGTTCCTAAGATAGTCAAACACAATACTGATAGGCCTCATTCAAACATTAAGCATGTTAGGCAACCAGTTAGATATTGTGAACAATACAGAACCACCAACAAGCCCAGAGGTAACCAAAGGAATTGGAACAACCTCAAGTCTAACCAATTAGGTGATGACTTTGCTTTTTATAATAAAGCTTGTTACACATGTGGTAGTTTTGACCATCTTGCAGCTTTCTGCAACCAATGGGTATCTGGGTATGAAAACCATAGAGTGAATCACAAAAGGCAAACACCTAAATCTCACTTTCACTCTAGTTCTAAGAAATCAAACCCTAGAGTAGTAAAAAACAAGTCTATCTCAAAATTTGTTTCTGCTGATAGACCAAATGATCCTGCTGATAGCAAATTTTACTCTGCTGCTCGACCATTTATGACTATTAACCCAAAATCAACAGCTAAGGGTGCAAAAACATTTTTCAAACATGCACCTACAACTGTTCTAAGTCCCATTCAATCAAAGGCAGTGGTCCATAAACAAATTTGGAGACCAAAGGGTAGAACTACAAAGTTAGCAGATTCTGCTGATAAGTGTGTGGTTCACTCTGCTGATAAGGGAAAAAGGGCAAATGCTATTAAGGCCTCAGCATGTTGGATTCATAAATCCAATGTTGCATCAACTATTCTTAAAAGATTCAATTACATTGATGCAAGAGGCAGATCCAAGTCAGTAATGGTTTGGATCCCCAAAAGAAACTAACACTCTTATTCGTGTGTAGGAACATTCAAATGATCAGGAAGAGGATCAAGGATACTCAGATAGTGGATGTTCTAGGCACATGACAGGCAACATGTCTTATCTCTCAGATTTTGAAGCTTTCAATGGAGGATATGTTACCTTTGGAGGGGGTGTTCGTGGCAAAATTTCTGGTAAAGGTACAATCAAAACCGGAAATTTAGATTTTGAAGATGTGTACTATGTAAAAGAGCTAAATTATAATCTTTTTAGTGTCTCACAAATGTGTGACAAGAAGAATAATGTTCTTTTCTGTGAGACTGAATGTCTTGTACTTTCTCCTGATTTTAAGATGCCTGATGAAAGTCAAGTACTTCTTAGAATTCCTAGAAAGGGCAATATGTACAGTGTAGACATGAAGCATATTATTCCTAAAAAGAATTTAACTTGTCTTGTTGCAAAGGCCACATTGGAAGAATCAATGAAATGGCATAGAAGGCTTGGTCATATTAACTTCAAAACCATAAATAAAATTGTTAAGAATGGTTTGGTAAGAGGTTTACCTCACAAAAGATTTGAAAATGATCAAACATGCATTGCTTGTATAAAAGGCAAACAACACAAAGCCACTTGTAAGCCCAAGATTTTTAACTCTATCAATCAGTCTTTGTTTATGCTGCATATGGACTTATTTGGACCTGTTTCAGTGATGAGCATAATGCATAAGAGATATTGTCTAGTTATTACTGATGACTATAGTAGATTTACATGGGTTTTCTTTTTAGCCACTAAGGATGAAACATCCAGCATCCTTAAGGACTTCATTACACAGATAGAAAATCAAGTAAGCAAGAAAGTGAAAGACATTAGAAGTGATAATGGGACAGAGTTTAAGAATAGTGTTATGGATGATTTCTGCAAAGAAAAAGGTATTAAGAGAGAATTTAGTGTTGCTAGAACACCAAAACAGAATGGTGTAGCTGAAAGAAAGAATAGAACACTAATTGAAGCTGCTAGAACAATGTTAGCTGATTCTAAGCTACCAATAAACTTTTGGGCAGAGGCAGTCAACACTGCTTGTTATGTTCAAAATAGAGTTTTAGTTGTGCAGCCTCAAAATAAGACATCATATGAACTTTTTAATGGTAGAACTCCTGCAATAGGATTTCTTAGACCTTTTGGATGTCATGTGACAATTCTCAATACCTTAGACCATTTAGGAAAATTCGATGGTAAGGCAGATGAAGGTTTCTTTGTTGGTTATTCTCTTAATAGCAAAGCTTTTAGAGTTTACAACACAAGAAAAGAAATAGTAGAAGAAAATCTACATGTGGAGTTTTTAGAAAACAAATCCAATGTAGAAGGTCAAGGACCAAAATGGCTATTTGATCTGGAATATCTAACAAATTCAATGAATTATGTGCCTTTTGTTGCAGAAACTAATGATTTTGCAGGTTCAAATACAACAAATGAGGCAGAGTTAGAGAAAGATCAAGATTATGTGATAATGCCAATATGGTCAAGTACAATTGTGGAATCAACTTCGACAACTGATGAACCTTCTTCTAGCAAAGCTAAAGAAAGTGTTGAAGATGAAAGTAAAGAGTATGGAACTCAGGAACAACAAAGTGTTTCTGCTGGTAGTATTTCTGTTGCTGCTGGTAGTATATCTGTTTCTGCTGATGACTCTGCTGATAAGCTTACTGATTCTGCTGTTCGGTCAAATGACTCTGCTGCTGGCCCTTCAGAAACAAAAGAAGCAGAATTCTCAGATAATGAGGTGGATTACAACAATCTTCCATCAAATTATCAAGTTCCTACTACACCACAATCAAGGATTCACAAAGTTCATTCCCTGGAACATGTGATTGGAGATATACAGTCAGGTGTGAAGACAAGACAGCAATTGATGTCTTCAGACCAACAAGGGCTTCTTGATGCCCTTTATGCTTCAAAACAACATGAGCTTTCAAACTCTTGTTTGTTTGTATGTTTTCTCTCACAAGCTGAACCAAAGAATATTCTTACAGCCCTAGATGATTCAAGCTGGTTAGAGGCTATGCAAGAAGAGCTTCTTCAGTTCAAGATTCAAAAGGTTTGGGTGCTAGTTGATTTACCTACAGGTGTGAAGGTAATTGGCACTAGATGGGTTTTTAAGAACAAAAGGGATGAAAGAGGAATTATGATCAAGAACAAAGCTAGATTAGTAGCACAAGGGTACACACAAGAAGAAGGATAGATTACGATGAAGTTTATGCTCCAGTAGCAAGGATTGAGGCAATTAGGCTGTTTCTAGCTTATGCTTCATTTTTAGGCTTCACAGTCTACCAAATGGATGTCAAAAGTGCATTTTTATATGGTGAAATTGGAGAAGAGGTATATTTTTCACAACCTCCAGGCTTCATTGACCCATTACATCCAAACAAAGTGTACAGAGTAGTGAAAGCTCTCTATGGCCTTCATCAGGCACCAAGAGCTTGGTATGCAACACTAGCTTCCTACTTATTAGAAAATGGATTTCAAAGAGGAAAGATTGATCAGACACTGTTCATCAAACAGCACAAGAATGATCTTCTGTTAGTGCAGGTGTATGTGGATGACATTATCTTTGGATCTATTAGGAAAGATATGTGTTTAGAATTTGAGAAGCTTATGAAAGATAAGTTTCAGATGAGTTCTATGGGAGAACTTACATTCTTTTTGGGTTTGCAAGTTAAGCAATCATCTGAAGGCATATTTATTAGTCAAGACAAATATGTTGCAGAGATACTTAGAAAATTTCAATTTGCTGATTCAAAAATAGTAAGCACACCAATGGACTCTAAGAAACACCTTCTGAAAGATGAAGATGGAGAGAATGTAGATGTACACAGTTACAGATCCATGATAGGCTCATTGATGTACTTACATCATCTAGACCTGATATCATGTTTCCTGTTTGTGTTTGTGCAAGATTTTAAGTTACTCCAAAGGTTTCTCATTTAACTGCAGTCAAGAGAATTTTTAGATATCTCAAGGGTCAACCAAGGTTGGGTATATGGTATTCTAGAGAATCTCCTTTTGACTTGGTAGCATATTCGGATAGTGATTATGCTGGTGCTAGCTTGGACAGAAAGTCAACAACTGGAGGATGTCAATTCCTTGGGTGTAGACTTGTCTCATGGCAGTGTAAGAAGCAAACAAGTGTGGCAAATTCAACAACTGAAGCTGAATACATAGCTGCTGCAAGTTGCTCTAGTCAAGTTCTATGGCTTCAAAACTAACTCCTTGATTATGGGTACAATTTCTTAAACACTGTTATTCATATTGATAATAGTAGTACAATTTGTATTATTAAAAATCCAGTGCAACATTCTAAAACAAAACACATTGAAATTAGACATCACTTTATAAGAGACTGCAATGAGAAAAGATTAATTCAAGTTCTTAAAATTGCTTCAGAACATAATTTTGCAGATCTGCTAACAAAAGCTTTTGATGTTTCAAGGTTTCAGTACTTGGTAGCAAGTATTGGAATGCTTAATCTTTAAATTTTCAATATGATGTGTTTTTGTAAATAAATTTTTGTTGTTGCTGCTGATTTATAAGGTACTGCTAATGTATCATAAGGTACTGCTAAAGCACACAAGGTGCTGCTAGTACAAAATTAAAATTGTGTTATTCATATAGTTGGTCTTATGATTATACTAATGCAAGACAAGTACTTTGTACATTGTTCTTTTGGTTTTAGACTAACAATTTCAGGTATGAATATGTAAACACAAAGGATGTTTCAAGTGAAATGGAAACAGCAGAATTGAGATATTAGCTGCTGCCCATAATAGTTTTATGATGGACTGATTTTGGGACATTAAAGCTCCTTAAAACTTCTTTCTTGAAATCTAGTTATGATATTTCACATTGAATTGATAACTTAGTTGATCAGATAGTAACTGATACAACTCACTTTCTATCATTTTATACTTTTAAGTATAATGTGCAAGTCTGAGGACATCTGATAGAAAGAACAGCGAGCAAAAGTGAATCTAACACTTGTGTTAGAGGTAACAAATGCCACGAGCTGGAAACCCTGTCAAGAAAATCTTTTGAATAGATTTATCTTTACACAGGCAGTTATTTATAACTGAAAAATATTGGTTCTCACACAACCAGAGGTTGCATTAAACCGAAATTATGATTGAGTGTCTGTTATACACTTAATCCTTTTAAAATGGTTGGAAGCAGTATGATTTTTCAATTCTAAAATCATGAACATACTGCTAAGGCAAAAGTTTCTTAAAAAGGATTTTTCAAGGGACTCACAAAAACCATCCATTGATGGACCAAGAGTCAAATGTCCAATGAATCACCTCTCATAGGAGTTACCACACCTAGAAGTGATGAGGACAGAAACTTAAATTTTTGAGGAATTGATGGCCAACATGTACAATATTGTCTGAAAACAAGTTCAAACTGATAGATCAGGTGATATGAAGAGAAGTTCTTTAGTACATAGTGAGATCTTCCAAACAAGGGGAGGATGAAACAAAAGTTATTTGCTTCAGGGGAGGTAACAATCTTAGGGGAGGAAATAATGGCCCAGAAAAGGAAGATAATCCAATATATGGAAGGAGAAGACAAGAGCATACAAGATGATGAGGAGGTTGAAAATGACAAGAACATCCAAAGGAGAAAGTTCTATCTAGATCAAACGAAGAAAAATTTCAATTTCACTTCAAAGACATGCTGGTTAGATGATTTCACTTGTTGAAACAAGCATCCAAGATACACAGCATCATTGCCTCTTATAATTCCTCCATCCAAGGAAATTGCACCATCTTTTAGTCCAAGATAGGTTCAATATGTTTTGATATTGCTAAAGTCAAAGAAGAGCAAAGTAGATGAATTACTGAGAAGATATTCAATCTTGAAGAACATAAGTGTTTGAAAGATCTTCAATCCAAGATTTAATTCAGAAGATTTAATTCAGAAACATGTTTGAAAGGATTCACATGTTTAGGGGAGGATTGTTGGGAATTAAATATTCAAGATGTTTAATATCGAATTCTACTCTAAGTATAATTCTGCTGATAGTGCAAAATGGTTTCTGCTGATGATGTTGATTCTGCTGATAGAGCATTTCACTCTGCTGATAGGCTTAACAACTCTGCTGATGATTCTGCTGATGATTCTGCTGATAGCGAAAGATTGTTCCTGCTGATAATGAACAACTCTGTGGATGGAAGGATAAGATCGAAAAGATATTTATTGTATTTTGGTCAACAATATACGGTAGATAATATCTTACTCCATGTGCTTAGTTAACAAGTTGTATACATAGATACATGTTGTATCTGATGTACTGACACTCAATAGGATAAGTTAACCAAGTAAGTCGGCTAAAGACTTTAAGCAATTTGTAAAGATCTTTTGACTATAAAAGAGATCTTAGACTAGTGATATTTGTAGAGAGAGTGTGTGAAAAATATAGAAGTATTAAGAGTTAGTCCATGCATACGTTAGAACATGCATAACTGTTAGAACAAACACAAATATATCACAAGTGATAGAAACATAAGATTCAAGGTTGTAACCCTAGTGATATTTCAAGGTCACTCGTATTATTATCTTCAATAATATTGAATCGTTTGGTGATAGTCTTTATGTGTTCATTGCTAACTAACAAACATAACAATTCCATTTCCATAACATACACAACCTTCTAAGTTTGGTTGAGTGAATTCCGCGCACTTAATCATTTTAACACAACATATCATACACACAAAGTTAGAAGGTTTAACCACCTTAATCGTGTGTCCAGGATCCTAGCAATTAGTTTAATGGGTGTGTTTGAGAATATGTTAATTCGTTTAAAGTTGGATACTTTATGATGTTTTGTGGTTTGTAGGGATTATCTGATTAACGGTGTTGTATGTGATTATCTAATTACTCTGTAGGTGTAGTGATTTGGATTTTAGCCTGATTAGTTTAATGTGTTTGTTTCAGAATGTCTTCATTTGTTTAAATTTGGTTAGTTTATGATGTTTTGTGGTTTTTATGGATTATCGGATTATCGGTGTTGGATGTGATTGGAAGTATTATGGTAGTTGTAGTTTTGCACTGACTTATTGCTACGTTGTTACTTTGCAATTCTGTCGAGATTGTGGGTTTATCATATCTATGTTTAAGTTCATTTAGGTACGGTTAAGTATGATGGTTGGAATATCTTGCCCTGTCATTTTGTTATGATATGATGCAGGATTGTTTAGTAGATGCGGTCTACCCAGGTTATACACTCCTTTCTATAGGATCTATATAAATACATTATGTCCCACATAGATAGCTTGTAGAGTGGTTACTCAATTGGTTACAAATTTTTGCAGTACTAAGTATAAAGGAGCAGTACTAATTTGAAAGTTAGTATTGTTTTAGTGTTTTAGTATATATCAAGTATTGTATTTAATTTAAAAGTAGATGTTCTGGTAGGTTTAGGATATCCTCCATAGATTGGCTAAAATGTGAAGGAATTCTTGTTTAATGTATTCAGAAAATGGGCAAGTTTGGTAAATTGTATAGTAAACTGATTATTTATGTGTACATTTGGTAGCAGGTGCAGTCTGCAACCTGTGTATAATGCAATATAACATTTGAAGGTCGGTTAAGACGGGATGGATTGTTATGATATGATGGAGGATTGTTCAGTAGATGCGGTCTACACAGGTTATACACTCCTTTCTATAGGATCCATATAAATACATTATGTCCCACATAGATAGATTGTAGAGTGGTTACTCAGATGCTTAAAAAATTTTGTTGTACCAAGTGTAAAGGACCAGTATTAATTTGAAAGTTAGTACTGTTTCAGTGTTTTAGTATATATCAAGTATTGTATTTAATTAAAAAGTAGCTGTTCTGGTAGGTTTAGGATTAGTTTAATGTGTATCTAAGTATAGACAATGATGTTTAGTTTGTTTAGCACATATTTATAAGGATGTATTCTGGATTTGGTAGCATGTTTTAGTATATATCAAGTATGGTATGCAATTACAATGTAGCTGTTCCGGTTGCTTTAGGATTGTCTACAATGGAATTATGTTTTACACTGGTTATTCAGTAGCTACAAAGATTTAGCAATAGTAAGTGTAAAGGAACACTAGTAACTTGAAAGTTAGTACTGTTCAAATTACTCAACATAGTTGCATTGTTCAAATACATTATGTCCCATATAGATAGCTTGTAGAGTGGTTACTCATTTTCTTACAAATTTTTGCAGTACTAAGTTTAAAGGAGTAGTACTAATTTTGTAACACCCCCAAAATCAGGTCGCAGCGGAATGTAAAGTCGCTGGGGTGCTACTCAATTGGTATCACAATACAAGTACAAAGAACGGTTTTCACCACATTCATTTAGAATAAAATTCATTAACAAAAGTATTAAATTTACATTATTAAATTTTAGTACGGAAATAGGCCCATAAAATAAGTAAAGCAGTCCCCAAATGAATATCAGAGTGTCTTGATCCTATAACCATGCCATGCCATGCCAACTGCCGCTAAATGTGAGCTAACACTTTAAGAACCTGAAAATACATGCTAAAACGGGTCAACACGAGGTTGGTGAATTCATAGGTTTTAGTAAACAACAAGTAATATATGGACCACAAGAATTCAAAGACCAATATATTCCAAATATAGAAAGAGTTATTGTTGTATTATGTTTATGACACCGAAGCCTTAAGATTTCTTGTTTGAGCATGCGTTTGACATACCAGTCAAGTGCGGAAACCACCCGGACACTCAAAGTTTCTGGTAGATGTCCACCTAGGACATCCACGGTTTCTCCAATGATTATGCGTCCGTTTGACATACCAGTCAAGTGGGGAACACCACCCGGACGGGGAGTTCAATCCCAATAGATCTATTCACAACATTCGCGCTTAACGGTTCATAACATAGGCAATATGTAATAGTTTAATGCACTTGTGTCCATAAGAAAATAACCAAGTGTGTAACAGGTAAACACATAATACTTTCGAGTAGCAAATCAAGGGTTTCAACCAATTAGTAATGTTTGGGAAAACAATTCATGTTTCAACTAAAACGAGCATGTAGTTTAAATATAAACAAGCATGTATTCTCCCCAAAAACAGTTAAAAAACAAGTAAAAGTAGGGGCCATGAACTCACCTGGAACAACTGATATGATAACGAAAAAGGAAAGTGCACGGAATTGAGGCTCGGAAACTACTCGCAATCTAATATGAATGATATGCCTTAGGTTTGAAAACAAGGTCGTGCATGCAAGTTCTTATACTATTATATCACTTGTACATGTTTGTTGCAATATTTATCGACCAAAAATATAGTTACATCAATTGGTCCATTTATTAAGCAAAATAACCCCTTTTAGAAAACGTATCTTGTTAATCTCGTGATTAAACTATAGTCGTCTTGTTAATAAGTATTTTGAAAACCTCTAACGCGCCTAACAAGTATACATAATGTTCTACCATTTTTGTTTACGTCATTTTAGTCAAAATACACTCTAAAGTGTCCAAATTCCACATTAAATATTTCTAACAGCTTTCTAATAGCCAAAAAAATAAAAGCTGTCAAAATGTTGTATTTCGTCGTAACTTCTTTAGGCCATAACTTTCTCGTCTTAGCTCCGATTCTTAAGTTCTATACATCACCGGGTTCGTGTTTAAGTATACTAACATGTTTTTAGTGCCTCGGCTAGTCTAGTTAACTTTTAACATCAGTTTTTACCTCTTCTAATTTCCCAACAGCATCTATATTTTCAGAAAATTCATTTCCGTCGTACAACTTAAAACTAACGTATCTTCTTCGTTATAAGTCCGTTTTAACTCATTCAAGCGGCTACGTTTTCGTTATAAAGTTTATTCTCCATATTTCTAGCCAAATCTTGTCACCAAGCTACTGATTTTTCTTAGTGAGGTCGAATGGGACAGCCTCTCTTCTAAAAGTGTCAAAACATGTTTCCTAGCCTTCTAGTTATCCAAAACCGCTTAACAACAACTCCCAAACTAATCCTAGCTTTTCCACCGATTTCTCAACATGTCAATGGTGATTAAACAATAAACTTAGCAATATTAAAAAGTTCCATTTCTCATAAATTCAAGTGACCATCAAGACTAGTTAAGATAACAAGCTTACTAATTTATATATATATAGTGTTTTTATCTCCACTTTCTTGGTGTGTTCATGAAAATATATTTGAAACACAGTCATTAGTTAAAAGATCATTGTAGTTATAAGGTTTTACAAACATGTACAAAGTGATAAACAAGTATATGTAACTTGAACTAAATATCATGATATAAAGAGTGTGAAATTTATGGAAGTAAAGTGTTACTTACTTAAGATGATTAGTGTGATGAGGAGATAATTTACTTGATTTAACCCAAGACTAGTGCTTCTAAACCCTTACAATTGCACCCTAATGATGCTTGAACTAGCCAAAACAACTTCTTCTTCCTTCCCTTGCTCTTTGGTGGATCGAACTATGTGATGGAGCGAGTGGTTTTATTTGTTTTTCTCTTCTTTCTTTTGTGCTGGGATATTAAGTGTATGTTTATATATACTTGAGATTGTCAAAGTAACATTAGTTGGTCAAAAAATATTAATGTGGCTAGGTGTGTGATGTTGGCCGAATTTTCGGCTAGCAGGGGGGGACAAACATGTTGGTCAAGCACAATAAACACAACTCCTTGTTTCCTTGTCTTTGAATGTTGACTACAATTGGTCAAAGGTAATTAATATTTAACATACATTTTACCTGATAAAAAGGACTCAAAAGACCAAAAACTTATTAAAAATGCCATATATATGCTTGTTTTTGTGTTTGTGTATGTGCAAGTAACGGATATGAGAAAAGGACAAAAAGAAAGACAAAATAGACAAAAACCGAGCACGAGATTGGAAAGAGCACGAAATTACGGGATCAACGATAATTTTATTTGGAGCATCGAGGCAAGAGTCGAAAAAATTGAAAGATTAAACAAAGCCCAAAGATAATATTATGAATTCTTAAAAGTGAAGCCCGTGAAACTCGAACCTTTACAAAAACAATTATAGAATCGATCTATCTACTTCATCCCACTTGACGAATTGATTCCCTGACAGGGCCATCTCTTATCCTATCTCATCATGCATACAATAAATTAATAAAAATGAAGATACAGTGCATATATCGAAAGAAACATGCAAAAATTTACTTTCAAATATATCCCTAAGTCATTTTATCTTTCTGTGAGCTATCGAGAAGAAGGAGCCGACATCTCCATCTTGGGGATCGGTTACCAACAAATTGTCACTCAATTTAATTTTACTTGCTATTTGGATTTCATTTAATTACAGTTTCTTCTTTTAGTCATTAAATAATCATTGTAATTTACTTATTTTATTATTAATGAAAGTTTGAACTTAATTTCATTTTCGTTTCCGGTTGGCACATGTTGATGTAGCAATCAAAAGGTCATTAAATGAGTTAAAGTTTTATTATAATTTAATTCACATTTAGTTGATGAAACATTTTTCTTTTTGTTAAAAGAAGTTTTTAATATTCAAGTTTTTATTAAACTTTAGCTACTGTTTCAACTTTTATTAAAAACTTTTAGTTCAATTTAGAGATTAGTTCTAATTAGATAGGTAATTAGTGGTGAATATTTGGGTTTACAATGAAGAAGCTTATGGATGGGGTTTTGGAGCTTATGAAATGGTTCTCATCTCGCCGTCTTTATGTTTTTCATCTCATTCGGTTATCTCTAATCCTTTTATCTTTTTATTTTTAGTATGTTTATAATTATTGTCATGTTTAGCTTAGAGCAGGCAGAGTGCCCATCGGATTGCCCAAAGGGCTTTGCCAAACCGCCGGTAACACCGCCCCGTGCCCAACGGGTTGCCCTCAACGGGCTAGTGGGAGGGCTATATACCCTCTGAGCAAACCGTTGGAGGTAGATGTTGAAGGGGCCATAGTGTAATTTTTTTTTCTTTTGAAAACTTGACCGTTGGCAGTGTACAAAAAAAATAAAACGCCTCATCATTCTTCATTTAAATTGTGGCATTCAAAAAAATAAAATAACTCCTCTTTCTTCATCTTCAACCTTATTCAAACCACCATGGATCCAAGAAAGCTAAAAGGGGTTGCTAAAACCGGCCGTGGACGGGGCTCTTGACAACAAATGGGTCGGCCCCAACCTCAAACGCAACGACCTGTCGAACCCTACTATTGTCCCGCACCACCGGTGGTCGATCCTTACTATACTCAACCTTATACATACAATAATCCTCCTCCTCTTCGACAAATGCATCCAAATCAATACGTAGTACACCAAACGGCGGAGGTCGAGTTCGAGCCGTTGGAGCCGTACGCCTACCGTGATCCTCTTCCCGGTACCGACGATGATGATGATGAAGATGACGTCCCGGAAACTCAAGAATATCCGTCAGGTAAAAATTCAAACTTTTTATAATTCATACTTTTATTAGTCGATTTATTTTTATTAGTAGTTTTATTAGTTTTACAGTATATAGAAAATGACGATGATGAAGAAGTTCAAGTGCAAGAAGTGGCACCAAAGAAATTCTCCAAACGAGCGGAGAAAAAAACTTGGACGTCGAAAGAAGAGGAGGCTTTGGCCAAAGCGTGGGTTCATATCTCGACATGTAAGGTGGTTGGGAATGAACAAGGTCGAGATAAGTTTTGGGAACGAGTTTTAGGTCATTTTGCATCTTTAATAAAAGACACCACTAGAACTCATCATAGTTTGCACATGAAGTGGGGTACAATGAACACTTCTATGAGTATGTTTAACGGCCTATACATCCAAACGGTAATACTTTTTATGATCACTTTATACTTGTATTATTTTTTATTAGTTGTATTATAATTTATTAATTATAGTTCTATCTTATTAATACGTTTTATTAAAATATACTTGTAGCGTCGTCTATGGGAAAGCGGTTGTAGTGATCTTGATGTGATGAACAATGCCTTGGTCGATTATAGCACCAAGACAAAAGGGAAGCCTTTCACTCATGTAGCGGCTTGGGAGGTTGTGAGGAACGAAGCCAAATGGTTGGAACAACCAATTGTTGGTCAAACATCTTCGTCTCATTCTGACAAGCGAAGAAAGTCATCGGAGGGGGGAAACTATGATTCGGCTAGTAACGACGCCGATACTATATTTCCGAATTTGAATGAGAATACAACCCCAAGTCGGGAAAAAAATGGGAAAAGGAGTGTTGTTGGTGAAGCTACGTCAAAGAGTAGTATTGTCTCGACCGTCGAGGCATACGCGGCAAGGAAAACAAAACACATTGAGGATGTTAATGCGAAAACACAAGCACTTTTGGACTTACAAATTGAACAAGCGACTAGAAAGGCTATGAGGAGTGACTTCAAGTTCTTCAACACGCCGCACGATCACATAACAGATCCAACAATGTTAGAGTGGATGCTTGGGCAAAAAAGAACAATCGCGGCGAAGTATGGATGGAGTTGTGATTTTTAAATATCTATTGTCGTGGTTTTATTTCTATTATTATGTTATGGACTTTCTCGTACTTTTATTTTAATTATTATGTAATGAACTTCTATTTTTATTATTATATAATGAACTTTTATGAAATGTGTGAAGGATTATACAAACACTTGGGATGTTAATCTTAATAATGTGTTTGGGATATTTAGGAATGAATGTGCTTTAGTACGCGGAATTTACTATAACACACTTAAAAGAAACAAAGGTGGTGAATATGTAAACGTAAGTTATAATGAACAATGAACACAAGTTGAATAACACAAAACGATTCAATATTATTGATGAAATAATACGGATGATCTAACTATCACCAGGATTACAAAAGTAACATTGAATCTTTGATTTGTTAAGGATTTGTGAATAAGTAACTAAGTTATTAGAGAGGTTGTTCTGTTTTGGATATTGCTGAGTATTTTGTTGGAAAAACTTATTACAAAGGTGGTGACTAAGGGATCCTTTTATAGGATAAGGACCCCTTATTACAAGTTGTCAAGTTGCACAATATAATAAGATACTTGGACTTTCTAACCTACTAATTACAACTTTCAATGTAAACAACTCTGTATATTCTTCTGCACAACATAGAAGACTGAACTACCTCTACTAAACGTGTTACATTGTACAAAGACTAATAATACAACTAAATATCTACAAATAAATATCTATCAACTTGATCATCAACTTGGCAGGACCTTCTTTAACTAGCAGTACCTTCTCACCCAGAAGGTACTGTTAGTGTATCTTCAACTTCATCAAAATCAACTAGCAGGCTCAATACATCATCTGGCAGGCTCTTTGACTTGAACATTTTATTCCCAACAATCCTCCCCTAAACTTGTTATTTCCTTTAAAATACACAAGTTTCTTATGAATAAAATACATACCTTGAGGATCTGAGGGAACTCTTCCAAAACCTTTACTCTCTATTCTTCCTTTTTCTTTCACATTGCTCAAAAATGCTCATCAGCAAACTTTGAACAACTTCTGACTTTTCTTCATCTTTATCACATCTCAACCTCTTGGAAATCATAGTTGTAAGAACTTCATAGCTCAGAGGATACTTTTTTTTAGCCAACATAAAGAGCTCAATCCCACTTTGTGTAAAAAGATGATGAATACTGCTAAGACTTAGAAATTCCCATGTGGTTGTAGAATCATGATATGGAAACTTCCAATGAACATCTTTTGGATTAGGATCATACATCCTATTGAACTCTACCCAAAGTTCTTGTTCCTTAACATCAGTGCTAGAATTTGTGTCTAGCCTAATTTGAACTAGATTCCACAATTCTTCTAAGTCAGCTCTGTCACATGCTCTTATTAGATTCTCAAAGTTTTTGAAGATAGCAGTTTGTCCCCCAACCCTAGTTATTTTCCATGACTTTCCTGATCTATCATGGTGAATTTCCCAATCAATAATAGGGTGTCTAGACCTAATTGGATCAGCATGTATAATTGTTGGTAAAGCAATTAACATTTTACTTACTTGCTCTGGATCCAATTTTGCTTCTTCTTTCTTTTGAGCATCTTTCTTTTTCATTGAAGGCTTTGCATCAGATGGGATCTTGTAGTAAAATGTCTTGTAGGCATTCAGATAAAGGAAATGAATTTCTTCAGGAGTTTTCTTCTTCAGTTGAGATTCAGTCCAATTGGCTTGATTTCTTAAAAACTTCTTCATGAAATTCACTTGATCTTTTGGAGTTTTGCCCACCTTAAAACCTCTTTTCTGACTTTCTTGAATCTTTTGAAAAATATCATCCAGAGCTGCTTCTCTATATTTCTTGTTGATAAAAGTTTCAAGCTCTGCTGTTTTCTCTTCAGTAGAAAGATTCTTGTCATCCATAATTATGGAAGCTTGACCTCTTACAATTGGATCATTGGCAATAATCCATTGCATCTGTGCATCAAATGTTTCCTGAGCAGCTTGAGTGTCAAGAAGAGTTTGAGCAGCATCTTTTTGCTCTTGCATTTCTGCAAGCAGTCTTGAAGCTTCAAATGCTTTTTGCATTTCTTCTTCATGAAGCCTTTTGGAGACTTCATCATCTAAGGCCATCTGCACTTGCTCACTTTTCTTCAACCTTTTGGGCTTAGGTTCATCTTCAACCATAATTTTCTTGCCCTTGTCTTTTGGAGTTGGTTCTTGACTTGGAGCAGTAGATTGCTCATCAGCAATAAATAACCTCCCTTGAACAAACAAATCCCCTTGAGGCTGTGATTCCCTCTTTCTCTTGTAGACATGCTCAGCAGACCCTTTATAATCCATAGCCAACAGCCTCTCAATCCTAGCAGGCTCTTGCTCTGCTTCAGCAGGCTCTTGCTCTGCACCAGCAGGCTCTTCATCATATACCTGAGTTCCTTCATGAAAATGAAATTGAGCCTCCTTTTCAGCTTCTGAACTACCCATCCTCCCCTTTTTGGAAGAGTGACCCAAACTTTCAGCATCTGATCTTGAAGAACTAGATAGTACCAACTTTGAAGATCTTTTACCCTTTAGCATCTTCACTTCATTCTCCAATTTCTTAACCCTCTTAACTAACTTGATGTTGATCTCAGAAAATTTTGTGTTCTGACTTTTAAGAGCATTTTCTAAGAGCTGCACCTTCTCTTTTAGTTCTTTCACTGTCTGAGAATCCAGACTTTGATGTGGAGGAGATTGGGATGGTGAGACATGATGTGATGGTGTTGGTGGTGTTGCAGATGGTACTGGTGATACGATTGGTGTTGAAAGATGAGTTGGTGATATGTAACCAGGTGAAGAACTTGATGATGGTGATTCAAATGATGGTGTTGGTTCTTCAGCATGTTGTGGTAACATTTCATCAAAAAGTGGCATTTCTTCCCCATGGAAACCAATTTTCATGTTTGAAAACACCTTGTGTGAAAGTTTTGGTGTTTCATAAAGAGAGTGTGGGGGAAGTAACAAATGTTTTGATTTTGTAATGATGCATTGAAGAAACCTAGGAAACATCAAAAACTTTGTTTGGCTATCCACATTTTTAACCAATCCTTCAAAAATATGTTTTTGAAAAATTGAATTTTCTGTTTGTTGCCAAGCAAATGAGAGCTGTAGCCATGTTACCACTAAATTTCTCCCAAGAGGCTTTCTTTTGGCTTAAACAATGAAGGATTGTATGGATCAAAAATCTCCATTGTGGAGTAAAATGCTTTTTAAGAAAGGTGAGTTTAGTAGAATCAGCATTATACCCCATTCTTTCCAAATTTTCAAAAATTTCAGTATCAGGCAATTGACTAATACCATCTGAATCATCCAAATGAAGATGTCTTCAAATGGATGACTCAGTAAGAGTCAAGGTTTTTCCATCCACTTTGGCTTTGATGCGTGGTTTTGCAACCTTACAACAGGTTTTACCTCTCGAGGAATCTCAAGAGGCTTACAACCCCACCAGGCAGTGTACCTGACCGATGTAGTATAGTGTAGTGGTAAGTACGGGGGATTGATCGTTCTCCACAGGGAATAGTGTTCGTTAGGTATGAAAAATTACTTTAATAGGTCTAAGGGTGAGAGAAGATTCTTTTTATGTTTTTTATATTTTTATGAAAGCAAGTAAAATCTCGGGTTTGAAAGAGTGGGCGGAATTAGTTGCTAGTCAACTAACCCAAATTACTACGAATGCAAATAAAATAAAATAACAAAAATGAAAATGTTGGTGAAAACTTATGTGGAGGGAAATGTGTTTACTTAGATTTCCTTACTCCCTAACTATCTTTTACCGGTTGATTAGTGTGTATTAGTCGCGTGGATGACGGGTGTATCCTTAATACCATTCGTGGGGTGGCGTACGTACTTCCCCAACTCTACAAGCTCCTACTTCACTCCTATGTCGAGCCGGCTAGGAAGCTCCTAACATGGGATCACTAGAATTCGCTTGTGCATTAAATACAACCATAAAAACCTTTAATACGCATTGGTTCATGTTTCTTAAGACGTTCAAGCAAGTTACCGAATAGGAAGTTAGCCAGTTTTCTTAAGCCTAACATAGATGAACAATCATCCAATACAACTAACAACACACTAATAACCAATAATCAATAGCTAGGTTTCATTAGATCTAAGCAAACACAAGATAAATCTAGCCTAACATGTTAAACAAAAGACAAGAATAAGATAGAATCAAACAACACATAGACATATTGAATGATTAATTGATAACTTATCTTCAATGTAACATGGAAGATCTCAAGGCAAAAAGCCTTGAAAGAGCTGCCAAATTCGTCCTAGGGTTTTCACACACAAAGTTCCCCAATAAGTTCCACACTAATGACAAAGAATTGCAAAACTATATATAGATTTTTGGATCTGACGGCGTCACGTTATGGAGTGTGACGCCGTCACCTCGCCGCTTTTAGGGTTCTCGGATGACCTTCTTGACGCCGTCCCTCTTTAGCTCTCCAAAATCCGTTCTGGCTTATCAAGGCTTGACGCCGTCAGACTATGAACGTGACGCCGTCCCTCTTTAAATTATAACGTGACGACCTTGATCAGATTAAAGCGTGACGCCGTCAGAATTTCCATGCAATTTCTCTGGCTTATCATGAGTAAATTTCACATCCACCACTTTTGCCAAGCCATGACGCCGTCCAGGGTTAATCCTGACACCGTCAAAGCTAACTTCCAGCAAGATTTTGAGACTTTGTCGTTTTCTTCACTTTTATGCTCCAAAAACGTCCAAAATGCTTCCTTTTCCAGATTTCTTCTCAAAAGTACCTAAAATGACAAAAGGAACGATTTAGGGCAATATTTGATCAAATAAATACGATTTAGGGCTTAAATGACCCCTTAAAAGCGGTACACTTTTCGCTTCATCAAATACCCTTACACTTGAGATTTGCTTGTCCTCAAGCAAATGCGCTTTTATTCTAATCAAAATACAAGTTAGGGGTCATTTAATGCTAACATAAAAGTAATTACAACAAATATTCGTTCCACTTTAATCATAATAAGCACGTAGATTATAAACTAGCACCTCACAAGTAGTGTTTAGATACTCACATCTCTCAAGTGTCATCAAAATAAATCTCATAAATGAAAACGGATAATATCTCTCACTACCTGTCATAGCAAATAGATTACCATAGGCTTGGGAAAGGATCGAAAACCTCCTCCACTCGGCGTAAGCACCAAAGATAAACTATCAAAGAGGGCTTTTAAATGGGTTATAACGTTAGGTGTAGGGAAAAGGAAAACACGGTTTTGTTGGATAAGGGATATTTTACTGGTGGCGAGTTAAAGATCTTGATCAATTACACGTACTATACAATGTTGCTAAGCCAAGACTCGACTCAATCTTAAGCTAATGAAAGAAAATAACAAAAACATAAAATAAACATAAAATAAAACGGGATGGTAGTCCGTATGTTTTTTCTACTTGTCTTTTTCTCTTTTTTTTTGTATTTTTCTTGATTTTTTCGATTTTTTTTTTTTTTTTTTTTTTTTTTTTTTTTTTTTTTTTTTTGCATACACTTTTGCCCTACCATCCAAAATAATACATCATAGGGGCATTGCATTCCCCTTACACTTGAACTTTTACATAACTTTACAAATAACTATTCTAATGACTCGAATTAAGATAATCAAAACACTTGGAGTACTTTTAAAATATTTAGCACATATGGGGGTAATAAATGATGTTCTTCCCCATTACTCTATTACACTAGTACTTTACCCAAGAGTCCCAATCGTCTCAAAACAATATGTACAAGGATATGACTCGACTTAGCAACCATGTAATCAACTAGATAATTAACTTGGGTTTAAACAAATGTTGTCACAATAATGCACTAAAAATGAGTGCATACAAGGTAGGCTAAGGCGATTTGGGTGTACATTTTAGTGGGGTGTAACAAATTCTTCCTTTAAGTAAAATGCTTAAAGGTTGAAACGAAAAGATAGGCTCTGAGGGGTGTACTAGGGGTATCGTGTACTAAAAATGAGTACAACGCAAAGGGTGTGGGAGAATTACTTGACCAATGTAGCCAATGTAATTATAACAAAAACACAGGTGTAAAACAATGGGTGAATCCTAATGCCTCTTATCATGTAGTAAATCTAACTACACGAATGTAGTCTCACTTGTGGCCTCGGAATGGTCCTAACGCAAGTTCTAGAATCTAAGTGCTACCGGTACACACATCATAGCATAAATGCTTTTCCTACCAATTCTAGGGGCGAACCTCACATATTTGGGGGTGGAAAATTTTTTAGTGGTACGGTTTTGTGCTAGTCATATAACTCCTATCCGTGAGACGCTCATTAAGATCAAAGTTTCACTCCTATATGTTGTAAAAAAATTTAAATTTGGCACTAAAATTGCCCTAACAGGTATTTATCTCAGTTTTATTACACATCTACTATTAAATAAACAAAAATCAAGCGTAAGAGCATTCTCAAAAAATCGTATTTTTACCCCCCCCCCCCCTTACACTTAAGATGAACATTGTCCCCAATGTTCAAATAACAAGATGTAAAAGTATAAAGTAAAAGAATGAAATCAAATACTCCCCTGATTCGTTCGGTGGATAATGAAGTAACACGGTTAGATCTTCTTCCAAAGAGAATGTAAAAGCTTCATGACTAATGCATCGCCAAAAGCTTGATCCAAAACATTTCCTTGTCCAAAATAACCTGTTAAACCTGAGAAAACAAACACGAAAACCTGCATAACATCGGCGGGATAAACTCTATATATAAGGATATAATGCTTGTGGGATGATAATTTTGCAGATTCCTGGAGATTATAAGTTAGAGATTTAATAAAAACTTTCTATGAAAACAAAACTTTCAAAAATTTTCAGAAAATTAAACCTAACGCCGTCAGGTTATAACACCTGACGCCGTCAGATATGATCTGACAGAATTCTCATGTTACGTTTCCGGAAAAATTTTTGGAAAAAACCTATACCTTACTTCCTGGAAATCCTGCAAAACATCATTATGACTCGATACAAGCATTTGACTCAAACAAATACTAATATGTATGTTAATTTATTATTATTATGATTCATGTTCATTTGTTCTCTAATAAACCGATTTAGATATCCCTTACACTTAACTTTTGCAAAATACCTTCATATGTAGTTAAGACGAAGTTAAAAACAAGATAAAGCATTTTCACAAATTAGTTTTTAACATGAATCAATAATAATAAAACTTAAACACACATACGAAAAAAAATAAAATCAAACAAACAAAGAAATAAACACACAAAGCAAATAAAACAAATAACGCTTGGGTTGCCTCCCAAGAAGCGCTTGTTTTTGTTCGAGTCATGAGCCTGACTCTACCCTTATTTAATGGATAAAGGAGAGGTTTTCCCTACACTTAGGATTAAGTGCGGGTGATAGTAGCGATACACACCAGCTCGGTAGGAGTATGCCACGTGAGGAAAGAGTGGTGGATGAATTATATGCTCAAAGGGGTGTGCTCCTTTCATCATAACCTTGCCTAGTTCACTTTGGTCAATGGGTGATTTTGAGTTTCCTCCTAAAAAGGGATCATTTTCTAACAACTTCGAGAGACTCCTAATTGGGAATCCATCTTGACCCAATAGACCCGGTTTAAACCCATAATGTTTCTTGTGATCAATCATGAATGGGTGATGTAGACATGTAAGGTCATTTTTCACTCCTATATTGTCTTCCTCACTACAAGGCTTAATGTCTACTACCTTAAACTTAAGACTACCCGGACTATATGTTTTGATGGGTGGATCGGGACCTAATTCAATTCCTAAATTTTCATCCAAGGATGGAAGATTAGGTAACGGTTTTGGTTGAGGCTCCGGCTCATCAAAACTAGGAACTTCCATAGGACTAAAAGAAAGGTTGTGATCACTAAAATCATTCAAACCTATTTCTTCTAGTTGTGTTTGGTCCAAGGGCTCTACCTTTACTGGGATTCCTATAGTCTCCTCAACTTCTTCCGGGTAAGTCACGGGCGGTGTGTGTGCCTCAAATGATGGTAGGACTTGTGGGGTACTTGGTGGGCTTATGTTACTTATTTCAAGATCACCTATATCCTCATCATGTGTTTTAGTAGGATCTAACCCTAACATTTTCCCAAGTATCTCAAGTGCTTCTCTAGGCATCTCAACTTCTATGTCCGAATCATAAGGATCATCCTCAATATTCTGACTGCTATATTCAAATTGCCCAAAAGATTCATCATGTGTTTCTTGAGATTCAACGTCATCAATCATAAAACCTAGGTCTTTTTGATTAATGTGATCATGTTCGGCTAAATCCTCCATCACATCAAGGTCACCTATGTGTTCATCCTGTATTATGGTAGTGCCTAACCATGACATGCACTTAGGTACCTCAACTCTACCCACCTCATTCCTAAACAAACCTTCCGATTGATTTATCCAAATACCAAATAGGTCTAAGCTTGCATTTTTTGGGTCACATGTTCCACTTCTTTTTTGGGCGAGAATCTCAAAGATTTCCCATGCCTCTTCATCACCATAATCCCACATTTTCCCATCTTCCATATTTTCAATCTCCTGCTGGGTTTGGCGGTCGATACGAGTGTAAAAGATTTGAAGTGGAAACAATAAGTCAAGACCATGATGAAAGACCTTTTTTAATAAGTATTTGAAACGAGTCCATGTATCGGAAAAAGATTCACCATTATGTCGACGGAACATAAAGATGTCATTTTGGAGTGGAAGGGGTAGATTATGTAGTGGATTCACGTTCTCCATAATGGTGAACGGAAGAGTCAATGGAAATGTTTTTACGAACAAAGACACAAAGAAAAGATAGACTACTAGAAAGCTAATAAAAAGAAAATAAAAATCTCACTAGATAGGAATCTAGTGAGTAGACCTATAAAATAAAAATTCAACCTAAACAATAACTATTCCCCGGCAGCGGCGCCAAAAACTTGATGCGTGGTTTTGCAACCTTACAACAGGTTTTACCTCTCGAGGAATCTCAAGAGGCTTACAACCCCACCAGGCAGTGTACCTGACCGATGTAGTATAGTGTAGTGGTAAGTACGGGGGATTGATCGTTCTCCACAGGGAATAGTGTTCGTTAGGTATGAAAAATTACTTTAATAGGTCTAAGGGTGAGAGAAGATTCTTTTTATGTTTTTTATATTTTTATGAAAGCAAGTAAAATCTCGGGTTTGAAAAGAGTGGGCGGAATTAGTTGCTAGTCAACTAACCCAAATTACTACGAATGCAAATAAAATAAAATAACAAAAATGAAAATGTTGGTGAAAACTTATGTGGAGGGAATGTGTTTACTTAGATTTCCTCACTCCCTAACTATCTTTTACCGGTTGATTAGTGTGTATTAGTCGCGTGGATGACGGGTGTATTCCTTAATACCATTCGTGGGGTGGCGTACGTACTTCCCCAACTCTACAAGCTCCTACTTCACTCCTATGTCGAGCCGGCTAGGAAGCTCCTAACATGGGATCACTAGAATTCGCTTGTGCATTAAATACAACCATAAAAACCTTTAGTACGCATTGGTTCATGTTTCTTAAGACGTTCAAGCAAGTTACCGAATAGGAAGTTAGCCAGTTTTCTTAAGCCTAACATAGATGAACAATCATCCAATACAACTAACAACACACTAATAACCAATAATCAATAGCTAGGTTTCATTAGATCTAAGCAAACACAAGATAAATCTAGCCTAACATGTTAAACAAAAGACAAGAATAAGATAGAATCAAACAACACATAGACATATTGAATGATTAATTGATAACTTATCTTCAATGTAACATGGAAGATCTCAAGGCAAAAAGCCTTGAAAGAGCTGCCAAATTCGTCCTAGGGTTTTCACACACAAAGTTTCCCCAATAAGTTCCACACTAATGACAAAGAATTGCAAAACTATATATAGATTTTTGGATCTGACGGCGTCACGTTATGGAGTGTGACGCCGTCACCTCGCCGCTTTTAGGGTTCTCGGATGACCTTCTTGACGCCGTCCCTCTTTAGCTCTCCAAAATCCGTTCTGGCTTATCAAGGCTTGACGCCGTTAGACTATGAACGTGACGCCGTCCCTCTTTAAATTATAACGTGAC
Source organism: Artemisia tridentata subsp. tridentata (assembly GCA_021014915.2). Lineage (NCBI taxonomy): Eukaryota > Viridiplantae > Streptophyta > Magnoliopsida > Asterales > Asteraceae > Artemisia > Artemisia tridentata. The sequence continues at coordinate 135,470,423 of CP139501.1, forward strand.
GACCTTGATCAGATTAAAGCGTGACGCCGTCAGAATTTCCATGCAATTTCTCTGGCTTATCATGAGTAAATTTCACATCCACCACTTTTGCCAAGCCATGACGCCGTCCAGGGTTAATCCTGACGCCGTCAAAGGTAACTTCCAGCAAGATTTTGAGACTTTGTCGTTTTCTTCACTTTTATGCTCCAAAAACGTCCAAAATGCTTCCTTTTCCAGATTTCTTCTCAAAAGTACCTAAAATGACAAAAGGAACGATTTAGGGCAATATTTGATCAAATAAATACGATTTAGGGCTTAAATGACCCCTTAAAAGCGGTACACTTTTCGCTTCATCAGGCTTTTATCCTTTGGTCCCCATTTTCAGAAGTTTTAACTTTAGCTGTTTGCCAAAATTGTAAAATTTGATATTCATAAATAGTGGGATTTACAAGTAAAGCAAACCTGATGTAAGAATCATTTAAAAAGTCCACTATTTGATGAAAAGAGGCATTATCCTCAGACTTTTCCAAAAATGCTAACTGGTTGTGACGTTTAACAAAAGTTAGAATAGCCATGGTGAAAATTAATGAAAAACTTGATTAGGATGGTGGGATTTGATGGTGGTACTGGTAGAAGATGAAAGGTGAGTGTTAATTGTGATAAGGACTGATGAAAGATATTATGAGAGTTTTACTTTTAACCGACAATAAGAAAATTTATAATAAGTAAATGAAAAGGCGGTTAAAAAGATCTTTTATATGAGAAATATAATATAATATAATCATCAGTAATTTACAGAATTACCCCAACGGCTAATTGTAACTACCAGGCCCAACGGCTATAATTTTTACTGACAGGCTCAACGGTTATCTAGCAGTACCTTTGAAAGAAAATTTTACTTGGCAGTCTCTTTGAAATTTTAGCAAAAATCCCTTATAGTTTTTAGCAAACTATCAGCTATCAACGGATTTGATTTGTCTTTACCAAAAGCCGTTTGCTTATGGACTAGTCAACTATTTACTGTAAAGTATGGTTAGTTAAATACCATATAGTTTTTGGTAAACTATCAACCATCAACGGATTTGATGTGTCTTTACCAAAAGCCGTTTGCTTATGGACTAGCCAGCTCTTAAGTTTGTAAAACTTGGTGAACTGAATACCAATTCCATATTGACCTAAAGATGGTGCAATTTCCATGGATGGAGGAATTGTAAGAGGCAATGATGCTGTGTATCTTGGATGCTTGGTTCAACAAGTGAAATCATCTATTAGCATGCCTTTGCATTGAAACTTTCCTTAGTTTGATCTAGATAGAACTTTCTCCTTTAGGAATGCATCATCCCTTCTGAATATATGATCTATTCTTATCATTTTCAACCTCTACATCATCTTGTATGCTCTTGTCTTTTCCTTCCATAATATTGAGTTTATCTTCCTTTTCCTGGGTTATTATTTCCTCCCCTGAGATTGTTACTGATGAGTGTCTAAATACTCATCATTTCTGTCACATTTAGACTTCAAAAACATTTAAAAACATGCAGATATGCTTCAAAATACAGAAAATATCATAAAATGTGTTTTTATATGATTCAGGAACAAAAAGATTGAAAATAAGTGAAAAACGAATAAAGTTTGCATAATTGTCATTTTCAGTCCCTGAAGTTTCACAAATTGGCAGAAATAGTCCCTGGTGTTAAAAATATCATTCAAGGTCCCTGAACTATTTAACTTTTACAATAATGGTCCTTGGATGAAAGTTTTAAAGAAATTGCAAAACAGGTCCTTCAACTTTTAAAAATAACATAAAAGGTCCCTAGAGGTTTAAAAAGTGGAAAATTACATTTATGGTCCTTGGGTTATTCACATATGGCAATTACGGTCCTTGTGATACTTTTAGAAACTTACACTTTCAACCCTTCATGAATTCAGAAATTACAACATTGGTCCTTGTGCTTATTTAAACAAAACCAAACGGACCATGTTTTATTAAAACCAAACCCATTTAAATAAACAACCCAACCCATTTATTATAAACCCAAGCCTAATCCAACCATTGACCCGACCCAACCCTTTGCTAAATATTCCAGGGTCAAACTTCGGTTTGACTTCTCTTCTTTCTCCCTAAACCGCCAAAACCAGTCACTCACCACCTCACCCTCCACAGCTGGCTATCTAATCCTCCACCTCATTCCCCCTCCTCAACACGTTACCTAACACTCCCAAATGCAATTAATGCTCCTTCATCATCACAGTTATCAGAGATAGTGGATTTTTTCCAATATCTCATTTTGGCGCCAAAATCCATTTCAATGATTGAGATGATGTCAGAAGGATCCAAAGGTACAAGAATGATCAGAGGAAGATAGGAAGAAGATCCCACCATAGTTTAGTATAAATAGAAAGCTTTTGTAGCCTTTAATGGCAAGTAGATAATAGTAGCATAATCGTATTTCATTTCCATTAGTCATAATTTGTAATCTCAACTTTCAGTAATCAATACAAGTTAAGTTAAGTTCGTTTGACATCAATCTTTGTACAATTTCAGTAGTTTATGATAATTCTAATTTTCCATGTTGTATTGAGAAATCAAACATAAATAAGTAGTAATTGAAATAGCTTCTCAGTTATTTCTATAAGCTTATACAAGCTTATAATAGCTTGTTGTAAGTTTATTTTAGTGTAATCCTGTTCTAAATTCAAGAAATCAAGAAAGTCAACAAAAGTCAACTGAAGGGCTAATAAGCTGTTTCTGGGTGGATAAGCTATTTAGGAAGGCTTTTCTTGGGTTTTCTAGCTTGTGTGAACAAGCTAGGAGTGTTCTTGGTCCTTGTTCTTTGTTTCATTAGCAATAGCAGTTGTAAGCTTTTTCTCAATTTTAGCATAATTCCTACTTTCACTGTACTAGTGCTTATTATTAGCTTATTATTATTGTTATATGCTTATTGCTAGTTTCTAAGTATATTTGACCAGTTTTATCAGTAGTTATATAGCTTGTTCTTTGTTTCTCTTAAAATCAGTCATAAAAGCCAAAAATAGTTAATTATAGCATTGCTTAATTAATTGCTTATTTTCCTGTTAAAAGTTGCTTATTAGAGTCTAATTAAGTTAATTAATCAGTAAAACTAGATCTCTTAGTTTAAAATATTTTGTTTCATTTGCAAATCCACCTCAGACCATTTAATAGGGATGTTTGGTTTATGCAGTCAACAAGCTCACTCAAGCTTGTACTGTTCATTGACCACTTTCCCAACTTGGACCTAGCTTAAATCAATCATAATAAGCTTTTTTTAAATTGATCCAAGTCCATTTGGTTGGATTTGTGATTTTGAGACCTATGTGCAATTTTTAGAACCCAAAAAGTCCAAATAAGCCATTTTAAGCTATAAGCTCTTCTTGGCATTTTTATTGGCTCAACTGAGGTCTTTTGGGTGCATTTAGAGTAAACACAGAAGTTGGTTTTAGGTCCTTTGGCTTGTGCTCCTCTGCACACCAACTCTGCACAACATAAGCTCAGTATACACTAAGCAGACATAACCCTTGTTCTCAGCTTGTTATTGGCTTATCCCAATAAGCTGAGACTTTGATTTTTAGTTTGCAAGTAGTTCATATAGTAGGCTTTAAAATTCTGAGCTTGGATTCCATTTCCTAGCTTATTAGATTGCTTCAATCAGGCCTGCAAATTTCCCATTTTCCCTAGCAGTACCTTGCATAGTTTTTCCCATCTGAACTAGGGCTTAATTGAAGTTCAATTGGCCTGTTCGAGATGGGGCTTTTTGGTTTTTAGAATAGCCAGTAGTACTACCTAGCTTTTTCCCCCATTAAGTTCCACAAATTAGCTTATTTGAAGTGCTTTAAGTGCTCTGCAAGTTATGGTGTTTACCTGAGTTTTCTGCATAAATACTTGTACTATTCCAGTGCTTAATTGGCTTATTCTGTGGATTAATCTGTTTGCTTTAAGTTGTTTTGTGTTTATTTAAGTATATTAAACTTGTTCTGAGCATTTGGTATAATTTTGTGCTTATTAGCTTATTTTTGGCTTATTAGCCCAACTGCTTATCTGCCCATCTGCTTATTTGGGCTTATTAGACTTTTGATTTTAATTTTCCTACATTAAGAATATTAATTTAGACTTATCCTGAATTTTTTAGATTTTTCTTAAGACATTTGATATTTTTAATCTTTTTAATTAGTTTAAAATAGTAATTAAATCATAATAAATAGAATAATAATCAGAAAAATATAATTCTAATTTTCATAATTTTCTTTCATTAATTAGATTCTAGGAAAAAATATAATAATATTTTTAGACCTAAAGAAATACAAAAATAGAAAATAAGTGATAGCTTCTATTTAATAGAATTTATCTTTTTAAATTTTTAATTAAGTAATTTTCATTTTTATAATTTTCCTAGCTTCTTTTCACTTAATAATATTTATAGAAAAAGTTTTAGATTTTTCTTTGTTCATTTAGTATTTATTATAAATTTAAATAGTTTAAAAAGTAATTAAATAATAAATAATTAATAATAATTAGAAATAAAGTGTAAAAAAATATAATTTAAGTTTTAAAATAAGTTTTAAGTAATTTTACACTTTTAGGTTTTAATTTTATATTATTTCACTTTTTAGTCCCATTATAGATTTCCCGTTACGCATTTTCAGTTTAATTTAATCGCGTTTAATTTTCTTTTGTATAAATGTTTTCATTTGTTAATTAGATATAAAAAAGCAAAATCCAAAATATCTAATTCATCAGTCACTCTAATCCAAAGCTTTTCACAGTTTGCCCATTCACACCTCGTTGGGAAACGACCCAGGTAAACACTTACCTGGTTTCACACTACACACGAACGTGAGTTTTTGCAAGTATCCTTTTTCACAAAGGGGTAATTTGTATTTATTCACGTGTATCCGCTGTCTGCATTTATTTATAAGTGTATTCAGCCCGGATCAAAATTTTGGCGCCGCTGCCAGGGAGGTTGTGTTGCGACTATTGTGTAGAGTTTTAGCGATTAGTGATTTGAGATCCTTCTTCCAGAAGTTCCTATTTCCTATAAACCATATAAAATACAAAAATATTTTTCTTTTCTTTTCTATATATATTATCATATAAAAAATAAAAACACCAAAAACATTTTCCGTTTTCTTTGTTTAAATAATAACAACAATAAAATTTACCATCGAGAACCAAGACAGAGTACTACCTAACTGGGGGTACGACCATAATAAGTTCCCAAACATCAGATTTAAAACTTGCCTCTGTATCACTTGCGAATATCGGCTCACCTTTGATTGATAAACAAACAATAACGGAGGTTTAAGGATAGTTTGACATTAAATTGTCGAACTGAAAGAAGCGGGTTTTTAAGGAGCATTAATTGCCCACCTTTGCTTCTCCGCCACTCTGTGCGTTTATCTTTTAGAGAGCTACCGTACGCTTGTTGATTATTGGTTTAAGTTCACTTATGTTTTGCTTCGTTCTTGATTTAATTAAAATATTTTATTTAGTGCATGCGCACTCGTTCTTCCACGTCATCAAGCCCTTTACGTGAACTTGTAGAAATTCCGAGAAGACGTAATCATAGACGTGCTGCCCAAATAGTCGAACCCGAGATTCGTACTGTTCTCACTGATAATATGGCAGACAATCGCACAATGGCGGAAATGCTCCAAGCACCCACCGAGGGTTACGGAGATGCCATCGTTTTACCACCCATCGATTCTGATCATTTTGAACTGAAAACACATTTGATTCAGCTCGTGTCCACAAACCAATTCCACGGGTTTGAACGAGAAGATCCATATGCACACATTCGTTGGTTCAACAAGTTGACCTCTACAATCAATTACAAGAATGTGCCGCAAACAGTTATCAAATTGATGCTATTTCCATTCTCACTCGAAGGGGCAGCCCGGATTTGGCTGGATAAAGAACCCCCTCGATCCATTGAAACCTGGGAAGATCTCGTAAAGAAATTTGTCAATTATTTCTTCCCTCCATCAAAGACGACTAATTTAAAAAATGAAATTGCTGGATTTCGTCAAGGTTTTGATGAAAACTTCGGAGAGGCATGGGACAGATTTAAAGATCTCCTAAGAAAATGCCCACATCACGATTTCACGGAGTTACAACAGATAAATACGTTTTATAACGGGTTGACCCAAAACGATCAAGATGCACTTAACGCAGCCGCCGGTGGCAATATCTTGAATCGTCGACCTAAAGAGGTGATTGAAATTTGTGAAAATAAATCAAAAGTTCCTATATCTCGAAACAAAGTAAATGTTCCTATCACTCCTGCTTCTTAATCCGGTAACTCATCAGAGTTAGCCTTTCTAACGGACGCAATGCGATGTATGATGAAGGAAATCAAAGAACTGAAGAGTGAAATTCATAAACCGGAACAAATCAAAGCAATAAACAAAGTGTGTGAAACTTGTGGTGGCCCACATGCGTATTATGATTGTCAAGCAACCGATGCTTCTCTTTACCCAGCTCCCGTAGCTGCAGTAAACCAAAATCAATACCGTCCGCATGCTGAGACTCAGTACCGAGCAAACGAATGCTATGGTCCCACCTGGTTTTCCACCTGTGCCAAATCAGAATAATCAAAGTCGCTTTGTTCAAAATCAGGGACAAAATTTCAATAATACCCAAAATTTCAATCAAAACCGAGGTCAGAATCAGGGTAATTTTAACCAAAAGCCATGGAATGTCCAAAACCAAAATCAGACGTCCTCAGATGAGTTGCTTAAGCAATTCATAAAATCTCGAGAGGAGACAAATAGAACTCAATATAAGACAAACCAGTTATTTGTTACCCAAATAAATGATATAAAAAAGTCTTTAAATGATCTACCTTCTACCTCGGGAGGTCTCCCAAGTAACACTGTTGTCAACCCAAGGGGTGAACTCAAAGCTGTCACTACACGTAGTGGTAAAGCTCATGATGGATTCAAGGTGAAAAAGGACCCGGTACTTCCCACTAACAATGGAAGTGCTAAATACGTCCAACCTTCGGTTATCCAAAATTCTACACCCACAATTGCTCCTCAACCGTCAAGAATCGATCCTACTCTTTCACGATTTACGGTTAAAAGTTTGTCAAACAAACTTAGTGAGCAAAGAACAGCCAGAGCTTATTCCAATATGCTCAATGCTACTCCTGTCAGTGTGCTTGATGATAGTGATGATGATGAAAATACCACTTTCGTCAAAGCTATCACCAATCGGAGTGGTGCTACTTATGAGGGACCCGCTGGTCCTATTCCTCCTCCGTTGTTTGAAATGGATAAAGAGACGGAGGATACAATGGACAAAGTGCAAATTCCAAACCCACAAAGTACAGCACATGTCCATCCTCCGGTTGGCCCTAAAAAGAAATCCAAACCAGGAGTTGTCTTTGAATCTGTTGAGACTCCTGAAGTCATTGCCCCTAAATCCAAACCTTATATTCCTTACCCATCGCGCTTAAATGAGCAAAAGCTCCGTGAGAAGGCTAGTCAACAAATGGACAAATTCTTTCAAATCTTTAAAGAATTACATTTTGACATAAGTTTTGCGGATGCTATCATTCTGATGCCCAAGTTTGCATCAACAATCAAACACTTGTTAAGCAACAAGGAAAAACTGATTGAGATGGCTAAAACTCCATTAAATGAGAACTGCTCAGCGGTTATCTTGAAATAGCTTCCGGAGAAGCTTGGAGATCCTGGAAAGTTTCTACTACCTTGTGTATTTCCGGGAATGGTTGAATGCTATGCCTTAGCCGATCTAGGTGCAAGCATCAACCTGATGCCTCATTCAGTATGGAAGAAACTTTCTCTTCCGGCTCTTACTCCTACCTGCATGACTCTTGAGCTTGCAGATCGTACCATATCTCATCCTCGCGGCATTGCCGAAGATGTATTTGTGAAAGTAGGAAAGTTCCATTTTCCAGCTGACTTTGTGGTTGTTGACTTCGACGCAGATCAAAAGGTTCCTCTCATTCTTGGAAGAGGATTCCTAAAAACGGGTCATGCTCTTATTGATGTGTTTAAGCATGAGATCACATTGCGTGTGGGTAATGAAGCTGTTACCTTTAACCATGATCAAACTTCGAGGTACTCCTCAAATTATGATTCTGCATCGGTTAGCCGAATCGATGTCATTGATGTTACTTCAAAGGAGTACTCTCAAGAAAATCTTGGTTATTTTCATAATTCTGTGAGTGGGGAACCCACCACATCTTCTCAACTTATCATAGCCGACTCTTCCCCTTCTCTCACTTCGTTTGAGGGAAGTGATCCCTTGTGGGATGAGGTCGATGCTTTTCTTGCTCTAGATAGTTCACTTCCGCATGAGGTTGATGATAACTATCTTGATCCTGAGGGGGACATTCTTTTTCTAGAAAATCTGTTAAACGAAGATTCATCTTCCCCTCTTCCACCAAAACAACTTCATAAGAAGGAAATCAAGTCAGTTGAGAAAACTGATAAAATTCCTGAGATCAAGTTTAAGGACTTGCCTCCTCCACTTGAATATGCAATTCTTGAGGAGGAAGTTCTTATCTTAATTGCTATTCAGATCTCTCTCCTTCCCTTCACCTACCCGGTGATTTCCCCTATCTTTCACTCATTTGGGAGTGAGGATATTACCTTTGACCCCGGCATTGTCCATCTAACATTGGTTTAAATGCCGGATTTATCTCATCGGTGTGGAACTTTCTTATGTTCAATTGGTTATCCAAATATTTTGAATGAAAGTCCGATGGAGATGGTTTCTTCCACTTGCTTCCCCATGAACCAATGAATTCGGGGTCGAGTCAAGCTAGCGACTCGGTTAATAAAAACAGTAGTAAAACATGGGTTTTCACCCATGTCTCACCTAAGTGTGGGGGAGATGCCCCACATGTTGTATATATGTATAGTAAAAAAAATAATAATAAAAAAAAAATAATAATAAAAAAAAAAAGGCTATTAGTATTTCCTTTTTACGTTCTAAGTGTTGGTTTAACAACCGGTGCTTTGAATATTGAGGGCAATATTCAGTTCTAAGTGTGGGGGGGAATTCTAGCGAATTTGATCAAATGTACCATCTAGTACCCCCATTTTTGGCCAAAATTTTAAAATTTTTTCTCAATTAGAACGCAATAAATGGTTATCAGTCCGCCATGTCTAACCCACATAAGGATTGGCTAATCCGAGAGCAAACGGCTCTTGGTAAAGATATATCAAATCCGTTTATGGCTTACAATTTGCCGAAAATTGTATGGTATTCGACTCACCATATCTTCATAAGTGAAGAGTTGGCTAGCCCGCAAGGTTATGGCTTGTGGTAAAGGCAGTAAAAAACCATGATTGGTAATCAGCTCACCAAAGATAATAGTTGTAATTTATCTAAGAGTTGGCTAGTCCAGAAGCAAACGGCTTCTGGTAAAGACATAACAAATCCGTTGACAGCTGATGGTTTGCTCAAAATCATTTGGTTATCATTGTACCAAAGTATCACATACTAAAACATTGGCTACTCCAGAAGTAATGGCTTCTGGTAAAGAGAAAAATCCATTAAATCTTCATAAAAAATTGCTAGGGACTAGCAATAGTTTAGTGTGGGGGATTGATGAGTGTCTAAATACTCATCATTTCTGTCACATTTAGACTACAAAAACATTTAAAAACATGCAGATATGCTTCAAAATACAGAAAATATCATAAAATGTGTTTTTATATGATTCAGGAACAAAAAGATTGAAAACAAGTGAAAAACGAATAAAGTTTGCATAATTGTCATTTTCAGTCCCTGAAGTTTCACAAATTGGCAGAAATAGTCCCTGGTGTTAAAAATATCATTCAAGGTCCCTGAACTATTTAACTTTTACAATAATGGTCCTTGGATGAAAGTTTTAAAGAAATTGCAAAACAGGTCCTTCAACTTTTAAAAATAACATAAAAGGTCCCTGGAGGTTTAAAAAGTGGAAAATTACATTTATGGTCCTTGGGTTATTCACATATGGCAATTACGGTCCTTGTGATACTTTTGGAAACTTACACTTTCAACCCTTCATGAATTCAGAAATTACAACATTGGTCCTTGTGCTTATTTAAACAAAACCAAACGGACCATGTTTTATTAAAACCAAACCCATTTAAATAAACAACCCAACCCATTTATTATAAACCCAAGCCCAATCCAACCATTGACCCGACCCAACCCTTTGCTAAATATTCCAGGGTCAAACTTCGGTTTGACTTCTCTTCTTTCTCCCTAAACCGCCAAAACCAGTCACTCACCACCTCACCCTCCACAGCTGGCTATCTAATCCTCCACCTCATTCCCCCTCCTCAACACGTTACCTAACACTCCCAAATGCAATTAATGCTCCTTCATCATCACAGTTATCAGAGATAGTGGATTTTTTCCACTATCTCATTTTGGCGCCAAAATCCATTTCAACGATTGAGATGATGTTAGAAGGATCCAAAGGTACAAGAATGATCAGAGGAAGATAGGAAGAAGATCCCACCATAGTTTAGTATAAATAGAAAGCTTTTGTAGCCTTTAATGGCAAGTAGATAATAGTAGCATAATCATATTTCATTTCCCGTAGTCATAATTTGTAATCTCAACTTTCAGTAATCAATACAAGTTAAGTTAAGTTCGTTTGACATCAATCTTTGTACAATTTCAGTAGTTTATTATAATTTTAATTTTCCATGTTGTACTGAGAAATCAAACATAAATAAGTAGTAATTGAAATAGCTTCTCAGTTATTTCTATAAGCTTATACAAGCTTATAATAGCTTGTTGTAAGTTTATTTTAGTGTAATCCTGTTCTAAATTCAGGAAATCAAGAAAGTCAACAAAAGTCAACTGAAGGGCTAATAAGCTGTTTCTGTGTGGATAAGCTATTTAGGAAGGCTTTTCTTGGGTTTTCTAGCTTGTGTGAACAAGCTAGGAGTGTTCTTGGTCCTTGTTCTTTGTTCCATTAGCAATAGCATTTGTAAGCTTTGTCTCAATTTTAGCATAATTCCTACTTTCACTGTACTAGTGCTTATTATTAGCTTATTATTATTGTTATATGCTTATTGCTAGTTTCTAAGTATATTTGACCAGTTTTATCAGTAGTTATATAGCTTGTTCTTTGTTTCTCTTAAAATCAGTCATAAAAGCCAAAAATAGTTAATTATAGCATTGCTTAATTAATTGCTTATTTTCCTGTTAAAAGTTACTTATTAGAGTCTAATTAAGTTAATTAATCAGTATAACTAGATCTCTTAGTTTAAAATATTTTGTTTCATTTGCAAATCCACCTCAGACCATTTAATAGGGATGTTTGGTTTATGCAGTCAACAAGCTCACTCAAGCTTGTACTGTTCATTGACCACTTTCCCAACTTGGACCTAGCTTAAATCAATCATAATAAGCTGTTTTTAAATTGATCCAAGTCCATTTGGTTGGATTTGTGATTTTGAGACCTCTGTGCAATTTTTAGAACCCAAAAAGTCCAAATAAGCCATTTTAAGCTATAAGCTCTTCTTGGCATTTTTATTGGCTCAACTGAGGTCTTTTGGGTGCATTTAGAGTAAACACAGAAGTTGGTTTTAGGTCCTTTGTCTTGTGCTCCTCTGCACACCAACTCTGCACAACATAAGCTCAGTATATACTAAGCAGACATAGCCCTTGTTCTCAGCTTGTTATTGGCTTATCCCAATAAGCTGAGACTTTGTTTTTTAGTTTGCAAGTAGTTCATATAGTAGGCTTTAAAATTCTGAGCTTGGATTCCATTTCCTAGCTTATTAGATTGCTTCAATCAGGCCTGCAAATTTCCCATTTTCCCTAGCAGTACCATGCATAGTTTTTCCCATCTGAACTAGGGCTTAATTGGAGTTCAATTGGCCTGTTTGAGATGGGGCTTTTTGGTTTTTAGAATAGCCAGTAGTACTACCTAGCTTTTGCCCCCATTAAGTTCCACAAATTAGCTTATTTGAAGTGCTTTAAGTGCTCTGCAAGTTAGGGTGTTTACCTGAGTTTTCTACATAAATACTTGTACTATTCCAGTGCTTAATTGGCTTATTCTGTGGATTAATCTGTTTCCTTTAAGTTGTTTTGTGTTTATTTAAGTATATTAAACTTGTTTTGAGCATTTGGTATAATTTTGTGCTTATTAGCTTATTTTTGGCTTATTAGCCCAACTGCTTATCTGCCCATCTGCTTATTTGGGCTTATTAGACTTTTGATTTTAATTTTCCTACATTAAGAATATTAATTTAGACTTATCCTGAATTTTTTAGATTTTTCTTAAGACATTTGATATTTTTAATCTTTTTAATTAGTTTAAAATAGTAATTAAATCATAATAAATAGAATAATAATCAGAAAAATATAATTCTAATTTTCATAATTTTCTTTCATTAATTAGATTCTAGGAAAAATATAATAATATTTTTAGACCTAAAGAAATACAAAAATAGAAAATAAGTGATAGCTTCTATTTAATAGAATTTATCTTTTTAAATTTTTAATTAAGTAATTTTCATTTTTATAATTTTCCTAGCTTCTTTTCACTTAATAATATTTATAGAAAAAGTTTTAGATTTTTCTTTGTTCATTTAGTATTTATTATAAATTTAAATAGTTTAAAAAGTAATTAAATAATAAATAATTAATAATAATTAGAAATAAAGTGTAAAAAAATATAATTTAAGTTTTAAAATAAGTTTTAAGTAATTTTACACTTTTAGGTTTTAATTTTATATTATTTCACTTTTTAGTCCCATTATAGATTTCCCGTTACGCATTTTCAGTTTAATTTAATCGCGTTTAATTTTCTTTTGTATAAATGTTTTCATTTGTTAATTAGATATAAAAAAGCAAAATCCAAAATATCTAATTCATCAGTCACTCTAATCCAAAGCTTTTCACAGTTTGCCCATTCACACCTCGTTGGGAAACGACCCAGGTAAACACTTACCTGGTTTCACACTACACACGAACGTGAGTTTTTGCAAGTATCCTTTTTCACAAAGGGGTAATTTGTATTTATTCACGTGTATCCGCTGTCTGCATTTATTTATAAGTGTATTCAGCCCGGATCAAAATTTTGGCGCCGCTGCCAGGGAGGTTGTGTTGCGACTATTGTGTAGAGTTTTAGCGATTAGTGATTTGAGATCCTTCTTCCAGAAGTTCCTATTTCCTATAAACCATATAAAATACAAAAATATTTTTCTTTTCTTTTCTATATATATTATCATATAAAAAATAAAAACACCAAAAACATTTTCCGTTTTCTTTGTTTAAATAATAACAATAAAATTTACCATCGAGAACCAAGACAGAGTACTACCAAACTGGGGGTACGACCATAATAAGTTCCCAAACATCAGATTTAAAACTTGCCTCTGTATCACTTGCGAATATCGGCTCACCTTTGATTGATAAACAAACTATAACGGAGGTTTAAGGATAGTTTGACATTAAATTGTCGAACTGAAAGAAGCGGGTTTTTAAGGAGCATTAATTGCCCACCTTTGCTTCTCCGCCACTCTGTGCGTTTATCTTTTAGAGAGCTACCGTACGCTTGTTGATTATTGGTTTAAGTTCACTTATGTTTTGCTTCGTTCTTGATTTAATTAAAATATTTTATTTAGTGCATGCGCACTCGTTCTTCCACGTCATCAAGCCCTTTACGTGAACTTGTAGAAATTCCGAGAAGACGTAATCATAGACGTGCTGCCCAAATAGTCGAACCCGAGATTCGTACTGTTCTCACTGATAATATGGCAGACAATCGCACAATGGCGGAAATGCTCCAAGCACCCACCGAGGGTTACGGAGATGCCATCGTTTTACCACCCATCGATTCTGATCATTTTGAACTGAAAACACATTTGATTCAGCTCGTGTCCACAAACCAATTCCATGGGTTTGAACGAGAAGATCCATATGCACACATCATTGGTTCAACAAGTTGACCTATACAATCAATTACAAGAATGTGCCGCAAACAGTTATCAAATTGATGCTATTTCCATTCTCACTCGAAGGGGCAGCCCGGATTTGGCTGGATAAAGAACCCCCTCGATCCATTGAAACCTGGGAAGATCTCGTAAAGAAATTTGTCAATTATTTCTTCCCTCCATCAAAGACGACTAATTTAAAAAATGAAATTGCTGGATTTCGTCAAGGTTTTGATGAAAACTTCGGAGAGGCATGGGACAGATTTAAAGATCTCCTAAGAAAATGCCCACATCACGATTTCACGGAGTTACAACAGATAAATACGTTTTATAACGGGTTGACCCAAAACGATCAAGATGCACTTAACGCAGCCGCCGGTGGCAATATCTTGAATCGTCGACCTAAAGAGGTGATTGAAATTTGTGAAAATAAATCAAAAGTTCCTATATCTCGAAACAAAGTAAATGTTCCTATCACTCCTGCTTCTTCATCCGGTAACTCATCAGAGTTAGCCTTTCTAACGGACGCAATGCGATGTATGATGAAGGAAATCAAAGAACTGAAGAGTGAAATTCATAAACCGGAACAAATCAAAGCAATAAACAAAGTGTGTGAAACTTGTGGTGGCCCACATGCGTATTATGATTGTCAAGCAACCGATGCTTCTCTTTACCCAGCTCCCGTAGCTGCAGTAAACCAAAATCAATACCGTCCGCATGCTGAGACTCAGTACCGAGCACCGAATGCTATGGTCCCACCTGGTTTTCCACCCGTGCCAAATCAGAATAATCAAAGTCGCTTTGTTCAAAATCAGGGACAAAATTTCAATAATACCCAAAATTTCAATCAAAACCGAGGTCAGAATCAGGGTAATTTTAACCAAAAGCCATGGAATGTCCAAAACCAAAATCAGACGTCCTCAGATGAGTTGCTTAAGCAATTCATAAAATCTCGAGAGGAGACAAATAGAACTCAATATAAGACAAACCAGTTATTTGTTACCCAAATAAATGATATAAAAAAGTCTTTAAATGATCTACCTTCTACCTCGGGAGGTCTCCCAAGTAACACTGTTGTTAACCCAAGGGGTGAACTCAAAGCTGTCACTACACGTAGTGGTAAAGCTCATGATGGATTCAAGGTGAAAAAGGACCCGGTACTTCCCACTAACAATGGAAGTGCTAAATACGTCCAACCTTCGGTTATCCAAAATTCTACACCCACAATTGCTCCTCAACCGTCAAGAATCGATCCTACTCTTTCACGATTTACGGTTAAAAGTTTGTCAAACAAACTTAGTGAGCAAAGAACAGCCAGAGCTTATTCCAATATGCTCAATGCTACTCCTGTCAGTGTGCTTGATGACAGTGATGATGATGAAAATACCACTTTCGTCAAAGCTATCACCAATCGGAGTGGTGCTACTTATGAGGGACCCGCTGGTCCTATTCCTCCTCCGTTGTTTGAAATGGATAAAGAGACGGAGGATACAATGGACAAAGTGCAAATTCCAAACCCACAAAGTACAGCACATGTCCATCCTCCGGTTGGCCCTAAAAAGAAATCCAAACCAGGAGTTGTCTTTGAATCTGTTGAGACTCCTGAAGTCATTGCCCCTAAATCCAAACCTTATATTCCTTACCCATCGCGCTTAAATGAGCGAAAGCTCCGTAAGAAGGCTAGTCAACAAATGGACAAATTCTTTCAAATCTTTAAAGAATTACATTTTGACATAAGTTTTGCGGATGCTATCATTCTGATGCCCAAGTTTGCATCAACAATCAAACACTTGTTAAGCAACAAGGAAAAACTGATTGAGATGGCTAAAACTCCATTAAATGAGAACTGCTCAGCGGTTATCTTGAAATAGCTTCCGGAGAAGCTTGGAGATCCTGGAAAGTTTCTACTACCTTGTGTATTTCCGGGAATGGTTGAATGCTATGCCTTAGCCGATCTAGGTGCAAGCATCAACCTGATGCCTCATTCAGTATGGAAGAAACTTTCTCTTCCGGCTCTTACTCCTACCTGCATGACTCTTGAGCTTGCAGATCGTACCATATCTCATCCTCGCGGCATTGCCGAAGATGTATTTGTGAAAGTAGGAAAGTTCCATTTTCCAGCTGACTTTGTGGTTGTTGACTTCGACGCAGATCAAAAGGTTCCTCTCATTCTTGGAAGAGGATTCCTAAAAACGGGCCATGCTCTTATTGATGTGTTTAAGCATGAGATCACATTGCGTGTGGGTAATGAAGTTGTTACCTTTAACCATGATCAAACTTCGAGGTACTCCTCAAATTATGATTCTGCATCGGTTAGCCGAATCGATGTCATTGATGTTACTTCAAAGGAGTACTCTCAAGAAAATCTTGGTTATTTTCATAATTCTGTGAGTGGGGAACCCACCACATCTTCTCAACTTATCATAGCCGACTCTTCCCCTTCTCTCACTTCGTTTGAGGGAAGTGATCCCTTGTGGGATGAGGTCGATGCTTTTCTTGCTCTAGATAGTTCACTTCCGCATGAGGTTGATGATAACTATCTTGATCCTGAGGGGGACATTCTTTTTCTAGAAAATCTGTTAAACGAAGATTCATCTTCCCCTCTTCCACCAAAACAACTTCATAAGAAGGAAATCAAGTCAGTTGAGAAAACTGATAAAATTCCTGAGATCAAGTTTAAGGACTTGCCTCCTCCACTTGAATATGTAATTCTTGAGGAGGAAGTTCTTATCTTAATTGCTATTCAGATCTCTCTCCTTCCCTTCACCTACCCGGTGATTTCCCCTATCTTTCACTCATTTGGGAGTGAGGATATTACCTTTGACCCCGGCATTGTCCATCTAACATTGGTTTAAATGCCGGATTTATCTCATCGGTGTGGAACTTTCTTATGTTCAATTGGTTATCCAAATATTTTGAATGAAAGTCCGATGGAGATGGTTTCTTCCACTTGCTTCCCCATGAACCAATGAATTCGGGGTCGAGTCAAGATAGCGACTCGGTTAATAAAAACAGCAGTAAAACATGGGTTTTCACCCATGTCTCACCTAAGTGTGGCGGAGATGCCCCACATGTTGTATATATGTATAGTCAAAAAATAATAATAAAAAAAATAAAAATAAAAATAAAAAAAAAATGGCTATTAGTATTTCCTTTTTACGTTCTAAGTGTTGGTTTACCAACCGGTGCTTTGAATATTGAGGGCAATATTCAGTTCTAAGTGTGGGGGGGGAATTCTAGCGAATTTGATCAAATGTACCATCTAGTACCCCCATTTTTGGCCAAAATTTTAAAATTTTTTCTCACTTAGAACGCGATAAATGGTTATCAGTCCGCCATGTCTAACCCACATAAGGATTGGCTAATCCGAGAGCAAACGGCTCTTGGTAAAGATATATCAAATCCGTTTATGGCTTACAATTTGCCGAAAATTGTATGGTATTCGACTCACCATATCTTCATAAGTGAAGAGTTGGCTAGCCCGCAAGGTTATGGCTTGTGGTAAAGGCAGTAAAAAACCATGATTGGTAATCAGCTCACCAAAGATAATAGTTGTAATTTATCTAAGAGTTGGCTAGTCCAGAAGCAAACGGCTTCTGGTAAAGACATAACAAATCCGTTGACAGCTGATGGTTTGCTCAAAATAATTTGGTTATCATTGTACCAAAGTATTACATACTAAAACATTGGCTACTCCAGAAGTAATGGCTTCTGGTAAAGAGAAAAATCCATTAAATCTTCATAAAAAATTGCTAGGGACTAGCAATAGTTTAGTGTGGGGGATTGATGAGTGTCTAAATACTCATCATTTCTGTCACATTTAGACCACAAAAACATTTAAAAACATGCAGATATGCTTCAAAATACAGAAAATATCATAAAATGTGTTTTTATATGATTCAGGAACAAAAAGATTGAAAACAAGTGAAAAACGAATAAAGTTTGCATAATTGTCATTTTCAGTCCATGAAGTTTCACAAATTGGCAGAAATAGTCCCTGGTGTTAAAAATATCATTCAAGGTCCCTGAACTATTTAACTTTTACAGTAATGGTCCTTGGATGAAAGTTTTAAAGAAATTGTAAAACAGGTCCTTCAACTTTTAAAAATAACATAAAAGGTCCCTGGAGGTTTAAAAAGTGGAAAATTACATTTATGGTCCTTGGGTTATTCACATATGGCAATTACGGTCCTTGTGATACTTTTGGAAACTTACACTTTCAACCCTTCATGAATTCAGAAATTACAACATTGGTCCTTGTGCTTATTTAAACAAAGCCAAACGGACCATGTTTTATTAAAACCAAACACATTTAAATAAAAAACCCAACCCATTTATTATAAACCCAAGCCCAATCCAACCATTGACCCGACCCAACCCTTTGCTAAATATCCCAGGGTCAAACTTCGGTTTGACTTCTCTTCTTTCTCCCTAAACCGCCAAAACCAGTCACTCACCACCTCACCCTCCACAGCTGGCTATCTAATCCTCCACCTCATTCCCCCTCCTCAACACGTTACCTAACACTCCCAAATGCAATTAATGCTCCTTCATCATCACAGTTATCAGAGATAGTGGATTTTTTCCACTATCTCATTTTGGCGCCAAAATCCTTTTCAACGATTGAGATGATGTCAGAAGGATCCAAAGGTACAAGAATGATCAGAGGAAGATAGGAAGAAGATCCCACCATAGTTTAGTATAAATAGAAAGCTTTTGTAGCCTTTAATGGCAAGTAGATAATAGTAGCATAATCGTATTTCATTTCCAGTAGTCATAATTTGTAATCTCAACTTTCAGTAATCAATACAAGTTAAGTTAAGTTCGTTTGACATCAATCTTTGTACAATTTCAGTAGTTTATGATAATTCTAATTTTCCATGTTGTACTGAGAAATCAAACATAAATAAGTAGTAATTGAAATAGCTTCTCAGTTATTTCTATAAGCTTATACAAGCTTATAATAGCTTGTTGTAAGTTTATTTTAGTGTAATCCTGTTCTAAATTCAGGAAATCAAGAAAGTCAACAAAAGTCAACTGAAGGGCTAATAAGCTGTTTCTGGGTGGATAAGCTATTTAGGAAGGCTTTTCTTGGGTTTTCTAGCTTGTGTGAACAAGCTAGGAGTGTTCTTGGTCCTTGTTCTTTGTTCCATTAGCAATAGCAGTTGTAAGCTTTGTCTCAATTTTAGCATAATTCCTACTTTCACTGTACTAGTGCTTATTATTAGCTTATTATTATTGTTATATGCTTATTGCTAGTTTCTAAGTATATTTGACCAGTTTTATCAGTAGTTATATAGCTTGTTCTTTGTTTCTCTTAAAATCAGTCATAAAAGCCAAAAATAGTTAATTATAGCATTGCTTAATTAATTGCTTATTTTCCTGTTAAAAGTTTCTTATTAGAGTCTAATTAAGTTAATTAATCAGTAAAACTAGATCTCTTAGTTTAAAATATTTTGTTACATTTGCAAATCCACCTCAGACCATTTAATAGGGATGTTTGGTTTATGCAGTCAACAAGCTCACTCAAGCTTGTACTGTTCATTGACCACTTTCCCAACTTGGACCTAGCTTAAATCAATCATAATAAGCTGTTTTTAAATTGATCCAAGTCCATTTGGTTTGATTTGTGATTTTGAGACCTCTGTGCAATTTTTAGAACCCAAAAAGTCCAAATAAGCCATTTTAAGCTATAAGCTCTTCTTGGCATTTTTATTGGCTCAACTGAGGTCTTTTGGGTGCATTTAGAGTAAACACAGAAGTTGGTTTTAGGTCCTTTGTCTTGTGCTCCTCTGCACACCAACTCTGCACAACATAAGCTCAGTATATACTAAGCAGACATAGCCCTTGTTCTCAGCTTGTTATTGGCTTATCCCAATAAGCTGAGACTTTGTTTTTTAGTTTGCAAGTAGTTCATATAGTAGGCTTTAAAATTCTGAGCTTGGATTCCATTTCCTAGCTTATTAGATTGCTTCAATCAGGCCTGCAAATTTCCCATTTTCCCTAGCAGTACCTTGCATAGTTTTTCCCATCTGAACTAGGGCTTAATTGGAGTTCAATTGGCCTGTTTGAGATGGGGCTTTTTGGTTTTTAGAATAGCCAGTAGTACTACCTAGCTTTTGCCCCCATTAAGTTCCACAAATTAGCTTATTTGAAGTGCTTTAAGTGCTCTACAAGTTAGGGTGTTTACCTGAGTTTTCTGCATAAATACTTGTACTATTCCAGTGCTTAATTGGCTTATTCTATGGATTAATCTGTTTGCTTTAAGTTGTGTTGTGTTTATTTAAGTATATTAAACTTGTTCTGAGCATTTGGTATAATTTTGTGCTTATTAGCTTATTTTTGGCTTATTAGCCCAACTGCTTATCTGCCCATCTGCTTATTTGGGCTTATTAGACTTTTGATTTTAATTTTCCTACATTAAGAATATTAATTTAGACTTATCCTGAATTTTTCAGATTTTTCTTAAGTCATTTGATATTTTTAATCTTTTTAATTAGTTTAAAATAGTAATTAAATCATAATAAATAGAATAATAATCAGAAAAATATAATTCTAATTTTCATAATTTTCTTTCATTAATTAGATTCTAGGAAAAATATAATAATATTTTTAGACCTTAAGAAAAACAAAAATAGAAAATAAGTGATAGCTTCTATTTAATAGAATTTATCTTTTTAAATTTTTAATTAAGTAATTTTCATTTTTATAATTTTCCTAGCTTCTTTTCACTTAATAATATTTATAGAAAAAGTTTTAGATTTTTCTTTGTTCATTTAGTATTTATTATAAATTTAAATATTTTAAAAAGTAATTAAATAATAAATAATTAATAATAATTAGAAATAAAGTGTAAAAAAATATAATTTAAGTTTTAAAATAAGTTTTAAGTAATTTTACACTTTTAGGTTTTAATTTTATATTATTTCACTTTTTAGTCCCATTATAGATTTCCCGTTACGCATTTTCAGTTTAATTTAATCGCGTTTAATTTTCTTTTGTATAAATGTTTTCATTTGTTAATTAGATATAAAAAAGCAAAATCCAAAATATCTAATTCATCAGTCACTCTAATCCAAAGCTTTTCACAGTTTGCCCATTCACACCTCGTTGGGAAACGACCCAGGTAAACACTTACTTGGTTTCACACAACACACGAACGTGAGTTTTTGCAAGTATCCTTTTTCACAAAGGGGTAATTTGTATTTATTCACGTGTATCCACTGTCTGCATTTATTTATAAGTGTATTTAGCCCGGATCAGTTACCTCCCCTAAGATATAAATAACTTATATTTCCCCCTTTTGTTTGGAAGATTTCTTGTTTTGTTATCAACCTGAAATTTGTTAGTTGCAACCAAAAGAACAAAGTGCAAAGCACTTGTTTTTATAGCATCGAAAACATTTAATCATCAAGATGAACAAAAACAGAGCAAACTTTATACTAGCAGGACCAATTATGAACTGACAGTACCTTTTGACTAACTAGCAGTACCATGTTTAAAAGCTAGTACCAGTTATATTTTATGTACAAAAACACATGTTCTTTCAAAGATTAATCATTCCAATACCTCCTACTAGGTATTTGAATCTACCTAAATCAAAAGCTTTGGTGAGAAGGTCTGCAAAATTCTTTTCAGAATCAATTTTGACAACTTGTGTTAACCTTTTCTCATTGCAATCTCTTATAAAATGGTGTATGATTTCAATGTGTTTTGTTTTTGAGTGTTGAACTGGATTTTTTATGATACAAATAGTACTGCTATTGTCAATGTAAATAATGGTGTTAAGAAAATTGTACCCATAGTCAAACATTTGATTTTGGATCCAAAGGACTTGTCCACAACAACTTGCACCAGCAACATATTCTGCTTCAGTTGTAGAGTTGGCCACCATTGTTTGCTTCTTGCATTGCCAAGATATGAGTCTGCAACCAAGAAATTGACATCCACCAGTTGTGGATTTTCTGTCTAGGGTTGCACCAGCATAGTCACTATCAGAATAAGCCACCAAGTCAAATGATGATTCCCTTGGATACCATAGACCCAACCTAGGTTGACCCTTGAGATATCTAAAGATTCTTTTGACTGCTGTGAGATGAGAAACTTTGGGATGTACTTGAAACCTTGCACATACACATACTGAGAACATGATATCTGGTCTTGATGATGTAAGGTACATCAAAGACCCAATCATTGATCTATAATTGTGCAAATCCACATCTTCACCCTCAGCATCTTTTAGTAACCCCTTTTTTGAATCCATTGGTGTACTTGCAACCTTAGAATCAGCAAACTAAAATTTCCTTAGGATCTCTGCTACATACTTATCTTGGTTGATAAATAAGCCTTCATTTGATTGTTTTACTTGGAGACCCAGAAAGAAAGTAAGTTCCCTCATCGAACTCATTTCAAACTTACTATGCATAAGTTTTTCAAACTCTACACACAACTCTTGGTTTGTGGATCCAAAGATAATGTCATCAACATAAATTTGCACCAGCAAGATGTCTTTCTTGGTTCTTTTGATGAACAAAGTTGGATCAATCTTGCCTCTTTGGAATCCATTTTCTAATAAATAGAAAGCCAATGTTTCATACCATGCCCTAGGAGCTTGGTGTAGACCATAAAGAGCCTTGGTAACCCTATACATCTTGTCTGGATACTCTGCATCAATGAAGCCTGGAGGTTGAGAAACATACACTTCTTCTCCAATAGTACCATATAAGAAGGCACTCTTAACATCCATTTGATAAACAGTGAAGCCTATGAAAGAAGCATAGGCCAAGAATAGCCTAATTGCTTCAAGTCTTGCAACTGGAGCAAAAACCTCTTCATAATCCACCCCTTCTTCTTGAGTATACCCTTGGGCCACCAATCTTTCTTTGTTTCTGATCACTATCCCCCTTTCATCTTTCTTGTTTCTGAACACCCATTTGGTTCCAATTGCCCAGTGACCTTTGGACAAATCAACCAGTTTCCAAACCTTCTGAAGCTTGAATTGAAGAAGCTCTTCTTGCATTGCTTCAACCCAACTTGGATCATCTAAGGCTTTGTTAATGTTTTTGGGTTCAGCCTGTGAGAGAAAACATGAAAACAGGCATATGTTGGCAACTTCATGATTCTTTTCTTCATAAACAGATGAGATTAACCCTTCTAGGTCTGAAGATGAGACTTGAGTTCTTGTTCTAACACCAGAATCAATGCTACCAATCACATTATCAATGGAGTGATCTTTGAGAATTCTTGTGTTGTGTGTTGTAGGAACATCATAGGTAAGTGGAAGATTGCCAATCCCCACATTTTCTGGTAAAGAATCATCTGATTGGACATTTAATGGTTCAGCAGTACCAACTTGTGAACTGGCAGTACCATCTGGTGAACTAGCAGTACCATTTTTATTTGCACTACTTTCTTGATTCTATTGACCCTGAGTTCCATGATCATCTTCAGTACCTTCATTTTCTATATTTGAAGGTTCTTCATGACTTGAAGATAAATCCAATCCTTTCCAAATTAGCATCCAGATGTAATCTTGATCTTTAGGTGTTTCAACATTGTCTTCAAAACCTGCATTATCCTTAGTATTTGTACCTGCAACAGGCACATAATTCATAGATTCTGAAAGCCTATCAATGTCAAACATCCAATCTGGCCCAATGCCTTTAACATTTGGTAGTTTCTCTTGAAACTCTATGTGCAGATTTTCTTCCACTAGCCTAGTGCAACTATTATACACCCTATAGGCCTTACTTTGCAAAGAATACCCTATCAAAAAGCCTTCATCAGCTTTTCCTTCAAACTTTCCTAAATGTTCTTTGGTATTGAGAATAGTGACATGACATCCAAAAGGTCTCATAAAACTTAAAGATGATGTTCTACCAAAGAAAAGTTCATAAGGAGTCTTTTTATGTGGTTTAATCACAAGAACCCTGTTCTGCACATAACAAGCAGTACCTACTGCTTCAGCCCAAAATGAAATAGGCAACTTAGAGTCTACTAACATTGTTCTAGCAGCCTCTATTAGTGTTCTATTTTTCCTTTATGCTACTCCATTTTGCTGTGGGGTTCTAGCTACACTAAATTCTCTTTTTATTCCTTTTTCTTTTCAAAATTCATCCATAACCCTATTCTTAAATTCTGTCCCATTGTCACATCTGATTACTTTCACTTTCTTATCAGCTTGGTTTTCTACCTCAGTTATATAAGATTTAAGGATCTCACTAGTTTCACGCTTAGATCTTAAAAAGAAAACTCAAGAAAATCTGCTGTAATCATCAGTAACTACAAGACAATATTTTTTACCATTCAAGCTACTCACATTAGTAGGACCAAAAAGATCCATATGAAGCATGTATAAATCTTGAGAAATTGAGTTATGGGTCTTGGGCTTACAAGAAGCTCTATGTTGTTTTCCTTTTTGACAATCAACACAGGTTTGGTCATTTTGAAAAATCTTTTTAGGTAAACCTCTGACCAAATCATATTTTGCAATTGTATTGATTGTTTTAAAGTTTACATGACCAAGCCTTCTATGCCAAAGCATAGATTCATCCAATGAGGCTTTTTCTACTAGACAAGTTAAATTCTCCTTGGGATCAATGTTCTTTAAATCAACACAGTACATATTGTTCCTTTTTGGGATTTTATGAAGGATCTGACTTTCATCAGGAATTTTAAAATCAGAAGAAAGAACCATACATTCATTGTCAGTAAAGAGAACATTGTTTTTTTTGTCACACATTTGTGAGACACTAAGGAGATTAAACTGAAGCTCTTTCACAAAGTACACATTTTCAAAATCTAATTTACTTGTTTTGATTGTACCTTTACCAGTAATCTTTCCTTTGATTCCTCCCCCAAAGGTAACATATCCTCCATCAAATGTTTTGAAGTCTGTGAGGTAAGACATGTTGCCTGTCATGTGCCTTGAACATCCACTATCTACATATCCTTGATCAGCAATATCAGTTGAATGTTCCTGCACATATATAGACATATTAGTTTCCTTGGGGTACCCAAGCCATAACTGACTTGGGTTTGCCTCTTGTATCAATGAAATCAAACCACTTTAGGATTGTTGATGCACCTTTTGATTAGAGTGGTCTCCATATCCAAAATGCTGAGGACTTAACAGCATTTTCCCTTTTAATCCATTTTGTGGTCTTTGGTCTGTCAGTACCAATTTTGGCAGTACCATTTGGTCTAGCAGGACCTTTTGGTTTTGGTCTCCAATCTTGTGTTTTTACCACAGATTTCTTTTCAATGAGACTTTTCACAACTCTAGGTGCATGTTTGAAAGTGTTTCTTGCACCCTTAGTAGTTGGTTTTGAGTTAACAGGCTTATTTGGTCTAACAATATGATTAACTTTTGGTGTGTTAGACTTAACAAAACTTTTTCTGGGGTTTGTTCCATTTGTTTTAGACCTTGATGTACTCCTATAAACCCAATTGTTACAATAAGCATGAGTATGATTAAAACTACCACAGTAATAGCAAGCCTTATTGTACATAACAAAATCATCACCAAGTTGGTGTGACTTAAGATTGTTCCAATTTCTTTGGCTACCTCTAGGTTTGCTATTACACTTAGTACAACATTCAACTGTTTTCAGAACAGTTTTAGCCTTAGTCTTAATCTCTACACTTTTAGGACTGGGTGGTCCTACTTTGTTTCCTTTGTTTGAAACAGTCTCAGTTTCCTCATCATCAGATGTCCAATCTTCAATAATTAGAACATCTAATCTCTTATCAGTGAGCACCTTTTTGTTAGAGTGTGAAGCAACACTAGTACTCTCAAAAGGTTCACTTTTCTCTACAGGTTTCTCTAGTGGTTTATTGGTGAATTCATGTAAACCTGATTCTGCAAGATCTAATCCTGGGTGACAAGGGATTCCTCTGTAAGGAGGTGGACAAGTATTGTATCCAATCCCAGATTTGATTCTCTTGTTCATTTGATTTTCAACTATGCTTCTAGTACAGTCAGAAGCAGTTTCCAATGTGGTAACAGTTAGTTGAATATTATCCTTTGCCAGTGTCACTTTTGCACACTCAGTTCTTAACATATTTATTTCAGCATCTTTCAAAAATATTTCCCTATTAAGAATGGCTTTTGTGTCAGAAAAAGTGAGTTCATTTTCCCTAAAATGGATTATCTGCTTTTCAAGTTTGGCCATACCACACTTATGATTAACTAATTCCTGATGAGTATTTCTTTGTTCTACTTTCAGTTCATCATAAAGTTTTATTAAAGTTTGTAGTTCTTCAAAAACTTTACAAGTATTAGAACATTTAGTAATTTGTACCTCAGGATTGGAGAAAGCCATTAAAGCCATTTCATCTGAAGTTGACTCCTCTTCACCCATAAAGCTCCAATCAAAACCCATCCCATCTATAGCTACCATAGCTTTAGGCTCAGTGATTTCCACAGCCTTGCTCTTGCCCTCAAAGCTTCCTTTCTTCTCAAAGCTTCCCTTGTTCTTGTTCTCAAAACCTCTTCCCTTATCATCCTGCTTCTTTGGTCTTCTACACTCTCTTGAGTAGTAACCCTTCATGTGGCAGTTGTAGCACTCCACTTTGGACTTGTCATATCCAGCAGGCTCATTACCATTGATGATAATCTTCTTTCCAGTTCTCATCAGTAATTTCTTAGCCCTTATGCTCAGAAGTGAAAGTTGCCACTTTATGTCCATTTCCTCAAGATCATCATCATTGATCTCTTGAATATATTCAAAAGTCAATATGGAACCATTGTGTTGTGATGTCAGGAAAGCACAACCAATTGTTTCATCTAGAATTGTTTTGGTACTGCTAGAAGTACTGGCAGTACCAAAATTTGTGTTGGCAGTACCTTCTTCTCCACCATCTTTTTCTTCATCTACTACCCTTGAGGTGCTTGGAGATGATACAAAGGCCATATTTCCTGAGCTTGAACCAGTAGACTTCTTCACTTCATGCTCTACTATCTTGAAGTTGTTGTAAAGATCATTAAGACTCATTTGATCAATATCTGGTTTGTTTTTCCAGACAATGACATGCATGGCCCATTCAGTGGGTAAGCTCCTAATAAATTTGGAGTTTAAGTCTTCTTGAGATATCATCACTTCATGAATGGCTAATTGACTTGAAAGCTTTTGTAGTCTATTGAACATGCTGTCCAAAGACTCATTTGTTGTGGCTGTAAAGTTTTCAAACTGATGTTTGAGGAGAGTTTTCTGAGTTTTCTTGGTGGCATCATTTCCACCAAATCTAGCCACAATAGCTTGAAAAAGAGTTTTAGCACATTTGTACTTGTTGAAGATCAAAAGCTGGTCATTTGGAATAGTCATGAGAAGCATACTCCTGGCTTTAAGATCATTTCTCTTTTGGATTCTTTCTTCTGCAGTTGCAGGGTTCACTTGCAAATTTGTTACAATTGCATCGTTCACTGTGGAGGTGGTGATTGTGGGTTTGAATGAGTTTCCTTCTTCAATAATCTCCCAAAGTGCATAGTCTTGCACTTGGAAGTATTGCTCTACCCTCAGTCTCCATATATCAAAATCATTCTGTTTGAGTAATGGAAGTTTTGCAGCCACATTGGTTTGAATGTGTTCAACGTCCATTGTTCTTTTAAATCGTAAATATCAGCCTAGCTCTGATACCACTTGTGAAGGATTATACAAACACTTGGGATGTTAATCTTAATAATGTGTTTGGGATATTTAGGAATGAATGTACTTTAGTACGCGGAATTTACTATAACACACTTAAAAGAAAAAAAGGTGGTGAATATGTAAACGTAAGTTATAATGAACAATGAACACAACTTGAATAACACAAAACAATTCAATATTATTGATGAAATAATACGGATGATCTAACTATCACCAGGATTACAAAAGTAACCTTGAATCTTTGATTTGTTAAGGATTTGTGAATAAGTAACTAAGTTACTAGAGATGTTGTTCTGTTTTGGATATTGCTGAGTATTTTGTTGGAAAAACTTATTACAAAGGTGGTGACTAAGGGATCCTTTTATAGGATAAGGACCCCTTATTACAAGTTGTCAAGTTGCACAATATAATAAGATACTTGGACTTTCTAACCTACTAATTACAACTTTCAATGTAAACAACTCTGTATATTCTTCTGCACAACATAGAAGACTGAACTACCTCTACTAAACGTGTTACATTGTACAAAGACTAATAATACAACTAAATATCTACAAATAAATATCTATCAACTTGATCATCAACTTGGCAGGACCTTCTTTAACTAGCAGTACCTTCTCACCCAGAAGGTACTGTTAGTGTATGATGCGTGGTTTTGCGACCTTACAATAGGTTTTACCTCTCGAGGGATCTCAAGAGGCTTGCAATCCCCACCAGGCAGTGTACCTGACCGATGTAGTATAGTGTAGTGGCAAGTACCGGGGGATTGATCGTTCTCTAGGGGAATAGTGTCGTTAGGATTGAAAAACTACTCTAATAGGTCTAAGGGTGAGGGAAGATTCTTTTTGTATTTTTATATTTTTGTAAAAGCAAGTAAAATCTCGGGTTTGAAGGAGTGGGCGGAATTAGTTGCTAGTCAACTAACCCAAATAACTACAATTGCAAATAAAATAAAATAACTGAAAATAAAAAGGTTGTGGAACTTATGTGGAGAGAAATGTGTTTACTTAGATTTCCTTACTCCCTAACTATCTTTTACCGGTTGATTAGTGTGTATTAATTGCGTGGATGACGGGTGTATTCCTTAATACCAATCGTGGGGTGGCGTACGTACTTCCCCAACTCTACAAGCTCCTACTTCACTCCTATGTCGAGCCGGCTAAGAAGCTCCTAACATGGGATCACTAGAATTCGCTCATGCATTAAATACAACCATAATAACCTTAGTACGCATTGGTTCATGTTTCTTAAGACGTTCAAGCAGGTTACCGTATAGGAGGTTAGCCAGTTTTCTTAAGCCTAACATCGATAAACAATCATCCAATACAATTAATAACACACCAACAACCAATAATCAATAGTTAGGTTTCATTAGATCTAAGCAAACACAAGATAAATCTAGCCTAGCATGTTAAATAAAAGACAAGAACAAGATATAATCAAACAACATATAGACATATTGAATGATTAATTGATTACTTATCTTCAATTGAACATGGGAGATCCAAGGGTATAAAACCCTTAAAAATGGCAGAAAAAGCGTCTTAGGGTTTCCCCTCACAAAGTTGCACACTAATGACTAAAAATTATGAAAATATATATAGGAAAACAGATCTGACGGCGTCACGTTATAGAGCTTGACGCCGTCACCTCGCCGCGGTTAAGGTTTCTTGATGGCCTTCTTGACGCCGTCCCCTTTTAATCCTCCAAAATCCTCTCTGGCGCGTCAAGGGTTGACGGCCTTCTTGACGCCGTCCCCCTTTAATCTTCCAAAATCCTCTCTGGCGCGTCAAGGGTTGACGGCGTCACACTGGGGCTTGACGCCGTCACATGTACTTTTCCAGCAGATTTTGAGACTTTGTCGTTTTCTTCACTTTTAAGCTCCAAAAACGTCCAAAATGCTTCCTTTTCCAGATTTCTTCTCCAAAGTACCTAAAATGACAAAAGGAACGATTTAGGGCAATATTTGATCAAATAAATACAATTTAGCGCTTAAATGACCCCCTAAAAGCGGTACACTTTTCGCTTCATCAAATACCCTTACACTTGAGATTTGCTTGTCCTAAAGCAAATGCGCTTTCATTCTAATCAAAATACAAGTTAGGGGTCATTTAACACTAATATAAAAGTAATTACAACAAATAGTCGTTCCACTTTAATCATAATAAGCACGGAGATTACAAACTAGCACCTCACAAGTAGTGTTTAGATACTCACATCTCTCAGGTTTCATAAAAGTATATCTCATAAATGGAAATGAATAATATCTCTCACTACCTATCATAGCAAATAGATTACCATAGGCTTGGGAAAGGATCAAAAACCTCCTCCACTAGGCGTAAGCACCTAAGATAAACTATCAAAGAGGGCTTTTAAACGGGTTATAAAGTTAGGTGTAGGGATATGATAAACATGGTTTTGTTGGATAAAGGATATTTTACTGGTGGCGAGTTAAAGATCTTGATTAATTACATGTACAATATGGCGTTGCGAAGCCAAGACTAGACTCGACTTAAGCTAATGAAAGAAATAACAAAAAGATAAAATAAACATAAAATGAAACGGGATGGTAGTCCGTATGAATTTTTCTACTTTTTTTTTTTTTTTTTTTTTTTTTTTTTTTTTTTTTTTTTTTTTGTGTGCGTACACTCTTGCCCTACCATCCAAAATAATACATCGTAGGGGGGTTGTATCCCCCTTACACTTGAACTTTTACATAACTTTACAATTAACTATTCTAATGACTCGAATTAAGATAATCGAAACACTTGGAGTACTTTTAAAATATTTAGCACATATGGGGGTAATAATGTTGTTCTTCCCCATTACTCCATTACACTAGTACTTTACCCATGAGTCCCAATCGTCCCAAAAAATATGTACAAGGATATGACTCGACTTAGCAACCATGTAATCAATTAGATAATTAACTTGGGGTTTAAACAAATGTTGTCACAATAATGCACTAAAAATGAGTGCATACAAGGTAGGCTAAGGCGATTTGGGTGTACATTTAAGTGGGGTGTAAACAAATTCTTCCTTTAAGTAAAATGCTTAAAGTTAGAAACGAAAAGATAGGCTCTGAGGGGTGTACTAGGGGTATCGTGTACTAAAAATGAGTACAACGCAAAGGGTGTGGGAGAATTACTTGACCAATGTAGCCAATGTAATTATAACAAAAACACAGGTGTAAAACAATGGGTTAATCCTAGTGCCTCTTATCATGTAGTAAATCTAACTACACGAATGTAGTCTCACTTGTGGCCTCGGAATGGTCCTAACGCAAGTTCTAGAATCTAAGTGCTACCGGTACACACATCATAGCATAAATGCTTTTCCTACCAATTCTAGGGGCGAACCTCACATATTTGGGGGTGGAAATTTTTTTTTAGTGGTACGGTTTTGTGCTAGTCATATAACTCCTATCCGTGAGACGCTCATTAAGACCAAAGTTTCACTCCTATATGTTGTAAAAAATTTTAAATTTGGCACTAAAATTGCCCTAACAGGTGTTTCTCTCAGTTTTATTACACATCTACCATTAAACAAACGAAAAATCAAGCGTAATAGCATTCTCTAAAGTATCGTACTTTACCCCCCCTTACACTTAAGATGAACATTGTCCCCAATGTTCAAATAACAAGATGTAAAAGTAAATAAGGTAAAAGAATGAAATCAAATACTCCCCTGATTCGCTCGGTGGATAAAGGGGTAACATGGTTAGATCTTCTTCCAAGGTAATGTTGAAGCTTCAAGATTAAAGTAGCGCCAAAAGCTTGATTCCACATACATCTCCTTATCCAAAATAACCTGTTAAACCTGATAAAACAAACAAGAAAACCTGCATAACATCGGCGGGATAAATCTGTATAAGGATATAATGCTTGTGGAATGATTATTTTGCAGATTCCTGGAGTTTATAAGTTAGAGATTTAATAAAGCATTTTATGATTCCGGTAGAAAAACAAAACTTTCAAAAATTTCAGAAAATTAAAACCTGACGCCGTCAGGTTGTAAGGCCTGACGCCGTCAGAAATGATCTGACAGAATTCTCATGTTAAGTTTTCGGAAATTTTCAGGAAAAACCTATACCATACTTCCTGGAATTCCTGCAAAATATCATTATGACTCGATACAAGCATTTGACTCAAACAATTACTAATATGTATGTTAATTTAATATTGTTATGATTCATGTTCATTTGTTCTAATAATCCGATTTGGATTTCCCTTACACTTAACTTTTGCAAAATACCTTTATATGTAGTTAAGACGAAGTTAAAAACAAGATAAAGCATTTTCACAATTTAGTTTCGAACATGAATCAATAATAATAAAAATTAAACATACATACGGAAGAAAATAAAATCAAACAAACAAATAAATAAACACACAAAGCAAATAAAGCTTGGGTTGCCTCCCAAGAAGCGCTTGTTTTTGTTCGAGTCACGAGCCTGACTCTACCTTTATTTAACGGATAAAGGAGAGGTTTTTCCTACACTTAGGATTAAGTGCGGGTGATAGTGACGATACACACCATCTCGGTGGAAGTATGCCGCATGAGGAAAGAGTGGTGGATGAATTATATACTCAAAGGGGTGTGCTCCTTTCATCATAACCTTACCTAGTTCACTTTGGTCAATGGGTGAATTAAAGTTTTCTCCTAAAAAGGGATCATCTTCTATCAACTTCGAGAGATTCCTAGCTGGGAATCCATCTTGACCTAATAAACCCGGTTTAAATCCATAATGTTTCTTGTGATCAATCATGAATGTGTGATGTATGTATGTAAGGTCATGGTTCACTCCTATATTAGCTTCCACTCAACATGGCCTAGAGTCTACTACCTTAATCTTAACATTACCCGGACTACATGGTTTGATGGGTGGATCGGGACCTTTTTTAATTCCTAAATTCACATCTAAAGATGGAAGATTAGGTAACGGTTTTGGTTGAGGCTCTGGTTCATCAAAAATAGGAAATCCCCTAGAACTAAGAGTAAGGTTGTGATCACTATAAGCATTCAAACCTATATCCTCTAGTTGTGTTTGGTTCAAAGGTTCTACCTCCATCGGGATTCCTAAAGTCTCTTCTACTTCTTCCGGGTAAGTCACGGGCGGTGTGTGTACCTCAAATGATGGTAGGACTTGTGAGGTACTTAGCGGACTTGGATTTTCTACTTTATCCTCCATCTTATCTTGATTACCTATGTGCTTATTATGTGATTTGTTGAAGTCTATCCACAACATGCACCTAGGTATCTCAAATCCTTTTCTATTCATCTCAAATTCTTGGTCCGATTCATAAGAATCATTCTCAATAACTTGATCACTATGTTCCATTTGCCTAAAGGATTCCTCATACTCATCATATGTCTTGGTGAAATCTAATCCAAGCATGCACCTAGGTAGTTCAACATTAACCATCTCACAATCTTGGTCGGGTTCATAAGAAACTATCCTAGGTGAAGGCTCATATGGTGCATAGGTTTCACTTAATGAGGTATTTTGAGGGTTTGATGGGGCTCCTATGGTGATTTCCTCAAAAATTTTATGCACTTGGTCTCTTTTCTCAAGGTACTCACTAAAATCTATGTAAGATCCTGTTCTTATTACTTCATTCCACCATCTTGATTTATCCAAATTAGTAAAATTATATTTCTTCATGTAAAACTCTAGTCGCGGATTTGGTAGATTCACGTTCTCCATAATGGCGAACGGTAGAGTCAATGGAAAAACTTTACGAACAAAAGCCCAAAGAAAAGATAGACTACGAGAAAGCTAATAAAAGAAAATAAAAATCTCACTAGATAGGAATCTAATGAGTAGACCTAATAAAAATAAAATTTCAACCTAAGCAATAACTACTCCCCGGCAGCGGCGCCAAAAACTTGATGCGTGGTTTTGCGACCTTACAACAGGTTTTACCTCTCGAGGGATCTCAAGAGGCTTGCAATCCCCACCAGGCAGTGTACCTGACCGATGTAGTATAGTGTAGTGGCAAGTACCGGGGGATTGATCGTTCTCTAGGGGAATAGTGTCGTTAGGATTGAAAAACTACTCTAATAGGTCTAAGGGTGAGGGAAGATTCTTTTTGTATTTTTATATTTTTGTAAAAGCAAGTAAAATCTCGGGTTTGAAGGAGTGGGCGGAATTAGTTGCTAGTCAACTAACCCAAATAACTACAATTGCAAATAAAATAAAATAACTGAAAATAAAAAGGTTGTGGAACTTATGTGGAGAGAAATGTGTTTACTTAGATTTCCTTACTCCCTAACTATCTTTTACCGATTGATTAGTGTGTATTAACTGCGTGGATGATGGGTGTATTCCTTAATACCAATCGTGGGGTGGCGTACGTACTTTCCCAACTCTACAAGCTCCTACTTCACTCCTATGTCGAGCCGGCTAAGAAGCTCCTAACATGGGATCACTAGAATTCGCTCATGCATTAAATACAACCATAATAACCTTAGTACGCATTGGTTCATGTTTCTTAAAACGTTCAAGAAGGTTACCGTATAGGAGGTTAGCCAGTTTTCTTAAGCCTAACATCGATAAACAATCATCCAATACAATTAATAACACACCAACAACCAATAATCAATAGTTAGGTTTCGTTAGATCTAAGCAAACACAAGATAAATCTAGCCTAGCATGTTAAATAAAAGACAAGAACAAGATATAATCAAACAACACATAGACATATTGAATGATTAATTGATTACTTATCTTCAATTGAACATGGGAGATCCAAGGGTATAAAACCCTTAAAAATGGCAGAAAAATCGTCTTAGGGTTTCTCCTCACAAAGTTGCACACTAATGACTAAAAATTATGAAAATATATATAGGAAAACAGATCTGAAGGCGTCACGTTATAGAGCTTGACGCCGTCACCTCGCCGCGGTTAGGGTTTCTTGATGGCCTTCTTGACGCCGTCCCCTTTTAATCCTCCAAAATCCTCTCTAGCGCGTCAAGGGTTGACGGCCTTCTTGACGCCGTCCCCCTTTAATCTTCCAAAATCCTCTCTGGCGCGTCAAGGGTTGACCGCGTCACACTGGGGCTTGACGCCGTAACAGGTACTTTTCCAGCAGATTTTGAGACTTTGTCGTTTTCTTCACTTTTATACTCCAAAAACGTCCAAAATGCTTCCTTTTCCAGATTTCTTCTCCAAAGTACCTAAAGTGACAAAAGGAACGATTTAGGGCAATATTTGATCAAATAAATACGATTTAGGGCTTAAATGACCCCCTAAAAGCGGTACACTTTTCGCTTCATCAGTGTATCTTCAACTTCATCAAAATCAACTAGCAGGCTCAATACATCATCTGGCAGGCTCTTTGACTTGAACATTATATTCCCAAAAAAATGTTATGTGTTTCAGTTATAAATTGTGTAGTTTAATAGTTTAGGGGGAAAAAATAAAAAATTTGGGAGGGCTGGAATATCATGGGCGCGAGTGAAATTGATTGGGAGGGCTGGAGGGTTGAACTGAATTGGCATAATTTTATTGGTCAAATTTGGGAGGGTTGAAATTTTGGGAATCATGACTCCTCCTACCCTTAGTTGTTATTATTGTTGCTTCATTTATTGCTTGTAGCATAGTTTTAATTATGCTCGAGTAGATTTTATATATGTTTGTTAAGTGATGGTGGTTTGAGAAATTAAGTGTGAAACATTAGAAATTAGTAATTTTTATCCTTTTTGATACTTGGATTAATTTTTACCTTGTTAAAGAATTGTTTTTCAAAATAAATCAACGTTGTGAGAAAAATAGTTTTTAAACAGGTATAAGTTAATCACATGCTTTAAAAGAAATTCACACTTAATGAACTTTCCACCTTACTTAGCAAGCATATCTTTTTATTATCTTATTTTCTAGAGCTTATTATTATCTTTGTAGTTTTGCTTAATTAATCTAGTTTTAATCACTTAAAATAGTCTTTAATCTTTTACTTTAATAGAAAACAAAACAAAAAGCAAAAATCATTCCTTCAATCATTTTAATAACAAACCTCAAACGACATCCTCAATTCACACCTCGTTGGGAAACGACCCGAGTATATCTTACCCGGAATCACTTATAACCAATGTGTGAGTGTTTCATGTTGACCTTTCCACAAAAAGGTTGACTTGTGGACTCGCACGTATAGTGTATATTTGATATATACTTTACAACCAATCAAAATTTTGGCGCCGCTGCCGGGGAGGTTGTGTTGCGACAATATCGTTAAGGTTTAAATGATTAGTGACTTGAAGATCCTTCGTCGTGAAGTTATCGCTTTTATAAAAATATAAAAAAAAACAAAAATATTTTTTCTTTTTCTTTGTATATATATATTAGATAAAAATACAAAAACATTTTTCGTTTTCTTGTGTTAAATAAATATAAAAGACAACTTTAGTATAATACTCTCAACTTTGAGTATTATCATAATAAGTTCCCAAACAAAAGATCAAAACTTGCCTTTGTGTCACTTGCGACAACAGGCTCACCTTTGATTGACAAACAAACTATAAGAGGGGTATAAAGAGGGGCGATCCAACGAACTTCGCCCCAAATAGAGATCCATTCTTCTCTTCCGCTCCTTTGTGCGTTTATCTTTTAAAGAGCTACCGTACGCTTGTTGATTATTGGTTTAAGTTCCCTTGTTTTTTGATTTGGTCTCATTTTAATTGAGTAGTTTTTTAGTGCATGCGCACTCGTTCTTCTACGTCGTCAAGTCCTTTATTTGAACTCGTAAAAATTCCAAGAAGACGTAATCGAAGGCATTCCACCCCAATAGTCGAACCCGAGATTCGTACTATTCCCAATCCTCCCATTGTCATAATGGCGGATGATCGTACCATGTCTGAGCTTCTCCAAGCACCCACCGAGGGTTACAGAGACGCTATCGTTGTTCCGACAATCATTTCCGATAGCTTTGAGCTTAAGACCGGGTTGCTATCCTTAGTAACTTAAAGTCAATATTTCGGATTTGAGAGGGACGACCCTCATTCCCACATTCGATGGTTTAACAAGATCACCTCTACCATCAAATACCGAAATGTTCCTCAAGAAGCTATCAAACTACTTCTTTTTCCTTTTTCTCTCAAGGGGGCCGCCCGAATTTGGCTCGAAAAACAACCCCCTCGTTCAATCGAAACATGGGAAGATTTAGTATTGAAGTTTGTGAATGAATTCTTTCCTCCGTCTAAAACCACAAGCCTAAAAAATGAAATCACCAAATTCACTGAAAAATTTGATGAATCCTTTAGTGAAGCGCGGGACCGTTTTGAAGAATTACTTCGCAAATGTCCTCATCATGGTTTTTCCGAGTTACATCAACTCGATACTTTTTACAATGGTTTGAACCAAACCGATCAAGATTCTCTTAATGCCGCCGCCGGTGGTAATCTTTTGAATCGGACTCCGAAAGATGCTTTAGCTATCATTGAGAACAAGTCTAAGGTTCGCACTACACGAAGCAAGCCGGTTGTTTCCCAAGTGAGTGCTTCTCCTTCTACTTCATCTACGGTGAATTATTCTAGTATGGATGCTAAGATAGACAAACTTATGGAGGCTATCCAAGCTTTGGTTCTTTCCAAACAAAAGAAATTTTCTACTCTACAAACTTCTTCTCCCGCTCAAGTCAAAGCGGTGGAAGAAACTTGTGTCACTTGTGGTGGACCTCATGCATACTACAATTGTACTACCACCGATGGTAGTCAATTTGAGATAAAATCCGTAGCCGGGGCTTACAACCAAGGAGGTAACCAATACCGTCCTCAAGTTGACCCGAACTATCGTGCTAGCAATCAAAGTGGACCACCCGGATTTTCTCAACCCAACAATCCAAATAAATTCAACCAAAATCAAGGAAGAGGGCAAAATGTTCAAAACCAATTTCAAGCCCCAATCAATCAATACCCAACCCAAGGGATTAATTTCAATCAAGGGTATCAAGCTCCTAATTACCAAGCCCCTATTATTCCCTCCAATGAACTTGCTAATTCTATCAAGTCAAATGAGGCTAACGTGAGGTCAATGCAAAATCAAATTACAACTTTGAAAAATGATTTCCAAACTTCAATGACCAAGCAAGGTAATGAGCTTAAGAATGAACTTAGTACTACAAATAACAAAATTGATCAATCTCAAAACAAAATTGAGAACATGTTTGCTAGTCTCATGAATCAAATGCATCAAGCTTCAACTTCGGGATCTCTCCCGGGAAATACCATTCCCAACCCAAAGGGTGAGTTGAAAGCTATCACCACTCGAAGTGGTAAGGCATATGATGGACCCTCGATTCCTACTCCTTCTCCGGTGAGGGAAGTGGAACGAGAGACCAAGGTGACAAAGGACAAAGTGCACTCTTCAAGCCCACAAAGTACCGCACCCGTCCAACCTTCGGTAGTCCAAACTTCAATTCCGGAACCCGATGTTCCGAAGACCAATCCTAAGCCTTCAATTCCATATCCTTCGAGGCTTAATGATCAAAATCTCCGTGACAAAACTAATAGCCAAATGATGAAGTTTCTTGAAATCTTTCAAATATTACAGTTCGACATTAGTTTCGCGGATGCTCTTCTTTATATGCCAAAATTTGCTTCTACATTCAAGAGTCTCCTTAGCAATAAGGAAAAATTGTTTGAATTAACCAATACTCCATTGAATGAGAATTGCTCGGCGGTGCTTCTTAAAAAGTTGCCAGAAAAACTAGGAGACCCCGGCAAATTTCTCATTCCTTGTGATTTTCAGAAGCTAGATGAATGCTTAGCCTTGGCCGATCTCGGCGCAAGCATCAATCTAATGCCTCTTTCCGTTTGGGAAAAGCTTTCTCTTCCGGAGCTTACTCCTACATGAATGACTCTCGAACATGGAAACCGATCGGTTACTATTCCGAAAGGTATTGCCGAAGATGTCTTCATTAAGGTAGGCAAGTTCCATTTTCCTGCTGACTTCGTAGTGGTCGATTTTGATGTCGATCCCCAGGTCCCCCTTATCTTGGGAAAACCATTCTTGAAAACGGATCATGCGTTAATCGATGTCTACGAAGGTGAGATGACTCTTAGGGTCGGAGATGAAAAATTGGTCATAAATATTGAGAGCACTTCAAAATATCCTCTCGAGCATGGAAGCGAGTCAATTAACCAAATTGATATCATTGATGCTACATGCGAGGAATGCTTCCATGAAGTGCTAAGCGGCAATCCCACTTCATTAGATCCTACGGTTGCTTTCTCTTCCCCCTCTCTCACTCCGTTTGAGGGAGGTGACTTCATTTTGGAAGATACTGAAGCTTGTTTATCTTGTGATTCAATTCCATCTGGAATTGATAATGGTGTATTTGACCCGGCGGGAGACATTCTTCTCCTTGAGAAGTTGCTTAATGATGATCCATCATCTCTCCTTCCAAAAGAACTTCATAATGAGGAAATCAAACCTATTGAAAATTCTAATGATCCTCCGGAGGTCGAACTTAAGGACTTACCGCCTCATCTCGAATATGCATTTTTGGAGGGTACCGATAAATTACCCGTCATAATTGCTAAAGATTTGAATGATGAGGAGAAAGCCGCTCTCATAAAGGTTTTAAGTCTCACAAGCGAGCCATCGGTTGAAAACTTTCCGACATTAAGGCTATTAACCTGGAATTTTGTACACACAAGATTTTAATGGAGGATGACTTTAAACCAGCGGTTCAACATCAAAGAAGGGTTAATCCTAAAATCCATGAGGTTATCAAAAAGGAGGTTCTCAAACTTCTTGATGCCGGCTTGATTTACTCTATCTCGGATAGTTCTTGGGTGAGCCCCGTGCATTGTGTGCCTAAAAAGGGTCGCATTACCGTTGTTGAAAAGGATGAAAACGAGTTGATTCCTACTCGATTGGTAACGGGATGGCGAGTATGCATTGACTACCGAAAGTTAAATGACGCCACCCGTAAAGACCACTTTTCTTTACCCTTTATGGACCAAATGCTCGAAAGACTAGCGGGAAACGAGTACTATTGTTTTCTCGACGGTTTCTCGGGTTACTTCCAAATTCCCATTGATCCGCAAGATCAAGAAAAGACCACTTTCACGTACCCTTACGGAACATTCGCCTACCGACGAATGCCTTTTGGCTTATGTAATGCTCCGGGCACGTTCCAAAGGTGTATGATGGCCATATTTCACGATATGATCGAGAAAACTATGGAGGTCTTTATGGACGATTTCTCGGTCTTTGGGGATTCTTTCAAAACATGTCTCTCCCATTTGGACAATATGCTTAAACGTTGTGAAGACACTATTGTTTGTCTAAATTGGGAGAAAAGTCATTTCATGGTCAAAGAGGGCATTGTCCTCGGCCATAAGATTTCTAAGAACGGGATTGAGGTCGATAAGTCTAAAGTTGATGTTATCGGTAAGCTACCTCATCCCACCACCGTCAAAGGTGTTCGGAGTTTTCTTGGTCACGCCGGTTTCTATCGTAGATTCATTCAAGATTTTTCAAAAATCGCCCGGCCGATGACTCGTCTCCTTGAGAAAGAAACTCCATTCATCTTTTCTAAAGAGTTCATTAAAGCTTTTCAAACTCTTAAGAAGAAACTTACAGAAGCACCAATCTTAGTTGCCCCCGATTGGGACCTACCTTTTAAGCTCATGTATGATGCTAGTGATTTTGCCATAGGTGCGGTCTTGGGGCAACGAAAAACAAAACATTTTCAGCCTATACACTACGCAAGCAAAACTATGACCAATGCTCAAGCTCATTACACCACAACGGAGAAAGAATTATTAGCCGTGGTGTATGCTTTCAAAAAATTCCGGCCATACTTAATCTTATCAAAAAGCATAGTGTATACGGATCACTCGGCTCTTAAATATCTTTTGGCAAAACAAGATGCAAAGCCGAGATTGCTCCGATGGGTTCTCCTCCTTCAAGAATTTGATATCATCATCCGTGATAAAAAAGGAGCCGAGAACCTCGCGGCTGATCATCTGTCCCGATTAGAGAATCCTCATCAAAGTGTACTCGAGAAAAAGGAAATAAATGAAACATTTCCTCTCGAGACACTTAACATGGTATCTTTTTGTGGTGATTCTAGTACCCCATGGTTTGCCGATTTTACAAATTACCATGCGGGGAACTTTGTTGTTAAAGAGATGTCATTCCAACAAAAGAACAAATTATTCAAAGACGTGAAGCATTACTTTTGGGATGACCCCCTACTTGTTTAAAGTATGTGCGGATCAAGTCATCCGGCGGTGTGTTCACGGCCAAGAAGCCATGGATATTCTTAAGGCTTGCCACAATGGACCCACCGGGGGACATCATAGCCCGAACTACACCGCCAAAAAGGTGTTTAACTCCGGTTTCTATTGGCCCACAATTTATCGTGATGCCCATGCCTTAGTCAAATCTTGTGACTCTTGTCAACGTCATGGGAAAATCTCACAAAAAGATGAAATGCCACAAAATGCCATTCAAGTTTGCGAAATCTTTGACGTATGGGGCATAGAATTTATGGGGTCGTTCCCGTCTTCACGAGGGAACAAGTACATACTCGTGGCTGTTGATTACTTTTCTAAATGGGTTGAAGCAAAAGCACTCCCCACCAACGACGCCCGATTAGTTGTTAAAATTTTAAAATCTCTCTTTGCTCGGTTTGGAACTCCCCGTGCTATCATTAGTGATTGCGGTACGCACTTTTGCAATAACCAATTTGCAAAGGTCATGCATAAGTACGGTGTCACTCACCGTCTTGCTACCGCATACCACCCACAAACAAGTGGGCAGGTGGAGGTATCCAACCGAGGGTTAAAAAGGATTCTGGAGAGGACCGTAGGTGAGAATCGTGCCTCGTGGTCAGACAAACTGGATGATGCATTATGGGCATTCCGTACTGCGTATAAAACACCTATCGGGTGTACTCCATATAAGCTGGTATACGGAAAGGCGTGTCATCTGCCGATAGAGTTTGAGCACAAAGCCTATTGGGCCTTGAAGCATGCAAACTTTGACCTTCATTTCGCGGGTGATCACCGCAAAGTTCAACTAAACGAATTGAATGAACTCCGTGATCAAGCCTACGAGAACTCTTTGATCTACAAAGAGAAGACAAAGAAGATACATGACTCCAAGATCAAGAACTGCGTTTTAAACGTTGGTGACCGAGTCCTTCTTTTAAACTCTAGATTGAAGCTTTTCTCGGGAAAACTCAAAACCCGCTGGACTGGACCATTCACCGTTGCAAAAGTTTTTCCTTATGTACTGTCGAGTTATCTCAGGCCAATGGACCAAACTTCAAAGTGAATGGTTACAGGTTGAAGCATTATTTTGGAGGGGACATACCACCCATGGTTGTCCCAGATCTCCAAACTTTCCCCATGGACCAATGAATTCGGGGCGAGTCAAGCTAACGACTCGATCATAAACAAGTGCTTCGTGAGTGGCAACCCATGCTTATCATTTTATTTTCTTTTTCTGTGCTAATAAGTGTGACATGAGGAGGTCTACCTCTTCCATTTCTCTTGTTTTGTGTCTGTTGTTTTGTGCAGGATTTGCCCAACATGTGAAGACTCTCGTGCTCATGGTTTTGTCTATCTCCACTCGAGTCTCATCCTACAGTGCTGAATAGGAAATCCGGTATCCTAAATCATATCGACTAACGTTATCTATTTGGCATAATTCATAAATGGCCTTAGATTTGCGTAAGACAACCCTTATTTTTAAAACATTGGGGACAATGTTTCGTTTTAGTCTGGGGGGTGATCTTTCGATTTGATTTTACCTTGGATTTTGTCGTATACCCTCGCAACCCCGTTTTTCCACCAAAAATACCAAAAAATGAAAAATAAAAAAATAAAATAAATAAATAAAAATTTGAGAAAATATAAAAATATAATAAGTATTTTGACACATTGTTGACTTTCCATTGGTTAGGGTAGGAATAAAATTTTGACTTGACCGGGCATGTTGAGCTCTAGCTTGTCCCCTTAACCTTTTTGACTAAGCATTCGCGGATCTTTTTTTTAAAGATTTTAAATTTGCGAAGAACGAGAAATGATAGAGTTGATCATAAGTTGTGATGCTAAGCAAGGATTAGTTGGTTATCTTAAAGGCTCATTAGTGTAATTTGTGGTTTTTCCTCCCAGAAGCTAAAAAGTGTTGTTTTCAAACTTTTGAACATTAGAAATCGTTTTGTTACAAACTTTTATACAACTTTGATATAGAGTACGAGTTCAGCTTTTTATTTGAATTTTTGAACAAGCATACTTTCTTAAAATCAGAATAATATTGCAAAAGAAAGTGAGTAAAATCACAAGTATGATGCAAGTATATATATATATATATATATATATATATATATATACGTTTAGCAAAAAAAATAATAAATAAAAAAAAATAATAAAAAAAAATGTGTTGCGTGAATAAAATGTGCTTATGAATAAATGTACGAAGCTTGCTTTTCTTAAATTAAATTGGAAGTTGAACTAGTATCGTCAATTTGTGTTAAAGTTAACGGAATTGGTAGATTGTGATTTCAAAGACCGAAAGCTCTGATACTATTCTCGAGGTATAAAAACTAGCTCCTAGCTTTGCTAAAAGACAAGTAAGAAGAAAGTCGCTACATGGAGTGATCTCACCTTTTGAGTCTCTAATTTCAAATTGATCGTCGATTGTTTCTGTTAAGTATTTAATTTAACTTAAGCGGGAATCTTAGAAATCTTTGATTATCGAAATACCCCTGATTCGTACTATTCTCGTAGGGTGTCAAAAGCCTAGTCCACCTAAAAACCAACTGGGTTTGGGATGATGCCAGAAGAAAAGCCGGTTTACATAGAAAAAGGCCTACTTTGATGATCCTTAGATTTCAAGATTTTCGTGGTGGAATTACATATTTTGACTTAAATAAATATAACAACCATAATAATTTTGATTTTTGTGAATTTAAACTTTTTGAAAATGAGCGCACTTGACGAACTTATAGAATAATTGGGGAGTGAAAAGTTTACAAGTTACATTCATGAGTAGCGTTAGCATCTTAACTTGTATTTAACGATGAATTTTATCCGTATGGCCGCTTCTTCATGAGTTGTGCTTCCTACTCCGTG
The DNA here is from genome assembly GCA_021014915.2 of Artemisia tridentata subsp. tridentata. Classification (NCBI taxonomy): domain Eukaryota; kingdom Viridiplantae; phylum Streptophyta; class Magnoliopsida; order Asterales; family Asteraceae; genus Artemisia; species Artemisia tridentata. Next base: position 135,514,078 of record CP139501.1, read on the forward strand.
ATCCTAAAAGTTATTGTGAAATAATGAAAGTCAATATTCCGTCATAAAAAGGAAAAATACAAAAAAATAATAATAATGTGTGTAATAAAATGGTCAAACGGGGCGTTTTTAGAGCTATTAATTTCTTAATTTCTTTTGAATACTTTGCTACTTTTCAAGGTTTTAAGAGAGGTTTGAAATTTTTTTGTTTCAAAAGCGTGAGTTAATGACATTGCGTGAGGACATGGCAATACTTTAGTCTGGGGGATTTTGGTATGTGTTTAAATACACATACATTTTACCTGATAAAATGGACTCAAAAGACCAAAAACTGATTAAAAATACCATATATATGCTTGTTTTTGTGTTTGTGTATGTGTAGGTAATGGATATGAGAAAAGGACAAAAAGAAAGACAAAATATGCTTGTTTTTTGTGTTTATGTATCTCCACTTTCTTGGTGTGTTCATGAAAATATATTTGAAACATAGTCATTAGTTAAAAGATCATTGTGGTTATAAGGTTTTACAAACATGTACAAAGTGATAAACAAGTATATGTAACTTGAACTAAATATCATGATATAAAGAGTGTGAAATTTATGGAAGTAAAGTGTTACTTACTTAAGATGATTAGTGTGATGAGGAGGTAATTTACCTGATTTAAACCAAGACTAGTGCTTCTAAACCCTTAAAATTGCACCATAATGATGCTTGAACGAGCAAAAACAACTTCTTCTTCCTTCCCTTGCTCCTTGGTGGATCGAACTATGTGATGGAGTGAGTGGTTTTATTGGTTTTTCTCTTCTTTCTTTTGTTCTAGGATACTAAGTGTATGTTTATATATACTTGAGGTTGTCAAAGTAACATTAGTTGGTCAAAAAATATTAACGTGGCTAGGTGTGTAATGTTGGCCGAATTTTGGGCTAGGAGGGGGGGACAAACATTTTGGTCAAGCACAACAAACACAACTCCTTGCTTCCTTGTCTTTGAATGTTGACTACAATTGGTCAAAGGTAATTAATATTTGGTGGTATAATGGGGGGGGGGCATGGTATGTGTTTAAATACACATACATTTTACCTTATAAAACGGACTCAAAAGACCAAAAACTGATTAAAAATGCCATATATATATATATATGCTTGTTTTTGTGTTTGTGTATGTGAAGGTAACGGATATGAGAAAAGTACAAAAAGAAAGACAAAATAGACAAAAAACGAGCACGAGATTGGAAATAGCACGAAATTACGGGATCAACGATAATTTTATTTGGAGCATCGAGGCAAGAGTCGAAAAAATTGAAAGATTAAACGAAGCCCGAAGATAATATTGTGCATACTTAAAAGTGAAGCCCGTGAAACTCAAACCTTTACAAAAAAAATAATAGAATCGATCTATCTACTTTAGCCTACTTGACGAATTGATTCCCTGACAGGGCCATCTCTTATCCTATCTCATCATGCATACAATAAATTAATAAAAATGAAGATACAGTGCATATATCGAAAGAAACAAATGAGGCATTATCTCTTGTGGCAGACGACGCAACAACAATGAAGAAAAAAATAAAGAATTACAAGTTGCAATTGAATTGATGGAATGCTAGCGAAAAAAGAATGATTGCTATATAAATGTGCCTCGAATTCATTCTCCGGAGACATTTTTTTTTCACACGCATATCTTCTTCTTTTAGTTCTTAGATTAGATTTAATGCTATTAGTTAAACTTTGTCAATTAATGCTTTGAAATTTAACAGTTTTAGTTAATTCGCTTTTCAATATCGTGAATTTCATTTGTGTTTTTATGTTACTCCGTATTAAGTACTTAAATAATCATTGTAGCTTTTGTCATTTAATACCACACACATGCAAAAATTCACTTTCAAATATATCCCTAAGTCATTTTATCTTTCTGTGAGCTATAGAGAAGAAGGAGCCGACATCTCTATCTTGGGGATCGGTTACCAACAAATTGTCACTCAATTTAATTTTACTTTTTTTTTTGAAAGGCTAACTTCATTAAAACACAGGCAACCCCAAAACCAGGGCGCCAACAGAAAAAGAACAACATAATTACATATAGGAAAATTTAAACCAGTCCTCCCAAGAAACGGAGTTCAATCTCCCCCTATTTTTGTACCAAAGATACCCCAAAGATTTCACCTCGCTAAGAATTTGATTCCCTTTAACCGGCTTGTTCGAGAACTTCAACCCATTTCTCGCTCTCCAAAAACACCAACAGCCTATAATGACTATCCCTTGGAACACCACTTTCGCATTACCATTAAGGCCCACAAAGTTATGCAACTCGAGCAAGTCCCGAAAGGAAAACGCAAATATTTGTTACACCCTACACCACTGTGAGATCCCCTGCCAAAGAACAGACGCGACAATACAAGCAGTAAAGAGGTGATCAACCGACTCGTCGCTGTGACCGCACAAAGGACAGACCACCTCCTCCACCAGGACGTGCCTTTTCTTAAGAGAAACCATGGTCGGGAGGCTGTCCAAAGCAGCCCTCCACGCGAAAACTTTGCACTTTAACGGAAGCCACCTACACCATTCAAACACATAACAGCTACTCTCGTCCAGCCCCGACATCAGGAACCTTTTGACTGCTCCCACAGAAAATTCTCCTGAGTTCTCGCCAATCCACCTCCATCTATCTTGATTCCTGGTCAAAGTTATATCCCCCAAGGAACTACAAATCCGGTCAAACTGAACAAATTCTTCCGAAGCCGAGAGATTTCTAACCCAGTCCCCTGAAAACACAAAAGAGTCTCCACACTGCCGAATCCTGTCTCTGACTTTACATTTTTTGTTTCTTTCCAACCTGAATAAAGTAGGCGCACTCTCCTTTAAAGGAACGTCAGACAACCATGGATCAATCCAAAATGCAATATCGGACCCGTCTCCTACATTCCCCTTGAACATTCCGCGAATAGGAACCCTGTTAACAACAATTTTAGATATCACCTTCACAATGTTAGACCAGACCCCACCATACGATTTCTTCACTGGAATAAAATCCCAATTCCTCCTATTTATGTGAATAGCCTCGATGATCTTCCTCCACAAGCTGCTCTTTTCCGTCTTAAATCTCCACCCCCACTTGGAGAGTAGAGCCACATTTATGTTGAAAAGTTTGTTAAGACCAAGACCCCCTCTATGAATGGGAGTCGAGACCTTCTCCCAAGCGACCCAATGCATTTTACGATTGCCACTAAAACCACCCCACAAGAATCTTTTAATATACACCTCTAAATCGTTAATCACCTTCCTGGGGGCTTTATAAAGCGAAAAATAATAGTTCGGAAGACTTTCCAAGACGGACTTAATCAAAATGATTCTTCCCCCAATTGAAAGGCACGACGCCTTCCAGCTCGAAAGACGTTTCTCAAAAATGTCAAACATCACTTTCCAGTTGTTGACCCGATTCATGTTAGCCCCCACCACAAGCCCCAAATAGCAAAACGGAAGAGATCCCGCTTTACACCTAACCACTCTCGACTTTGCTTCCACCTCCCCCATGCAAACTCCAATGCCAATAAGGTTAGACTTTTCAAGATTTATTTTAAGGCCAGAACACAGATGAAAACAGCGTAAGATTCTAACCACGTTCAAGAGGTTATTAACGGACCATTCCCCTAGAATGAGCGCATCATCCGCATATAAGAGATGTGAAACCACCGGGCCCCCGTTGGGTAAACGGATACCGTCTATAGGACCCGCGCTCCTGTCTTTCTTAAGCATACAAGAAAGACCCTCCATCACGAGGATGAAGAGAAAAGGCGAAATCGGATCCGCTTGCCTCATCCCCTTAAAGCATTGAAACTCAAAAGTAGGCGATCCGTTAACCAAAACGGAAGACCTAGCCGAGCTCAAAACCCCCATAATCTACGAGCACCACCGGTCTGGAAATCCCATCTGCACCATAACATCTTTCAAAAACCCCCAGTTCACGTTATCGTATGCTTTTTCAAAGTCGATCTTAAAAACAAAAGCTTCCTTCTTAACTTTCTTATACCAGGAAATGACCTCGTTGACAATGAGAGGCCCATCCAAGATAAATTTATCACTGACAAAAGCCGATTGAGTGTCCGAAATAACTGAACCAACCACCATCTTTAGCCTATTCGCGAGCACTTTGGAAATTGACTTGCTTATCACTCCCACCAGGTTGATGGGTCTATAATTGTTCAGCTCCACGGGATCTTTGACTTTGGGAATTAGCACAATAAATGATGACCCACTCCCACGACTGATCTTTCCCACCTCGAAAAAATGTTCAAAGATATTCTTGAAGTCACTCTCAAACAAGGCCCAAAAATGTTTAATGAATCTAAAATTAAAGCCGTCCGGACCCGGGGCCCTATCATCACCACACCCAAAAACAGCCCTCTTAACCTCTTCAAGAGTGAAAGGTTGCACAAGCGCTCTTATATCTGCCTCCAATAATCGCTTAAAGTTGTCACACAGCAGAATCGGGTGCTGTTCGCACTCTTCAGCAAACCTGCACTTAAAAAAATTAAAAACTTCTTTCTTGACGAGGCTCGGTTTTGAGACCCAATTTCCATCAATCTTGAGCCCTTGAATGATGTTAGACACCTTTCTGCTGTTTATCAACTCGTGGAAGAACTTGGAATTCTCGTCTTCATCCACCGCCCATCTAATACGCGATTGCTGCTTCAAATCTTCGTTTTTCCTCGCACCAATGGCTTTAAGAACAGCTTTACATTCCCCTAAAGACCATTCCTCATCTTCAGAAAAATCCCTTAATTCCATTAAATACTCTAATTCTTCAAGGTCCGAAGTCGCTGCGTTCTCTTTCTCTTCCTCTTTCTTACACATTTCATTCCTCCAAATTTTCAAACAACTCCTTATGTGAGCAAACTTCATGGACAGCATTGAATCTGGGGGCCCCTCACCAGAAAAAGACTCCACCGCTTTTTGAACCGCTTCCTCAAATCCCGGTTTATCCAACCACCAGTTGAAAACTCTGACCGGACGCGACCCAAAGTTGGAAGACTTCAACGACAAAATTAAAGGGCTACGATCCGAGTGAGGGCCGGAGACCACCCTTAAACAAGCATCTGGCCACTTGTTGAAAAACTCAAAGCAAACCGGCATCCTATCGAGTTTACTAAGCTTTTTACCATTGTCTCTAACCCACGTGAATTGTCTCCCCTTCATGCTATATTCCAACAACCCCGAGTTGTGAATGAATTCATTAAAGTACCTAGCACACGCTGGTTTAAAGACCGAGTTCTTCCTCTCTTCCCGGAATCTGACAACGTTAAAATCCCCAACCACTAACCACATGCCTGGGTGTCGACAGATCACACCACCAATCCTGCTCCAAAGCAACCTTTTCGCGGAACTACTAATTGGGGCATAAGAACATTAATAAGCTCCCCACTACCCCTGATTTTGCCAATAACCAGCAAGAAATTCCTGTCTTTAACACTTTCTATAGCTTCAAAGACCATCGGGTCCCATAGACTAACAATACCCCCAGCATTACCTACTGACCCGACATAATCCATCTCGAACCTATTATTACCCCAAACCTCCTTCACATCGTGCCTACTCAACATAACATGCTTAGATTCCTGGAGGGCCACAAAACTAACCTCCTCTTTTTTCCTTAATTTACCAACCCAGGGACCTTTATCCAAGCCCCCAATGCCCCTAACATTAAAAGACATCACATTCATGATTTAACAACATTGTTACCTTCTCGAGCATTTGTATCCCGCACCAAAGAGCTGTGGTTTGCGAGTTGAGCTCCTACCACAGCACCAACCTCAATAGTTGCTGTAAACTCGTCCTCTTCCCTCGTAACTCCGCCGTTTCCATCAGATGAGGCCGGCTCCCCATCAACCATATCCTCATGGTTAGTTTATGTGTAGACAAATTTTATAGGGTGGTGAGTTATAGTTAATTCTGATTAATATTTAACTGTAATTTTAAATACGGTTATGTAATCAACTCAAATAGACATTCATTTCATACCTGAGTTATTTCTTTTTCTTCTTTCAATATGTTCAACATCTGCGGACAATACTTCCCAGGTTTTGTTGTAAACAATCTCTGACCTTGACATGCTATCTGTTTTATTTAGCATGACAAAAAAAGTTCGTAAATAATTACCGGATCCCCATAGACTGGCTTCCATCAAACCATCTATATATTCTTTATCATCTTCCAATAGGCCGCGTGCTTGACATGCTTCTTTATTTGTTGGGTAAACAACACCATCAAATTTCTTGAAATCAATCTAATCTTGTGCTCCTCTTACCTTGTTTAGCAATACCCTTAAATAAAACCTCTCACCAGACGAAGGAGGTACATGATGTGCACGGCCAATACATGTACCTTTTTGTCTTTTCACCCACATCCTTTCTTCTTGTTTCCAAACGTAATGCTGGGGAAACTTGTGGTAAAGCAGTTTTTGTGCTTCTGTATCTGACTTGTTGCACTCCATCCAGGCGACAAATTTTGTTTCATTTACTGATGCTTTTTCCAGCGTAAAATCAATACTTTCAGTTGCATCGAATTTGATAGATTGTTCTCCTTCTAAGTGGAACGGTAATCTTTCTGCGGGTGGGAACCTGTAATGTATGTCAAACCCATATATCCTCCACGCTGCTCCACATGCCGAAATATATCTACAATCGTAATATTCTTTGATTTCATCAATGTCTTCATCTTCTAGAGTAACTATTGCTCTATCTGGACCCTTGTTAATATACTCGAATAAGTATTTTATAGAACCTACCAGGTTGCACCACTCAACGTTAATATGTGATTGAAAACGTCATAACAAGCCGGGATTGTAGGGAACAACATATCCGTTGTGCAATTCGATTCCACTTTTGCTTATAGTCGGCCCATCATTCCTTCTTTTATAAATTGCATACCCACTCTCATCAATAAAAGTTTCTTCGTTAAACTGCTTTGGGAATTTTTTGGTACACTTTTTTTTACAGTGCACGGACAACCTTGCCGTTGTGGTCCACATGGACCATGAATCATGTGATCGGTGACAATTCTGTAAAGTTCAGGATCTTCATTTTTATCTGGTATTTCTGATGAAATAAACCTGTCTATGTGTGCACGTGTTTTAATCTTATCATCTTCTTCCAAAAAAAGCAAAATGTGCGCATGTGGAAGGCCTCACTTTTGGAATTCAACAGTGTAAACAGCTGTGCGAAAAACATAATGTAAGTAATTATATAGAATGTAGGATGAACAGTGTAATAAGTTTGTGCATACAATTAATTGAATAAGTAAATACTTGCTTTAAGGCGGCCAAAGTAATGGTGTTCCTTGAATTCTTTCATAAGAGTGTCAAGTTTTTTGTTTAAAAATTCGTGTGATTACATCGGGTCTGTCGTCAGATTTCAAACCCTTTTCAACCACAAAACGTTCAATCTCGGGCCAATTTGGGTTGCACATAAATGTAATGAACAAATCTGGGTATCCGTAGACCTTGCAAACTGTCATTGCGTCCAAATAATTCTGCATCATATACCTTGGGCTTCCTGTAAATGATGATGGAAATATAACCTTTTTACCTCGTAGTTTCACTCCTGATTCTTCATCATCCGCCAATTTAGCTAATTTTGAGTAGATTTCGCTCCTTAAGTCTTTTTGTTGGTTTTTTATGTATGACATACGTTCAGATTCAATCATTGTGTATGCGTCCACAATAAACTGTTGACATAGCCTCCTTGCATTCAGTACCGTTGAGAAAACATTTGCTCTTTCTTGTAAGCAATATGCAAAATATTCTCGCATTGTCATTCTGGTCTTTTTGTTGGTGGGTGTTTCATCAGTGACACAAAAATGGTATATATCTATTCAATAACCATCTTCAGCGTATGGAAAAAGCAATGGATACTGGAGTGCAAGATATGAAGGATGGAGCTCGCTGATTCGCTTGAGTCCGCCTTCTTGCATACGTAGAATAATGTCCCTTTTATGTTTTGTAGACTCAAAGTCTACTACAATTAGTGCAGCAACTTCAGTAGCCGTAGGAAGATTATAATTTCTTCCATCTCGTTTTCTTGTACCAATAAGTCGTAACTTAAAGTTTTTTCCTTCTTTTTCACTGACAAAACGTTCACCAGCCATTCAGAACTGAGCAACTAATGGATTTATGCTATCTAGCATGTCTCGTAAATCAACTGTTAGCTGGTGGTCCATAGGATGGTGGTTTGTTGATGCATCTATTTCTATGTTGTAAAAAAAATAAATAAATAAATAAATAATAAAAGAATCTTCAGTTGGATGAATATATTGATTGAGTTATATAATTTTGTTATTGTAAACATTATAATTGTTTTGTTATAAATTATGTGTAAGAATGTTGTACGCTACCTGACACCATTGATCCTATTTTGGATCTCATTTTGTGGATCATAAATATATAGCTGAGCAAACTTTGGAGGTTTTCCTTGTTGTGGTAGCAACGTACCCATTCTATGGTAATTTTCGCCTTGTATTCTGTAACAATATGGACCACCACCAACAGTAACAGACATATCTTGTTTTGTGCCTATAGAAGTAAATGAAAACATAGCATTATATCGCCTGATATTCTCGATGAATGATTGGCTTTTCAGGCGGTTTCCGTTCAAAAGATCCATTAACAATTTTGGTGGATTTTGCACCTCATCGCCTAATTTGATTTTTCCTCTCCCATAACATATAGAGTATGAATCCGAAGTTGTATGTGTGTGTCCTACCATACTCTCAGCATGCCATAACAACATGCCGCGAGATTTACACGTGAAAACTGGATCTCCAAGGTCGATGTAATCTGACAAAACACAATTAATCAAGACAAAGTTACAAATTGTTTATTTAATGTTAATAAAGGAGTGTTTGGAACATTGGTTTGGAAAAAGGATAAAGTCTTCTTACAATTTGATATTCCAACAAATGATTCTCTTTACTGGCTTTGTTCGGACGCTTGGTCTGTAACATTACAAAGTGAATGATGGGATGTTTTGTGTCTAATCATTTTCGTTTTTTCTCGCAGCCATTCTGATTTGCGTTTAGAGTATTGTCCTCCGCATGGAGTACATTGAATGTCACCGGGTGTTTTTCTTATTGTCGGAACTGCTTCACATGCAGGGTTTTTGTTCTTGACAGGGCGTCCTCTTGGTCGGCGTGCTATATCCATTGGTTGTTGTGATTCTGTTCCAATGTTGTTTTTATCACCTAATTATTAATGTTACATTATATCAATTTGTTTGAACATTACAAATATATCACTTTGTTGTATGGATTAGAAAATTTGTATGCTGCATACCTATTGTTGTATGCACAGGTGTATCTGATGGCGTTGAAACTGCATTAAATTCCTTATTTATGTTATTGACAGGCCGTCCCATTGGTCGACGTGCGGTATCAATTGATTGTTGTGGTGCTGTTCCATGATCATTTGCAACATATATCAATTTGTTCGTACATTACAAACACATCTATTTGTTTTATGAATTAGGAAAAGCATATGGTACATACCTATTGTTGTATTTAGAGTTATTTCTTTTGTCGTTGAAACTGCATTATATTCGTGTTTTTTGTTCTTCACATGAGGTCCCATTGGTCGGCGTGCGATATCATATTGAAGAAGTGTATAGTGTGATGGAGGTTTCAATATATGTTTTTTTTGGAGGTCTGTATAACACCCCCATTTTCGGAACGCAGCGGAATACAACATGGGGTGTTATCTATTAGTCACATAGTACAAGTCATAGAAAAACATCAAAATAATTAAAGATGTTTTTAAACAAAGTTCACATTTGATATAATCAGAGTTTAACGAAGTTAGGTCCCAAAAGTTTTAACCAGGACAAGAGTCCAAAAGATACATAATTTAAACACAACATAAGTTTTTGAGTTATTAAAAGTTCCATCAAGTGTGAAATAACACATGTCCATCCATCCATGTCCTTGCACGCCTATCCAAGCATTAAACACTTACGGACCTGAGATAAAACATGCTAAAAAGTCAACATAAAGTTGAGTGAATTCATAGAGTTTAATAAGTAAAAAGTTGAAAACAAGCATTATTCATAAATTGATATGTAACGAATACAAGTCGGGAAATAAGATTATAGCATCGAGCTCATGAAACCGAACCTTGACCTAGATTTAATAATGCCCCTCCAAAGGTAAGATTTGCCATTTACCTCAATTTCTCAATATTGTGTGGCCGTTGATTGTGAGTGCTACTCACCCGGTCAGGCTCGTCAAGCCAAATATGCATATTCATAATACTAGCGTTTCCCATGGAATTAACGGTTCATGAAATTTGGGACTTATATGGCAAGGTTACTCAATAACTATAATCATGTAATCAGGTCAAGCATACCAAAAACTACTTGTATTCAGTTTGTAAAACTAGCATGTATCTCCCCCAATGGGTTTATAAACAGTTTAAGAGTTAAAGTGGGGCTATGAACTCACCGTAAGCAAAAGTGAACGATCAAGTGAGGTAATCAAGAAATAACTGCAAGAACCCTACGAGCAACTTAGAATATATACACGTGTCTTAGCTTATAGGAATGATGATACAATTATTTCTATATGCCATATAAGTTACAATCTCAATTATGCTTGTTACATAATGTTTAAATAATTATCAAGATTTAATTTAGTCTTTTAAAAATAATTACATATGTGAAATATTTATTTTCTTACCCAATTTCAAGTTTTACATCCATTTTTTTTCTTAAGTCCAAAATAAGTATTAAGGTTCAATTTAAGTCTAGAGGTACAAGTTTAGTCAAAGGGTTTAATTCTTAGTCAAAGGGTTCAGATTATGTCTAAAGGTCCAAAATATATTAGGTGGTTCAAAAATAAAACTTAAGGGTCCAAATTCATAAGTCATTAATCTTTTCATATTTTTAATTCAAATCTGATGGAATTTTTTTATAACTTGTTCACTTTCAAAAATTCATAACTTGCAAACCGTAGGTCAAAAAATCATGTTCTTTATATCCCTAGTTTTCTCTAATTCCCTAGTTTACTGTAAAAATGAGTTTACTCAAAAATTTGAATGTATAACTACATTTTATAAATTTTCTTTACAGGTCAGTTCTGAATTGAAATGTGACTGAGTTTTACGTCTTACCAAATCGGCCATAACTTGAAATCTACAGGTCCTATGAAAGTGAAACCAATTGGAGTGATAGCTCTATTTGTCTAATACAGGTTACATATTTACTTTTCAAAAAGTTATGCAATAAAACTTGATTTTTGCCCCGAATGCCAACAGTATACAAATCTGACCCATTTTTACCATAAAATTCATAACTTAATCATCGGGTGTCGTCACGGGAATCACCACCCGTGAAAATGACCACAAGACATAGATCTATACATTTTTTTTAGGTCCAAATTTTACGGATCAGTACAGTTAATTCCATCTTTGCCCCTGAGCAGAAGGCTACTTTGCAATACAAGTCCTTTTAGGGTTTTCTAGTGATTTTTATTATGTACCAAGTATTATCAAGCATAAATAACTTATGAAACATATAAAATACATAAATTAACATGTAAATACAGTAGTGAAATGAAAATATGAGGGTTGGTTCCTTACAAATATTTTATGGATGAGGAACAAGAGATCAAGAACAAGAACAACTAGCCTAATAATCACCAACCAAGAGACCCAATACCCAAATCTTTCAACCAACCCTTATAACCAAATATTACCCTTGATAAACCCTAAAATCCACAGCCCTTAAACACCTTGGAAAAACTTCTAAACAACTTGAGGAAGACTTCAAGAAAACTCCAAGAAACTTCAATAGAACCTTCAAAACTTTGATTCAAATCACCATCTTTTGTGAGCACCTTCAAGAGGATGTTGTGGAGATGATTTTGTGATTAAAAACAAGATGAGATGAGGGTGTTTTGTGATGATATTCGGCAGCCCACACAAGGAAGAAGAGAGGAAAATGGATGGTTTTTGCTAGATTTGCATGTAAGAGAGAGAATGATGTATTTTACCTTCTTGGAAATTAAAACAAGTGAAGTGTGTGTGTGTGACACTATGGCCGGCCATGGGGGCTATATGGGGAGGGTTGGATTCATTTTTATTTTAAAAATGATTTATATAATGTATGTATAAGTTTATTAAAGTGTTGGGGTGGATTATGTAGGGTAATGAGTAGTATTTAGGGGTTTTAAGTGGTAATTTGGAAGAGTGAAGAGTGGTGAATGACCAAAGCTTGAAAAATAAAGTTAAAGGTCAGATTATATTAATATTTGATTAATATTTGGTGTATTAGTGTGTTTGTAGGGTTTAAATCAAACGTACGGTCTTAAAAACGCGAATTACGCAATACCGGGTGACCTGAAAACATGAATTTTATAAAAGTGTTATAAAAATATTATGAAATTGTTATGAAATGTTAAAATGGCTAATTTTAATATTTCATGAGAGCCTTGGGTTTGCCGGAGTGTTAAAACGAAATTAAAAATCGAAAACGCAGACTGAAAACGCGAGTTGTTACCAAAATTTGACGAAATCGTGAAACGAAACAGAAAATGTGCGATATAAAACTTTTGAATATTAGGAGTATATAATGGAATATTAAATCACTTATGACACGAAAACGGATAGGAATCCTAAATACGGCTCGTGAATAGCTAGAAATGCGAAAATCACTATATCGGGTGAAAATTAACAATGAAATTTTTACTCAAGTGAAAATAGAAATAGAATATGAATTAGATATTGACCTTGAAATTTCGAAATGTAACAGTCTGCCAATACGTCGCGGTAGATAGTCATTAGTTACAGCGTCGGTACCATTATGGAGTGTGTTTTGATCTGAATAATTCAACATGTTATCATATAAGATTTTCTCAATAGCAGTATTCTCAACTTTGCTCATATGATGTCGAGTGTTTTATTATTTTGTTTATCAGGATTAGTATATATATTTTTTTAAAAATTGTTTTGTATATTTGTTAAAATATCTTTTAAATACAGTTGTGATCATCTCCAAAGTTACTACGTTTCAAATTTGGTATTTTTTCCAAATCAAAATTAATATCACATATGTAAATTTAATCCGTTTTAAAATTATATGTTTAAAATGTATTAATTTTTTTTTATTTGAATGGATTGAAATAGCATATTGTTGTTTAAACACACATTAGAGCACGTGTCGTACATTAGGCTTGATTTGCTTGTTAACTTTAAAGTGCTTATTTAGTTGTCAAAAAATATTAGAAGTGCGAAGTTTACATGAACAGTACTGACATGAAAATTAGTAATGCTTGCTTAAACGTGAACAGTACTAACAGCAATATTCTTAAATTTGCTTATATAATGTATAATGTTTTTATTTATTTTTCTTTTAGCAGGATTACTATATATATTTAAAAAAAACATCGTTTGGTATGTTTTTTAAAATATGTTTTACATACAGTTGTGATCATCTCCAAAGTTACCATGTTTCAAATTTGGTATTTATCCCAAACCAAACTTAATATCACATATGTAAATTTAATTCATTTTTAAATACAGTTGTGATCATCTCCAAAGTTACCACGTTTCAAATTTGGTATTTATCCCAAACCAAACTTAATATCACATATGTAAATTTAATCCGTTTTGAACTTATATGTTTAAAAGGTATTAATTTTTTTTTAAATGCATTGAAAACCTTTAGCAGTACTAAGTTTACATGAGCAGTACTAACTTGAAACTTAATACTGCTCATTTAAACTTAGTACTGCTAGCGTTTTTTAACAAATGAATAAGCAGTACAAAAGTTATATATGTGGGACATCATGTATTCATTTACATCAAGATTATAATACATTTAAACAAAATGACAAATTAAGAAATATATAAACTATCTTGAATACCCTTGTAAACTCCAACAATTTTCTGTTGGGTATCTTCTATTTCTTGTTTCCGAACATCAATTTTCTTCTGGTGCGCCAATATGATCTTCTGATCTTCATTGTTCTGTTCTTCAAGCCTTTAGATACGCTTGTTATAAAGTTCAACCAATGTTTTTTCAGTCGCATATTTTCCGGAATGACATTTGTCCCAAATATCTTGGGGTATGTCAAAAATTTTATATTTTGAAGGGATTGGAGGAGGAGAAGTATCTCTGCTACGTTTATTCTTCTTTGAATCAGGATTAGAAGATGATGAAGCCATCGAAGTTATATACCAAATAGTATAACACAGGATGAAATTATGCAATATATTGTTGTTTATATGTATGTATTTATACACAGTGGAAGGGTACCACTTTCATAACTGCTATTTAAGTTGCAACTGTTTATATTCTCAAATTTTATACGCTATTGGTGATATAAACGGTCAAATTGTTAGTTAAATGCGATAATCCTTATTATTAGTGTGTAATTTACATGTTAACATATCTTAAAAAAATAGACTCATAAACTTAGTAATACGTTCAATACGTACGGTTTTTTATTAACGTGTAAACTTAGTATGTGTATATTCCATATTTTTTAGTTGTAACTATGGTTAAAATACTCATAAATGTTGTATTGATATATTTGGTGGGAAAAAATAATTTCCAAGATTAAAACATCAAAATAATCATTAAAAATATATCATAGTAATTGAATAAAAATCATGCATTATAAACCATATAGACTCTAACAAATCTTCATAATAAAATAGTACTTTTCATAAAATAATAATTGTCACAAATAAAAACATAATTTTTGGAAAATCTTAGCATGCTTGATCAAAATTCATCATCACTATTTTCATCATTAGTTGTTTCATAATCAATTGAGGCGTCATTAATAAAACTGGCTAAATCATCGTCATCAGGTACCGATCTCACACTATACGCATTGGAATCGACTTCCCAAGCTTCTTCATCTGTGTAGTTTTTTCCACCATGTTTACCATGCACTTTACCATCAATATCAACCATATCATCCCACATGTCATCGTCACTCATGTTATGCTTACGTAAAATCTCTCTATCATATTCCTCATCAGATACACTATATTTGTAATCATCTGTGTAAATCCAAAAATAAATTATTTAAGTATAAAGTTCTGGCATTTTAACCACTTTACAACTACAAATGTTTATAGAATTGTTTTAGAACAAACAACCGTTGGGAAGTCTTCAATGATTTCTTCATCAAGGATATTATATTTGGGTTTATATTCATCAAAAGTATAAAACGGTTCTTCTAAATCATTTATGTTTGTCCAAACGCTATCATCACTGTTGCTATTGATGTTATAAAATTTATCATCTGTATCCTCGTCTATCAACATACATTTGCTATGTAATGTGTTTTTTGACTTATGTGATGTTGTAGAACGTTTTATGACAAACTGTTCTTCATCATCAGACTTATAGAATTCCAAATTCATAATATAAAAACATAGTGTAAGTTATAATGTATACACGATCAAAGATAATTTATGATATTGTAATGTAAATTCATACCATTGTTTCTCCTGCTTGATTGTGCTTAGTATTTTTTTAAATGTATCAAATTTTGGTGCTTGTTCATCGTCTGATGAAATAATAACAACATCATTGGTGTTGACACGTTTGTTGTTCTTGAACAACCTACGTCGTTTGCGTGATTTTGAAAGAACAGCCTGCAAGTATTAGAAAGATACTTAGATTTTGTGATGGATGAGTTTGACAAAATAAAATATTACCAAAATTTAATAAAAATACCTCATTATCAGATTCATATTCAGAATAATCAAACTTGCATACGTTTTTACCGGTCTCAGATTTCGCCTTTGACAATCTCCGACTGTTGTGTGTCAAACAAACAACCTTAACAGTGTATAAAAAATTAAAAACTAATAAATATTTTATGTTAACTACAGTGCATAATACAGCGTAATTATAATTTTATATAATACTTCATTATCAGTATCATGTAAATCAAAATCATCAACAGATATGTTGTACACATATGGATTGTTTTGTTTTTGCTTATTCCAAATTAGAGTAGTTCGATAACCATTGACACCAGCAGCATAAATCTGTATATCTTATGTTTATAATTAATTTTGTAAATCTAACACAAATAAATGTCAATAATAATAAACACATGTATGTTATAATACCTCATCATCTGATGGAACAACCTGCAAGTATTAGAAAGATAATTAGATTTTCTGATTGACAAGTTTGACATAATACGAATCTACCCTATTAGTGATACCTCTTCTACCTATCATTATGGTTTGAGTGGTTGGAGTGGGTTTTAGCTGCTTCTTTTTTGGTTTTCTGCATATAACTAACATGCAAAAGTGTTAGTACGTATTTGATAATCTATACAGTTAGTTTAATTTAACACATAATTAATGTACTAATTTTGATTAAAACATGAATACCGACATATGTATTTGGTGACATGTTTAAATCAATGCTGAATCGGTAATTTTACCTCGTCATCATCCGATAAAACAATAATTGGTATGTCATTTTTTTCACATCTGGAGAAAAAGGTTGAGTATGACTTTTTGAAATTTCCCTATTCTGCATATTTTTATACATTGAAAAGTACCAAGTTAATATAATATGTACATAGATTAATACAATTATAAACAAAGTAGTCTTAATTAAAACACATATCATACCTCTTCATTGTCTGATATAGTGATTACTGTTACATCTCTGTTCAACTTATCATTCGTTGATTTAGGTGTCAACATCGTTCGTGTTTGTTGATTCGTTAAATATTATGTTTTGATTTAACGATTTACATTCAATATACCTTTATTTATAGAGTGCGTTGTTGAATATATTTTTGGAACAAATATGTTTTGATAGTAATTATAAAATATAAATATATATTATATGTACATATTTATCTTCAATTACAAATTAATTATGCATAATTTGGGTATTGATATATTATACTTTTATTCCTTATATTTTTCTGAATTTTATGCCTTGATGTTTTGTGAAGCAATAATTAAATCATAATTTGATATGTTATATATACTTTAAATATTTAAATTTTAAAATCCAAATACATATATAAAAACTAATACATTATATTCAATAAACTATGATGAATATGCCAAATGTAATTCATCATAAGAATAACATTCTAAATCTGCATCATCATCATCATCTCGTCGTTTATGTCAGTTCGATAAATGTGTTTGTGAGGAAAGTTAGTTGTGATTGTATTTGCATGTATGCATGGGTTATAAATTAGAACGCATATTCACTCAATAGTATGTGACAGGTTACATCAGAGTTATTTAAGTGCATTTAAGCCATATTTAAGCCATACATAATAAACGATGATGCTACACCATACATACTAAACAATCTTATTTTTTCCCTTCCCTTTTTGACTGGCACTTGCATCTGTGCGATTTTTAGGAGCAAATGGCTTGATACCAAGTAAATCACATGCTTCCTTATTTGCCACGCCTAGCACCTTAATCCTATCAGCAAAAGATTGCTTTGCAGTATGGTTGGGGGTTGGATTCATGCTAGCATTTTTTTGTTGATACATTTGCAGCTCAACATACCCTGAATCTTCATCTTGCTGTGGAAAATACTTAGACCATGGCATTGGGTAGGATGATTAAGAAGAATCACTGCTTATGGTTATGATTTCTGCACACAAAAAAAAAATAATAAAAACAAATAAAAAAAATGTAAATTAAAGATATGAGAAATGAGGGTGTGCATTTGAAGACAATACCTGGTTTTTTGCTTTGGCTCATTTTTCCGAATGTAAGTTTTGTTAGAAATGTAAGATGAAAATGAGGTTTTGTTTATGCCTTTATATAAATAATATGTGAAGAGTTGGTTGGTGCAAGAGTCAAAAGGCAGTCAATGTGCAGTGCTAGATGAGGAAAAAAATAGTGCAATGAATGAGACTATTAAGGTAGTCATAAGGCAGTGATAAAGTCCTAAGGCAGTCATGACCTACTACCAAAAAAACCATATATGCATTATTAGTACATATTAGTAAAGTATCACCTTATTTTTTATTTATTTTTTTTTTATTTTTTTTTTTGCATTATTAGACCATGCATGAAAAGTACTTTATTAATATTTGTTTAACTTTGGATCTGATTGATCACAAACCTTGAATCATACATAAAGCAAAATTCTGACAAAGTTTTTGTTCTTTTCTTTTTTTTTTTTTTTTTTTTTTTTTTTTTTTTTTTTTTATAAAAATGTATGTGGAATTTTAAATTTGATTATATTGATAAAAATGTTGAACTATATTGCAATGACAAATCTGATTGAGAGCAATAAGGAATTTTGTCAATTATGTGTTTATATTATATATATATATTTGTGTATTTTGGATATTCATATAAATCAGTAATACCAAACAAAACATTTTTATTAAAATTTTAAAATCAAAATACATATATAAAAACTAATACATTATATTCAATAAACTATGATGAATATGCCGAATGTAATTCATCATAAGAATAACATTCTAAATCAATATAAAGTCTATGAGATAAACATGAATAACATAAATCATTAACATATAAGTTGTAAATAAAATTAGTAAAAAATGAAAAACATGCACTATTATTTTTTTTAAACAAAAGTTAAACATTCATATAAAGTTGCATTATAACTTGAGTAGCTAGATGTATAATAGCATATAACCGCCCAAGATATAATAGAACTCCATATTAAGCTAAACCCAACACATACCGCTTATGCACAGATAGCTTTATAAAGTAGCTTCAATTTTACTGTTTCATCTATATGGGACATCATGTATTTATTTACATCAACTTTATAAACCCAATAGAATTTTCATAATAACAGCACATATCATATTCATGTTTGATTGTCTAATAAAAGAAGTTCACTAAAAGTAAGTAAAATAAAGATAAGCAAATTTTTATTGCACTTTTTCTAAATTTTTTTAACTAAGACGGGAATTAGCCAAAAAGAACCGGCAGTGCTATCTTTCAGGTTAGTACTGGTCCTTTAAACTTAGTACTTCGAAAGGTTTTTATGAAGAATGAGGTTCCAGCAGTACTAACTTTCATGTTAGTACTGTTCTTTTAACCTTAGTACTGCTAACGGTTTTTTACAACTGAATAAACAATCTGAAAGCTATATTTGTGGGATATCATGTATTTATGTATACCAAGCTTATAAACCCAAAAGAATTTTAATAATAACAACACATATCATATTCCTTTTTCATTGTCTAACAAATTATTAAGGCACTTTTCCTAAAAAGCGAAAGTCAGTACTATTGGAACCTCAATGTTGATAAAAATCTTTAACAGTACTAACGTAAAGGAGCAGTACTAACTTCAAAATTACTACTGCTCATGTAAACTTAGTAAGCACTCTAGAAGCTAACAAACTAAATAAACAATATAATGTAATTTGTAATATAAAAAGCCAAATAAAAATCCAGTAATAAAATAACCGCCAAACGAAAAACAATTGTTCAATGTAAATTAAACGTGGAAGGATAAAACTAAGTGAATTCTGTTTCATATCACACATCCTTTTCAATGATGCTTGTACTCAATTTTTTATTCTGATGTGTATCCTCTTCTTCATCTCCTGTTTCATAATTTGGTTGCTCAACCATTTCACGGCTTCGGGGTTCGACCATTGTAGGGACACTGTTGTCAACATCTCCTTCCTGTGTTTTATTAAAACATGGTTAATAATATAAAATTTTCATTTTAAACATGTAACGGAGTTAAATGGATTTAAGAATATGAGTAAACATTATTTATTAAGGTAGTGAATAATACCTCATTCATATCGGTCGATAATGTTGTAGTGGCATCCAAGGTACTACACCTGGTTTGATTTAAATTGTTTTCCTGTGGTGATTTCAAGAAAGGGTGAAAACTAAGTTTCATTTTCATGCATGTTGTCATGTTGAATGAATTTAAATATTAAATATTATACTACCTCATCGATACCATATAATGTGTTTGTAAAGCCATCTTCAACAGCCTACAATGTTTAATAAAAAAAACAGTAATACAAAAATGTTTTCAAATAAAGATATTGCGTTATTGTCTTTTAAATACGCATATAATACCTCATTCATATCTGTAGATAATTTTGCATTGCCTTCCTCATCTTCATATAACTCATTGTCAGCATCATCTGCAACATTTTCTTCATCTTCATAATCATCTTCATCATCTTGTAAGTAATCTTCGGCTTCCTGTTTTATTTGACAACGAAAATTTCAATTTGTAACAACTTGGGATATATGGATCAACAAATAATACAATAATGCAGTGTGAAAACCTCGTCCTCTAGGAAGCTGTTTTTAAAGTAGTTGATTGTATCAACATCTTCAGTAACTTTTTCACCTCGATATATTTGGCTGTTATTGTTGTGGTTAAACTCAGAATACAGAATCTTAAAAAGATATTTTTTTCCAATGATTTGATCAAGCTCATCTGGAAAATATTGATCAGTATCCATGCCATGTTGTTGCATGATTTCAAACGCGGTCAAATTAGTCATCTTATACACATTCTTGTCAAAAAGCACAATCTGTGCAGTACCAGTTTCATCAACTATATGAACAATAATTTTGAACCTACACATGAAACATAAAGCATATTCAGTTTTGTACTTTTTTATTTTCGGTATGGGGGATTTAGATTTTTATTTTTTATTAGAGGCGTGGGTTTCATACCTTGATGCAACTGCGGATGTTTCTCCATGCTTCTTACAGTACCACAGTTGTTTCTTGTTTCTTGAAAAATTGTTTCCTTCAGAAGTAATTGCAGAAACTCTGCTGTTGCATGACTTGCAAGCTGTATAAGCCCATCCATTTTCATATTGTATGATGTGCACAGTTGCATAAACAACACAATGTGTTTTCTGCATTTTGGTTAAATTGATTGATTATTTATGCAGTATTAATACAAAGTTCAATGCATCAATTTCATGTCTCACATCTTTATAAATCTGTGAGGATTCGATACACTATAAGGTTGTTAGACCTTTGTTGCTTTGTGTATGAGATATGTTGAGTTAATATGATCAAGTACGCAGAATCTACTTAATCACACTTAGAAGGTTATTTTGGTTATGGAAATGGAACAGTGATGTTTGTGTATATTGAACAATGCACACCGAAAGTATAATACCAAAGGATTCAATATTATTGATGATGTTTATGATTGTTCTTGTTCTAAACAGTTATGAATATGAAAGTTTTATCAAATGTTCTTATTCAGCATATAAAACTTAATCACATAAAAGTCACTCTATTAGTCGTCACACTTATGACTAAGCTAAGATCTCCTTTTGTAGTTCAATGAGATCTTTACAATATTGTTAATTCTTGTCAAGTCTTGTTGAACTACTTGCTAGCTTATTGACTTTATTATACTTATCCATCCAGCAAGCAGACTTAACATTCGAAGAGCAGACTTAAATGTGGTAGTCACCAGAATTAATCGCTACACTTAACCACCAGACATAACCTTGGAAGAGTAGACTTAACCAGCAGACTTAACTTTGGAACTCACCAGACTTAACACTAAAGCTACCAGAATTAACCACTTAAGAGAATTTCCCGATACTTAGTCTTCAGAATATTTAATTTCCAACAATCCTCCCCTAAACATGTGAACCCTTTTCAACTTGTTTCTTCTGAATTGAATTTCTGATTGTGAGGATCTTGCAAACACTTCATAGTCAGACCCTTGATCTGAACTTTCTTCTGATCTGTGAGATATAGAATATCTTTCTCAGTAACTCATCTGCTTTCTGTGCTTTGACTTTAACAATATCAATACATATCTTCAGGCTTCAAACATGACCTAAAAGATGTTGCAATTTCCTTGAATAGAGGAATTATAAGAGGCAATAGTGCTGTGTATCTTGGATGCTTGTTTCAACAAGTGAAATCATCTATCAGCATGCCTTTGCAAGTGATGAACAAACGAGGTGAACTAAAATTGAAACTTTTCTCCGTTTGACCTAGATAGAACTTTCTCCTTTTGAATGCCTCATCCCTTATGAATATACATAATATTCCAGAATCTTGTTCATGAAGAAGAGATTATCAGCTCTATTCTTGTCATTTTCAACCTCTATGTCATCATCTTGTATGCTCTTGTCTTTTCCTCTCTTTCATTGGTTAATCTTTCTTCTTTGGATTTATTTCCTCCCCTGAGACATTTCCTCCCCTGAGATGCAAATAACATTTCCTCCCCTGTTTGGAAGATCTCTCATAATGTACCAAAATATTTCTCTCCCCATCATCTGAGCTATCAATTAGAACTTGTTATCAGACAATGTTGTACATGTAGCCATCAATTCCTTAAGAGTTTAATTTGCTGCCCTCATCACTTCTAGGTGTGTTAACTCCTATGAGAGGTGATTCATGGGGCATTGACTCATTATCCATCAATGGATAGTTTTACTGAGTCCTTTTGAAAATCCTTTTTAAGAAACTTTTGACTTAGCAGTATGTTCATGATTTTATTATTAAAACTCATACTGCTTTCACCCATTTTGAAGGGATTAAGTGTGTAACAGACACTTAATCAAGATTTCGGTTTAAAGCAACCTCTGGTTGTGTGAGAACCAATGTTTTCAGTTATAAATAACTGCCTGTGTAAAGATAAACCTATTCAAAAGACTTTCTTGACAGGGTTTCCAGCTCATAGCAATTGTTGCCTCTAACACAAGTGTTAGATTCACTTTTACTAGCTGTTCTTTCTATCAGATGTCCTTAGACTTGCTCATTATACTTTAAAGTATAAAATGATAGAAAGTGAGTTGTATCAGTTACTTTCTGATCAACTAAGTCATCAAATCAATGTGAAACATCATAATCAAGCTTCAAGAAAGAAGTTTTAAGGAAGTTTGAAATTCCCAAACTCTTTCTATCATAAACCTATTATGTCAGCAACTAGTATTATCATTTTGCTGCTCACACATTTCACTTGAAACTTCCTTTGTGCTCAAATATTCATACCTGAAATAGTTAGTCAAAAACCAAAAGAACAATGTACAAAGTACTTGTATTGAATTAGAATAATCATAGGACTAACTGTATGATTAACACAATTTAAATTTGTACTAGCAGCACAAACTTTTGTAATAGCAGCATTAACTTATAAAGTTAGCAGTACAAACAAAAAATTTATATACAAAAACACATTAGATTGAAAAATTCAAAGATTAAGCATTCCAATACTTGCTACCAAGTACTAAAACCTTCCAACATCAAAAGCTTTTGTTAGCAGATCTGCAAAGTTGTATTCTGAAGCAATTTTAAGAACTTGAATTAATCTTTTCTCATTGCAGTCTCTTATAAAGTGATGTCTAATTTCAATGTGTTTTGTTTTAGAATGTTGTACTGGATTTTTAATAATGCAAATTGTACTACTATTATCAATATGAATAACAGTGTTCATAAAATTGTACCCATAGTCAAGGAGTTGGTTTTGAAGCCATAGGACTTGAGCACAGCAACTTGCAGCAGCTACATATTCAGCTTCAGTTGTTGAAGTAGCCACAATTGTTTGCTTCTTACACTGCCATGAGATAAGTCTACACCCAAGGAATTGACATCCTCCAGTTGTTGACTTTCTGTCCAAGCTAGCACCAGCATAATCACTATCCAAAAATGCTACCAAGTCAAAAGGTGACTCTCTAGAATACCATAGTCCCAACCTAGGTTGACCCTTGAGATATCTAAAAATTCTCTTGACTGCTGTTAAATGAGAAACCTTTGGAGTTACTTGAAATCTTGCACAAGCACAAACAGAGAACATGATATCAGGTCTTGATGATGTAAGATACATCAAAGAGCCTATCATAGATCTGTATGTGTGTACATCCACATTTTCTCCATCTAAGTCTTTAAGAATTGGCTTCTCAGAGTCCATTGGTGTGCTTGCCATTTTTGAATCAGCAAAGTTGAACTTCCTAAGTATCTCAGCAACATATTTATCTTGACTAATAAATATGCCTTCATATGACTGTTTAACTTGCAAACCCAAAAAGAATGTAAGTTCTCCCATGGAACTCATCTGAAACTTATCATGCATAAGCTTCTCAAACTCCAAAAACATCTCCTTCCTTGTAGACCCAAAGATAATGTCATCCACATACACCTGCACTAACAGAAGATCCTTCTTGTGTTGTTTGATGAATAGTGTCTGATCAATCTTTCCTCTTTGAAATCCATTCTCTTTTAAATAGGAAGCCAGTGTTTCATACCAAGCTCTTGGTGCCTGATGCAGGCCATATAGAGCTTTTACAACTTTGTACACTTTCTCTGGATTGTTAGGATCAATGAAACCAGGAGGCTGTGAGACATAAACCTCTTCTTCAATAGTACCATATAAAAATGCACTCTTGACATCCATTTGATAAACTGTGAAGCCTAAAAATGAAGCATAAGCTAAGAAAAGCCTAATTACCTCAAGTCTTGCTACTGGAGCAAAAACCTCATCATAGTCTATACCTTCTTGTTGTGTGTACCCTTGGGATACTAATCTAGCCTTGTTCCTAATCACTATTCCCCTTTCATCCCTTTTATTCATGAAAACCCATCTAGTGCCAATTATCTTTGCATCCTTAGGTAAATCAACTAGCACCCATACCTTCTGAATCTTGAAATGAAAAAGCTCCTCTTGCATAGCTTCCACCCAGCTTGAATCATCTAAGGCTTTCAGAATGTTCTTTGGTTCATCTTGTGAGAGAAAACATACAAACAAGCAAGAGTTTGAGAACTCATGCTGTTTTGAAGCATAAAGGGCATCAAGAAGCCCTTGTTGGTATGAAGACATCAGTTGTTGCCTTGTCTTCACACCTGATTGTACATCTCCGATCACATTTTCTGGGGAGTGGACTTTGTGAATCCTTGTATGTGGAGTAGAAGGAACTTGATAATCAGGTGGGATATTGCTCAAATCCACCTCATCTTCTGTTAATTCTGCTTCTCTTGTTAATTCTGCTTCTTTAGTTAAGTCTATTTCAGCAGTTAATTCTGGTTCTTCAGTTAAGTCTATTTTACCAGCATTATCAACAACAGAACTATTTTCTTGATCATTTGTTCCATCTTTCTTGTATTCATCTTCAACATCTTCTTTAGCTTTACCAGAAGAAGATTCACCATTTATTGAAGTTGAATACACACTTGTACTTGACCATATTGGCATCATCACATAATTTTGATTTGTCTCCTTTTCTAACCTTGCCTCATTTGATGTTTCATCAGCTTTTGAACCTGAAAATTCATTAGTTTCTAAAGCAATAGGCACATAATTCATTGAATGGGTTAGAGTCTCAAGATCAAATTGCCATTTCGGTCCTTGACCTTCTACATTGGATTTATGCTCTAAAAATTCCACATGTAAGTTTTCCTCTACTTTCTTAGTTCTTAAGTTGTATACTCTAAATGCTTTACTATTGAGAGAATATCCAACTAAGAATCCTTCATCTGCTTTACCATCAAATTTTCCTAAACGGTCTAAGGTATTCAGAATTGTCACATGACATCCAAAAGGTCTAAGAAATCCTATTGCAGGAGTTCTACCTCTAAAAAGTTCATATGATGTCTTATTGTGAGGCTTGACAACTAAAACTCTATTCTGGACATAACAAGCAGTGTTGACTGCTTCAGCCCAAAAAGTTATAGGTAGCTTAGAATCAGCTAACATAGTTCTAGCAGCTTCTATTAGTGTTCTATTTTTCCTTTCAGCAACTCCATTCTGTTGTGGAGTTCTAGCAACACTAAATTCTCTCCTAATACCTTTCTCTTTGCAGAAGTCATCCATAACTCTATTCTTAAACTCTGTCCCATTATCACATCTAATGACTTTTACTTTCTTGTCTACTAGGTTTTCTATCTTTGTAATGAAAGTCTTAAGGATGCTAGGTGTCTCATCCTTAGATCTTAAAAAGAAAACCCATGTAAATCTACTATAGTCATCAGTAATAACTAGACAATATCTCTTATGTTGCATACTTCTAACATTTGTAGGACCAAATAAGTCCATATGAAGCATAAACAATTATTGATTGATAGAGTTAAAAATCTTGGGCTTACAAGTGGCTTTGTGTTGTTTGCCTTTAAGACAAGCAATGCATGTTTGATCATTTTCAAATCGTTTTTGAGGTAAACCTCTTACCAAACCATTCTTAACAATCTGATTTATGGTTTTGAAATTAATTTGACCAAGCCTCCTATGCTATAACATTGATTCATCCAATGTGCCCTTTGCAACAAGACAAGTTAAAGACTTTTTAGGAACAATGTTCTTCATATCAACACTGTACATATTGCCCTTTCTAGGAATTTTAAGAAGTACTTGACTTTCATCAGGCATCTTAAAATCAGGAGAAAGCACAAGACATTCAGTGTTACAGAAAAGAACTTTGTTCTTTTTGTCACACATTTGTGAGACACTAAAAAGATTATAATTTAGGTCTTGTACATAGTACACATCTTCAAAATCTAAATTTCGAGTTTTAATTGTACCTTTACCGGAAATTTTGCCACCAACACCTCCTCCAAAGGTAACATAGCCTCCATCTATTGATTGAAAATCTGAGATAAGACTTGTTGCCTGTCATGTGCCTTGAACATCCACTATCTGAGTATCCTTGATCCTCTTGTTTATCAATTAAATGTTCCTACACAAAAATGAGAAGTATTAGTTTCCTTTGGGGACCCAAGCCATTACTGACTTGGATTTGCCTCTTGCATTAATGAAATTTAATCTCTTAAGAACAGTTGATGCAACATTGGATTTAAGAATCCAACATGCTGAGGCCTTAACAACATTTGCTCTGTTTTTCCAAGCAACAGTATTAACTACATGCCTAGCAGAATTAACCGCTGACTTTGCAGTTGTACCCTTAATTTTCCAAACTTGTTTTTGGACCACTGCTTTTGATTGAATGGGCCTTCTAGTAGTTTTTAATGCATATTTGAAAGTTGATTTTGCATTTTTAACTGCTGGTTTGGGTAAACAAACTTAAATGGTCTAGCAGAATTAACTTGTTTTAAGCCAGACTTAATTGAAACTGTTTTGGGTTTTATTCTATTAAAATTTGAACTAGAGTGAAAGTGAGTTTAAGGAGTTTGCCTTTTGAAATTCACCCTATTGTTTTCATGCCCAGATACCCATTTGTTACAGAAAGCTGTAAGATGGTCAAAACTTCCACATGTGAAACAAGCTTTACTATAAAATCCAAAGTCATCACTGTTTTGGTGAGACTTGAGGTTATTCCAACTTCTATGGTCACCTCTGAGCTTGTTTGTGGATCTGTATTGTTCACAATATCTAACTGGTTGCCTAACATGTTTTACATTAGTCTTAGGCCTATCAGTATTGTGTTTGACTATCTTAGGAACACTTGTTCCTGCTTTCTTAACTACTTCAGGTTTAGACATAACCTGTTCATCTTCTTCATCATCAGATACCCAGTCTTCAATGACTACTCTATCTGATCTTCTAACAGAGGACACCTTGTCCTCAGAAAGTGAAGTTTTACTTAAACTTTCACTTACCTTCTTAGGCTCATCAACAACTACATTGGTTTTTGGTTGTACACCATATTGTAACTTTGGTAGTTGAAATTCAGGTAAGCCTGAGTGTTCTAGGTCAATCCCTGGGGGTTTAGGGATACCTCTGTATGGAGGTGGGACACTCTTATATCCTACTCCTGACTTAGCTCTGTTGATCACTTGACATTCTATCATGTTGGTTACACCTCTAGAAGCATGTTCTAGTGTTTGTGTAGTCAATTAAATGTTTTCATTTTCCTTTTTGACCCTATCAAAAGCCTCTCTCAAAAGCTTAATTTCAGCATCTCTAAAGAATATGTCTTGTCTAAGAAGAGCTTTGTCATCAGAAAAAGCAAGTTCATTTTCTTTGTAGTATAGGATCTGCTTTTCTACTGATTCTAAACCACACTTATAGTCTATATAGTTTTGATGAGTTTTGCTTAGCTCTTTCTTTTGTTCATCATAATGTTTGATTAAAGTTTGTAATTCTTTAAGAGCAGTATAAGCATTTGAACAAGCTTTATGAGATTGTACCTCAGTAGTAGAAAAAGCCATGAGTGTCATCTGTGAAGAATCTTCTTCTTCATCAGCCATGAAACTCCAATCAAAACCTAGCCCATCAATAGCTACCATAGCTTTTGAGTTTGGCTAAGAAACCTCCCTTGTTTTGGATGTGCTTCCAAAACCTTTGTTCTTGCTATCCTGCTGCCTTGGCCTTCTACATTCTCTTGAGAAGTGCCCCATCATGTGGCAGTTATAGCACTCTATCTTTGACTTGTCAAAACCAGCAGTATCAGTGTTGCTGATTAAGAGCTTCTTCCCCGTCCTTTGATAAAACTTCTTGGCTCTCATGCTAAGAAGAGAAATTTGCCATTTTAGGTCCATTTCCTCTAGATCATCATCATTGATCTCTTGGAGGTCTTCATAAGTGAGCATGGACCCATCATTTCGACTTGTGAGAAATGCACAACAAGTCTTCTCATCTAAAATACCCATGGTACTGCTTGATGAACTAGCAGCACCAACACCATCAACAACTTTCACCTCTTCACTAGATTTTGAGGTACTAGGAGTTGACATAAAAGCCATGTTCCCAGTATTAGAACTAGTACCTCCACTTCTCTTCAAATCTTGCTCTACAATCTTAAAGTTGCTATACAAATCTATCAATTCCATTGTATCAAGGTCTGGCTTATTCTTCCAGACAACAACATGCATAGCCCACTCTTCTGGTAAGCTTCTCAGAAATTTTGAGTTCAAATCTTCTTGAGGTATTTCAACACCAAGAATAGCAAGTTGGCTCAAAATATTCTGAAGCCTATTAAACATATGGTCAAGAGATTCATTGTTGGTAGAGGAGAAGTTTTCAAACTGCTGCTTGAGCAGTATCTTGTGGGTTTTCTTGGTGGCTTCATTCCCACCATATCTGGCAACAATAGCTTCAAATAATGACTTGGCATCTTTGAACTTGCTGAAGTTTAGAAGTTGATCATTGGGAATGGTCATCATCAGCATGCTTCTTGCCTTTAAGTCATTTTTCTTCTTTATTCTGTCTCCTGCAGATGTTGGGTGTGTCTGCAGAGTTGTCACCACTTTGCCGTCCACTGTTGATGTAGTGGTGGTAGGCTGGTAAGAGTTTCCATCTTCAATAATTTCCCAAAGTGCATAGTCTTGCACTTGAAAATATTGCTCTATTCTCAGCCTCCACATCTCAAACTCATTCTATTTGAGCATGGGTAGTTTTGCAGCAACATTTGTTTGAATAGATTCAATGTCCATTTCTTCTTCTTCATCTAAATCAACTATATCAGCCTTGCTCTGATACCAATTGTGAGGATTCGATACACTATAAGGTTGTTAGACCTTTGTTGCTTTGTGTATGAGATATGTTGAGTTAATATGATCAAGTATGCGGAATCTACTTCATCACACTTAGAAGGTTATTTTGGTTATGGAAATGGAACAGTGATGCTTGTGTATATTGAACAATGAACACCGAAAGTATAATACCAAAGGATTCAATATTATTGATAATGTTTATGATTGTTCTTGTTCTAAACAGTTATGAATATGAAAGTTTTATCAAATGTTCTTATTCAACAGATAAAACTTAATCACATAAAAGATACTCTATTAGTTGTCACACTTATGACTAAGCTAAGATCTCCTTTTATAGTCCAAGGAGATCTTTACAATATTGTTAATTCTTGTCAAGTCTTGTCGAACTACATGCTAGCTTATGTGAGTCAGTAACTAAGATACAACATGTATCTATGTTTACAAAATGTTCTGAGAATATAACATAATGACTGATCACATGGCGTAAGATATTATCTACCGTATATTATTGACTTTATTATACTTATCCATCCAGTAAGTAGACTTAACATTCGAAGAGCAAACTTAATTGTGGTTGTCACCAGAATTAATCGCTACACTTAACCACCAGACTTAACCTTGGAAGAGCAGACTTAACTTTGGAACTCACCAGACTTAACACTAAAGCTACCAGAATTAACCACTTAAGAGAATTTCCCGATACTTAGTCTTCAGAATATTTAATTCCAAACAATCCTCCCCTAAACATGTGAACCCTTTTCAACATGTTTCTTCTGAATTGAATTTCTGATTGTGAGGATCTTGCAAACACTTCATAGTCAGACCCTTGATCTGAACTTTCTTCTGATCCGTGAGATATAGAATATCTTTCTCAGTAACTCATCTGCTTTCTGTGCTTTGACTTTAACAACATCAATACACATCTTCAGGCTTCAAACATAACCTAAAAGATGGTGCAATTTCCTTGTATGGAGGAATTATAAGAGGCAATGGTGCTGTGTATCTTGAATGCTTGTTTCAACAAGTGAAATCATCTATCAGCATGCCTTTGCAAGTGATGAACAAACGAGGTGAACTGAAATTGAAACTTTTCTCCGTTTGACCTAGATAGAACTTTCTCCTTTTGAATGCTTCATCCCTTCTGAATATGCATAATACTCTAGAATCTTGTTCATGAAGAAGAGATTATCAGCTCTACTCTTGTCATTTTCAACCTCTATGTCATCATCTTGTATGCTCTTGTCTTTTCCTCCCTTTCATTGGTTAATCTTCCTTCCCTTTTACCAATTGTGAGGATTCGATACACTATAAGGTGGTTAGACCTTTGTTGCTTTGTGTATGAGATATGTTGAGTTAATATGATCAAGTATATGGAATCTACTTAATCACACTTAGAAGGTTATTTTTGGTTATGGAAATGGAATGGTGATGCTTGTGTATATTGAACAATGAACACCGAAAGTATAATACCAAAGGATTAAATATTATTGATAATGTTTATGATTGTTCTTGTTCTAAACAGTTATGAATATGAAAGTTTTATCAAATGTTCTTATTCAACATATAAAACTTAATCAAATAAAAGACACTCTATTAGTCGTCACACTTATGACTAAGCTAAGATCTTCTTTTATAGTCCAAGGAGATCTTTACAATATTTTTAATTCTTGTCAAGTCTTGTCGAACTACTTGCTAGCTTATGTGAGTCAGTAACTAAGATACAACATGTATCTATGTTTACAACTTGTTCTGAGAATATAACATAATGACTGATCACATGGGGTAAGATATTATCTACCGTATATTATTGACTTTATTATACTTATCCATCCAGCAAGCAGACTTAACATTCGAATAGCAGATTAATTATGGTAGTCACCAGAATTAATCGCTACACTTAACCACCAGAATTAACCTTGGAAGAGCAGACTTAACT
This sequence comes from Artemisia tridentata subsp. tridentata, assembly GCA_021014915.2. Taxonomy (NCBI): domain Eukaryota; kingdom Viridiplantae; phylum Streptophyta; class Magnoliopsida; order Asterales; family Asteraceae; genus Artemisia; species Artemisia tridentata. Next base: position 135,545,375 of record CP139501.1, read on the forward strand.
TTCGAACTCCCTAGACTTAACATTAAAGCTACCAGAATTAACCACTTAAGAGAATTTCCCGATACTTAGTCTTCAGAATATTTAATTCGCAAAAAAATCAATGATTTCTTACCGGTTCAATGCTACGAATCATACCAACCATTTTCTTGAAGCATCCACGCATAAACTCTGCAGGTGTAACAAAACGCGCATCCTGAGAATAGGCTTCAATGCGGAACTGAGACGCATCATAACCATCCTGTGTTTCATACCTGCAACATGTGAACATTTTAGATATTTAGGATTTCACATGTAATTACATGTACATTTAAAATCAAATATACATGTGTTAAAAATATTACCTCTCTCGAAAATACAGTAGCTGGGGTATTCTTCTATTAATATAGATCTTTGATCCAAATAGAGCATTGTGTATTGCAGGCTTGTCTGTATTTATGTAGTAACCGGCATTTTTAGGGCAATACTTATTTATAAGACTCGAAACCAGTTGTGGCAGACGATGATTTTTCTCCAAAATTATTTTAATAATAAGTTTCATTTATTATTGCCTATTATACATTTCGAGCTTACATGATTATTTCGAAAAATGATATCGCATACTGTAGCATACAGTAACCCTCCAAACTACTTAATTTTATCAAGAAAAGTGAATTAATCACTTCCTGACACTTACTGGCAATTTATTTACAAAAACCGAGAAGTTATCTCGTTTTCCTGAAAAGCGACACCACACGCGTACCGACACCACATTAGTAATGGTTTAATTTTATAATTCATTTTCGGAGTCAATAAATTTTACTCTATGTCAGTTTTATAAAAGCGACTCCAGAATTATATTTTTCACATTTATACGAAACCGAGGTACTACGATTTCACCTCAACTCAACGGGACACGAGGTACAAAAATTACACCCTATCATATAATAAAAACACCCACCTATCCTTAAATCCGTCCACATGCATCCTGTATCATTTAATTGTTTCTCTTTCCTGGTTGTCTTTCCCCAACGCCCCACCCCCTTATCTTCTTCCCATTTTTTTTTTGTCTATTTCCTCCCTCGATATCACCATCAACAACGAACCATCACCATCATCAGTCACGGGTTTACCTTGAAAATCAAAGGAGATAGATGTTTTCCTCAAAAAGGATGGCACCACAATCGACATAGAAAAAGAAAGAGTCAAAGCGTCTAATTTATGTTCTTTTTAAACCACCACCGATCCACAGAGGAGACACCACTTACATCTCAAACAAAAGAATACTTCTGGTGGTTCCTGCTTGGATTCGGGCTTGGTGGATTCGTGTGGAGTTTTGCTTGTTTATTGTAAGGTTTTATTCGAAATCCCCTTCGTCTTCATTGTTACTGATTTTTATTATAAATTGTGATCTTGATTGGCGTAAACCGATTTGTAGGAATTGTATAAGTTTTCGTGAATAATAATGAGGGATTTGATATGTTTAAAAAAATAAAAAATAAATAAATAAAAAAAGCTGGTTTCGTGTGGTTAAAAAGAGGTTTAAGAGGGTGTTTGTTTGTTGTTGAACTGAGTTAACTCACTGAGTCAACTCAGTGAGCGAGTCAACTCACTGATCGTCTTTGTCTTTGTGCTATTTGTTTTTCGTCGTTGTACTAGTGCTGTCGCCATGTTGTTAGACCCAGCTGGGGTTGAGTCGTTGTTTTGATCCTTGTCGTAGTTGATATTGTTGGGTTTCAGTTTGGAGGTGAACCCTACTAGGGTCACGAGTTGATTTCATTGCTTAGTTATTCGAGTTATTTTACTTACACGTATTGATTTGGACTCGGTTGATATTTAGAATTGCTTACTAGTTTGTCTTGTGCGGGATTGGTTATGACCCCGGGTCAGTTTAGATTTTTGTTTTAATAGCTCGGTCTCGGTGTTAATAACGAAACGAAAGGAGACGTTTGCAATTGGTTTTATATGTCCATGAAGTAATCTGTCACATATCCTTAAAGAAAATATCCCTATATTTCATAACCAAGAGTAGGGTTTTAATCCACCCAATATTGCATATTTAATTATTGATTCTTGTGAACCATGAGAAGTTTTCCTGTATTTTTACTTATCGAATCATTTTTTTGTGTCGGGTTTTATCATACACCAAGTCAATGTTCACTTTTTCAAAACAACAGAGTAAGATTCAAAGGTTAATATTATTTATATTACTAGTTAATTAGTAATCAAATAAAGTAACTAATTATATTTTGATGTCATATTAAACATTTATATAAGTTGTGGAATCAGTTAATTTTGTGTTGTTATGTGATTCTCGGGCCAAGGCCCGAACCATAAAAAGGGTAAATGGATTTGGTTATTTGGGCCGAGCCCATTGATAGCTGCGTTTGGTTCAGTTATAAAGTGTATACTTGTATTTATATTCCCATTAACTTGTGAACTAACGTAGCTTTGTTATTTGTTAGTCGTGGTCACTAGTGAGTTTCGGATTTCTATTAGGACTTGTTACTTGGACCGGGTTACTTATACGAAAAGGACTAAAAATATATAAACAGTCATTAGACATATTGGATAAAATTTGGACTTATTCGACTTTTAATGGGCCAAAATAATTAAACCAATATTTATTAAATTGTAAAACCCGACAATGATCGAAACTCATGATGTTATTAACTTGTAAACTTTTCACAAGTTGATATTCAAATTTAAGTTTTCTTATAAAACTTAAAATTACCTTTTCCAAACTTAATTAACATTTCCAAACTATTTGGGATTATTGGGTAAATACCGAAACTTACTAATTGACTTGTTTTATTGACGTTTTCTTTGTCGCTATTTTTCTTGACTTCTTTTGTCATTCCTTTATCGACTCAAGTTCTCGTCCGTACTCTTCTCGACAGTGTCGATTTTCAATTCCTATTTGGCGTGAGTGTTCCTGAGTCTAGGTTGTCTTACCACCACACGAAACGTTAACACTAAACTTTTTACCAACTTTTATACGAGTAATCCACGAAAACTAAGACGCTTGTCTTTTAAAACTCTTTACTTTTTGAGACGTATTATGAGATAACTATATACGTATTAGGTTGTGCTGATTCGGTACCGTTGTGCCTGTACTCTCAATACCGTTGTGTTTTGCACTTGATGCCGGTTGTGACCGTTGTGATATTTTGCGTTGCATCATACTGAGGTGAGTTTTCGTAGCCCCTTTTTCATTATGTTTTACCTTGGGGGAAAATGGTACTCAATGCTTTACAAATGTTTTCATGCTGTGAATTACTGTTGTACATGATTTTGGACATATACGTGTGATGATGCAATTATATGCTGTGACGTGTTTATTTTGTGATTACTTGACTGCGCCACTGTTAACTCTCTGCTGAGAGCCCACATGTTATAGGTTCAGTTGGTGTAACTGTTAACTCTCTGTTGAGAGCCTACATGTTATAGGTTCAGTTGGTGTAACTGTTAACTCTCTGTTGAGAGCCTACGTGTTATAGGTTCAGTTGGTGTAACTGTTAACTCTCTGTTGAGAGCCTACGTGTTGATAGATCTATCGGGGTAGCTCCCCACGTGATATTGGTTATGAGTATGATGGACATTATAGGTTCGGTTGGCGCGACACTATTACTGTTTGGATAACATGCTTGTAATTTGTATTCATGTGCACTATTGTCCTACGCTATTATTCACAGCTTCGTGGTTTAACTTTCAAACCTACGAGCTCACCAACATTATGTTGACGTTTTCTAGTACCATTTTCAGGTGGATCATTACTAAAGTATTTAAAGGCACATTTATCGGAGTCAGACTATTTGATACCTGCTACCATGTTTGTCAAGATGTCAAGATTCCAAATGAGACATGCTTTTCTTTTAAATTTGGTCGAAGAAAGTTTTGTAAACTATTACTAAAATAATTGTAAGGTATGAATCTATGATGTTATGCAATGTGCCTTTCTCAGTTACATCCCGTGTTTCCGCCTTTGACGGGGTGTGACAGAATGGTATCATAGCCTAAGGTTATAGAGAATGCCAGTTTTTGAAAAATAAAAACCTCAACTATAACCAGATTAAAGTTTTTTTAAAACCCCAAAACACGATACGAGTCGATTAGCCCGAGCATTCCATCATTTTTCCTAAATTACGCATAGCCTGATCAACTATGCTTAATTCAGGAGCGATCATGGGATGATGGGGGTAGTTACCTTGGATCATGTTTGGTTGGAGTCGGAGTCTAGATCACCTGAAAATGCGTTGGCCTATGTGTGTGCATTTACCTTGCGTTTTATGTGTATCTGTGGTAATGCTGCTTGACTTCTATGTGCTGAAACTTGTAGCTTCTAGGACGATATATGAGCTTGCAATTGTGTACCTAAGTGCTTTGATTTGATTTGATAATCGTGTGACATGATCCGATATGTTATGATGTGTTTTGAGCTGAGTTGATATGACATGGTTTAATATGGTTGAGCTAGAGTATTTCTCGTACCATTCCCCATACTCGTGCGTTTGATATTATTTGTCCTTATAAGCAAATAAAACTCATACTATATATTTTGTTAAATATATAGCGATATATTATTTGGAAAACGTTACCTTGGGTAGACTATTTTGGATACGCTATACAATTTTGAGTACTATTTTGAAAGGTCAACATTGGTTTCACTATATTAAAAACGCATTGTATTGATATGCTATTCTGATAACTATTTTTGGGACATATTAGTTTGGAAACAATATTTTGAGAATTTGTTTATCATCAAAGACGTTAAGCCTTTTAACGACACTTAACTTAATTTCATGACAGTTCTTGTTTGATGAGTTGTGAAATTAAGTTAAGTTTAAATCGTTACTCGATTTAATGTTATAGATGGTTGATAATTTGGTACTATTTGAAAACGATTTTGGATACAAGATTTTCTGGTATTGCCCTATGCCATTATGTCACATGCCCTGTCCTCCCACACTACTCCTCTTATTAGCAAGCCTGAACATACCACATTATAAGCCGATGAGTCGATTAACACCATTAGTTGCCTTAGGAAGCAACCCACCAATCAAAATGGACACATTAATGGTTTAGTCGTATGATTAGAACCTTGTAGACTACAAGTGAGATAGTAGGACTCATGAGAAGTAGTAACTTTATTAATTGAGTTGGTTGTGTTGACCATGATAGCGATGTTCGCCTTAGTGATCATATTCCGGAGGTGGTACTCTGATGGTCAAAATTTTGTGCAAATGAAAGATTTTCTTGTGAACTTTATAAAGTATGATGAACTGGTGATTTTCATAGATTGGACCGTGTCATGATGTTTCTTCAAAACTAAAGTTGGTTGATAGTCAAAATCGTTTTAAAAATGTTTTAAAATAAATTTGCGATTCCAAACGATTGGATTGTTTTAGTTTAAAAATCGTTTCAAGTGTTTGTCCAAACATCAATTTTCTTGAAAATTAAAAATCCAAACCATATATGAAGAATCGCTATTACAAATTTAAAATTTTTGCAGACATATCTTTTCACATGACTATAACCATCGAAAAAAAAATATTCAAACAAAGTTGCTCTAAATTACATTCATGGTCAAAATTTCATAATGTCTTACTCGAATAAATGCTGTTAACAACTTCAAAGACCATGCCTCCAAGAGGGAACACGTACAATTCATGGACAAACCCCGGGAACAATCATAGTGCCTACATAGTATGCGACCTTAGAAGTGAATCGAACACCTCTGATGGAGACTGTCAGTAGCAGTGTGCTGTGCCTTGACGCTATTCTTTCGAAGCGCAACTTTCCTACTCATCCCCGAAGATAAGACTCTCGTGATGATCGAATCGAGTTAGACTAAACAATCAGTGTGCAATTACTTAAGAGACAACGTGGCCTTTCTGAGTCCTAGTCACAATGGGACATGACATCGCTCTTACCTTCGGATATCAAGAAGTTGCACCTGACAATAAGACCTTTGCCTTTCGCTTATAACAAGATCTCACGACGTAGTATTTAGTTGGCAACAATTTTTAGTCGTTATATATTTTAGTCATGCCTAGAGGAGTTGAGCACTTAGACGTAAGAGTTTTGCCTAATAATGATATTCGAGCGTTCCAGATCATTGACACCAGGTTCTGCCCATAGACCTTTTGATTCATAGATCATCGTTTTCAACTATTTTGACGACATGTTCTTCCCTAATGTTTTCACACCAAGGATTTTTCCCCTAGAAGCCTTTATCAGCTGTGAGGCTATAAATGATCTCCGTCCTCATTGATTGAACTCTATTGGATTCAACTCTTTCCTTTCGGACGAGTACGTCAACAAATTTTTCCTACATGATAAGGACACCAACATCAAAACTCTTCACTAACCCCATTCCCACTTTTGCTTGTGTATGATAACCTCCTCACGAAACATGTACATAAGACTCTTGTGATCTGTGCGAATAAGACACTACGTACCATACAAACACCGCCTTTTATATTACTTCGGAACCACGACTGTTAACTCCTTGTCACGAGTTAGGATATTCCTCCCCACATTAGAAAGCCGTCATTTTTACTTCGTCAACCTTCGTAGAGGTCGGACGTTCCTTCATTCGAAGACACAGACTTGACAGTTTTTATAGCACATATGATTTCCCCCCCCCCTCGACTGTTGGTCAACAACTCCCTCCCAATAGCCACAACAAATTCACTTAACTTCACTCTAAATTTATTTCACCAGATTTTTTCCCCGCCAATGCCCCTAAGAATACCATTAATGATTCTTTCAGTAATAAATTTTTTCTCAATCCACAAAATTTTTAGCTTGCGTTCCATTTAATTCCTTCGATCCATGACTCATGCGATGACATGAAGGAGAAATCGCGAATCATTTTTGGCACCAGGCGTCAGACGGAAGCAAGTATGTTATAGACGAAGAAGATACCAGACACAACACCGGTACTACCCTTACTTTTTCATCAATCGTTTTAAAAGCTCATCTTTTTCCTTAAATTCTCCATTTTCATGTCATGTTGATTCTTCCCGATAGCGGCTCATATCATAGTTCAACTCTTTGACGAATACATCGACTTTTGTGAGCTACAATCGTCACAATTCTACTGAGTAGGTGCATTCTTACATAAAGCGACCTGGATGGCTACACTAGTATCAAGTGCTCGTACCAAATCTATGACGTGCCATCCTCATACACCATTTCGCGTATGTGGGTCTAAACTTCAGCTGACTTGTTTTCATTGCTACGACGTTAGAGATCTCTACTACTTGTACGAAGCCCTTGGAACTACAAATTCTTCAACCATTTTGAATCCTGATGAAGGCTAGTTAGATAACGACTGATTACCCTTTCCTCATGGATACTCGACGTTCTGCAAAGCGTCGTGACTTGACGATAATTCTTTACATACGCCATGGCTACTTCAGCCTGTCTCTTCAAGTTTGGGAAACCTCCTTCAAGCCTGCCTACGTAGCCTCATAAACAAAGTTTCTTTCCCGGTCACCTCTACCAATATTCTCTGAGTGACAAAATTTTCCTCAACAGTACCCTTGATTTTCTTTGCTAATCCCACTAACTTCAGCCGTAAGTACCTATTCGTTGTTTTGAGCAAGTCCTTAACTGAGCCAAATCATCGAAGACGTTAAATTCCTCTTCTTAATGACTTGATTAGTAGCCTAATCTCGTGACAGTTCTTGTTGATGAGTTGCGAGATTAAGCCAATACCGAGTTGTTATTTAGTCTAAGGTTTCGTTGATTTTGCTCGAAGACGGAAAAGCTTATTCCATCGAATTTGGCCACCCGATAATTTCTTTCAACTGCCCAGAAGTACGAATTGGGATTAAGAAGACATAGGTTACGACTTTTAGTAGTATTTACCTTTGTCACATAAATTACGACCGCGACATTTGGATCCCTGATTCGAATTCTAGTGCTCTTGTCATAACTTTGACCTTCGTTAGGTTCTACGTTCATGCGCTAGCATATTTCAGTGAGAGTAGGCAGAATCGTTGATTCTAATATAGGTGTCTAGATCGATTACAGCATGCTAGCAGTTTCGTTAACAGAAATCGGTCATATGGATTTACGAGCAACCCATGGATTTTAGTGATTAACGAGTGAGGAACCATAAGTAAGGCCTAACTGGCGACCAACCAGTTATCATTCCATAAGATGTCAGCTTGGTGATCTATTTCGTATTGTGGAAGAGCCAACCAGAACCCTCGATAGAGAAGTGAGCAATTTAGATGAGACAAGATTCTAATCATAAGTCATTAGAACGTAAACTGTGGACATGAGTTACTTGAAAACGTAAGGACCAGGTGAGAATTAAGTACCCACACTTTTTGGCAGTGGCACTAGCTGAATTTTGGGGACAAAATTCCTGTAACGGGGATGTACTGTAGTAACCGGCATTTTTAGGGCAATACTAATTTATAAGACTCGAAACCAGTTGTGGCAGACGATGATTTTTCTCCAAAATTATTTTAATAATAAGTTTCATTTATTATTGCCTATTATACATTTCGAGCTTACATGATTATTTCGGAAAGTGATATCGCATACTGTAGCATACAGTAACCCTCCAAACTACTTAATTTTATCAAGAAAAGTGAATTAATCACTTCCTGACACTTACTGGCAATTTATTTACAAAAACCGAGAAGTTATCTCGTTTTCCTGAAAAGCGACACACACACGCGTACCGACACCACATTAGTAATGGTTTAATTTTATAATTCATTTTCGGAGTCAATAAATTTTACTCTATGTCAGTTTTATAAAAGCGACTCCAGAATTATATTTTTCACATTTATACGAAACCGAGGTACTACGATTTCACCTCAACTCAACGGGACACGAGGTACAAAAATTACACCCTATCATATAATAAAAACACCCACCTATCCTTAAATCCGTCCACATGCATCCTGTATCATTTAATTGTTTCTCTTTCCTGGTTGTCTTTCCCCAACGCCCCACCCCCTTATCTTCTTCCCATTTTTTTTTGTCTATTTCCTCCCTCGATATCACCATCAACAACGAACCATCACCATCATCAGTCACGGGTTTACCTTGAAAATCAAAGGAGATAGATGTTTTCCTCAAAAAGGATGGCACCACAATCGACATAGCAAAAGAAAGAGTCAAAGCGTCTAATTTATGTTCTTTTTAAACCACCACCGATCCACAGAGGAGACACCACTTACATCTCAAACAAAAGAATACTTCTGGTGGTTCCTGCTTGGATTCGGGCTTGGTGGATTCGTGTGGAGTTTTGCTTATTTATTGTAAGGTTTTATTCGAAATCCCCTTCGTCTTCATTGTTACTGATTTTTATTATAAATTGTGATCTTGATTGGCGTAAACCGATTTGTAGGAATTGTATAAGTTTTCGTGAATAATAATGAGGGATTTCATATGTTTAAAAAAATAAAAAATAAATAAATAAAAAAAAGCTGGTTTCGTGTGGTTAAAAAGAGGTTTAAGAGGGTGTTTGTTTGTTGTTGAACTGAGTTAACTCACTAAGTCAACTCAGTGAGCGAGTCAACTCACTGATCGTCTTTGTCTTTGTGCTATTTGTTTTTCGTCGTTGTACTAGTGCTGTCGCCATGTTGTTAGACCCAGCTGGGGTTGTGTTGTAATTCATTATATATATATATATATATATATATATATATATATATATATATATATATATATATATATATATATATATATATATATATATATTCCTTTGAGTATAATCAAAATACCTCTTGATGGGCTCTTAAAACTGGGAGAATGATTCTGATACCTTAAATGTTTATACACCTTCATACCTATATAATTTTTTACATATTCTTGTTATGTTACAGACCATATGTTAATTTAAACTTTTTGATATGCAGTGTATATTAAATTTATAACAATTAAAACACCTGATGAAAAATCCTCAGAGTTTTCACGATCTAAATGCTAGTCAAAAGAGGATGTGTGATATCCAAAACTTTGCTTTGAGGATGTCTGTTGTTGTGTTATCTTCGCCAATGCATTCACTACTGTCAAACAGTAAAGATTTCATTATAATGTTAATATATTACTAATATTATATAACCATACAAAATTACTTAATTGTGTAACTATAATACCTCTTGGTGGAGATCTCAAATCTTTTTGACAACTTCTGTTATAGGACATATTTTCATATTCTAACTTCTGCTGCCCTCCTAAATTCAACATATGTGATCTAGAGCTCCTTTTAGGAGTATCACTTTCAAACATGCATGCATCTATTACATGAGATAAATAAATACATTAAATTATATCTTGAATTTTTATAACTGTGTATGTTAAAATATAAAAAAACAAACAACAAACAACCAAACCTGCAACACTCTTTTCTTCATGATGTTATGACAAATTACTCGGTGACTGCATATCTAGATTGGAATCATGTTTACCATACATCTTATGAGTATTTCCCAATGCAAGTTTATTGCATCCTGTCGATCACTCACCATAGTATTACTATAACTCTTTATATTAATAGTTATAAAAATATTAAAAACTAAATTTGTTTATAACATAACTACCTTTTGGCGGGTTTTCTAAATTGAGACCATGAGTTCTAGATCTTCTTCTAGGTGTGGCACTCTCAAACATAAATCCACTTATTAAAGTGTCTTTAATTTTATGTGATTTTAATAATACAAAGTAATTAATAAATTGTGTTCTATTAAATAGTATTTATTTTTATGTGATTTTAATGATACAAAGTAATTAATAGATTATGTTAACTGATAAAATAGCTTGTAGGCTTTTATTCTCCTTATTATCACCTGGTGCTTCATTCAACACTGTAAATTAAAGAGAACTTAATTGTTAATCTAATAAATATATATGAATCCTGCTGATTTAAAAATATGAGTTATACAATGAATGTTTAATATGTTTAAAACTGTAACACCCCAACCCGATAAGGGTAGAAGTATTACATTATGGTGGCATATCAGAACATACATAATAAAAACGCAAGCGGAAGTCTAATTATAAATACCAAAATGTAAGTCAACATGACTCAAAAGAAATACATAAGTTCCATGATCCAAAATGAAGAAAACATAATCCCAAGTCTAAATAATGAAAACATAGTCCAAAAACTAGGAAGTCTAGGGTAAGTCTGCACTCAGCTCCTACTCTCATCCCAAAAGATAGCCCCAACTCCTAGCTTAATAACCTGCCGCGGAAGAAAAGAAATGTGGCTGAGCTTAAAAAGCCCAGTGAACAAATATATATAACAAAGTACAAAAAATGAAAATGAGAAATACAGAATATAATGCATTAGGGAATAACAGAAGGTATAATATAGGTGTATCAAAGTAAAAGGGTTGTCAGAAATCTACCACGAGCCCAGAAACATATCATCTCATAAACATCATAATCATGGTCTTCATAAATAACATAAGTAACATAATCGAGTAGCTAGCTCCCTGAAATGTGAAGGGCATGTATATCACACAGTACCAATCACCAGAAATATAACATATAACATAACAGATCAGATCTAGGATGCATCCATACGCCCTTGCAGAAAATCATAATGGCCAGAAACATAATACTTGATGTTAGGAATTATATTTAGAGTTGATATTGACAAAATGTGAAAGATGAGGGACTTATGGATACAAAGGATGAAACTTCACAAGAAAGAAAAGATTACAGCAAATCTTTTAATATTTTATGTTTATCCCTTTGTAACCCTAGCATCTCTAGTATATAAAGAGATACAGGGAATACGTTTTATCAGGTCTTCCCAATGTAGTCATTAAAAGTGTGTGTGTGTCTAGGCATCAAGTCCTCTAATGGATGCCTAGGGTTTGTAATCATTCGACTAACCTTGTTCAATAATAATGAGTCGTTTGATTATTCCGCTGCGTACACTGTTGTTATTCATTATTATTGTGTTAATCCTAGATAAGGTCTAACAAGCCTCGAGCAAATTGATCTCCACAACTGGTATCAGAGACAGGTTGCTCTTGATATCTAGGATGTTACAAGGTTTTGGTGTCGACAGCAGCAGATCGCAAAAAGGTGTTAAAGGTATCGAATTTTTTTCTGTTGCGACAAAGTGCTATACGGTTTTGTATCTGATTGGATGATTTAATTGAAACCTCGTACTATCAAAATCTAATTGGTCGGTGTTTCATAAATTCAATTGTCGCTTACTGATTAGTATATGGAGCTGATGTCTTTATTTGCTAAGTAGGTTTGTCGTTAGTGGGATTCAATTAAATGGAATATGTGGAATATTGAGGGCTGTCGTTTAATCAATGTCAGATGACATTGAAAATTGAATTGGTTGAATCATTTTATATATGCTGCTACTTCACGTGGGATTAATGTGATTGTTTTGTACGGGGCTAGCGTATGACGTGTGTTGCTGTTGACTCTTCAAGTGGATCAGTGATAAGATGGATATACTTATTTTAATCGATCTATATCTCGTACTGCATTTAATACTTAGTCAGTAAAGCTGCACGTGGATAAGGGATGAATTATTCTATTTGTACTACTTGATTGGTCATTGGTCAATGATGTGTCTGGTTGTCATTAATTCATGACAGTGTTTGATAATAGATGCATTAAATTAGTCAGAGTTGTAACAGATCAGTATCTACTAAGGTTGACAATTTCTACTACTATGGTTAACAGTTTGTACTGCTGGCTTCACCAGTTAGTACTGTTTTGTTTTTCGCATTAGTACTGCTCGACAACAGTTTGTACTGCTAGCTTTGGAGGAAGAAAAGTTTATACTGCTGGTTATAAACTTTGTACTGCTGGTTTGAATTGCTAGAGCATGGAATTATCAAAGTGAGGGGAAATATATCTATTTGGAACACATTGGTTCCAAAGCACACACATAGGGGAAGAAACACACACACTAGATGATGATTTGATTTCTGTTCGTACAGATTTATGGCTCGTATTTATTAGTGAAGTAGATTAGTTGTTGCTCGTTTGACGGTGAAGTGGAATTTTTCAAGTTTGTGTTCTATTATATCTTAAAGTGGCTGCAACACACTTTAAAGATAACTTATTTGTTCGTTCAAGACTACGAATTGGCAAAACACTTGAAGGAGTTACGTTATTGTGCTCAGTGATTTTTGTCAGGAGATTGCGATCTCCTTATAGGACACAAAGGTTGGTTTATTCTACTTCAGCATCGAATTGGTAATAGTTAGTTTTCTTCTTCAATACATCGAGGTTATGCTACATCACGGTGAAGGTTTTACTACTGCTCATTGGTATTACTATGGCTAGTTTTAATTTCTATTGTTTCAAGTTCATTTTTAGTACGGAAAACTTAATGGTGGGTAATTTGAGACATTGGAAAGATAGATTGGACGTGTAATATTGATTCATGGTTGTGAAGATCAAAGTTGCATATTTTTGTTCCCTATTTGATGATGACAAAAAGGGGAAGAAGATATTGAAGATTGCAACTTGAAGATCCTTGGATTAAGGAGAAGATCATCTTTCACTCGTACTTGATTTTGTCATATCAACTAGGGGAAGATTGTTAGGAATTATATTTAGAGTTGATATTGACAAAATGTGAAAGATGAGGGACTTATGGAGACAAAGGATGAAACTTCACAAGAAAGAAAAGATTACAGCAAATCTTTTAATATTTTATGTTTATCCCTTTGTAACCCTAGCATCTCTAATATAAAAAGAGATACAGGGAATACGTTTTATCAGGTCTTCCCAATGTAGTCATTAAAAGTGTGTGTGTGTCTAGGCATCAAGTCCTCTAATGGATGCCGAGGGTTTGTAATCATTCGACTAACCTTGTTCAATAATAATGAGTCGTTTGATTATTCCGTTGCGTACACTATTGTTATTCATTATTATTGTGTTAATCCTAGATAAGGTCTAACAAGCCTCGAGCAAATCGATCTCCACACTTGAGCTCTTAATACATAACAGAAAAGGGACGGGGTGGAACATCACTCGACCACCCTAGAGTCATGCCATTGGTGCATCAATGACATGGTCATGGAACCCCCATGACGAGTGATAGCTCGGGTATCAAACTGAAGGGTCAAACAGAATGTCATAGTAATGACACAGAATCTAAGGTCATCAGAAATATCATAATCATAGGTTCATATCAAAGGGTGCATAGCAAAGGCTCATATCAAAGGCTTATGTCATAGTGTCATAAACAGAAAGGTTCATAACAAAGGCACCAAAATCAGAGGATAAGTAATCAAAAGATGTGAAAAGGATCATGAGAAACCTTATAAGAAATGTCAGAATATCTGTACCTTATGCAAATAGACAAACAAATAAAAGATGGATCACAGAGAAACGGAAGGTCACTCCTTCTTCACCGAACCTATACAAATTAATAATCACATATTGCTTATAAGCTCATTTTAATTAGATTTCATAATTTATGTTTCTTTCTATTTTTAGAAACTTTCCATTTTTAGTAAGTTTCCATATTTAGTAACCTTCCAGATTAAGTAACTTTCCATATTTAGTAACTGTCACACCCCCAAAATCGGGTCCAGCGGAAACTTACACATCGCTGGGGTGCAACTCAATTGGTATCATAACACAAGTGTAAAGAACGGTTTTCACATCAATCATTTAAAATATATTTGATAAGTCAAAAGTGTTAAATTTACATTATGAAAAGTGGTGCGGAAGTTTGCCCATAAAATAAGTTAAGCGGTCCCAATTGTTTTATCAGAGTCTTCTATGACCATGCCATGCCCTGCCAAAAGCCTCCAGTAGCGTGCTATAGCTTAGTTCCTGAAAATACATGCTAAAGTGTCAACACGAGGTTGGTGAGTTCATAGAGTTTGCTATAAATAAGTTGAAAAGCCTTTAGAGAAAGTTTCCACAGCATAGGCATTGTAAATCCACTCAGTTCCAAGCCCTGCCCATTCAAGACTTGCAACCTGTGTGTTTACAACCCAATGCTAACATAGAATAATTAGGATAGATGACTTGCATACCAATGCACAATGTAACAGATGTCTTGCATACCAATGCACAATGTAACAGATGACTTGCATACCAATGCACAATAGAATAGATGACTTGCATACCAATGCACAATGTATTAGATGACTTGCATACCAATGCAAAACGTAATAGATGACTTGCATACCAATGCAAAACGTATTAGATGACTTGCATACCAATGCAAAACGTATTAGATGACTTGCATACCAATGCAAAACGTATTTGATAACCGAGGAAAGTAATTTAAGCATGTATCTCCCCCAAAGAGTATAAAACAATTAAGTAATGGAAAGTGGGGCTATAAACTCACCTGGTATGATAGCACAATGATCACAAAGGATAGGATGCAAATGAGGCTCGGTCTCTAACTTCGACCTATTGTGAATGATATGATCTAATATAAGTAAATGAAATGCTTCCACTCATGCAATTACGTATGTTAACGATACCACTCGTTAGTTTTGAAAATAACGTTTATCGTCGAAAACTACATTTTTGACATCTCGCTAAGTCATGAACTACTTTTCGTATAAATATGTTGAAATGATACTCTATGATCCTCGTTTGGTGTTCTATTGTCAAATATAATGGTTTCGTCGCAAAATAACTCTTTTTATAACTTGTGAAAATGTGACCAAACGGCCTCGCAAAACTAGCCGCAAAATATTGCACGTTAAGAGTTAGGAATAGAACTTGACGTTTTTGAAAACCTTGTAACATAATCTCTCAGCCGTCTCCTATGGGTTTTGGTCATACGTGACTCGATCAACGGGAAAATAGCTCGCAATATGGTGACTTGAAAGAAAACTGTTTTACACTTGGAATATATTTTGCTATTAGAAGCTGTCAAAATTAAATAAGTTTCGCCGGGTTTTCAAACGTGTATATCTTGGTCGTTATAAGGCCGTTTTCTATGTTCTTTATATCCACGGAATCGTCCTAGCATGAACTAACATAATTTCAGTAGCTCGGCCCTCCTAGATCATGTCTAACGCCTCGTTTTGTCCCTTGAAGTTCGGCAAACAGCAAGCTTATTTTCAGAAAATGGTTTTTGTGTTGTCTAACTTTAAAACTTCGTATCTCCTTCGTTATAACTCGGTTTTTATCCATTCTTTCGGCCATAGTTTCGTCTTGGAATGTATTTTCTAAATATTTGGTCCAAAGTTACACCCTAGCCCCTGAGTTTCCCACGTTTTGCAAAATGGGACAGCAACTATCTAATAGTGTCTAAAAATGAATTTTCTAGTTTATAACTTGTACAAGGCTTAACCAAACTACTTCAAATCAACTCCACAAGTACTCAATCCTACCATACACCTTCTTAGGGTGTCATGGGTACTAATCATCACCAAAAATGGTGGGTTTCATGAGGATGCTAATAAAACTAGTAGATCTAGTGATTAGAGATAGTTTAAAAGAAAAGTGGTATCATAAACATAAGTAACTTGCATTTTAAACCAACATAACTTGAAAACTCATAACCACATGGATCAAATGAAAGTATAACATGATCAAAAAGATGTTCTTGAACTTACTTGGAGATTAGATGAGCTAGGATGAAAAATGACCACAACCTTGGAGTTTTTATTGCAAAACCCTAACAAGGAAGGTATTTGGGACTTGTATAACACTTTTGCTAGAAAAATTTACGGATCCTCGGGGTGTTCTTGGTTTGACCGTGGACTAGGGAGAGAAAGAGGGAGAGTTTGTGATTTTTTAATGAAAAATGAGCTAGTTTAGTCTTTATATAGTCCAAGGGTAGTTTGGTAATTTCAACGAAAGGGTATAATGGTAATTTCACTAGGTTTTTGAAATATCTAGATATTTTTGAGAAAATATCTAGATATTTTAGGTTGGATACTTATCTTGACTTACGGAGTGAGTTTTGGTCCCGTTAATTGCTAACTGTAAGTCGTAAAGTCACGAAACTTAAAACCGGGTATCCTAAAATCTCAAAATTCATGAAAATGTCACGGAAGGTGGAAAACATATATTTCTCTTGTTGGTAATGTTGTTTGGACATATCGGGATGCCTAAATGACGTTTAAACCTTAAAGTAAGTCTTGGACACGGTTTCGTGATTCTTGAAGAAATTATCCGACGAGTGCCAAAATCTCGGGTTATCATTAAAATAGCTTAACTTACGAGAATATGAAATAAAAATTTTGGAATGAATAGTGCCAGTGAATAGTAACTCGTGAATAGTAATTTGTCGAGGTTCGGAAAAATGGCCTGAAATTACGAGTTGTGACAGTCTCCACCCGTTAGAGGAATTCAGTCCCTGAATTCAGCTCACTCGTTCTACCTACGTACATTCTCATGGTCGGGTTTGATGGGGGTAAACTTTCCCATGATCGAGCATAGCCTTCAAAAGACCTCTAGGTAACCAATTTTTACTTAATCCCACAACTCATCAAACAAGAACTGTCATGGGATTAGGTTAAATCGGTTTGAGGTTGTCGATTCAAATTTAATCTCACAACTCATCAAACAAGAACTGTCATGAGATTAAACTGAATCGGCTCGGGTAACAACTTGATTCCAGTTCGATCCTCGCAACTCATCAAACAAGAACTGTCACTTAGATCAAACTGGGAACAAGTGGTTTGAAGGAGGTCTTTTGAAAATTTGGCTCGATTATGGAATTGCTTACACCGATCAAATCAATCCGGACATAATTCCATTATAACTACTCTCAGTATTGCAAAATTCATCTCTGAGTCGAACATAGGTAGTCAGGCTATGTCCCACTGTCCCGGGTCGAATATCGATGACTAGTCTATATTCCACCGAGGTTCAATGAATTTTGGAATACTCAGCTTAGTTATAATAATACTATGTCCTTCACATGAAAAGGGTGGTTCAAAAGACTAAGGCATGTGATCAGGCTTGAGGTCGAATGATGAAACTACGTAAGGAAAAAGGTGTAACGCTGCGACGTGCATGATATGTAAGCATACTTATATGGAATAAAATTATAGTAATCAACGAGGGTAAGTGAGTATAATCTATCTGGAAATAATATATAAATCTCATTAAATATGTCAGCAACAAACCACAAATGAGGCATCAGCTTGGCAGGCAGGCACGTGGCGGTCATAGGGTTAAATTTTCGTAAAAGTAGCTATAGTTTAGGTTTCAAAATTACCCAATTCTCTATAGCCTAGGCTCTGATACCAATCTGTCACACCCCCAAAATCGGGTCCAGCGGAAACTTACACATCGCTGGGGTGCAACTCAATTGGTATCATAACACAAGTGTAAAGAACGGTTTTCACATCAATCATTTAAAATATATTTGATAAGTCAAAAGTGTTAAATTTACATTATGAAAAGTGGTGCGGAAGTTTGCCCATAAAATAAGTTAAGCGGTCCCAATTGTTTTATCAGAGTCTTCTATGACCATGCCATGCCCTGCCAAAAGCCTCCAGTAGCGTGCTATAGCTTAGTTCCTGAAAATACATGCTAAAGTGTCAACACGAGGTTGGTGAGTTCATAGAGTTTGCTATAAATAAGTTGAAAAGCCTTTAGAGAAAGTTTCCACAGCATAGGCATTGTAAATCCACTCAGTTCCAAGCCCTGCCCATTCAAGACTTGCAACCTGTGTGTTTACAACCCAATGCTAACATAGAATAATTAGGATAGATGACTTGCATACCAATGCACAATGTAACAGATGTCTTGCATACCAATGCACAATGTAACAGATGACTTGCATACCAATGCACAATAGAATAGATGACTTGCATACCAATGCACAATGTATTAGATGACTTGCATACCAATGCAAAACGTAATAGATGACTTGCATACCAATGCAAAACGTATTAGATGACTTGCATACCAATGCAAAACGTATTTGATAACCGAGGAAAGTAATTTAAGCATGTATCTCCCCCAAAGAGTATAAAACAATTAAGTAATGGAAAGTGGGGCTATAAACTCACCTGGTATGATAGCACAATGATCACAAAGGATAGGATGCAAATGAGGCTCGGTCTCTAACTTCGACCTATTGTGAATGATATGATCTAATATAAGTAAATGAAATGCTTCCACTCATGCAATTACGTATGTTAACGATACCACTCGTTAGTTTTGAAAATAACGTTTATCGTCGAAAACTACATTTTTGACATCTCGCTAAGTCATGAACTACTTTTCGTGTAAATATGTTGAAATGATACTCTATGATCCTCGTTTGGTGTTCTATTGTCAAATATAATGGTTTCGTCGCAAAATAACTCTTTTTATAACTTGTGAAAATGTGACCAAACGGCCTCGCAAAACTAGCCGCAAAATATTGCACGTTAAGAGTTAGGAATAGAACTTGACGTTTTTGAAAACCTTGTAACATAATCTCTCAGCCGTCTCCTATGGGTTTTGGTCATACGTGAATCGATCAACGGGAAAATAGCTCGCAATATGGTGACTTGAAAGAAAACTGTTTTACACTTGGAATATATTTTGCTATTAGAAGCTGTCAAAATTAAATAAGTTTCGCCGGGTTTTCAAACGTGTATATCTTGGTCGTTATAAGGCCGTTTTCTATGTTCTTTATATCCACGGAATCGTCCTAGCATGAACTAACATAATTTCAGTAGCTCGGCCCTCCTAGATCATGTCTAACGCCTCGTTTTGTCCCTTGAAGTTCGGCAAACAGCAAGCTTATTTTCAGAAAATGGTTTTTGTGTTGTCTAACTTTAAAACTTCGTATCTCCTTCGTTATAACTCGGTTTTTATCCATTCTTTCGGCCATAGTTTCGTCTTGGAATGTATTTTCTAAATATTTGGTCCAAAGTTACACCCTAGCCCCTGAGTTTCCCACGTTTTGCAAAATGGGACAGCAACTATCTAATAGTGTCTAAAAATGAATTTTCTAGTTTATAACTTGTACAAGGCTTAACCAAACTACTTCAAATCAACTCCACAAGTACTCAATCCTACCATACACCTTCTTAGGGTGTCATGGGTACTAATCATCACCAAAAATGGTGGGTTTCATGAGGATGCTAATAAAACTAGTAGATCTAGTGATTAGAGATAGTTTAAAAGAAAAGTGGTATCATAAACATAAGTAACTTGCATTTTAAACCAACATAACTTGAAAACTCATAACCACATGGATCAAATGAAAGTATAACATGATCAAAAAGATGTTCTTGAACTTACTTGGAGATTAGATGAGCTAGGATGAAAAATGACCACAACCTTGGAGTTTTTATTGCAAAACCCTAACAAGGAAGGTATTTGGGACTTGTATAACACTTTTGCTAGAAAAATTTACGGATCCTCGGGGTGTTCTTGGTTTGGCCGTGGACTAGGGAGAGAAAGAGGGAGAGTTTGTGATTTTTTAATGAAAAATGAGCTAGTTTAGTCTTTATATAGTCCAAGGGTAGTTTGGTAATTTCAACGAAAGGGTATAATGGTAATTTCACTAGGTTTTTGAAATATCTAGATATTTTTGAGAAAATATCTAGATATTTTAGGTTGGATACTTATCTTGACTTACGGAGTGAGTTTTGGTCCCGATAATTGCTAACTGTAAGTCGTAAAGTCACGAAACTTAAAACCGGGTATCCTAAAATCTCAAAATTTATGAAAATGTCACGGAAGGTGGAAAACATATATTTCTCTTGTTGGTAATGTTGTTTGGACATATCGGGATGCCTAAATGACGTTTAAACCTTAAAGTAAGTCTCGGACACGGTTTCGTGATTCTTGCAGAAATTATCCGACGAGTGCCAAAATCTCGGGTTATCATTAAAATAGCTTAACTTACGAGAATATGAAATAAAAATTTTGGAATGAATAGTGCCAGTGAATAGTAACTCGTGAATAGTAATTTGTCGAGGTTCGGAAAAATGGCCTAAAATTACGAGTTGTGACAGTAACTTTCCATACTTAGTAACTTTTCATATTTAGTAAGTTTCAATATTTAGTAACTTTTTATACGACTTCCCAATTTAGTAAAATTAGGTCTAGGGTTCGGGATTATCAAGTAGGTTAAACGTACACACACAAAAGTAAACATGACATAAACAAGACACACCAGATATAGGAACATGCATTAGGGCACCAAACACCAAAGGAACAAATTTAACACCTATGTAATACATGTATACACATTAACTGGTTTTATCACAAGATTAAGCCTACTAAACGAATTTTAAAAACGTAACAGAAACCCAAAATAAAAATCAAAAAAATTCTCACAGGAGCCCATATGTCTTAAGCGTCTACTTGAATTTTTACAGATTTTATTATTAAGTGGATACCCCCTTTCAAAAATCGTTTATGCTAACATGTCCAGATTCGGATCTGCAGGTACACTTCAAAAGTATGCAATAAAAAATCTAATCACATGACTTCAGAAAATTCTACAAAAATTCTAGGAGGTAGTACACAGATGAAATATGACTCCTCTAAATTTGTGGTCTCTAGTTTGCTATGTTTTAAAAATGAAAAATCCTAAAACACAACTGAAATAAAATTCTGCCAGAGCAGTTTTGATATATCCACACAATAAATTCAAAAATGCAACCAAATCAAACAAATCCTTTCAAACCAATTGGAATACTTTAATAAGACCCTAAAGTAGGTTTATATGCAGAAATTCGGAATTAGAAACTTAAGAAGCTCACGTTATCAAGCACACATAATCAACTATCAAAACTGCCAATCTCACAAATCCATTTTAGGCCATAGTTAGCACCATTTTCATTATTAATCATGTATACAAGCTTACACCATTCACCCACAACCCATTTAGACATCATATTATCATATTTATGAAATCAAACCCAAGAAATCAAACACCAAAATAAGTTTATGTGATCTAAATATTCAAGAACCGTTTTAACTAATCACAAACAAACCCTAATTCGTTTATCCCATTTTAATCCAATTAATTATGTGATCAATATACATATTATTTACAGAATTAACTCATCAAAAACATATATACAAACCCCTCCTTCGAATCATTCAAGATCAACAACAATAACATCCATACGAAAGCACGTAAAATAACGACACAACAATCACAATAAGCCCTAATTCTTAAGTATTAAATGCGTTAGGGTTTCCAGGTTTTCAAGGTTATTAAATGAGAAATTAATAGGTCTAATAAGAGTTAAAGATCACATTTAGGGTTCGAAATAATGATAGGTCGAATCATAGCAACATGGGTCGATTAAAAGCAGAAAAATAATAAGTCAAATACACAAGTTTTATCATCCTAAAGTCTATTATTTCATGTGGCGTTTTTAGGGTTAACAAGTGGCAAAATAAACAGATTAATACGCGTATTAAAATATGTTACTAATTAGGTTTTCGTGTTGATTACATTCAGATTTATGGGCATTTGTTGTGTCGACTTGGAAAAAGGAAAACAAGAGAAGAATGTGATGTTACCATGTGTTTAACGAGACAAAAGAAAGGAGAACAAGAACCCTAGAATCCCAATGATTTAATACTTAAGAATTAGCAGCAGCAAACCTTCGACCCTTTGTTCTTGAGAGAAAAATATAGCATGAACCTATGTGTTTTTATTTTGTTTCATACGAATGAAAAAGAGGGAGAATGAACCGGATCTTAAGGATAGGAAAGGAGGAGCGTGCACTAAGTTTGGAAAGGTGATAATTGCGAATCAAATTGTGATAATGTCTGATCTTGATTGAGGAATTTATGGGCTAAATTGAGGGTTCTTATCTCTATTCAATTTTGTATAAATCGTGTAATACTAGGACTATAGGGCATACAAGACTTGAAGAATTAGGAAGGTTTTTATAATTTGTGACAAATATTTTTATTGTGTATTACTTAGGTTAGTTATATTAATTGTGCTTATATTCATAACATATAGTTTTAGGTGTTTAATTATAATGTGTAATTTAATTATAAGGTAATGTTTTTAAATGACATATAGTTAAATTCTCATACTTAGGTTAAAATGTATAATGCTCTTGTATAATTATTTGTATGCTCTTATAAATTCAAAAATTTGAGGGGCAAAATAGGAATTTCAAGTGAATGAAAATTTAGGGTTTTACAACTCTTCCCCTCTAAAAGAAAATTTTCGTCCTCGAAATTTGAGTAGACAGATCTGATGGAAACGTATCGAATCGCAGAAAGCACCTGGATAATAAATACGCATAACACTTCAGTTTCTTAAGTAGTATCATCTACAGTATAGTCCTTCCAAAGGATTCTCACAATCAGATATATCTTGTTTCTCAAAATTCATAGCCTCAGATCTTTATCCAGAGTAGATCATAATGAATCAGATCCAACGATTATGAAGTGTACATGTAACAGACAATAGGTGCACTTCTCTATAGTAATGCATGGAATACGTATGGACAGAAAATAGATTGGGTGATAAAATCAAACGGTCGAAAGCTCTACAATGAGTCCTAAGATTCTTAACAGATGAACAAAGGTCAAACAAATACATGTCAAGAATTCAAACGTATCCAGATGTCTAACGATGAAGGCAGAGTATTCACACAGGTAGAATGAACCTAAGGTCTCACTAATCATGGATAATCTTCATTAAATGTAAGAAATCTAAAGCTCCTCAGGCACTCCTCGAAATATCCTATGATCACAATAAAGGTACGTTATATGACGTAAGTATTATCACGTTAGCTACGCGTCATAATACTAGCATCATATAAATATACCTTGATGATGGTCATACTTTATCTCAAGTTGTGAATAAGCAACCTATCTGTTGGTGAAAATATTACGATATTTAAACTAAACGGTTTCTTCGGTTTTAATAATGACAAACATGTAACTTGTAATACATAACGTAAAATGTGCAAGTTACTTGTAAACACAAATCATCAATGCATACTTACATCAACACCTCCCGACGTCTCAAGTATGCTTCAACGAAGTCGTAGATTTCCATCCCGACATAAATCACTCAAGGTATTGACAACCAAATCTACTACTTGACAAATGATCAAAGGATTATAATTTTCTAAACTTCACATTTTTATAAATGTGACAAAACATTTTTCAAAAATACATTTTACAAATTATTTTTGAATTAAAAAGAAATGTTTTATTTGGAAAAATCATTTCAAATTATTTTCAATTACCAACAGTCATTTTCCCCCTAAAACAGCTCCAACTTCCCCAAATAAACCTTCCCCACTAAAGACAAACGAAGGAGCGTCTATGGCACCATTAAATAGGTACGGCTCCATTAAATTTAACGGAGCCGTCGGGTATTTAGTGGAGTCGTGGGTCTGTAACGGTCAGATTTTCCTTTGCCTATAAATAGTGGACCATTACACACTTCCAACTTGATTTTTCCAGTCCTTTTTCTCTGGTCTTATCCCTCTTCACTTAGATAACTTTCTTTGATCATTTGGAGAGTCTTAGGTTGTTTAAGAGTGATCCAATCATCCACTCAAGTGATCCTCTTCATTCCTCTTGATTAGCAAGAGAAGAACACAAAGTATCCTAGATACAAAGTGTTTTCATCCCTCTTGATTAGCAAGAGAAGAACACAAAGTATCCTAGATACAAAGTGTTGTCATCCCTCTTGATTAGCAAGAGAAGAACACAAAGTATCCAAGTAGATACAAAGTGTTGTCATCCCTCTTGATTAGCAAGAGAAGAACACAAAGTATCCAAGTAGATACAAAGTGTTGGAGTTGTTAGGTCTTGTAACATTGGTTACACTCTTGATTGTATCATAGCATACATCAAGATTATTTTTCTTTTGTGAGAGAGTGAGTCAAGATCATTGTGATCTTAAGAGATAGTGAAGATCTCTTGAAGCCATTGGGCTTGTGTGATTGATCATGTGGATCAAGGTGTAGATCGGGTAGATCGTGGTAGATTGGTGCTAGCTAAGATTAGCACTCGACATCTAGCTTAGTGTCGGAAAACAAGTTAAGCGACGTGTAACGGTTTTCTCCGCCTGAAGGGAGTTTGTTGATTAGTGAAGTAACTCTCGAGTTGGGTACTCGGGGAGTGGAGTAGGGCGAAGAGGAGCTTCGTGACCGAACCACTATAAATCACCGTGTCTGGTTTGCGCCTTCTAACTTATCTCTTTACTTTCATTTTATTCCTTATCGCTTTATGTTTATATTTGCATTGTGTTTATGCTTGTGTGGCTAGTTGCTTATGTTATGTATGTGTCATGGTTGATTGTGCTTGTGTTGTAGTTTAATTTATTCATCCCTAGATGATATATAACCATTGTTGACACTTTTCATATTACGTCACACTTGATCGGTTATTTGATACAAAAAGTTTTAAGTTTTTAAAGGGAAACGTATTCACCCCCCTCTACGGTTTCCACAATTGGTACCAGAGCCACGTCGCTCAAATTTTTAAAACAAATGGTTTTCAAAATTGAGTACGATCCATGTATCAAATTACCCATGATTGTGATAAAATATGAAAAGTATTTAGTTGCTTAATACTTACAAGTTTTGTTGTTAAGTATACTTTGTCATACTAGCTTGAAGGTTTTCTTAAACCACTAAAAGAATAGTGTTTTTAAGTGTCCGGTCATGTTTTCAGAACGAGTCATTATGTCATGCAGTTCTGAATCAGAAAACAGACCACGGTACCACTAAATATGGTACGGTACCGTTATATTTAATGGTACCGTGAGTCATTTAATGGTGCCGTGCATTTGCTTGTCTGTTTTTCACTTTTGGTTCATTTTCAGAAATCCATATAAAATCAACCATAAGTTTGTACGAGTCGTGTCGCCCATCATTTTAAATGATGTTGAGTCTACTTTCATTTCAGAAATATTTTTATGAATTAGTTCTAAATGAGAGTATGTTAAAATCCTTGATTTTCAACTAAAGGTCTTCTGGTCATGCAGTTTGCATAAATTTTTGGTCAAACTAAAAAAGGGCGATTCAACTTTTAAACCTTGACATGTTTTCAAAGTGACTCAGCAAAAATCTTTGAAATGGGGAGGAAACAAATTCATTGTCAAATAAAATCAAGCTTAGTATACATTGTTATACATAATACACAAAAATGACGATAAGTATTTTTGTGTGTTAAGCTAAATTGCTATTTGTTTATTATAGTTTTTCGGTTTATGCATTTATAAGGCTCATGCTAAATCACTTGCACTATATTAAGTAATTAGTTTGCATTGCATATTGGCATCAACCATTTGTCTTGCATTTGTTGCAAGTTCTTAAAATGGTTTAGTAACTTTCTTAGGAATAGAAACTAAGTTGGTAGATCATGTGTGTTGAAAGATATTGTCTTACACAATTATTTTTCCAAAGGTTTAAGTGTAAAATGTATATCACCCCAAAACACTTAACACTTTC
Organism: Artemisia tridentata subsp. tridentata; assembly: GCA_021014915.2. Taxonomy (NCBI): domain Eukaryota; kingdom Viridiplantae; phylum Streptophyta; class Magnoliopsida; order Asterales; family Asteraceae; genus Artemisia; species Artemisia tridentata. Next base: position 135,571,702 of record CP139501.1, read on the forward strand.
ATAAAATCCGTAACATGATCTTTGAAACATTACATCATTTTGCCTTGTTTGACCATGGGTTGTCTAAACAAGATAAAAGGTAATTTTAATACATTAGTATTTAAGTAAAAGAAAATTTATTAAACTTGCAGTGATTTAACACACATACAAAATGTTTTAAACATTTAGTATTTTTACGTATGTTGTATAAAAATAGTTAAGATAATTATTTTTATGCTAATGAGGGTTCGAAAAACTAAAAGTATTATACTTAATAATATAAATAGTTTTTCTCAAATAAAAATAAATGACAATATCGAAGTAGTAACTTAATATGTCATTAACCTCACACATACAAGCAGTATTAGAATAAATGGAACACACTCCTTAAATTTTTATTTTCTTTTTAAAAGGAGAGATCGTGAGGATCAAGAAAGATTTCGAGTACATATCAATTCATTATTCAAATTATGATTGATATCATCATCGAATCTAATTGACAAGTTTTCGAGTGTGGACATGAAATTGGAGTCATTATTTGTTTAGCTTCAAGATAACATCAAAACATGATGAAACATATTATCTTGAATCTACATACTCGATCACACTCGATTGTTATGAAAATAATGACGTCCTCTCAAGACGAAAATAATATGCATCGGATCATAACTCACACTTGTGTTGAAGATGCTATGTTAAGTCTTGTTGTCCAATGGTTGTGTTCCTAACTTTAAACTAACATGTTTAAAAGATGCATAAATTACACAACCAAGTAGGATTGACAACTTGGATGTTTCATCCGAAATATACAAGTAATTTACATTGCAGTGCAATTAGTAAATGTGTCATTTCCGAAAAACCAAACAAGAGCAAACAAACAACATATGTAAACTTTGCTCATGAACGACTCAACACTCAAAGTCACATGTCTAGTAAAAGTGTCACACATAATATGTTATTAACTATTATGTAAGTCATCAATCTTGAGAATATCACATGTATTTCTCTTATCAAAAGATTGACAATGGATAACTTATATCCTATGCATCTCATTTTCTCTGTAACATGAATGGTTATGTTACAAGAGAATACATTGCATCATGTTAACAAATATAGGATATTAGAGTTGAATAATAACCTATTAGGACATGTGTCATTGCATAAACAAGTAAAATTGGTCATACATTAAAATACTTGTTTCACAAAGCATTCTTAAGAGTGATAAGTTTCCTCTTAGAAAAGCATACTTTTTGAAATAAACAGTATGTCTCATTTCAAATAAAATGCTCACAAGATCTATTGAGGTAAGTAACCTTCACTAGATTCTCACTCAAGATATGCAAAGGAGCATTCTTGAAACACACACGATGTAGTAGGTTCTACATTGTATCACATTAGAGTGTCTCTTGGTTCTAGGAAACCAAATCATGTTAAAATAACATGTAACAACTCAACAAACAAAGATGTTGTCCAAGAGATCATAAAATACACCATCTCCATCAAACAACCTTTAAATCTCAAAAATGAAATTAAAACATCTCGCTTGCCTTTGTTAGGAGTTGTGTAAGACATGTCATTTTCTTAACCTACTTTCAAAGTATGGTTAATTAAGTCATATTAGGCCATGTATAGCAAAACAAGATAAAATCATCTTTGTTATACTTCGATAGGCAAATATAGGAATTCAAATTCTTCTAACATGAGAATGACTACTGGAGAATCTATCGCACTAGAAATTCAATTTGACCTAACGGTTGGATTGCTTCCAGGAGAGAAGTTGGGTTGGTGTATAACCCGTAAAAATGGTCGTGTTTAGCCTTAATTGAGCACCACTAGTGATAGTCTCATACTCATTCTCTAACTTGAAAAGTTTTCATTCCTACATTTGACTAGAGATAGTTTACATCGGTAAACTTTATCTCCCGTTAGGATCTCATTTTGAACAAGTAGTAACTAGGATCTTCCTTAGCAAACCTAGATTGCTTGCATCCTACATATGTGTTTCAAAATGATAACATGTTTTCATAAGATATGATTAAATGTCTTCGTGATCTTAAATGCTAAATGATTATCATGTTCTGCATGATGTTTGCATTTATTCGTTATGTGCATTCTACATGATTTGCTTGCACCCACACTAGGTCATTTTGACACATTAGGAATTAGGTATGCCTATCACTATGAACCCTTAGAAGTCATAACTTCATACACTAGTGTCAAAACCCATAAGTTAGAGTAGTCGCGAAGTTGTCCTAATTCCCTAGTCATCCCTTTGCCTTCTTCCAAGCAATACACCCTTTTGTCATGGGTAGGTTAGATACAAACCCAGTAGAACTCAGAGTAGGGTTGACAACTTAAATATTTCATCCAAAATATTCAAGTAAATTTAACTTGTGATCGCAATTGTTAAATGTCATATCCGAAACATCACATTCAAGCCTTTTAACAATGTATGTTAAAACGCTCATCCAAAAGCTAAAAGCTTACGTCTACCCTCGGGTGACAAAGGACTCACAAGTTACTATATAAGTGATTAGTAGTTCCTTTCATCTTCGTGTGTATATACACATCTTTAGATCCCAAACCTTGCTGCGAATCAGCACCATAGGCCTAGCTTTACGTCTTTCAAAACACCGTGAAACACTCGCGTGCGAAGCACCTCGAAATCCGTAAATCAACCAATCCTCTCAACCGAGAATCCCTTAACCGTCTCCGTCTAGGTCTAGGAATGATGGAACTTATTCCATAAATCTTATGACTATTTAAATATTTCACTGGAAATATTGAAGTCATCTCATGTGTCTCGTCTCATGACTCTTTAAATATTTCACTGGAAATATTGAGTCATTCTTCACATCACTTTAATGACTACCTAAATATTTCTTCGGAAATATGAACGTCATTTCTCACGTCTCGTCATATGACTTCTTAAGTCATTCCTATCATCCCGCTCATGACTATTTCAATATTTCTATGGAAATGTTAAAGTCATCCCTCGCGTCATACCTTATAACCTTTCATCCCCTTTATGACCTCTCAAAAGTTTCGCGGGAAACATTGAAGTCATTTCTCTACTAATCACCCATGACTTTTTAAGTCATCTTTCTCATTCGTCTCATGACTTTTAGAATTTTCTCTAAGAAATTCTAAGTCATTCCCTTTCGACTTGTCACATGACTGTTTGAATATTTCACGGGAAATATTAAGTCATTCCTTGCGTTTCGTATTCCGACTAATTAAATATTTTATGGGAAATATTATAGTCATCCTCCAAAACATTACTTATAACTTCTATTTATTTCACGAGAAATATTAGAAGTCAACCCTCATCCAATGACAACTTAGTCAATTTCCTTGGAAACACTAAGGTCATTTCATGTCATCTCTCCTAGTCGTTTTCATCAAAAAGTTTATTAGGTATAACCTTTTTTCTCGTGTCAAAAAGTCTTACTAAATAAGTAAGATTAATCAGCCAAAAGTCAAAACAGAAGAAAAATGGCTCAATCAGACACACGGCTCCATTAAAGAGACACGGCTCCACTAATGTTTAGTGGAACCGTAGAGCCGTGCATCTGAAAAACGCGCCTATTCACTTTTCTTCTGCACAGCTTTTTTCAAACAAACCCAAAACCATTTCCTCTTGCCATCAAAACCCACTCAATGTAGTCTTGAACCCAAAACCATCTCCTATCAGAATAGATTGTATCTATCATCTGATTCCTTAGCCTTTTTCCGTCACACTTCCGCATGGTACTAAACACTACCAATGCTTCCGCATCCCACTCACCTTCCACACACCTCAAGCGAAGAACCGCTAGGATAAGTTAAGATAACCCCACTAGAACCTTGTCACCAACCTCACAACTCTGAAGATTTTATCTTCTTAACCCTTAGGATATCTCCTAGTAATCGCATGCCTCATCATAATATTCTATGAATATTCACAATGATTGAGAAGAGCTACGTGACTTCAAAGGTGAAGTTTATCGTATGCTATCCACCACTTGTCATGACGTTACTAAGCTCATCGCTTTCGTCAATGTTTGTTTTCCTCTTTATCTTTTACATCTTGTCCGGATGGTCATAGATTAAGGGGGAGTGAAAACACACTCATATAATCTTTCACCAAACACCCTCAAGAACACACAAATGTGGTTCTTATTCTCTAGGAAACTTCCCTTTAGCTGCCCAGAACTAGGCTACACAGGAAAATTCGTGTCTTCCAGGTCACGGTACCGTTAAATAGGCCACGGTACCGTTAAATTTAACGGTACCGTGTGGTATTTAGTGGTACCGTACCTATGTTTGACGAATTTTCACCGTTTCCTTTAGATCCCTGCATTCCTAACCTCAAACCTGCAAAATTTTACAAACTCACATACACCCTAGGATTCCCTCACTACACCATAGGACTATAACACCAACTTTAGTTCGAATCCCACAACTCTTGCCTATATAAGGCCTAACCATTGCAAGCTTATCTTGCATCTCACCTTCAAACCTCACATTAACATCATCATCACACTCAACCCTTTTAGCTACACTTCACTCTTGACAGTGATAGTTAGTCTAAGAACCTTCAACCCATAGAACATCACACTCAAACCTTATAACCTTCAACTCATCACACTCAAACCTTACAACTACTCGTCACTTTGGATAAGTGATAGTTAGTTCAACAACCTTCAACCCTCACAAACACATGAAACCCTTCATGCACCAAATTATCTCTAACATGTACACAACTAGGATCATCCAACCTAGAAACCTAGAACCTCGTTACCTTAACCCCGTTAGAGATATTCACCAACAATCCTGTTAGAATCACATACACCTTTTTCTTTTTCCCTTTTGAATTATATCATGCATCTCATTGTCAGTGCAAACGATATATTAACCTAAACCATCCTTTCCCACCTTTCCTCAAAGGGCAAAACCAACACCTCCAACCACATCATCATCATCCTACACCTTTAGGATTCCTACACCCTTACCTCCACCAAGTCCACCACAACCTTTAGCCATCACACTAACCCTATCACCATCAAACCTCTTTGGACTTGGCACCAACACATCATCCTTATCACTATCACCTTCACCACAACCACTAACGGGTCATTCCATTATTTATCCCCTACAATCACATAACCCAAGTTGTCCTTGTTGTCACCACAACCAACACTCTCCCACCTTATGGAATTATTTAAGTATAACCTCTATCGAGTCTACTTTATGGCACGACTTGTCATAATAGTAATCATTTAGAGTATGTCTTATTAACAAACTATCCTTAACATCAATCATCTTAGGTAGATGATTATGTTGTTCAAAAGGTTTGTTAGAACTTTCCTTCCCAATGACAACTTGGAAGAAGTCATTTAATGCGTCAATCAATGAATGAATCTCGTTCTTGATTAGTGTGATTAAGTGAACAATTACACCTTAGGTTTCGGTCGGGTTGTGACACTTACGTGTTAACATAGTTTAACCTATGCATGTCTTGCTATGTGTATTCTATCCTTATAATGCTGCTCCTATACTGTTATATATTATGCTGCACGAAGCTAACCCTTGATGTAGGAAAAGTCTTTGTAAGAATTTGATCCATGGATCCGCTAGATACTAAGGTAAATAAACAAGGGGTTTAAGTCACCATAGGGAAGCATTGAGCTAGGGGGAGCTCGGGAGTATTTGAATACATAGCATGGAGTCGTTTTCACAAGTGTTGATAGAAGGCTTCACTGGGATGATGCAAGCTCGCCTTTCGGGGGAGAAAGAATAGTAGTGCAATAAGGGGGAGTAGGAAGTAAATCCAAGGAAGCGCTCGAGGCAACTACCTTTTTGATTCGACAAAAGGGGGAGTAGGAAGTGTAAACAGGTAACTTTTACATTTTACTATGTCTTACGGTTTACATATTTTCATCATCAAAAAGGGGGAGATTGTTAGTGCAAATATTACGATATTTAAACTAAACGGTTTCTTCGGTTTTAATAATGACAAACATGTAACTTGTAATACATAACGTAAAATGTGCAAGTTACTTGTAAACATAAATCATCAATGCATACTTACATCAACACCTCCCGACGTCTCAAGTATGCTTCAACGAAGTCGTAGATTTCCATCCCGACATAAATCACTCAAGGTATTGACAAACAAATCTACTACTTGACAAATGATCAAAGGATTATAATTTTCTAAACTTCACATTTTTATAAATGTGACAAAACATTTTTCAAAAATACATTTTACAAATTATTTTTGAATTAAAAAGAAATGTTTTATTTGGAAAAATCATTTCAAATTATTTTGAATTACCAACAGTCATTTTTCCCCCCAAAACAGCTCCAACTTCCCCAAATAAACCTTCCCCACTAAAGACAAACGAAGGAGCATCTACGGCACCATTAAATAGGTACGGCTCCATTAAATTTAACGGAGCCGTCGGGTATTTAGTGGAGCCGTGGGTCTGTAACGGTCAGATTTTCCTTTGCGTATAAATAGTGGACCATTCCACACTTCCAACTTGATTTTTCCAGTCCTTTTTCTCTGGTCTTATCCCTCTTCACTTAGATAACTTTCTTTGATCATTTGGAGAGTCTTAGGTTGTTTAAGAGTGATCCAATCATCCACTCAAGTGATCCTCTTCATTCCTCTTGATTAGCAAGAGAAGAACACAAAGTATCCTAGATACAAAGTGTTGTCATCCCTCTTGATTAGCAAGAGAAGAACACAAAGTATCCTAGATACAAAGTGTTGTCATCCCTCTTGATTAGCAAGAGAAGAACACAAAGTATCCAAGTAGATACAAAGTGTTGTCATCCCTCTTGATTAGCAAGAGAAGAACACAAAGTATCCAAGTAGATACAAAGTGTTGGAGTTGTTAGGTCTTGTAACATTGGTTACACTCTTGATTGTATCATAGCATACATCAAGATTATTTTTCTTTTGTGAGAGAGTGAGTCAAGATCATTGTGATCTTAAGAGATAGTGAAGATCTCTTGAAGCCATTGGGCTTGTGTGATTGATCATGTGGATCAAGGTGTAGATCGGGTAGATCGTGGTAGATTGGTGCTAGCTAAGATTAGCACTCGACATCTAGCTTAGTGTCGGAAAACAAGTTAAGCGACGTGTAACGGTTTTCTCCGCCTGAAGGGAGTTTGTTGATTAGTGAAGTAACTCTCGAGTTGGGTACTCGGGGAGTGGAGTAGGGCGAAGAGGAGCTTCGTGACCGAACCACTATAAATCACCGTGTCTGGTTTGCGCCTTCTAACTTATCTCTTTACTTTCATTTTATTCCTTATCGCTTTATGTTTATATTTGCATTGTGTTTATGCTTGTGTGGCTAGTTGCTTATGTTATGTATGTGTCATGGTTGATTGTGCTTGTGTTGTAGTTTAATTTATTCATCCCTAGATGATATATAACCATTGTTGACACTTTTCATATTACGTCACACTTGATTGGTTATTTGATACAAAAAGTTTTAAGTTTTTAAATGGAAACGTATTCACCCCCCTCTACGGTTTCCACACTATCATCCACCTCCTAGTTATTCTTCACTCTTATAGGCTAACAAAATCAATCGTCATCAACGGAACAAAATAAGGAAACAGAACTTATCATAGAAGCAACGGGAATCTAGTATGTCTATCAGAAACGGAGTACGTCGTCAATTGCATCAATTCTTCTACGATTCACCAAAATTCTCATAACAAATAAATCAACCAACATACGCAGGGTTACCACAGAACGAAGTTTCCAATTGAGAACTTAAAACATTCAAAGGATTTACTCAATAAAACCACCAGTGTATCATGAAAATGCAAAGGGAAAAAAAAGTCAAGACATCTGAATCAAAAGAAAATGAAATTAAGGAAACTAGTTGCGAGCACGGTCTCCTGTCTGATTCGGCCTGTTGTCCCTGGCATTTCTGTTGTTGTCGGTTGCACGGTTTTTGGGATAGTCTCTGATCTTGTGTTCTGTGGACCCACATGAAAAGAAACCACCTGAAGCTCTATAACACGAACCCTCATGAGCTTTTCCGCATGTAGTACAAATAGGAGCAGAAGACGGAGGATCTGTAGGATTCTTCTGACTAGTAGACCCTGAAGAACGGCTCGGCTGATTACCACGCACCGACTGATCTCTCCACGACCTATGGTTGTTGTTGAGTTGTCTGTCATTCCCAGGCCTAACTGCAATTCTCTGGTCTTGAACCCTCGGCTCATGTCGCCTCTGATCGTGACCCCTATCCGTCTGACCTCTGTGCTCATAACCCCTGTCAGTCTGACTTCTCTGCTCGTGACTCCTATGACTGTTACCCTGACCCCTCGACTGAATGCGATCACCATCTTGGTTCCTCTTATTGTAACCACCACCCTCATGAAGAATCTCGATATTACGGGCGGCATCGGCAACTAACGACACATCTGCAAAATCAGTGTTGAAGAAGCAATCAAGTACCCAATTCTTCATACCCCATTTGAAATGCCTCGCTTGTCGGCGAGCATCTCCAGAAACTGGCCCCACAAAACTAACCAACCGAAAAACCGCTGCATATACTCTCCAGAGGACTCTCTCTTAAACTGATAAATCGATCTGTATTCACGCTTGAATCTCTGCTGCTCTGATAAAGGGAAATACTGTTGATAAAAGATATCGCGGAAGTTACTCCAAGTACAAGTAGCAACAAAGGTCTCTCCTCCTTTGGCCTGCTTGTAAGCTTTCCACCAATTGAGGGCATCCCCCTCAAGTTTGAAAGTAGCCAATCTGGTCTTGAAAATATCAGCACAATTTAAGACCCCGAACAACTTTTCCATATGGGTTATCCAATCCTCTGCCTTCGTAGGAGTGGAAGCAGAGCTAAAGGATAGTGGCTTGAGCTTACCAAACCGCTCAAGCCAAACGTGAATGTCTGTAGGAGGATTACCACCACCTCCACCAGATGAACCAGCACCATTGCGGATGTCGTTGGTGATCCGCGTGGTCAACTCAGTAGTCAAATTAGGAAGAATGGTATTGAGGGCATTGGAAATCATTGCCTCGAAGTTTGGGGCATCATTCTCATTTCCATTAGGTTGACCATTGTTACGACGTGTGTACACCATCTGAATGATTATCAAAACGATTAGCAGAGTCAGAATAAAATGGAGTATGAAAGGAAAAGATGCAGAAGGAATCCATATGTCTACCCAATCCTCACAGGTCATAGCCTAAGCTCTACAGGTCAAACCTAGTCTCTGATACTATAATTGTAACACCCCAACCCGACAAGGAAAAAAGTATCACATTATGGTGGCATATCAGAACATACATAATAAAAATGCAAGCGGAAGTCTAATCATAAATATCAAAATGTAAGTCAACATGACTTAAAATAAATACATAAGTTCCATGATCAAAAATGAAGAAAACATAATCCCAAGTCTAAATAATGAAAACATAGTCCAAAAACTAGAAAGTCTAGGGTAATTCTGCACTCAGCTCCTACTCTCATCCCAAAAGATAGCCCCAGCTCCTAGCTTAATAACCTGCCGAGGAAGAAAAGAAATGCGGCTGAGCTTAAAAATCCCAGTGAACAAATATATATAACAAAGTACTAAAAATGAAAATGAGAAATACAGAATATAATGCATTAGGGAATACCAGAAGGTATAATATAGGTGTATCAAAGTAAAAGGGTTGTCAGAAATCTACCACGAGCCCAGAAACATATCATATCATAAACATCATAATCATGGTCTTCATAAATAACATAAGTAACATAATCGAGTAGCTAGCTCCCAGAAATGTGAAGGGCATGTATTTCACACAGTACCAATCACCAGAAATATAACATATAACATAATAGATCAGATCTAGGATGCATCCATACGCCCCTGCAGAAAATCATAATTGCCAAAAACATAATACTTGAGCTCTTAATACATAACAGAAAAGGGGTGGAACATCACTCGACCACCCTAGAGTCATGCCATTGGTGCATCAATGACATGGTCATCGAACCCCCATGACTAGTGATGGCTCGGATATCAAACTGAAGGGTCAAACAGAATGTCATAGTAATGACACAGAATCTAAGGTCATCAGAAATATCATAATCATAGGTTCATATCAAAGGGTGCATAGCAAAGGCTCATATCAAAGGCTTATGTCATAGTGTCATAAACAGAAAGGTTCATAGCAAAGGCACCAAAATCAGAGGTTAAGCAATCAAAAGATGTGAAAAGAATCATGAGAAACCTTATAAGAAAGGTCAAACTATCTGTACGATATGCAAATAGACAAACAGATAAAAGATGGATCACAGAGAAACGGAAAGTCACTCCTTCTTCACCGAACCTATACTAATTAATAATCACATATTACTTATAAGCTCATTTTAATTAGATTTCACAATTTAGGTTTCTTTCTATTTTTAGAAACTTTTCATTTTTAGTAACTTTCCATATTTAGCAAGTTTCCATATTTAGTAACCTTCTAGATTAAGTAACTTTCCATAATTAGTAACTTTCCATATTTAGTAACTTTTAATACGACTTCCCAATTTAGTAAAATTAGGTCTAAGGTTCGGGATTATCAAGTAGGTTAAACGTACTCACACACAAGTCAACACAACATCAACAAGACACACCCGATATAGGAACATGCATTAGGGCACCAAACACCAAAGGAACACATTTAACACCTATGTAATACACGTATACACATTAACTGGTTTTATCACAAGATTAAGCCCACTAAACGAATTTTAAAAATGTATCAGAATCCCAAACTAAAAATCATAATAATTCTCACAGGAGATCATATGTCTTAAGAGTCTACTTAAATTTTTACAGATTTTATTATTAAGTGGATACCCCTTTCAAAAATCGTTTACGCTAACATGTCTAGATTCGGATCTACAGGTACACTTCAAAAGTATCCAATTCAAAACCTAACCACATGAATTCAGAAAATTCTACAAAAATTCCAGGAGGTATTACACATATTATATATGATTCCTGTAAATTTTTGGCCTCTACTTTACTATGGTTTGAAAATGAAAAATCCCAAACAACAACTGAAATAAAATTATGCCTGAACAGTTTTGATATATCCATACAATAAATTCAAAAATGCAACCAAATCAAACTCAAATCCTTTCAAACTAATTGGAATACTTTACTAAGACCCTAAAGTAGGTTTACATATAGAAATTCAGTATTAGAAACTTAAGAAGCTCACGTTATCAAACACACATAATCAACTATCAAAACTGCCAATCTCACAAATCCATTTTAGGCCATAGTTAGCACCATTTTAATTATTAATCATGCATACCAGCTTACACCATTCACCCACAACCCATTTAGACATCATATTAACATATTTATGAAAATAAACCGAAGAAATCAAACACCAAAATCAGTTTATGTGATCTAAATATTCAAGAACCGTTTTAACTAATCACAAACAAACCCTAATTCGTTTATCCCTTTTTAATCCAATTAATTATGTGATCAATATACATATTATTTACGGAATTAACTCATCAAAAACATATATACAAACCCCTCCTTCGAATCATTCAAGATCAACAACAATAACATCCATACGAAAGCACATAAAATAACGACACAACAATCACAATAAGCCCTAAATCTTAAGTATTAAATGCGTTAGGGTTTCCAGGTTTTTAAGCTTATTAAATGAGAAATTAATAGGTCTAATAAGAGTTAAAGATCACATCTAGGGTCCGAAATAATGATGGGTCGAATCATAGCAACATGGGTCGATTAAAAACAGAAAAATAATAAGTCGAATACACAAGTTTTATCATGCTAAAGTCTATGATTTCATGTGGCGTTTTTAGGGTTAACGAGTGGCAACATAAATAGATTAATAAGCGTATTAAAACATGTTACTAATTAGGTTTTCTTGTTGATTACATTCAGATTTATGGGCATTTGTTGTGTCGACTTGGAAAAAGGAAAATAAGAGAAGAATGTGATGTTACCTTGTGTTTAACGAGACAAAAGAAAGGAGAACAAGAACCCTAGAATCCCAATGATCTAATACTTATGAATCACCAGCAGCAAACCTTCAACCCTTTGTTCTTGAGAGAAAAATATAGCATGAACCTATGTGTTTTTATTTTGTTTCATACAAATGAAAAAGAGGGAGAATGAACCGGATCTTAAGGATAGGAAAGGAGGAGCGTGCACTAAGTTTGGAAAGGTGATATTTGCAAATCAAATTGTGATAATGTCTGATCTTGATTGAGGAATTTATAAGCTAAATTGATGGTTCTTATCTCTATTCAATTTTGTAAAATCGTGTAATACTAGGACTATAGGGCGTACAAGACTTGAAGAATTAGGAAGGTTTTTATAATTTGTGATAAATATTTTTATTGTGTATTACTTAGGTTAGTTCTATTAATTGTGCTTATATTCATAACATATAGTTTTAGGTGTTTAATTATAATGTGTAATTTAATTATAAGGTAATGTTTTTAAATGACATATAGTTAAATTCTCATACTTAGGTTAAAATGTATAAAGCTCTTTTATAATTGTTTGTATGCTCTTATAAATTCAAAAATTTGAGGGGCAAAATGGTAATTTCAAGTGAATGGAAATTTAGGGTTTTACAAAAACAATGCATGTTTAACTGTTAATAAACAAACCACCTGCTGAATTAAGTTTAATATTGTGGTTTGCCTCCTCTGTTGCTGCTGAAAATTTGTACACAAACAATTCTTAATTACACCTGGAAACCTAATCATACATACTATAGCAATTATGTTACAGCAGTAATAACTTGTAAGTTAGTACTGCTCCTTTAACAATTAGGTTACAACAGTACTAACTTGTAAGTTAGTACTGTTCATTTAAATTCATTATAGTAGTACTAACTCTCATGTTAGTACTGCTAAGGTAAACTTAGTACTGCTAGCACTGTTTAGTAACACATAATTCAAAAGTATATAAGCAGTTCATAAAACAGTTCATATTCATAAACAAATAATCAATGTTTAACTCATAATACGATTCATAGTCATAACTAAACAATCAATTTTTAACTGTTTATTATAAAAATTACCCGATGAATCAACTATAGTGTTTTTGCCTTTCTTCTTTTGTGTTCCAGTTTCAGACCTTTTTTTAGCGTTTGATCTTGACAGCCTTGCTGAATGTCTTTGTGGTTGCATATTGATATATGGATCGTGTATAATGTGTGTTTGTGAATGGGTTATGATATGACATAATAAACCATATATATAATGTAGAATTAAGGTTAAAAACATATACATCGAATCCGAATGAGGCTAAGATCACAATCAATATTTTCCATACTTATCAAATACTAAAAATATGATGCTTGCGTAGTATCCTTTATAGAAATTTGTCTGCATAATGTAACCAAAAAATTAAGGTGGTTTAGTGGGTAACACACGACATAATATGAACATGGTATTGAGTTCGAATCCATGCATGTGATTTTTTGACCTATAAATTAACAGGCGGATTCTTGCATACGTGGACTTAATGTGAAGATGTGGCCTTTGACGTGGACTTAATTGTGCTGGCGTGGACTTAATTTTGATGATGTGGCTTTATCTAGTCATGTTTATCCTGTTATATACATATTATAGATATATATAGGGTAAAGTTAAAATAAAAAGACAAATATCCGTACATTACGTTATGACAATTCGTAATTTCAGGTCATTTTCCAAACCTCGACAATTTACTATTCATGTGTTACTATTCATCAACCACTATTCATCATTTCACAATTCATCGTTTTTGAAGTCAGTTTGAGACTTTGAGATGTTTTTAAAAAATTTACTATTCATGAAACACTATTCATTCCTGGAGGGAAATCACTATTCATGGTTATCATTCATCCTTTCGTAAACCAGGTTTACGGGTATTTAAAAATTTGCGTAGCCATTAGGGTTTAGCCGCGTATTCATGGAGCATCACGTAGGACACATCATATAGACTAGAGTAGTCTACATTCATCAGTAACATTATCTGCATGTTAGGACATTCATGGGTTTGCATAATTTCAACTAACGTATGTTTATTATTTAATAAACGTTACCACTCAGTCATTACTACGAATAATATACCCGACACTCCCGGCTATGATCCTAATATATTTTCGCACTCATTATAACGATATAAGAATTATATTATTAGTTTACCCGGTGTTTTTAAATCAGTTGCAATATTTTCCGTTAAACGCTTATAACTACAGCGGTGTGCGAAATTTCAACACGATAACCATTTGAACACCCGATTCTTGCAAGGAATGTGATTTTACAATTTTTACAACTCTGCCATACTTTATTTTGTTCCGTCAAGATTTATTTCTAGCTAACTCGGTAACCGGTAACACCTAATACACAACTTAAACTAACAAAATCTTACAACTTGGAGACAATGGCATTAATGAGCACACATACTCTTTTCTTTCTTCCATATTTGCCGCCCCCTCCCCCCCTTGTCCCCTAAGTCCATGTGACACTTGATTACTTTGACCCTAAAATATCTATAACTAGTTTTTATACTTCCATTATTTCTTTTACACATTCATTTAACTAAAACAACTAGCAACTTTTTCTCTCATCCTTCCTCCCATATATGGTTCAGCCTAGATCATAAGACAAGAAGAACATCACCAAAAATTCAAGAACAAGTATTATCCAAGCTCCATTTGTGCTACTAGTTAAGGTTTTGGAATAAAAACCTCAAAGTTTCTTAAGTATTTTGCTTCAAAACTCATCAATACTTCAAGTAAGTGTCTACATAAATTTTCTAATCTTTTATACTTTCATTTGATTTATATTAAGGTGCTAGTAGTAGATCATGCAAATATGTATATGTTACATACCACTCAACACATATTTTCTCTCTAAAAATAGATCTAAGGATTTTTATTTGTAATCTCATGAGATCCGCCATTTTTGGTGAAGATTAAGAACCCATGACACCCTAAGAAGGTGTATGGTAGGCTTAGATTAGTTGTGGTGTTGATTGGAAGTGTTTTGAACAAGCCTTGAACTAGAAAATTTGGTTTTAACGAAATGTAAGTGAGGTGCTGTCCATTTTTGTAAAATCTGGAAAACTCAGTAGGTCATGAGATATTTTGGCTTAAATTTTTAGAAAATACTTTCAAAAACCAAACCGTGGCCGCCGGAATGAGCAAAAACGAGCTTACGACGAGAAATATACGTTAATTTTAAGTTTGACGACGAAAACTATTTTTTCTGAAAATTACGTGCTGTTACACGAATTTCAACGGGTAAAACGAGGCGTTTGACGTGATCTAGACAAGCCGACATGCCAAGAATCTATTAGTTAGCTGTGATACGAAGCCGTGGATATAAAGAACGTAGAAAACGAGCTTATAACGACCAAGATACGAGCTTTTGAAACACGACGATTTCAACATATTTCCATCAGCTTTTAATAGAAAAATATTTCTAAGTCTAAAACAGTTTTTGCAAATAACCATGTTGAGAGCCGTTTTTCTCATTGATCGAGACGCGTATGGACAAAATGTCAATGATACGACTTCAAGATATTGTTACAAGGTTTCTAAAAACGTCGAGCTTATTTCCTAACACTCAACGTACACTATTTTATGGCTAGTTTTGCGAGGCCATTTAGTCATTTTTATAAGTTGTGAAAAATAATAAATTGCGACGTAAGGCTCTATTTTTCCAATAATTCACCAAACGACGATCGTGATATATCGTTGCAACGTATTTACACGAAAAATGTTTTATAACTTAACGAGACGTCAAAAATGTTTTTTCGACGATAAACGTTATTTTCAAATTTCTCGAGTGGTATCGATAACATACGTATTTGTATGTGTGCCATCATTTCATGACTTACATTAGATCATATCATTCATATTAGGTTGCGGTTAGAGATCGCGCCTCATTTCAGTCCACCCACTTTTGTCATAATTTTTGTTGCATCAGGTGAGTTTCATAGCCCCTACTTTTACTTGTTTTACAACTGTTTGGGGGAGAATACATGCTCGTTATATTTAAACTCCATGCTCGTTTTACTTGAAATGTGAATTGTTTTCTCAAGCATTATTATTTGGTTGAAAACCTTGATTTGTACTCGAAAGTAATATGTGTTTACTTGTTACACACTCGATTATCTCCTTTGGACACAAGTACACTAAACTATCAATTGCCTATGTTATGACCCGTTAAGCGCGAATATTTTGAATAGATCTATTGGGATTGAACTCCCCGTCCGGGTGGTTTCCCCACTTGGCTGGTATGTCAAACGGACGTATAATTATTTGAGGAACCTTGGATGTCCTACGTGGACATTTACCAGAAACTTTGAGTGTCCGGGTGGTTTCCCCACTTGGCTGGTATGTCAAACGGATGCTTACCAGAAAACTAGAAACTCCGGGTGGTTTCCCCACTTGACTGGTATGTCAAATGGACAGGAACTAGAAACTAGAAATCTTAAGGCTTCGGTGTCATGAATATAGTACGATAACAACCCTTTATATATATTTAGAATATATTGGTCTTTGATTTCTTGTGGTCCATATGATACTTGTTGTTTAGTTGGCAGTGGGTTGTAAAAACACAGGTTGCAAGTCTTGTATGGGCGGGGCTTGGGACTGAGTGGATTTATAATGCCTTTGCTGGGAAATCTTCATCCGAATGATTTACAGTTAAACTAAACCTATGAACTCACCAACCTCGTGTTGACACTTTTAGCATGTATTTTCAGGTTAAGGCGATAAGCTAGTTGTGGAGGCTCTTGGCAGGGCATGGCATGGTAATAGAAGACTCTGATATATTCGGGACCAATTGAAATCTTTATGGCTTATATTTTCGCGCCATTTTTGAAATGTTGTAAACGAATCACTTTTCAATATGAAATCTATTTTAGATGGTTGAGATAAAATTTGTTCTCTTTACTCTGTGTTATGGTACCAATTTGGTAGCACCCCAGCGACATGTATGCTTCCGCTGGACCCGAATCTGGGGGTGTTACAGATTGGTATCAGAGCATTGGTTATAGAGAACTGGGTGATTTTAAAACCTAAACTATAACTACTTTCACGAAAACTTAACCCTATGACCGCCATGTGCCTGCCTGCCAAGCTGATGCCTCATTTGTGGTTTGTTGCTGACATATTTGATGAGATTTGTATCTTATTATCAGATAGATTATACCCACTTATTCTCATTGATTACTATAATTGTCTTCCATATAAGTATGCTTACATATCGTACACGTCACAGCGTTACACCTTTCCTCACGTAATCTCATCCTTCGACCTAGAGTTTGGTCACTTGCCTTAGTCTTTCAAAACGGATTTTAAATGTGAGGGACATATTATTAGTATAACTGAGCTGAGTATTTCAAAATTCATTGAACCTCGGTGGAATATAGACTGGTCCTCTATATTCGACCAGGGACAGTGGGACATAGGCTGACCACCTATGTTCGACTCAGAGATGAGTTTTGCAATACTGTGAATAGTTATAATAGAATTATGTCCAGGTTGATTCTCTACTCGATTTCTAAAGGTTTTAAAAATTCCTGTGTGTGTACACAATCGTTGCAAGAACATTCACATCTACATGACCTCGTGAACCACCACCTAGAAGCACGCTAGCTAATCATCAAACGACCTCAAGCTTTCCTTTTATGACAAGCCACATTAGGGCACCTACTTTTAGGAAACGTCTTTATTGCGTCTCACTCTTCTTTCCTTGTTTTGAAGAATTTTGCCGCCAAAGAAAGCTACTCAAGCAATGACACCAGCTGAAATCCGAAAACTTGTTTCCGATAGTATAGAGGCAGCACTAGCAGTTGAAAGAGAGGCCGTAGCTGCACGGGCTGCTGAAGCCGCTGCTGAGGCCGCTTCTCGGGCAGAAACAGCAGAAGCTGCCAGACTAGCTGCTAATGGTACTAATGTTCACAAATGCACATACAAGGACTTTAAGAGCGGTGATCCTATAAAATTCAAAGGCATTGAAGGAGCTACTGCTATGATCCGTTGGTTTGAGAAGACGGAATCTGTGTTTCTTCTATGCAATTGTCCAGATGACTGCAAGGTGAAGTTCGCCACCAGTACCTTTATAGAGGAAGCTATGTCATGGTGGAATTCTTATGCACAACCTATTGGTATGGAAAACGCTTACAAGCTCACGTGGGAAGAATTCAAAAAGCTATTGAGTAAGAAGTTTTGTCCACGCACAGAAGTAAAGAAGCTAGAAACAAAATTTTATGAGTTGGTGACCATAGGCAATGATATCGAAACCTACATCAGGAGATTTCAAGAGTTGGCCGCACTTTGTCCAAATATGGTTCCAGATAACGAGAAGCTGTTGGAAAACTTCACTGGTGGACTACCACATAGCATTAGTGGGGATGTAATTTCTTTTGATCCACACACACTTGACGAAGCTATCAGGATGACTCAAAAGCTTATGGCACAAGTGGTGAAGAAGGGAACTACCGTCCACAACAACAACAACAACAACAATGACAACAGGAACAACAAAAACAAGAGGAAAAGGGATGATAACCAAGGGAAAGATCAAGTTCGACAGCCAAACAAGGGGCAAGAAGTAGTTAGAGCCTTTGCTGTAGGACTGCGCACCAAGAGAAGATATGCTGGGAATTTACCCTACTGCAACACGTGCAACCTCCATCACCTAGGTCATTCCAGCGAACCGTGTGGGTTGTGCAAGAAGCGTGGTCACCAAACCAAGGACTGTAAGAATCCCGCAAATCAGAGGATTCCGGGGAGTTGCTTTGAATGTGGGAACATAGGGCACTTTAGGAAGGACTGCCCGAAGCTGAAAAACAAGAAACCGGAAGCCTAAACTCTCTAGTGTTGTATTTCTTTTACGTTTCACTTTAAGTTCTATCGTATAAGTTTCATGTACTATTACGAAATCCTATCTAATGAATATTTTATCTTTTAACACCGCAATGCGACTCAAATATCCACATCTTTTCACCGAATCCACTCCAGAGACAAACACGAACCGAATTCAGGGACTGAATTCCTGTAACGGGTGGAGACTGTGACAATTCGTAATTTCAGGTCATTTTCCAAACCTCGATAATTTACTATTCATGGGTTACTATTCATCAACCACTATTCAACATTTCACTATTCATCATTTTTTAAGTCAGTTTGAGACTTTGAGATGTTTTCAAAAAATTTACTATTCACGAAACACTATTCATTCCCGGAGGGAAATCACTATTCATGGTTATCATTCATCCTTTTGTAAACCAGGTTTACGGGTATTCAAAAATTCGCGTAGCCATTAGGGTTTAGCCGCGTATTCATGGAGCATCACATAGGACACATCATATAGACTAGAGTAGTCTACATATCATCAGTAACATCATCTGCATGTTAGGACATTCATGGGTTTGCATAATTTCAACTAACGTATGTTTATTATTTAATAAACGTTACCACTCATTCATTACTACGAATAATATACTCGACACTCCCGGCTATGATCCTAATATATTTTCACACACATTATAATGATATAAGAATTTTATTATTAGTTTACCCGGTGTTTTTAAATCAGTTGCTATATTTTCCGTTAAATGCTTATAACTACGGCGGTTTGCGAAATTTCAACACAAAACCATTTGAACACCCAATTCTTGCAAGGAATGTGATTTTACAATTTTTACAACTCCGTCATACTTTATTTTGTTCCGTCAAGATTTATTTCTAGCTAACTCGGTACCCAGTAACACCTAATACACAACTTAAACTAACAAAATCTTACAACTTGTAGACAATGGCATTAATGAGCACACATACTCTTTTCTTTCTTCCATATTTGCCGCCCCCCTCCCCTTGTCCCCTAAGTCCATGTGACACTTGATTACTTTGACCCTAAAATATCTGTAACTAGTTTTTATACTTCCATTATTTCTTTTACACATTCATTTAACTAAAACAACTAGCAACTTTTTCTCTCATCCTCCCTCCCATATATGGTTTGGCCTAGATCATAAGACAAGAAGAACATCACCAAAAATTCAAGAACAAGTATTATCAAAGCTCCATTTGTGTTACTAGTTAAGGTTTTGGAAAAAAACCTCAAAGTTTCTTAAGTATTTTGCTTCAAAACTCATCAATACTTCAAGTAAGTGTCTACATAAATTTTCTAATCTTTTATACTTTCATTTGATTTATATTAATGTGCTAGTAGTAGATCATGCAAATATGTAAATGTTACATACCACTCAACACATATTTTCTCTCTAAAAATAGATCTAAGGATTTTTATTTGTAATCTCATGAGATCCACCATTTTTGATGAAGATTAAGAACCCATGACACCCTAAGAAGGTGTATGGTAGGCTTAGACTAGTTGTGGTGTTGATTGGAAGTGTTTTGAACAAGCCTTGAACTAGAAAATTTGGTTTTAACAAAATGTAAGTGAGGTCCTGTCCGTTTTTGTAAAATCTGGAAAACTCAGTAGGTCATGAGATATTTTGGCTTACATTTTTGGAAAATACTTTCAAAAACGAAACCGTGGCCGCCAGAATGAGCAAAAACGAGCTTACGACGAGAAAGATACGATAATTTTAAGTTTGACGACGAAAACTATTTTTTTCGAAAATTACGTGCTGTTACACGGATTTCAACGGCTAAAACGAGGCGTTGGACATGATCTAGATGCGCCGACATGCCAAGAATCTATTAGTTAGCTGTGATACGAAGCCGTGGATATAAAGAACGTAGAAAACGAGCTTATAACGACCAAGATACGAGCTTTTGAAACCCGACGATTTCAACATATTTCCATCAGCTTTTAATAGAAAAATATTTCTAAGTCTAAAACAGTTTTTGCAAATAATCATGTTGAGAGCCGTTTTTCTCATTGATCGAGACGCGTATGGACAAAATGTTAATGATACGACTTCAAGATATTGTTACAAGGTTTCTAAAAACGTCAAGCTTATTTCCTAACACTCAACGTACACTATTTTATGGCTAGTTTTGCGAGGCCATTTAGTCATTTTTAGAAGTTATGAAAAATAATAAATTGCGACTTAAGGCTCTATTTTTCCAATAATTCACCAAACGGCGATCGTGGTATATCGTTGCAACGTATTTACACGAAAAGTGTTTTATTACTTAACGAGACGTCAAAAATGTATTTTTCGACGATAAACGTTATTTTCAAATTTCTTGAATGGTATCGATAACATACGTATTTGCATGTGTGGCATCATTTTATGACTTAAATTAGATCATATCATTCATATTAGGTTGCGGTTAGAGATCGTGCCTCATTTCAGTGTGCCCACTTTTGTCATCATTTCTGTTACATCAGGTGAGTTTCATAGCCCCTACTTTTACTTGTTTTACAACTGTTTGGGGGAGAATACATGCTCGTTATATTTAAACTCCATGCTCATTTTACTTGAAATGTGAATTATTTTCTCAAGCATTACTATTTGGTTGAAAACCTTGATTTGTACTCGAAAGTAATATGTGTTTACTTGTTACACACTTGATTATCTCCTTTGGACACAAGTACACTAAACTATCATTTTCCTATGTTATGACCCGTTAAGCGCGAATATTTTGAGTAGATCTATTGGGATTGAACTCCCCGTCCGGGTGGTTTCCCCACTTGGCTGGTATGTCAAACGGACGTATAATTATTTGAGGAACCTTGGATGTCCTGGGTGGACATCTACCAGAAACTTTGAGTGTCCGGGTGGTTTCCCCACTTGACTGGTATGTCAAACGGATGCTTACCAGAAAACTAGAAACTCCGGGTGGTTTCCCCACTTAACTGGTATGTCAAACGGACAGGAACTAGAAACTATAAATCTTAAGGCTTCGGTGTCATGAATATAGTACGATAACAACCCTTTATATATATTTGGAATATGTTGGTCTTTGATTTCTTGTGGTCCATATGATACTCGTGGTTTAGTTGGCAGTGGGTTGTAAACACACAGGTTGCAAGTCTTGTATGGGCGGGGCTTGGGACTGAGTGGATTTATAATGCCTTTGCTGGGAAATCTTCATCCAAATGCTTTACAGTTAAACTAAACCTACGAACTCACCAACCTCGTGTTGACACTTTTAGCATGTATTTTCAGGTTAAGGCGATAAACTAGTTTTGGAGGCTCTTGGCAAGGCATGGCATGGTCATAGAAGACTCTGATATATTCTGGACAATTGAAATCTTTATGGGCTTATATTTTCGAACCATTTTTGAAATGTTGTAAACAAATCACTTTTCAATATGAAATCTATTTTAGATGGTTGAGATAAAATTTGCTCTCTTTACTCTGTGTTATGGTACCAATTTAGTAGTACCCCAGCGACATGTATGCTTCCGCTGGACCCGAATCTGAGGGTGTTACATACGTAAAAAGAATTTTTTTTTCAAAAAGTTCGCGAAAAAATCCAAAAAAATTCCACAAGATCGGTTATGTTGGTGCACAAAACTTTTGTGAAAGATGTTTTTCTAATTTTGAGTTTTTATACGTTTTTTTTAATGCACAAAAAATGAATTTTGATGCGCAAAAAAATTTTGATACACAAAATTTTCAACTTGTTTTAGTTTGATGCGCAATGTTATTTTGATAAAAAAAAGTCAAAAGAAGTTGGGTACAAAAACGAATTTTTAATGCAAAAAAAATTATTTAATGCACAAACGTATTTTTTCATAATTTTTTTTCGGAAAAAGTATAAACTTCATAACTTTTTAATGCACCAACATACCCAATCTTGTGGAATTTTTTTGGATTTTTTCGCAAAATTATTGATAAAAAAAATCTTTTTACGTAATGTACGGATATTTGTCTTCGTATTTGATCTTTATCCTATATATATTACAGATAATGATTATGAACTTGTTTCATATTCTGTTGGTATTGTTTCTGAGGAGGCGGGTGAGAAGTTATGGATTCCTGATATTCCTGCTGGTGAGAAGCCGGCTTATGGTATGATGTATCATTTTTTGGAGCAGGCTTATGTTTATTACAAAGCTTATGCAAAAAAAGCTGGTTTTGAGGTTCGTTTAGGCAAACAGTATATATCTAAGAATAATAAGGACAAAATCTAGATTTGAAATATTTTGTTTGTAGTAAAGAAGGTACAAATCCTGCCCCAAAAGTTGTAGCAAATCTAATAACAGGAAACATCTGTCTAAGAGTACTGATTGTAAGGCTCTTTTACACGTGAAATATGTTGAAAGAAGAGGATATTGGTGTTATGAATTTGTTGAGTCTCATAAGCATAGCCTAGTTATTGGTTTCTTCTCATGATGCTTCTTATACTCAACAAGTTTTTCTGTATCAAGCATCGCAAGTGAATCTTGGTCCAGTGAAGGGTTTCAATTTACTTGGGCAGATTTATGGGGACTACGGATTTATTGGGGCTAGTTCGGTTGATTGTAAAAATTATAGGTAAGAATGATGCTCAGATGTTAGTTAAGATGTTGATGAACAAGAAGGATTTTCTTCCTAATTTTTCATTTGAGTATTAAACTGGTGAGAATAACGCGTTGACGAATCTTTTTTGGGCTGATGAATATGAAAAAAGGAACTATTATGTGTTTGGCGATGTTATGTCATTTGATGCTACATTCAGAACAAATAAGTAAGTTCATTTTTTTATATGTTTTTCAGTATATGTTTTTCTTTTTCAACTGATGAACATTTTTTAAGTAATAAGTTCATCGGTATTTTAAGATAATATAGATATTAATTTGACTGTACCCCACCTATCTTATCTCTTTATCATAACATCCATTGTCTTTTTTCCTCTACCCCATATATCTTATCTATTTATCTCATTTGTTATCTTTAAATAATGATGAAATGAATGTAAATAGGTCATGTTTCTAGCTTGAATTGTTTCCCCATGATGGAAGGTGGGTGACTATGAGTAGCTTTTGAAACTCATTGATAATCTCAAACACACACAAACTTCGCCGCAATAAGATGATGTTCATCGGTATAAAAGTTAATTCGCGTTGCCCATCATCTTGTTCTAGCAGTTTATATGTGTTTGAGATGATTAATGAGATACAAAACCTACTCCCAGTCACCACCTTCCATTGCAGGGGAAACATTTGAAGCTAGAACCATTTAAACAAGATTTTTAAAGATGGTGTATTTAATTGTTAGAAGGGATGCGATTGAAATGATGTACTTATGTAAATGGTTCATCAGTTATATAATAATGGTTATGTTATAAAAGGTTAGGTTATGTTATCATAGTTTATTTTAGCTTTTCATTATATGTTTTTCTTTTTCAACTGATGAACATTTTTGTTAAGTAATAAGTTCACCAGTATTTTAAGATAAGGAAGATAATAAGTTGACTGTATGTGACTGTGACAGGTCATGTGACTTGTTACCCCACATATCTATCTTATGTCTTTATCAGAAAATCAACCTTTCTAATCTCTACACCACCTATCTTACCTTTTTCCTCTACCACACCTATCTTATCTCTTTATCTCCTTGTTTTCTTTAAATACTGATGAAATGAATGTAAATAGGTCATGTTTCTAGCTTGAATTGTTTCCCCGGAATGGACGTTGGGTGAGTGTGAGTAGCTTTTGAAACTCATTGATCATCTCAAACACACACAAACGTCGCCGCAACAAGATGACGTTCATCGGTATAAAAGTTAATTCGCGTTGCCCATCATCTTATTCTGGCAGTTTATGTGTGTTTGATATGATTAATGAGATTCAAAGCCTACGCACAGTCACCAACGGCCATTCCTGGGAAAATATTTGAAGCTAGAAACATTTAAACAAAAATTTTAAAGCTGCTGTATTTGATTGTTATAAGCCGATGCGATTGAAATGATGTATTGAATGTAAATGGTTCATCGGTTATATAATAATGTAAATGGTTCATCAGTTATATTATAATGGTCGTCGGTTATATAATAATGTTTATCATTTAATTTTGATAGGTACAAAATGGTTTTTGTACCATTCACTGGGATTGACAATCACAATCATTATGTTACATTTGGAGCTACCTTGCTGTCATTAGAAAAAAAAAGAATCTTACATTTGGTTGCTTCAATGTTTTCAAAGAGCGTTTGTTCGAGCACCAAAGGTTATTGTGACTTCAAAGGTATGTTCCTCAATTTGTTTTTTTTTTTAATTATTTTTGTTTATTAGTTAATTCTGTTCATCAGTTAGCTTTTGTCCATCAACTTTTTTCTTTATCAGTTAGTTTTATAAAATAATGTTCATCAATGAGTTCTGTTCATCATTAAAGTTGATCTTGATTTTGTAGGTTGGTCCCGTGTTAGCTAAAGATCGTACTTTTAAAAGAAGAATATCGGATATTGTTCGGACTGATAGAATAGAGCCTGAAAAGTTTGAGGATTTGTGGGAGCGTTTGTTAGTTGATTTCGATTTGAAGATTCCTAAATGGCTTTCAGATATGTATAATTTGAGGCATAAATGGATTCCAGCCTATTATTGGGATGAGTTGATTTCGGGTTTGATGTGTACTTCTTCTAGGTCAGAGAGTGAAAACAATGCCTTTGGTCGCTTGACAAGTATTGATTTGACTTTATGGGAGTTCTATAATCATTTTGATAGTGTGGTGGGTTGCCAAAGATTTGCTCAACGTAAAAATGATCTTGACAGTCGGTATACTATTCCAGATATGCACACCGAACTTGAGATAGAAAAGGAGGCCTCAGAATTATACACTCGGTCCATTTTCTTTGATGTGCAAACTGAGATTTATGCTTCTGTGATTTCATGTATGTCGG
Organism: Artemisia tridentata subsp. tridentata; assembly: GCA_021014915.2. Classification (NCBI taxonomy): domain Eukaryota; kingdom Viridiplantae; phylum Streptophyta; class Magnoliopsida; order Asterales; family Asteraceae; genus Artemisia; species Artemisia tridentata. The sequence continues at coordinate 135,597,497 of CP139501.1, forward strand.
TTAGTGTTTCGGATTTTGATTCTGGCAAAAAATATATTATACAAGATACTGGTGAACATGAGCAAATTTGTAGGCGACATCGTCAAGTTGAAGGCGCTCTAAATGAAGTTTTTTACGATGTAACATCTTTTTTATATAATTAATTTTTATTCATCAGTTTTTTTGTAATCAGTTTTTTCATTAGTTTTTGTTCATTAGTTTTTTGTACTCAGCCACTGTATGTACTGCTTCCTTTTTTTTAGGTCTTGTGTAAACCAGCTGAAGATTTTTATCAGTGTATGTGCAAACGTTTTGAGTCATATGGACTGTTATGTCGTCATATCTTTTATGTTCTTCGGTTGTCAAAGGTTAAAAAGTTTCCAAAGAAATATGTGCTTAGGCATTGGTCAAAAGATTCATTACCACCTCCATCAGTCATTCAAACCACTGGTGAGAGTCCTGATATGATCTTGCGTGAGATATTCAGATCAGTTGAGTATTGTGTGAATTGTTATGCAAATGATCCCGAGCTACTACAAAAGTTTAGAGATCATCAGGTTCAGTTAATGGCGAAGGCAGATGCTGATGTTCCTATACCTAAAAAGACTAATAAACGAGATAGGCTTGCTTCTATTCTTGGTGTCTCGCAACCGGAAGAGGCCATTGTAAATGTTCCAAAGCAGGTTAGTACTGATTTTTATCAGATGTTAATCTATTTATGCTCTTTTGTTATCTAGGTTAGTTGATAATCATATGTTATCTGAGGTTCATCAGTTACTGCATTTTTGTTTATTTGCTTTTTTTTATTAGATTTTAATCAATTTACGCTCTTTAGTTATAGTCTTATTAGTTGATGAAAATATTAAATTCTATTGTCTTATTTTAGCTATTATGTTACCATAGTTTCATCAGTTAGTTTATTTGTGTTACCATCGGTTATGTTATCACAGGTTAGGAGTTATCATAGGTTAATCAATTATAGTCATGTGTTATCATAGGTTCATAAGATATCATAGGTTGATCAGTTATTGTCATGTGTTATCATAGGCTCATCAAATATCATAGGTTCATCAGGTATTGTCCTGTGTTATCATATGTTCAGCAGTTATCATAGGTTCATCAGTTATCATAGGTTCATCAGTTGTTTTTCAGCATCTTTTTGATCATCCAATTGTTATTCTCCTTTTTTTTGTCCCAAACAGGTTAGTACTAAGGGTTCGCGAAAAAGGATTAAGAGCAGTGTTGAGCGTTCAGCTAATCCAAGTTCGAAGCGTAGAAAGAACTGTAGATTCTGCAAATGTAGCATGAAGGATCTTGATCAGGCGAAGTGCAATGCTATCAAAGCTCAAATTGATGCTAAGAAGGCTAGTGATAAGGCTGCTATAAAGGAGAGCAAGCAGAAGGCGAGATTGGCCGCTAAGAAGGCGAAGTTGTCAGAGAAGAATGCTTGTGTAGTTACTTAGTTGTCTGTTAGATAAATAAATGTGAAGTTTGTTTGATAAGAATGTTTTTTTTATATATAATGATCAAAGTAACTTTTATTTTTCTGTTAGATAAATAAATGTGAAGTTTGTTTGATAAGAATGTTTCTTTTTTCTTTTCTTTTTTTTTTTTTTTTTTTTTTGATAATGATCAAAGTAACTTTGAATTGAGATAATAGTATATGATGACTCTATTATATTTCTATTATGATCAAATTTATTGTTTTTGTTCTCAGTTTATTTATAAAAGTTCTCTTTGCAGGTTTATCAATTTTATTTAAGAGATGTTCATCAGTTTATATAACAGAAACATAATAAACTAATAGTTATGTTAAACTAAAATAACTTGTCCATACCAACCAACCAAAATCACTTTTCCATACCAACCGACAACTGATGAACAAAAAAATCTAATATTTATACAAAAACATTCATCAATTACATCAAATTGTTCTGGAAATCAAAAATCACTTGCCCGTTCCAACCAATCAAAACCGTTACGCAAACTATTTAACCATACCAAGCAAGAAGATATTCCAAACATTCATCAATTACATCAGATTGTTTTCACTTTACCAGTGAACATTATGTTCACTTTCGAAGAAGAGCACTAGCTTCTTTATCAAAATACGCGGTGGCACGTTCTGGAATAGCCTTTTGTGACACCTTTTGGAGCATTCTCTTTTCCTTAAGACTTAAACTTTGATATTCTTGAACCTCGCTCTCCACTATTTTTCTGTTCTCATTGAACTCAGACAATAGAATCTTTTCCAGGTACTTCTTTGTAATACCCTGTAATTTCCCATGTCATTTATTAATGTTAATTATCAAGTAATTCAAATTTAAAGTCGAATAACCTATTTTTACGGGTTAACTTTTTTTTATCAAGCAACGATCACCAGTCACCCTTTAACGATTACGAGACTTGTCATGAATAGCTCACTTGCGCACCGACACTAAAAGTTATATGAACTCCGAGATATATCGAACCAACCTAATTAGCAAACATATACTACAAATAAATTATTTATTTCATTATACATTTAAAATCTTTCTTTTCTTTCTTCTTTGGACCAAGCCACAAACATACCTCAAGCTCAACATTTTCTTTTTCCCTTTCTGCTATTGAAACAACACGAAACATGCACCAAAAAATTCTTTTCTCTTGGCTCCAACTCAGTTAACAAACATTTTTGTGTTGCTTCTTTTCTTACGTGGGAAAAACAAAAACAACCCATCCCACCCTACTGCTAACCTAAATATAAACAATAATAAAACCCATTCTCTCTTTTAAAATCACTCAAAGACCAAAGGATTATATGCTTCCTAGTCTTCTAGCATGCTACACACGTTCTTCTTCTTTTAATTTTTATAAACACAAAGTACAAATCCCATATTGACCCATCAATCTTGAATCACATCTTGCATGACAAACAACATACAAACTGCCCACAAAATATTCCACCCTACACCTTCTATGCGACTTGACAAGCCATGCCATTTGACCTTTTTACTTCCAGTCGACATACTCAATACACATATTTTCTTGTTGTCCCTTCTTGCGTGTGAAACAAAGCAAGGCCAAGCTACCCTACTCCTTTAATCCTAAACATTAAACTATAATAAACCTAACACTTTCTTTCTAATCACTTAAAAGAATCTTGTGTCTCTAAACCCTCCAACATGCTACATTTTTTTTTTCTCTTTTCCTCATCTTGACCCATCATTTTTTTTCTCTCGAAACTATGCAAGGCAAAGATTAAAATAATTTGAAGACCATACCACCTTTGACCCTCCTTCTTCCATTCGACAAGAACCAAGCATGCATGTCCCCTTGACCACCTTTATTTCCCATTCGACTTGGACAAAGCATGCACCATATTTATTTTATTTTATTTTATTGAAACCATGCAAAGGGGTGAATAAACAAATCTTAAAACCATGCCTAGTTCCTTCTATATAAACCCACGATACCTTCTAAACTCCTCACACATTCAAATTTACAAATACTTATTAACAATACAACTTTTGCTCTTGTTCCATTTCGTTACTGCAGAGTTACAAAGAAAGAAAACAAGGAAAGCTTTTTGGTCACTTCAAGTTTTTATTAAGTCTTTTGAGCTTATATTTTTGGATCGTGGTTATTATTCAAGGAGGTTCCAAGGTTTTGGCCGTGTCTCATTTTTGTTTACTCGTATCCTAATTCCTTCGTAACTCTTTACCATCTATTGGTGTAGTAACTATTCACAATCTTCTCTTTTCTTTTCTTTCTATTCGAAGTTTATTTAGTTCGTCGTATGCATGCTATAACTCGAAACACTTAATAATCCAATAAAACACAAAGACCCTAAAATATTAAAAACCACTTAGACCCTTAGGATTGTCTCGATATCTCCCATTTCATACGTACAATGTATATATATTTTTACATACCTCGATTCTTTATACAAAGGTGAAACGAGATGGCTAAACATGCAAACCTAATAAGATTAAACACTACATATTATAACCTTAATCCTAGCCTTGATCGAGCACTCTTTTTATCTTTCTAGAAATCGTTTTTGGGCCTAAAGGGCTAACGAGCCCAAGTAAACTTCTTATAAAGATTTTCGAACTAAAAATATTTCGAGAGATATAGAAGCTTTAATCTGATTTTCATAAGCTTGAATACGCTACAAGGAATGAATTTTTATAAAAATAAGGATTAACTTTTCAAAAACTAAACTTTGGACTAATTTTGTAAAATATTTCGATAAGGGGCGAATTGTGTCAAAACCGTCAAACTTATGGACGTAAAATAAAAACTTGATTTTTAAATAAAATATAGGGTAGAAACTGTCAACAGCTGAGGGTTAAGGGTAAAAGTATAAAAAGGATAATTTTGGACTAGAAGCGTAACTATTTTAATAAAAGGGTATAAAGTGTAACTTTGTAAACAAAAAGGGTAAAACTTGACATAAACATTTTAACTTTGAAACACTTTATAAATTTTACTTTTATTACATTTATAAAAATAACATATATCCATACTAGCATTTATCACATAAATTTTAATAACTTTATAATAACTAAAAATATTTAAAATAAATATTTTTACTAACACTTACAATAACTAACAATATTATACAACCAAGCTTTAATCGAAAACATTTTTGTAAATAACAACTATATCTATAATAGAACTTTTCTTGAATTTTACACATTCTAATACACAAATCCGACACTACCACACTTGAAGGTCTTCACACTCGTCATTTCACATCAAGCCCTAGAGCAATCAAATCTAAACTTATCATATTACTCTAGGTCGCAAGTCGGAGCTATTCACTTACATCACTTGATCACTACTTGACTACTGTATCACTAAGGTGAGTTCATAGTCCCACTTTTTACTATGTTTTCAAATCCCGTGGGGAGATACATGCTATAAATCTGAACACAAGTATTTTTCTGTACGTAACACTGATTAATATTGCCTAAGTTACCACCCTTGCCAAAAAGTCCCTCATATCATGAACCATTAATCACTTGCGAGTGAACGTGAATTTAGTGAATAGATCTATTGGAAGCTGACGCCCCATTTGAAGTTAGCCTGGAATGGTAACCAAATGCACTTTATTCGAATTACGAGTCTGGAAAAACTCTTACGACGAGGGCATTATCACCTACATCATTTTATGATGTAGGCTATTTATTTCGATTACATAACTGATGTTAAGGTTTGCGTGTCATGAGGCTTAGGGCAATATATATACATAACTGTTACACTACGATATCATTGTTTTTACTACTATCTGACTTGTGTTCAAACTATTACAATTAAAACACTATGGATTCACTCAACCTTTGTGTTAACCCTTTTAGCATGTTTTATCTCAGGTATTTAAAGATCTCAAGGCACGGAGTTGGCAAGGGCTTTGGAAACCTACCCTTTTATTTCAATTAATATATCATTCTTTTCAAACTCATCATCACTTTTGTGAAAACGTATCCCTTTTTGGAAACTATTGTGTAATCTTTGAATATTGAGTTTTAATTGAATGATATAAATTCTACTTTTAATGATTATCTATGCTTACGACTGTGATCTGATTGGTAATACCCCGTTTAATTCTTCCGCTGCTATCTAAAATTTTAACGGGGTGTTACAGATTGGCATCAGAGCCTAGGTTATAGAGAACCAAGTGATTTTCAAAACACTGGACTATAACCATGATTTCTAAAAGGACCATTTTAAACCTTACCACCTTATGCCCTCCGTGCCAACACTTTGCTAACACTTGCATTGAGATTTGCTTGGCAGATTATGCATCACTCATGAACTTTTGTATTGAGATTTGCTTGGCAGATTATGCATCACTCACGAACATATGCATTGAGATTTGCTTGGCAGATTATGCATAACGAATGAATATTATCACTTATAAATGTTATAGCTATCAGACTTCATAACTAAACATTAATATTATTAAATGACTTACGTTGGGATATTACAGTACCATGTCTTCTTCATCTTATCCTATCATCATCACTACGAACTCCGACATCGAGGACGCCTGCTCATCCACCACTGATCTAGCACCTCCCTCACCACACCCCGCTGTGCCTACATCATCCACACCACCTACTAAACCCGCCATACTTATTAGGCCCGGGAGGGATGTCCCACTGTTGTGATACAAAGTACTGCTACATAAAGAAAGTCAAAGTAATGCTCGATAGAAGTCAAAGTAGTGCTCATGTTCTAAAGAAGTCAAAGTACTGCTAAAGTTAAAGGACTGATATGCAAATACGTTTAAGGATTAATGTGTAATTCTAGAATATTCATAGAGTTATTATTAGATTATAATTAGAATTACTTGTCGTTCAAGTATTGTAAACCGACTAGGGTTTTCCTTGTGCCTATAAAAGGACCCCTAGGTTGGCATTAGAGATACGAGATTTTAGAGAAAAGTATTAGTCGATTATTAGAGTATTAGTGTTTAGAGTTTGTTAGTGAATCTGTGTAAAGTAAGCAGGTTCAAGGTTTAATATAATCAAAGTTTTGTGTTAATTCTTCTTAGCTTTGTTGAAGTAGATTCCGCATACTTAACAAAGTATATCAGCGTTTCAATATTAGTAGTTTTGGATTTATTCAAGGTTGCTAAACCCTTAGACAAGCTACAAGTTAGTTTGGTCAGAGTATATCGATCCAACAAGTGGTATCAAAGCTTGTGTGGAGACTCTGATTAAGAAGAAACCCTTTAAACCGATTTAACAACAAACCCTAAACGATGACGACTGAAGTTGCACCAATCCCATCCATCACCTCACTCAGAATTCCTATCATCAAGAAGGGAGAATATGATCTCTGGAGCATGAAGATGAGGCAGTACCTTGCTATTACAGACCATGCTCTATGGGATGTGATTGTCAATGGTAATGTTGTTCTTGACGAACCTGTAGAAGTTGAAGGACAACCTAAACCACCTAATCCAACCTTGCCAGCAGCTACAAAGAGAAATCAAGATAAGGCTCTCAACATACTGCTGTCTACTATTCCTGATGGTCACCTACTAAAGTTCCATGATGCTAAGGATGCAAAGCAATTGTGGGCTGCGATCAAGACAAGATTTGGAGGTAATGATGCTTCCAAGAAGATGCATAGAAACTTATTGAAACAGCAGTTTGAAACTTTCACTGTTGGTGAAAGAGAAGGTCTTGATGCTGCCTATGACAGATTCCAAAATCTACTTAGTATGCTAGAACTGTATGGAGCAGAGGTATCCGTTGAAGATGCAAACTTAAAGTTCTTAAGGAGTTTGCCATCTGTCTGGCATGTGGTTGCTACTATGATTAGAGGACAACCTGGATTGGAGTCTATGGACTTTGATGATCTCTACAACAATTTGAAGGTGTACGAGCAAGAGATGAATGTTCACAGTTCTCAGAAAACTCACAACATAGCTTTTGTGTCTTCTGAAAACAGAAGCAGTACTTTTACTAAAAGTACTGCTTATCCTTCTCAAAGTATTGTTGGTGATACACAGCACGTTTGCACAACCACTACTACCATCACCCCATCACCAACAAACAACACCAACTCTGATGATGTTGTATGTTCCTTCTTTGCTCAACAAGCCACTCTACCTGTTACCTATCAAGAAGACTTGTTGCAGAATGAAGAAGATGCTTTAGAGGAGATTGACATAAGATGGCAAGTTGCCATGATCACTGCAAGGATCAAGAAGTTCATGAACAAGACAGGAAGGGGAATTGATTTCAAAGCCAAACAGGGTATAACTTTTGACAAATCCAAGATTCAATGCTTCAATTGTCAAAAGCTTGGACACTTTGCAAGGGAATGCAAGTTTGCAAAATATCAAGCAAACAGAATGATTGAACAACCCAAGGTTGAAAGAAAAGAGATTCCTGTTACTGAATCACAACCAAAAGCTTTGGTGGCTCAAGAAAATCTAGCTGAGATTGACTGGAGCAGTGAATTTGATGATGAACCTGTAACCTATTCTATGGTTTCAATGGAAGACTTTGATTGGAGCACAGCTTTTGATGAGGAACCAGGATATGCTGCTTTGGAATCAAGAGATGGTCTTGGAAGCTTTGACTGGAGCATAGAGGATGAAGATGAACCTGTTCAGATTGCTATGGTAGCTACTTAACCAAGTTCATCCAATGTCTCTGAGGTATGCTCTAAGTGTAATGATGTATATCAAAAGTTGCTTAAAGACTATGTGACTGAAAGAGATAATTGTAGAACAGCTAGGTCTGAGGTAGCTGGTTATCAATTAACTTTAGAGTCAATGGAAGCCAAAATATTAACACATGAAAATAATGAAATGGCTTGGGGAGAAAAATATGAGCAACAAGATTATCAATTAAAATTAAGTGAATGGAAGTTAGGATGTAAGGTGTCTGAATTAGAAAAGATTACTAAGGAAAGAGATGCTTTTTTAGAAAAACTTGGTAGTATTAAATAGGCTGGTCTATCACATGTTCAATTTGTTGAAAAACAAAGAAGAATAAACAGTAGAGCTGGACTAGGTTATGGTGTTGAGGATAGTAGTTCAGATGAGATTCCACCTAGTGACAAGGAACCAATTAGTTTAGAGGAAATCTCAACTAGTGAAGATGAACTTACTAGCTCAGAAGAAAACACATCTAGGAATGAGGAACCAATTAGTGAATCACCTCCTGAGTTTAAGAAAGATAAGGAGTGCCACTCAGTTCCTCCACCCACTGGTAGACTTCAACCACCTAGGACAGATGTTTCTTGTTATGGTGTAGACAACCTAGAGTTTAGGAAGAAGCTTATTGGTCAATCTAGTTCTGAGAAACTCAAGGATGATTTTCAAAGGGATAATGATCAAAAGTTTCCTACAGCCTTTCAAAAACAAGCAGTACCTCCAAAATCTTTTCAAAGTACTGATAGACATTCAGCAGTACCTCCAAGAGAAACTTTTCAAAATACTGCTAACTATAGGAAACCTTTTAATCATAAAAGAGGATTTGGGAATATGGAGCGAAAATTATGTTATGTATGCTATAGTCCTGATCATTTGATTAAGCACTGTGACTTTCACTCAGAATATTTAAGTCAGTTCCCAAAGAATAGACCTGCCACCCATAAGCCAAGTGAGACTAGACCAGTTTGGAATCACTCAAATAGGGTTAACCATAGTAATTTCTCTAAAGATTATAGGTACCCTCACCAGAAAAGACCTTTCTCCAAACCATCAGTACCCTCAAGTACTGATAAGTCTAACACTACTAGAAAAAGGTCTATCCCTGACTCGCATTTTATGACGTACGCTACAAGATGACGCGCAAATAGCAAAGTCATAAAATAAGAGTCATAACGAGTAAATTTTTTATTGGGGATGACTCGCTTTCAGAAGCGTCATAACATAGGGTCATAATCAGTTAAAATTTAGCCTGCTAGATGACGCTCATTTTGCTTCGTCATAAATAGGGGCCATCTATGTTTTTTTTAACCATCTGCTTCATCAAAATCTATAGTTTTTTTTTTTTTTTTTGCCAAAACACTTCCCACTCTCAAAAAAAAAAAAATTCCCAAAAAATCAAATTCTCCCTCCATTGATCAATTATCTACCTCACATAAAAATATAACACGCCTCCTCTCTCTCTCCCTTCACAGCCACCACCACTTCACTGTCGTGACCACTAGGGCACCGCCGCCGCCACCTTGCTTCACTGCCACTTATCCTTGCTAGGTCAAGAAGGTACAAGACCGTTTTAGATCGTGGATATTGTTTTGGTTCGTGGTTTTTGGGTTATGTTTCGACTAATCCACCACAGCCGCCGCCTTATTCTCTCCTCCTCTTCATTTCTTTGGTAAGATGGAACCCTACTCTCGTTCTATTTTGTAAAGTAAAATAAAGTTTATTACTGATGTTGTTTGTGGTTTGAGAACTTGTTATGATAGTACATACAGTAGTTGAAACTTTGGGGGTGTTTGGATTAGCTTAATTTGAGGGCTTCTATAGATTTGGAAAAGCTCATAGGCTACTTTTTTTTTGCTTATGAGCTCGAGTAGATAAGCTCGTAAGCCGAAAAAGTGAGCTTATGAGCTCTTTCAATTTCAAATAAGCCCGCAACCCGCAAAATATGCAAATTCAAACACCCCCTTTTTATACATTTTATCACATTAGTATTATACTATATGGAAATAGCCACATAGGATGGTAAATAGATGCAGTTATAGATTAATCTGCCATAGGTTATGTTACTTTAGTTGAGATTTGGGCGTTTGGCATTCTTGATGAACGAGATATTGTGTTGTGTAAAATTCTTATTGCTATGAGGACTGTGTTACAGGTTCAGGAGGACACTCGTACTTGAAGCAACCTATGTGGTGGGTTGGGATGGTGAGCAGTAAGTTCTAATTGCATCCTCATTATCTTTACATATCACTATTTTTCAATTGAAATGTGGCTTTTTAGAAGTCGAATTACACTACTTTTTCAACTTCATACTATACACGCTGTTTGCTAAAATTAGAGGCTGAGATCATTAAACTCTAACTGAAAAATGGGTCAATTTGGGTTATTTTTCATCTCAAATAAGCCAAACCAAGAGATTTATCTAAAAAGCATACGGGTTCATAAAATTTCTTAAATTGGTTCTATCGAAGTATTTAGTTTTTATTGTAATGATATTGTTCTTGTAATCACACTTATAGTTTAGTTAAAATGGACAGTAAGGCCGACCACCGACCTAGTTCTGAGTGTTTGGCCCATATAAAAATATGACTGGTTTAAACCCGAAACCTTTTTGACCCATTACCCAACCACCCATCTTGTCGTTATAAGTTCAAATATGTAATGATTAAGCTGTTCTTATTTTGCGGTCTTTTTGCATTGATTTTAGGAGAGATTGCAAATTTTACAAGAGCTGAGACCACTAGGGTCTCGTCCGAGCTTTTATGTTGTGGTTACGTGTTTTGGGACAGCCAAGAGTAGTTAAGCCGAGGCCGTTAGGGTCTCGGCAAAATGGTTTATTGATGTTGATTATTGAGGCCGTGACCCAAGGGTCCATTTGGTTGGATTGTGGCGGAGTTGAAGTGGTATTTTGATGAAGTTAAGTGGTCTCGTGCCGTTAGGATTAGCCGGCCGAGAATTATTATTTGACTTTGGTCATATCAAAGGTTAGTTCTGTACAGAACCTGTTTGTGCAGGTCGCTCTATACCTTCTTAGGTTGAGCTTGTTTCTAAGCATTTAATCTTGAGCTTGTTTCTAAGCATTTGTTGTGTAACTGACATGAAGCATGGTATTGACAGAAAGATCAACAAGTAACATACAATAGCTAATATTATATTTGGAGGGTGGTGTCTAGGCAATTAATGAGTTTGAGGTTGGCGGCTACAAATGGTACTCATAGTAATGAGTTTGAGGTTGGCGGCTACAAATGGTATGTTATCTCTATTATTACTTGTATTGTACTCATAATAATTGCAAATTGTAGGCATTAGAATACACGTAACTAACTGCACATTCCATTTTTAGTTAATGTTTTTGCTATGGCTTGTATTATTTCTCTAAACAGCATGCTATTCAAATGGTAAAACCATAAACTAATGTGAGTTACTTATCTTAGTGACGAGCCTGGCAATCACAACTTTGATCTATTAAAGAAGTTGGTTCTCCCTGATGGATCAGTTCTCCGTGCTCAGCTGCCCGGAAGACCTACACTTGACTGCCTTTTTGCTGACCCGGCTAGAGATGGAATCAGGTTTTGCTTCTTATTCCTAAATTTTGGATGCTAATTTTTCGTTCAGCCCATCCTAGCCATGCCATTTAATTTGGACTCGTGTTTGTGCAGCCTGCTTAAGGTTTGGAATGTGAATAAGTGCACAGGAGTTGTAGGTGTTTTTAACTGCCAAGGAGCTAGTTGGTGTAAAATCGAAAAAAAAACTCGCATCCATGATGCATCTCCTGGCATTCTTACTGGTTCTGTGCAATCAACTGATGTTGATGCTCTAGCTCAAGTAGCTGGTCAGGACTGGCATGGAGAAACAATTGCGTATTGTCAAAGATCAGGTGCCCCATCATTTATAGTATTTCTTTTATTAAAATTAGCTTTGGACGACTTCCAGCTTATTTGACTGATTCCTCTTATGAGCTAAATTTGTATATTTGAGCCATTTGAGATAAAACGCAACCTAAATTAACCCATTTAAAAAATGGGATGAAGTTGACACCTCTACTTTAAACTAATTATCATGGCTGATTAATGTTGCAGGGGAGATAGTTCGGTTACCAAAAGGTGTGTCGTTGCCTGTAACACTCAAGGTTCTCGAATATGAACTATTCCATTTCTGTCCTCTAAAGGTTAGTCTCTTTGAAACCATGTAACTCAGCATATATATCAAAGAAAGAAAGAAAACTAAATAGGCATGTTTTGGTATGTTCTAACAGGAGATATCAGAGAACATATCGGTTGCACCAATAGGTTTGCTCGACATGTTCAATAGTGGTGGCGCAGTGGAGCAATTCGAAGTTCAAGGAGAACTCCTGTCAAACTAACTTGTGAATTGCTATCGATATGTAATTTTTGTCGTTAATTAACTTGTGACTTATCTTGAATTAACCTCATTGTTTTGATATGAAATGCGTTATTTTGATATTTGTGTTTTTAATTTTGTATTATCAGGTTTTTAATTGTCATTTAATAAAAAATTAGGAACTGAAAAAAATTAATTTTTAAAAAAAAAATAAAATAAGTTATGACTCGCAAAAAGGAGAGTCATAAAACGTGGGTCACAAATGCGCGTCATAGAGGGATGACGCACAAATGCGAGTCATGAAGCTTTATGACGGGTCCATCCTTGACTCGCATTTGCGCGTCATAAAGCCTCTTCTTGACTCGCATTTGGAGTCAAGATTAGCCCTTTTTCTAGTAGTGTAAGGTTTCTCAAGCAATACCCTCTAAAAGTACAGCTAAGTTTTCACCCAATCATGGTACTGCTAACACTTTTTCATATAACAGACCTAAGAGATTCACTTCATATAAATCTAAAAGGTCTTACACCTCAAGCAGAGTACCTAGGTCAGAGAAACCTAAAGTCAAACGAAATTGGGTTAAGAAAGAAAGTACTGATGGGGAACAAGCCGTACTTTCATAAGATAAGGGTGAAACAGGGAGTGTTGTTGATAATACAACACAGGACATGGGACCAAAGCAAATAATCATTGACCATGCCTTCAAAACCAGTGGAGATTACATACTGAAGGAATTCAAGTATGTCACTTCACAAGGGGAACACAAGTCAGTAATGGCTTGGGTTCCTAAAAGAAACTAACCCTTTTCTTTTACTGTGCAGGGCAACCCAGAGGAGGAGCTTAAAGATCATATTATTGTTGATAGTGGTTGCTCTGGCAGCATGACAGGGGACAAGGAGATCCTGTCAGATTTTAAGGCATATTATGGAGGAAGAGTTGCATTTGGTAATGATCCTGATGGAGGGAGAATCACTGGCAAAGGAACCATCAAGGCTGGATGTATTGATTTTGAGAATGTTAGATATGTGAAGGAGCTCAAGTTCAATCTTTTGTCAGTTTCTCAGATTTGTGACAAGAAGTACCCCATTCTGTTCACTGATACAGAATGTTTTATTCTCTCTCCTGAGTTCAAGTTTGTTGATGATCACTTGGTAACATTGAAAGTACCAAGAACCAATGATGTGTACAGTTTAGACTTAAAAAGTCTCAATTCTGCTGGAAGAGAAACATGTTTAGTAGCCAAGGCATCATTGGAAGAAGCACATCTATGGCATAGAAGACTAGGTCATGTAAATTTCAAGAACATCAACAAGCTGGTCAAAGGCAATTTAGTTAGAGGTTTACCTTCCAAAACATTCAAGACTGATCATTCATGTTTGGCTTGCAAGAAGGGTAAACAACATAAAGCTTCATGTAAGAAGCTTGAGGACAGAGTTATTAGAGAACCTTTGGAGTTGCTACACATGGATCTGTTTGGACCAGTTTCAGTAGAGAGTTTAAACAAGAAGAAGTACTGCTTGGTTGTGACAGATGATTGTAGCAGATTTAGTTGGGTCTTTTTCTTGGGATTTAAAGATGAAACCTTTGATGCTATCCATGACCTGATAGTAGCCCTTGAAAATCAATTGAGACTCAAAGTAAGAGGTATTAGATGTGATAATGGGACAGAATTCAAGAACAAGCATATGGATGAATTCTGTGCCAAGAAAGGGATCAAGAGAGAGTGCAGCAACCTCCTCTACTAAAGCAGAATATGTTGCTGCTGCAAGCTGTTGTGGACAAGTTTTGTGGATGCAGAATCAACTCTTGGATTATGGATACAACTTCAAAAATACTCCTATCAACATTGATAATGAGAGTACCATCTGTATTGTGAAGAATCCAGTTTATCACTCCAAGACCAAGCATATTCAGATTAGGCATCACTTCATTCGAGATTGTTATGAGCACAGGCTTATAAATGTGGTCAAGGTTCACACAGATGACAATGTAGCTGATATACTCACAAAGGGATTTGATGTTTCAAGATTCAACAACTTAGTTGTGAGCATTGGGATGATTAACTACTAGGCTACATTTGAGGGGAGGCTTTAGTATTAGTTAGTATACTTTCTTTCAGTTCTTAATGAAAGTATTGAATTTTTAGTATTTTAGTACCTATGTTGTATTTGAGGGGAGGCAACATAGTTATTAGTTAGAACTTATGCATGCGCCATCATATAAGTTCTTGGATTAGTTTGAAGTTTATTTGGATCGTTTAGAAGTATAAGAGGATGGAAAGTACTGGTTTTCTATACAAAGTACTGTTCTTGCAACGTACTGCTTCAACGTACTACTTTGAAGAGTACTGGTTAGGTGGAAGTACTGCTTACGTGGAAGTACTGTTCCAACGGTCAAAAATGTGGGGTTACAGTTAATTAATTCATTATGGAGGGGGTAAAAGCCAAATACAATGGTAACACTATTAATTAGGCTTTGATTTTTTTTAGATCTTACCCATATTTACCCTATCCCATTATACCGATTTTCACTCTCCACTTTATTCTTATCCATCCATTCATTCATTCGATATCCACGATTCTAATCGCAATTTACCTTCGCTTAACACATTCTTTCCCTCTTCACAATCAATGGCTACCCGTGATTTCTGTTCTAAGCATAACGTGGTCGCGAACTTGGATAAAACGGCAAAGAATGTTGATTTTCATGCGATAATTGATTTCTTGACTGGGTCATCAATCAATTATGCTATTTTGGTAAACCCTGATGTAATTGGACCATGGATTCAACAGTTTTGGTCTACTGCTAAGTCTGATGCATACGATGGTGTTCCTTTTATTCGTGCTAAGGTTGCTGGTCGAGCAATTAGGATTACTGAATCTTCAATTAGGGAAGATTTGCAGTTTAATGATGCAGGAAGTGCTATTCGTTTTGAAAGACAAGAAATTTAGGAAACTCTCAAGGATATTGGGTATGAAGGTGATCTCACCATACTTACTTTTCAGAAGCCATTATTTAGTCTACATTGGAAATATCTCATACATCTTCTACTTCACTGCTTGAGTCCTAAGAGTACTTCATGGGAGCAGTTTGGTCAGAACATTGCTTCTGCATTGGTGGGTTTAGCTACAAATCGCCCTTTCAACTTTTCAAGGATGATTTTTGATGGAATGCTCTCACACATCACTAATGGTTCACCATTCTTGATGTACCCGAGGTTTATTCAGGTATTCTTAAACAAACAACTTGAGGGTGTTTCTAAACCTCAAAGTTTTCTACCTACAGTCACACTTCCACCAAAGGTCTTTACATTCATTGCTAAGAAGAGTATCAAGTTTTCTGGGAGAAATACACCTTTGACAGCCCATATATTGGAAGTTGCACAAGCAGTTAGGGATGCAGAGCAAGAGCAAGAACAAGAGCAAGAGGAATCCTCTGCATCAGCAATTAATGAGCAACCAGCTTCAAGAGAAGATAGTGCTTCTCAACATACTGCTTCTCAACATACTGTTTCATCTCCAGTTGCTGAACCATCTCCACAAAGTGCTGCTCAGGAGAATTCACCTCAAGATGAGACTCCACCACCAACTCCCAATGATTATGCTTCTACAGATAGGCATCAAACATCTGAAGAAGATGAGGAAGTGGTTGAGGATGTCTTGACCAACTATGAGCTTTCAAGGGAATTACGGAGGCTCAAGAAGATCACTGATGATCAAGCTGATCAGATATTGGATTTGACAAGAAAGTTCAGACGATTAAAGAGGTTTGTTTGGCCATTAGTAAATCACCACAGGTTGTGGGTAAAGTCACAGAAGAAGACTGGTCAACACTCAAAGAAGTCTAAGTCAAAGAAAAGAAAGTTCCACAAGCAGTCTTCATTCCAATTGGGGAGGAATTTAGAGAATTTGAATGAAGATGCTGGATTCAATCAAGATACTGGGCTTTATGATGATACACCACTTGAAGATATTCCTCATGAAGATACTGTTGAGAGGAAAAGTGATGAAACAGAGCAGATCAACATTGAAGATGCTACTGTTGAAGTAAAAAGTGGTGATACTGAGGAAGTGGATTTGGAAGGAATTGATGCTGAAAGTACTGCTCTTCAAGGTACTGCTCATCAAGGAACTGTAACACAATTTATGAATACACCAAGGACTTAGGATTTTGAGTAAGATGTTGGTCCCTCAAATCAAGTTCAAGAGGAAGTTGGCCCTTCCAATCCAGTTCAACAGGAAGAAGTTCGAAAACATACTGAAAGTGATGATGAGACCATTGCTGACATCATGTTGAATATGTCTAGACCAAGAGGCATAAATATTTCTGATGTTGAACAACAACCTCATACTTCTTCTCAACCTACCCAGGAATTAGATCCAAAAGACAAAGGTAAAGGGATCATGGTAGAAACTAAGAAGAAGAAGCTCACCTTGAAAGATCTAAGAGCTATTCAGGATGCTAAAAATGAGGAAGCTGCAAGGAAATTACAGTCTGAATTAGATGCTGAAGAGTCAAGGAAACTTATTATCAAACCTAGAAGGCCACAAAGTAAAGCTCAGGAAAGAAATTCTATGATGGCTTATCTCAAAGGAAGAGGATATACAGGTTTGGTGAAATTGACACATACAGAGATGAAGGATTTGTATGATGCTGTTAGGGAAGCTGTAGAAAAAGATCTTGCAAGTATTATTTCTTTTGATTCATTCAAAGATAAGAAGCTTGAAGATAGTAGAAAGGAAAGAGTTGTTACAAGGAGCTCAAAGAGGAAAAGAACAACAACTGATGAACAGTCATCAAAGAAGCTCAAGGATTCTATTGAATTAAGAGTAGACACAGCTGATGAGCTAAGATATTACTTGAGAGTTGTTGACTTTGAGCATCCAAAATCAAAAGAAGTTGCAGATAAGAAGTCCAAGATTTCTACATTCTCAGTTGTAGATTCACAAGAAGGGGACTATTTGATATTTCATAGACAAAATGGAAGCTTTAGAGTATTCAACTTGTTATGGGATATTTTACATCTGATAGACAGAGAGGATTTGCTTCAGCTATATCTACAAGTGCAGACTTATTTTGAACATATTCCACCACAAGGAGTGGGTTTGGTTCTGGTAGGAGACCTCATAACCATCTGGGAAACAGAAGAGACAAGTGATAGTGCTCTCTGGGAAAATCAAGAGGATTGGGAAATTAAAAGATGGAGGTTCTTTGAATCAGTGGGAATACATGTTTTGGAGCTAGAAGATGGAACAATGATCCACATGCTAGCAGAGCAAAGATATCCACTTACTAGAGATCTGATGATCAGAATGCTAGATTATGGCATGGAAGTGGAAGAAGAAAGTGAAACTGCATTGATGGTGATTGGATTGTTTATCAAATGGACAATGCTAGCTGAAGATTGATGCATAACAATTGGTATGATATTTATAATATAAATCTTTTGAAACATAAGTACTTTATTTAAAAGTACTGCTTGACAAACAGTACTTTCTCAAAGTACTGCTTGCAGCATGAAACCAGTAAAGTTTTTTGATAAAATCAGTAATTTTTGAAAAGTGCAAAAACATTTTGAAGCACAAAGATTTAAACAGCAACAAATGGTATTCAACTCACCATGTTTAAGTAAACAAGAAAGAGTTTGACTCATCATGAGGGTACGGCTCTGATGTGATTATCAAATCCGTTTTTAGTTGACAATTTACTAAAAATTGTATGGTTTTCAACTCACCATATCTATGATAGTGAAGAGTTGGCTAGCCTACAAGATAATGGCTTGTAGTAAAGGCTGTGGAAAACCATTGTATGGTCATTAGTTCACCATGGTAATGATACTAAAAGAACTAGCTAGTCCAAAATCAAAAGGCTATTGGTAAAGACTAATCAAATCCGTTGATAGTTGATGATTTGCTAAAAATCATATGGTTATCAATGTACCATGGTTCTTAAACCTAAACATTGGCTACTCCAGAGTTAATGGCTTTGGTAAAGAGACATCAAAATCCATTAAGTTTTCAATGATTCACCTCTCACAGGAGTTAACACACCTGGAAGTGATGAGAATAGTATGAAACTTTTAAGATCTGATGTACCTATTGCCAATATGATGCTGAGTTGCTGAAAAGATGTGTTGCTGAAAAGATCTGTTGCTGATAAAGATTGCAGTTAATGATTACTTTGATGATGATAAAACAAACATGAGACAGAAGTTAATGATATAGTCTTTCTTTGAAGATAAAATGTTGAAGTTAAAGAAACACAAAGGAACTTGAAATCAAGCAAGTGGAATTCAAGTTAGGGGAGGATTGTTGGGCTACAAAGTACTGCTACATAAAGAAAGTCAAAGTACTGCTCGATAGAAGTCAAAGTAGTGCTCATGTTCTAAAGAAGTCAAAGTACTGCTAAAGTTAAAGGACTGATATGCAAATACGTTTAAGGATTAATGTGTAATTCTAGAATATTCATAGAGTTATTATTAGATTATAATTAGAATTACTTGTCGTTCAAGTATTGTAAACCAACTATGGTTTTCCTTGTGTCTATAAAAGGACCCCTAGGTTGGCATTAGAGATACGAGATTTTAGAGAAAAGTATTAGTCGATTATTAGAGTATTAGTGTTTAGAGTTTGTTAGTGAATCTGTGTAAAGTAAGCAGGTTCAAGGTTTAATATAATCAAAGTTTTGTGTTAATTCTTCTTAGTTTTGTTGAAGTAGATTCCGCATACTTAACAAAGTATATCAGCATTTCAATATTAGTAGTTTTGGATTTATTCAAGGTTGCTAAACCCTTAGACAAGCTACAAGTTAGTTTGGTCAGAGTATATCGATCCAACACCCACCCCATTACATTTTCCGATACTACCCTGATGGACCCAGGAAGGAGTCGCCTAGTGCGCCCACTCATACCACTACCACCATCATAGACCCCTGGCATGCCTACCTATGAAGATTTGGATAACTCACTATGGATAGTGCCACGACCACCACATCATACCACCACCGAGGATCCACCCAGAGGAACACCAGGTGGTTCTTAGACTACACTATTATCATCAGTGGCTTCTATCCTAACCACGAGATGTGTGGCCAAATTAGTGACGCTTGTAGTATCTCTTTGTTGTATAACAAATTTGAGACAAGTTATCATTTGGACATGTGGTTCGATTATGCCATGTATTGATATTGGTCTATAAGGGCCGAGATTTTCCATCATACGTGTGGTGATTGTATCTACTCATGTTATGATATCATATTATGGTATTCGTGATTTATCCCGACCGTATCATGTTTAAGCGAACCTTTTCATATTACATAGAGTTGGTGTACAATCTCATATCAACTAGATGTGCCAACAGTCGCCCATTGCACTCCATATTTTACCACTTATCTTATAAACTATTATTATACCATTTTACAAACTATTACCATATAATAGACCAATCTGATACCCTACCACTATCAACTTATGAATTGTTTGGTTAGTTTCATATAAACCATTTTGTAAACTCCTTACAGACCGTTTTGCTACTATCTCGTGAAATCATTTACTATCACTTTATAAAACATTTTGCTAAAACTTTATATACTGTTTATCACTATCCCATCAGTCGTTTTGTCACTCTACTTTACCACCCAGTGAACCATCTTGCTTCCATTTTTTTCAACTATTTGACTACCTTACTACCCTCTTACAAAAATAATAAGCGGTGTCGCTAACAACATACAATCCATTTTACGAATCATCCCACAAACTATTTGATATAAACACAATAAACAAATTTTGCTACCCTACTACAATCTATAAACCAACAAATGTTTTTACTGACACCCTGTAAACTATGTTGCAAACACCCTACAAGTTTGATTTTTAACTCATAAATTATTTTGCCTCTCTAAGCACCACATTAACCGCTGATAAAAACAACAAACTATATCGTAAATGCATTATAAACCAAATTGTCGTTATCCTACAAACCGTTTTACTACGAAAATCAAAAATTGCGGCCTTCCAGCCAACTTTTGAATAATAAAGTGTCATCCCTATTTTTCTACGAACTATTTCACATATTATTTTATGAACTATCTTATTTTATATTATTCCATGGACCAACAAATGGTTTCGCCAACATTTTGTAAACTAAGGTACATTTATTCAAAAATTTCCGCTACCATTTTATAAACTCTTCTACACACCGTTTTACAACCTATTCTATAATCACCCTATGAACTAAGTTCTCTTTGAAAAGTATTTTAAGCCACCACTTTATGAACAGAGTTACCGATACTTTCCTTTAAACTAAATCCAACATTACATCGTTGGACTTTAATTATGCAAAGCCTGATCACCTATGCATAATTAAAGTAGGACCATGCTATGCTGGGGATAGTTGTCTAAAATTTTTACCAAAAGTCAGAATTTCTACTACTATTATTTTTCTTTTTGAGAAATAACGAACTTACATAAAAGTTGTGCAAGTCATGGGCATCTGTACTAAGAAAAACAAATAGACTTCAACACCATTCTATCATATGAAATCAGTCTAGTCTCGCCACATGTTCTAATCCGTAAGGACCAGTTACAACATTAGCCATCATAGAAGCAACCTACCAACGAATATAGCCACAATCAATGGGATTACCTACAATCATTGCCATAAGAATTTGTACAAGACTTAACCTTACGACATCTCACTTTACTTCACATCGTCAGATTTTGAAGGATCCCACCATCAAACATACAACCTCTAAGTTCGATAACTACCGAATGACTCATTACCCCAAGGGGGACTAAGACTTACCCTCACTGTACTCGATATCAATCATGATGATTACATTTAACCCCTAGATAGAAACCGTGCTATCTGCATTGAACACTAAGTACGCTAATGAATCAACCAACCGATTGCCGGAAGCAATCAACACCATTCTTCAAGACCTCACCTTTCGCGTTAAGTATTAAGTGTACTACCGAACTAGCCATTAGACTGCTAATAAAACCGATGTCATTTTTCGAGGTTGCACCCTAAAATATACTAGATACCCATAAGACATCGACCTAGTGTCCACATAACTTGAGGCCTAGACATTTTTGGTCTATTTACGGAATTATCCACTTTGAGAAACTCATCCGCATACCTTATGATAATAAGATTTTAACAATACGATGAGGACCCCTCGAGGGAAGTAAACAATGAAAGGACTAATGAAACTCCTGACTAGGGAATAGGAACACATGATGGGATGACTTATAACCTGACAAAAGTCTTAAGACCTTACAGATCAAACCAAACCACTATCTTGGGAAATAGCCAAATCTTTCACCAATTATTTGAGAATATTAGTCTGACTAGGACGTAGAGTGATCCAAAACACCCCTGTCACTAAATCAAACCTTAGAGGTAGATCAAGCATCTCTGTCCGCGATTAGAAACGACAAGATACCATAACTTGACACTATTCAATCAATATACAATCACCCTTACAACGTGTCCGTTAGGAGTTCTAGATTATTCACCTCGAAAATTCGTTTTTGAATTAACCTTACTCCCATGTCGAAATGCCAAACGGACCCAACGTACCAATCGGCCATTGATACACAACTATCACTTGTAGCCAAGGAAAATGCCTCATGACACAATATCTGACTCACTCATAAGTCATGATACATCCCAATACTGTCCTAGTGAATTAAGTACCATATCTATAAACTTCACCCGACAATTAACCACCAAACACTATCGAACATTGGAAACTAGACTCTGTCTTTAAAATTTTCAAAAACTTATATAAATGCCATACCCAACTATACCTTCAACTTTGATGATTTCGCTTTCAAGAATCTTTCCTTAAAAACGCTTTTACATCAACTACAAAAGTATTTCTCCAAGATACTCATTTTGTGAAGTTAAAAGTTTTCTCTGGTCAAATTATATCAAAACTTTTGCATATTAAAGAGCAACTAAGTGTTAATTTTTGAGAAGTTATTTACACCATGCTTAATGATGACGTATAGTCCGTATTCGGGTCACGAACCCGACCCATAATTAAGTCCATCACGAATAGACTCCAGCCCATCACGACATGGGCTATTGCGTTAACGGTTTGGGCTTACAATGGCCCAAACCCCACGTTATTTATGGCTTTGATAGTATATCTTCTATTTATGGGATATATATCAATTAACCGCCCTACGCGGGATAGACCGAAGATTGGGGAACACGAAACCAATAAGGATTTCGTGTCCATATATAGAGGGCACCCCAGCCCTCACAAAGGTACGATCTCACAAAACCCTAACTCTTCTACAAACCCTAAAACCGATTACTTACTCTCACGCCGGAGGATAATCGTGGGAGACAATCCCACGATAAGCCTAACGGTGTCTTTTTGTTTTCTTAGTGCGCAGGTCTCAAGCATTAAGATCTGATTGGTACGGAATCAAGGAACGCCCAACTTTTGTATCAACAAGTGGCGCCATCCGTGGGACCCTACACTAAGAGTTTTCCTAAGAACTAGAATGACGAAGCACGGAAATCAGCGGACACCGCATGCGAAGAAAACGCATGACGACCTACTAGGGAAGAAACAGCAAACTGATGTGGCCTCTAAGCAGACCTCTGGAACAACCAGTGCGCCTAGAAACTTAGGATCGTACTCAGATCTGCTCTTTACTCCAATAGAACCGCTCACTATGACCACCAATGCTACTACAACGAGTACTAGCGCGGTAGACATACAGCGCACTCCTCTCACTATGCCAGAAGTAAACTTCACTGAGCCACCAAATGCGCCAATCCGAAACAAGGATCTTGTTTTGGAAACAGACTCCCTCGCGCTAGAAGGAGTCACGCCTGAACTAGCGCCAAGTGATTTCGTATCTCAAAACTACGAAGCCTTGGCTACGCTCATGCGAGAGGAGGCGAAAAAGAGGTCAAGCCAAAGTCTGCACGCCAGGCTCAACTTCGACGCTGAGTATGAGGCATCCCCACCGCGCTACCGAAAGGAAAGACGCGAGAGGGATAGCCGCAAAAACCCAGTGTTTACCAGGATTGGAAGGAAGGTTGTGGATGATGAAGCAGCCGACTTCCAGCATCTGGAAGAGCATAAAGATGGGGAACAACGCGCCAATGTCCACACTAGGCTTGGCAGTCGCAGGGTTCATGATAGGCTTGGGCGACGGTGCTCCCCAAGTGAAAGCCCTTCAAGCTCTGATTCCGAGGGTAGTCGGCGGAAGCGCCGCAGAGGAACAAGCTCAGATTCCGATGATAGTCAGCGCAAGCGTCGCAAAAGAGTAAGATCACCCTCAAGTGACTCCTCGGACAACGAGGACAAAGAAATCGGACACTGGAAATCAAAGGGAAAATACCGCGACCAGGAAGACGAAGACATGTCTCTTCCCTGGCGTCGCCAAAAAGTTGATGCGTTTACTAGGCGCATCAGCGATTTTTCAGAAAATAAGAGAAGGCGCATGCCTGCAAATGTCAAAACATATGATGGGACAGGTGATCCTGATGATCACCCAAAAATTTTCGAATCAGCAGCCACTATCGAAAATTGGCCACAACCTGTGTGGTGCCATATGTTTAACTCTACATTGGTAGGGAATGCGCACAATTGGTTCAGTAAGCTTCCACGCAGAAGCATCGGTGGGTTTGAAGAGTTGCGAAAGGCGTTTCGTTTAAACTTTACTCAAAGGAAGAAGTGCGCCAAAAACCCCGTCGAGCTCGCTAGGGTAAAACAGCGACAAGGGGAATCCACAAGCGCTTTCATGGAGCGCTATAAGGACGAATGCATACAGGTCAAGGCGTGCCCAGAAATACTAAAGATATCGGGGTTTATGAACGGAATCAATAAC
The DNA here is from genome assembly GCA_021014915.2 of Artemisia tridentata subsp. tridentata. NCBI lineage: Eukaryota > Viridiplantae > Streptophyta > Magnoliopsida > Asterales > Asteraceae > Artemisia > Artemisia tridentata. The sequence goes on from CP139501.1 coordinate 135,621,833, forward strand.
CCAAATCTGATAAAAAAAGTTAAACGATAGGGTTCCCCAAACTTTTGATGAACTCATGAAGCGCACGAGGTCCTTCGTCCAAGGAGAAGCAGCCGCTGCGGATAGCAAGAAAGGCTACTCGAACCATAGGTCACAAGAAGAGTCAAGGAGACAATCCAATGACCAGAGTGGCAATCGTAACAAAAGTTATCGCAACCAAGGGGGCGGACGGGGAAACGACAAGTACACCCCACTAACAAAAACTCCAAAGGAGATATTTGCGACGGAAGGTGCGAACTTTCCAAGACCCCCACCTATGCGCACCCCTGAAGATCGGCGCGTAGGGAACGGATACTGCGAGTATCACGCACAGAAGGGCCATACCACTAATGAGTGTGTCCAATTATGCCAACTAATTGAGAAGCTAGTGAAAGAAGGCAGATTGGACCACCTCGTTAAAAATATTAAGGATGGGAAAGACAAGCAGAGAACCGGAGGCAAGAAAGAAGCGCCTAAGGAAAAAGCTGACACTATCTACATGATACAATCATGGCAGCGAAAGACTAGGCAAAAGGTTAGCCAGAAATTCTCCCAGGGAAACGAAATCTCTTTCCCCACCTTGGTTGCGGACAACGCAGTGGCAGAGCCACTCACCATTGAGATAAATGCGGGGGGTCACGATATCCACTGCATGTATGTTGATGGAGGGGCGTCAGCGGATATAATGTACGAACATTGTTTCAAAAGACTGCGCCCTGAGATACAAAGACAGTTAAGTCCAGCTACGACTGCGCTTACTGGCTTTACAGGAGAAAAGATATGGCCCATGGGGCAACTGCTCCTACTAGTCGCTGTTGGTAATAAGGAACACTCAACGACGGCCTGGATGAACTTTATGGTAATCAGATCTCCTTCGCTATACAATGGCATCATTGGAAGGTCAGGAATCTCAGCGATTCGCGCGGTACCATCCACAGCACATGGGATGCTCAAGTTCCCAGTAGAAGGCGGCATTGTCACCATATACAACAGCGCTGCGCCACCAGAAGAGTGTAACACGATTACATGTGAAATAGCGCACATCCCAGAACAGAGCGCAGCTAAAGCACCAAACCTAAAGGTTGCTATTCACCCTGAATACCCGGAGCAAGAAGTGACGATTGGAGGATCGTTGTCTGACAAAGGCAGAGCGGCCGTGTGCGCGCTCTTACAAAGGAACCTGGATATCTTCGCATGGGAACCGAAGCACATGACTGGTGTGCCACGCTTGATAGCAGAACACAAGCTGAAAATCCGACAAGGATATTCCCCAGTAAGGCAAAAAAAGCGCGGCCAGGCTCCAGAGCGCGCAAAAGCCATTCTGGAAGAAGTGCACAAACTTGTGAACGCAGGCATTATGCGAGAAGTCTATTACCACGATTGGCTCTCCAATCCAGTAATGGTTAAAAAGAGCGATGGCAGCTGGCGGATGTGTGTGGACTTCACTGATCTTAACAAAGCATGTCCACAGGACTGCTACCCACTACCAGAGATAGACTGGAAGGTGGAATCTCTGTGCGGATATCCCTTTAAATGTTTCTTAGATGCATACAAAGGGTACCACCAAATCCAAATGGCTAAGGAAGACGAGGAAAAAACAGCCTTCCACACAAGCCAAGGCGTCTTCTGTTACACAAAGATGCCTTTTGGCATGAAGAATGCGGGCGCCACCTACCAGCGACTGGTAGATAATGCGTTTGACAAGCAGGTGGGCCGCAACCTAGAGGTCTATGTGGAAGACCTTGTCATAAAAAGCCATACAGAAGAAGAAGTGGTGCGCGACATTGAAGAAACGTTCACGACACTACGAAAGATCAACATGAAGTTGAATCCTAAGAAATGCACTTTTGGTGCTACAGAAGGCATGTTCCTAGGATATTTGATAGAACCAGATGGCATTAAGCCATGTCCAGAAAAAACAGAGGCCGTCATCCAACTTCCTTCACCGCGCACGTTGAAAGAAGTTCAATCTCTGAATGGAAAGCTAGCCGGTTTAAACAGATTCCTGTCTAAATCAGCGGATAAGTCACTTCCTCTATTTAAAACACTCAAGAAGTGTACGAAAAAGGGAGACTTTCGTTGGACTGCGGAAGCGGAAAAAGCTTTTACACAGCTTAAGCAACACATAGCAGCGCTTCCTAAGCTAGTTGCACCCCGACCAGGGGAGGAGTTAATCGTCTACTTATCTGCGACTCATGGAGCGGTCAGCGCAGTGCTACTGACGGATAGGAATTCCGTACAAACACCGGTGTATTTTGTAAGCAAAGCACTCAAGAAGACAGAGATTAATTACAGCCCAATGGAGAAGTTGGTCTTGGCATTAGTATTTGCTGCCAAAAGACTGCGTAGATACTTTCAAGCGCACCCAATAGCAGTGATTACCGACCAACCTATCAAACAAGTTATCTCTAAACCTGACGCATCAGGGCGATTACAAAAATGGAGTGTGCTACTAGGCGAGTATAACATCTCTTACAGACCACGCACTGCGGTTAAAGGGCAAATATTAGCAGACTTCATCATCGAAAAACCAGATACCGATGACGTACCACCACCGAGCAAGGTAGACTTACAAGAACCATGGGTCTTGTTCACGGATGGATCTTCATGCGTGGATGGATCAGGCGCTGGCCTTATCCTCACTAATCCAGAAGGAATGGAATTCACTTACGCACTGCGTTTTGAATTCACAGCCACGAACAACGAGGCAGAATATGAAGCCCTAATCGCTGGATTACGCATTGCAAGTCGAATGGGTGTACGCAACCTAGAAGCAAATGTGGACTCCCGATTGGTAGCCAACCATGTGTTGGGCGAATATGTGGCTAAAGAGGATAACATGGTCCAATACCTTGACAAGACCAAATCGCTAATACAAGGCTTTGACAGGTTCACCATTAAGCAAGTTCCTAGAGGTGAAAATAAGAAAGCAGATGCGCTAAGCAAGATCGCATCTACTAGCTTCGCGCACCTGTCAAAACAAGTCTTAGTGGAGATCCTAAAGAACAAATCCATCTCGGAGATGGAGATATCCACAGTAATAGAGGAAGAGAATCCTACGTGGATGACCCCTATTATCGAATTTATAAGCAAGGGCAAATTGCCCGATGAGCAGAAGGACGCTCGACGGATACGGCGCACAGCGCAGAGGTTCGAACTTATAGATGGTATCCTGTATCGGCGCTCATTCCTACAACCATGGCTTCGGTGCATTGGACCTCTTCAGGCAGATTACGTACTCCGAGAGATCCACGCTAGTTCATGCAGTATGCATTCAGGACCACGGTCCGTCGTAGCGCGAGCATTACGCTCAGGATACTATTGGCCTACTATGCACCGTGATGCGCGCGATGTGATAAAGAAATGCAACGACTGCCAAGTTCATAGACCCATCCCGCACAGACCACAACAAGAGCTAACACCTATCACTTTTCCATGGCCATTCTATAAATGGGGTATTGACATTGCGGGTCCCTTCCCTGTCGCAGCGGGAGGACTTAAATTCCTTATTGTTGCAATAGACTACTTCACTAAATGGATTGAAGCAAAGGCAGTAGCGACAATCACAGGTAACCAAGTAAAACGCTTTGTTTGGGAAAATATTGTATGCCGCTTTGGAATACCTGGAGAGATTGTTTCGGACAACGGAAAACAATTCCGTGATAACCTGTTCAAAGACTGGTGCGCAGAGTTACATATTACACAACACTTCGCATCAGTAAAACACCCACAAACCAATGGCTTAGTGGAGCGCGCAAATCGTAGTCTAGGCGAAGGAATTAAAGCACGCCTGGACAAGCATAAAGGAAGATGGGTAGACGAATTGTCGCATGTCTTATGGGCGCACCGCACGACAATCAAAGTTAGCAATGGGGACACTCCTTTTTCCCTTGTCTACGGGACAGAAGCTATCATACCAGCTGAAATTGGGATGCCAACTATCCGCACCGCGGAAGTTAATGTCGCGACCAATGACGACGAACGACGAATAGACTTGGACCTGTTGGAAGAAAGGCGTGAGCGCGCAGCTATACGTGAGGCAAAAACCAAGTCAAAGATGAAGGGATACTACGATGCTAAAGTTCGAAGCACCTCATTCAGACCAGGCGACTTTGTGTACCGCGCTAATGATGCAAGCCACGCAGAAGATACAGGTAAACTTGGACCAAAGTGGGAAGGACCCTATGAGGTCATTGAAGCACTAGGACAAGGCGCGTACAAGCTGCGTGACATGGAAGGCCGTGAGCTACAACGCACATGGAATATCTGCAATCTCAAGAGATGCTATCTTTAGGAAAGGTTACGACCCAGTACATGGACACCTACGCACTTTAGTAAGTGGTCAATAAACATCCGTGTATTTACATTTTTGTTTTCATTTAGACAAATGTTTTTTTTATCTTTCTACAAAAACTTGCAAGTATTAATAAAATGTTGCGGTTTCTAGCTAACTCCGTGACACACTTTACTTTATTGCTTACATATAATTTATGTCTCAATACTGTTTGTTATACTATCTTTTGCCTACATGGCGTGCATGCACTAATTAAAAACCCACGATGGTAAAAGGATGAGTAAACCTAATAAATGACTCGTTGAGTAAGAGGGTTGCAAACCCATCAACACCGGATCACACATCCTTGTTAAACACCTTATTCTCAAGACGTTGGAGTAAGTTCCATGCGTACCCCACGACGGATACACGTCAATGCACACTGTGTGCGTTTAACAAATTAGGAGTTAAGACAATTAACACCTTAGTATGGTATTAGTAGCACGTTGCAATCCATACACTTGTGCATCCCACGATGGATACACAACAACTTGTAAATTTCATACACAATTATGTTATATACAACCATGTCATACACAACTATGCCATAAATTTCATACAAGATAAGGATAAGTGATTATGAATCCTTGTAACTTTCTTTAAATGTGTTTATACAAGCGGTTTAATTCTTAGACAACTTTCACGCAAAGACAAAATAACTAAGTACAAACGTTTGATACAATATACATACAATTGTATTTTTCAAAAATCAACGCTTCATTATGGATAACAAGTTCATCAAAAGTACACATCCAATGTACAACAAAAAGCGGATATGCCACAAAATACCACTACACCAAAACTACCAAGACATGCTACGAGTACGCCTGAGCCCTGAGCTACCCGCTTGGAGCACCACACTACCAGCATCTTTAATCTTCTGCAACAACTCAGCATCTGTGGGTGCTACCGTTGGCACGCTAACAGGCACCCCATCAGATCTGGGAATGTGAGCCGCACCAAGACCAAAAAGAATGGCCTTCCCCTTTTGGCCTTTCTTCTTAGCGAGTCTCATCTCATGCGCTTCTAAGGACACCTTCAAGGGAATTTCTTTCTCAAGAGCAAAAGGGTTGAGAATATCACGGGGACGAGCAAAAATGGGCACATGTAGCTGCGACACGTCTGGCTTCAAGAAGTAGTCAAACACGCAAATAAGGATACAACTCCTCATCATACTCAATGCTGAGCTTGCGCAGTTTGCTCTCCTGATTCTCCAGCAAACTCTCCACAGCCTTGCGGAACTCATCCAAGTCAGTCATGAGCTTCCCCTTGTTCAGCTCCATATATCTCAAGGCCCAAAGGCAGGAGGCCTTGTACTCTCTCGCTCCAGTGCGCTCTTTATTCAGTTCAGCCATGAGCAACATCTTCTCATCAGCAACTTTCTGATCATACATTGCAGATGCCCTCAATTCAGCCTGCACATCAGCCAACTGCGCCTTTAAAAGATCAATCTCTTTATCCTTCTGCATGACCAGGCTGCTCTCACTACCATACTCAGCCTGTAGCCGCGCAACCAATGAAGCCTGGTGCGCAGCAGCCAACGCCAACTCCTCAAAAAGGCTATTTCTTGGCGCATCTCCAGCAGATTTTTCCTCATCCAGTGGACTCTCAGGCCCAAAATCAGTCTTAGGAGGCGAATTCTCAACATGCGCATCATCCTCATCAACAGCAGCCTCAGCACTATACGCAAATAACAACGTTATTCTATAGTACTAATAGCAGATTAAGGACTAAAGATCTAAAGGTACAAGTACTTACTTGGGGGGAGGAGTTTTATGCGATGACGCACCCTCTTCAGTTGGTCGCTCGACAAAAATAGCAGGGCGCTTAGTTGATGGCCCTGCGCCATCATCACCAGATGACCTCTTACGCTTTAACCCTTGGTCCTCCTCCTCAGACTCATCCATAGCACTCCCCGACGAATCCACATGCAATAACTCCACAGGGATCTGCGACCCAGAAGGGGAAAAGCTACGCAGCGGAGTAGCCATAGTAACACCTGCGGGGATTTCCATAGTCTCATCTGTCCCCTCCGGCTCCCCCTGCGCAATCACCATTGTGCGCCCTGCGGTAGCCTGCAGAATGGGCTCCTCACCATCTCTCAAAGGGCGCACACCCACAATAACCTGTTTCGGCTTCTCCAAATGCACAACGCAGAATAGATCCATCTCTGCGCGACAAACAACAAACAAACACAAAAAGTGTTAATAAGCTACAAAGGGAGAACGCTTAAAGCTATTAAATGAAGAGGAAGGAAGAGACAAGCACCCACCCCAACTATTTTCATCCAGAAATGTTGGCACTTCTTCTGGACTACCGAAGTAGTTGCGGCTAATACCCATATGTACCAAAAACTCTTCGGGATACGCTTTGATTGGTATACGATTGGTGTTTATCGTATCCGCATCAGCTACATTGTACAACCCGGGGTCGGGGCGCTCGTCTCTAGGTAATAATTCTCGAGTATAGAACTCAAAAATCGATGGGAAAAATGAACTATCAACCTAAAAGAATTTTTCTCTCCAATCCCTCAGTGCATCTAATTTCTCAGTATAGCACTGCAGCAGACCTGCGCGCTTGGAAAAAGAAACCCACCCGTTTGACCACGACGTGTGGTAAAACGCGCAGAATAGATGAATTGTGGGTTCTATCCCTAACAAGCGACAATTCACTTCGAAGTTAGTTATCTTTGCTGCACCTATACAGTGCAGCTGGGAAATATGAAGGCGATAGTGATTGAGAATATCGCACAAAAAGAGGGAGATGGGCGCACGCTGGTTAGCGAATTCAAAAAAACGCGTATATACCCCTACTTTCCCTTGCGGGAAATCCGCTATCGACGCATTTGCGGCCGGAATTACCGGATGCAATACGAGTGGGATGTAATAATCTGAGGTGAACTGACGAAGATCATCCTCAGATAATTCGGAAGTAAAATCAGACAATTGTAGAACCATGATTAACCTTCAATAACTATTATAAGCGCACGCGCTATTACCTTAGTTTTTTGTTGATTTTTGATCGCTGTTTGGAGGTTTAACAATGGCGGAAGATGATGATTTTTTTACTGTGATAACCACAGTGAAATGACGGCTCAAGTTTATATAGGGTACACGTATTTGTGGATGAACGACATGTGTACCCCACTTGCCCCAATCGGATGGTTGGGAACCCAAAAGGTAAAGCACTTTTTCACTCACCCTCACGATTTTCGAAGAAGATACCTACACGAGATTAACTTGCTAATTTTGGCGGGAAATACTTGAAACTTCCCCGCTACGCATCAAGGAATATTTTTTCCATTTGTTAGTCTAGCATCCGCAATTTCGCATTGCGCACACTAGACTGGGGGGACATGATGACGTATAGTCCGTATTCGGGTCATGAACCCGACCCATAATTAAGTCCATCACGAATAGACTCCAGCCCATCACGACATAGGCTATTGCGTTAAAGGTTTGGGCTTACGATGGCCCAAACCCTACGTTATTTATGGCTTTGATAGTATATCTTCTATTTATGGGATATATATCAATTAACCGCCCTACGCGGGATAGACCGAAGATTGGGGAACACGAAACCAATAAGGATTTCGTGTCCATATATAGAGGGCACCCCAGCCCTCACAAAGGTACGATCTCACAAAACCCTAACTCTTCTACAAACCCTAAAACCGATTACTTACTCTCACGCCGGAGGATAATCATGGGAGACAATCCCACGATAAGCCTAACGGTGTCTTTTTATTTTCTTAGTACGCAGGTCTCAAGCATTAAGATCTGATTGGTACGGAATCAAGGAACGCCCAACTTTTGTATCAACACTTAAAAACCCACACTACTAAATAATATATCTATTTTAGTCAGACCTTATCAAGCTTTCTTAAGTTAACAAACGTCTAAACATTGATTTCCATGAAATTGTTTTATTCACACCGTATTTAAAAATTCGTTTCACTAAACTTTAAACTTTTCAGGACCGCACTAATTTACCCGACAATTAACCTCAAACAAAGAAATTTGTGTCTTTTAAATTATTGATTTGGTCGGATTCGTGTAAAACGCATACTTAAATAAAAATTTCGAACAAAACTTTTATCATTACCTCTAAGCGAGAAAACGCACAATCTCAAAACAAATACTAGGATTAAACCTCGAAAGAAAGTCATTACACTTATATACTACCTGACTTGCCTAAGATTGACAATAGCGATATGCCATACCCTAACACTATTCCTTCAAAGTGCAACCTTCCCACTCACCGGGTAAGATACGATTCTCACCCTGGTAGAAGCGCGTGAAATTGAATTAGCAGTTACTCAAGAAACGATGTGCCTTTCAGAGTTTTAGATAGCATAATCACTTTGACACGTGACATCACTTTCACTTGGGATAATAAGAGGTCACATCTGACCATAAGACCATTAACTTCTTCTATAACGAGACAAACATCCCTCAACAAAATACCCACCTGACTTAGACCACTATACCACGATCTCGAGTCACAATACACCATAGTTTTGCCTTAATTAACAAGTTAAGAACTTTCCATAACGAGCATTGTCCGATGATAACTTCCGAGCGTTCCTAATCATTGGCATCTGAAATTGCCCTTAGTTCTCTTGACTCATAGGCCATCACTCTTGACTAGCCATGTATGCCTACTGACATGTTATTCCTTGTCATTCACACCAAGGGACTTTTCCCCTTAAATTCTCTATAGCCGCCATAGGAATAATAGCGATATCTAGCCTCATTGATCTAACTCAAATGGAATCCACCATTTCATTTCAATGTAGACAACTACGCCTACCTCCCTCGAAGGATGAGGACACAAATAGACACTAGGAGACAAATTAATAGCATGAGCGAATGATTTTGTAATGGCTAGGATAACCATTTGGCATTAATCAAAATCCTCCCACCACCACAAGGTATCTCACTAGTAGAAGGACTCAGTAGAGTACACGACACCTTTCATGTATCAAACCTAAAGAAATGCCTAGCAGATGACACCCTTATAGTTCCCTTAACGAAAATTCGACTTGACGATAAGCTAAACTTTGTCGAAGAACCAATGGAAATTTTGGATAGAGATGTCAAACGATTGAAACAAAACCGTATTTCCCATTGTTAAGGTTATATGGAACTCTAAGAGAGGACCAAAGTACACCTGGGAACGCGAAGACCAAATTCGTGCTAAATATCCTCATCTATTCGATAAGACAACCCCGACAACTATCACACCTTAGGATTCGGAACGAATCCAGTCTAACGGGTAGGTACTGTAATCCCCTGTAATTTCCCATGTCATTTATTAATGTTAATTATCAAGTAATTCAAATTTAAAGTCGAATAACCTATTTTTACAGGTTACCTTTTTTTTTACCAAGCAACGATCACTAGTCACCCTTTAACGATTACGAGACTTGTCATGAATAGCTCACTTGCGCACCGACACTAAAATTTATATGAACTCCGAGATATATCGAACCAACCTAATTAGCAAACATATACTACAAATAAATTATTTATTTCATTATACATTTAAAATCTTTCTTTTCTTTCTTCTTTGGACCAAGCCACAAACACACCTCAAGCTCAACATTTTGTTTTTCCCTTTCTGCTATTGAAACAACACGAAACATGCACCAAAAATTTCTTTTCTCTTGGCTCCAACTCAGTCAACACATATTTTTGTGTTGCTTCTTTTCTTACGTGGGAAAAACAAAAACAACCCATCCCACCCTACTGCTAACCTAAATATAAACAATAATAAAACCCATTCTCTCTTTTAAAATCACTCAAAGACCAAAGGATTATATGCTTCCTAGTCTTCTAGTATGCTACACACGTTCTTCTTCTTTTCATTTTTATAAACACAAAGTACAAATCCCATATTGACCAATCAATCTTGAATCACATCTTGCATGACAAACAACATACAAACTGCCCACAAAGTATTCCACCCTACACCTTCTATGCGACTTGACAAGCCATGCCATTTGACCTCTTTACTTCCAGTCGACATACTCAATACACACATTTTCTTGTTGTCCCTTCTTGCGTGTGAAACAAAGCAAGGCCAAGCTACCCTACTCCTTCAATCCTAAACATTAAACTATAATAAACCTAACACTTTCTTTCTAATCACTTAAAAGAATCTTGTGTCTCTAAAACCTCCAACATGCTACATTTTTTTTTCTCTTTTCCTCATCTTGACCCATCATTTTTTTTTCTCTCGAAACTATGCAAGGCAATGATTAAAATAATTTGAAGACCATACCACCTTTGACCCTCCTTCTTCCATTCGACAAGAACCAAGCATGCATGTCCCCTTGACCACCTTTATTTCCCATTCGACTTGGACAAAGCATGCACCATATTTTTTTTATTTTATTTTATTGAAACCATGCAAAGGGGTGAATAAACAAATCTTAAAACCATGCCTAGTTCCTTCTATATAAACCCACGATACCTTCTAAACTCCTCACACATTCAAATTTACAAATACTTATTAACAACACAACTTTTGCTCTTGTTCCATTTCGTTACTGCCGAGTCACAAAGAAAGAAAACAAGGAAAGCTTTTTGGTCACTTCAAGTTTTTATTAAGTCTTTTGAGCTTATATTTTTGGATCGTGGGTTATTATTCAAGGAGGTTCCAAGGTTTTGGCCGTGTCTCGTTTTCGTTTACTCGTATCCTAATTCCTTCGTAACTCTTCACCACCTATTGGTGTAGTAAGTATTCACAATCTTCTCTTTTCTTTTCTTTCTATTCGAAGTTTATTTAGTTCGTCGTATGCATGCTATAACTCGAAACACTTAATAATCCAATAAAACACAAAGACCCTAAAATATTAAAAACCACTTAGACCCTTAGGATTGTCTCGATATCTCCCATTTCATACGTACAATGTATATATATTTTTACATACCTCGATTCTTTATACAAAGGTGAAACGAGATGGCTAAACATGCAAACCTAATAAGATTAAACACTACATATTATAACCTTAATCCTAGCCTTGATCGAGCACTCTTTTTATCTTTCTAGAAATCGTTTTTGGGCCTAAAGGGCTAACGAGCCCAAGTAAACTTCTTATAAAGATTTTCGAACTAAAAATATTTCGAGAGATATAGAAGCTTTAATCTGATTTTCATAAGCTTGAATACGCTACAAGGAATGACTTTTTATAAAAATAAGGATTAACTTTTCAAAAACTAAACTTTGGACTAATTTTGTAAAATATTTCGTTAAGGGGCGAATTGTGTCAAAACCGTCAAACTTATGGACGTAAAATAAAAACTTGATTTTTAAATAAAATATAGGGTAGAAACTGTCAACAGCTGAGGGTTAAGGGTAAAAGTATAAAAAGGATAATTTTGGACTAGAAGTGTAACTATTTTAATAAAAGGGTATAAAGTGTAACTTTGTAAACAAAAAGGGTAAAACTTGACATAAACATTTTAACTTTGAAACACTTTATAAATTTTACTTTTATTACATTTATAAAAATAACATATATCCATACTAGCATTTATCACATAAATTTTAATAATTTTATAATAACTAAAAATATTTAAAATAAATATTTTTACTAACACTTACAATAACTAACAATATTATACAACCAAGCTTTAATCGAAAACATTTTTGTAAATAACAACTATATCTATAATAGAACTTTTCTTGAATTTTACACATTCTAATACACAAATCCGACACTACCACACTTGAAGGTCTTCACACTCGTCATTTCGCATCGAGCCCTAGAGCAATCAAATCTAAACTTATCATATTACTCTAGGTCGCAAGTCGAAGCTATTCACTTACATCACTTGATCACTACTTGACTACTGTATCACTAAGGTGAGTTTATAGTCCCACTTTTTACTATGTTTCCAAATCCCGTAGGGAGATACATGCTATAAATCTGAACACAAGTATTTTTCTGTACGTTACCCTGATTAATATTGCCTAAGTTACCACCCTTGCCAAAAAGTCCCTCATATCATGAACCATTAATCACTTGCGAGTGAACGCGAATTTAGTGAATAGATCTATTGGAAGCTGACGCCCCATTTGAAGTTAGCCTGGAATGGTAACCAAATGCACTTTATTCGAATTACGAGTCTGGCAAAACTCTTACGACGAGGGCATTATCACCTACATCATTTTATGATGTGGCTATTTATTTCGATTACATAACTGATGATAAGGTTTGCGTATCATGAGGCTTATGGCAATATATATACATAACTGTTACACTAAGATATCATTGTTTTTACTACTATCTGACTTGTGTTCAAACTATTACAATTAAAACACTATGGATTCACTCAACCTTTGTGTTGACCCTTTTAGCATGTTTTATCTCTGGTATTTAAAGATCTCAAGGCACGGAGTTGGCAAGGGCTTTGGAAACCTACCCTTTTATTTCAAATAAATATATCATTCTTTTCAAACTCATCATCATTTTTGTGAAAACTTATCCCTTTTTGGAAACTATTGTGTAATCTTTGAATATTGAGTTTTAATTGAATGATATAAATTCTACTTTTAATGATTATCTATGCTTACGACTATGATCTGATTGGTAATACCCCGTTTAAGTCTTCCGCTGCTATCTAAAATTTTAACGGGGTGTTACATTCTTGTTAGGAACGCATTTTAGTCATGTGTTAGACAAAATTACAAGGTTTAGGGACTGAAAGTGATAAGTTAGAAAATGTTAAAACAAATTTAACAAAAGGGGAAAAGACTTTAACTGAGGTACATTCATTTCATCTGACATATTCACCCACCGAAGTTAATATATCCAACCACCAAGATCAATGGCTGACATCAAGCCTGCTAATCCATTCAAGATTTTGCAAATTTGTGAGTGTTTAAATGTTTAATATATGATTATAAGCAATGGATTCGAAGGATTTTGCAATCCAACGGTCAAATTTGTCACAATCGAATGCGTTAGATCTAGGGTTTATGAGAAATTATAGAAATTTGATTCTGAGTGTTTATGTTGTATTTGTTTGGTGTGTTAGTGTCGGAATGAGTGCCTTAACATAATGCATGTGCGTAATTAAACCCAGAAACAGTAGTCTTGCATGTTCTTAGTTTAGGGTTTAAGCGAACGATTTGGGGAAAACTAAGTGGTTGTGTTTAAGTGTAATTAAACTATCAAACTAGTGTTATTATGCCTTGAATTGAATGTGTGTACCTTTAATTTGCACCCAGAAACATCACAAGTGTGAAATTTGATTGGTAGGATTTAAGGACACGTTCAGTTTGAATCTTGAGTTTTTGTGGATAAAAAATGTTATAACTTGAACACTAGACTCAGAAACATCATTGAAAGCTATTGGAACAAATGTGTGATCAAAAGGCTAAAAAAATTTCGACTACAGTTGTTATCGAAAATCCTTGTATAAGGGTTTATCGAAATTGCCAATAATTATCGCAAATGTGATTTTTATCGCAAATATGATTTTTATCGCAAATGTGATTTTTATCGCAAATGCAATACTTATCGCAAATGCAATGCTTATCGTAAGTGCAATACTTATCGCAAATGTGATTTCTATAGGAATTGAACAAATTCCTTAGACTTCTTCAAGTCTATCGAAATTGGACAAAATCTTTAGATATTGGCAATATTGATATAATTTGATAACTGCTATAGTTAAACATGTAAAATCAATCTTAGCAACAAAAGGATCACATGTGTAACATCAAGCTTAAATATTTTCTAACTATCATGTATCCTGCATATTTGTGCTTGATTGATGTTTCAGCATTCTTCAATGGCTGCATCTCAACAACAACCACTCCCAATGCTCACAAAAGCTGAAGTTCTTCCTCGTGGATACAAGGCAGATTTTGGGAACAACAACGCGAGGGTAGATTTTGAGAAGATAAAATGTCCTGAACCAAGCTGCCAAATTGCTGTGGAAGTACTCAAAGAACATGAATGTAGGAGATTACTGGACAGTTCTGACAACATTCCTGAATTGTATATTCATCAGTTGTGGAATACTTTGGAGCTGGACACAAAGCTGAGATACTTCACATGCACACTGGACCGCAAAAAGCTCAAAATCACACCAAATCACCTTCGCAGAGCATTAGGCTTACCCGAACCACCAGAACCAGCTAACAAATATTGGCCTACACCATCCGAAGATGAAGTCCTTAAATTCCTCATCGACATTGGATATGATGTCCAACCGGATACACCACTGACCAACATCTCAAAAGTCAACGCAAAACACATCCCTAAACCCTGGAGAACCATTTACTACATAGTGGTTCGTTCTGTCTCAAGGAGGGACAGTGGTCATGAACATCCGCGGTTATCTCACCTTCAACTCTTCTGGGGTTTAGTGAATCAGCAAAGGATTGACTATGCTGAACTTGTCTGGGAAGATATGATTTTTCAAATGATGAAATCATTCACCAAAGTTCCTTTTGTACAATACACCAAAGTGCTCATCAGTCTGTTGCTTGATGAAAACAAAGACATCTCTCCTCGTGTTGGTGATCTAGAGATGCATCTGTTCAGAATGGATAGGACTATTAACTCTGTCTACTTTCCCAAGGAGAGCTCACATAAGCAAGGGATTAGACTGCCAGAGTCTCTAATGACAGAAAATGTAAAGAAAACTCAAGCCTACAAAGACTATGACAGAGCATTCAGACTTGGTCGCGTAGGATTCTTAAAGCTTGGTAAAGAAGGAACTGGATCAACCAAGACCCGTTCAACAGGAAGTAGCAAAGCTGGGAGTGCTTCAAGTGCTTCAAAGAAAATCAAACCTCACATAGCTAACATCATCAAAAGGAGAGTTAAATTTGATGTTCCAAAGCCTACACAAGAAGAAGGTTGGATTCATTCTGAGAAAGAATCTGACTTAGAAGAAACTGAATCCGAACAAGAATAGACCATCTCCATGGACGTAGATGTTGCTACCATTGTTGCAATGGAACAAAGTAAAAAGACTCTGAAAGAAGATGAAGCCAGAAGAGCCAAGTTAAGGGTTAAAGAACAAAGGGAATATGAGCTACAAAAGGGAGTTGGAGGTTCTGGTACTGTCAAAGAAGTAACTTCAACCCATACTGATCCGGTTAATCAACTCGGAGGGTCTGAAGTTGCTACAACTACTACTCCTCAGCCCGATTCGGTTATTCAACCCGATAGGTCTGATTCACATTCTGAGGACATTCCTCCACCTTTCAATCCGGTTAATCAACCCGACAAGGAAATAGAACCTTTACCAGATGAGGAAATTAAGGATGACATGTTTGAAGGGGGTAATCAGGAGCAGTTTGATCTTGATGCACCTGTTGTATGGTCTGAATCAGAGGAAGAGGAAATTATTGGGGAGAAGACCACTAAAGCTACAATCGACCTAGAAATTTAACACGAGGCAGAATTAGAAAAGAGGAAGGAAGAAGAGAGACTAGCAAAGGAGAAAGAAGAAGCAGAAAAGGAAGCTAAAAACTATATTCAAACACCACGTCTCACTCTGTCACAGCTACAACTCACCGTTTACAAGCCTCAATCTGAGGAGCAGCCCAAGGAGTTAACTCCTCCTACCTCCCCACCAAAGGATTCAACTCCTCCTACCTCCCCTCCAAAGGAACCAACACCTCGTGTATCACCTCCAAAAGCATCAACTCCTCCTGAATCTTCATCACAACCATCACCATCACCATCAAAAGCAACAACAGAAGAAACTCTTAATACAATCATTAAAGCCAAGTATACTAAGAAGATTGCTAGGGTTACTCGTTTCGAAGTCGTTTCTCCTGCAGCAAAGAAATTGAAGAAAGCAGCAAAGTTAGCACAGGCAAAGAAAGACAGCATGTTAAGTGACCAAGTAACTGAGATGCAGACTATGGTCAAATGTCTTTCTGAGCAAGTAAAAGAGTTGCAGGAGACAAAGAAGAAAATGGATTAACTCCTTGAAGATGATGTCAAAGCTCAACTACTCAAGGAGGCAAAGGCACACACAAAGAAATATGTAAAGCAGTACATGCCAGATCTCATGGAGAAGATTGAAGTGTACATTGACACCAACATTGCGAAAAAAGTTCAAAACATCACAGGATCGATTCCTCAAGACACAGCAACCCAACCAAAGCAACTTGAAGACTTCACAACCGACGAACTCCAACGAGAACTCCTCACCAGACTCACAACACTTATCTCACCATCTGAAACAGAAATAGCTATCTATGAGGCTATTAATGAAAATCTGGAATCGTGCAAGGTTGCGGCTGATAAAGGAAAACGTTCACGAGATGAAGAAGACCAGGACCCTGACACCCAATCCAAGAAGCACAAGGGTGAAGGAGGATCTGGTTCACAACTCAAAGAACCAATCAGACCGTCAACAACAACCACATCTCAACCACACAAGGCTTCAGAGTCTGAACCTAAGGAGACAGAGCATCACTTTGAGCACTTTGCCACAGAGGAAATGGATTTTCAACAAGAAGATGATCAACCTCACTCACCACCGAAGACCAAAGCTACATCAAGCAAAAAATCTTCCAAAAAACCAACTATAGTTTCATGGCTCGATAATGATGATGATACACCTGGGAACGAGTTCTTTAATCAGCTAGCAGGTGCTCAAGTACACACTGACAAAGATTCCAGAATGGAAGATAGTACATTTGAGTTTGCTCAACAACTCAAAAGTACTCAACACATAAAGAAACTGACCAAGAAGGAACTTCGCCAGGTTAAAAATGATGCTTTTAATTTTCTTAAGGACAACGCTTCGAGTGCAGCTGAGCTCGAGTATCACCTCGAGAACATTGCTCGCGCCATGTCTTCAGACTTCAACTGGACTGATCCAGATGTGATTGGCAGCAGAGACAGTAAGAACAAGCCTTACATCACAGATTGGACAAAGCCTCTACCGGTGATCTGAGTTCACAGCAAGCCAGCCATTCCATATCGCTTCTTCTTCAATAAAGATCTGGAGCTACTCATGTGATGCGTGGTTTTGCGACCTTACAACAGGTTTTACCTCTCGAGGGATCTCAAGAGGCTTGCAATCCCCACCAGGCAGTGTACCTGACTGATGTAGTATAGTGTAGTGGCAAGTACCGGGGGATTGATTGTTCTCTAGGGGAATAGTGTCATTAGGATTGAAAAACTACTCTAATAGGTCTAAGGGTGAGGGAAGATTCTTTTTGTATTTTTTTATTTTTATGAAAGCAAGTAAAATCTCGGGTTTTAAGGAGTGGGCGAAATTAGTTGCTAGTCAACTAACACAAATAACTACAAATACAAATAAAATAAAATAACTGAAAATGAAAAGGTTGTGTAACTTATATGGGGAGAAATGTGTTTACTTAGATTTCCTTACTCCCTAACTATCTTTTACCGGTTGATTAGTGTGTATTAATTGCGTGGATGACGGGTGTATTCCTTAATACCAATCGTGGGGTGGCGTACGTACTTCCCCAACTCTACAAGCTCCTACTTCACTCCTATGTCGAGCCAGCTAAGAAGTTCCAAACATGGGATCATTAGAATTCGCTCATGCATTAAATACAACCATAATAACCTTAGTACGCATTGGTTCATGTTTCTTAAGACGTTCAAGCAAGTTACCGTATAGGAGGTTAGCCAGTTTTCTTAAGCCTAACATCGATAAACAATCACCCAATACAATTAATAACAACTAATAACCAATAATCAATAGTTAGGTTTCATTAGATCTAAGCAAACACAAGATAAATCTAGCCTAGCATGTTAATTAAAAGACAAGAACAAGATATAATCAAACAACACATAGACATATTGAATGATTAAATGATTACTTATCTTCAATTAAACATGGGAGATCCAAGGGTATAAAACCCTTAAGAATGGCAGAAAATTCTCTTAGGGTTTCTCCTCACAAAGTTGCACACTAATGAATAAAAATTGCAAAACTATATATAGAGTTTAGGGGCTGACGGCGTCACGTTGTAGGAGGTGACGCCGTCACCTCGCCGCGGCTAGGGTTCCCGGATGGTCTTCCTGACGCCGTCCCTCTTTAATCCTCCAAAATCCGCTCTGGCTTATCAAGGCTTGACGACCTTCTTGACGCCGTCCCCCTTTAATCTTCCAAAATTTCTCTGGCTTATCAAGGGCTGACGGCGTCACAATAGAGCTTGACGCCGTCACATGTACTTTCCAGCATATTTTTGAGACTTTGTCGTTTTCTTCACTTTTATGCTCCAAAAACGTCCAAAATGCTTCCTTTTCCAGATTTCTTCTCCAAAGTACCTAAAATGACAAAAGGAACGATTTAGGGCAATATTTGATCAAATAAATACGATTTAGGGCTTAAATGACCCCCTAAAAGCGGTACACTTTTCGCTTCATCAAATACCCTTACACTTGAGATTTGCTTGTCCTCAAGCAAATGCGTTTTTATTCTAATCAAAATACAAGTTAGGGGTCATTTAATGCTAATATAAAAGTAATTACAACAAATAGTCGTTCCACTTTAATCATAATAAGCACGGAGATTACAAACTAGCACCTCACAATTAGTGTTTAGATACTCACATCTCTCAGGTGTCATAAAAGTATATCTCATAAATGAAAACGGATAATATCTCTCGCTACCTGTCATAGCAAATAGATTAACATAGGCTTGGGAAAGGATCAAGAACCTCCTCCACTAGGCGTAAGAACCTAAGATAAACTATCAAAGAGGGCTTTTAAACGGTTATAACGTTAGGTGTAGGGATATGATAAACACGGATTTGTTGGATAAGGGATATTTTACTGGTGGCGAGTTAAAGATCTTGATTAATTACATGTACAATATGGCATTGCTAAGCCAAGACTAGACTCGACTTAAGCTAAAAACAAAATAACAAAAAGATAAAATAAACATAAAATGAAACGGGATGGTAGTCCGTATGTTTTTTCTACTTTTCTTTTTCTCATTTTTTTTGTATTTTTCTTGCTTTTTTTTTTTTTTTTTTTTTTTTTTTTTTTTTTTTGACATACACTCTTGCCCTACCATCCAAAATAATACATCATAGGGGCGTTGCATTCCCCTTACACTTGAACTTTTACATAACTTTACCAATAACTATTCTAATGACTCGAATTAAGATAATCGAAACACTTGGAGTACTTTTAAAACATTTAGCACATATGGGGGTAATAATGTTGTTCTTCCCCATTACTCCATTACACTAGTACTTTACCCATGAGTCCCAATCGTCCCAAAATAATATGTACAAGGATATGACTCGACTTAGCAACCGTGTAATCAATTAGATAATTAACTTGGGGTTTAAACAAATGTTGTCACAATAATGCACTAAAGATGAGTGCATACAAGGTAGGCTAAGGCGATTTGGGTGTACATTTAAGTGGGGTGTAACAAATTCTTACTTTAAGTAAACTGCTTAAAGTTAGAAACGAAAAGATAGGCTCTGAGGGGTGTACTAGGGGTATCGTGTACTAAAAATGAGTACAACGCAAAGGGTGTGGGAGAATTACTTGACCAATGTAGCCAATGTAATTATAACAAAAACACAGGTGTAAAACAATGGGTTAATCCTAATGCCTCTTATCATGTAGTAAATCTAACTACACGAATGTAGTCTCACTTGTGGCCTCGGAATGGTCCTAACGCAAGTTCTAGAATCTAAGTGCTACCGGTACAAATATCATAGCATAAATGCTTTTCCTACCAATTCTAGGGGCGAACCTCACATATTTGGGGGTGGAAAATTTTTTAGTGGTACGGTTTTTGTGCTAGTCATATAACTCCTATCCATGAGACGCTCATTAAGATCAAAGTTTCACTCCTATATGTTGTAAAAATTTTAAATTTGGCACTAAAATTGCCCTAACAGGTATTTCTCTCAGTTTTATTACACATCTACCATCAAGCAAACAAAAATCAAGTGCAATTGTATTCTCTAAAGTATCGTACTTTTACCCCCCCCCCCCTTACACTTAAGATGAACATTGTCCCCAATGTTCAAATAACAAGATGTAAAAGTAAATAAGGTAAAAGAATGAAATCAAATACTCCCCTGATTCGTTTGGTGGATAAAGAGGTAACATGGTTAGATCTTATTCCAAGAGAATGTAGAAGCTCCAAGACTAATGCATCGCCATAAGCTTGATTCCACATACATCTCCTTGTCCAAAATAACCTGTTAAACCTGAGAAAACAAACACGAAAACCTGCATAACATCGGCGGGATAAATTCTATATAAGGATATAATGCTTGTGGAATGATTATTTTGCAGATTCCTGGAGTTTATAAGTTAGAGATTTAATAAAAACTTTTTATGAAAACAAAACTTTCAAAAATTTCAGAAAATTAAAACCTGACGCCGTCAGAAATGATCTGACAGAATTCTCATGTTAAGTTTCCGAAAAATTTCTGGAAAAACCTATACCTTACTTCCTGGAAATCCTGCAAAACATCATTATGACTCGATACAAGCATTTGACTCAAACAATTACTAATATGTATGTTAATTTAATATTGTTATGATTCATGTTCATTTGTTCTAATAAACCGATTTGGATTTCCCTTACACTTAATTTTTGCAAAATACCTTTATATGTAGTTAAGACGAAGTTAAAAACAAGATAAAGCATTTTCACAATTTAGTTTTGAACATGAATCAATAATAATAAAAATTAAACATACATACGGAAGCAAATAAAATCAAACAAACAAATAAATAAACACACAAAGCAAATAAAGCTTGGGTTGCCTCCCAAGAAGCGCTTTTCTTTATTAACGAGTCTTGTAGCTAGACTCAAAGTCACGGGTTCTACGTTTTTCCATTTTGCTTCTCAATTGCCCCTCTAATCATCCTAACAACCTCCATATCAACTTTGTATTTAGGTCCTAGGTTCAAGCAATCTTTATAATAAAGGCTTCTCTTATTCCAAACATAGTCCATGCCTTTCTCTTTATCCTCATCATTGATGTCCTCAATCGCACCAATGTTGTCCTTGTCAAATCGAGGCACAAAACAAAATTCATTTACCCGATAAGGCATCCTATATGTGATCCTATCTATGTGATTAGAAAACTGAACCGTGCCTCTTAAACGATCATACTTTAAATTGGATGCTTCAATGAACGGCTTACCTAACACCACGTGAGATAGGCGGCAGTCAACAACACTTGCCAAATCTTCTAAGATCATGAAGTCGGTGACAAAGGTAAAATTCCCAACAAGGATATGCATGTCCTTAACCCTTCCAACGAAGTTGCAAACTCCGCCGGGGCACTTGGGGTCTTTCCTAGGCTCAAGTGGTGTGTTTATGATCTGGCTATAAAGGCCTGAGGACATCACGTTGGTTGGGGATTCACAGTCAATGTAAGCATGCTCAACGTATTGGTACCCAATCATACATGGTATCTTCACATTCCCGGGATCACCCCTCTTAATCTTTGGGTCAATTCTAACAAAAGGTGGTCGAGGGTTATCAACTAGGTTGTTATAGTAAGCAATCTCCTCCTTAGTGGGGTATTCATTGAAATAATCATCCAACCTAGGATCTACCTTCACTTCATCAATTTTCTCAATCAACTCCTCAACCGTAAGATTATTACGTTCTAAGTAATTATCTGAGTATATGGCGGTCTCTATGTTGTTCAAGGCATAATCAAGCTCTATATCAATCATTATATTGAGCTCTCTGAGCTCGCTAATCTCATCCTCAATTTGGCTACGCAAGAAAGCCACTTCGTCAGGTGTAAGGGGTGGATTCGCGTTTTCCATAATGGCAAACTGAATAGTCAATGAAAATCTTATACGAACAAAAGCACGAAGAAAATAGATAGACTAAAGAAAAACCTAGAAAAATAAAATAAAAATCTCACTAGAAAGGAATCTAGTGAGTAGACCTAATAAAATAAAAATTCAACCTAAACAATAACTATTCCCCGGCAGCGGCGCCAAAAACTTGATGCGTGGTTTTGCGACCTTACAACAGGTTTTACCTCTCGAGGGATCTCAAGAGGCTTGCAATCCCCACCAGGCAGTGTACCTGACCGATGTAGTATAGTGTAGTGGCAAGTACCGGGGGATTGATCGTTCTCTAGGGGAATAGTGTCGTTAGGATTGAAAAACTACTCTAATAGGTCGGTGAGGGAAGATTCTTTTTGTATTTTTTTATTTTTATGAAAGCAAGTAAAATCTTGGGTTTTAAGGAGTGGGCGGAATTAGTTGCTAGTCAACTAACCCAAATAACTACAAATGCAAATAAAATAAAATAACTGAAAATGAAAAGGTTGTGTAACTTATATGGGGAGAAATGTGTTTACTTAGATTTCCTTACTCCCTAACTATCTTTTACCGGTTGATTAGTGTGTATTAATTGCGTGGATGACGGGTGTATTCCTTAATACCAATCGTGGGGTGGCGTACGTACTTCCCCAACTCTACAAGCTCCTACTTCACTCCTATGTCGAGCCGGCTAAGAAGCTCCTAACATGGGATCATTAGAATTCGCTCATGCATTAAATACAACCATAATAACCTTAGTACGCATTGGTTCATGTTTCTTAAGACGTTCAAGCAAGTTACCGTATAGGAGGTTAGCCAGTTTTCTTAAGCCTAACATCGATAAACAATCACCCAATACAATTAATAACACACTAATAACCAATAATCAATAGTTAGGTTTCATTAGATCTAAGCAAACACAAGATAAATCTAGCCTAGCATGTTAATTAAAAGACAAGAACAAGATATAATCAAACAACACATAGACATATTGAATGATTAAATGATTACTTATCTTCAATTAAACATGGGAGATCCAAGGGTATAAAACCCTTAAAAATGGCAGAAAATTCGTCTTAGGGTGTCTCCTCACAAAGTTGCACACTAATGACTAAAAATTGCAAAACTATATATAGAGTTTAGGGGCTGACGGCGTCACGTTGTAGGAGGTGACGCCGTCACCTCGCCGCGGCTAGGGTTCCCGGATGGTCTTCCTGACGCCGTCCCTCTTAAATCCTCCAAAATCATCCCTGGCTTATCAAGGCTTGACGACCTTCTTGACGCCGTCCCCCTTTAATCTTCCAAAATTTCTCTGGCTTATCAAGGGCTGACGGCGTCACAATAGAGCTTGACGCCGTCACATGTACTTTCCAGCATATTTTTGAGACTTTGTCGTTTTCTTCACTTTTATGCTCCAAAAACGTCCAAAATGCTTCCTTTTCCAGATTTCTTCTCCAAAGTACCTAAAATGACAAAAGGAACGATTTAGGGCAATATTTGATCAAATAAATACGATTTAGGGCTTAAATGACCCCCTAAAAGCGGTACACTTTTCGCTTCATCATCATGCACGGGGCCAACTGTCAAAAAAAGTATGCTACTTCAATTACTTTAACTCCAGCAGCAAGATACAAACACCCTGCTATCGAGGAAACAGCTACTCATCTCTTTGTTTCCGAGAAAGTGAATTATGATCACGATGCTGAATTAGGAATCTACCACTGGTTCGAAAAAAGAAAGACTTGGTATAAAAGCAAACTAACCAAGAAATCTCCAGAATCAATAAGAAGTGATCTAAGGATTGTTGTTGTAGTTAGTCTGAAGGGGGACAAGAAGTATGATTATATGTTCCTCTCAGAGATCAAAGTAAGAAGACATGATATG
Source organism: Artemisia tridentata subsp. tridentata (assembly GCA_021014915.2). Taxonomy (NCBI): domain Eukaryota; kingdom Viridiplantae; phylum Streptophyta; class Magnoliopsida; order Asterales; family Asteraceae; genus Artemisia; species Artemisia tridentata. The sequence goes on from CP139501.1 coordinate 135,645,859, forward strand.
CAACTCTACACGTTCTCTGAAGCAGATTTTCCGGACTTAAGTCTCAACGACCTTGAAGACATGTACCTGATTAAAGTCCAAGGAAAACTGCAACATGTGACACCAGAACTCCAATATGCCTTTAGCACATCTATTCTTCATTTCATCCGAAGAAAGATTATCAAAGAATTTGTGGAAGATCTTCAACTAGGGGTCGAGAGCTACCAGACAAAGCTGAACTTGACTCAACCATTGCTACGTCTTGAGAATATCAACAATGAAGCTCAGTATACCTTCAAGAGTCAGCCAACTTTTGGGTTCATTTACAAAAGTGATCTGACTATCAACTGCTTCATGGCATTTCGTGATATTCACAAGTTCTGTGACACCACGTTGAAGAAAGTCCATGATGGGTTAGTGATTCGGGTTCGTGATCAACAGCTGCAGATGAAAAAGAGATGGAATGCTGATCAGCTGAGACAGATCTACCAGTTTGTGAATAGGATTGAGAGAAGGTTATTCAGAAGAGATCAGATGCGGAGGTTTGAGAGTTATGTTGGAGGTCGCCCATCCTTCCCGGTCAGAACATTCCAGAGACCTGACCCTGTCTACACATCATTCAAAAGAGGAGGATGAAGTAAGAGTTTGATATATTCTTATAATTCATTATTCTTGCTTATATGATTGTTAAATAATGGCTTGTGCATACATAACAGTGCACAACCCGTACCTGTAAAGAAAGGACCCTGAGGTACGCTTCAGTGCTTCAATCCTAATCAAAGGAGCGAAAGCTTCTTTCTTATGAGTAGAATTAAACCAGAATTTTCTCTAAGTTTTTCAAAATTCTGCTCATAAGGACAAGCATTCCCTCGTTAAGGGGGAGTATTTGAAAAATAATCTTCGTTCTAAAACAAAAGTTCTTGAATATTCTTCCCACAAAACTCAAATGGCATATTTTTATCAAACGTTTGTCAAAAATATCATAAGTATGCTATTTTTGAGGGGGAGAATAATGATATGATCAAAATATGGTAACTTGCAAGATGAAATCTCATGTGAGCTAGGCTCAGAATTGACCCTCGAATTGACGATGGCAAAATTCAGTAGTCGAAAAGACATATCCTGGACGGGTAATAATTTCAAGCCAGTTTATCTGGTGACGTAAGCGTGTCTCGCAAAGGATGTGTCTGAGTAGAATGTACCGATTTCGAGCGATTTTCCCTGAATATGATCTGGACGGGTAATAATTTCAAGCTAGTTTTACTAGTGATGTAAACGTGTCTCGCGACGATCATGTTCATTGAAAATCAATCAATTCAAAAAGTGCCAACTCTACCCGACATGTGCAAATTTACCTTAATCACTTATGAGCACATGTTAAGGGGGAGTCTTTCTGAAAATCACAAAACTCTCAAAGTGTTAACAAAATATGTTTTCATAATCATAAACACTTTGAGAGATTTTCAAAAGGTTTGGTTATGGCAATAATAGGATAGTCATGGTGATATAAGGTGACTAAGGTTAGGAATAACCGTCCTATGATCCGCCAGAGCCGGAAGGATCTACCCAAGGACAATACCAATAGTTTAGAACTAGAAAGTCCTAGGTATGATTAAAAAGGAGATATGAAATGAAAGGAGAAAGAAGGGGTTGAAGAATTAAAAAGAAAAGTAAAGAAAAGGGTGAAAAGAAATAGCCCTCCATTTGTTCAACCTTAGGGCAGACACCGGGTTCAATACATAATCTACTGGTTGATTGGGCATCACCGGTATTGAAGATAAAAGTCGTCATGGACCCAGTGACGCACTGCACTAACCTTCTAGCCACTCAGGTGTCTCTCAAAAGACACTTGTTTCATTTCACATGCCTCCGATGACCAAACAAATGTGCACTAATCAAGTCTAGAGCCTTGAGATTCATCAAAGATCTCTTAGGTACACTTAGTATACACTGGCTGCTCAACAATAAGAACACCAGTTGTAAATCATAGGAGTGTCCTTCGCAGATCTTAGCAATCTGCCGAGAACATTCATGAGAGAAACCACAAATGTGATTCTCAGTGATTGAATGGAAATACTGCCAGGGTCAACATCAAACAGCCCTGACAGCAGGTCACTTCGGTAATCCCTTGTGGGTTACGCTTAGTGTTTGCTCCAAAAAGTGGTCTACAGTCGTGGGGTGATCTCCAGCGACTCACTGAATCGTGGGTGCACTTCGGTGTGTCCGTGTAAGCCCTTTCAGGGGTATCCAATTCAGAACGGCCTGGGTTAGGATTAGAGAAAGTTTTCACACTATGCTGTTGACAATCTCGAAGTCCAAACCTGTAAGTACCGGATGATTTATTGCTAACTGTTTACATGCAGCGAATCATGAATACCTGGAGTTCCACCATCTTTCCATCATGCTCATATCCTGAAGCAAAGTCCTCAGAAATACTAAGGAATATCAAAAGTTCAAAGATATTAAGGAAAAGTCAAAGTTCAAAACCTTTCACAAGTCAAAGATTGAAGAAGTGAGAACAAGTTGAAGAACAAAAGTCGAAAGATATATGAGCATGGTGGAAACGATGTAAAGACACCAGATCTAAAGACCATTGGAGGACGACAAATCATTACCATATCATACCATATCAGATCAAGAACAAAGAACAAAGATTATGAAGACGTCAGAAGCCTAAGAAGCAAAGATGACGTCGAGCAACCAAGATGACCAAGACTTAGGGGGAGATTGTTAGGAATGCATTTTAGTCATTTCAAGTCTAGGTCATACTATGTATTAAGTTGCTCAAATATGGGCTATATGTTTAGTTTAAGTCCAATGTAAATTACTTCTAGAATGTTTGCACATGGGACGCCCTAGTATTTCGCCTATAAATAGAAGGCTTGGGGTCTCATTTAGTTTTTTGGTTTTAGTTACATCGTGAGAAAGCTTTGTCACTTTATAGAGTGTAATGAAATCATCCTTCTTCTTCTCTTATTCTCTTCTCTAATCTCTCGTTGCTACTTAATCTATTGTTATTAGTCTATAAGTAGCTTAGTTGTAGTTGTGTTCGTGGTTAGTAGTAGATTAGATCTTGTATTATATCATTAATAGGGACCATCACTTCTTTCTCAAGTCTTCTATCTGTTTGTCTTGTTCTTTTCCTTCTCTTACAAATCCAGCATCAAAGAACTTGTTTCCTAAGTATGTTTCCATGTGCCTCTTAGCGAAAATTCCACAATCAATGTAATTGTTTTTGGTTTGCCATGGCATTTTCGCATTACACATTTTTTAATTGTTCAATGCGTTAACATGTGGATACCCGTTTTGATTCACGAACCTTAAAAAGAGTACTCTTTGTAATAACAAATTAAAAACAATGAGCTTCAATTTAACTACATTGATGAACATACATTTAATATACATAAAATTCTTACTAAATAACCCAGCTTTTTCTTATATCTATCTTTGACTGATTCATCGTGATCCATGTTGTCAACAATATGGATTTGAGGCTATTTCAAGTTGAAACAGACAACATAGTAGTGTTTGTCAGCGAGCATCATTGGGAAAAACATCTGTTAAACATAAAGTGTTAAAATTTACAATTAACTATTTGTTCAACAGTTTTTATCTCATACAAACTAGTAAAATAGAAGTGCTTACTAGGTCAATATCTTTGATAGATTTATAAGCAGTAGACAAAAACAAAACATGGTTCAATGTAGCATATTCACAATCGTATAACACACATAAGATGTGATTTTGGCCGAAACTTTAGAGAGAGAAAGAGAGGAGTTGGGAACTAGAGAGAGAAAGTGAATATGTATTAGGTTAAAATGTGAGAAGTTCCAACCCTTCCCACACATGGGAAGGGGTATTTATACTACTAGCATATGTGCCCCGAGTGGGCTGTGGAGTGAGCTGACAGTGGGTAAAGACCCGACCCACTCCACGAATACAATAATAACTAAACTATTACTAATAATCCTATGAGCTACTTAATGCTAATGAGTACTCAGGGTGACCGAGTCTTCATATGAATATTTGTATTCCTAACATTCAAGTTCTCCGCAAACTTTGCATTCAGAGCCTTCGAGTTTATACTCATATTCTCCATTTTTGGTGTTTGTTGTTCATCAATATTAGTCAAAGCATATGTAAACTGACTTCAACTATTGAATCATAACTGATAAAGTTTTTGTAACTTACAATAACTGATGTATGAGAATATAGCTTCCTCAATGATCCTGGACTCCTTTTCTCTTCTGCTATTTTTAGTAGATACGCCCACATATCATTCACTCATGAACTAATTTCATTGCCTTCTTTGAATCTCTCAAAGTAGATTCTTTGACCGTCAATAAAGTATGATTGAAATAACAAATCACTGCAATTTCATTTTAAGATAATATTTTAGAAAAAAAAAATACTACTGATTAAGAAATATGAATTTTAAATTGATGAACATAATACATATTACTTACTCGATATCTCCTCTTGCAGAGAAAATTGTATAAGCCACCTTTTTTCAATTTCATGTACTTTGTTCTTCATCACAACTACTCTTTGTAAATATGGAGATTTTAGAGATTCAGTAGGCTTGACTTTTCTCTTTTCTTTTTTATTTTCCAAGCCTTCTTCACCTTCTTTAATTATCTTCGTCGTTTCAGGTATTTTAAGCTTTTGAGCGATTGTGTTGAAAGAATTTAGTGGTGTGGTAAAATCTTCATCCGTTGCTTCATTCATTCTTAATTTTTCTTCGGGTGATGCGGGTACAAATGATATGGGTGTTATCATCTTTGGCGTCCTCTTGAATTGTTCATCTTGTGGGGAGAAGATTTTCCATTTTGCTGGTGAGATTTTCGTTTTTGAAGCGTCCCCTTGAATTTTTTGCCAAACATTGTGGTCAATTGTCACACCCCGTCAGAGGCGGAAACACGGGATGTAACTGAGAAAGGCACATTGCATAACATTATAGATTCATACCTTACAATTATTTCAGTATTAGTTTACAAAACCTTCTTCGACCAAATTTAAAAGAAAAGCATGTCTCATTTGAAATCTTGACATCTTGACAAACATGGTAGCAGGTATCAAATAGTTGACTCCGATCAATGTGCCTTCAAATACTTTAGAAATGATCCACCTGAAAATGGTACTAGAAAACGTCAACATAATGTTGGTGAGCTCGTAGGTTTGAAAGTAAAACCGCTGAGCTGTGATATCATAGTGTAGGACAAAAGTGAGCATGATAACCAATTATAAGCACATGTCGAAAACAAACAATGTCGAAACCAAATAATGTCGCGCCAACTGAACCTGTCACAATGTTGGAATCACAAACAGTACACACAGAGGGGAGCTACCCCGATAGATCTATCATAATGTTTCGGCTCTCGAAAGAGTTAACAGTTGCGCATCAATGTACACACAGTCAAACAAATTGTAGCACATAATTGTATCAACACACATAATGTCCAAAATCATGAAAACAGTATGATCACAGCATGAAAAACAGTTTAAAATATCATTTGAGTACCATTTTCCCCCAAGGAAAACATAATGAAAAAGGGGCTACGAGAACTCACCTCATCAGATGATGAACAAAGTATCACAAATAGTATCCAGGAGTAAGGCACAACGGTACACTATCGGCACAACCTAAATTTATAGCTTATCTCAGAAAGTGTCCCACAAAATAACATAACGCATATGAGTTTTCAAAAGATATAACGTTTTAGTTTTTGTAGAATGCTCGTATCATTATTTGTAAAAAGTCCAGTATCAATGTTGGAAGGAAGTTTAGTAAAAATGTTTCGTGTGGTGGTATGAAACACCGACTCGAACTACAACTCACACCCAACAAGAATAAGTGAAAGAATAAACAAAGGACCTGACCAAAGGAAAATGAACAGGGGAAATGAATAGGAATATGAAGAAAAGAACAAGTCAATGGTAAGTTTCGGTATTTACCCGATAATCCCAAAGTTTTAGAAAAGTCAATTTGATTTCATAAGGAGACACAAGTTGATGTTTCAAATAGAGGATTCTTATAATTTGAATAAACTATATATTCCGTCAGATGTCGGATTTTATAATAAAAGTGATAAAAATCATAAGTTTAGACGATTTTATCAATTTTGACATGACCCGCCTATTTATACAACGTTCCCAAGTCGTATGACTTTAATAAAAACTAAATTTTCTCAAAACTACATTTTGTGACCAAATTCCAAATTAACATTGTGTCCGTGTTTGTTAATTCAAACACGTCACGGTATTAGATTTAAAACAACTTAACAATTCCAATTTATCATGTTTATTGATTACTCGTTTTATGACTTGTTATTATTTGGTTAAGTATTAGTTTAGGTTCGGTACGAATATAATATATTAAATTCTTTGTGAGCCCAATATATTTTATTCTTCGCGAGTCCCAAGCCGATACACGTCCACATGTCCAATAATATAAAATCTAATGTCAATAGTTTTTGTCCAACGCCTAATATATATTTTGTCCGCTAAGTTTTATTGTAACACAATATCCTAACCGAAACTTCCCAATGAATACACATGTCAGCACAACCGCATCCTAATGAATTTCTATGACCCGGAGCAAACAAACACACTATACATACGACACACTCACAACTCACTAACTTGTTTAATATTTCCACCTCTTCTAAAATCTGAAAAATGAAATCAGTAACCCTTGTTGTTTTGCATTAATACGAGACAACAAACGTACCCTAATATATAATAATCATCCATATGCAAACCTAAAATTTGTTTCCTCATTTCTCATTAGTTTTCAAAAGTTTAAACATTTTATTGTTTTGTCAATACCATTCCAACTGTCCCAAATTGTTGAGTCCAGCAAAATAAGTAGTATAAAATTAGAACACATAAGACACAACACTACCAACGACACTGATCACTCCCATTGGTCAGTCAATAAATTGAATACAGAATCAAAATTGTATAGTAGCAGTGATAACACACGCACCCTTGTATAGCTTACAACACATTCGAGACCACAAACACAACCATAAGCTGCCACTTCATTTTCTTGAAATCGAAACACAACCATGACCACACACAATAAGTCAAATAAATCATGAGCTTCGAACTAAGCAAATCATTCTCAAAACGAGACCCAAACTGGGTCGACCCGACCCGTACGGGTCCTAACTCGACTCGACTCGAATACAGAATCAGTGGAACAAACACCCTTTTAAATCGATTTCACCACACGAAAAATTATTGCTAAAACGTTTTTAAATTTGAATACCAAGTCGTTTTTAACTCATTTTTAAATCCACAAAGCACTTACAAATCGTTACACATATTGTCTTTAAATCAAAAGAGAAATGAGACGAGTTTAATAATTTGACATACCACAAGACGAGAGGGAGAAAAGATAAAAGACGAGATGGATGTGACGGCTGTGACGGTGGTGATGGCGTTGCACAAATCCAACAAGCCCTAGCGTGAACCCTTCGCTTTAGATCCGAAGTAAACAACACCTTTGGCTCCTCTTAACAGTGGCGAACGGCGGCTGTGGTGGCTCACGGCGATGATAGGTGTTGGAGGCGCGTGCACAACAAAACAAGGGTGTGTGCTTGATGGTGATGATAGTGGTGTGTTTATTTTATGGTGGAAGTGGGCGGTGGTGTGTGGTGGTAGAGTAGCAGGCGGCGGCTGCACAAGTGAGAGGAGGGAGGGAGATATAGTATTTTAGGTTTAGGGTTTGAGTAAAAAGAATGAGATGAAACCCTAAATGCACCCTTTTTATAACCAAAAGAAAACATGAAAAACAAAGTGAAGGGTTTATAAAAAATGAGGGGCTCGTTTGTAACTATCACCACAGGGACCAAAGTCGTAACTCTTATCAACTTTGTGATATTTAGGCTCGGGGCTCATTTAGGTTAATAAACGTCCGATTCAAGACACGAAATTTACACCGTTGTGTCCGGAATAATTTTTCCAATCAAAACAAGTATTCACACGACTAGTATCCCACGTATAATGTAATAATCTTATTAATTCGTTTATTAGGTTTGCGGTTGTGCCGGTACCCGTTGTGTGCCGTTTTTCACACTTAGCGTGATGTTTTCTCATTTTCAAACCAAATGAGGTCCAAAAAGCTCGGAAATATATATTAGGTAATAATAAATGAAATTTATTATTAAAATACGTTTGGAAAAATCATCGTCAGCCGCAACTGATTTCGAATTTTATAAACAAGTATTGCCCTAAAAATGCCTGTTGCTACAGTACATCCCCGTTACAGGAATTTTGTCCCCAAAATTCAGCTAGTATTACTGCCTAAAAGTGTGGGTACTCAATTCTCACCTTGCCTTTACGTTCCCAAGTAACTAGTGTCCACAGTTTAAGTCCTAATGACTTATAATTAGAATCTTGTCTCATCTAAATTGCTCTCTTCTTTATCGAGGGTTCTGGTTGGCTCTTTCACAGCACGAAATAGATCACCAAGCTGACATCTTATGGAATGATAATTGGTTGGTCACCAGTTAGGCCTTACTTATGGTTCCTCACACGCTAATCACTAAAATACATGGGTTGCTCGTGAATCCATATGGCCGATTTCTATTACCGATACTGCTAGTCTGTTGTAATCGATCTAGCCACCTATATTAGAATCAACGATTCTTCCTATTCTTACTGAAATAGGCTAGCGCATGTACGTAGAATCTAACGAAGGTCAAGTTATGACAAGAGCACTAGAATTCGAATAAAGGATCAAATGTCGCGGTCGTAACTTTGGTGACAAAGGTAAATATTACTAAGAGTTGTAACCTATGTCGTCTTAATCCAAATTTGTACTTCTTAGTGAAATGAGATGGGTAGTCGAGAGTAATTATCGGGTGACTAAATTCGATGGAATAAGCTTTTTCGCCTTCGAGCAAAATCATCGAAACCTTAAACTATGTAACAACTTGATATTGGCTTAATCTCGCAACTCATCAAACAAGAACTGTCACGAGATTAGGCTACTAATCAAGTCATTAAGAAAGAGGAATTAACATCTTCGATGATTTGGCTCAATTAAAGACTTGCTCAAAACAACGAATAGGTACTTACGGCTAAAATTAGTGGGATTAGCGAAGAAAATCAAGGGTACCGTTGAGGAAATTTGTCACCCAGAGAATATTGGTAGAGGCGACAGGGAAAGAAACTTTGTTTATGAGACCACGTAGGTAGGCTTGAAGGAGGTTTCCCAACCTTGAAGAGACAGGCTGAAGTAGCGATGACGTATGTTAAGAATTATCAACAAGTCACGACGCCTTGCAGAACGTCGAGTATCCATGAGGAAAGGGGAATTAGTCGTTATCTAACCAGCCTTCATCAAGGTTCAAAATGGTTGAATAATTTGTAGTTCCAAAGGTTTCCTACAAGTAGTAGAGATCTTTAACGTCGTAACAATGAAAACAAGTCAGTTGAAGTTAAGTTTAGACCTACAGACGCGAAATGGTGTATGAGGATGGCACGTCATAGATTTGGCACGACCACTTGACACTTGTGTAGCCATCTAGGTCGCTTAAAGTGAGAGTACACCTACTTAGTTGAATTGTGAAGATGGTGGTTTCCATGGACTCACAAAAGTCGATGTATTCGTCAAAGAGGTGAACTATGATATGAGCCACTATCGGGGATATCAACATGACAAGAAAAATGAAGAATCTAAGGGAAGGGTGAGCTTTTAAAGCGATTGATGAAAAGTAAGGGTAGTTGTGTCAGGTATCTTCTTCGTCTATAACATGCTTGCTTTCGTCCAACTTCTGGTGCCAAAATGATTTGCGATTTCTTTTTCATGTCGTCGCACGAGTCGTGGGTCGAAGGAATTAAATGGAATGCTAGCTAAAAAAAATTTTTTTTTTATCGAGAAAAATTTTATTACTGAAAGAATCATCAATGGTATTCTTAAGGGCATTGACGGGGAGAAAATCTGGTGGAATAAATTTAAAGTGCAGTTAAGTGAATTTGTTGTTTCTATTGGGAGGGAGTTGTTGATCAACAGTCGAGGGGGAGAAAATCATATGTGCTAGAAAATCGTCAAGGCTGTGTCTTCGAATGAAGGAACGTTCGACGTCCACGATGGTTGACGAAGTAAAAATGACGGCTTCCTAATGTGAAGAAAGTTGTTCCCAGGCAATTGAAGGAAATGGGGTGGAATATCCCAACTCGTGACAAGGAGTTGACAGTCGTGGTTCCGAAGTAATATCATAAAAGGCGGTGTTTTTATGGTACGCAGTGTCTTATCCGCACAGATCACAAGAGTCTTATGTACATGTTTCGTGAGGAGGTTATGTGAACGGGGTTAGTGAAGAGTTTCGATGTTGGTGTCCTTATCATGTAGGAAAGATTTGTTGACGTACTCATCCGAAAGGAAAGAGTAGAATCCAATAGAGTTCAATCAATGAGGACAGAGATCATTAATAGCCTCCCAGCTGATAAAAGGCTTCTAAGGGAAAAACCCTTGGTGTGAAAATATCAGGGAAGAACGTATCGTCAGGTACGTACGAATAGTTGAAGACGAGGGTCTATGAATCAAAAGGTCTATGGGCAGGACCTGGTGTCAATGATCTGGAACGCTCGAAGATCATTATTAGGCAAAACTCTTACGTCTAAGTGCTCAACTCCTCTAGGCATGACTAAATATATAACGACTCAAAATTGTTGCCAAGTAAATACTACGTCGACAGATCTTGTTACAAGTGAAAGGCAAAGGTCTTATGGTCAGGTGCAACTTCTTGATATCCAAAGGTAAGAGCGATGTCATGTCCCATTGTGACTAGGACTCCGAAAGGCCACGTTGTCTCTTAAGTAATTACACACTGATTGTTTAGTCTAACTCGATTCGATCATCACGAGAGTCTTATCTTCGAAGATGAGTAGGAAAGTTGCGCTTCGAAAGAATAGTGTCAAGGCACGGCACATTGCTACTGCCAGTCTCGGTCAGAGGTGTTCGATTCACTTCTAAGGTCGCATACTAAGTAGGCACTATGATTGTTCCCGAGGTTTGTCCATGAATGGTACGTGTTCCCTCTTGGAGGCATGGTCTTTGAAGTTGTTAACAACATTTATTTGAGTAAAGCATTATGAAATTTTGACCATGAATGTAATTTGGAGCAACTTTGTTTGAAAATTTTCGATGGTTATAGTCATGTGAAAAGATATGTTTGCAAAATTTGTAATTTGAAAAATAACAATATTTCATGTATGGTTTAGATTTTTGATTTTCAAGGAAATCGACGTTTGGACAAACATTTGAAACGTTTTTTTTTTTTTTTTTTTTTATTATATATATATATATATATATATATATATATTATATATATATATATATATATATATATATATATATATATATATACACACACTAAAACAATCCAACCGTTTGAAATCACAAATTTATTTCAAAACATTTAAAAAAAATAATAATAAAAAAAAAATTTCAACTATCAACCAAATTTTGTTTACAAGAAACATCATAACACGGTCCAATTAACAAGGATTATCAGTTCATCCTTCTTTATAACGTTTGCAAGAAACTCTTTCATTTGCAGCAAAAAATTTTGACAAACAGAATTCGAATTATCAAAATCAGTACCATCTCCGGAACGCGAACACTAAGACGAACCTTGCTACCATGGTCAACACAAACAAATCAATTAATAAGGTCACTGCTTCTCATGAGTCCTATTATCTCACCTGTAGTCTCCAAGGTTCTAATCATTTGACCTAACCATGAATGTGTCCATTTTGATTGGTGGGTTGCTTCCTAAGGCAACTAATGGCGTTAACCGACTCATCGGCTTATAATGTGGTGTGTTCAGACTTGCTAATAAGAGGAGTAGTGTGGGAAGACAAGGCATGTGACATATCGGCACAGGGCAATACCAGAAAATCTTGTATCCAAAATCGCTTTCAATGGCACCAAATTATCAACCATCTATAACATTAAACCGAGTAACGATTTGAACTTAACTTAATTTCACAACTCATCAAACAAGAACTGTCATGAAATTAAGTTAAGAGTCGTTAAAAGGCTTAACGTCTTTGATGATAAACAAATTCTCAAAATAGTGTTTCCAAAATGATATGTCCCAAAATAGTTCTCAAAATAGCATATCAATATAATGCGTTTTCGAATAGCAGAACCAATGTTGACCTTTCAAAATAGTATTCAAAATTGTATAGTGTATCCAAAATAACGTATCCAAAATAGTCTACTCAAGGTAACGTTTTCGAAATAACGTATCGCTATATATATTTAGTAAAATATATAGTATTAGTTTTGTTTGCGTATAATATCAAACACACGAGTATGGGGAATGGTACAAAAATATTCTAGCTCGATTCAAATCAAACCATGTCATATTAACTTAACTCAACACATCGTAACATATCGGATCACGTCACACAATATCAAATCAGATCAAAGCATATAAGTACGCAATGGCAAGCTCACATATTGTCCTAGAAGCTAAAAGCTTCAACACACAGAAGGCAAAGCAGTATAACCACAGATACACATAACACGTAAGGCAAATCAACACACATAAACCAATGCATTTTCAGGTGGTCTAGACTCCGATTCCAACCGAACATGATCCAAGGTAACTACCCCCATCATCCCATGATCGCTCCTGAATTACGCATAGTTGATCAAGTTATGCGTAATTTAGGAAAAATGATGGAATGCTCAGGCTAATCGACTCGTACCATGTTTGGGGTTTTATAAAAACTTTAATCTGGTTATAGTTGAGGTTTTCATTTTTGAAAAACCGGTATTCTCTATAACCTTAGGCTCTGATACCAATCTGTCACACCCCGTCAGAGGCGAAAACACGGGATGTAACTGAGAAAGGCACATTGCATAACATTATAGATTCATACCTTACAATTATTTCAGTATTAGTTTACAAAACCTTCTTCGACCAAATTTAAAAGAAAAGCATGTCTCATTTGAAATCTTGACATCTTGACAAACATGGTAGCAGGTATCAAATAGTTGACTCCGATCAATGTGCCTTCAAATACTTTAGAAATGATCCACCTGAAAATGGTACTAGAAAACGTCAACATAATGTTGGTGAGCTCGTAGGTTTGAAAGTAAAACCGCTGAGCTGTGATATCATAGTGTAGGACAAAAGTGAGCATGATAACCAATTATAAGCACATGTCGAAAACAAACAATGTCGAAACCAAATAATGTCGCGCCAACTGAACCTGTCACAATGTTGGAATCACAAACAGTACACACAGAGGGGAGCTACCCCGATAGATCTATCATAATGTTTCGGCTCTCGAAAGAGTTAACAGTTGCGCATCAATGTACACACAGTCAAACAAATTGTAGCACATAATTGTATCAACACACATAATGTCCAAAATCATGAAAACAGTATGATCACAGCATGAAAAACAGTTAAAATATCATTTGAGTACCATTTTCCCCCAAGGAAAACATAATGAAAAAGGGGCTACGAGAACTCACCTCATCAGATGATGAACAAAGTATCACAAATAGTATCCAGGAGTAAGGCACAACGGTACACGATCGGCACAACCTAAATTTATAGCTTATCTCAGAAAGTGTCCCACAAAATAACATAACGCATATGAGTTTTCAAAAGATATAACGTTTTAGTTTTTGTAGAATGCTCGTATCATTATTTGTAAAAAGTCCAGTATCAATGTTGGAAGGAAGTTTAGTAAAAATGTTTCGTGTGGTGGTATGAAACACCGACTCGAACTACAACTCACACCCAACAAGAATAAGTGAAAGAATAAACAAAGGACCTGACCAAAGGAAAATGAACAGGGGAAAATGAATAGGAATATGAAGAAAAGAACAAGTCAATGGTAAGTTTCGGTATTTACCCGATAATCCCAAAGTTTTAGAAAAGTCAATTTGATTTCATAAGGAGACACAAGTTGATGTTTCAAATAGAGGATTCTTATAATTTGAATAAACTATATATTCCGTCAGATGTCGGATTTTATAATAAAAGTGATAAAAATCATAAGTTTAGACGATTTTATCAATTTTGACATGACCCGCCTATTTATACAACGTTCCCAAGTCGTATGACTTTAATAAAAACTAAATTTTCTCAAAACTACATTTTGTGACCAAATTCCAAATTAACATTGTGTCCGTGTTTGTTGATTCAAACACGTCACGGTATTAGATTTAAAACAACTTAACAATTCCAATTTATCATGTTTATTGATTACTCGTTTTATGACTTGTTATTATTTGGTTAAGTATTAGTTTAGGTTCGGTACGAATATAATATATTAAATTCTTCGTGAGCCCAATATATTTTATTCGTCGCGAGTCCCAAGCCGATACACGTCCACATGTCCAATAATATAAAATCTAATGTCAATAGTTTTTGTCCAACGCCTAATATATATTTTGTCCGCTAAGTTTTATTGTAACCCAATATCCTAACCGAAACTTCCCAATGAATACACATGTCAGCACAACCGCATCCTAATGAATTTCTATGACCCGGAGCAAACAAACACACTATACATACGACACACTCACAACTCACTAACTTGTTTAATATTTCCACCTCTTCTAAAATCTGAAAAATGAAATCAGTAACCCTTGTTGTTTTGCATTAATACGAGACAACAAACGTACCCTAATATATAATAATCATCCATATGCAAACCTAAAATTTGTTTCCTCATTTCTCATTAGTTTTCAAAAGTTTAAACATTTTATTGTTTTGTCAATACCATTCCAACTGTCCCAAATTGTTGAGTCCAGCAAAATAAGTAGTATAAAATTAGAACACATAAGACACAACACTACCAACGACACTGATCACTCCCATTGGTCAGTCAATAAGTTGAATACAGAATCAAAATTGTATAGTAGCAGTGATAACACACGCACCCTTGTATAGCTTACAACACATTCGAGACCACAAACACAACCATAAGCTGCCACTTCATTTTCTTGAAATCGAAACACAACCATGACCACACACAATAAGTCAAATAAATCACGAGCTTCGAACTAAGCAAATCATTCTCAAAACGAGACCCAAACTGGGTCGACCCGACCCGTACGGGTCCTAACTCGACTCGACTCGAATACAGAATCAGTGGAACAAACACCCTTTTAAATCGATTTCACCACACGAAAAATTATTACTAAAACGTTTTTAAATTTGAATACCAAGTCGTTTTTAACTCATTTTTAAATCCACAAAGCACTTATAAATCGTTACACATATTGTCTTTAAATCAAAAGAGAAATGAGACGAGTTTAATAATTTGACATACCACAAGACGAGAGGGAGAAAAGATAAAAGACGAGATGGATGTGACGGCTGTGACGGTGGTGATGGCGTTGCACGAATCCAACAAGCCCTAGCGTGAACCCTTCGCTTTAGATCCGAAGTAAACAACACCTTTGGCTCCTCTTAACAGTGGCGAACGGCGGCTGTGGTGGCTCACGGCGATGATAGGTGTTGGAGGCGCGTGCACAACAAAACAAGGGTGTGTGCTTGATGGTGATGATAGTGGTGTGTTTATTTTATGGTGGAAGTGGGCGGTGGTGTGTGGTGGTAGAGTAGCAGGCGGCGGCTGCACAAGTGAGAGGAGGGAGGGAGATATAGTATTTTAGGTTTAGGGTTTGAGTAAAAAGAATGAGATGAAACCCTACATACACCCTTTTTATAACCAAAAGAAAACATGAAAAACAAAGTGAAGGGTTTATAAAAAATGAGGGGCTCGTTTGTAACTATCACCACAGGGACCAAAGTCGTAACTCTTATCAACTTTGTGATATTTAGGCTCGGGGCTCATTTAGGTTAATAAACGTCCGATTCAAGACACGAAATTTACACCGTTGTGTCCGGAATAATTTTTTCCAATCAAAACAATTATTCACACGACTAGTATCCCACGTATAATGTAATAATCTTATTAATTCGTTTATTAGGTTTGCGGTTGTGCCGGTACCCGTTTTGTGCCGTTTTTCACACTTAGCGTGATGTTTTCTCATTTTCAAACCAAATGAGGTCCAAAAAGCTCGGAAATATATATTAGGTAATAATAAATGAAATTTATTATTAAAATACGTTTGGAAAAATCATCGTCAGCCGCAACTGATTTTGAGTTTTATAAACAAGTATTGCCCTAAAAATGCCGGTTGCTACATCAATTTTCTCACTCAACAATTCTGAAGATGGGTGCAAGAAAGGTGTGTTTTGGAGCAAGTCATCCAAGATCTGCTCGGGTTCTTTCTTCTCTTGATACAAAATGACAGCCTGACACTTAAATTGCTTTGTGTTGAATATTGGGAATTCTGGCCTTTACATCTGTTGTCAGGTAATAGTTCATCAGTTATTTTGTATTAAGTGTTTTCATAATACAAATCTTTTATAAGTTCATCAGTTAGGTACAAAATGGTTTTTGATTTTATTACCTGTTTTTGACTTTCAATCTTTTCAATTTCTTCCATAAATTCTGGATCCATGAACATTTGAGTTAACGTTTTCTCTCTCGGTATCTCCTGTTGAGGTTCATCTATTTCTTTACCTGCTTCCTTAGCCTCGGAGCCATCTTTATCATCAGCTTCATGCACAACCATATGCATTGAGCTCTCATCTTCACTCTGTGAGCTCTCAAATGTCGTCCTGTTTACCAACCTGTTCATCCATTCCCGGAATTCCAACAATGATTCATCTCGGGGGTATTTTTCCAATCTAGCGCTTAGCATGTCATCAATATCAGTTTTCAGTTCTTGAAATATAGTTAACATGTTCCTCAGTGAGGGATTGAATTCCTTTCATTAATATAATCAAATAAATCTTTGGGCGCAAATAAGATCTAAATTGGAAAAGTAAACTAGGCAAATTTTTTACCTCCGCTGATTTGAATTGGGAATACACCCCTTGAAACTCTAATATCATTGCTGATAACTGTTGTTGGGTGAGCTTAATAGTTTCAGATGAAGAGCTCTTTTGTTCATAATTTCCAGTTTGATCATTTTCGGTCATTGGATCACCCATTTAAGTGTTATCATCATTTCTGGTCATTGGAATATCATCATCTGTTAAATTGTTGAATTAAAATTTAAAACATATCTCAACAGCTAATTGATGAACAAAATATAAGAAATTCAAATATACACATAAATATTTTACCGATCATCTATAAGTTATGAAAATATATCTCAACAACTAATTCTGTCATTAATATAATCAAAGTTTAATAAATAATTCATTCTTACGCATATCAGCTGTTTCATCAGTTCCGGTCATTAGATTATCCATTTTAGTGTTTCCATCATTTCCGGTCATTGGAATATGACCATCTGTTAAATTGTTCAATTAAAATTTAAAATATATCTCAACAACTAATTGATGAACATAAGAATTTCAAGTATCACATAAAAGATTTCTACCGATCAGTTGTGCATCTACCCATTGATGCTCCTCAATATCATCTATATGAACATCATCAGCTACTTGCTCATCAATGTCATCTTCTTCCACATCTGAAGTCCCTATAAACCGAAAACCATCATCTTCAATAACAGAGTCAGGCTCTTTCCTCTGAACATCTGTCTTAGGAGATTTTAATTTTCTTTTCCTTTTGTATGCGACTAGGTTTTTGAACAGGTTCATCGAATAAAGGTTGTTAGGAGATTTTGAATTCCTTTTCCTTTTCCGTTTGCTTCCTACATGTTTTCCACCTTTTTCATAAGTTTTCAACCAATTTTATCGGAACATGGTACACAAGTCATCAATAAGAAGTTTTCAATGCGTACCTTGTTGATCAGTTTTTTGCCCAGCTTCTTCATTCTCCGCTTCTTGTGGCGTCACTGCCACCGTTTGTTGGATTAGTCCATCAATCACTAAGTTTATATACATGTTTTTCAGGTAAATGTTTAAAAAATTAATTTAATATTACTAATGAACATATGATAACATCATATGTTCACTTTACATTACATTATTAAGTAACATAGTTATGATTACAAGTTCCATCTACGAGCTACAGATTCTATCAGACACACTAGCAACTATTTATGTTCATCTGATGAAACCTTTCCATAATCAATATATACACAAGACACTGCCCAAAAATAACCAAACTGCTACAAAATGCAAAACACTGCCCTGAAACTCTATTATCAGGTTCCCACTATCAGGTTCATCAGATTATCATTTTTGTGTACCTTCCATAGCCAGCCAGCTTTCCTTTTCATAATCCTTTCCTTTCTTCTTTCTTGGAGTCCTCAGATTTTTTATCAGCATGTTATCTTAATCTTCTGCGATCACTGCCAGCATTTGTTGTTGTTCATCAACCAGTAAGTTTAGATACAGCTAATTTTTTGTTACTGTTTAAAAGAGATATATTATATATGAAGAAAAGAGCATTTTAAGATAACTGATGAACATATACATACCTTGTTCATCAACTTCTTCTTGTGTTAGTGCCTCTATTTGTGCATCAGCCTCTGAGTTTTAGACACAAGTTGTTTTAAGTAAATGTTTAAAAGATTCAATCATCTTTAAAAAAAGATATATAATACAACTGGTGAACATTTAATAAAATAATACCTTCAATCATCTATAAACCGTGCTATACATCATTATTTTCTTCTTCAACTGCTGAAAAAAAAATACCCTTTTTTCTTTTTCTTCTTTTTTTTTTTTTTTTTTATAGATGATCATATAAATTACTGTTTTTAAGAAATGCTTATCTTCATCATTTTTCGTATTAGGACTCTGCAGTTTCTTAATAAGGCTTCTTGTCCATTTTGGTTTGTTTGAGGGTTCTTCAACATTTTGAATTTCTGCTCCAGCATTCTCTATCTCCTCTTCATCATCATCCTTCGTTTCTTCTTCATCCTCATTCTCTATCTCCTCTTCTTCCTCATTCTCTATCTCCTCTACATCATCATCCTTCATTTCTTCTTCTTCTTGCTCCAATTCTTCTTATTCGTCCTCCTTTTCTTCTTTTTGACAAATCATTCATTTTCTGCTTTTGCCAACTTCATCTCATTCAATTCTTCTATCAATTATGTTTTCCAGTATTCAAACGCTGGGGTTTTTGGATTTTTCAGAAGTGAATTGGCAAATATCATCTGCAATTTTAAGTTAAAGTTAGATTAAAAAAATTTCAGTTCATCATTTTTAATTTGCATCAACGATAAAGTATATAGTAATTACCTCCAATAGCAAGATTGGACCATCGAATCGCTTTCTTGGCCTCTTATTTAACCTTTCGGATTTCAAATAATCCACCACGTATTGGCACCAATCCATTTCTCTCACCTTCTCAAGAGAAATAAGAGATGAGATGATTCCTAGATTAAGAGTTGTAACAACCGTGATTTTAGCAGGTTAGTTTGACTAATAGTCTCAACCTTTCTAACTTTTGTTTGTTGTGTATTATGTGTTATATGTGGTATATATGTGGTATATGAGCGGTATATGTACGTGTGTTAGCACTAAATCCCTTGGTGTGAGATTTTCGTCATGTTTGAGTAGCGTTGAATTTTGGGATAAGTTCATTTTGATCGCCTTGGTGGTGTAGAAATGAATTGTGTAGTTTTGGTGTTTTGTGGTTTTGCGTAACAAGTCTCCGTTCAAATATTTGAGCGTTAGTAAGTGTGAAAATCTATTATTGGAAACTTTATTTTGAAAATGATATTTTTCCGGGTTGTCGTAAAAACAAAAGTTTATCGCGTAAGGTGTTAAGTTCGGTATAGGGTTTTTATAAAATATCAATAGTACAAGGTTTTAAGTGTAATAAATAATATTAATAAAAAAAATAAAAATTATATATATATATATATATATATATATATATATATATATATATAATATATATATATATATATATATATATATATATATATATATATATATATATATATAAAATCGGCTAAAAGGGTTTTAAGGGAGAATTAGGAAACCAAATTTGATAACAAATACACTTACCTAATTAATAGTTATCTAGAATAATCCATAGAGCCCTATAAATACAAAACCAAAACCCTCCCATTCTCTCTTTGAGAAAATCGGCCAAGACCAAGGAGAAGGGAAGAAGAGAATTTTTTTTAGGGTTTTCATCTTTCAAGAATTAAGGTATAATCTTTAATACTTATGCTTAATTAATTTTTATGATTCATGTAGCAATAATATGATGGATTAGGGTTTATGTTAAAATCTGTAAATTATTATTATAAAACATATTGGGATCATTAATTTGTAATATTATGTTGTTTGGTGAAGAGATTAGGGTTTAAAACCTGATAATTAATGAGTTAAGATTCTGACAGAATATTAAGGCTGTAGATATTCGATGATATTCAATAGTTTAAGATGAGTTAGATCACGAATTTTATGTCTAAATTGTAGTTCAGAGAAAGAGCTTTCCAAAAAGTCCGGCCACGAGTGTTTTCGAGGTCGGGAAGTCAGTCAAACGAATTTTATAAGTTAAGGTGTCAAAACAGTTAAACCGGGACAGATTTATGTTAGAAGTATTGAGATCAAAAGTGGTATAAAAAGTGTAGTTTGGGTTAGCCCTTCTGGGGAAATTTAGCTCGATATTATCTTTGACTTCCACGCGAAAATTGGACGATAATAAGATGTACAAGTATGTCTACTAGGTCAAACCTTTTTGGTATGCGTTCAGATCCGAATCTGGATAGTTTTCATGTTTGATTTTTCATTGGGTACTTGTGTGTGTTTTTAATGCATGGCCTTCTGGGAGAAGCTTGTATGCTTATGAAGTATCATGGTGAATTTTTTGTGTGAGTTGTGGATGATTTTTGGTCATGATTTTATGTGGGTGAAAGTACCCTAAAAATCTGAGTTTTCTAAGATGTTTTATTTAAGGGATTTAGTGAGTGTAAGTGTTTGGTAGTGATTAGTATGGTGTCTAGGTAATCCATGGAGGGTTATATGAACCTTAGACATCCATCATATATGTGTTACATGGACTATAGCTTTTAGCTTGGTCGCGTGTAATGTGGTATTATTTTGTTTGTATAGATTTGTGTGTGGATAATTTGGAAGCTGCAAGGTTGAGGTGAGTTCATAGTCCCAATTTTTACTTTGTTTTTAACTTATGATGGAGATGATGCTTGTGATAAATTGTTTTGAGTTACTGTGATTATGTGGTTATAAAATGCATTGACTTGTAAAGGTTATTATATGTATACTTCATGTTGTGTGGTGATTCTGTGTGGTCCATTTGGACGGTAGCTTTGCTCCCATTATTCCATTTGGAGAGTAGCAAGTCCTAGTGGCTCTACTCACTATTATTCTGTGTGGTCCGGCCGGAGGGTATTAACTTACCCATTATCTTGGATCGGTGGGCGCGTTCCGTCCCAATTGTGGTGGTATTTGGATCGGTGGGCACGTTCCGTCCCAATTGCATGCTAGTTGTGTGATAACTATTTTTACTGTCCTGCTATGTTTTGTAATCACAGTGAACTATTATCGGAGAAATGTATTGTGTGTCTTAAACCTATGAATCTCACCAACATTATGTTGACGTTTTTAAGCATCATTTTCAGGTGAGCATTCTAAGGCTAAGATAGAAGGACGCGACTAGAAGAGACTAGGTTGCATTTGAGGATGGTTTATCTCTAAGTTTTTAAGTTGATTAAGTTGGATTTTGTTTGTGATACTTGAATGTCTTTCATTAGTGCGTTATGTTTTAATGAAGATACCTTTGGAGATTGTTTTTGGTTATTTTATTTTGGGGTATCGTTACGACACTTTGTGTCTGTACTTTGCTCTATTTATTTGCATGTAGTAATTCTCTATATAGACGCCATGTGTTGTGATGATATCCATGATGTTGCACTCGCGTTTCCGCCATTGGCGAGGTGTGACAGATTGGTATCAGAGCCAGGTTATAGAGAATTAGGTAGTTGAACCTAGACTATAACCTAGGAGTCCCTCATATAGTTGCATTTAGGGTCTATATATAAGTATGATAATTTATATGATTATTTTTCCTAAATTTACGAGTTGATTTCTGGAGATATTTGGATGACTATTTTGTCCCCTATATTTAGTATTGTATACGTCGATTATAGTATGTCACCTCCCTCGCGTAAGAAGTTTCGTTGGGCTATCATTTTGCTACCGGTTGGAAGGAAAGTGGTAGGATGAAGCGGACTAACCGCAGAATCCGAGTTCCCGCTAGCATAAATCTATGTTCGGACAAAGACGGGATGTATATGGAAAACATTGATGGAGAAGAGGTGGAGAGGTTTGCAACCACGGTGACTGTTGGAGATGGAGCCATTACCAAGTACTCTGGGAAGTGTCCTCACTTCTCATATGAAGGAAAGGTGGTTTTGTCTAAACCTCGTGAGTTGTATGTACTTGTGGATCATGTGGAATTGGAAAAAAGAAACAGGAATGGGTGGTTGAGTAAAAATGAAGGGGAGTTAGGATGGGATGACGTGGATTCGGATCTGGAGTCCGCAACAGGTAGTAAGTTTAACCGATCTGAGTGGGGAGGCAAGTGCGAGAGTGGAGCTTGAGCCATTGTGCGACGTCTTTTGTTTTGTGTCATGTTTTGGTATTCTTATATTGTATTTTGCCGTCTGGAGCCATGTTGGAGCACGATTACTCCTGAATATTGGATTAGTTTTATCCAAGTGATTTTGATCATAGAGTTAAAGTGGTCGTTGGAATTGTTCCACAATCATTGGAATTGTTCCATGTGAGATGATTGTTTGCATGAAGTGTGGTCATAGGAGGAAGTACACTTGTGAATGGGAGCATAGATAATTATGGTGGCCAACATAATTATACATGCGTCACAACACAAGTGGACTTGCAAGTATGATAGCATGGATTGTGTTGTGTATTAGGTGTTATGTGGTATATGTGTGTTATCATTGAGATGTGTGGTTTTGGAAGTAAGTATGCATGTGGAATAGGCCTTATAACTATGGTCGCGAACATAATTATAAGGGTATCACACACGTGGATTTGTGACCATGATTACATTGATTGATGTTTGTTGTTATATGTTGTGGTAGATGATATGTGATATCATGTTGATGATGGTTGTATGGTTAGAGATGTAGTCTCTTAACCGTTTGGGAAATCGTTGTATGTGGGAGTGTGTGGGTGGTAAGATTCCATTCTACCTATCATATGCTGATACCTCGATTATCTGTTGGTACTAATGTTGTGATATTTAAGTTGGTTCGCTTGCTAGACGATTAAATGTTGAACCTAGTGAGCTTAGGTCTAGTATTGTGATTGAGATAGCTAGTGGTAGGGAGGTAGAGGTTGACAAGGTTATTCGTGGGTGTACTATAGTGTTGGAGGGCATTCCGTTTATGATTGATTTGATACCTTTTGGGCATGGGAGTTTTGATGTGGTGATAGGGTTGAATTGGTTGTCTAAGCATAAGGCTGAAGTTGTATGCCATGAAAAGGTAGTTCGTATCCCTTTAGAGAATGGTGACATACTTCGGATACAAGGAGAAAGTTTAGGGAAAGACTCGAAGTCCCTTAAGAATGCGAAATCCAAGGAACTTAAAATAGAAGAGATTCCTGTGGTATGTGAGTTTCCTGGCGTTTTTCCCGAAGACTTGTCTGGACTGCCTCCAATCCGTCAAGTTGAATTCCGTATTGAGTTTATTCCTGGAGCGGCACCTGTGGCGAAATCCCCATATCGTTTAGCACCCTCTGAGATGCAGGAGTTGGCAGCGCAGTTGCAAGAACTTCAGGATAAAGGCTTTATCCGACCTAGTCACTCTCCGTGGGGAGCACCTGTGTTATTTGTTAAGAAGAAGGATGGTTCGTTCCGGATGTGTATTGACTATCGGGAATTAAACAAGTTAACTGTTAAGAATCGATATCCTCTTCCTCGAATCGATGATCTCTTTGATCAGCTACAAGGTTCTCGATTTTTCTCGAAGATAGATCTACGTTTAGGGTATCATCAGTTGAGAGTGCATGAGGAGGATATTCCGAAGACTGCTTTTAGGACTCGTTATGGACACTTTGAGTTCACGTTTATGCCATATGGGTTGACAAATGCACCTGCGGTATTCATGGATTTGATGAATCGCGTTTGCAAGCCTTACTTGGATAAATTCGTGATTGTGTTCATAGACGACATTCTAATTTACTCTAAGACGAAGGAGGAGCATGGAGAACATTTGAAGTTGATACTTGGATTGCTGGAGAAAGAGAAGTTGTACGCCAAGTTTTCAAAATATGAGTTTTGGCTTGAGGAGGTACATTTTCTTGGACATGTGGTGAATAGTGAAGGAATACATGTAGACCCTAGTAAGATAGAAGCGGTCAAGAACTGGAAGGCTCCTACGACGCCGTCCGAAATACGCTCATTCTTAGGATTGGCAGGATATAACTGAAGATTTATAGCGAATTTTTCGAAGATTGCTAAACCCCTTACTTTGTTGACTCAGAAGAACAAGAAGTATGTTTGGGGAGAAGAGCAGGAGGTGGCTTTTCAGTCACTAAAGGATAGTTTGTGTAATGCACCTATTCTGACGTTACCTGATGGGCCAGATGATTTTGTTGTGTATTGTGATGCATCGAATCAAGGATTTGGGTGTGTGCTAATGCAGAGGGGTAAGGTGATAGCTTATGCATCCCGAAAACTCAAGGTTCATGAGAAGAATTATACCACTCATGATTTAGAGCTTGGTGCGGTAGTATTTGCTCTCAAGAATTGGAGACATTATCTGTATGGCACAAAGAGTGTTGTTTATACAGATCATAAGAGTCTTCAGCACATCTTCAGTCAGAAGGAGCTGAACATGCGATAAAGAAGGTGGATTGAATTGTTTAGTGATTATGATTGCGAGATCCGCTATCATCCTGGAAAGGAAAATGTGGTAGCTGATGCTTTAAGTAGGAATGAAAGAATTAAGCCTAAGCGTGTACGAGCGATGTGCACGACATTGCAGTCGGGAATTAAGGGTAAGATATTGGCAGCGCAAGAGGAAGCTCTTAAGGATGAGAATGCGACTGCTGAGATGTTGCGGGGCTTGGATCAACAAATGGAGAAAAAGGAGGATGGTGGACTGTATTTCTTAGATAGAATATGGGTTCCATCGGTAGGAGGTGTAAGGAAGTTGATCATGGATGAGGCTCATAAGACGAGATACTCGATTCATCCAGGATCGGACAAGATGTATTATGATCTTAGAGATGCTTACCGGTGGCCAGGAATGAAGAGGGAAATAGTTGAATATGTTAGCCAATGCTTGACTTGTTTGAAGGTTAAGGCGGAACATCAGAAACCCTCGTGGTTGTTACAACAGCCGCCGATTCCTGAGTGGAAATGGGAGAGAATAACAATGGATTTTATTACTAAGTTGCCTAGAACAAGTAATGGACATGACACGATATGGGTCATAGTGGACAGGCTGACGAAGTCTGCACATTTTCTGGACATTCATGAGGATTATAAGATGGAGAAACTGGCGAGAATTTATATTAATGAGATTGTGGCGAGACATGGTGTGCCTGTGTCGATTATCTCTGATCGCGATAGTAGGTTTACCTCGCGATTCTGGCAATCGTTGCAAAAAGCGTTGGATACACAATTGGATATGAGCACTGCTTATCATCCACAGACTGATGGGCAAAGTGAGCGAACGATTCAGACTTTGGAGGATTTACTTAGAGCGTGTGCTATTGATTTTGAAGGAAGCTGGGATACTCATTTGCCTTTGGCTGAGTTTTCCTATAACAACAGCTATCATTCCAGTATTAGATGTGCTCCATTTGAAATGTTGTATGGGGGGAAGTGTTGATCACCTATTCTATGGGCAGAGGTTGGAACAAGCCAACTAATTGGTCCTGAACTAGTGCAAGAGACTACGGATAAGGTGTTTCAGATGAAGGAAAGACTTAAGGCAGCAAGAGATCACCAAAAGAGTTATGCGGATAATCGTCGTAAGCCCTTGGAGTTTAGTGTTGGTGATCTTGTGATGTTGAAAGTGTCTCCTTGGAAAGGTGTTGTGCGTTTCGGTAAGAAAGGCAAAATAGCACCAAGGTATGTAGGACCGTTTGAAATTACGGAGAGGATTGGACTTGTGGCATATCGGTTGAGATTGCCTGAGGAATTAAGTAGTGTGCATGATACGTTCCACGTATCTAATCTGAAGAAATGTTTGGCGAATGCTAGTTTGCATGTGCCATTAGATGAGATTAAGGTAGATAAGACTCTTCATTTTGTGGAGGAACCTGTTGAGATTATGGATCGAGAGGTCAAGAGTATGAAGCGTGGTAAGATAGCATTTGTGAAGGTACGTTGGAATTCCAAGCGTGGTCCTGAGTTTACTTGGGAACGTGAGGATCAGATGAGGTCTAAGTATTCGAAGTTGTTTGCAGAGAAGGTTGATGAGACGAGCTATTAAATCTCGGGACGCGATTTCCCTAAGTGGGGGATGATGTAACAACCGTGATTTTAGCTGGTTAGTTTGACTAATAGTCTCAACCTTTCTAACTTTTGTTTGGTGTGTATTATGTGTTATATGTGGTATATATGTGGTATATGAGCGGTATATGTACGTGTGTTAGCACTAAATCCCTTGGTGTGAGATTTTCGTCATATTTAAGTAGCGATGAATTTTGGGATAAGTTCATTTTGATCGCCTTGGTGGTGTAGAAATGAATAGTGTAGTTTTGGTGTTTTGTGGTTTTGCGTAACAAGTCTCCGTTCAAATATTTGAGCGTTAGTAAGTTACGTAGAGGTTGTTTTTATGGGTTATATTAAATATAAGTGTGAAAATCTATTTTTGGAAACTTTATTTTCAAAATGATATTTTTCCGGGTTGTCGTAAAAACGAAAGTTTATCGCGTAAGGTGTTAAGTTCGGTATAGGGTTTTTATAAAATATCAAGAGTACAAGGTTTTAAGTGTAATAAATAATATTAATAAAAAAATAAATATTATATATATATATATATATATATATATATATATATATATATATATATATATATATATATATATATATATAATATCGGCTAAAAGGGTTTTAAGGGAGAATTAGGAAACCAAATTTGATAACAAATACACTTACCTAATTAACAGTTATCTAGAATAATCCATAGAGCCCTATAAATACAAAACCAAAACCCTCCCATTCTCTCTTTGAGAAAATCGGCCAAGACCAAGGAGAAGGGAAGAAGAGAATTTTTTTTAGGGTTTTCATCTTTCAAGAATTAAGTTATAATCTTTAATATTTATGCTAAATTAATTTTTATGATTCATGTATCAATAATATGATGGATTAGAGTTTATGTTAAAATCTATAAATTATTATTATAAAACATATTGGGATCATTAATTAGTAATATTATGTTGTTTGGTGAAGAGATTAGGGTTTAAAACTTGATAATTAATGAGTTAAGATTCTGACAGAATATTAAGGCTATAGAGATTCGATGATATTTAATAGATGAAGATGAGTTAGATCACGTATTTTATGTCTAAATTGTATTTCAGAGAAAGAGCTTTCCAAAAAGTCCGGCCACAAGTGTTTTCGAGGTCGGGAAGTCAGTCAAACGAATTTTATAAGTTAAGGTGTCAAAATAGTTAAACCGGGACAGATTTAGGTTAGAAGTATTGATATCAAAAGTGGTTTAAAAAGTGTAGTTTGGGTTATCCCTTCTGGGGGAATTGAGTTCTATATTATCTTTGACTTCCACGCGAAAATTGGACGATAATAAGAAGTACAAGTATGTCTACTAGGTCAAAACTTTTTGGTATGCATTCAGATCCGAATCTGGATAGTTGTCATGTTTGATTTTTTATTGGGTACTTGTGTGTGTTTTTAATGCATGGAATTCTGGGAGAAGCTTGTATGCTTATGAAGTATCATGGTGAATTTTTGGTGTGAGTTGTGGATGAATTTTGGTCGTGATTTTATGTGGGTGAAAGTACCCTAAAAATCTGCGTTTTTTGAGATGTTTTATTTAAGGGATTTAATGAGTGTAAGTGTTTGGTAGTGATTAGTATGGATTCTAGGTAATTCATGGAGGGTTATATGAACCTTAGATATCCATCATATATGTGTTACATGGACTATAGCTTTTAGCTTGGTCGCGTGTAATGTGGTATTGTTTTGTTTGTATAGATTTGTGTGTGGATAATTTGGAAGCTGCAAGGTTGAGGTGAGTTCATAGTCCCAATTTTTACTTTGTTTTTAACTTGGGATGGAGATGATGCTTGTGATAAATTGTTTTGAGTTACTGTGATTATGTGGTTATAAAATGCATTGACTTGTAAAGGTTATTATATGTATACTGCATGTTGTGTGGTGATTCTGTGTGGTCCATTTGGACGGTAGCTTTGCTCCCATTATTCCATTTGGAGAGTAGCAAGTCCTAGTGGCTCTACTCACTATTATTCTGTGTGGTCCGGCCGGAGGGTATTAACTTACCCATTATCTTGGATCGGTGGGCGCGTTCCGTCCCAATTGTGGTGGTATTTGGATCGGTGGGCACGTTCCGTCACAATTTATACTTGGATCGGTGGGCACGTTCCGTCCCAATTGCATGCTAGTTGTGTTATAACTATTTTTACTGTCCTGCTATGTTTTGTAATCACAGTGAACTATTATCGGAGAAATGTATTGTGTGTCTTAAACCTATGAATCTCACCAACATTATGTTGACGTTTTTAAGCATCATTTTCAGGTGAGCATTCTAAGGCTAAGATAGAAGGACGCGACTAGAAGAGACTAGGTTGCATTTGAGTTTATCTCTAATTTTTTAAGTTGATTAAGTTGGATTTTGTTTGTGATACTTGAATGTCTTTCATTAGTACGTTATGTTTTAATAAAGATACCTTTGGAGATTGTTTTTGGTTATTTTATTTTGGGGTATCGTTATGACATTTTGTGTCTGTACTTTGCTCTATTTATTTGCATGTAGTAATTCTCTATCTAGACGCCATGTGTTGTGATGATATCCATGATGTTGCACTCGCGTTTCCGCCATTGGCGAGGTGTGACAAGAGTCCCTGTTGATACCACATGGGCTAGAATGGTAGCAAACAAAACTAGGAAATTCATCTGAAATAACCTTCCATTATCATTTTTCCTAATTTGCTGCCTAATTACTTTCATCAAATGTTTAACATACAATATAGGAATACCCTTGAATTTGTTTTTCCATTATATGTAAGATTCATTTGATCTTTCCTTCAAAACATCACGCACATCAACTGCAAACGTGCCCATTGGGAATCCGAATGTCTGGTGAACTAGTTCAGGGGTTACGTGTATAGTTTTATCAAAGACATTCAAGATTCCTAATTCACCGACAAACCTTTCTAGCAACCAATACCCTAAATGACTTGGCATTATATTTATTTCAAACTCCAACAACGATGCAAAACCCAAACTTGAAACGGCCTATTTTTGGTCCTCTGTTATTTTCTGAATTGTCTCATATAATGGAACAGGGATTTTTTTTTTTTTTTTTTTAAGCGTTGGAATATTTTTTGCTTAGGTTGGAGAAGATTTAGTCCAGGCTTAAGGTCTTCAAAAAGAACCGGTTTAGATGAACCTGAAGGTTTGGAAGTAGTAGCGGTTGCAGGTTTTTTTTGTTTTTGAGTAACCGGTTTGTCAGCTTTTGATGAACCACCAGTTCTTTTACTAGTAAATGCATCGTCAACAAAGTCATCATCACTTGGTGAATATTCTTTTAAAGTCATAGGTTTCTTTGCTTTTTTAGCGTCTTTACCTATCCAATAAAACAAAAATGCTAATGAAAAACAAATAATTATGAAAAACAAAACCGTTGAACAAAAAAGCATAACTGTAAAATAACTGTTACTGTAAACACTTTTGTCATCTAAAAACTGAAAACAGTTGATATCCTATAAAAGCTGGTGTTTGTTTCAGCTTATATAACCGTCTTGTGGCTTATAAACCGAAGATTTTCAATATAAGCCACAACGCCAGCTATACAAGCTGAAACAAACACCAACTGATGAACATACTTTCAATGGAAAACATGATTAACAACTTATTCTAATATATCCGCAACCTACTAACTTATTCTAATATATCAATCAATAATTGATGAACATACTTTCAATGCAAAATAACTATAAACATTTTTTTCGTCTAAAAACTTAAAACATCTGATATCCTATATAAGGTGGTGTTTGTTTCATCTTATATAGTCGGCTTGTGTCTTATAAACCCAAGAATTTCAAAATAAGCCACAATGCCAGTTATATAAGCTGAAACAAACACCAACACACTAAGTCGCATATAGCTGATGAACATACTTTTAATACAAAATAACTGATTAACATACTTTCAATGCAAAGCATGAATAACAACTTAGAGTACCTAACAACTTATTCTAATATATCTGCAACCTACTAATTTATTCCAATATATCAAGAAATAACTGATGAACCTACTTACAATTCAAAATAACTATAATCGGCAATAATCGGCAAAACAATAACTGATCAATCAAACAATAATCAACAGTAACTGATGAACATACTTTCAATGGCAAAAACTGAAACATAATTGATGAACAAAACAAAATCATGGTTTTATACCTTTAAAAGCTGGTCGGTCTTCGAATCATTTTGATCACCTTTCTGCTTCCATTTGCTCATTTGATACTTCCACACTGCTTCCAGATTCTAAAAACAATTATTAAAAAAATCATATTACACAAAAATAAACTAAAAAATAAACTGATAAAAAAATCCTAAATCTTACGCATTTTATTTTCTTGTTGTACTGTCAAATCTTCCATTTGTTCATTATTTTCATTTGTTTGTTTATTCTTGAGGAGTCTATTACTTCTTCTAGGTTCTAAAAAATACGCATGCACAAACTAAAATTAAAACAAAATTAAAACATAAATGATAAACTTACCAGCTTATTCATCTTTTCGAGTATAAATTTTTGTGTTTTAATCGATGATAGATGATCGGAAATAGAAACCCTAAAAATTTTCCTGAATTTTGATCGCCTTTTAGAGAGAGAATCGAGTTGCGAGAGTGAAATGAATGTGAGTAACGTTTGGTGGGAAGAGAGAGAAGACGGTTTTTGTTTGTAAAATTACTCTTCTATCCTTGTTATACACATTGAGCGTGTGTTTTTTCCCATTTAAATATCAACCATAGGATTATTTTTGGTCAAAGATTTGAATGATCGGATGGCTACAAAAACTTTTTTAGACTTTTTAATTTGCCTTGATCGCAACTCATATGGAGTAATAAGTTTGACGGTATTTAACTTTATTGCTTGTGTAAACATTAGTTACTAAACCTGTGTTCTAAAATTAATAATTTTAAGATTTATTATGAGTAACTGCATTAAAACTCTATGTTAAATGTTATTTTCATATTCATCTTATAGATATATATATGAGAATTTTAAAAAGTGAACTACTAAAGAATTTTATATAAGTTGTTGACATATGCACAATCTTGTGTTTAATTTTGTATCAAAGTATTGTTTTATATCAAATATTACTTTGAAAATTTGCAATAAAATGACAAACATGTTTTTAACATTTCTGTCGAAATTCCCTTAGAAATAATACAAATTTGTGACGGATTTTCGACAAAAATTAAAAATTAATAATACATAGAAACATTTCCGACGGAATAGTGATGGATAAATCGTATCCCTTGGAAATCCGTTGGAACTCAATCACAGAAGTTTCATTTTAAGTTAGTTGCAAGGTCTGTTGGGAATCTGATGGAAAATCATAGGAAATTAGCGAAAATTAACAACGGATATTCGTTCGTCGGAAATTCCGTCGGTGATGCTCCAATTTCTAGTCTTGTATATATATTTTTTTTTTTTGATCGAAAAGAAAGACTATGATTATATATCGAAAGAGAGTACATCCTAGGTTACAAATTTACATGAACATTCTAGGACACTACCTTCTAAAATTATCTCGCCATTACATCCCAAGGCCCAATTAGCTATACTATGAGCAACCTTGTTCGCCTCTCTTTTAACAAAAGACCAAGTACATAATGTAAAAGCTAATGAATTACATGTGATCTGCGCAAATATACTCGCAACTTGTAGAAGGGTAGTCCCTTTCTGAAGCGCATTAACTAAACACATGGAGTCTGATTCAAAAATTACATTGGAATAGCCTTTTTTGTTTGTGTTGGAATTTTAATACATGACAATCATAATTAAACAATAACATCAAAGTAAACATGCGGAAGCGAGTAGGAACATATAATGTATAAATTAATTAATCAAACGTAAAAGTATGCGTACCTTAAGATTGTAGCCAAACAAGAATCTAATTCCAAGCAATCAACTTTATGAACCCTAATTAGTGTTTATGTGGATTATTAGAATTACCCCTTACCGTCTTGTAATTCAATCCAAGATTCAATCGATAGTGTGATTAAATCACGTTCTTGTACACACTTACTATTAACGAATTAAAGTTAATGCTAGTTTAAGAATACAAAATGTTTTGGTTTGGAAAATCAAACCAATCGACCCTATGAAGGGTGTTTGTCGATTGGCCAAACAAAAAGAAAAGAAGAAAACAAGTTTAGGGATAAACTATGTATACAAGAGTAACAAATAATGATCCCTAAGTTTGTTTATATAGGAATAGAAACTTCGAGCTCAAGTTAAGTTATGGGTTGGGTTTCCCCTCCCATAACCGATCGGCTAACACCCCTAATGGGTATTCCGGAACCTTCTTACCAAATATTCACACATAATTCTTTCCTTTTATTGGTTAACGGTCATTAGTCATTATTCGTTAAATACTAACGGTCGTTAGACGTTTTGTGTAATTAATAATTAAACATAACCTTTTACATTTAATTATTAAACTTTAACTCTCATACATAAAGTGTGCAATCCCGTGATCTTGAGTTAGATCCTAACATACGACTACTAAAATAATGTCCATAAAACTAGCAGCTCCCACTTGGACATATTTTAATAGTGTAATCATATCGGTTAGCGTCTAGCAACACTTCGATGCCTCTAGTACAACTCGAGTAGGTCTCCTGGAAAAACCTTTAATGATTCATCATTATTATTATCCTTTTGTCACTAATACCACGTTAAATAAAGATATGGATTTAAGTCATTCTTTATTCAACTATTATGTTTCTCGTTATTTGTGATTGAGCAAGATTACCAAATCTTCTGAACTTATTCAAGAAAAATCTTGGGCGTGGCCACGCAAACATCTTGTCAACCCTACGAGGGGCCCAGAAGTATTAAACTCCAAAATAAATTTAAAGGAACAAATTCTATCTTGATTACAAGCATAACGTATGAATTTTGTAACAATTTCGAAAACAATCCTTATGACTACCAGTTACGTATAGCGTTAAATTGTTCCACAGAATGCACTACATTCATAACAGGTATCTCAAGTCTGAG
Organism: Artemisia tridentata subsp. tridentata; assembly: GCA_021014915.2. Taxonomy (NCBI): domain Eukaryota; kingdom Viridiplantae; phylum Streptophyta; class Magnoliopsida; order Asterales; family Asteraceae; genus Artemisia; species Artemisia tridentata. The sequence continues at coordinate 135,679,276 of CP139501.1, forward strand.
GATAACTATTCATGATTTACTTAATAACAACATCCATAAAGTAATATCATGTAGTTTGGGATAAGTCCTATATTCAATTCATTGAATATCATGTGAATTTGGCATGTCAACGCATCAATATACTTTCAAGTATATTATACCAAAACTCAGATTTGTCTTAATTCAATGATATTCCCATATCATTAATTGACAGCGGACGATTTAGAATAACTAAATTATTCATGGATTAAACATGCAAATATTGGACACAATTTATTATTAATGTAAATAAATGTACCAAGTACTTAAATTCATTACAAATAATAAACACTTAACATCCTTTATCCAAATACTAAATAGATCAATGCATGAAAATTCTAGTTGATGAATTATGTCTCAAGCTATGTCAATCATACTTGTTGACAAGACATAAATCAACCAACTTTGATCTATCAGAATTTTGAGAATACTTATTTCAAGAATTCAACTGGTGAAGTTCTTGTATGTGTATATTCAAATAATTTGATAATGCCATATAATATTTCATAAAGTGTGTGACAACCTCAATCACCAATTTATGATTATCAAACTTTCAAATATTTTTAAAGTTTAAAGTATTCTTATTCTTTTAATGTATAATGCAACTATGCACTTAGTGAGCACAACTAGTTCACATGTCCAAGGATGAAATCCTACCATGACTAGTATTGAGTGTCATCTCAATTAAACCAACATCATTGTAAACAAACAACAATATGCTCTTTAAAATTCCGTAAACTTGAATATTTATTGTGTAATGTTTGATGCCTTCCAAACTTTCAAGTTTGTTGGCTATGACAATTTGCACAACAATTGACAAATTGTTCATCTATAGAATCTGGAAGCTGTTCCAGGCTGAGGATGTAATTCTATATCCAAACATATTCCATTAGAATAATCACTACACTAGTTATCTAATAACTATCAATTAGATATCAACATTGTCATAACATCTTATAACAATTCGTTTATGTAACATGATGTTCATGAAAAATCTTCGAGTCATACTTAGATTTCATTCATGTTCTATCTTATTTAAAAGATATGTATCCATTTAGATATTCTAAATGATATATCATGTTCTATTAGATTTATTTACCGCATATGTTTATAATAATAAACAGACATTCCAAGGTTATATGTTTTATTTTCTAAATCTTTCAAGTGAAGTTTCATTCCAAGTTAAGACTTAACATTTAACTTATATGAAATGTTACTTCCTATATGTTATCCAACATATATGATTTATGAAAGTAAACATAATACTCCCACTAGCTTTCAGGAATACTTAGGAGTTATCTTATTTTAAATTATAAATCAAAACTAGGATTTAATATTTAAACATAAGACTCATCTCCTAGATGCATGCATTTATCCATACTTGAATTCTTGCATTTTGTACACTTTCAAAGATTATATGAATTCATAAAAATCTTAATTACTTACCGTCCTCGCTTAAGTAATTATACAAGAAAGAGTTTAATAATCCATTGTAAATTTCATATTCATGAAAATAAGTATGACAATTACCATCTTTCAGTATTTAATGTGCTTAGAAAAGAATATTCAATCATAGTTAATTGCTTAAGTACGATTAATAATCTTGTCATAAGACATGCATTAAAATATGTGTACAATATTGTCCATATGATTTCTACACAAACATTTAAACCACTAGGGTTACCTTATCTTTGTAGAAACTCATCTTCATTCTCTAGTCTAACTATTAAGAATTAAGATAAACAAATTTTCCAAAAATTGATTATCTTTATGGACAACATCTTTAACATTCACAGTATGAGTAATTTACCCAATTCAATATTTGGTAATGCATCATAATATAAACCTCAGCATATTAATCAAATATCTAAGATATCCTTGCGGATCTATGAATGAGAATTCCATCATCTTGAGGTCTATCATTTACATGTTTAGCCTCATCATGATTTTCACTAGTGTGTTTTAGAAGATTATGTATCTTGTAATTTTATCTTTTCAAGATAAAAACTCCCACTTGCTTTTTGTAATTTATAGACTATCTATAAATACTTAGCAAATAAAGCAACAATACAATATTCTCTTTTTGGGACATTACAAATACATATTGACAGTTCCTGACTTTTAGTTTAACAAATTCAGAACTTCATTTTAAGACTTAATGTGATTCATCACATTCCATAACAAAATGGTGTCTTATTAATCTTCTAGATTGGAGTCTTATTGAGTATATCTAATCCATACTCAATTTTCTAACCTTGATAACTTTTGGAAGAAAAGAAGTCATAGTTATCTTTAATCAAACAATATAACAAGAGTTTGATTTTCCTAACTGAACATACCATAAACATTTGGTATTTTATTAGGATTAATATTGTAAGACAATCTTACAATATGTAAGATAAATATATTTTGTTTGACTTATCTATTCACCAACTAAGTCAACTTAATCGTATAATAGAATTTTCAAGCCAATTGCATGCTATATAACATAAGTACTTTTTGACCAAGTCACTTCATGTCCATGTCTCAACAAGAAGACATAAACTGTTATAATCCCACTATACGTTATAAATCATTGATCAACTCAATGACTTCTTATATATGTCTTAATTAAAAAACATAATGTAACACCCCAACCCGACAAGGGTAAAGGTGTCACAAATACATAGCTTCATATCAGATACAAGCATTCAGAAAATAAAATAGCGGAAACTTTGACATTAAAATTCAAGGGAAAATAAGTCAACACGACTTATATCAAGTGTAAGATGGAAATAACGAAGTACAAAACTGAATCCAAACTGCCCAAACAATGGCATAACATAAATAATATCCAAGTGGTCACACTAGAAAGACAAGGTCTAAACTTCACACAAGTTGCTCTCATCCCAAGCTAAAACCCAGCTCCTAGCTTAAATGTACCTGCCGCAGGAAAAGAAATGCGGCTGAGCTACGAGAGCTCAGTGAACAGATATAACGGAAACAAAGCAGTAATAACGGGATAATAAAGTAAATGAAATAATACCAGGAGTACAAGAGTCAGGAAAAGGAATACAAGAGTTATGCAGACATACCAGGAATTTAGAATGGTTACAATGGTGAAAGTGTATGGAACCAGAACCCACCAAAAACCCCAAGTTGAAATCAAGTAAAGTCCAGTATCAAGTCATAGGGTAACATAACCAGGAATCCACCACAAACCCAAGTCAAATCAAGTCAGGTCAAATGTCAGGTCAAGTATCAGGTCAAGTAACAGGTCATAAGGTTACAAAGTTTCAGGTAAACAGAAATCCTCTACGAGCCCAAAACTCAAAATCAATCTCAAAGTCAAACCACATCAAGTCACATATCAGGGTGTATGGAGGGGTGACCTCAGCATACCAAGTACAGGGTGAGGGGATACCTCCAGGGGTTGGAGTCGCGAACTCCCAGGGGTGTGAAAGACGTGCATCGCACACACTCGTCAGTCACCAGGATATAACAGGAATCATAACTAATCAGGACATGTCTAGGATGCATCCATGCGCCCCCGCAGGCCACAGGGTCTTCTCTACATAACAAATCAAATCAGGTCGGGGACGGGACAGGACATCACTCTCCTGCCCTAGAGTCATGCCACCGGTGCATCAATGACATGGACATGAAACCCTCATGCCTAGTGGGTGGCTCGTAGTCTCAAACTGTGGGTGAGGGTCAGGTATCAAGTCTCGGGTGTCAAGTCTCAGGTATCAATTGTCAGGTATCATATCAGGGTTCATATCAGGGTTCAAGACAGGAGAATAAATGCAGGGGTTCATTATCAGGAGGTCAATATCAGAAAGGTCAAATATGGAAAGGTTCATAATAGTTTATTATAAGAAAATCCTTTTTACATGGTTTTAATAATATGGTCCTTAGAACAGTTTCATAATAAAAGTCCTTTAAAGAAATATTTCAAAACCTCTTCATATATAACTAAAAAGTAGTTGTAAAATCTTATGAACCTTCAAGTACTCAAGGTCTTGATTTTTTTCAGGTTATCAGGGTTCAATAAGTCATGTCAAGCGTCATAGCAGGGTTCAAGTCAAAGGTTCAAATCCAGGGTTCACCACACAAGGGAAACATAAAATGAATCAGGAATCAAAAATGAGACGAAGGCTCTTTACAAGAAGAGCAGAATATCTGTACCTTATTCAAAAGCAAGCAAAGAACACAAGAGTAGCTGACAGGGCTCAAGATCACTCTTTCCTCGAACCTAAAGGAGTAGAAGATATAAATACGAAAGGGGTTCAGTTATCTTCCCATTATAAGTAACTTCCATTTTTAGTAACTTTCTATTTTTAGCAGGTTTCCAATATTAGTAAGTTACCACACTTAGCAAGATTTAAGTGATATGATTCAATTCAAGTCTTTAATTAGCTTCTTATGGAAATAATATTCATTTTAACAATTTACACAAGTTCAGGGTTATTAATGCAAATTTACCAAAGTTAAAGGTCCACATTTGAAATCTTATCATTTTACCTTTCAAACACTTATACTTTCCAGAATTTCATGTTTAGCCTTCAAGTTCCAAATTTACAAGTTACACCCCTTTACTTTATTAATTACAAATTAAACCTTATACTTTTATTATTTACCATTTAATCCTCATCTTGGTTACATTACACATCAAGCCCTTTTATCTATTCAATTTACAGAAAATACCCTTCAATATCAATATGTTACAAACAGCCCTCAAGGTTTAGGTAATTTACATATTTAGTCCTTGTACTTATTTAAATACAAAACAAATTATATAATTAGCCATAATTACATATTAGACCCATAAATACTCCAAATTACACAAAACACTCTTAACATTATTATTTACACAAAACCACTTCAAGTTTCCAGAAATTACATTTTTAGTCCCTCGTTTTATTTATTTTCCAATTTCGAATATACATAATTTACAAATTACATTTTAATTCCAAAACCTCCATAATTTACAAATAGCACCCTCAAGACATATTTTATTCATATTGCCCTGGTTTTATAGAGTATTACAAAAATGGTCCACAAATTTTAAAAATTACAAAACGCCCCCTTAACATTTATTTTCCAATCGGTTTTACATTTTATGCACAAAATCAAACCCTAAAAATTCCCAATCATCATCTCATCATTCTATCATCATTATATCATGATTATTTCCAGATTTCAATCACTCTAAACCCTAATTCGATCGGCCATGTAATTTTCCACAATATCTCTTTTATTTTCTAAAACCGATTATAACCAAAAATCTAAAACCCATGAATTCGACTTCCAAAAATCAAGATGCTATTTTTCTCATGTTATATGATGTATAAGAGACCCACGAAAATATATACAAGGTTCATAAAAAATCGTATACATGCTCTATAGAATTAATCCGATTCTAGGGTTTATAAATTTATTAATTTTGTTCGACCAAAACACAATGCATGGTTCAATTCCAATAATTTTTACATGATGTATATGATTAGTAGAAGGTTAGAAAAATACCAAATCAATTATTGAATGGCCGGATTTCACGCTTTGATTTATTATTGCTCGGTTCTAATTTGCGACCCAAATAATTCACTACCATCAAACGATCGACTCTAGGAGTGTGTAGCTATTTTTCCCACCTTCTTGGCAACCCTAAGAACTCTAGAAAATTTGCTCTTGATGCAGAAAAATCGGATGGAGGTGTGGATGAATTATTGATGGTGGCGGCACTTTGTGTTTTAGGGTTTTGAGGTGAAAACAATTTAGGGATTGGTTATATCTAGTTTAGGCCGAGCTATGGGGAGGGATATGAGGCCAAAGAACCGGCCTTGAGGCCCAACTAATTTCCCTTTTTATTTTATGTAATTTTCCTAATTTAATTTGTAATTTAAAATGGTTTATAAATGATAATAATTGTGTAATTAAATTTTCGGTACACACAAGGGTATTTTGGTCATTTCATAACTTGAATAAATATTAATCGAAGTCGTCAAAATTATTTTGTATCATATCTTGTTCGTTTCCAGAAGTTTGGGATCGTTTCGGGACTTTAATTAAGCTTTAATTAATTTTTAAAGTTTTCAGGGGCATTTTGGTAATTTTTGCATGTTTTAGATTTTCGGGTTTTACAACTCTTCCCCTCTAACAGAAAAATTTCGTCCTCGAAATTTGCAAGGACATAGAAATGAAAGAGAACGGAAAACAAAACAAGGACATACCAGACGCCTTATCTGCCTGGTCACGAGGATACGAGAAAACACGACCGGTAGTAGGAGTAGGAGAAGGAGGGCCAAGATATTTCTCAAGTGGTTCCGGATTCCGCCTTGGACAATCCTTCAACTTATGCTCCCTCGAACCACACCTAAAACAAGCTCCAGAAGTCGTACGACAAAACCCCGTATGATTCTTCCCACACTGTGGACAACCAGCCGACCCCTGACTGTCGCTGCGCCCCCGACGATCGCCATCCTGCCTAGAAGCTGACCTTGAATCCCGACCTCGCTGATCATGACCACGGTCCGTCCGATCTCGTGATTCCAAACCCCCACTAGACTGCCCCTTCCGTTCATAATTCTGGTTCCGATGACTCTTATAATCCCTACTCTGGTCCTGCTGACTCTGCCCCTTGGAATGCACCCGATTACCGTCCCTATCACGCTTATTAGCCACCCTGTCCGCATGCAACAACTCGATGTTACGCGCGGCGTCCTGAACTCCAGCCACATCCTCAAACGGAGTGTTAACAATCCGGTCTAACACCCACCCCTTTAAAGCCCATTTGAAATGACGAGCCTGCCGTATAGCATCACCAGTGACCTCTGGCCCAACGAAACTGGCCAGACGCAGAAACCGTTGCATAAACTCTCCTGACGACTCCTGATCACCTTGACGAATCGACCCGTATTCCCTTTCATACCTTAGCTGCTCCGACATAGGAATATACTGTCTATAAAACACCTCGATGAAGTCCGCCCACGAACAAGTCTCAGCAAAATCATCCCCTTTCGCCTGAACAAGAGCAACCCACCAATTTTAGGCATCACCTTCCAGTTTGAATGTGGCCAACCGAGTTTTAAACTCGTCAGCACATCCCAGAACACGAAACAACTTCTCGATATGTGTGATCCAGTCCTCCGCTTCATGAGCAGTAGCAGCGGACCTGAAAGAGAGAGGCTTAAGCTTGTTAAACCTCTCGATCCACACATGAATGCCAACAGGAGGAGCAGCGGGAGGAGCAGTGGGTGGAGTAGGGGGTGGAGCATCACCACCACCACCACCACCACCAGAAGAACCTGCACCGTCCCTGATGTTATTGGTGACCTGAGTCACCACTTGCGGAATAGCAGCAGCCACAGCGGCGGCTATCATCTGTTCAAAATTGGGGCCATCCTCCCCATTAGTGTACTGAGTAAAGCGCGTATTTACCATCTGAACGATTCACAAAAAAGATTAGCAACTCAGGTAGGATATGACAGAGCAAAACAGGAAAATATGACAGAGCAGAATCAAGGAAAGATGACAGAGCATAACAGGAAAAGAGAGTGCGCGGAAGGAAACCTAATGTCTACCCAATCCTCACAGGTCACGAGCCTAAGCTCTAAGGGTTTCTGAAACCTGTCTCTGAAACCATAAATTGTAACACCCCAACCCGACAAGGGTAAAGGTGTCACAAATACATAGCTTCATATCAGATACAAGCATTCAGAAAATAAAATAGCGGAAACTTTGACATTAAAATTCAAGGGAAAATAAGTCAACACGACTTATATCAAGTGTAAGATGGAAATAACGAAGTACAAAACTGAATCCAAACTGCCCAAACAATGGCATAACATAAATAATATCCAAGTGGTCACACTAGAAAGACAAGGTCTAAACTTCACACAAGTTGCTCTCATCCCAAGCTAAAACCCAGCTCCTAGCTTAAATGTACCTGCCGCAGGAAAAGAAATGCGGCTGAGCTACGAGAGCTCAGTGAACAGATATAACGAAAACAAAGCAGTAATAACGGGATAATAAAGTAAATGAAATAATACCAGGAGTACAAGAGTCAGGAAAAGGAATACAAGAGTTATGCAGACATACCAGGAATTTAGAATGGTTACAATGGTGAAAGTGTATGGAACCAGAACCCACCAAAAACCCCAAGTTGAAATCAAGTAAAGTCCAGTATCAAGTCATAGGGTAACATAACCAGGAATCCACCACAAACCCAAGTCAAATCAAGTCAGGTCAAATGTCAGGTCAAGTATCAGGTCAAGTAACAGGTCATAAGGTTACAAAGTTTCAGGTAAACAGAAATCCTCTACGAGCCCAAAACTCAAAATCAATCTCAAAGTCAAACCACATCAAGTCACATATCAGGGTGTATGGAGGGGTGACCTCAGCATACCAAGTACAGGGTGAGGGGATACCTCCAGGGGTTGGAGTCGCGAACTCCCAGGGGTGTGAAAGACGTGCATCGCACACACTCGTCAGTCACCAGGATATAACAGGAATCATAACTAATCAGGACATGTCTAGGATGCATCCATGCGCCCCCGCAGGCCACAGGGTCTTCTCTACATAACAAATCAAATCAGGTCGGGGACGGGACAGGACATCACTCTCCTGCCCTAGAGTCATGCCACCGGTGCATCAATGACATGGACATGAAACCCTCATGCCTAGTGGGTGGCTCGTAGTCTCAAACTGTGGGTGAGGGTCAGGTATCAAGTCTCGGGTGTCAAGTCTCAGGTATCAATTGTCAGGTATCATATCAGGGTTCATATCAGGGTTCAAGACAGGAGAATAAATGCAGGGGTTCATTATCAGGAGGTCAATATCAGAAAGGTCAAATATGGAAAGGTTCATAATAGTTTATTATAAGAAAATCCTTTTTACATGGTTTTAATAATATGGTCCTTAGAACAGTTTCATAATAAAAGTCCTTTAAAGAAATATTTCAAAACCTCTTCATATATAACTAAAAAGTAGTTGTAAAATCTTATGAACCTTCAAGTACTCAAGGTCTTGATTTTTTTCAGGTTATCAGGGTTCAATAAGTCATGTCAAGCGTCATAGCAGGGTTCAAGTCAAAGGTTCAAATCCAGGGTTCACCACACAAGGGAAACATAAAATGAATCAGGAATCAAAAATGAGACGAAGGCTCTTTACAAGAAGAGCAGAATATCTGTACCTTATTCAAAAGCAAGCAAAGAACACAAGAGTAGCTGACAGGGATCAAGATCACTCCTTCCTCGAACCTAAAGGAGTAGAAGACATAAATACGAAAGGGGTTCAGTTATCTTCCCATTATAAGTAACTTCCATTTTTAGTAACTTTCTATTTTTAGCAGGTTTCCAATATTAGTAAGTTACCACACTTAGCAAGATTTAAGTGATATGATTCAATTCAAGTCTTTAATTAGCTTCTTATGGAAATAATATTCATTTTAACAATTTACACAAGTTCAGGGTTATTAATGCAAATTTACCAAAGTTAAAGGTCCACATTTGAAATCTTATCATTTTACCTTTCAAACACTTATACTTTCCAGAATTTCATGTTTAGCCTTCAAGTTCCATAATTTACAAGTTACACCCCTTTACTTTATTAATTACAAATTAAACCTTATACTTTTATTATTTACCATTTAATCCTCATCTTGGTTACATTACACATCAAGCCCTTTTAACTATTCAATTTACAGAAAATACCCTTCAATATCAATATGTTACAAACAGCCCTCAAGGTTTAGGTAATTTACATATTTAGTCCTTGTACTTATTTAAATACAAAACAAATTATATAATTAGCCATAATTACATATTAGACCCATAAATACTCCAAATTACACAAAACACTCTTAACATTATTATTTACACAAAACCACTTCAAGTTTCCAGAAATTACATTTTTAGTCCCTCGTTTTATTTATTTTCCAATTTCGAATATACATAATTTACAAATTACATTTTAATTCCAAAACCTCCATAATTTACAAATAGCACCCTCAAGACATATTTTATTCATATTGCCCTGGTTTTATAGAGTATTACAAAAATGGTCCACAAATTTTAAAAATTACAAAACGCCCCCTTAACATTTATTTTCCAATCGGTTTTACATTTTATGCACAAAATCAAACCCTAAAAATTCCCAATCATCATCTCATCATTCTATCATCATTATATCATGATTATTTCCAGATTTCAATCACTCTAAACCCTAATTCGATCGGCCATGTAATTTTCCACAATATCTCTTTTATTTTCTAAAACCGATTATAACCAAAAATCTAAAACCCATGAATTCGACTTCCAAAAATCAAGATGCTATTTTTCTCATGTTATATGATGTATAAGAGACCCACGAAAATATATACAAGGTTCATAAAAAATCGTATACATGCTCTATAGAATTAATCCGATTCTAGGGTTTATAAATTTATTAATTTTGTTCGACCAAAACACAATGCATGGTTCAATTCCAATAATTTTTACATGATGTATATGATTAGTAGAAGGTTAGAAAAATACCAAATCAATTATTGAATGGCCGGATTTCACGCTTTGATTTATTATTGCTCGGTTCTAATTTGCGACCCAAATAATTCACTACCATCAAACGATCGACTCTAGGAGTGTGTAGCTATTTTTCCCACCTTCTTGGCAACCCTAAGAACTCCAGAAAATTTGCTCTTGATGCAGAAAAATCGGATGGAGGTGTGGATGAATTATTGATGGTGGCGGCACTTTGTGTTTTAGGGTTTTGAGGTGAAAACAATTTAGGGATTGGTTATATCTAGTTTAGGCCGAGCTATGGGGAGGGATATGAGGCCAAAGAACCGGCCTTGAGGCCCAACTAATTTCCCTTTTTATTTTATGTAATTTTCCTAATTTAATTTGTAATTTAAAATGGTTTATAAATGATAATAATTGTGTAATTAAATTTTCGGTACACACAAGGGTATTTTGGTCATTTCATAACTTGAATAAATATTAATCGAAGTCGTCAAAATTATTTTGTATCATATCTTGTTCGTTTCCAGAAGTTTGGGATCGTTTCGGGACTTTAATTAAGCTTTAATTAATTTTTAAAGTTTTCAGGGGCATTTTGGTAATTTTTGCATGTTTTAGATTTTCGGGTTTTAATTAAAACACATAACAGGTTAACGTCTTACTTTATTATAAGTCTTGTAACAATTAAAAGACTTCATGTTTATATCTTTACAATGAAACATAAACATGTTTAACTAAAGTAATTATGAACACCATCTCCTAGTTTCAATAGTAATTTCAAGTTAATTTATTACTTTACTTATTTTATGTCATTCCAAAATTACATAAATATTCAAATTGAAGTAGTATTAGATTACTTCATTTATTTATGTCATTTCAATAATACATAAATATTTAGTTTGAAGTAGTCTTATTATCATATTGACATTTGTTCTAATAGGTATCTAATTTAGAAACAGCAAATTTTTCAGATACGGTCTCACGTAACAAGGATATTTATCTTGTTGTTGCAATCTAGCTAAGCTCTCACATAACGTAAATTGCAACACCAAGTATTCTTGGATTAGATGTGAATAAGTCACATTAGAACGTTAGTCTCTTACCTTGTAGTCAAGAGAATCCTTTAAATCATATTCCTATGTGTTGTACCTTGCACACAATAAAGATTTCTCCCACTTGTGCATGGAACATCATCATGTATCAGATAAAAAATACGTCACTCGTTTGTTTATGCGATCAATTTGATTGTGTCATAGATATTATCATAATTAGTAGATATAGAACCACATTGTCTAGTAAGGAAACGTACATGACTATCCTTAAAAACATAAGTGTCTACTATTGGAAAGTAATTATCTCAAGATATTCTAGAGATAATCTGGGTTACTATGTAACACCCCGAAAATCGTAATGAAGCAGCGGAAGACTTAAACGGGGTATTACCAACTAGATCACAGTCATAAGTATAGATTTTTGATAAAAAGGGAAATTTTATATCATTCAATGAAAACTCAATATTCAGATATTACATATTTGTTATCAAAAGGGGTAGTAGTTCACAAAAGTGATGATGAGTTTGAAAAGAATGATATAGTTATTTGGAACAAAGGTGTGTCTTTTCTCCATGCCCGTGCCAACTCCGTGCTTGAGATTTCTTTAATTACCTGAGATAAACATGCTTAAAATGTCAACACAAAGGTTGAGTGAATTCACAGTGTTTTGTTTGTAATAGTTTGAACACAAGGTAAATAATAGTGAGAACAATGATATTGCAGGGGTAATAAATAGATAAATATTGCACTAAGCCTCATGAAACGCAAACCTTAACGTGTAGGGGTAGTAATAATAAATATCCCAATCATAGCAATGATATGGGTGATAAATGCCCTGGTGTAGGAGTTTTGCCATACTCAAATTCGAATAAAGTGCATTTGTCTATCAATCCGGCTAACACTATGGCTATCTATCCGGCTAGTACAAATGGGATGTCAACTTCCAATAGATCTATTCACGAAATTCGCGTTCACTCGCAAGTGATTAATGGTTCATGATAAAGGGACTTTTAAATTGGCGGGGTAATAACTTAGGCAAATATTTCTTAGCAATATCAATCAGGGAAGCATACAGAAAAATACTTGTGTTCAGATTTATAGCATGTATCTCCCCACGGGATTTGAAAACATAGTAAAATGTGGGACTATGAACTCACCTTGGTAGTAGTAGAAATCCGTGATGCAATAGAGTCAAATGGTGTGTAGTAACTTCAACACGTGACCTAGATTAGTATGGCATAATTTAGTTCGCATTTAAGATTTGGTGGACGTAAAAATAGTTTACATATATTTTCAAAATGATCATGTTGTTGTTGCACGCGGTAATTATTTATTTTACGGCGTAATTATTATTGACGGCGTATAACAATTTTTAGTGTCTCGGTTATTCATTTTCGTCACAATTCTAATAACTAATATTTGACGTGTTGTCATTTCGAGTTTTATCATGTGTTAACATATTTTAAAATACATGTGACATTTCCCTTTTTATATTTATAACCAAACGCACCCTACGTTTTCATATCTAAACTCAAATGGGCTGCGGCCCTATTACATGATCCAATCCCAATCCCTTGGGGCTTTGGCCTGGTACAAAAATCACACAAACCCCTACTCCTTTATTATTTACTGGGCTTCGGCCCAGTGTTATACTTTGAATCCCAATTTCATTTGTAGCAAATATGCAGGTTGTATGTTTTGAGGTTTGTGGTTTGCCTGGTATTTTAGTTGGAACCAAAAACAACCATTAGCAGTTTTAAAAAAAAAATAGGCTGTCTCAAATGAGACTTCGGCGAGGTTCGAATGTTATTAAGGTTGAAGCTATGGTCTCGCTGGTTACACGACTCTCGAGTACTACTCGAGCTCAAGTCGTTGGGTGTCTAGGGGTTGATAACGCAAAGGCTAGCCCGGGTTTTATGTACACGATTTCGACTTGCTCTTTAACTGCTATCCCTTAATAACTTTTAACAATTCCGAAATCAAACTAACCCAATGACTTTTTAAGTCAAACTTTCCCCTTCGACCCGTTTTACATCTAAACCACATTTGCCCATTTTATAACAACACTTACTTCACCCCTTTTCAATCTTTCACAGCCTCTTACAATTTTGGTTTACCCTTTACATCAAACACACTTAACAAAACTAATTTGTTTATATTCGACGCTATCACTAACTTATATAAATCGAAAGAAAGCAGAAAAGAAATCAAAATCAAATAAAAGTTTATAATTAACCTGAAACTTGTAGAACACTAATTAGACCCGAATCCAAAAGCTCCAAAACCCAGTTCCTTCTCCAATTCGAATCACACTTTAACCCTGATCGTGAGAGCCTCTCAGATGTTGGTGTGTTTGAAGTTTTGGTGTGATTCGAATGGTGTCCCGGAGGTGTGGATTTAAGGATGAAAGTGGAGTTAAGCTCCATCTCACTTTCGGTTTGTGGGAAGATTAACCTTCCTAAATGGTGTCAAATCCTTATATATATGATTCTAATTCTTATGAGGTCTTGTGACTAAGAATGGGACAAAGCCTTTTTGGTCAACTCTAATTTATTGGTGATGGAGATGGTTCGGTTTTGGGTTTTTTAAGAGTGGCAGCAAAATTGAGAATGGTGCTTTTGAGGATTGTGTTGTGCCGAGAATAGGATAAGATGGGAAGGTGGGAGTAGAAAGGTGATGGTGTCTTTGGTTGGATTGGGGTGTCGACAAGAACAAGAAAGAAAAGAGGAAAAGTAGCAGCAGAAGAAAAAAAAGAAAAATTTTGTTTTTGGGATAAGAGGATGCCGACAAATATAGGAGAAGGAAGAAAAGAAATAAATATGGTAGTAGTAGCTATACATTTTAGTGGAGTAGGTTTTAATTATTTTAGAGGTAGTGTGAAATTTTGATTTAGTAGTGTGTTTTAAGATTTGGTAGGGTACACTTTGTGTTTTAAATACCCGAGTCTCGTTAGACGGTGTCGGCTCTGATCTCGTTTAAAATGTCTCTAACTCGAGAGTTCATATTTTTAGAGTTGTCGTATATTATTTGAGCTTGTTTCCGAGTTTGTAATTATTTTCATGATTTTTCTGTATATTCTTCATTTAGATTTCATTTGACTTATGCCATACTATCACGGTGTCGGTACACGTGCGGTTCCAGTGAAAATGGAACGTGAGTTGTGCCACATTGTTCGTTTTGTAATCTCACTAGTTATTTCTCAGTAAAAAAATATATAGTAATATTTCGAATGCCAAGGTGAATAAAATAACTTGAATAAAGTTCATAATCAATTGCTTCGAGTTTACAGAAAGTTAATAACTCGAAAATTTTCGGGTTATTACAGTACCTACCCGTTAGACATGATTCGTCCCGAATCCTAAGATGTGGTAGTGGTCGGGGTTGTCTTATCGAATAGGTGAGGGTATTTAGCACGAAATTGGTCATCGCGTTCCCATGTGTACTCGGGTCCTCTCTTAGAGTTCCGTCTAACTTTGAAAATAGGGATACGGCTTTGTTTTAATTGTTTGACATCTCTATCCAAAATCTCCATTGGTTCTTCGACAGAATTTAGCTTATCGTCAAGTCGAATTTCTTTCAAAGGTACGACCAGGGTTTCATGAATATCAAAAATCTGTGGGGGTAACCTACCCGTTCGACAAAGGAGTTTGTTAATAACGAATTTTAACAATGAGGGTTCCGGTCGAGAACTTGGTGAATGTAGAGAAAGTTGCTAATCTTCAGCTTTTGTAGATGGTGAATCAGTTTGTTTTAGGATTTATAAATAACTGCTCCCAGCATAACATGATCCCTCCTGAATTAGACATAGGTAGCTAGGCTATGTATAATTTAGGAACAATGATGTGATGTTCGGTTTAGTCGTTATAATTCTCAGTGTTTAAATAGATTCAACCCATGCCGTTTACAAAATGGCAGTTTAAGGAAAGATGTTATGATTGATAACAAATTTGTTGATAATATGGAAATCAGAAAGGAATAGAAAGTACAATAGGTGGGGATTTATCACAGCAAGTTGTTTATAGAACAGAAAGTAGTCTTAAAAATCCGGATACTAGGGATGTCATAGACTTAGTACCACATAATACATAAGGGAATAGGACTGCTAAATTCTAAACTTCATCTGTCCGTCGCGTTGTTGAGGTCCTGGTGAGCTTCTCTTCCCTCCAACATATATGCTCTCCCGCGAGCACCTTCAACTTTTTGCCCACGGTTCTGAGGGTATTCGTTCCTGTAGTGTCCACGCTCCCCACAGCCAAAACAAGTCACTACTCGCTGTAAGTCGTTCCCAGCAACGGGGCCTCTATCCTTGCAATTCTTGGTCTGATGGCCTACTCTGTGGCAGCTTCCACATTTAATAGTGCAAGGCCCTGAGTGATGCCAATTGCAATGATCGCATAGTGGGTGGTTCCCAGCATAAACTCTGCCTTCTGTTGGTGCAGCCATATAAGCCTTTGCGACTTTTTGCTCTCTATTTTGTTGGTGGTGGTGGTTGTTGTTGTTGTGATGAGTGTTGTTGTTGTGATGCGAGCTGTTGTTGTGATTGCTTCTACGATCATCAAATTTTCTTTTGTGATCGTTGCTTCCCTAAGCCTGATTACGCCTGATTTCCCTTTCCAGTAATTTCTGAGCAGTCTCCATGGCTTCCTCCAGTGTTTGTGGTTTGGACACCGTGACATCTCCTTCTATGCTTCTGGGTAATCCTTCAACATACCTTTCCAGTGTTTTCTCGAAATCCGGCACCTTGGTTGGGCATAGTATGGAGAGCTCTTAGAATCTCCTATCATAAGCCCTAAGATCATATCCTTTTACCACCAAGCGGTCAAACTCATCTTCCATCTTTCGAATTTCGGTGCGAGAACAATACTTCTTCAACATCTTCTGTTTAAACTCAGCCCAAGGAAGTTGGTAAGCTCTATCATTACCCATTTTATGAGCAGTGGCGTTCCACCACGACAGTGCATCATCTGCTAGAGTGCCAGTAGCAAAGGCGACTTTGTCGTTTTCGGCACAACCACTTCTTGTAAAGACAGTCTCTAAACGCTCAAACCATCGAGCTAACTCTGTCACTCCTTCAGTACCTTTAAAGGTTGGCGGTTTGCAACTCATGAACTCTTTGTACGTGCACTTGCGGGTTGCAACTAGCTCGCTTTCGGCAGTGGGCCTTGTTGCACTGCCGGTAGGAGTCGTGGCTGCAGCTTGAGCTATTAATGCAGCGGTCACGCTTTCTGTGATCAATCGGCGGATCTCTTCCGGAGTCATGATCGATCCGGCGACTGCTTCCGTAGTTCTGTTGCGGGTAGCCATGTTCTAACAATGACACAAGAACATATATTTAGGTTTCACGGTTAATATAATCAAGTGAGGTGTCATAATTGTCCTCATAATAGTAGCATACAACATCCTTATAAACAAAATCATCATAATTAATCATCAAGACATGTATGAATACAATCACAACACACATGGACTAATATGGTGACGTATAAAAGAAAATCACAACACATAAACGAAGAAAGCAACCATAACATAGATTAATATTGGTACATAGTAATCATAACTAACCATGAGTTTTAATAATTTGATACATTGTTTCCAAAAGAACAATACAATACAAAATTATTAATGCCACGCTGGGCAAGTTAAGATGTCACTACTACAACAATACGTGGCTAATCTATGAAGTGCCGGGTGCATCTCCAGGTCCGTGCTGTAAACCTCTAACTATCTCAGCCAAGTCATCCATCTCTATAAAACGCCTTTGTAAATCCTGGTTTATACTCAACTGTGCTGCCAACATAGCCTCTAAAGCGGTAATCCTCTGACTCTGGGTTCTCTCAGTATCCCTGGCTGCTCGTAGGGTTCTCTCAACATCTCCTACCCTACACTGTAATCCCTGGACTGTCTCCTGGGCTACCGTCCGCGCATGCTCAACGGCATCAACTCTGAAACTCACATCAAAGATCTCTTGTCTTCTGATGTTCATCCTCCTGAACAATATACGGAGGTCTTGGTTGTACGACTCAAACTGATCAGCTGGTAGCTCATCGAGGTGCTCGGAGTGAAGCTCTACTCTTCTAGTCAGCGAGTCCAACTGGTTCTGCATCTGAGCAACAACGCTCGTCTCTGTGTCCTCTAGTGGTGCCCCAGGGTATGGAGTGTCCGAAGACTCGAATGATGATAAATGAGACATATAGTCCCAGGTATCCATGGTGGCAATGCGATCGTCTATACATGGTATATCTCTCCACACCATATCATCCTCTGTCTCCATTTGAGTTCTCCTGGAACTCTGGTCAACCTCGAATGTACTGGGCACTCCCTCCAACATCTCGTTATTTTGAGGCATGACGGCTCTCCCTGACGGTGGTAAGTGGATAAGTGAGTGTGGGAGTAAGGGAAAGAATAATGTCGAATCGGGTAACGTGGATGTAGACTCCGTTAGCACATAAGAATCGTCTGAGTTTGGTATGAGTTGGATAACTGAGGAAGTGCGAATAGTACGGGGAATGATTTCGGTAGAGTAAAGTGAATTAAAAGCCATGGTACTGTAATATCCCGATAATAACAAGTGTAAGTTAGCTAATAATAATAACATGCATTAGTTGTAATAACATTCGTAGGTGATAAAACTAATTTGTCATGCATAATCTGCCAAGCAAATCTCGATGCTATTTTCTATAGTGATAAAATTCGTTTGTCATGCATAATCTGCCAAGCAAATCTCAATTCAAAAGTGTAGCAAAGTGTTGGCACGGAGGGCATAGGGTGGTGAGGTTTATAATGGTCCTTTTAGAAATCACAGTTATAGTCCAATATTTTTGAAAAAGCATTTGGTTCTCTATAACCTTGGCTCTGATGCCAATCTGTAACACCCCGAAAATCGTAATGAAGCAGCGGAAGACTTAAACGGGGTATTACCAACTAGATCACAGTCATAAGTATAGATTTTTGATAAAAAGGGAAATTTTATATCATTCAATGAAAACTCAATATTCAGAGATTACATATTTGTTATCAAAAGGGTAGTAGTTCACAAAAGTGATGATGAGTTTGAAAAGAATGATATAGTTATTTGGAACAAAGGTGGGTCTTTTCTCCATGCCCGTGCCAACTCCGTGCTTGAGATTTCTTTAATTACCTGAGATAAACATGCTTAAAATGTCAACACAAAGGTTGAGTGAATTCACAGTGTTTTGTTTGTAATAGTTTGAACACAAGGTAAATAATAGTGAGAACAATGATATTGCAGGGGTAATAAATAGATAAATATTGCACTAAGCCTCATGAAACGCAAACCTTAACGTGTAGGGGTAGTAATAATAAATATCCCAATCATAGCAATGATATGGGTGATAAATGCCCTGGTGTAGGAGTTTTGCCATACTCAAATTCGAATAAAGTGCATTTGTCTATCAATCCGGCTAACACTATGGCTATCTATCCGGCTAGTACAAATGGGATGTCAACTTCCAATAGATCTATTCACGAAATTCGCGTTCACTCGCAAGTGATTAATGGTTCATGATAAAGGGACTTTTAAATTGGCGGGGTAATAACTTAGGCAAATATTTCTTAGCAATATCAATCAGGGAAGCATACAGAAAAATACTTGTGTTCAGATTTATTGCATGTATCTCCCCACGGGATTTGAAAACATAGTAAAATGTGGGACTATGAACTCACCTTGGTAGTAGTAGAAATCCGTGATGCAATAGAGTCAAATGGTGTGTAGTAACTTCAACGCGTGACCTAGATTAGTATGGCATAATTTAGTTCGCATTTAAGATTTGGTGGACGTAAAAATAGTTTACATATATTTTCAAAATGATCATGTTGTTGTTGCACGCGGTAATTATTTATTTTACGGCGTAATTATTATTGACGGCGTATAACAATTTTTAGTGTCTCGGTTATTCATTTTCGTCACAATTCTAATAACTAATATTTGACGTGTTGTCATTTCGAGTTTTATCATGTGTTAACATATTTTAAAATACATGTGACATTTCCCTTTTTATATTTATAACCAAACGCACCCTACGTTTTCATATCTAAACTCAAATGGGCTGCGGCCCTATTACATGATCTAATCCCAATCCCTTGGGGCTTTGGCCCGGTACAAAAATCACACAAACCCCTACTCCTTTATTATTTACTGGGCTTCGGCCCAGTGTTATACTTTGAATCCCAATTTCATTTGTAGCAAATATGCAGGTTGTATGTTTTGAGGTTTGTGGTTTGCCTGGTATTTTAGTTGGAACCAAAAACAACCATTAGCAGTTTTAAAAAAAAATAGGCTGTCTCAAATGAGACTTCGGCGAGGTTCGAATGTTATTAAGGTTGAAGCTATGGTCTCGCTGGTTACACGACTCTCGAGTACCACTCGAGCTCAATTCGTTGGGTGTCTAGGGGTTGATAACGCAAAGGCTAGCCCGGGTTTTATGTACACGATTTCGACTTACTCTTTAACTGCTATCCCTTAATAACTTTTAACAATTCCGAAATCAAACTAACCCAATGACTTTTTAAGTCAAACTTTCCCCTTCGACCCGTTTTACATCTAAACCACATTTGCCCATTTTATAACAACACTTACTTCACCCCTTTTCAATCTTTCACAGCCTCTTACAATTTTGGTTTACCCTTTACATCAAACACACTTAACAAAACTAATTTGTTTATATTCGACCCTATCACTAACTTATATAAATCGAAAGAAAGCAGAAAAGAAATCAAAATCAAATAAAAGTTTATAATTAACCTGAAACTTGTAGAACACTAATTAGACCCGAATCCAAAAGCTCCAAAACCCATTCCTTCTCCAATTCGAATCACACTTTAACCCTGATCGTGAGAGCCTCTCAGATGTTGGTGTGTTTGAAGTTTTGGTGTGATTCGAATGGTGTCCCGGAGGTGTGGATTTAAGGATGAAAGTGGAGTTAAGCTCCATCTCACTTTCGGTTTGTGGGAAGATTAACCTTCCTAAATGGTGTCAAATCCTTATATATATGATTCTAATTCTTATGAGGTCTTGTGACTAAGAATGGGACAAAGCCTTTTTGGTCAACTCTAATTTATTGGTGATGGAGATGGTTCGGTTTTGGGTTTTTCGAGAGTGGCAGCAAAAGTGAGAATGGTACTTTTGAGGATTGTGTTGTGCCGAGAATAGGATAAGATGGGAAGGTGGGAGTAGAAAGGTGATGGTGTCTTTGGTTGGATTGGGGTGTCGAAAAGAACAAGAAAGAAAAGAGGAAAAGTAGCAGCAGAAGAAAAAAAAGAAAAATTTTGTTTTTGGGATAAGAGGATGCCGACAAATATAGGAGAAGGAAGAAAAGAAATAAATATGGTAGTAGTAGCTATACATTTTAGTGGAGTAGGTTTTAATTATTTTAGAGGTAGTGTGAAATTTTGATTTAGTAGTGTGTTTTAAGATTTGGTAGGGTACACTTTGTGTTTTAAATACCCGAGTCTCGTTAGACGGTGCCGGCTCTGGTCTCGTTTAAAATGTCTCTAACTCGAGAGTTCATATTTTTAGAGTTGTCGTATATTATTTGAGCTTGTTTCCGTGTTTGTAATTATTTTCATGATTTTTCTGTATATTCTTCGTTTAGATTTCATTTGACTTATGCCATACTATCACGGTGTCGGTACGCGTGCGGTTCCAGTGAAAATGGAACGTGAGTTGTGCCACATTGTTCATTTTGTAATCTCACTAGTTATTTCTCAGTAAAAAAAAATATATAGTAATATTTCAAATGCCAAGGTGAATAAAATAACTTGATTAAAGTTTATAATCAACTGCTTCGGGTTTACAGAAAGTTAATAACTCGAAAATTTTTGGGTTATTACATACTACCAAGATGACAAAGCTTGTAGCTCCTACTGAATTACAGATCATTACAATAATTTATTATTCAATAATTACAACACAATGCTCCCACTGGATTTGACAACATTATAAGTGTTTCATAACCAGTAAAAGAAAATAGTGTGCTGTTTACTTTCCTACACCTTTGAGAAATCCCATACGTAACAATTACTTGGGTACTAAAAGAATGTATTCTACTTTGTAAATGATGGACTATCCGTCAATGAAATTAACTTGAAAAATTGGGCGTGCAATTTCTTTCTTAATAGGTCTACCATCCCCACAATGGTATGTAGCACCTTTAAATGGTCAAAACAAAACAACTAGATAAAATATACCAGTTTGTCTTTTACCATTTTGCGGTAATTAGTCTAGCTTCTAATTTAATAACTCATAAAATGTGCAATAATTTTAACTATTAAAGTTTGCTATGAGTTATGTATTTAGAATTTAGACAATTCTAATTTTTCTATCATACCTTTCTCATTCATGAAAAGGAATAGGATTACGTCTCACGCTTCTCTCATGGAAAGGAGACTAGGTTTATCCTTTTAGTAAAGTTGACTCTAGCCAAAAAACCCCTACGGGTGTAGATCAATTTACCAATAAAAGAATATTCCACGTTTACGGTTTAATGTTGCATTAATACATTTAAAAGAATTTACAAAATTCAATTTTAGTATTTTCGATAATACAATCTTTAAGAAAATTGAATACCCATTGGTTAATATTCATATAAACCATAGAATTTTCTTAAAGCTAGGATCCTAATTGACATAATTCCATTACATCAGTTGATCTGCTAGTAATGAAAGTATTCAACAAGGTAATTGTCGAACAATAATTGGCAAACAATTTCCAATTCCTATATCTTTATGGAATTTACATTGCCAAACAATATTGCAATGTAAGCATGTTTTATTCCCATCTTATGCCTTGAGTCCAAGCTCTCACTTATAACTCAATTAAGTCATCTAATTTAAAGTACTGCAAATTAACATTGTTCCATTACATCAGTTGATCTGCTAGTAATGAAAGTATGAATTTACCATTCCATTGCAATCTAGTCCAAGCTCTCACATGACGTAAATCACAACTTCAAGTGTTCTTTTAATTAGATGGCATCAACTTAATTTTAAGGGTACTAGTTTTTTATGTTTATAATCAAAATATGTACGAAGAAACATGCATACATCTTCGTATCATAAGTTTAATAAAACCTTTTTATTTACCAATTCATTAAAATCAAATTTACAAACGTTTTCAATTGAGGTATTGGGTTCACCAATCAAAGAATTTACCCTTAATTATCGTCCATTATATCGTACTTTTGCATAGGTCCAAAAACTTAGGTTTCGGATAATTACCACAAAGTGGCGCATGGAATTAAAGTTAATTCACCCTTAAGGTGATTTTGTACATAAAATAGCCATACTTGGTAGCTCCAATTTGACGCACAAAGGAGCGTAGAAACAAAGGTCAACGCAAAGCTTATTAAAAACCCGTTCCTACGTATACCCCTCTTATAGTTTGTCACAATTGGGTGAGCCATTCGTACTATTGGTACAAAACTAAACAATCAATTAAAACACTTTGAAATTTTAACTCTTCGAAAATAATTCATTGTTTCACCATTATTTAATCCATATTATTTTTCTATTCAAAATTACAAATTTTCATTTATAAACATGTCTTTACAATAAATAAATAAAAAATAAGTAATATAAATAAAAAATAAAACAACTAAATAAACTTACATAACACAACAATTAATTATGTAAAAAACATGTAGCCACATGCAAACTTAATTCGATAAAACCTATTAATAATCAATTATAGGTTTATATTTGTATATATTCAACTAAGACTATCACTTACAAAGGTAAGTGAGCCACATGCATCGACGTATCGATTGCGTTAGTCATAGCAAATATATACCATATTGCACGTAATTGATTACTTAATATATTGGAGTCTTCCCCAATTCGACATCTATCAATTAAATTACATGTGTAAAACTTAACTATTAATTCATATAGCAAATTTAAACAATTTAAATTATCACAACAATAAATCCATGCCAAACACGCACGTTTTCAAGTATTCTACATAACTATTATCATGTTGCCACAAGATCTCATACTAACACATAAACATGTTAATCTAGGGTTTCTAATCAATATTAAAATTAAAACCCAAACCCTAAAATAAATAATAAGGCAATCGGCCCTATTAAAAAAAATTAGGGTTCGAAATTTTTATCCCTAAAAATCGACTAACATATATAAACACAATCCAAGATTCGTTTTTTATGTGTTTTGGTAATTAATTACGCATTATCCAAGGCTCGTGATGCTACTGTTAGAATTTTAATACATGACAATCATAATTAAATAATAACATCAAAGTAAACATGCGGAAGCGAGTAGGAACATATAATGTATAAATTAATTAACCAAACGTAAAAGTATGCGTACCTTAAGATTCTAGTCAAACAAGAATCTAATTCCAAGCAATCAACTTTATTAACCCTAATTAGGATTTATGTGGATTATTGGAATTACCCCTTACCGTTTTGTAATTCAATACAAGATTCAATCAATAGTGTGATTGAATCACGTTCTTATACACACGTACTATTAACAAATTAAAGTAAATGCTAGTTTAAAAACACAAAACGTTTTGGTTTAGAAAATCAAACCAATCGACCCTATGAAGGGTGTTTGTCGATTGGCCAAACAAAAAGAAAAGAAGAAAACAAGTTTAGGGATAAACTATGTGTACAAGAGTAACACATAATGATCCCTAAGTTTGTTTATATAGGAATAGAAACTTGGAGCTCAAGTTAAGTTATGGGTTGGGTTTCCCCTCCCATAACCGATCAGCTAACACCCCTAAGGGGTATTCCAGAACCTTCTTGACATACCAAATATTCACACATAATTCTTTCCTTTTATTGTTTAACGGTCGTTAGTCATTATTCGTTAAATACTAACGGTCGTTAGACGTTTTGTGTAATTAATAATTAAACATAACCTTTTACATTTAATTATTAAACTTTAACTCTCATACATAAAGTGTGCAATCCCGTGATCTCGAGTTAGATCCTAACATACGACTACTAAAATAATGTCCATAAAACTAGCAGTTTGCATGGTTTGTCACCCACAAGATAGCTTTAACTTCCACTTCCAATGGGGAGCTTGCATAACATTCAACCCGAGCACCTGATAGAAGCACATCCCCACAATCGTTGCGAGCTACAAAACCCAATCCAGTTTTACCAGACTCTTTTAGCCAAGATGCACCACAAACAATTAATTTTGATGCAATCGGCTGTATTGTTTTGCAATTCCTCGGTCGGTATAGTTTTATGTAATAAATGAGATATGCCACAAGACTTGTTTATTGAGCCTCTTATCCAATAAACATATTGAAAATTTTAACATTTGACGACATGATGTTATTATATGAAATGATATACACTAGAGCATTAGTCTAATGGTTGGAGCTTTCGTGCTTCAGATAGGTACTCATCTCCGCAAAACCTATGGACACACTGGAGAGATTTTGTGGAATAAGAGATCTGGGTTGAGTCTCGGCTCGGCTCACTGCAGGTGGTGCACCTCTGGGCCAGGAGAGTTGCCAGAGTTATTTCTTGTTGGGTGAACAATGGCTGGTGCCAAAAGACACCCGAGATCAGCATGTTCCCACCAATCTACATCTTTTTCTGGAATATACTAGTAAAATAAATATTAAACCCACTGGCACACTACATATCACAATGGGGGACACTATACATAACCTCCTATAAGTCAAACGTACAAACCACAAAACACATTGTACAACCGTCTGATGCATGCAATGATTACATACCCCTATAGGGGGTCAAGATAAACTGCTATTATCACAATATCACGTGGCACAAAATGTTATACATCTAAACGAAAGTAATTACCCACTTGGCCATCTACCCACGAAAGTTTAACTGTGGAAAACATTCTCCTTGGTCCAAAGTTTAGTTTTTTCAGCTTTACGTACACATCTGCTTTTTGCATGGAATAACAATTATTTTTTTCCTCTTTTTCATGCAATTTTGGGGACATAACTTGGAAAAGTTTGCAAAATATTGCTCTCTGAAAAGACATAAATATTCTATATCGCATTTGCAGCAACGATACAACCGGGAATGTTTGGTGCGGAGCGGTGTTGAGATTTTAGGGGCGGTAAACGGTGAGCAATGAACATTTTGATTTTAATTAACGATCGTTTGCCAAAAGAGCGATGAGTTGTGGCTATTTTTTAAGAAGACTAATTTCTTGTTTAAGAAGCACTACTAAAGATTGTGAAATAGATCCCCTTTAATAGAGCCCGGTTTTAGTGAAAAAGGGCTCTAAAAGGATTGTGTGTTATAAAAAAGCGTATAGAGCCATGTTTTCTTTTACAAAACCGGGCTCTATGTTGAAAAACTTTAAAGCTGTGTTTTCTTCTTCAAAACCGGGCTCTATACCTCGTAAAGAGCCATGTTTTATCATACAAAAACGGGCTTTATCTAAAAACCCATTAGAGCCCTCTTTTTATTTATAAAACAAGACTTTATTGGTTTATAATCTACTAATCTTATAGGCGGTTCTTCAAAATGAAACTAAAATACTTAGGGTGCGTTTGGTATGACCCTATCGGAATGGACCTATTGATTTCATTCTGATTCAAGATGTTTGTTTAGTGGGTCCGAGAATGAAATAGGTATATTATAGTTATAGATTCATTACTCACTATTTTGGTGTTTATGAAATCCATTCTGTAGGCCTCTCTCTTTTCCACTGCAAAATTCAAATATTTATACACTTTTCATACCATATTTTGTAATCCAAATATAAATAATAGTAATAATATACTTTTTCATATCTTTACCACATACAAAATCTTGATCCTGATCCCCAGTTCCCCACCATCAAACCAAACGGCCCCTTAAACTTTTGAGCGGGTTATTTCCTCCCCAATTTTCATTATCTTCGCAAAACCCTAAACTTTTCCCCCTCTTCACTCTGTTCTCAAGTATGATTTTAGAGGGAAATGGAAGTAAATGAAATGGAAGTAAAGAAATGGAAGTAAATGAAATGGAAGTTATGAAAATAATTGTGTTCTTAAGTTTGGAGTGAAAGAAAGGTAAAGTAAAGAAATGTTGTCACTTTTTATATTTTTACTATAATACCCTTGTACATATACAATAAATACAAATTGGTGAGGGGCATTTTTGTCACAAACATTATTTAATAATGGGACCCACTCACTTTACTTCACTTGCAGCCCAATTATGGGCTGAAAGTTTGACAACAAAAAAACAAAGGACTTTACTTCCTTTTACTTCCCTTTACTTGCATTTACCTCCTAGCCAAATCTTGAGAACATGAATTTTTTTCATTTACTTCCATTTACCTCCTAGCCAAATCTTGAGAATCTTCGCCAGAGTGTAAACTTTTCCCCCTCTTCACTTTCACAACCCCAAACCCTCTAACCTTCTATGCCGCTTAATACCACCACTTAACCAACGTCACACACACCATCACCACCACCATCGTCGCACACCGTTGCCGTCACAAGCCACCTTCCTCACGCAACCAAGCCAGCAACAAACTAATCGAATTAGGAGGTACCAAACTGCTATAATTGATGTTGTTGTTTAATTAATTTTTTTAATATATCTTATTTATCTTGTTGTTAAGTTTGATTCTGGGATGAGTTGTGTTTGTTTATATGTTTTTTGTATTGTTAGGTAATAAACTCCTCATTTTGGAATGAAATTGTTGAAACTACTTGTTTTTTAAGCTCTGTATGGGGAGGAAATAACCAGTTGTAAATGGGTGTTTTGATTGTGTTTTGCTGCGATAAATGGGTGTTTAGGCTGTGCTATTTGTTGTCATAAATGGGATGTTTGGTAAAACTTTTTTGCTTTCTCAAATAGGGTGTTTGAACCTGTCGTTTGCTGTAAAAAATAGGAGTTTCAGGACCTGGTGTTTATAGTTAGTATTTACTTCTGGTAATGATTTAATGTTGTTTCAATACAAATCCATTTTTCTGTTTAATGATAAAAAAAAAAATGATCTGGATACGATGTGTTCCGGCTGTGACTTTTATTGGATGATTTGTTACTTAGATTTTGTTGATTTTACATAGATGTTTGCAGGCGGCATTAGAGTTGTAAAAGTGGATGTAAGTAACAAGTGATAATGTGTAAATTTTGATTCAAAAGTGGGTTATAATTTGTCTTTGTCATGTCATATCTGTGAAGTTACTAATCAGCTATATAAAAGTAGTGACACAGTTTGTGTTTCATGTTTATCATACAGTAGGTTCAGCTGCGTACTTTGGATGGCATGGTAAAGGATAGAGAATGGACGCTACTTCATGTCAGTTTGTGTTAAGGTAAGGTAACATACTCTGAATCCCAACTTGGTCATAACTCATAAGTCTTAAAGGATAGAGAATGGACGCTACTTCATGTCAGTTTGTGTTAAGGTAAGGTAACATACTCTGAATCCCAACTTGGTCATAACTCATAAGTCTTAATTGTGTATATATCATATATTCATCTTTTGATTATTATATATAGTGGTTATGGGTGCATTCGAGCCAAGTTGAGCATGAGGTTGTTTCACATAAAGGCATTTTATGACAAATTTTGAGGCTGGTGCTTCATTTAAGTTTGTAGTCAATTTGCCTGAGCCTTAGCTCGATCAGTTTTACATTAGTTCCCAAAAGTTGGTATAAGCTTGAGTTATTGGTTGCTTCATATTAATTTTGGTATTTACTCAAGTCTTTTTATATATGCAGCCTCTATATATAATGAGTCGGCTAGAACGAAAGCTCATGAACAAGATGATTTGCAGTTTGAAGGCCGGATTAAAGATATAAGTAAAGATGAAGATTTAATAGCTAGGATTTCTTACAATAGATGAAAAATAAGGAATGATGATATTGGGTTTTATTTGCTCTTCAAAATTTGATATAATGGCTGAATTCTATCAAAAAAAAAATATATATTTTTTTTAATTTTTATTTTTTCAGATAGAGTCATGTTCCTTAATAGAAAACCGGGCTTTATAACTCGGAATAGACCCCGTTTTCCAAACCAGGCTCTATTTGGTTTTCGAATATATTCCCCCCCTTTTGAGCCCATATGCAAAACCGGGCTCTATGGCTCTTTTCAACCGGGCTCTATGGCCATTTTTGTAGTAGTGAAGCGATGAACGATAAGCTGTAGCTACTGCTCACTGCTACTTTTAACAAACACATATTAGCTAACCAATCCTATTATTTTATAATCAATAAAAATACATAAAATATAACGTCATTGGCAGCTATAGAATATAGATATAACACATGTATAGTACTAACAAGTATGATAACTCGATCTTGATCCTCTAAGAAATTGCACCGTCTAGCAAAAAATATGTAAAAGTTCTTTACATGCATAACTTAAGAGTAACAGCTAATTAAACAGTTAAATAAACATAACTTGAAAAGTGTACGTACTGCTATGTAAAACGTTTATTTCTTTCGTTTGATTGAACATCACTACTTAGCAATCAAATTTCATACGATGAACTTGAAGTGTTAAGATCATAAATTCACTGGTTAACTTTAGATGTGGTAACAACTAACAAGATAACTCGATCTTCACGCTCTAGGGGTTATTTCTACCGTTTGGCAAAATATTAAAAAAAACATTTACTCCCTCAAACCCAAATTAAATAAGTGTACAATTCAGATTTTAGTCAATCAAAATGCTTTTCAAATGTGAAAGTGAAATCTATTAGTGATTTCGTATTTTAATTGTGTGCAAACTAAAAGTAAGCATTTAATTTGAGACATAAGAAAAGTACATAACTTGGGAGTAACAATAAAATGGTTAAGTTTGAGTAACTTAAAATGTGTTGATAGAGGGAAGGGTAT
This sequence comes from Artemisia tridentata subsp. tridentata, assembly GCA_021014915.2. Lineage (NCBI taxonomy): Eukaryota > Viridiplantae > Streptophyta > Magnoliopsida > Asterales > Asteraceae > Artemisia > Artemisia tridentata. Next base: position 135,708,666 of record CP139501.1, read on the forward strand.
AGGGGCATGATGTTGTTTATGTCGTTTTGCTAAATAAGGGTCATCTCAGCATTTCGCATTTCACATTAACACACAGAAAATACTCCTAGTGGCTCAAGCCGTTTATGTGCCGTTTCGCAGTTTTTGAGCCTCATCATTTTTTTTTTTCAAACACATTGAAAATACAAATTATAATACGAAAATTTAAAAAAAAAAAAAAAAATACAAAAAATACCTTTTATTTCTTTGATTCCAAAAAAAAAAAAAAAAAAAAAAAAAAAAAAAAAAAAAAAAAAACCCTATAAAGCCTAAAAAGAATACTACAAAGGCCACTAAAAAGAAATACCCTAAAACAAAAATACGCCTACCATCTTCTCCACAACTTCTCAAAATTCTGTAAAACACACACAAACTAAAAAACACAACACAAACCCAATTATTAAAAAAAAATAATAATAATAATAATAATAATAATAATAATAAATAAATAAATAAAAAAGAATAAAAAAATAGAGGCAATTGCATATATCCTCATAGAAAAATCTATCAATTGCATATATACCCAACTTAACAATTTAATTACATATTTTCCCATCCCTTTTTACTATATTGCATATATACCCATTTTAATATTTTTCTTAAAAAAAAATTAGATAATGACATTTTTACCCTTACTTAACATCCTTAAACTAAACAATAATTAAAAATGACTTGAACAAAGTCAAATGCATTACTCGTTAATCACAATCGATTTACAACTTCAAAATCATCTAAATTCATAATTGTTGAAGAATGACTTTTTTTTTTTTTTTTTTTAAGTTCTAAGGGTAGGAAGGTCAATTAGGTTAAAATTATAATTTATGGGGAGATATGCAATTACTTTTAGGCCATGGGTAAATATGCAATTAGAGAGCTAGCTATGGGGATATTTGCAATTATTCCAAAAAAATAGGTGAATGTGAAATAACTCACATTTGAAATGGCACGAGTGATGGAGGGTGTGGTAATGAGCAAATGGCGGCGCCATTTGGTGCGCCACGTCATGATGGCGAGCTTGCAGCGCCACGATACCCTTCCCTATTAGAATGGATGTAATAATGGCCGGATCAATCACTTTCATGTCAACATCACATAAACTTTTCACTAAGTAACCATACAACTGTAGTAATTATGACAAATTAAAATCGTTCAATGTTTGTGCAAAGCATTCGGATATCAAGACAACAAAATTACATCATTGCAAAAGTCGTACCACCATGCGTGGTGGTTGTGTGGTGTTTTAACGGGGGACGCGTGGTGGTGGTCGACCGCTCGTGGTCTTTCCCCTTATTACACCCGATCTTAGTAAAACATTTATGCCTTTCTTTTGAACTAACATCACTACTTTGTTGCAAAAAAAATCAATTTAGTACGATTAACTTGAAACATTAAGATCATACATAGCAGGGACAAAGCTTATTAAGGTCAAGAGTGGGTTGTGGTCTCTCAAATCTAAGACCACTAAGCTTTATTTTTTATAGTTTTGTATATTGTTTTTAAAAATTTAGTATAAGTATAAAAATAATTATAAGTTTGGCCCCCTCAAATTATTGTGACTATATTTTGATCCTTCCATGTACATTGCTCAAGCTTCGTCCCTTTACATAGATTCATAGGTTAACTTTAAATGTAGTGAGAAAAACAGTGTTGATTATAAACAGTGTCATGATAATGATAAGCACAAAACAAGAAGATGTATACAAGAATTCGAGTGTGAAGTGAGATGATGGTCAAAGTTTATAAAGTTAAGACCCACACGAGGAATGGTGATTGAAGCATATTTACATAAAGAGAATGATTATATGAATATGTAATGATGTTGGTTATGAAAATAAAGCCCACATTAGCTCCTTTAATGTTCACAACCATCATTAGTTTCCACCAAAAGTTATACATCCAAATCTTAAAGCTAAAGCACCACCTAAAGTCCACATTTTCACACCCACCCACCTTCAATTTTTCTTTAACAAATATAGGAATGTTGTACTGCGTGTCTGCATATGAATAATAGTAAAATAAATCACGTTTCGAAAAACTTGTTTGTAGTTATGATGGAGCTTGGAAACATTATCACAGGGGTCACTGGCGAGATAGAAGGGAGTTGCCCTTTGAAGACATATGCTTATCGATAGTATTTGTAATTCACGAATACTAATTAGGTCAATGAGAACAGGTGATCATTGCCTGAGTCCAGGTCCTTGAGAAAGGGTCCGATTGGTATCAAAAGATGTATGCGATCCGGGTGTTCCCACCGATTTACACCTTTTGGAGTATTTGTAATTCACATCCTAAAGAGCGGATGTGTTCATTCACATGAACTATAAAAATATACATACCGGCATTGCTCACAGCAAGCAGTGTCATTAATTTGATCCACCTTAGCCTATGCGTGGTAATTCATGACGACGAGCCAGTGCAGAATATAAGTATCTAGATTTACTTTTATGCCAAGAAAGAAATAATAATGTATAGTACTTATCAAAAGTTAATGGAGGTAATGATGAAATTAAGCTTTACACTAATAAAAGATCATAGATATTGCATGGTGACATGCAATTTAAATAAAATAAACAGTTATGGGTCAAAAGAACAAACACAATCTTTAGCATAATTGGAAAGACTGAGCTGGGTTCATTTCTTGTACTTAAAATTGGACCATCAGTAGTAAAAAAGGCAAATCCTATCATAATCTTTAGGTTATGGTCAATGAATCATTCTGTCATGAACCCTCTTTCATCATTTTCCTTCAAACAATGTGTCACTTGTTGCATGAAACAAATATGATTAAGAAACTACCTTGGATATATATAATATAATAATTAAGAACTTGGATAGCTAGAAAATTTGGAACCCTTGTTAACATGGAGTTTACAAGATCCCATATAGAACTGAATTGAATTTACCCCTTCCCAATTCAAATTAGTACATATTAAAAATAGAGTAAAAAACAAAGAAAAAGAAAGAGACCCCACAATTTTTTTTTCTTTTTTTCTTTTTTTCTTTTTTTTTTTTTTTTTGGTTCCATTATCATGCATCTGTCCATGCAGCAAAAACTGGGATATGAGGCCTCATTTGTGTTGCTGCTGTTGGGATCCATGCATTAGCAGATGAATTGCCAAGAAACTTGGAAGTCGAAGATGGTGGCATTTCAAGAACCATTGGAAGATTGTTGGTTCTCTCAGGGCTATCTTCTCGCGAGCTGCTCACGCTAGTTACCAATGAGGAAACATTTGATAAATGTGCTCCATGTTTAGAGGACTCGTCTCCCTCGAGCCCTGGCCCAGTCCTGCTTTGATCATAGAGTGTCATTTTCCAGTCTAACATGTTCCTGTTGTTGGTGGGTTCACTTGACATGGTCTTTGGTTCACGATTATGAGGCGGATGGTCTAATAAGAGTTCATTTGTGGGGTCCACTTCTTTGGTTCGCCGAGCTAGTTCACCAGCCAAAAGGGTATTACTTGCAATGATCTTTTCAACATTATACCTTGAAATGTCGAAATTCGTAACAGCATTAACGCCACGAAATTTGATGGCAGCGACATCATAAGCCTCAGCAGCCTCCTCTTGTGTGCCTGTCATTTAATTTCAAATTTGGTGAGTAAAACTGTAAAAGTATATGATATACAATAAGGAGGTAAATCAATAATGTAGCAAGCTGGGTCCCACTTAACATAACTTTTGTGACTTGTACCAAAAACTGAAAATGCAGTAAAGACATAAATGACTAAAAACATGCATTGGCCATTGGATGAAAGAGAGTCACAGAAGATGCTCTTGATAAAATCAGCCTTCTTTGTTGACAAAGCAGCTTTGATCATCCATCTTAAAGGTCAAGATTTTCAGAGATTTTAGTGTCTGTCTTGAGGCTGTTTTAAAAGTATTCACATCTTGTGTCTTTAGCTATTCATTTATTACTATAAAGATAACTACAGTGTAGTTACTACTCTAGTAAAAGGTTTCACCAAGGCTCCTAATGTACGTAGCATTATTGCTGACCAATTAAATACAAGCTTAACATTATAGTTTGAGCTTGAAACCACATAAAGTTTAAACTAGAAATGTAAATGGAAAAATAGCTTCAAGTTAACTTACTGAATGTTCCCAAGTAAAGATCTTTGTTCCCAGCCACACGGCCAATCCGAGCTTGCCATCGACCATGTTGATGGTGTCTGAATGTTAAAGACCCGAAAGCAAACCATTATAGTTATAATTTTTTTTAAAAATTTTTGAACATATGATATGCACTTTTGATGCTTAAAGACTACTTGATCGAATACCTTGTTACTCCTCTATAGACTGAGGCTCCCCTAGAGAAACCACTGCTTCTCCTGAAAACATTAGTAAAGAGTTTAATAACTAGTTTTATTTAATGTAACAATATAGAACCGTGATAATGTTCGATATAAAAACAGAAGTTCAAAGTTTTACCTTCTTAAGTGAGCTACATATTCCTGTCTTGACATGTTCTTCATTTCTACAACTTCTTGTTCATAGTTCTCTAACTGATAAATACATAACCAAATATTAAATTTATGATGGTAAAATTGCATAGTTTACAGATTTATGAAAACAACTAAAGGCTACCGGAAAATTGATGTGAGTTGCAGGACCCCAATACTTAAGTGCAGCTAAATCATAAGCTCTAGCAGCTTTCTCTTCCATATCATAACCACCTAGAAATCAATCAATAATAAAAGTAACATAAGTACTCATCTTTACTAGTATCTTTTAGTCAATTAAAGTATGAAAACATAATTGAAAATTTGAAATAAAGACTTACCAAGATAAACTGAAGCAAAGTTTGTCATCACCAGCAAACAAGAAACAAGAAACAAGAAAAATGGTAAGAATTTGCAGCAATTATTAGTCAAAGGTGACAAAGTATAAAGTCAACATTGTATAATTATGATGTTTTTGATCATTTCTAACCTTGTCTTCCCTTCCTAGTTTGCCCTTCTTTTTTGCAACTATTGTCCCACAAATGTGCTTCATATCTACCAGTCCATCTATGCCTGATAACAAATAAACATACATTCACATAACTAAAACTACTAGGAAATACAGCTTCTTACTTAAAAATGACAAGAAATGAACCTGGTAACACCTCTATACTGAGAGGTTCTTTGACCAAATGTATCCAAAGATTTCCTATGAACAATTTGCTTTTGCTGGTCAACTTTTTCAGACCCTCTTTTCTTAGTATCCATAACCACACAATCAGTAACATTATTAGCAGGAGCGGCGGGTATGATTTGCTGCTCATGTGATGATGTAGTAGTCACACATGGGTTTGACTGTGAACAAGTACCAAAGCTCATTGACAAACTAAGTGAATGCAAGTCACCATAACCACTATGACCATGATCAGTACCATTAGCAACACCAGAATGATAATTTCTTGAAATCCAGTTCTTCATGCCAGTGATGTCATCATCTTCACCAATACTTGGTAAATGATGATGCTGAAGGTTGTTATCAGCAGCAGAAATATGGGCCTCCTTGACTTCCTCTTGCTGTACAGTTTGGTACAAAGCTCTGAAACCATTGTAATCTTGGTAGTTTTGGGTTTGAATCTGTTGTTGGTGATGCCTATGGTTGTTGTGTTGATGTTGATCAGGATTTTGGTTGTAGTACATTGAGTCAGGGGTCCCCATTGTAACTCCACCAAAGAAATTCTCAAGTTTTGGTGGTGTTAAACTAGTAACCATTCCTATAACACAACACATTTTTCACATCTTTTATAAAACATAAAAGGTAACATATAGTACTTGTAACAAACAAAAGAACTTAAAACAAAAAGAACAAACCTTGTGATTGTGATCTTGTGATGGCTTCCATTAAGCAAAGTGAACCATCAGACTTGAGTGGCATGATAGGAAAAGCTGAGTAAATCCCATTTGCAGCATTTTCACCTTCAACTCCATAAATGTTTGAGTAGTTGAAATGTGGTGGAAGATTGAAAGAAGATTGAGGTGGAGAACTTTCCATGGTTGAAGTTGTGGTGTTTGTGTTCATGTGAGGTGTAAGAGAGAAACCTAACCAGTTGTTGTTACTGTTTTTGTTGTTTTCATTGTTACCGTTGTTGTTGTTGATCATGGACTTCATTTTCCTATGAATCTAGCTCCCTTAGCTTTCACACTTGGAATAAAGAAAAAGGGGTTGTTAATACAAAGCAAGTGTTTATTTTTCTTGATGGAAAAGCTTAATCAATCATTGGGTAGATAGCAAATAAATCATACTTTTCTTTCCCTCCATTTTTGAAACTGAAAACTTGTTTTGAGTGTTTTCTTTTTTGTTCTTAGTGAAAACAGAATCTATATAGACACACGCACAAATAAAGAGTTCATATTTACCGTATGTCTTATGTTATTAAGACCCCCTATGATGTGACAATAAGAGGTTTTGGTCAAAATGTACAAATCATGATGCACACCGTACAAACTCGCAATGCACAGTGCGCCGCGAAACCCCTCTATAGGAGGATCCGTATAAATTCCACGAAACCCCCCATGGGAGGGTCCGTATAAACTCCCCCTTACCGTATAAATGAAATTAAAAGGTAACAAAGCACAAACTCACTAGATGGATTTGTTAAATAAAATGTTAATCTTTTTAATGATTCTTATGCTTCCGAAAAAGATTTCTAAAGGAAAACAAAGCAAGTATCTTTAAACTTATACAAAAAGAATGAGTTTAGAGTAAACAATGCTGGCATCCTTCCTGCATACCATTGGGATCCGTGTTTGAGAAAGACAACCTCTTTTGCTTTTCCTTTTATTTTTTCTTTTGCTTTATGTGTTGCATGGATATATAGATCGATATGTTAGGTATAATGTGCATTTATATGTAATTCTTGGTATATTCTTTAAACTCGTTTCTTCAAACATAATCTGTATGTACTTAAAAAGATCATAAAAAGGTATAGATCTTATTCTTTGTGGTCATCACAGTATGATTATGGATAAGCACTATGATAGTGCTTAATAGCTTGCTAATAACAGTGACAAATCTCAATTAGAGTACATACTAAAGATATGTTTGTGCCCATAATGGGACAAAAATAGCAACTTTCAAGATTTGACTAGAATATATTTAAAGTTGAAACTTGCACCCTTACACTTTTTTATTTTTTATTTTTTTATATTTTTTTTCACTTGATTTATAAAATTTGATCATATATATAAGATCACTCTTTCTATTAATCTTTACTTGATAAAATTTTCAATATTATGTCTAGCATAAGTTAAGGGTTCAAACAAAAACTAAGTGTATGTACAAGTATTTGATCTTATCAAAATATCAACAACAAAATAATAGCAATGAAGTTATAAAAGAGAGCCTGTTTGCTGCTGAGAAAAAGGCAGTAGAGAGAGGGTATCAGATAGATTTTCTTCACAAGAAGTAAAAAGACAAAAGAGTCCAGTTGTTGAATTGACATGGGGTCACAAACAAAAACAGTAGTCCTCAATATATGTATAGCTAGGTTTGATGTATGTATGTGAATTTTCCAGGCTCTACAATTGTCAATGTCTACAAGGGTCTAATACTGAAGCAATACTGCTGACTGCTTATCCTTGCAGCTTGCTAGGGTATCTTTTGCTACACCTAAAGCTATAGATGCATGGTGTGGGATGGGAGTCGGTCTGATGAGAAGTGCCTTGACAATGAGCTAAACGACGCCGTTTCAGACTTGCCAGGAAAAACATAACTGGACAGGGTAAAGCATTTGCTCCATTCTTTTGGACTCTGGTTAAACAACCATATGTTTTTTGACTGACAAATCAACAGCCCATGCCCCTCTCTATTCATACATTAACTTTTTTACTTTTATTCTATATAAATTGTACTATCAACTGTCAAGAATGAAATTTCTGTATTAGAAAATCGTCCATGTGTTTTAGCCATGTGTCTTCTAGCATGAAGTCATATTCATTAAGCTTGCACTATCAATGTATCATATGTTCATGCTAGGGAAAGCTTTTCGCATGAATTGCGTGTGCACTTTCAAAGTAGCAGGAACTACGCATTTAATTTGACCAAAGCAAATGGAGTGTTTTTGCAGTTTACTCTTATATATATAAAATCAAAATTGCCATTCTACTAAAAACATTCTTGTGGTTTTTTATTGTATTAGTAATGCATTTTTTTATAGTTATTTTTCTTTTCGGGTATATAGTAGTAACAAGAATGCACTTCTACCAAAAAGATATATGTGGGTATCTATGGTTTTATTATGGAAATGAAAATTTACTGTAGCTAGCAAATATGGGAAAATAATCAAGATTAGGGTTGCATGAAATTGTTGCATGACAAAGTTGTTGTTCATGGAGACAGATTTTCCAGCAGGAATAATTTGGTGTTTTGAAAAAGGTAAGAGAGAGAGGTGATGGGAAAAAAAGAAAAAGAAAATTCTGTACTGTTAAGTATGGTGGGGAAAGAAATCCCCACACCCCACCCCTCAAAATTTTATTTTTTGATTGTAGTAATGATGATAGTAAATCCACACAACAACAAAACATATTTCATTTTGTAATTTTCCCTAAAATAGTGTAGTTCCACACTTAATTAATAGAGTATGTTTCTTTGTTACATCTGATTTATATAAACATGTTGCAAAATAATATCAGGATAGTTATTTATAGAGCTAATTCTTAACAAAAAACAAAAATTTGACTTTTTTCAAAAAAAAAATACAAAAATAATACTCGTTCCCTAAATGGTCATGTGCGAATGTGCGACTCTACTAATTTGTTGACACGTGTCCAGACAAAAAATACAACACCAATCATTTGCAAGTACAATCACTATCAATTGTACCCCACGTGCCGTTTGACTTTTATAAACAAATGTGCGAACGACGGATGTGCGAATGTGCGAATAACGGTTACCCATGTAAAACCCAGATCTTCATAAAAAAAAACCCAAATCTTCATAAAAAAAACCCAGATCTTCATCCAAAACCCAGATCTTCATCCAAAAACCCAGATATGAGAAACACAAACATATACACAAACAGCCCCATATAATATACCTGTATCCTTTTTAATCATACCAACCAATGAAAGTGAAACCACATAAACTATTCTTTTTAATCATAACAACCAATCAAAGTGAAATGGCTAAAACCCATCTCTCTAAATCGAACTTAAGCTGTGGAGATGTTGGGGTACTAGCTTAATTTACTTTCTTTGCTTGGTGTCCTCCTAAAATTACATCTTTTCTTTGTAATTCCCCCTCAAAATTTCCAGGCCGATATCCCTTTCTTGCCCTCTCATATTTTGATTGATTATATGATTTAATTTGAGGATAAACCTCACAAAATCGGAGATGGGATCTGTGGTGTTTGGATGGTGGTGGTGTTTGGATAGTGGTGTCGATGGTGGTGTTTGGATGGTGGTGTCGATGGTGGTGTTTCGATGGTGGTGGTGGATGGTGGTGTCGACGGGATCTGTCGATGGGACCAAGCAGATCTGGATATGTATATGTTTGTGTTTCGATGGTGGTGTTTGGATGGTGGTGTCGATGTGATCTGTGATGTTTTGATGTATATGTATATGTTTGTGTTGGATCTGGATATGTATACTTTTTCGCACATTAGCCGGAATTCGCATACCGTCGTTTGCACATCTGCTTGGTCGGGGATTGTGCTAATGGTCGGGGATGTGGGCCAGCAAATGATTTGGATTGTACTTCTTGTCTGGACACGTGTCAACAAATTAGTGGGATCGCACGTTCGCACATGACCATTTAAAGAATGAGTGTTATTTTTGTACATTTTTTTGAAAAAAATCAAAATTTTGTCCTTTTTTGAGAATCAACTCTTATTTATATTTAGGATAGTTATAAACATGTTACATTTCCAACAACCTTATGAATGACTTTGTATACTGAGAGGTGGGAATTAAGCCTCTTTTTTTCTCATTCCTTGTCTGCTTTAAAATGAGTCATCTCATTACAACCCTTTTCAATTATTGATCCCCTTCTTTGGTTCTTTTTACCATCCAGGGCCATTGTGCCTCAATCACTCATCTCACCCTCAATTATTATCACACCCTTACTAATGAAAGTTTAAGTGTTTTACTATTCTCTTTTTATTCAAATCAACAATCCTAATACTGCTTTAAATATTTAAAACTAAGGGCCATCAGTACATTGGTTAGACCGTTAGAGGCCATTAGTTCAACTCGAAGTTTCCTTTCTAATTAAGAAATGCATTCAATAAACAATAATTGAGCTTATAAAATTTCCTTAGTTAAATATGATTTCTAATTTAATGAACATAAAGTTCTGGGTAAATTGCAAATTTTTTCCCTAATATTTCCGAAAAATGCAAAACCACAGAAAAAAAATTACAATTTAGTCACTGAAGCTTATGTGGCGTTTCAAATATGCCACCGAAAGCTAATAATCGTTAGTACTCTCGTTAAGTGGCCTTACCCGATTAAGGACATGAAGGTATTATTGTCATTTCACGTTTCCTATCATTGGAAGTTGGAACAAGGATTTAAACCCGAAATTAAAACACCAATAAATCCCAAACCAACCCCAATTTCCCCCAACACAAAATTAAACAAAACCAACACAACCCAAATTTCCATTCGCTACACACATCCAAACCAACTATGGCAAATAATGATAATGGAAAGGTTTTGTTTACTGGAGCTGATCATTTGTCGGAAAAGAAGTGGTCGAAAGTTGTATTGAATGTTGAAGTCTTTGAGGAAGTTCTTGCTAGATTTGGTGATGAAGTTATTGCTAAATATGGTTTGTATAAGAACATATGAAAGGAGATTATAGATGATGTTCTTGAATGGTTGCGGGAAAAAACTTACAACGAAGTACCTATGGGCGGTAGCGGTGTGATATCTATTCCTACCCCTGGAAATGGAAGTGGAACCGCGAATGACCTTGTTGTAAAGACAAAAGGAGGGAGGGGAAGGCCTAGAAAAAAGGTCAAATACATAGGGCCTGTTTGGCACCCAGCTTTTTTAGAGCTTTTAAAAGATACTAGCTTTTATTTTTGATAAAACAGCTCTTGTTGAAAAAAAAGCTTTGTTTGGTTGGAAAGTTTAAAGCTTTTAAGTTGACAAAAAAGCTCCAATATAAAACGTTGTATGGATGAGCGTTTCAAAAATCAATGGAGCTGTTTACTTGAGAAATTACATATTTACATTTGTATCCACAATTCTAATGCACTGCATATCTCGATTTGTAAATTTAAGTTCATGGACCATAATTGTTTACTTGTATTAATTCCACCATATAATAAATAAGAAAAAGTATATTTTAGTGCATCAACATTAACTAATTTTTATTTGTTTCACTGACATGTGGTAAAACGTACGTAATTCGTTAAAGAAAATCTAACTCGAAACACCCGTAAAACTTAGCTTATATAACAACCTTTCTATTTATTCCTAACTATTTATATGAAATGCATGTTAATGACTATTACAAGCATATTGTCTTAATGCATTATGATTTTAACATAATGAGTTTATTATTTTTATGTTTTATATTTGTTTACAATTATAAATATGTCCTTTTATGTTATTTTACATCTTATAGTAACAGTTAACAGCTAATTTACCAAACACTTTTACTTAAAAAAAAGATATAGCTTGTACCTCATTTTAACAGCTTGTAGTTTACAGCTTATAACTTACAGCTAGTTTTGCCAAACATACCCATAATCCGAGTACAATGACTCCAAAAAGGAAGAGGGGAAGGCTTGTTGGCAGTGGAAGGAGGGGGGGGGAGGCAAGAGCCTGCAGATGTCGGTATGTTAATGTATTACAGTTCATTTATTTGTCATTTAAATTTGCTTAAATTGTATGGTAAACATAGTATTCCAACTAATAATACTAAATCACCTATATCACCGCAGCAATTACGGATATCCTAGACTATGACTACATTTCCCTTACTATGCCAAATACACCCATTGATTTCATTTCCCTTAAATGGTCTATGCACCATTATTATGCATATACTAGTGTGTCCCTCTATTGATTTCATTTTGTCTATCTTTATAGATGACAAAGGAAAGAGAAAAGTGAGTGTGGATGAGAGTGAACAAAAATATATGGGATGTAAGAAGATCACAGGTGAAAATCTAGATGAGATTTGTGATGATCTAGATGGCAGGATAACAAATCTTGAAGAGTTGTTTAAACGGGCAATAAGGAAAAAGACATGGAGAAAAGATAAAATGTAGTCAAGCTCTTACGATGTAAATACTATTTTTGTAGTTTGTGTTACAGTTTTAGGGTCTTGATTTTTGAATGTAAATTGTGGCAAGTGTAATGGCTTATAAGGATGAAGTTGTTTTCAACATACACTATAATGGATTTGTTAGGATCTCTGGGAAATAAGAGTTTCATTGTTGCTGCCGATAGTGTTAAGCTGGTTCCTGCCGATAGCTTTGGTTCCTGCTGAAAGCTCATTGCTGCCGACAGTGTTATCTTGTTTCTGCCGATAGTGTTGTTGCTGCGGATAGTATTATTTGTTATCCGTATATTTAGAATGTTTGTTAAGATTTATTTTTAGAAGAGATTGTTGTTTATCTCTTCACACGTTTACTTGTAGAACGGGTTAGGGTTAGGTGATCTTGTTAGTATAAAAGATAAACCCGTCTATGAGTTTAGGTACGCCTTTAACACTTTTAACGTTTTTTTAATATTCAAGAACACAATTCTTAGTTCATAGTTTGATCCATAGAGGATCATTGTTCGTTTAGAGTTTTCTTCTTTATAATACTTGCTGTTTAGTTTCCGCATAAACACTTGTATTGCATACAGAGGTTCTTGTTTATACCAAGCTCAATCAAGCTCGAAGTACTCGATCCTACAGGATTATTTGAATTTGGTCCATTGAGGTATGTACAAGGGTCTCTTTCTAAATTTTTTGCCTTTATTTGTGATAGACGTGTCTTTAGTACTGGACTGGATCATATGTTGGCACGCATTAAGGAAAAAAATGGGCATTATTCATTTGTTTGCCTGACAAATCATTAGAACAATGTTTGAAGTTGATTTACACAGACAATGATGTGCATACATTGTTGGAACTGGCTTCAAGGAATGGTCCCATAGATTTGTTTGTTGCTCACAAGAAACAGAGGGTAGCTTAATATTATTTAAAAAACATTGATTTAGAGGGTACATGCTAGGAGGTTGTGGGATGGGTAGAAGAAGATGCTAGCTTGAGTTGCTCTAGTAGTTTAACTCCTTTTATGACTAGACATAAAAGGAAGAGGGTTGACAGCAACCAAACTCAAGGTGGATTAAACAAAAAAATGAAAAGAGGTGAACCCTTGAAAAAGAAAGGTTGTAGAAAAGGGAAAAGCAATAATGGTAGATGATGATGATGATGATGATGAGGATGTTAACAAGAAAAAACTGGTTCTACCAAGGCTACTGGTATTGTCATTAAAAAGGGTTGTTCTATGAATGTCAAAGCAGCTATGGGTTCGGTGAATGTGGGAGCAAGGGTTGTGGGTTTTTTTAAAACCTTCAAAAAGTGCTAGGAAACCAAGAAGTGATGTTAAAATCACTAATTGCGTACTAGGTCTAAGAGCACCAAGATTTGTGGGAAACTAAGTGGTGTTTTTTTTTACTTAGTGGTTTAATGAATTGCTTTACATATTTTGTTAATGCATTGCATATACTAACTGCCTTGCATTGCATATTTTGAGTTTGCAGGTATAGTTGATCAGTTGTTGGTACATCCTGATGAAGGTTTAATGTTGAAGTGGTTCATCCAATACAAGTTTTTGAAGTTTTAGAATGTGTTGATCTTTTGGCATTATGTATTGTGTAACCAAAAACAATTTTAATTTGGTTATATGATTTAGTGAAAATGTAAAATATATTACCTCTGTAACTTGATCTGCCAAACACCCTCTACATTCTTTACAGCATAAGATTCTTTGACTTTTAAGATCTTACAATTTAGAATTCTAAGATCCTTCCAAACATGGCTACTAGAAAACTCCATTTCTGTCCCATTATTTGACTGCCATACTAGTTTATCTTTCATATTTACATTGATCACTGGTACTGGATATTGCAGTGAAACAGGATGAGATAGGTATCATTCAGGAGGTCAAATCACGTTATTTCCATTGATGCAATTTGGCACTGTATCATCATAGTGTCCAAAGGAGGGTTCACTACTATCACTATGCAATTTGCCAATTCCTATTTGACTGCCACTGTATCATCATATGTATTCTGACATCTTCCCTTAGATCCAACAAATTCTTATCAACAATGTTCCACAAATGCTTAACTAAGAGAACATTATTCCATTGTTCTAGAGGCTTAAGTCCTAATCCACCATTATGTTTAGGCTGACATACATCCTTCCAAGACACTTTGCCTTTCCCTCTTTGAAGATCTTTTTTGTTCTATAGAATACCTTTGAAGAGCCTTTCAATATCCTCGATTACCACTTTCATGTTTTAGTTTGTGTTTTATGGTTGGAATAATGTCATTTTCATGTTTTTGTTTGTGTTTTATGGTTTGATTAAGTTTCATGGTTTGATTAATGTCATTTTCATGTTTTAGTTTGTGTTTTTGATTGGTATTACTTCTAGCAAAAGTTTATGTTTGTGATACGACTCAAAGATTCTAAAACGGTAAAACCATATTTGAACACATTTTACAAGAAAAATCAGGATCAAACGACCCATTCATTCATTAATGTATAATATTAAGATAGGGGAAACTACAACCCCTATCCGGACCCATCAACCTAAACTAGGGGAAGCCATAACAAAATAACCCCAACCCCCATCTACATCCATCAACCTTCCCATCCTCCATAAACCAACCCCCTCACATCATCCTCTACCTCACAGCAAACTCAATCTTGTCAACAATCTTGTTGTTAGTTTCACTAACCATCCTCATCAACACTCTCGTCTTACGCAAATCACTAGTCTGAAGTCTCCTAAGCTTGGTCACATTGGCCCTTGCAACTTTGGATTGTCTTAAGTTTTGGAGCTCAACAATCAGCTCCCCTTACTACTGACCATATTAACGGTTAAGGAAATGGCCGATTTGTTCTTAAGTGTGTGTGTGAGTGTGTGTGTGTGGTGTGAGTGTAGTCATAACTGAGTTTGACTAAATAGGGTGAGTATTTGGGAAGTGAAGTTGTAGCTTGCAAATTTAGTCTTTGAAAGAAAGTCTAGCTTTGGGAATCGAAGTTTGCTAGGTGAGTAAATTGGTGGGAAAAGATAAAGACGATAATACCCTAACGTGTAGAGCACGTGAGGCCCTTAACGAGAGTACTAACGATCGTTAGCTTTCGGTGGCATGTTTGGAACGGCATATCAGCTTCAGTGACTAAATTCGAAATTTTTTCGGTGGTTTTCTTGCATTTTTCGAAAATATTAGGGACGAAATTTACAATTTACCCTAAAGTTTTCTTATTCAATCATATAAACTAATGTCTCGAGAGCACTCTTTAGACAAACTCTAAAACTAATACACAATATACTTGAACATTTGTCTTCAGGGACGATGGGATTTTGACACGGTGTCATTGTCTAGATGTTGTACAATTCTATTTGGATGTTAAAAAAGGTTTGGGAGCCTCAAACATACTCAACTACCATACTTTAAGTATGTGTCTCCTAACTTCTGATTCAAAGTACATGAACTTATTAATAGTGCATCTGGCCTTCCATGCCTTTGGTACATCGAGCACTAATGTTGTGAGCATGGTACAGTACCCTCAACACAAGAAAGAAAAAAACAAGAACATAAATTTGTGTTAATAAAACATTAAACACACAGAAAACAAGAAAAAGCATATGAACTTCTGAACTATCATAATTTCTTGTCTAGGTTGAAACGTTTTGTGAAGAAAAGATCGCGAACCCAAAGTGGAGAAGCAGAAAGAAAGGCGAAAAGAGTGGTCATATGACCAAACACTATTTGCTTTGGTGGTTTTGGGCTCAAAACTTTCTTTGCTATATGCCGTGCAAAGATAGTTGCATCCGTAGATTTACCAACTTGAGAAGCTCTAGCGCGTTCCGCTATTTCTTTGCTAAAATCTTTATAAAGTTCCCAATTGTAATTTGATAATCTCCCCATGTTGTGGCCCCCTAAATTTGATCTTATTGCTCCTGGAATCACTACCACTACATTAATTCCAAACGGCTTAAGTTCCAACCGAAGAGTGTGAGATATAGCGTGAACCGCAGCCTTGCTAGAACAATAAGATCCTGCCCAAGGTGTGGGAGCTTTTCCAACCACACTCCCTATATTGACTATGACCCCATTTTTTCGGGTAGCCATAGAAGGCACAACTTGTTGCACCATTCTAAGTTGTCCTAAAGTGTTGATTTCATAGGCCTTTTTTATCTCATCCAATGGAAGCTCGGCTAGTGGGCCCGTGCTTCCAATCCCAGCATTATTAATCAAGACATCTATACGGCCATGTTTGGATAATATAGCCTTCACGACTGATGAAACACTTTCATCCGATAAAACATCTAGTTCTAACGTCTCGATATTCTGTTCTTGTAGGTCAGACAAGTCATTCATCCGTTGAGGGATATCAGAAGCAATGACATGGCAATTTTGCTCAGCGAATGCCTTGCAATATTCATAGCCAATCCCGCCTTTAGCACAACCCGTTACCAAAACAACTTTCGGGTCACTCATGTTTTCTTTTTATTCTTAAATCATTACACATCATAATAATCAACTTATAGTGAGACTCTTTGTTATCTCCGGCTTTCAATGAATTGTTTAATGTTGGAATTAAAGAATATCCTTTGATTAGTACAAGATTGCAGGCCAAAAGATTAAGTGAAACACATTGATGTGGTCCTCGTGTTTGAATAATAAAATAAAGTGAAAACTTTATTAACATAAGTGCAAATGATAAAGTGAAGTATTGTTGGTACTATGTATGTGATGGGAAATAATTAAAACACCCATTGGGAATAATTGACTTGGTGAGTCCATATAAGTGTAAATTCAGGTGAGATTTAAGAAACACAAAAATCCAAACAAAATCCAATGGAAACATAATAGATTAGAAAAAAATATCCGTTGGGCAAATAGATGTCCAAGATTGGATAAAGAAAATGGTGAGAAAGAGACTTATCCTCTTCACCATTAAAGTGGCTTCTCATTTAAGTCTCTGCTAAGCTAATTCTGCAGGAGATGGACAGAGAGAATCTTAAAGTGAATATGACATCACTCACATGCCTCAAGGGCTATGTATGACATTTCACAAGAGTGATGAGAGAACATTACTTTGCTAAATATGTTTTACTCGAATTAGCAATGAGGTGAAATTTCTAGCAAGTGTGACAGACCCCACAATATATTTTTAGCACAAACACAGTAATACTCCAATAAACTACAATCAAAGTATGCATTCTTTACTAGCTCCTATATATAAACATTACATTTTCAAGATTCAAAGGTAGAAAGAATCTAGCAAATCTAGACCGTTAGATGCTAGATTGTAAATATAATAGGACAAAGAAGCAAGGAAGAGCAAAGTGCCCCAAATCCTAGGACCCCCCTACACTCTCTCATAGGGCCAGAAACAAAGGGAAAGAAAGAAAATAGTACTGTATGAAGCATTGAATTCAATACCCATCATCCAAAAAGTGGTTGGTTGGTAGGGAATAACATTTTAGCCAAAAACCATAGCAAATATTAGACACACCTCGGTATAAATGAAGGTGGCTTTCCTGTGTATATAGTGTGACACAGTTTTGGCCTTGGAAATATAGTTACATTTTTACTTTTTAGCAAAACAAGAGTCCAAACAAATGTTACTTTTATGTTGTTAATAAAAATGGAACTAGTATTGTCCCCTGCAATGTAGTGAAAAAAGGATCAAACCAAATATGAGGTGATTATGGGCATTTGATATAAATTGTCTACCAATTGGTAAATTCTTGTGTGAATCTGATAACAGCCCTTTAGACACAAATTAATCACACTAAAACACAGATAGATGATAAATTGAGAAGTTAAGAAATGTGCAAAAATTAAAACAGAGTTTATAATGTAAAATCCAGTTCCAGCGGTCCTCCAAAAAGGAAAATAGAGACCATGAACGTAAACATCAATCTAACTGCTGAATCATATATCCGATTTTAGATTGTTACTCATGATATACCTCACTTATAAAACAGAATGTTGGGGTGGACAACAACAGGGGCCACTTGCATCCACATCACCTACAAAAGTAGAAAATATTGTATTAGAATTTAGGCATAATAGAGAGATGCAAAGTGTAAAGCCGCATTGGTATAGAGAGACATGTAATGTAATGCAACATAGCAGGATAAGATACAAATGTTGTAACAAAACAGATGTCATGATAGCAGGCCAAAATTGAAGTGTAAAGAAACAGCCCATATAGTATTCTTTATTTGTGGGCTTCTTTATTTGATTCAAGAGCTAACACAGTTTAGAGGCCAGCAGGACAACTGTTAAATAGCCCATTCATGATTTGCATCCTAAGATTCCAAATATTAATGCTTATGACGATATTGTTGCATTCCTGAAAGCTCAAAGTTATGTATCATTGTCTTTATGATTTGGTGTTTAAAAGTTTTCATTTGAACTGAAAATGATGAGTATCATATAAGAAATTACGGAGTATCAAAATAGTATGTCATCCAACATGCTGGCCACTTACTCTGTTTTTAATCTCACATATAACATCTTTAATGCATATTTAGTATCTAACTAGATGTTTGGAATGTAGGTTCAATGTAAGTGAAAAGGAACCTGGGTTAGTGCTTAATTATTTGCGGCGCTAAGAACTGGTTTTGATCAACATCATATTATACGTAAAAAATTGTGTCGGCTTACTGTTGGACCATTAAAACTACGGTTCATTGCTTTGTAGATGACTATCCCTTTCTTGCTAACTTGAGTACAAACTATCTTTCTTGTTATGTAGGTCAAGGAGCTAATGTTTGTTGCTAAGTAAGTCATTGAACTATAACTTTGTTATAACGATGTCCTTTGTGTCAAAACCTTGTACATTTGGACTTGGATCACAACACCTATAAATAGGCAACTAAGTAGTAAACAGAATCTATATCATGCAATTAAATCCTTAAACTAATGACCAGAGTGCTTGCAGCAAGAACCATGCAATAGTCATAACATCAAACATAAAATGGTTGAGATCGTCATATGTTGTTGTTTAATTGGGCCATCATCGGTAACAGATAAACATCAGTACTACAAGATTTATTCTTACCGAAATTAACAAAGTTGATACAAACAGAAATACAGAATCATAAATCAAAATGAAAATAATAACTTACCGAAACGTTGGCACAAAATCACAATTGGATTGTACATGCAGAGGACTGACCATCCGCTCCCATTTGTTTACTTGACCACAAACTCAAAGCTTGAATTTTCTCAATAAACCCATCCACATCCTCACCATTGCAACACAAACTCAAACCTTCACCATTATCACCATCACCTTCTGCATCTTCTGAAACATCCTTCACAGCACATTCTTCATGATTCGAGTCCCTTGGCCTTAAAGTGTCACATTCTGCTTCTCCTTTCTCCTTTGTTGATACATCAGAATCACCATCATCTTTGACATTTGGATCCCTTATAACAATTTTGGTTCTGTTCTTATATATATTGGAAGAGTTACTACCATACGGGGAGTTTCCATAATAATATGGACTTTGGTATGAATAAGTGTCTGTATAATCATATAAACTAGGACTAGAATTCGGACTTTGGTAGGGATAATAAAAATATGAAAGCCCTTCATAACCAAGACCACCAAAACTATTGTAAGCTCCATTTTCATATCCATAGCCATACATACCATAATAATACACACCATAACTACCATTATACATGGCATTATAAGTGTTATAATAATTTCCAATCTTCCCACTCATTTGCTCTTTTGAAACTGTCTTCTTCACTTCCACAAGTTTGTTCCTCAATTCATAAAACGTATTCTTTAATACATTATTTGCGGTATCTTGTGACTTAAATGTAACAAAACCAAACCCTCGTGGCCTACTGGTCTCTTTATCAACCATCACCACAACATCCTCAATGGGACCAAATTTTTCAAAGAAAGCCCTAAACTCCACTAGTGTTAAATCAGCGGGTAACCCACATACGAAAATCTTTGTCACATTACTTTACTCATTATTCTAATACTCATTGTTTTGCCGATTAATTTGATCAAGATTGCATTGCGTTTTAGTATTGGCATCCTCCTACATTAATCAGCATGCAGTCATGCACCATAGTTACATAACTCAAGATAAGGAAACAAGAAAACTATAATACAAGTAAAAAAGTGATATGATCATTCAATCAAATTCATGGACAAGAAAACATGCATACGATAAGCTTTACCAGGTGCAATTTAATAATCGTAATGTTTGCTGTAAATTTTACCTTTTCTGAAAGTTCTTGAGAAAATCCTTTGATCGAATCCATTGTGTAAAGGTATTGTTGAATCGAATAAAAGCTTCAATAAACAAGAATGATAAAAGAATTGAAATAACGCCTGGTTTGGGCTTCTATGAGTTATTAATATGTTAATAAATAGAGTTATAGTAGAATTAGTATTGTCATAATAAATTTAATAATAAGGTAGTAATTATCCTATATACTAAACATGAGAAATCTATTCCGTTCACAAAATTGGATTACGGAATACTTTCACTAACTAGGTCTGCTATTGGTGGATCATTTATAAGCTTTGGTAGTGGGACAAAAGGCCCAATGTGATTGGTGATCTTAACATATCAACCATCACCACAACATCCGTCTTGTAAAGGAGAGTGTTTGTTTTGTACTTGGTAATTAGTTTATGTTGAATTTATGGTTTATAGTGTCATATATTTTTTAAGGTTTTTTCTTGTATTAAAGTTGGTTTTGTTTTGTGATTGTTATAGTTTAGGAATCTTTAAGACTGTTTGGGATTGGTTTCCTGATAATTTTATAATGGGGTTTTAATTTGTAGAGATAGGTGTATTCCAAATTTTTTTTGCTTATTTGCTTATTCTGGGGTAAAATAAGGAGGTGTTGAGGCTCACTAATGTGCTTATTTAGATATAAAGAGGTGTTCCTTTTGGCCAAACGATTGAGCTTACCAACTTATCAAATTTTCAATAAGCTTATGAGCCTATTAAGAGTAATGATTTGCAATGATACTTTTTGGTCTGTAGTTTAATAAGCTTATTAGATTCATTAAAATTTTAATATTGAACGTGTTATGATTTTACGTTATTAATTAGTTTCAGAAATTGATGGCTTTTGAAGGGACAAGAAATGATACTTTTTGGTCTATATTTTTTTATTGTATCAACAAATCTTATATTAGCTATTTTTTTTTATTTATTTTTTATGTATGGTGAATTATTGTGTCTTTTTCAGGTTTAGGGTTGTTGTTTAAAACTGCTTATCTGCTTATTTCGTGTTGATAAATCTAATAAGCAGCTTTAGGATGTTTCAGGATGCCTAGCGAAACGGCTCATCTGATTTTATGTTAGTCAAATAAGCCTCTTCGAATAAGCAGTTTGGAATGAAATGTAAAATATACAAAATTATCAAAATTTCAGGATAAGTAACTGTTATTTTGTTGTTAATGTAGTATTATTTTCTTTATACAGTTGCACTTGGAAAATTGAATTGCTTATAAATTTACTAGGTTAGTTGCGTAAGGACTTATATATATTAGTTGCGCGATTTGCTATAAGCCTCCACGATTAGTTTTAAAATGGGTCATATTAAACTGATGTAGTTTATAGGTTTTAAAACTTGCAAAGATTGATTTACATCATTGGGGCTAGACAGACTAAAATGAAAATCATATTCTTCGTTTGGTTGTTTCGACTCTTTACATATCCGTACCCCAGGAATTTTGGTTGCTTATATTTTGTGCTTATTTCTAACCTACGTAAAAATATTGTAATCTGCTGAATGTGCTTTCGATCAGATTTTATGAGATGTGAATCATGCGTGTTAGAGTCATGAAGTTATTGTCGTTAATGGTGTAATAAGGTTTGGGTTGATGCATCGCTTCCTGATCAGGTTTGGAGAGCCAAAATGCTTCCACAATCACCACTGATCACACAAATCTTAAGCTTCAGTTTCTTTAAGGTAATTCCTATATTTATCTTTCTCAGCTCCTTTTACCTTTGATCTTCTTATAAGTTTACATTTTCTTTGTTCTACTGTTAGTAAATATAGGAGAAATTAGTAGAATCATTAGGATATGGTTTTTGTTTAGTATTATTGTTTAGCATAAAGAGAGATAATCAAGTGGTTGGTGATATTTAAACCAGTAGTTGTAACGGTGTCATTGGTTCATACGTTTTCTGAATAAATGTTTCTGTTGATTGACATAGGTTGTGTGGATGCCTCTAATACTAACGTTAAAGTCATTGGAGGGAGCTCTAAAAGCAATAATCATGGTGGCGAATGAAGGGGTATAAAAAAGTCACTGCTAAACACTTGAAGGCTAAAAGGCCCGAAGAGAAAAGTTAATTAAGTATCTTCTTAAGCCGAGGTCTGTAGTACCAAAGATCAGCAAGGTGAGCAAAAATTAGAGTATAGCCAAATTTAGATTTACACACATAAGTGCACTTGCAACATATTAGTTTTGGCCAACACTTGGTAAGTCGTTTACGATTTGGGTGAAATGTCTGGTTTTGAGTCTTATCACACTTTTGATAATTTTTTCGTCGTTGCCACTTCATTAGCTTTATTTGCACCTGCAAGCGTGCAAGTTCATGTGACTACGAAATCAGAGTTGCATTTCTATACCTTTGTGATATATATTCTCGGTGGGTAGCAACTTATTAGTAAGAAACGCATTAAGAAGTCGTGTTGCTCAAGCCATTAGTTTCAATGATATGATAGATTAATTTTTTTTTTTTTTTTTTTTTTTTGAACGGCAAACCCCCAATACAACTTAGGGCGAAATTTGTCTAAATGTTGTCCAAAATTAATTTTGTAAAAAAGGAGTTATCTTATTATCAAAGTATTCAAGGAATTTATAGTAAAAGATGGATTGATTGGTACTGCTATTTATATAAGGGTTGTTTGGCGTTGCTTATTCGAATGGGAAAATTCTTTAAATGCCCCAAAGGTACAAGGGCCTTTACCCTAGATGCCCAAAAAAAATTTTTTTCTCTAAATACCCCAGGGATCAGGTCGCTCAACAAAACTTGGGCGGATCTCATATAATGGTGACATGTGTCCCTATGTATGTCCCCACTAAAGTACTAAGATGTACTTCTTGCAGTATGTACTTCTTGGGCGACTGAGACCTACATAACTTGGGCGACTTTGGATTTTTTTGTCTTTTTGTAAAAAAATATTCTCTTATTTTATTATATAATAGTACAAAAGTCTTGGGCGAATGGGTCCCACTATTCCTTATACTTGGGCGACTTGTTAGGTAGAGGGTACAATTTTATACACTTAAATATACTTAAATACACTAAATACTCATTTGATTTAAAATACAAAATACACTTAAATACACTTAAAATTCAAAACAATTGAATTAAAATTGAAACAGACAAACTCATACTTCTTCTTCCCACTCACATACAATTGTTCTTCTTCCTGAAACCCTAATCATACTTCTTCTTCTTCCCAACTCATATTTTTGTTCTTCTTCCTGAAACCCAAATCACGTTTCACAACACACAAACCAAAACTTCTTATTCTTCCCCATCCCACAACCCCTCCAATTCATTTAACCCTAATCACCTTTCGTCAGTGTGTTGCCACTGAAGGTATTTCGCCATTCCCGCACCATATTTTGACCCATTTTAAACTTAAGGGTAGGGCTATTTCGCCATCCCTGCTACATATTACAATGTCTGCCGCAAAGGTAACAGTTAGATCCAGATTAGAATACATTACAAGAATCAGAGGTATGTTGAATATTAATAGAGCAACCTTATTTAGGACAACTGTATTTGGGGCATGGTTAGACATCCCCCCCTTTTCTGCAGATACCCATTTGTTACATCATTTTTATCAAAATGAGGTTAATGTGGGTGAAAGTGATGATTGCCCTTCCCTTAGGTTTAAAATAGGTGACAATGTGGTTGATTTTGGGCGTGAAGAATTTTTTCTGATAACCGGTTTTGTTTTTGGGCCTGTTGCTAAAGAAGAGACTGTCATAGGTCGTAATGTTCGAGGGCTAAGAAATAGTCCATTCTATGATCGTATTTTTCCTCATTTCCAAAACCTTAGGACTAAGAAAGTAAAGGGTGATGAGCTGTTGGCACTGATGAAGCCTGGTCCAGAGTGGGATGTTTTATTGGATGTTGATGCTGTTAGGGTTTGTTTGTTGATCATTGCAACATGTGTGTTCATGGGTCGTGAACCAAGGTTCAACATTCCGGACCACATGTTGAGAATGATTGAGGATTTGTCTGTTTGGAATTCGTATCCATGGGGGGAGTATTTCTGGGTACATTTGTACAAAAGAACGGTAAATGTGGTAAAGAAGCATAATGACGGTATAGCAACGAAGCCGGTCAAAAAATCCCCTAAGAAAGATGACACATACAATTTGTATGGATTTGTATATGCCCTCAAGGTAATAATTTATTCTACAGTTACTTGACTAATGTAAGATTTATTCTTAATTTGTGGTCATTTGCTTATTTTTGGGCCTAACTATGTTCCTTTTTCCAGATATGGATTTTGGAAAGCTTCCCTAACAGCATGCAGTGGTGGAGCAAAGACCATACAAAGACCCCACGTGGTGTAGCCTGGTCGAAAATGAAAACCTTTGAAAAAAAACACTACTCCATGCTATTTGACCCGGTGAGTAAACCCTTTATACGCATTGTTTGTTTTGATTGCGTTCATGCTGTTATTTTGGACGGTTTGTTTTTCTTATAGGGTTTTAAACCAATAAGCAAGATGGTTCCAAGAAGTGATGAGGTGGTCATTCCATGGTACATTCGTAGCATGGATTATATCCGAGGACTACAGTTGCAAGTGACAGTTGCAACAAATGTTGAGCCAATCGATATTGTAGAAGATGGTGGGGATGTTGGCGTTGATGCTAGTGAAGGAGCTGGAGTAGAAGATGGTGGTGATGTTCATTTTGGGGATGTTGACGTTGATGTTAGTGAAGGAGCTGTAGTTCGCGATGATGGTGGTGAAGGACCTGTAGTTGGTGCTGATGGTGGACAAGTAGTTGTAGTTGCTGGAGAAGGAGCTACAGTTGGTTATGATAGTGTTGATGATGTTGATGTTGGTGATGATGGTGGACAAGGAGTTGGACTTGCTGGAGGAGCTACAGCTGGTGATGATATTGTTGATGATGTTGATGTTGGTGTTGACGCTGCAGAAGGACCTCGTGTTGGTGGAGAAGGAGCTGGAGTTGGTGGCGAAGGTGGAGAATCAAAAGGAGTTGGTGGTGATAAAAATGTCTCCGACGAGGCTGAATTGTTGATAAAAATGTCTTCTACAGCTCAGATTGAAGCTGAGCTTAATTCTATTAAGTCAACAGTCGGAGGCATCGAAGAACGTGTTGGAGCCGACACACCTGCCTCAAATCTGTTAAGTGAGTTAGAGGTTGTTAATAAAAGGATCGGGGTGCTTGAGGATGTGTTAGGGGTACGGAAGCAACAAAAGGTATGCCGTCACATCTGTTTCGATTGCATTCTGTTTTGAATTCATTTTCTTTCTATAAGCATAAACCAATTTGTATTAATGTTTCAATTGCAGAATATTTGCCCAGATTTGCATGCCGACACACCTGTGAAGGCCAGTAGTGTTGATCATGACGATGATAAGTTGTATTATATTGACTCACAAGGGTTTCAAGGCCCCATGACACAACTTATCAAAGCCGCCTTGCAGACGCCATCTGGTCCTTGTACGGAGTTTATGCAACTGGACGATAACAGTAGGTTTGATTGTTCGTCCTTACCAAATTTGAATTCTGCATTCTCCGAAATTGGTGATGAAGGGATTGATCTTCCACCTCATGAGGTATGTATAAATAATACTGCTGAGTCTTATTTTTCATTTTTAGTTTTACTGATACATTTAAGTATACTACCCTTTTTCTTTTTTTAGGGTTTGATCGATATGGATGTCGATAATAAGGAGACTGAGGAGGTGGCGGGAATCGGGATACAACAACCGGCTGGGGACAGCCCTCAAAGAGAACAACAACCGTCTGGGGAAGGGAATGAAACACTTTATGAACCGGCTGTGGATGGGGGTAATGGAGGTGACAATGGTGTTGAAGTTATTTGCATCGATGTGGAGGTCCCCACGGAAGATGTTCAGGTAATTTTTTTGTTAATTCAATATTATGGAAGGCTACAATACATCACCTACAAACCACAATAAGTTGACAAAAACAGAAACATACACGGTTGATGCACATATGCCACAAGTTTATGTACATGAAGTTAAGGTAACTTTCAGAAACATACATTCAGTTGTATTCAACCATCATTTATATTTGAAAATAATTAAGCATGAGTGACACAATATTCCTGACCCACAAAACTTTTTTTTTTTACTAACGACCTTTTTTTTTTTTTTTTTTTTTTTTTTTTTTTTTTTTTTTAAACTTTTGTACAGGGACAATATATCTCCCCTCCTGACGTCAACGTTGTAAGAGAAAATGTAAGGACCATTTTCACGGGAATGAAAAGAAAGAGGAAACCAAGCAAATTCAACAGCTCTCCTTATACGGCTCCTCCAGAGAGTACTCCAAGAGTCTTGAGAAAGCGTTCATCGAGAATCGCTCAAGAAAAGATATCCCCTCTCAAAGGTCCAGATTTTGACAATAGTTTGCAATTTCCACAATTGGAACCATTTGTAGAGGTATGTAATACTTTAAGTATGTATTACCGTTACTTAGTTGCCTTGATGTCTTGCAACTTAGTTACATTAGTGTATATGAGTTGGAACAACCATTAAGCAATTTTTTTTTTTTAAGAACCTGTCAAGAGCCTCTAAAGCCAAGAAACATTGCGTGGCTGTTCCCCAATCTATCCAAAAATTTGTTAAAGGCGGCGATGAAACAAAGTTCATTTTTCCATGGGGCAATGAAGACACAATTGCTGACCGCCATTTTTGGATGTGTTTATTGGGCATAGGCACTGAAAGAGGCGGATGGCTTAGGGATGAGGTTCGTATAACTGAGTGGATACTTTTTTACGTTAAATATTAGTTTGTCTGTGACTATTGTAGACTGCAACATAAAAAAAATTAATTCACATCTATAATTAAAACAGCACCTAGATGTATGGGTAGACTTGCTGTGGACACACCGACCACCAGATGCAGACTGGGCTATGGCCGGTTCATTTTTCAGCCCTTCTGTAATGGAGAATCGCATTAGAAGCTACTGGTCAAATGGTGTCAAGTATCCAGTGGCTTGGTCCGATGTCGAGAAGGTATTTATATCTTATCTTTACATTATGCATATTATTTTTTACACCTTGTGTGATGGCCAATAAACTGTTGTAGGTGCTATTTCCAATTAATGAGCCGGACAAGCATTGGGCGACAGCAGAGCTGCACATACGGACAAGCTATCTAGGACTTGAAATAACCTAATGCATACTGACATCACTCTAAATAAGCTAATGCATACTGACATCACAAAGACCAATAAGCACTGAGATCATCCAATAAGCAATACAAGGTCTGCTGATATGCTATGCTGCAGGGGAAAAAAGGGTGATTGCAAGCTTCTAAAAACCTACTAAAAGCTGATTAGCAGCCCAATAATTATAGTACCATGACACCTATGTAACAGACCATAATCATTAATTAAGTTTCTTGCCTTCTTCTTCAATACTCTCCTTAGTTGGTGTTGTTGTCCCACTTCCATGTATACCACCAACTGCACCACCCCCTGCAGTTTTGTTTCCACTTCTAATATGTAGACCTATAACACCACCACTTACTTTCTCTGCCTCTGCACCACCAGCTCCACCAACTACAACAACACTTCCACCTGTGTAAGCATGCCTCCAACACCTAACAGACCCACAACAGACAATGCATCTTTCGTCCAACACCTCTACGTGTGTACCACCCCCTGCAGTTTTGTTTCCACTTCTAATATGTAGACCTATAACACCACCACTTACTTTCTCTGCCTCTGCACCACCAGCTCCACCAACTACGTGTGTATCATCAGCAGTCATTTTCTTTCTCTTTAGTTTTTGAGTTGAAGGTTGTGCCATTTCTATGTTGGAAGGCAAGTTGGATGGAGACTTTACTTAACTATCCTTAATTTTACTAGGCGACTTGTATGACTATTACAAAAACCTACCAGATACTTGACTTATGTTAATGGCAACTACAATGGGGGTTGATACACAATATAAATGTGCAAGTACAATGGGGGTTGATTCACATTTAAGTCTTAGGCAACTAGATACTTGACTTATTAATGGCAACTACACACACATTTAAATCTGTGGGCCAGCTTACCAAGTGGACTAGCTGAGTTTATAGTTGTACATAAAATTTAAGTCTCATTGCTAGGCCAGCTTACCAAGTGAACTAGCTGAGTTTTTACATTTTAACAAAATAACAAATACAAGGGAATGATTTACTTATTGTATTGGGCGACTATGGAGTTTGCTTTATTTATTATATTGGGCGACTTTGTGACTATTACATATGATATACATAAATGAACAAGTACAACAATATAAATGTTCAAGTACAAAGGGAGGTTGAGATACACATAAATGTGTAAATTGGCAGGTTAATACACCTAA
Organism: Artemisia tridentata subsp. tridentata; assembly: GCA_021014915.2. Lineage (NCBI taxonomy): Eukaryota > Viridiplantae > Streptophyta > Magnoliopsida > Asterales > Asteraceae > Artemisia > Artemisia tridentata. The sequence goes on from CP139501.1 coordinate 135,737,470, forward strand.
TTTGCAATAGGGTAGTGTACAAGCTATTTTTCTAACATTCAAAATTTAAACAACAGATTCAATATGAGTAATGAGGACTTATCTAAGTTTAAAGTTATCTTAGTGCATCCAGGTTCAAAGCATGCTGTTAAACTACCTAAAGACATCAATTATAGCAACTTAGTGGCGTACGTGAAGAATAAGTTGGGCGCCGTTAAAGAGAAGGGTGATAGTGTCGTAAGGTTGTTTTACAAAGACAGTGTTGGAACATTGGACATTGTTGATGATGATGACGTCCAGTACTTCATACAAGAAGCTTGTTGTAGGAACGATCATGTTCAGAAACTATTTGTATCAATAACAGAAATACCTTCTGAGGTAAAATCATCTTCCGCTTCTAATCATATATCAATCGATCTTAATGTACCTTTGTTACCAAAACAATTTCATTATCCAACAACACCAAATTTTGAACAATCTTATTTTCACAAACAAGATGACTTGCAAAAAAACTCATTTACAAACATGCCCATGCCACCCAGCGCCCCTCAGCCGGTCATTAAAAAAACCCATCCCAATAATACCTCAGTTAAAAACGATAATACTTTTTACTTGTATAGGGAATTTTTTAATAAGGCTGAATGCATGTTTGCTATAGGAAAGAAATCATTAATTGAAGGATTTGAATACGTAGTTATAAAATCCGAAACAACGAGGTACAGCGTAAAATGTAGTAAACAAGGTTGCCCATGGAATATATACACTCGAAAAGTTAAAGTGGGTAATAACTTCTATGTATCAACCGTAAATGACGTGCACACATGTTCAAGAACTGAACTACATCCTAATCATCGTAATGCTACAATGAAATTACTGAGTCACTTAGTTTGCGAAAAACTAAAAGAAACTAACCGAGTATATAAAGTGAGGGACATACAAAAAGATATAGGGCTTGAATGGCAAATAGATGTTTCTTACAAGCGAGTTTGGGGGGGAAGAAATTTGGCATTGGAGTTATTGAACGGTAGCTATGAAGATTCGTTTGAGAAGTTGCCTTTATATTGCCACAACTTAAAGATGGCAAACGATGGGACGGTAACGCACATTGAAACAGACGACCAAGGAAGATTTAAGTTTGTATTTATAGCATTTGGTGTTGCGGTAAGGATCGTTATAATTATGTATACATACTTGAAAGTATTTTTTTATTTTTTATTTTTTTTGTTTAAGCTGTTATGTTATTACAACTAATATATGGTTAATGATGTAGATTCGGAGTTTTATAACCTTCATGCGGCCGTTGTTGATAATCGATGCCGCGCATCTAAAAGGGAAATATCTTGGAACCAACTTGCTTGCTGTTGGTATGGACGGTAACAACCAGATAATACCAATCGCTACCGGTGTCTCACAGGGTGAGACTGGTGAATCATGGACATTGTTTATGAGAAAATTGAAAGAGTGCATCGGTGTGGTTCCTGGCTTGGCGATTATCTCAGATAGGCATGCAGCGATTATACAAGCGTGTAATACAGATGGGGACGATGAGTATTTCCGTAATGGCAGAATTTACGCGGATTGGGAAGACTTACAGTGGATGGGTGAATCATCTAACAACCTTTATGAGGGTGACACACTCTGGGGCGGCGAACCTTCTAATTCTGGCATCAACCTAAATTCAAACTCGGAATATCACTTGGATGATTTATGATCCTATGTGTGGACGGTAGGCTTAGTGTCTCAATTATGTGTGAACTGTTTTATATGTATAATCGACTATTTAAGTTGGGTTACTTTAGATTTATGTCTTTATGTTGTTCAAAAGATCTTTAGGATATATGAATGCAATATTGGTAACAATTTAAAAGCACGTAATATGGCAACTTCAAAAGAATGGTAAGTTAAATAACGTGTACCTGGTGTGCATGCACTTTCTACTTGTGTGCTGCAAATAAGTTGTTTAGCAAGTCTGTGAGTCGTTTAACGCTACTTGTGTGCTGCAAATAAATTATCTAAGTGAGCAGTAACCTAAATTGAAATATATAAACTAAACAAGGTTAACCAAATTATGAAACTGTCTTACTAGTTAGTGTAGTCGAATACCCAAGAACAAGCCATGAGCAAAAACAAATCCATGACATTTTAATGTACAAGGATACATGCATGACAACCATAGTTTAATGTACTAGTCCCATAACAGGGATCACATTACATAACATATCCTAAGCCTAAGTTCTATTACAACAAAATTTAATTGTTAGAATTACAACCACCATAGCCGACAACTACCAACTACACACTCTATGTTGGAAAAAGAACCTAGCCATATGTTCACGGTAAGCAATAGCTGCCTGAACAGGACTTTCGACGTCCAATGACTTCCCATGTGCCAATCGGTATAAGAATATGCAGACCCAAATACCGCAATCACCAAATAGGCCCCCTGCTCTGGAACGTTCTCTGCATGTGTGAAGGTGATGGCATACGTTTTGGGATCTATACCTTTCTTCTCAAAAATATTAGCATCATGTAAGACAACGGGAAGTCCAGCCTGCATATTGATTGAAAAATATTAGCAAAAACAACCACAACAACAATATATAGTACAAATGAAACAAAACATATAGAGAAACAAGACAATCATGTCACTCTCGTCTTTCTTTGTTTTTCTCTTTTCATATAGAAACTAGACAATCATGTTTTTTCAACAAGAAAATAGAAAGCAAAGCAAAATTGGTCAAGTCAAGTTAACTTTGGAGTGTTTGATAAACACATCTTGTTTCTGTGCAGTTTACACAACAAAAGGTAAATACGTAACAGTAATTAACAAACATTAACACCAGAAACCACAACATAATAATTAAAAAGTTACAGATGAACTCCGCATTTTCTGATACAGGGATTCACTTGGGCATAATACAGGACTCAAACATGACCTAAGCCACCATAGCAGATACAAAGTAAAGCCCTAAACAACCTAACATTACATCTTCCATATCACAAGCCAAGTTAATAACAACTTAACATTACATTGTCAATTACAAAGTCAAACCCAGAACACTGGGTATCACAGCTAGATAACATTAAAAACCATAAACGACCCTTCTAAACCATAAAGCTTGAGCCAAATATGCACATAGACTGACTACAAAAACCGATAAAACACAACAATAAAACCCATTCCCCTCGGCACCAAACAATCTAATAAGCCATTGTATCCTCATGAATTTGCAGAATCAAAGACTCGCAGTTTGGACTGATGCAAAATGAAGAACCAATTCCCTCTGCAGCAATATTATAGAAATTTCCGGAAGCAACATTGTAGCGTACAAGATTGGTAGGCCATTCTTCCGGGTTCTCAACTTCCAGTATTGGGTCATTGATATCAGCAAACCCAATTAACTTCAGTGCACAAGGGGTAGGCAAAGCAATCAGACATTCAAACGATTCAATGATTCCCCTAACCACCTGTAAGCTCCATACACAGAAAACAAAGTTGTCCTCACCATTTAAGTTTCCAGAAACAACAACGTTGTCTCTTAGGTTAGAAACAAAGAATGGTAGAGGAAGTTTCAATAACAACTCGTCTGGTATGTTAAGAACCTGGAAACGATGGGTCACCAAGTCGAAAGAAACCATCATATAGCTCTTGAATGAGCTAACATCACAAGCAAACAACTTTTCATAAGCACACCAGAAGATACGGCCATCAACAACAGCCTGAGATGCCTTTTTCAGTCGGATTGACTGACGAGGCAAGAACTGAGTTTCTAATACATTCCATTCTCTTGATAAGAAGGAGAAAAGTAAGACACACCATGGTTTTTGGGGCTCAAACGGGTATGAAATCTTTAAAATTGTTGGGTCCAGGTTGTCAGGTTGAACCCCAAAGGCCAACATACGCTTTTCATATTCATGACCAATTGTCACATAAGGGACAAATGTTCCCACAGATCTTCTGATGGATGGGTTTCAAACAAAAGCCATGTAGTGAGGGAGAATTGGTCCATACGAAAAACCCCAAATGCCGTGTGACCAGCCAATAGGTATCAAGTCAGAAAAAGATAGGTTTGTGGGTACAGGTGTTAAAGAGAAATTATGAGAAAGGTAAGACATGTAACCTCTAAACCCTTGGTGATAGCGTAAAACATATGGGAAACCATCAGCTGGGCGAACACCGAAACGACCAGTGAAATGCAAGGTGTCAATGCCAGCCTTTCAGGTCTTTGAGACACTTCGGCATTGAAGTACTTGCTTGACAGAAAGCCTACGGACAATGTCCAATTGAACTTCAAGTGGAATACAGTCAGACATGGTGCAAACTAGTGTGGGTGTAAACTAGTGTGGAGAAGAGGAGTATAAAGGTATAGCTGGAGGTTTAATTCTAGTGTGGATGTAAACTAGTGTGGAAAAAAAGATTATAAATAAGACTTAAAACATTTAATAATCTACTTGCCCATGTACATGAACATTAAGGAACACTAAATGGGCAATTGTACTTGCATAGAGTTTAACTAGTTGACTTATGATACATTTAAGAGGATACTTGTCAAAGTACTTGAAGTTTTAATGTACAAGAACCTGTACTTTAAAGACTTATATTTGAAATTGAACAAGTATCAAACTGGATTTGAGACTGTTATATGCAACACATGCATTTCAGGTTTTACTAGAATTATTTAGTAAAAAAATATAAAGTATTACCTCTAAACATGCCCGCATATTCAAATACCAAGGACGCCACTCCGGTTCATGCTTTTCACCACTGTCATACAACGTTACCACCCCTGTCTTGATATCGAACTGGGCCAGAAACCAATGTTTTTGCTTTTCGTTGATAGGCATAAAAACCTGTAACGAAAAAATAAAAAGAAATTTATATACATGTTCTGAGGAAAATAGGTCCATATATGTATACACAAGGAATGAATACACGTATTACCTGGTCAACATCGGCCCAATTAATATTGTACTTGCTTTCATTAGCATGCAAAATGGGGATGGAATTCTGCAATAGCAGCTGAACACAGTATGGACTAACCATAGCCCAATCAGCGTCATCGGGTCTGAAATGCAACATGTATTCCACCCACAGCTCTATGTGCTGTCAAAACCAACGCAAAAGAGTATTCGTGAGATAAATACCATAAGAAATGAAAGAAAAAAAAGATTTACAAAACCAACGCAAAAGAGTCTGACCTCATCCATGAGCCACCCTTGTTTTGTAGGATCTAAACAAACTAAGCTCTCCCAGAATCTCCGATCAACACGTACAGGTTCTTTGGACCAAGGAAATGTATAACGAAGTGGCCCCGGCTTTCCAAGGAATTCGTCGTAATCATTAGTCAGATGCACTTTGCCGATATATTTGTTGCACCGAGTAAGATTCTACACACAGGTTCTTACTATATTAGAAAAAATAAAAATTTAACGTTAAACGTAAGAAAATAGAAATTGTTTTTATACCGTCCACCCAAGGCTGAACACGTTTTTAATAGTCACTCATATCTCAATCCCGACATCCATAAGGGGGAGTTCGATTTTTTTCATCTTTCACAAATTGTTCGAACCAGTAATACAACGAATCAGACCCACCTTTTTGACTCCTCTTGTTGGGTTCCATGCCTGCGTTTGCTCTTTTCCAATGTTCTGAATTATAAAAAGCAGATGACGCTTTATTCTTCTCGAGTGTAATCTTCAACTTCTCTTCCCTTTCCAACCGCCGTTTCGTCTCCTCTATCAACGCATTATGAAACTCTTTTTCCATAAGCTTTAGTTCTTCAATCTTCCACCTTTCTTCTTCTTGCTTCCTCAGGCTTAATTCCTCTTCCAAAAGATACTCCTGTCACAATAATTTATGTGAATTGATGTGTTCATACAAGGTATAATATATTTTGGTTTGTATTCTTTGTAAAAACACATTACCTAAAAAATATCGTCATCAGAGTCGAAATCTATCTCAGCTAAACGATTTCAGGAAATAATAGAGTCAACAATTTCAAAGAATTCAGAATCCAGTTTTTCTCGTAATTCATGGCTTAGATGCGAAAAAGATTTACTGAAGTCCAATTTCTCCTGTATATGAAAAAACAGAGGCATTGTTAAATTCAATAAAGTCAAAAATTCGCTTTATAATTTGACAAGTAAGCCATCGGAACCAATGTGTTTACCCGAAAACTGCAAGTTCTTTCGCAAGCAAGAACCTACAAAGCATTTTTAAAACCCATTAAATTTATATTACAATCATATAAATACATGTTATAGCTAAATGCATTATATTACTGTATATAAAAAATCACCTGAATAATAGACTCAAGTTTGAAAACACGAGCATTCAACTCCTGAATCACACAATCCTTAAGGCTGATCTCAGTAATAAGATCACTTGTCTGAATCCTAGGAACAAGCGGTAAATACTTTTTTTCTGTCCTCCCACGTTTCCGGCAAGCATCCAACTTCTGTAGATAGAGATCGTATTCATGTGGTACCCTTGGTTTACGAGTAATTGGTATGTACCCCCTGAAAAACTCTCGAAATTGGATATACCAATCAGACTGCTGCTCGGCTAATGTTGCTTTCAATTCAAAATTTATCTTCGAGTCCTACAAAAAACATTAACCAAAAGAAGTTCAAAAAACAAGTTCAATACAACACAAAATAACATAAATAGTAGGGAATACGATATTCTATAAGGTTTTACCTTGCTAAATAGCAATCCATAATCCGATCGTGTAAACACTTCTTTCTTTGACCAGGCTACACCCCGTGGTATGACATCTGGGACTTTATTCCACCAATTATTGCTTCTTTCAAACGACTCAAGAATCCATATCTACAAAAGTTAAAGATTGAGTTAGGCAAGGAAAAATTAAACAAAATTAAAAACTCATATGGAAAAAAAATAAAAGAATAACCTTGAAAGCCCAAACAAATCCTGCAAGTGTATACGTTGGAACGTACTTCCGAGATGCTTCTAATCCTTTAAGGTGTTCCCACCTGTGTCTGTCTACGACATTAAGTATCTGGTTGTACAATTGCCTCCAAATGTGCTCCCCCCATGGAAACGAATTCCATGCTTCAAGGTCTTCAACCAAACGCAAGTATCTATCATCCACTTGTTCAGCCAACAACCGACCCATAAAAATTACCTCTAGCGCTAACAGTAGACACACACGGACTGCATCTTCGTCAGATAATTTACCGAATAACTCTTCATCCTCAAGAACACCAAGAAGATCTAAGTTTGAAAGTCTTACCCCCATTTTATTTGGAAATACCCTTGACTTAAATTTTATATCCCCTTTACTATATAAGTCAGACCTTATATATTTTCCAAAACGAAAACCTGTTATTAGAGAAAACTCGGGACGACCAAAATGTAGACTACGACCATCCACAGTATGTATGAGGGGCATGTCAAAGTGTGCATCATCTACATAACTCTGTTTTTGTAGTATATAATCTAACATATGTGGTTCATGGTCAAAAAATATAATATCCAACCATCCTCCAAAACAGGTAGTCCTAAATAAAATCCTTCGCTTTTCATTCAGCTTATCTCTAATTAATGAAAAGTATTTCAATTTACTCCTAACGATGACTTTAGCTTCATATTCCTTTAAGAAAAAAGAAAAAAAAATAAAGCCAGCTTAGGAAAATAAAAATAAAAATAAAGCCATGAATAACAAATGCTTACACTTGCGGAAACAAAATATGCAAATGTTGAGCATAGAATAGAGTCTGAGTAACAGGACTCGTCTTGACGGCGATAATGAAGGAGTGTGGATTGTCATAAATTATACACACTATATCATTATCGCAATCAAAATGTCTCAATTATAAGGGAAAATCAATCTAACGTTGTAGATGGGTTCCACTGCTTTTTTTTTGGAAACTGTCTTATTACCGGTTGTGTCTTTGATCTTGATAACAAGCTTCGGCCCACAAGTACAATTGTGTTCACCCTAAAAAAACTTTTAGGGTGAACACACCTGCAACTGAGGGCCAAAACTGGTTATCAAGATCAAACACGCAACCAGTTTAAGACGGCTTCCAAATTAAGCAATGGAACCAATCTACAACGTTAGATAGATCTTCCCCTATAATTGAGGTTGCGCAATCAGAATTTCTTAAATCTAGCTCTATGTTTGATATTGCTCACTTGTATGTGGCGAATATACATATTAATTATGTATATTCTACAACGCTAAAGAGAGCATGGTGACACTTACGCACAATTAAAGGTTTAGTGTACTACGATTATAGATGAAGATGTGTCGCCAACGAAAGCCAACCACAATGGAACATGATAGACCTGAAGAAATCTATCAACTTTGTGAAATTCGGATGGTAAATAGAATTAAGGTTTATTCAAATTTCAACTACAATGGAAGTTCACAAAATTTTGAAATAAGATAATGCATCAATCCACAAAGACCAATAAGCACTGAGATCAGCCAATAAGCAATATAAGGTCTGCTGATATGCTATGCTGCAGGGGAAAAATTAAACCAATCTTTTACAAGTCACTTAAGATACTACATTAAACATTCAAATTCCAAGAGAGTAGCACGCCTCAGTTATTATAGCTTATCTATCGAACGATTTATATAAGTTCAAATGCTTAATTTGACTGAGTTCCCTAAAACTATTGGTATGTTTGATATACAAACAGTTTTAGGGAACTCAGTCAATTTAAGCAATGGAACCCAGATATACTGTTACCCTTTCTAAGCCCCTTTACAACTATTAGTGGAAATTTAAAGTTCAAAAAAATTTTCCAAAGTATTCACAAGATTGCGTGTACCGCCGATGCACTAAGTCTTCGCGAGAGAACAAGCTGTCAAAACAGTTGCCCGTGTAGTTTGAACCTGATCGGGAGTACAGACTACATCTGCCGTGTCTTAATCACAAGCAGGATGAATAATCTTTGGCCCGATATCTGAGCCCAACTCTACAGGGTTAAGTAAACGACTAACTATGGTTCAAGGTCGCCCGGAATCACCAGTCCATCCGTTTACCCTAGTTGTTTCCCATAGAATAGCCGATTACCACCGGTCTGATACAACACTTAGATCAATCGCAATGACAAAAGCAAAGGTTTCCAACGCTCGCACTTGAAAATAGTTTGGTAAAATTGTGTGAACTTTGATTTTGCCAAAAACACATTGGTCACAATAAATACAGACAGATTTAAGATAACCTAAATCTAGGCCTTGAAATAAGCTAATGCATACTGACAGGACTATAAATAAGCCAAATGAAAACAAATAGGCAATCCACAAAGACCATTAAGAACTGAGTTTAACAGTTAGTGCAACCATAAGCTAATGCATACTCACAACACTCCCAAAAAATACATCATCTTTCACAACTTTATATACAATATATAAAGTATTCAGGTAATAAAACCTAATTAAAGCTAACAATTAAAAAATTACATAAAACCTAACACTAACAATTAAATAATCCTCGAATAACTAACACTAACAATAAAATAATCGGATAAATTTTTTAAAAAAAAGTACAACAAACCCTAACCCTAAATCGAAAAGATAATTACTTACCCTAGCCCAAACCATTTTTACTTTCGTTAGTTAGATCGAATACTATACCGTAACCCTAAATTAGAATAAGCATAAACCAAGACAATCAGTTGCTTCAGATCTGTGGGTGTAATTGATAGAGAGGAGTATAATCGATCTGTAGAAGTAATCGATAAAGAGGAGTATAATTGACAGAGAGGAGTATAATTGATCTGTAGAAGTAATTCATAGAGGAGTATAATCGATCGTGAGGAGTATAATCGATCTGTAGAAGAGTAAAGGTAGTGAGAGTAAAGTTAGTGAGAGTAAAGTTAGAGAAGTGTGTTTAATACACTTCATTTGAAAATAAACGATCCAAGAGTAAATTGTTAATAATACAGTTGGTATAAAAATTTTAAAAGTATAATCTTGTATAAAAAGTAGAAAACTATTAAAAATATAATTATGTACTATTATATAAAAAAATAATATAAAATTGTACCCTCTACCTAACAAGTCGCCCAAGTATAAGGAATAGTGGGACCCATTCGCCCAAGACTTTTGTACTATTATATAATAAAATAAGAGAATACTTTTTTACAAAAAGACAAAAAATCCAAAGTCGCCCAAGTTATGTAGGTCCCAGTCGCCCAAGAAGTACATACTGCAAGAAGTACATCTTAGTACTTTAGTGGGGACATACATAGGGACACATGTCACCATTATATGCGATCCGCCCAAGTTTTGTTGAGCGACCTGATCCCCTGGGGTATTTAGAGAAATTTTTTTTTTGGGGCATATAGGGTAAAGACCCTTGTACCTTTGGGGTATTTAAGGAATTTTCCCTATTCGAATTTATATTATTCTTTATAGGGACCAAGATCGCGTTTGGAAAACCAATATACTAACAGACGGTGCCGCATTTATCAGGCTGCAACAAGGTATAGGTGTCCTTACATATTCAACTAGATTGGCTTATTGACTTTATTAGTTTACGCTTATGGACTTTATTACATATGGATTACGACTGGGAAAAAAGTGTAATTCCCGACAGAAATGGTTTATTAACAGTGACTTGATGTCGATATTGGTACAGATACAAATCATAATGTCCCGATAGAAAGTGGTTCAGTGATAGAAATTATTGTTCATACAAAGGATAGAAACCGCCAGAAGTAGTTTATGGAATTGCAGGTAGCCAGGTACACTGTAATGCATGCATACATGAATATATATATAGAGATGTATATATATATACACATAACAGATACTCGGAGGTGATTTGTCTTAATCATTGTTACTATTTTCACGAGATTAATGAATTATATGGACAGGAGTAGAACTTTGAGCAGCCCATTCCATACTATGATATAGCTAACACTTTGAATTTTATGCATTTCTAGGTATCCCTTACCCAACCATCTAATTGTATTTTTGCACATATGTTCTAAAAACAACATATATGTTTTAAAAAAAACATATATGTTTTAAAAAAAACATGGTTGTTCTAAATAATTTGATAAGAAATTGGAAATACAAAAATTTTCTTTGAAGGTGTGCATGTATGTTCTTATAAGGCGTGCAATGACAATATTGCGGCCGTGTGTAAGGTTTTTGTGAAAAAAGATGATGAGTTCATGATGATATTGAAGAACATAGGTGGATACTTACGATTATTGATGATTTGCATGTATTTTTATTTTATTTTAAAAGGCGTGCATGTATATTTTTGGTGGTTCTGTCAGTTCTCATAGATAAGATGGTTCTAGCAAGAAAGTCCCTATATATATATATATATATATATATATATATATATATATATATAATATATACTAGGCGAGTACCCGTGCATAGCAACGGAGGTTCCTAGAGGCAGACAATTAACGACATACAATATTGTGACAGTTTTTTGTTTCTCTAATGGCATGTTTTTTTTTTAAAGGTGAATTTCTTTTTGAAACTTCGTGTCGCGATTCGACAGCGGGAGGTCTAGCTTACGTTGTCTTAATCGGGCCCGTGCTAGAGAGCTCCTTCGAAGTGAAAAGCCTTGTTCAAATACCCGATGGGGGGAGAACCCCCTACTAATCCGCCCGAAGGCACGACGATTAATAGGGGTAAACCCTGCCCCTTCAGACTTGACCTGAGTAAACCCAAGCCAAGCCCTCATAGAGGGACTTCCTAATATCTCAAAGATGGCCTTAGTGGGGTTTGAACTTGAGACCTCACGGTCAACAAGCCAAGATCCTACCGCTGGACCAACTCATTATTCTAATAGCATGCTTACATTATTCTTTTGATAGCGTCGTTTTAAGTTGCAGTAGTCTATGAAAAAATTAATAATAATATATTCAACCCCTTTATAATGTGATAATAGGGAGTTTTAGTAAAAATATACAAACCACGATGCACATCGTATAAACAACACAATGCACAGGGCTCTGCGAAACCTCCTATAAGAGTGTCCGTATAAACTCTCCCTAAATTGACAACACGAAACTAATAAACTAAAAGTTAGTCCTTGATATCAAGCTACACCCATTTTCTTTTGCAAAAGGTGTTTTTTCTTAAATGATTTAAGTATTCATAACGGTATGATTGTATTCATATTTTAATTGACAAAGTATTCACATATCACGATTATGTATTTTACCAACGCAAAATCTAGAAACTTTATTTCGGTATGATTGTATTCATATTTTAAAGAGTAAATTGCAAGAATCGTCCTTGTGGTTTGCCCAAATTGCAGATTTCGTCCCTGAGTTTTCGAAAGTGTAGACGGCCTCCCTGTGGGGAGTTTTTGGTTCCATTTTGGTCCCTTTGGTTTGCTCAAAATTGCAAAAATGGTCCTTGTGGTTTGCTCAAAATTGCACGTCCAGGGACCAAAATGGAACAAAAAACTCCTCACAGGGAGGCCGCCTGCACTTTCGAAAACTCAGGGATGAAATCTGCAACTTAGGCAAACCATAAGAACGATTCTTGCAATTTACTCTATTTTAAATGACCCTACAACTTATTTAATTATATTTCACCATGAGTCAAATTAATATCCACATATTCATGTAGTGATGCTATATTAAATAGGTTGGGTTATAATGACCCTCCCTGGTAGGGAGGGTGTGTTGATTTTACTGCTGCCGCCGCTTGTACTGTCTGCTTTATCGGATTGTACATTCCATCAAAAATAGGTGGGACCCATGGGTATGAAGGGTTCTTATAACACATCCCTATTAAATTTAACAAAGTTTTCCATAATCACATCTATTTCTCTCACCTCATGGGTAACATAGTGGCCCACATAGACCATTAGACAATTGTCACATACTTTTTTCTTTTTTAAACTACAATTATGGGATACAGTGCTCCTTTTAATTTTTTTATCATTTCACTCAATACACCTCCTTAAAAAAATTAAATTTTGGGAATATTTCAATCTTTTTTAAATTCCGAAATGTTTAAAAAGTTTAGAAAATTTTAAAATTTTAAATTTTAAAAAAAAACTTTAAATTTTTTAAGAAAATTCAAAATATTTCGAACTTTTAAAATTAAAAAAAAAAAACTTTGAATTTGTTGGCTCGAGGAGGAATTTTTTGTCATAACATGGAGATGCCAAACCACCTTGAATAAACCGACTTTTTTACTTTGAAAAACCACACGAAAATTCAAACTTTACAATCAATATTCTCGTTTCCCTATACTAATTCATTCACTTTTTTTGAATCACCAAACCAAAATTCAAGTATAGAGGACAACTAAAATGGGATATCCAAAAAAAACGTAAACTAATAATATAGATAATAATGAGCTCTCACATGATACATTGAAAGCTACACATCGAAGGCTATGTTGTCTTAACCGGGTCTATGCTGATGCAGTAGGGACTGTGATCGGCGTCTGCCCGGAAACCGTACTGCCTCCACACGATTTCTCGCTGGAGTAACAGCCGAAGTAAAACCGGGGTCAGGCTCAGACTCGAACTTGCGCACTTTGCAACAAGTTCTTATCTTCATTGCCAATGCCAACTGAGCTAAGCCCACTGACTTTAAAACGTGATTTGTGCAAGATGGTTACAGCATAGGAACCATAACATAACAACAAAAGACATCTTGATATTATAATACCAAAATAATATCAAAAGAGAATAAAGTTTTTATATAATAACATATCTTTGAAATATAAATTAAATACTTTTTAAGATTTTAGGAACTTGTTCCACTAATATTCGTTTATGTTTACATGTACCAATTTTTCATTTCCACTTTTATAAGTTTAGATATACTTTACATTTTTATTTTTCGAAATTTAAAATTTTTAGTTGTTTCAAAATTCAAAATATGTAAAAAAAAAAAAGAAAAAAGTATTAGGTCTTCACCTACTTTGTCACATGCATAATTAGTGGACACATTATTTTAGCTGTCACATGCGTAATTAGTGGTAGAGATGTAAATACCAAGAATAGCCTCAAAAAAGTATTAGCTGTAAAGATGCATTATTTTAGTTGTCACATGCGTAATTAGTGGACACATTATTATAAAGGAATGAGAATGGGCAGTGCATGGGCAGGCAAGAAAAGCAATTCAATAGTCATTTCCCATAAAGTCTTTGCCAAGTCTCATAAAGCAATTCAATAGTCATTTCCCATAAATTTACTTTATTTTTAACTTACCTAAGGTAGAACATGAATAATACAACATGATAGAGATGTAAATACCAAGAATAGCCTCAAATTTTGTAAACAATTTAAAATCATTTAAATTTAAATAACTATGAAATTTTCAAAATGGAGTTTCAAAAAAATTTAAAATTTTTAAACTTAAAAAATCTTCCAAAATACTCCAACGTAACAAAAACTTTACTTTTCGTGATTCTTTTACAATTTACACATTTAATAATTCACAAATATCAACTAAACGTAAATTTTGATAGCACAGGTTAAACATTTTAAGAAAATTTAATATTTTATGTACCAAAAATATACTAACAATTTATACAACCAAAACTAACAGACTAATAAAAAAAATTACCAACAAAAATAAGAAAAAATTTACAAAGTAATTAGAAAATAAACTATTCATTTCCGGCAGAGGAGCAATGCGGATACAAGAAGAAACCTTCAAAACTCAAATCTGTAGAAAAATATAGAACCATATTTATAAAAAGTCACAAAAAAGAAACCTCAAAACTCGAAATATATATAGATCTATAAAAAAAAAGACACAAAAAAACCTCAAAATACATTTTTAGTAACACTTAAGTTTTTTAACAATTTTTTGTGATACACTTAGCCTTTTGATGCATTTGTAGTACAAATTTGTACATTTGTAGTACACTGAAGAAAAATAATTCCTAAATAATGATATGGTTAACACCACTAATAAAAAAGATTAAAAAAAATATTGGAATCTTGGGCTTATCATTCACAGAAGAACACAAAAATAAAACAAATAGATCCAGTTCATACTTGTTTTCTCTTTTCAATATCATCAAGAATGTGAGCAAGCTCCACATGAGTTCCAATAATCCATTCCAGTAATCCTTTGACCATCTTTAAGTAACTCTTGCACTACCTTCCAACTTCCCTATTAAAAATAAAAATATAAAAACACCAATATCAAACTGATAAAATCCTTTCTTTAGCAAATCCATATACAAATTTGTACCAAAAAACTATACCGATCTTTAAAAGATATATGTAGATCGATATAACACTCTACGAACTCAAAACACTACCTTACCATATACCGAATACAAAACCATACAAAACCACCGAAAACACCACCACCAAAGTCTAAAAACAGATCCGGTAGATCTGGAAAAAAAAAAGGAGAAAAACAACAAAAGCACCTAGCTCTGGAACAAAAAAAAACCTCTAAATATGAAGAGAAAAAAAGACCTTTCGTGTTGTAGAGGTTTGTGTGGTAATGTTTCTGTGGTGGCTGGTCTCGGTGGTGGTGGCCATTTCTTTGGTGGTGACTAACTCAGGCGGTGGCTAGCGACTGCAGCAACAGATCCGGTGATGGCTGCATCAGATCTAAAAAAAAGAAAAAAAAACATATTCAAAAATGTTATAACTAAAAAAACCATGAAAATTTTAAAAACACAAAATAAAAAAACCTGATAACCCCAAAAACGTTGGATGAGGTATCGTAGGTGGTGGGTTACGGTTGTTGTGGAGTACTGTGTGTTTTTAGAGAGAGAGAGAGTTTTGATTATTTACGAGATGAGATGAAAGTTAGAGGTAATGTGTGTTTTTAGAGAGAGAGAGTTTTTATCAGATTTGAGAGTTTTTGTGAGTTATGGTGGGCTTTTATATTTGATAGATAAGATGGAAGGGCAATTTCGGTATTAATGAAAGTTCAGTTTTCACCCTTGACCAAGGGTTGACCATTCAGCCTTTATATATAGTTAAGATATATATATATATATATATATATATATATATATATATATATATTGAATTGTAGAAAACAGTGTGTCTAGAGCTATACTGTATTTGACTCTTTAAGAGATATTGCTGGTAAGCTTCCCAATTTAGGTGGTTTATATATGTATATATATTGAATTGTAGAAAACAGTGTGTCTAGAGCTATACTGTATTTGACTCTTTAAGAGATATTGCTGGTAAGCTTCCTAATTTAGGTGGTTCCAATGGGGTTGGCGAGGACAGATTTGCAAGTAAATGAAGGTTTGTACAATTCACTTTACTGCACAAAGTTATAATTTCTACTAGACATGTTTACTTTTAACTTTTGGTGATTTTGATTTTGATACTTTGGTGTAACCATCAAACTTGCTGATGATGTTCATAATTACAGCGATGAAGGTGCAAAAAGGGACAAAATGGACAGGCAAAGAAGAATGATTTGCTGCAGATTGTTTGCAGCTATCGTAATTTGACAGTTCCAAAATATGGAGGTAAAGTATACTTTAAGCCATTCGAGCATCTACAGGCTATTGAATATTATATAACAACTTTTGCTTTTGGAGAAGATCCTAATGTGGACATGTCACTGATTCTGGATAAAGTATATGGGTTTCTTGCACTGTTAGGATTCACTAGAGCCAAAAAATAGGCGGGTTGTGTAATGGGTCAAACTGAGAAATTTCGTGCGGGTCAGGTTTATCTGAATTATGTTTGTCTTATAATAGTCAATGTGTCATATGTGATTCTAAAGGACAGATTTGTGATAAGAATAATTTTTTCTGAGATACTGACTTGGAAGGTTTTATGCATCAATGTACACTTTGGTTATCAATATGTTATGCGTAAATGTTACAAATTTTAATCAAAAGATAGGAGAGCACCCCTTCTCCGGAAGTTACAGGGTCATTTTGCGGAGTTCCTTCGACATGATTCTCTCAAGTGCTGAAGCTAAGTCGAATCTACAAATCATGCATGAATTTTTTTCATTTTTGAAGAAGACAAAAGCTTGAAGAGCTAAATGAGGTCCCTAAATTCATGAATATCATACAAATTTCTAATAAGCTTAGAATATATATTTTACATGTGTTCAATTAAGCACTGTCATGATATACTTAAGTGACTACATTATGCGATGAATGTTGAATCTTTATGCTCATTATTATTATAGCACAAAATGATCTTCAGTACATTAAGGATGACATAAAACTATTCGTAGACGAATGATATTTTACTGCAATAACCGTCAACAAAAAATTCCAAACTATCAACATGGCATTCCCGCAGCAACGCGCGGGCTCACCCACTCGTTATCGCTAGTCATGGTAGTTGATTAATTTCATTATAGCCCCTAGTCTTTTGAGAAGTTTGATATCTAGAGTGGCCAGAGTTATTAGTCAACTTGTAAGTTTAATTTTAAGTATAATAATTTTCATACCATTTCAATAAGAATGATAATTTTCTGTAATAGGATCTGACACTCCTTTCACAATGTGAGAAACAGTATAAAAATGGACGAAAACTTAAGAAAACGAACGTAAGCATATAAAAACGGACGAAAACGTATACAAACGGATGAAAACGTATAAAACGGACGAAAACATATAAAAATGGGTGAAAACGTATAATTATGTTCCATGATGGAAAAAAAATGAAAAACCAAAAAAAAAAAAAAAAAGAAACGATCCGGCCCGACTCAAGACCCGTTTGACCCATACCCATCTAGACCCATCCTTCCAAGTGACCCATCTAGACCCAAACCCATCTAAGACCCAAGACCCGACCCGACAATTTTGCCACCTCTATATATAAACATCCATATTAATTCACGTTAACTTCTCAAAGGTCTTCGTTCGAAACCTCAGGGGCTAAAATGGAGTGGGTCGCAACCCTCTGTTATAGGCTAAGGACTGCCTGTCTATTCTTGGTGCCTAAGGCCACACATGAGCCTTAAGTATTTAGTTCAGATACAAGTCTTAAACAAGAAAGTTATAGTCAACCATGACAGATGAGCAAAATCTTATGTGGTTCAACAACCCACATCTATAATTCTTTTCCCCTTAACAAGGTAATAACTGTATTAGCCAACTGAGAAGGCTATTTTTTAAGTTGTCCAAACACAAACACGTTCAAATATTTAAGGTCGTAGCCTGAGGAAACATTGTTTAAAAAGGGTACATACCACCCTTTGGGGCCAAATTATTGCGAACACGGCAACCTTTAAGATGGAGGAGTGGAAACCTTGGACGACTCTGGGTTGGATAGAGAGCCTGGCTTGGAAGACATCTGCTCCTTGCTTAGAGTGTGGACTTGGTAGGAATGAGGCTTCTTGGACAACAGGGCTTCAATAAATGCAGTGGGATCTGATGTGGCTTCGGGTAAAAAGGGATATGTGGCAGTAGTGAATGAGTTGGTGGCATCACCGTAATCCTTCTCCACAGTGTCATGATAATCGGTATTTGAAAGATCCTCCTTCAGCTCTGACACCTCCTTTAGAGCAGCACATCACCCATGAAAAATAGCCGAGTAAACTAAAGACCCCATCACCATACCAACCTCATCACTATGTATCGGCTCCATAGCTATGTATAGGGATGACACCCGCGGGAAATGGGCATGGGTACCTCTAACCCATCACCCGCCCACGTAATTTTTTTCTCACCCGCCACTTGCCCATCACCACTAGTGGGTACAATTTTCTACCCATGCCCGTGGGTATTTGTTTCCCATGGGTTAGTATGCAGAACTTCAAGCGAGAAGTCGAGAACAAGTACTTGAGTGTTGACAATCAGAAATGAGATGTATTATGTATATATCTTTGATGATTTGATCTTTCATACCTTTTGGTCTTATAACTCAAATAAACTGTTAGCTTATCGTGTCTTCTAGAGAGTTGTAGCTATTAAATATATACCTAGAACCTCACAAATCTTTAAGCAGTATAATAAATTTTAGTTTAACACAAATGGGTTTACGGGTACACCCACGGGTATTTTGATGGGTACACCCGTGGGTATTTTAAAAGGGTGTCATGGGTTTACCCGTGACGGGTATACATTACTCGTCACCCGCCCACCACCCACCAATGGGTAGAAATTTTCACCCATCACCCACCCGTGGGTGAAATCTGACGGGGTTACCCACCCATTTACGTGCGGGTACCCGCGGGTTATGGGTTTTTTTTCTCACCCATTGCAATCCCTAGCTATGTAGGGCACCACCTTGGTAACAATGTCTGCTTTGTTCTGCTTTAATAGGCTGTGGTGAAGTTTCAGTTCCTCTAGCTCCTTGCAAAGCCTGGATTCATTCTCTTCTGTTGGGTTTTAGAGTTGCTGCTGCTTGCATAGTTAAGACTACTAATGGGAAATGCTCTAAGTCATTGCTGCTGCTAGCTACAAAGGTTACAACTGCTTGTGTATTTTACTACTGCTAGTGTTGCTGAAGATGTTCAAGAAAATACACCAAGTGGTTATTACTGCTAGACTACAAGTTACAACTGCCAGTTCAGAGTTACAACTGCTGCCGAACTTGAAGGAAAATACTCCAAGTAGTTAGTGCTGCTAGAAGAAAAGTTAGTACTGCTAGTACAAACTTACTACTGCTGAAGAGTTAAAGTTACTAGAGTTAGAGATACTACTGCTAGTATGTTTAGTTAGTACTGCTTATGAAATAAACATGTATAGTCGGTTAGATAAACATAGAAAAGATTCTTTTAAGAGTTATCTTGTATAGAAAGTAATTGTAAGCCGACTAGGACTCCTTAGTCTATAAAAGGAGGTCCTAGGGCATAAAGATAGATACACGATTTTACGATTCTTTAGAAAACTTCAAGGTTGTAAACCCTAATACTTTTGAGTATTCGTATTATTAATAATATTGAAGTGTTTTGTTTGATATTGTTTGTTACTGATTATTCAATATTAAGTTCTTCTTAAGATTAAAGTTTAGATTCCGCATAAACTTTAATATACTCAAAGACAGTTTCTACATAAGTTGTATTGAATTTATTCAATATTACTTAACCTTTACAAGCTAAGGGAATTCGATCAAGTATTCAACTGGGATCAACAAGTGGTATTAGAGCTTGTGATCTAGAAGCTGTGAATCAAGAAGAACCTATTTAAACTCATCTTACTGAAGGCATGGAGTCAGAATCTACACACATGATTACTGCATCTAAGGTGCCAATGCTCAAGTCTGGAGAGTATGAGCTATGGAGAATGATAATAGAGCAGTACATTCAAATGGTTGATTATTCTATGTGAGAGGTCATAGAGACTGAAAATTCTTTACCTAAAACAGAAACTAATGCTGATGGTGAATAAGTTACTTTGCCTATTAAAACTGCTAAAGAAAAGGCCTAAAGAAGACTTGAAGTAAAGGCAAGAAGCACTCTTATGATGGGCATTCCTAATGACCATCAATTGACTTTCAACCACATTAAGGATGCAAAATTGTTGCTAGAAGCAATTGAGAATAGGTTTGGAGGGAATGCTGCTACCAAGAAGACCAGGAAGAACCTTTTGAATCAACAATATGAGAATTTTGCTGCTCCAAGTTCTGAGAATCTTGATCAGACCTTTGATAGACTTCAGAAGCTTATTAGTCAACTAGCACTTGTGGAAGTCTCAATTCCTCAAGAAGATGTAAATCAAAAGTTTCTGAGAAGCTTGTCACTAGAGTGGAATACACATACTATAGTATGAAGAAACAAGGCTGATCTTGATACCATTAGTTTAGATGATCAGTATAACAATCTTAAAGTTTATGAACCTAAAGTCAAAGGGTCATCTAGCTCATCCTCAAACACACAAAACTTAGCTTTTGTGTCCTCTTCTAATAACAGTTCTAGCAGTACTAATGAAGCAGTTAATACTGCTCATGGAGTTAGTACTGCTGGCATACAAGTTAATGCTGCTGGGTCTACAACCCTTGATAACTTGAGTGATGCTGTTATCTATGCTTTCTTAGCTGGTCAATCTACAAGTCCTCAAATTATGCATGAAGATTTGGAACATATCCATCCAGATGATCTTGAAGAGATGGACTTGAAGTGGCAGATGGCAATGTTGACAATGAGGGCAAGAAGATTTTTAAAGAAGACTGGAAAAAAACCTCAAGGTCAATGGGCAGGATAACATGGGTTTGATAAATCCAAGATTGAATGCTACAATTTTCACAGGAAGGGTAACTTTGCTAGAGAGTGTAGGGCACTAAGGAACCAATACAACAAGAGTAATGAAGTTTCAAGGAGAACTGTGCCTGTGGAAACTACAAATTCTACAGCTTTAGTGTCTCAATGTGATGGTCTTGGTGGCTATGATTGGAGTGACCAAGCAACTGAAGGACATAACTTTGCACTTATGGCCCACTCTTCTTCATCAAGTTCTGATTCTAAGGTATCTAATGATTCTGGTTGTTCACTTAAATTTTGTTTAGATACTATTGAGGAGCTTAAGTCTATGAATGAAAAACTGATAGAAGAAGTAAAAATGTTAAAAATAGATAATTTAGGCTATAAAGTAGGCTTAAAATCTGTTGAGGAAATACTTGAATTTTTTAAACAAAATGATTCAGAGTATGTAGAGAAAGTTAATGTCCTTGAAGGTAAGCTTTATGTTAAAGAGCATGAAATTAAAGGACTTACTAAAAGGTTAGAAAAGGCTCGAAAAGAAAAAGATGCAACTTATCAGGAAAAAGAAAAACATCAAGTTAAGGTGAATAAGCTTGAGTTTGCATCTGAAAGTGTAAATAAGACAATTGAGTGTCAATTAATGAGGAGAGGTAGTGGTATAGGTTATAATGAAGTTCCTCCCTCAATAACAGGAAAGTATGTACCTCCTATACCTGAATTGTCTTGTTTAGGTGAGTCTAATGCTAAGCCTTTAGGAGAAAATAGTAAGTCTAATGAGGAGAAACCTAAGGCTATTAAGACATATTCTGATACACCTATCATTGAAGATTATGTGTCTGATGATGATGAGGAACAGGTGAAGACTAAACCTAAGGTTGAAAGTATATCAGTTAAACCTAGTGTTGAACAAGTTAAGTTTGTCGAACCTAGTTTTGATGATAAGGTGTCTAGGAAAACTGTTGATTTCACTGAGAAACCTAGGGTGTACACTAACATGCCTAGAGGTAACCAGAGGAATTAGA
Organism: Artemisia tridentata subsp. tridentata; assembly: GCA_021014915.2. NCBI lineage: Eukaryota > Viridiplantae > Streptophyta > Magnoliopsida > Asterales > Asteraceae > Artemisia > Artemisia tridentata. The sequence goes on from CP139501.1 coordinate 135,759,547, forward strand.
ATAGAACGATGTCTCAAAGGTTAGGAAGTGATTTTGAGATGATCAACAAGACTTGTTATCATTGTGGTAGTTTTGAGCATTTAATGAAAAATTGTTTTTACAATCAAAAGCATGTTTGGAACTATGCTAGGAGGGTGAATCATCAAAGTTTTTCTAAAAATACTCACCTAAATGCTAAAAGAAACATGGTTCCAACAGCAGTATAAATGAGATCTGGTTTAGTATCAGTTAAAACTGCCAAACAAAATGTTTCTAAACCAGCAGTAGTAACTAATACTGCTAGATCAGTTAGTACTGTTGTAACCACCCGTAAATTTCTAAATATTGTTTTAATAATAAAAATTTAATTATTTTTTTACTTGACAATTGAATTTGGCATTTTTGAACATACGAGATAGGCGATTGACGCCGCGTTGCGGGCGTGCCTGTTTTTCGGCTAATGTTTTAAATGGCTGAAAAGTAATTAAAATAAACAGTTGTATAATATTAATAAATGCAACGTTACAATATAAGTGCTAATGTTTATTTGGCTAAGAGTTTGACATGGCCATTTTCATCATTTTCAGTCATCTTAGCTTTTGTGTTTTTAACACTTGAACAAATTGAACATAAAGAAACCAATCGTTAACATTTAAGCTAAATGAGTAAATGGAACCCACAATCATAGTATATATCTTTAGCTTTCTTACACATGTAGGACCGCAAAAGGAAAACGTCAGATGTCAAACTTGAAGAATCAACATCAGATCATCAGTTACTTAGGGCTACGGATGTACTAAATTTTACATTTATCTCAGATAATCAGTTCTCTTACACACAATATCCATACCTAGTGTCAAACATTCGACGGGCCTTTTAAAAAACTGTCCAAAGAGATATATTGGTTCCTCAAGCGATTTAAGTTCCAATGAATTGAATGCATTAAAAATCTGAGACATTAGAAAAAAATATATAAAATAAACAATTAGGCAATTTTGTTATACAACACCGACGTGAAAAAAACAGTTAGATGTATTAATAAGCGGTCCCAAACACCGGGTAGAATGAAAGAGACAAAAGCACTTAAACAGCTTATCATAAAGTTACTTGAAATAAAAGCAATCCCCACTACATCCACAGAACCTGCACCTTCAGCCTCATTAAACTGCATAGACGTGAGGAAATATCGATACAAATTTAGAACCAAAAACTTTCGGAAAAAAATATTAACATATAATAAGAATCAAAATTTTCTCCTCAAACTAAAAAACAAATTCAGAATCTAATAAAAGACATACTTCAGTTCTTCCTCGGCTTCTTTAAATCAAATGTTTAGCAGGTGTGCTACTTGATTTAACCCGCAATTTCGATTTCCCTATACAGGTGCACTACTTTCTTTAACAAAAATCTCAACTATAGGTGTGCAATTGAAGAAGGCATCCGTTATTTTCTAACCTGTCCATCCATGGCATTCATGGAGTCATTAACCGATTCATGACTATTGTCCCCTGGGCCTTCCTGACTCTGTTAGCAATGTACACACCTGCAACACCATTTAAAACACAAACACACAGACATTATAATTTAGAAAAGCTAATAGCACCAATTCCAAAAACTACAACGATGTAAAAACCTGGTTGCTTAACCTTAATGCTGAAATCTTATCTTTTGCTCTTGATTGTAACCCAACAGGGTGGTCAACATCACATAGCTATAGTCTTTTGTAACAACTTATGTTCGTCCTTGCCAAATTCCATAGAAAAATCATCAGCATCTGATCGAACACTTTATTGGCATCCTGGTTGATGATCAACTATTTAGGAAACTGAAAAATATATGTACCAACCCAACCTGACCTAGCACATTGTGACCACAAAACATTCCAATTCTACCCGTTACCACAAACCGACCCATTTTACCACATAAACCTAAAGATGAAACTTTCATCCTAGCAGTTTGCATTTTAAAATAGTAAATAATTATTTTATTTTGTAGAAGATTATACGATCCAAAATACAAACCTTTTGTCAGGAAATATCATCATTCCATAATCTGACGTTGAACAGATAACGCGTCCCACACATTGAGCATCTTGTCTCTGCCAGCGTTGTTATCGTTAAAAAAGATTCTCACAAAAAATCAAATCAAGAAAGTTATTGAACAATTTATCAAAAGTAGACAGAAATACCAATGCATCAAAGTCAAAAAGCTGCCTTCTTTAATCTGGACATTCTCTCGCAAGTACTGTAATTGAGCAAGTAATATCCTGTAAGCACAAATACCAAGCTGAACACATGAGATGAGACTCACATACATGGCCTAGACCTAAAACAGTAATTAAACGGGGTTGATTGCAATCGACAACACTAAAAAAAGTACACCCAAACACTCCTTAAGACATGAAAGTTCTTTACAGAGAGGAGAGACATACGTAGACCGAAACAGGTTTAGACAACATCAGAATCTGGAAGACGGTCTCCAAAGTCATATGAATCGAAGCATGAACAATTCAGCTAAGCATGAAAAAACAAAGGCGGCGTAATTCCAAAAGTTTAATACAAAACACACAATAGTATCAATTTACAAAAACAAAAAAAGCACTTACAACTCCTCATCTTTAAACTGAAACCTTCAATGGATTTCCGAGCACTTACCAACCTCTGTACAACCCGACTTCACCTGTTAGCTTCTATGACACCGCATCTTATTAGCATGATTTCCTTTCCTGTGTATACATATTACAATTTTAGGTATGACTAACATGATAATTACTTCAACACAAATTTCGGGTAAAAAGATTAGGCAATTAGCTCATGCTGGAATTCTGTCGGTATAATTCTTCTTGTCCTTGAAGCATCATTATGCGTCTTTGCTGAAATAACGACATTCGAATAGCACAACCATTTAGTATTAAAATTATAATAGGCTTAACAAATGAGTCGAATAAAGTTTATCTTCCGTCTATAGTATGTTTAAATTTGCATACCTCTTACTGAAGCTCAACTCGAGAGGTGCTTTCTTCAACTTGTATACGGAATCAGTCCAAGTTTAACACAGAACCTAGAATAAACAATTTAATAGTTTTAAATATTTGTTAAAATCGCAGATAATGTGTTTAAGAATTTTGTCGGGAGAACAAAAATTCAGATTATCAACCAAGATTTTAGCAAACTAAAATTAATTACACGACTTACATACCATTTGAAGGTGAAACGCTAGTATGTTACACTTCTTCTCCGTATCCATCTTGTCACACAACCTGAAAAGCGCAGCAGACAATTATGATTTTATTTTCACAGAAACTGAAAAACGCACCGGCCTCTCTTTTAGGCAAAGAAAAAAAGAGTTGAAGCAAATACACAACATATGCGTATGAAAACCAAACCTTTTTCAGTAAAAACAAATAAAAATCCAATGTTGTTCCTACCGTGTTCATAAAATCCGAAAATACTTGAAACAGATTCAAACCCAAAATATAAAACCATCAGATACAACTTGATTACTTCAATATTATAAAAACTTGTGTAAAAGTTTTTCTAAACACATACCTGCAACTCGAAAACTGTGAGACGAAGATGCATATCCAAAACCGGTAGAAGGTGTTAAAACAAAAGTAACATAACCTGAATTTGAAGCAAAACAGGGAAACATTTCATTCCAGAAGAGCATCAACCATGCGAAGACCAAATACCCAACAACAACAAAAAGCCAAAGAACCGACAACGAAACCCTAATTAATGCAATGGCCTGGGCTAAAGACACGCGAAATCAAAACGACATGCTGTGCCTCGTTTCCGTTCTTACATTATATATACAGTAACAAAGGGTTATGCGGTCGCTTATCTAAGTGGTTGACTATAAAAAGTTGAAAAAGGTAATAAGCTCATAAAGAAAAAAACCGTATTTATGAGCTTTTGTTAAGAATCTACCGATGAAAATGAAGTTATAATTTGTAAACTACTAATCATATTATAACTTGGAGCAAGGACCAAAAATCGCTTGCCCCCATCATTCTATCAGGTTTTAGAATCTGAATGCAGAACAAAATTAGTACTATAAAAATTGAATCCTATAATCTTGCTATAAGCAAACACCACATTTTATTGTTGAAAAACTATAAAATTATAGGACAGTAACTACACCATGATAAGATATCCTAAATCATGATATTCGTAACCACATACCTATAGATATCATCTACAACCACTAAATTAGACATATCATCTACAAAAGCTAATTTGATTGGTGGTTGTAACTGTTTTTTGGAGAAATTTCAATCAAATTAGCTTTTTTTTATAAAAAACAATGAAAATTACCAAGTGCGTGTTCCAATTTGAATGAACTCTTAGCCATATCGATCAAGAAATTTCACAATTAACTGCAAAACAATAAAAGATCTAAATTAGGGGTTTCTTCAATAAATCAAATTAGAAACTAAAAAGCAAAGCGTACAACTTTAATAAATAGGAACGGGACAACTTAACTTGAAAGACAGACCGGCGGGAGACGCTATGCTGGCGCGTACGCGCATCGACCGATCCAACTGCTGGTAATTACCTTCAACAACAGCCAATAAAAGGGAATTAATGCACCGTATAGGCTACAAATGCACGAAGATCAAGTCAATCAACAACATATAACGAATAGAAAATAATAAAAAACGTAAAAAAAGCAAAATGAGAAAGTAACCTTTGCTTGACGATTTTCGTATCAGGTAACTGAATAATACTCGTATGTTTAGAAACAAAGTCACGAATAACACTGATGAGAACCCACGAATAAAGTAGATTCAGACCGAAGGAATTTTTATTTTTGGCAGACAACGTATTTGGCCAACCGGGGCAGACAAAGCAACTTAAAATAGAACGCCAAGGCTAAAGCTGTTATTGCCATAACTCTTTTTCCAGAAATGTGGTGCAATAAAAGATTAGGCTCAGATATGTATATGGTGGTCAGGTCATAGAAGTATCCGAATTCCGTTACGGTTGCAAAGAAACCTGGTTGCATAGCAGGGATATATGCTATGCCATCCGGTCATTGCCTTACCAAGTTAGGATTGGAACATCTCGCCGAAATTCCAACAATCATCACAGCCATAAAAACTTCTTTAAAAAACAATTTTACTTATAGGATATTAGAATCCATGAATAACATATTTGACAAAGCCGGAACAACCGCCATGGCTGCGTTAGTGTAAACGCCCTGCCAAGATACGGATGTTCTCAGACCTCAAACAGTTTCAGTAATATACCAATCATCATAGCCCATTATTCCGGCTACACTTACCGCATACTCAATAACAAATACACATATTCTACACATGCCTACCACATTCAATAAACACACATTACCATATATATTAAACCACATAGAATACGGTGACGTTTTACACCCATTTTTCCCGGAAAAAAATCTGTGAATATGGAAGCGAAGCCAAACACCCGCCATGGCTGCAACCACAGTTTGGCTGTGGCTGCCCCGCCAAGATATGGTGGTCGATAAAGTATACTTACAAAACACACAAAGTTTAAAATTTTCTCAATTTTCAGCAGAAACGATAATAACAAATGAGCAGATAATCATTTTTTTACCAAAAATGACAATAACAATGTTAGCAGCATATATGACCAATTAATCTCAGAACTGTAAATGGGGACCAGGCCACAAAAACACCTGAATTTGACCATGGCTGCAAATGTACCCGGTTGCATAGTGACCGCTTATACTATGCCGTCCAGTCACCGTCAGATTTTCAATGCGCCATTTTGTTTCCCCTAAAGTATACCAATCATCGCAGCTTATTGTCTTCGCTAATTAGTATATATACTAAACGTCATGCGGAACAGAATCGAGTCCGTCTCGGGCTATACGTCGCCTTATTATCTTGCCGTTTTCATTTTCCACAAATAAAAAGAACAACAATGTCACCACCAAAGCATCCTTATACGTATCTCCGGCAACCGAAAACCAAAATAAAAATTACTAAAAAGAAAAACTAAAAACTTCAATTTTTTTTAGTGTGTTAGATTTCTATCCAACCCAATTAAGTAATCCTTGAATCAGGCAAGTCTAAACCCTAAAAGTAGAATCAACATAGCAATATTCATCAATTGAAACTTACTAAACGAAAGTTGAAACGAAGTTACCGCACCACCAGATTCCGACCAAACGAATGGAAGAACTCGCTACCAGAATCCATAATTAAACAAATTTATATATAGAAACCGAAAAGTTGGGTCAGATTTATTCGTGTCCTGCTGCACGTGTGAAGGTTGTTGAGGCAAGCGTTCCTTGCACTCTGCCATCCGCACACACAGTGCAGCAAGAGATAATATTTGAGCAATCATCACAGTACAAAACATTAGCCTCAGATCGGAATACACATATGTACCCGAATCCGGCAAACTACAGTGGCTGCAACCCGCAGGTTGCCTCGCCAAGGTACCGACTTCTGGAAGGAACATGGTTCAGTTATGCAACTGCAACCATCCATCATCATCGGCCATTTTTTTTATATATGGAAATGCAAACACTAATTTATCATCATCGTTGATCACCCGACATAGCTGCAATCACATTCTCGGTGTGACTGCCAAGCCAAGATACGGGTGTTGCTGAGGCACGCATAGTAAACAATAATTTACCAACATAGCAAACCACGGATGAGCAGTTGGCCCGCCATAGCTGTTCGCAGCGGCATCCACACTACGCACGGCATGGCTACAAACCAACTGAGTTGCAATGGCAAGATTAGTCCACCCCCCGGCTCCAAACACATTACGGTGATGCCCTTCCATGATAGGGGCGCATAAGACTAACCCAGCATCAACAAATTCAGCAGGTTAGAACAGAGCAAGAAAGAAATGGTCACCAATATCTACAACTAACAAACAACCAACCACAGCCAATAACGAAAACAAAAAAATTAGGGTTTTCAAACAATCATTTTAAATCATGAATCAGCAGACAATCGGCAACTAAACCCCATATAAATCAAAAGCCCTAAAGCCAAACCGCCACTAAACCCTATATAAATGAAAAGCCCTAAACTTGCAGACATCAAGCCAAAAATTAGGGTTTTCAATCAATCATTTAATTAAAAACAATTCTTACCACCGGAATCATGAGTCAGCAGCCAATCGGCTACTAAACCCTGTACAAATCAAAAGGCCCAAACTTACAGACATCAACCCAAAAAGTTAGGGTTTTCAACGAATCATTTAATTAACAACAATTGTTACCACCGGAATCATAAGTCAGCAGCTAATCGGCTGCTAAACCTTGTATAAATTAAAAGCCCCAAACTTGCACACATCGATTCGGAAATGGGCCAAATCCGCAAACATCGCCAAAAGCAACAATGGCCCCGTTCTCTAAGTAACAGGTACTTTATTTGGATTATCCCTTCAAACGAGCCACAAAAAATTGGGGTAGGATTTGGATCAAAACGGGATACGAAAATGGGCTAAGGGTTGAGGCCAGATATTTTTGGCTGGAAAAATGAAGGTGAAAGGGCGCCGTTTCTGTTGTGGTTTAATATATATTATAATTTAGCTATTTCAGAAAATTCTTTCATATTAGTAACGGTTAAATTTATAATTAATCTCCGGATTAAATGACTTTGTTTTTAAATTATGTTTATAAAAACGTTTACAGAAATATATTTTTGTATTTTTACAAACCGATGGACAACATTTAAAATTTAACCCAACGGAACACGGGGTACACGGGGCATTAATAAAACAACATTCAACCCTTCTAATAAATAAACACCAATCCCCCTTATCCTTAATATGGTCCACATACATCACATGTGTTTTCTTCCCTGGTTTTCGCACTTCCCCAAACCTTTAGCAGTAATGATCTATCAATATCATCTTTTCTTTCTTTGTCTTTCGTTCCTCCTTCCCAAGCCAATTCACGAGACTCTCTTGGAAGATAGAGTTGATAGCAATCTTTGCTCAAAACAAGCCTTTCACGAGAATCCACCAAGGAAAACCTTGGTCAAAATTTGCCTCTTTGCTTCTTTTTAAATCTGGTCGAACAAGCCACAAGGAACACCACAACTTAAGTTTTTGGTTATCAAAAATCGAGGGGATAGATGTGGTGATTCTCCTGCTTGGATCGGCTGGGATTATTCATACTCAATTCCTTTTGGTCTCTTCTTGTCAGTCGAATTATATCACTGTAAGGAATTATTCGAGCTCTATCTTGGTGGTTATTATTGATTTTATTTATACATTAGAATCTTGAGTTTGATTAATTCGTGGATTAAAACACGGTAAAATTTGTTCTTAATTTAACTTCGTGTGGTGTTAATCTATGAAAGGTGTGTTTGTTTGATCTGTGTGATCTGAGCCAACTCAACTCAAGCGAGTCGGTCGACTCAGCAGAGTTGAGTTGAGCTCAATAGGTTCTAGCGACATATATACTTGTTGTCATTAGCTTTGCGCTTAAACCCATTTTAGTCGCGAATAATCTAGATTTGAACCTATTAAGCCGTGGACAACCTAGAGCCGAGACTCTATAGCCTTGGTGGTATGCAGGTTGGCTTATTCTTGTAGTGTCAAACTCCCTTTTTCCAGCCTATTAGACCCTTAGGTTTAGTGGTGGTTTGTTGATTTTGCTTTTTCAAGTGTTTGGGGTAACGAACGAGATACCACAAGGGTGATTGTTGTTTCGGTTTAGCCTAGGAAACACCCAAATAGGGTGTAGTTAGGTCTCGGAGGTGTTATTTTGGTCGCAGGGAGAATTGAATTCTACTTATTAGCTGTTAGTTTCGTTCTAGTTCGACAATCCACTAAGGGTTGTCTTGGTCCAGTTGACATCGGAGCACAAAGGAGATGTTCGAAATCAGTGTTGTTTATTTAGGGTATGTTTGGCAAAACTAGCTGTAAACTGTATGCTGTAAGCTGTAAACTGTAGGCTGTAAGCTGTAAGCTGCAAAGCTGTTAACATGAGCTACAAACTGTATCTTTTTTTTTAATAAAAGTGTTTGGTAAGTTAGCTGTTAAATGTAATTATAAAATGTAAAATGACATAAAAGGACATATTTATAATTGTAAACAAATATTTGGAGGGTATATCAGTAATTTAAAGTTTTAACAGCTCCAAGATGTTTAAAAAGCTTCATGGATCAGCTTTTCATTTAAGAGCTATTTGTTTGAAATAAAAGCTTGAAGTTAATGTATCCAAACGGAGCTACTTAGTTTAGATGAGATTATTTTGTAACAAAAAGCTAATAGCTCCCCCAAAAAGCCCCTACCAAACAGGCCCTTGATAATAGGTTGTTGCAAAAGTTAAAATTCTAAATTTGTCCAAGAATGTGTCGAACCTGCATTGTTCTTCACTAAAATTTGGATGCTCTTTTACATCCTAGTCGTAACCCACATAGGGTTATCTCTCTTCTGGTCGAATAATAAACACCAAGGGGTGTTAATACTCCAACTTATATAGGGAGCGTTTGTTTAGTCTCGCGTTCTCCCGACTCATAATCCTTAGCTTACTCTTGAACATATTTACGAGCTCAAAGGAGCTCATTCTGCGTCCTTATGGTCTCGACATCAAACAGCCCGCATGGGATCTCGGGTACAAACCCAGGCTGTGTATATTTCATTCCTTATACCTCATTTTCAATATAACATTGTTGAACCTGTGTAAATCATCCATCTCTTTTGGGGTAAGTTTTGGGTTAGCAAATATGGGCTGCGTATGGTTTAGCATTGGGCCATAGCCCATCACAAATTAAACAAATTAACAAATGGACTGATATTATGGTTAAGGAGTATTAGGATGGTGTCCTTTAAAATCAAATTTATATGAACCTAAGTGTAAGTAAAAGAGTTAGGGATGTTTAAATTTTAAAAGACTTGTAATAAGGTATATCGGACTTGGTAAACTTGGACAATATAAATATTTTATACGGACACTTAAAAACCGAATAACATCATTGGACAAATTAACTATAACGGACTAATTGGACATTTTAGACTAGACGACTAATAGATATTCTAAAAAGTAAGATTAATTATCAATTGTTCTTATTAAAAACTTGTCGGGTAACATTGTTTTGAGGAAACTGAGTTTTATTAAAATCACGGCAACTTTTAAAAATTATATAAATGGACGCGTCATTTTATAAAATTTCTAAACTTATACTTTATAATTCAAAAACCTTTTATCTTATAGAAACCCGACAATAATCGAAACTTGTAATTATTAACATGAAAAACATTTACTATTTAATATACTAATTTAAGTCTCCTTTTAAAACTTAAATTACCTTTTTCAAAACTATATTAATTATTTTCAAACTATATGGGGTTATTGGATAGACATCTAAAACATATTAATTGACTTAATTATAGACATTCTTCTCCTGTCACTGTTTTCCTCGACTTCGTTTGTCATTCCTTTCTCGACCCAAATTCCCGTCCGTTCCTTTATCGACTGTGTCGATTTCCTAATCCTTTTTGGCGTGAGTATTCTTGAGTCTATACCACCACACGAAACGTTAACACTAAACTTTTACAAACTTTAATACAAATAATCCACGAAAACTAAAACTCTCGTCCTTCCAAAATTCTTTATCTTTCGAGGCGTATTTTGAGATATATTTATATATATTAGGTTGTGCCGATCCAACACCATTGTGCCCATTCCCTCAATATCGTTGTGTTGCCCTTGATGCCAGTTGTGACTGTTGTTATGTTTTTGCACTGCTGCAAGCCAAGGTGAGTTCATGGCCCCTATCTTTTACTTGTTTTATAATTGTTTTGGGGGAGAATACATGCTTGTTTTTAAACTAAATACATGCATATACATAAACTCATAACTTGTTTTTATCTAAAGACATGAATTATTTGATTGTTGAAAGTGTTATGTAATTGACCAATATGCATGTGAGTTATAGCCCAATTTAACCTATACTTGCTTTACAAAACTTGGGTAAGAAACATACAAAACAATTTTATGGACCAACACTATTTTACCAAACTATTGCGTAGTTAGCCTAAGACTCTAGAACCCATTACTATACCCGCCTTCATGCACTGTTAATTTCGGTTAAGAAGCGCGATTAATATAAATAGATCTATTGGGGTGACTCCCCCGTTCGGTTGGCCAGAAGGGTCAATGCGGGCGTATATTAAGTCGGATTACGAGTGAATTGGGTTAAGCACTCGCTATGGGCCCCATTATTATTATTGATATGCTAGGATATAGCGCACTGAACGGTCAAGCTTCGGTTGCATGAACTTAGAGCTAGCACAATAGAATATTTTATTTTGAGACACATACCCTACCCATGGTCCACATCACTAATTTTGAGCATAAAGCATGCATTAAACTTTGATACAATAACATTTTGAGCAAAACAATGCTTATAGAACTTTTATTAAATTCATATCATCATTACTGTTTTATCATAAATCTATGAACTCACCAACCTAGTGTTGACCCTTTTTAGCATGTATTTTCAGGTTTAAGGTGATAATTTAGTGGTGAAGACTTTTGGCATGGTATGGCATGGTCATAGAAGACTGATATATTTGGGATCACTTAAAATCTTTTATGGGCTTATATTTCCGCACCATTTTTCTAATGTTGTAAACAAATCCTTTTGAATATAAAATCTAATTTAAACGGTTGCGGTAAAATCGTTCTTTATACTTTGTGTTGTGATACCAATTTAGTAGCACCCAAACATGTATGATTCCGCAAAGCCAGATTTTGGGGGTGTTACAACTGCTAACACAAAAAGAACAGTGAATGGTGCTAAACAATTGTCAAAGTTTTCAAATAAAGCACATTCAACTGTAAAAAGCCCCATTCAAAAGAATACAACAATTAGTGCTGCTAAGGCAAAAGCAGTAGTTTCTACTGCTAAGCCAAAAGCAACAACTGATACTATTTTGGGAAATCACTTTTATACTGTTAAGGCCTCAGGTTGTTGGGTCTAGAAACCAAAAGTTAAAGTTTTCAATCATGTTTCCAGAAATAGCAGTGCATCCATAGTTTTAAAAAGGTATGATTATGTTGATGCACAAGGCAGATCCAAGTCAGTAATAGCTTGGGTCCCCAAAATGAACTGATTTTCTTACTTTATGTGCAGGGCAATCCACAGGTGGAATTAGACGATAAAGGAGTATTTGACAGTGGATGCTCAAGGCACATGACTGGAAACATGTCCTATCTTGAAGATTTTTAAGCAATTTGTAGGATCCAACGAAAATCCATTGTAATAATCCTCATTGATTAATGATAACCTCAGATTACTGTCTAATAAATCCCATTTTTACAGGGAAATTTAAAATTTTCTTCTATTACTATTCCTACTAAGTCGCGTTATCACAACATTTACGAAACAACGACATTTGTTTTCGACACATACCTCGAGACATAACGATTCGACAAAGACTAATATCTCACAAAAACCCATGTACACTAATTCTATAACTACAATTAATATCAATAACTACATACGTGAATTGCATTGTTACAACATATTTAAAATACACTAATCACATTTAAATTACACTAATTATACTTCCTTTCACAAAACAACCCAACCAAATCACCTACTGTCCAGCCCATCTCACCACACAGATTCAAGGCCCAACTTCGACCCCACCATTTCTTTGTTATTTCATGCGTACTCGACCAGCCACACACCCTCCAAAACAGCTCGAGATCTTCCGACTTTTAAACTCAACACACGAATATTTTTGCATCATCCTGATCAACACCCACTAGACTATACATGTGCCAATTTCCAGATCTAAATGTCGAGTATTACCATAATTTTGGAAGCCAAACCGTTCGTCCCATAACTACCAAAAACGTATGTATAAGAATCACAAAACTCAACCGATTTAACCCACGCTTTTCCTACGACTTTCTAACGATAATATTAACAAACTATGATATTAAAAAGGAAGTTAGATCAGCAGTAGATGTTTATGGCTCGTTACATTCATTTGTCACTTGTTTAAAATACAAACCGAACACACCTATAGCACAAGAACAAAAGATAAGGTTTTACCAACCCTTCCATATCTCCCCAATATCTCATTCTGTCAGTAAACTACTTAGGTGTCCTCCCATCTATAGTAGACACCAATGATTGGAATTGAAAGTCAATAAGTCAAGGAAACGTGTGTAAATCTATCTCTATATATCCTACCTCTTTTAGCAACCCACCTCACTCACTTCCCACTTCTTTCACTCTCACTAAACACCCTAAAAACCCAGAAACGTTTGGAAGCCACCGAGCAAAGAAGAAAATACGTTAAAACGTATTTCAAGTCCTGACGAGTGGACTGTTCTCGATTTTGCACTCCATTCGAATACCACAGCGTCTCCACCACCTTTTCTAAGGTGTAGTAAGTGTCTCATACTCCCTTTTATTTCAGTCACACGTTAAGATCTTTAGTTCATGCATGTTCTTTATTATATTCGAACGTATCATATATTACCGATACTTGTATCTACTCGAGTAAACTGCATAAAACCCACAAGGATGTGGCATGTCTCCACTGAGGAAGGTGTAGAAATCACTCACACCTTACTTGCACGTTATTTATCACCCATGCATCATATAGATATCATGTACGAACGTATAATTCTCTTGTTTATTTTGTTTTCATATCACATAAATATATATATATATATATATATATATATATATATATATATATATATAATATATATATATAAGAAACGAGGGGTGACATGCCTCCACTATGAAGGCTTGAGAGTCACTACTCACCTCACACTCACACTTCATTGCATGCATACTTCGAACACACACGCTCTCACGATCATACTTTAGTTATATACGCATGAAAATAATATGTCACACGTTAAAACTGAACTTGAAAACACCTAGATTTATTTTAAAAGTTTTGTACACAGAAAACAGTCCAAGTAGGCTACAAAATGACTTCATATCTCACGAACCGAATTACAGATCATACGTTTTCTTTACATGAACTATTACACGACCCAACAAGCTACATTTTTCATCTAGACAACTCGTTATGACAACCAAGATTCGACCCTTAAAAACTGCTAAAGCATCACGCAGAAACCATTTTAATGTAACAAAAATAACGAGTTGGGATTAATAACCCATTAAGCTATTTTATAAGCTATTAGTATAAGCTGGTCCTGGAGCTTTTCAATATAGAAACAAGAGGATAAAAATAAGCATTTTGAACATACCCAACACACCCCAAAAGGTACGGTTAAAATTTGCTAACGGGCTTAGAAATATGGCTCGTTAAGGGCCCAATCTTGGATAAATAAGCTAATGGATGCATAAGCTATCAAAATAAGCTTTATTAATCTTAAATAAGCTTCAGAAAAGCACGCCACCTTTTTCCCACCATTATTTACACTTTGGACTAAAAATGTAACGCACATTGACTAGAAGGACTAAAATTGCCAAACTGTGAAACTTATGGACTGAAGCTGTGAAAACAGTTTATAAAGGATTTAAATTGACCAATGATGTAACTCCAAGCCTTATTTGTACTTTTGGACAAGTTATAGACTATTATTGGACATTTGACTTAACGAAGGACTAACGATGTGACACAAACACAGTTAGGGTAAAAAGTATAAATCTGGAAAGAACAAGGACCAACTGATCTCACTTGAAATTATTATTTCATTTTCCATTTTTCGTCACCCCATCACTTCATATGCATTTTTACATATTTTAGTTATGCATTATTTAATTTTCGTTATTTCTTAGAAATTTAACGATTTCACTTGCATATCATTCCATCATATTTGAGGAAGTAATATTTGGAGCCAATTGACATAAGAGTCAAGATAATGGTATATTTTAAGCATATCACACTCACATCATCAAATCGTTATACGATTTCTCACTTTCACACTCACTGTTAGTAGTAAGTCAGAATCTTAGACTTCCCTCATATTCAGGTCTCGTATTGAAGACATTTCTGTGATCGTTTTCGTAAGCCTTACTTGATCTTATAATTCCATCTTGTCAGATACACTCCAGGTTAGTCGTGGCCCCTACTCTTTTAATACTTGTTTTTAATAACTCTTTTGGGGGAGATACATGCTTCAACTGTTTTAAGTTTACTTTTATACTTTGAAACTCTCATGATTTACTCAAAATCATCAACTATGCTTTACATGTTTTGAATCACCCATTGGAAGGGATATATGCTCGTTATACTTGCAAATTGCTTGCTTAGCTGAAACACTGTGTTTGAAAGATAACATTTTAACTACTCGTTGTAACATGATATTGAGACTCATTATATGCATTCATATAGCAATTGAATGTACAGTTAACTTCACTATGATATTTCTACATTTCAATAGAAATAATTGCCAAGAATAAAATACGCATATTCCATGAACCCCTGAAACCTATATTGCCTAAGTTTACTATATTGCCATAAAGTCCCTCGATCATGAGCCATTAATCACTGCGGTGAGCGCGAATATAGTGAACAGCTTCGAAACCTGTTAGAGGCTGACAACCTATCCCACTAAATACTTGGACGGAATGCCTATATGGTTAGTCGTATTTGTTCGCGATACACTATATTTGAGAAAAATAGGAATTGGCAAATCACCTATTACATGAGGGCTAACACCCATCAGTAACCTGATGTGGACTCCGCCGTTTTACGGTACTCTATTAACGTTTTGCGTGTCATGAGGCTTAGGGCAATATAACTTTACGAATATATCAATGTTTCATATATATTAGGATACAGCTGTATTTAGTTAAACACCACTCCACACTGATAGATTTCAGACACTATATTATTGTTTTCACTATGTGTTAGGATTATGGATCCTGTATTTGAAACTTAATTGTTATCATATGTGACTTAGTTTTGACTTCTAATAAAGACAGCCCAAATTGCTTGGTATATCGTTACTTTTAAAAGTTGACCCAGCACTTCATTTCGAGCGTATATCAACGTAGCTCATTTTCATTTAAAACTTGAAACTTATGATCACTTGAGTTCGTACATGATTTACCTGTGGATTTTTACCCAACGCAACTTACTATTTACTTCAGGATGTACTAGTATTTATTTCAACTATCACTGTACATCTCTTAAATTCATTGAAAGAAAGTTATTTTCTATTAAACTCCACGAACTCACCAACCATTGTGTTGACGTTTTAAGCATGTTTATCTCAGGTAATTAACGGAGCAGGACAAGACACGGAGCGGGCATCTTATACTCTGATAAATAAAATGGTGTAAAATCAAATATGTCATTCTTTCCAAATTACCACACTTTTGTGATTTTCAAATCAGATATTTCACCTTTATACCAAAACTATTATTTTGAATGACATATAACTTTCAAAACGCCTATTCTGGGCCGTTTTCTGAAATTTTAACTCGATCCTCACCGTAACACCCAAATTACTTTTCCGCTGCCACTAAACAAATTAGGGGGTGCAACAGATTGGCATCAGAGCCACAGGTTATAGAGAATCAAATGTTTTAAAACATTGAACTATAACTATATTTTCAAAATAAATGATTTTACACCATATCACCTTATGCCTTCCGTGTCTGCAAACTGCCGTGCTCAATACATTACCTATTAAGATTATTTTGCACAAATCTTTACATGCTTAATGTTTACCCTTCACACATTACACACCGTATTATTTCACACTCAATGTTACACCTTAAACGTATGAATATTCATAATTACTATTTTCGATTGCTACAGTACCATGTCTTCCAAACTAGACGATATCACCAAGACTGTCCCTCGTACTACCCATGCATCACCTACATACCAACTTGCACCAAATACTGAAGATCCTTATGTACAAATGTCACAACCCCAGCCTGACATAGAACTCACTTAGAAATCACCTCCGTCATCACCTACTCACTCACCTCCACGTCAGAAACTTAGGAGAGCAACTGAATCCTATTCAGATGAAGATTTGATTGGTGGTCAACCAACATTTGAATATGGATAGAGTTCACAACAAGAAATGACTTGGAAGAAGATCGAGCTAAATTCTCCCCTACCCAATACCTCAGATTTCTCCATGCCAGATGCCCCAAACAATGTATCCTCACCCAATTCTCCTGACTACAATGTAGACACCCGTGACTCTATATGGACTCGTCTTTACCAACACACCAGCATACTAGACGCTCACACTGAACAGCTAAAAGAGTTACACCCATTACGATTCGAATGGTATGATCGTAACATTGACACCCTGTTCAAGAGGACATATGCTGAGAGACGAGAAGTGTTTGGTTTAGGAGTGAATGTTGGTAACATGAAGGACAATTACGAGCAGGAACTTAGAAACTTGGATGCCAGAACCCGCTGTTTGGGTAGAGGCCATACTCAAACACACATTAGGATTGAAGACATTGAAAGAGCATTATGGTTGGCTAGAGACAAAGCAAGAACCCAGAGCCAAAAGATTGCAGCCCTGGAAAACATGTTAGCTAATCAGATGAATGCGTGCCAGGAACGTTTCTTAGCCATGGAAGCTGCACAATTGGATCTTGAGGCAGAAGTTAACTGATCTTAAGTATCGTTGTTGTACTCAATAAACCAAATAGTTTTGGTTAGTATTACGTGTATTCGCAATAATTCTGTAACTCTCAGAAATTGTAATCGATTTTTAAGCTATGACAGTCTTTTTTCTATTTTATCTTTCCGTTGTAAACAAATTCCTCCCACCAAACCCTATTATAATGGTATAAGTGCAAAGAGCCATGCAAAACCTCGCCATTTGCTACTCTCTTAGGTAAACAAATAACTCCACATGAATCAATGAGACATTAATAAAAGATCTTGTGTGGTTGTTTTGCAAAAATCAATCAAACAAATTATTAGACTTATGTCGATTTTGATGATTGTATTCAAACTTACTATGACATTATCGGTGATTGTACATCAAATATACCACGACTAAACAATAAACCATAGAATTCCAAGAACAAATTTTCAGAAGAGAACTTGATGAATGAAGAGAAAGTTGTTGAACTTCAGCTCTTGTAGAAGAATCCGTTTGTTCCTTAAACAATCCCATATCAAGAGATGATTATTATTTTACAATGCTACCCAGACACATCGTATTTCTATGATCCTCAGTTGGTTTTGATTTTGTATTAAGATCACATTGTTAGCAATAATATGCAAATACTTGATTATTTGAAAATTATTCTAATGATAAAGTGAATACTAAATCAGTATTTCTTGTTGTAGCCATTGAAGATGGACAACATGAGCAACACCCATACCCTCTCAGAACTTACCACAACCATGAATCCTAAAATCATCGGGGAATTTGAAAACAATATCGTTACAGTGGTACATGAAGTGACTACAATAGTTCATCCGAGAGACAACGATATAGCCAGGAAAGAGAAAAGGATGGCTATACCTTGTAGACACAACCATGAAAGTTTCATGGGACGTAGGCCGGTTCGCCTAAAGGATTCAAGAAAGATGACTAAACCTATCCGCACATGTACCCAAAGGATTAGGCAAGATTTTGCACTTAAGAAAAATTACCAAAAGCGAAAACTCGAGAAGAAAAGAACCTTTATCCTCAACGAATACGAATTTCACAACGACATCTGTACCCGCAATCACCTACAAGATCGCATCGACTACCATCGCCAACAAAGGTCCAGACAAGAAGTTGAAGAGAACTGTAAAACCCAAAAATTTGAAACATGCAAAATGACCAAAATGCCCCTACAAGTTTAAAAATTTATTAAAGGATATTTAAAGCACCAAAGTGATTCCAAAATTCAAGTAATAAGCTACACATGGAAAGAAATAATTTTTTTTTTCATGTCCAAAAGTCATTGTCTCACCTAATTATATGTACAAAACACCTAATACAATTTTATTTAAATTGATTCTATTTAAATTACATTTAGTTATACATAACTTACAAAATAAATAGGAAATCAATTTAAAAATCAATTCCATTTATTTGGTCAATCATGGACCGATTATTAGGCCCTCTTCCCCCTCCATAGTCGGCCTCCACTTCAATTATTTAGTTACTTTTTAATTGTTTCCAAAACCTAAAACCGAATAACACAAAACACACACAAAAATCCACAATCGATCCATACGAATTTCTGGAGCTGAGCTATTATTTTTTGGGGTTCTTTATAATCAAAAGTAGCTGGGAAAATTGGTTAGAGGTCGTGGGATTCAGTGGTTCGATCGCTAGACGTTTTTGTTGTCGCAAATTCCATCCGAGAGGTATAAATTCGTTTTGATTAATCCCCACGTTAAATAATTTATCTGGTATTTTTCTCACGCCTATTTAATCATATAAGACATATAAAAATTATCAAAATCGAATCATGCAAGGTTTTGTTGATCGTTTGAATTTTGAAGTGTTAAAGCGGGTATAAAATATAAAACATGCTATACGAATTTTCTGGGCCTCTTGCATAATTTTTATGAGTTCTAGGATCATCAAACAAGTCTAGAAAAATTTGTGTTTGAATTGTTATGGCTTGATTCGATCATTTGAATTATTAATGATTAAAACGAATATAAAATATGAAACACTATATACGATTTTTCTGGGCATGAGAGTTATTTTATTTGAACTCTATATGATCCATAAGAACCTGGAAAAATGTTATTTTGAATTGTTGCAACCTAAAAATGGCTTTGTCGAATTTTGTGTTAAATCGGGTTTTTAAATGAAAACCGTGTAAATTGGATAAAAATAATAACGAACGATTTAGGGTTTTATTTTGGGTTAGATCTGATATAATGAATGATATAATGGGGAAATAATCATTGGATGATGATTTGAGAAATCGGGGTTAGGGTTTGATAATTTAAAGTGTTACCGATTTGATTTTAATTAAGAAAAGGGGTATTTTGTAATTATTAAAGATCGTGGGTCATTTTTGTAATAAGCCTTAATATAAGGGGTATTTGTATAAAATATAATATGGGGACCTTTTGCGTAAATTATGCAACTTATGGATTTAAATTGTAAATTATGTAAATGTGTAAATCGATTTGGAAATAAATAAAATAGAGGGGTTAAAAGTGTAAATTATGAAACTTAAAGGACTAAAGTGTGATTCTGAATAAAATATGTATTTTAATTAGTCATTTGCAATAGTTTCATTTAAAACCCTTAACTTTGGAATATTTACAATTAAAACCCTAAATTATGGAAACTTGTCATATCTAACCCTGGACTATCATAACTTGTTAAAATCTACCCTATGTCCATAATATGCTTAAAAATAATGACTTAACCTTATTTATGATACTTAAATCTTTCCGATTATGGAGACTTTCTAAAAATAGAAACCTGCAAATTATGGAAACTTGCTAAAAATAGAAAGTTACCAAATATGGAAAGTTACTAAAACTGGAAAGCCGACTAAATAAGTAATCTGAACTAAATAAGCTTTTAATAAGTTAGTTATGAATTCGTGTAGATTCGCTGAAGATGGCGTTTGCTTCCGACTTTGATATTTTCTGTTGTGTTTTCATTTGCGGTATAAGGTACAGATATTCTGACCTTTCTTATAAGGTTTCTCATGATCTCTTTCATTTCTGATCCGTTAGTTTCTGAACTGATGCCATTGCTATGATTCCCTTTGCTTGAACCTTCTCCGTTGATCCCATATGATATGACCTCTGTTATGAACCTATGTTATGAAAACTTTTTTAATTATACCATGGAAATGTTTTGAGAAAAACCATTTTAAAAAGATGTTTATAAATGATGCGAAACTACTTTTATATAAAATGTTACTAACTTTTATGAAAACTATATTTTGAAGACTATCTTTATAAAAACCGTTTTGAAAGATTATTTTTATGAAGACCACTTTAAAGGATCATTTTATGAAAATCATGAATAAAGGATTGTTTAAAATGGACTTTTGATAGAAACTTTTGAAATGAACTTTTGATCTGAACCTTGACTTGATTATTTAATATGAACCTTGATCTGATAAACTCTGATTTGGACTTGTGGTACTACTTCTGATGATATTTGATATAGACTATCTGTTATGAACTATCTGTTATGAGCCATCTGTTATGACACTCTGTTTTGATATGATATCTGACTCTTAGTTTGATACCTGAGCCAAAATCTGTTTCCTAGCCATGAAGGTAACATGGCTGTGTCATTGATGCACCAATGGCATGACTCTAGGGTGGTAGAGTGATGTTCCACCACGTCCCCTTATCTGTTATCTGATATGCGCATTATATTATTTTGGCCACTATTTATCTCCGTGGGCGTATGGATGCATCCTAGATCTGATCTGTTTAGTGGGTTTAACATGATTGATTTATTATTGTCTGGTGATTGGTACTGTGTGCTATACATGCCCTTCACATATATCTGGGAGCTAGCTACTCCATTTGATGAATGAGGACACCCCTCATATTATCTGATTATCTGAGAGGTCTCCCCTCTATATGATTTGAAGATTTATGGTTACGTTATGGTATGATCTGTTTCTGGGCTCGTGGTGGATTACTATCCCTTTTCTCTTTCCTTTATACTTATTCATTGACTTATCTCTTGAACCATATTACATCTGTTTGACCTTTGTTTCTGTTATTCTGTACTATTCTCTATTACTGTTTGTTATCGTTATATCTGTTCACTGAGCTCTCGTAGCTCATCCGCATTTCTTTTCCTGCGGCAGGTTTTAGTAGTAAGCTGGGAATGGGTGGAGAGTACCTTGGACTTAGAAGACTTGATAGCTACTTTTGGACTTAGAAGTGATTAGAAATTAGTATTATTTCGGAATTAGTATTTATTGGAAGTTCATTTGTAACCTTGTAGTATCTGTATTTCATTTGTAACCTTTGAGAATTCTTGTATTACTATAGATGTATGCTTTGTTTTGATCTGATATGAAACCATTAGTGTGATATCTTTACCCTTGTCGGGTTGGGGTGTTATAATTTATGGTATCAGTGCGACAGGCTGCGACTCGTAATACATTTACGCTTGACCTGTGAAGTATGGACCATTAAGTTTCCACTGTAGGCGCTCATAAGACAATCTTTAAGATTTGATTTAGGATTTCCCTATAGGAACTTAAGTTTTGATCAGTGAGGAATGGGTAGACTATAAGGCTTTTGTTTAAGTAGCATTGCTTCCGCATCACTCTGATTTATGCCCTGTTTGTTGAGATCACTTTTGGAGATTGAAAACTCACGTTTTGCACCACCTAAGATTCCTACTCCGACCTCTGATTCTTTTGTAAATCATTTTGATGTCTCTTCGGGTATTCTGAGAATCTCCCTGACGATAACCTACTTGATACATTCTGTTAATTTCTTTCGATAATCTATGAATCTTCTGACCCTATCTGAGCTCGTCTTAAACATCTCCGTTTCCATGAGAAGTCTAGTGGTGTTTTGACCACGAGTATAAGAGTGTTTTTCCCCTCACTTCTGAACGATAAGACTTGCGTTGTCGATCTGTTTTCATTGAATAGTTAACTTTGATTTTTATTTCTGATAAAGGATAGGTTGATTGATCGTTGACGACTACCCTCCTATGTTCCACCTTCGATGTTTGAAACCATTTGAACTCCTTACCATGATTTCCGATTGTTAAACTTTTGCTATTACTACCTAACTTTGTTCTTTACTTCCGACCTGTTTGATAAGCAGTTTGATACTCCTTTGACCATCCCGAAGGTCATTTGACCTTAATGTGTTTGACCCATTCTGTGAATTAAATTACCCGTGCTGGATGAAAATGTACCACCTGATATTACTCTGTCCTTGCGAAATCCATTACTACTCCTATGAGAACTCTGGTGATTGTGAGCCATGGATATGACGATAATTTTGTCCTGACGAGAAATGGTTAACTTAGCCTGATGATGCTGATAACTGATATTCGATATGCCTCACTCTTGACAGTTATACGATGTTTGTATTTCCGATGACTCACAACCTACCTGCCACCTATGCTAAATAGCTAATCAAGACTCCAACACCTTGAATTGTTCGCTTATCCATCTCCACACTTTGATGAACCATGTACTTGACCTTGATATATGAACTATCCGTCTGGCTTGGCGACCGTACTCATCCTACGAATCCGTTTACTTTTGACATATTTGATTTTGAGGTCTTTAAGTTATGGATTGGCTGGCCCTCATACGCTGCCAGGGACTACCGTATCTGATTTGTGACCATTAGTAATATGTTTCATCCCACTTTCGTTATGATATCCGGTAACCGCTCAAATCTGTTAACGCTGCTATGAAAACATCTACCTCGATCTCATTTGATTGTCGATTGTTTACTGACATCTATTAGTACCCACCCTAGAAGCTTTGGCATTGGAAGTTTTGTTGTACAAATCTTCTGTTGTTCTCCGATGGAACTTTTGGGTTCCCCTCCTGGTTGAGAAGTAGAATGAAATTTGAACCAATCTCAATTGACGGACCATGATGCTATAGAAGTTGAGAAATCGGAGAAGATGATGGAATATGATTTTGTTCACCTCAGTGTTTCATTTTGAACACCCTGTTAACTTGTGAAGAAGAAAGAGAAAACTTTGGAGTATTGACTATCGTAAACCTAATCGTATCACTACCATGACCATCTTTCAATTCAGCGTATCAATGATGGATTCTATCTCTGTAAACTCCGTACCAGACGACCTCTTTTAAATGATTGAAGGACTGAAGAAGCAACCCCAAGGACTTCTAAAGAAAAGAGATGACAAACTGAGAGTAACCTCCGAGAAGTATTTCAGTTGTATGCACGAAGGGGAACATGTAGACCATCTTGTAGAATGACCCTTTATTCTGGAGGAAGCAAATTTGATTGGCGTCCAGAGATTGTAGCAGACAAAACTACCATGCATCCGGCAATGACGACAGTTGTAGTTGGCGAATTTCGAACCGTGCTGAAGACCTGTCTAAGGAACGCATGCTTGCTTCTCTATCCATTTTAGTTGTACTAAGATGAATTGAGAGCAGAAGTAGACTCACGGATAGAAGAATGCACAGTGACCATACCGGAGATTCACGTTACTACACCACAGTTCCAAGAGGAGGTGCCGAAGGCTTGAGGGACCAGACTCGAGTTATATTCCCCTTCCCCCCTATGATCATACGATAAACTGCATGGACTTGGAAGAAGTTTAAGATCAAGTATCGGAATGGACGATAATTGTGAAACGAACGTTTGTGTTTGAAAGAGTTGATTTGCGAAGAATGAAACTATGGATGACGTAATTCACTTCCTCTTGACCTACTAAATTTCCGTTAACTGATGATAGGACCCCTTGAACGAGTTATGTTCCCTGTTAGTAATTCCGCTCGGTGTTCATTCTGCGTATGCTGGACGATGGTTTTGTTATGAGAAATTTGACGAATGATGGACGATTTGATGCTTTTAACGATGTACCAAATTCTGATAGACATTCTGGGACTTCCGTTAACTCTTTCGAGTAGTTCGTTTTCCTCTTAGTTATGGTGTTTGATTTTGATGACCTCTGAGAATGTAGAAGTACTAGGTGGATTAAGATAGGTGGTTTAGTTTACGACTTGAGATAAAGTATGATCATCATGAAGGCATATTGATGTGTCGTTGTATAGGTGATTATTCCTTATCAAGTTTTACATTTATATTTTGCCGACTTAACCTATAACAACACTAACGGGCAGTGTACCCGATCAATGTAGCCTAGTTGGTAAGTAGGGTGTCGATCACTAAGAGTGAGATTTCTAATATACTAATTCTAGAGGTATTCGACTCTCCTAAACTAACGCAAAGGGGGGTTCAGCCTGAGAGACTGGCACGAGTTTGGTTTTATTCTAACTAAACTAAGATAAACAAACAATAGAAAATACCAAAGATAAGAAGAGTGTGTTAACCAAGTTTCATATATGATTAAGTTTTAATAAGTTCTAAGACCTGCAGTGATTGGTGCTCAAGACTAGGCGCGGTCCATCCTACCTCTTGTACCTAGAGTCTAGATTCCATTGGAATCCGCATAAAGCTGCTTAATAATTGTGTTTATGTTTAAATAGCTTGTCACTTGTTTTATTGCTAGTTTTATATGAAGTGTATGTAATTAATCCTTTCTCGTTGGCTCTAATCTTATCGGCGAGAAATCCCTTTGATTGCGTGGTTTTGTAACCTTACAACAGGTTTTACCTCTCGAGGGATCTCAAGAGGCTTACAACCCCACCAGGCAGTGTACCTGACCGATGTAGTATAGTGTAGTGGTAAGTACGGGGGATTGATCGTTCTCCACAGGGAATAGTGTTCGTTAGGTATGAAAGGCTACTCTAATTAGGTCTAAGGGTTGAGGAAGATTCTTTTTTATGTTTTTATAATTTTATGAAAGCAAGTAAAATCTCGGGTTTTGAAGGAGTGGGCGGAATTAGTTGCTAGTCAACTAACCCAAATTACTACGAATGCAAATAAAATAAATAACTGAAAATAAAATGTGGTGAGAAACTTATGTGTAGAGAAATGTGTTTACTTAGATTTCCTTACTCCCTAACTATCTTTTACCGGTTAATTAGTGTGTATTAGTCGCATGGATGACGGGTGTATTCCTTAATACCATTCGTGGGGTGGCGTACTTACTTCCCCAACTCTACAAGCTCCTACTTCACTCCTATGTCGAGCCGGCTAGGAAGCTCCTAACATGGGATCACTAGAATTCGCTTGTGCATTAAATACAACCATAAAAACCTTTAGTACGCATTTGGTTCATGTTTCTTAAGACGTTCAAGCAAGTTACCGAATAGGAAGTTAGCCAGTTTTCTTAAGCCTAACATAGATAAACAATCATCCAATACAACTAATAACACATTAATAACCAATAATCAATAGCTAGGTTTCATTAGATCTAAGCAAACACAAGATAAAATTAGCCTAACATGTTAAACAAAAGACAAGAATAAGATAGAATCAAACAACACATAGACATATTGAATGATTAATTGATAACTTATCTTTCAATGAAACATGGAAGATCTCAAGGCAAAAAGCCCTGAAAAAGTAGCTGAATTCGTCCTAGGGTTTTCTCCCAAAATTCCACACACTAAGCTCTCCTTAATGACAAAAAATTAGAAAACTATATATAGATTTTTGGATCTGACGGCGTCACCTTATGGAGTGTGACGCCGTCACCTCGCCGCTTTTAGGGTTCCCGGATGACCTTCTTGACGCCGTCCCTCTTTAGCTCTTCAAAAATCCATTCTGGCTTATCAAGGCTTGACGCCGTCGAACCATGAACGTGACGCCGTCCCCTTATGATTTAAGCCGTGACGCCCTTGATCAAGTTAAAGCGTGACGCCGTCAGAATTCACATGCCATTTTCACTGGCCCGTCATGAGTAAATTTCACGTCCAACTTTTCTTGCCAAGGCATGACGCCGTCTAGAGTAAATCTTGACGCCGTCAAGAGTAACTTTTAGCCGATTTTTGAGACTTTGACGTTTTCTTCACTTTAATGCTCCAAAAACGTCCAAAATGCCTCCTTTTCCAGATTTCTCCTCAAAAGTACCTAAAATGACAAAAGGAACGATTTAGGGCAATATTTGATCAAATAAATATGATTTAAGGCTTAAATGACCCCTTAAAAGCGGTACACTTTTCGCCTCATCAAATACCCTTACACTTGAGATTTGCTTGTCCTCAAGCAAATGCGCTTTTATTCTAATCAAAATATAAGTTAGGGGTCATTTAATGCTAACATAAAAGTAATTACAACAAATAATCGTTCTACTTCAATCATAATAAGCACGGAGATTATAAACTAGCACCTCACAAGTAGTGTTTAGATACTCACATCTCTCAAGTGTCATCAAAATAAATCTCATAAATGAAAACGGAAAATATCTCTCACTACCTGTCATAGCAAATAGATTACCATAGGCTTGGGAAAGGATCGAAAACCTCCTCCACTAGGCGTAAGCACCAAAGATAAACTATCAAAGAGGGCTTTTAAATGGGTTATAACTTTAGGTGTAGGGAAAAGGAAAACACGGTTTTGTTGGATAAAGGATATTTTACTGGTGGCGAGTTAAAAATCTTGATCAATTACATGTACTATACAATGTTGCTAAGCCAAGACTAGACTCGATCTTAAGCTAATGATAAAATAACAAAAACATAAAATAAACATAAAATAAAACGGGATGGTAGTCCGTATGTTTTTTTTTTTCTCATTTTTTTGTGTTTTTCTTGATTTTTTTTTTTTTTTTTTTTTTTTTTTTTTTTTTTTTTTTTTGATTGCATACACTTTTGCCCTACCATCCAAAATAATACATCATAGGGGCATTGCATTCCCCTTACACTTGAATTTTTACATAACTTTACAAATACTAATCTAATGACTCGAATTAAGATAATTGAAAAACTTGGAGTACTTTTAAAATATTTAGCACATATGGGGGTAATAAATGATGTTCTTCCCCATTACTCCATTACACTAGTACTTTACCCATGAGTCCCAATCGTCCCAAAACAATATGTACAAGGATATGACTCGACTTAGCAACCATGTAATCAACTAGATAATTAACTTGGGTTTAAACAAATGTTGTCACAATAATGCACTAAAAATGAGTGCATACAAGGTAGGCTAAGGCGATTTGGGTGTACATTTTAGTGGGGTGTAACAAATCCTTCCTTTAAGTAAAATGCTTAAAGGTCGAAACGAAAAGATAGGCTCTGAGGGGTGTACTAGGGGTATCGTGTACTAAAAATGAGTACAACGCAAAGGGTGTGGGAGAATTACTTGACCAATGTAGCCAAAGTAATTATAACAAAAACACAGGTGTAAAACAATGGGTTAATCCTAATGCCTCTTATCATGTAGTAAATCTAACTACACGAATGTAGTCTCACTTGTGGCCTCGGAATGGTCCTAACGCAAGTTCTAGAATCTAAGTGCTACCGGTACACACATCATAGCATAAATGCTTTTCCTACCAATTCTAGGGGCAAACCTCACATATTTGGGGTGGAAAATTTTTTTAGTGGTACGGTTTTTGTGCTAGTCATATAATTCCTATCCGTGAGACGCTTATTAGAACTAAAGTTTCACTCCTATATGTTGTAAAAAATTTTAAATTTGGCACTAAAATTGCCTTAACAAGTATTTCTCTCAGTTTTATTACACATCTACCATTAAACAAACAAAAATCAAGCGCAATTGTATTCTCTAATCGTACTTTTACCCTCCCCTTACACTTACGATGAACATTGTCCCCAATGTTCAAATTACAAGATGTAAAAGCATAAAGTAAAAGAATGAAATCAAATACTCCCCTGATTCGCTCGGTGGATAGTGAAATTACACGGTTAGATCTTCCTCCAAGGAGAATGTTGAAGCTCCATGACTAATGCATCGCCATAAGCTTGATTCCAAAAACTTCTCCTTGTCCAAAATAACCTGTTAAACCTGAGAAAACAAACACGAAAACCTGCATAACATCGGCGGGAAAAATCTATATATAAGGATATAATGCTTGTGGAATGATAATTTTGCAGATTCCTGGAGATTATAAGTTGGAGATTTTAATAAAAACTTTTTATGAAAACAAAACTTTCAAAAATTTCTGGAAATTAAATCTGACGCCGTCAGGTTATAAACCTTGACGCCGTCAGAAATGACCTGACAAAAATTTTCATTTTAAGTTTCCAGAAAATTTCTGGAAAAACCTTTACCTTACTTCCTGGAAATCCTGCAAAACATCATTATGACTCGATACAAGCATTTGACTCAAACAAATACTAATATGTATGCTAATTTATTATTATTACGATTCATGTTAATTTGTGTTCTAATAAACCGATTTAGATTTCCCTTACACTTATCTTTTGCAAAATACCTTTATATGTAGTTAAGACGAAGTTAAAAACAACATAAAGCATTTTCACAAATTAGTTTTTAACATGAATCAATAATAATAAAAATTAAACACACATACGGAAACAAATAAAAACAAACAAACAAACAAATAAACACACAAAGCAAATAAATAAAATAAAGCTTGGGTTGCCTCCCAAGAAGCGCTTTTCTTTATTAACGAGTCTTGTAGCTAGACTCAAAGTCACGTACATTACGTGACTCCATCATCGGTCACGGTTCCTAGGCCATCCTCCTTCCCGGTTTTATATTCCGGTCCTAATTTCAAACAATCCTTGTAGAAACCGAATATCCTTTCCATAACATAGTCTACTCCTTTACTTCTATCCTCATCATTCCTATAGTAGACCGCTTGCTTGAGCTCCTTCTCAACACTTGACAAGTGTTGGAATTGTTCTATCTTATATGGCATTTGGTAGCTTACTTCATCGGTCTCATCCTTAAATCTAACTATCCCTAAGGAAGGTTCATAAGTCATTCTAGAGACCTCAACAAATGGTTTTCCAAAAACCACTTGAGTCAAGGATGCATCGACTATTGGGCGGATATCTTCTACAATTACAAATTCGGTGACATAGGTGAAGTTTCCTACATAAACCGGTAATCCCTTAACTCTTCCCGTGAAGTTACTCATCCAACCCTTGTCAGGGAGCATCCTATACCCAAGTTGATTCTTCATTATCAAGTTGTAGTGGGCTCTAGTCATGATGTTTATGGGTGATCTAAGGTCGATGTAGGCTTTCCACACATGTAGATGTCCGATGTTGCATGGTATGTTGAGATTAGAAGGGTCGCCTATTTCTGTGATTGGTCTACCTAGGAAGTATGGTGTCTCGGGGTCATCGAATAAGTTTGTATGATATGCGCGCTCTTCCTTAGTGGGTAGCTTATTGAAGTAGTCCTCATCATTATCTACTTCCTCAATCACACTTGTCCTAACTTCCTTATCAACCTCGACTTTCCTATCCTCATCCTTAGGTTCACTTTCTATCCTACCCTCATTCTTGTCACTTTCTTCCATGCTCCTATCGATTGGTCTAATAGTGACAACGTTGACGAAGTGGACATGTTTGGATGAAGAAGGGTCTTTGACTTGGGGTCCGCTATTTGTGTTCCTAGCGTCCTTATGTGGAGGTGATAACACTTGGTTATTGAGGGCTTTCAACAAGTTGTCAATTTTATTGGTCATCTCAGTTTGTTGTTGATTGAATTCGGTTTCGAATCTAGCTATCCGAGCTTCTTGAGATGCCATAAATTGGGAAATCAATCCTTCAAAGTTATTGGTACTACCATTGCCGGAAGGATTGTTGTTGAAAGTACGGTTCGAGTTGGAACCGCTTGATTGGAAACGATTAGGTGGGTTGGAAGAATTGGTTTGTTGCGAGTTTTGGTTTTGTTTCCACCTAAGGTTCGGGTGATTTTTCCATGAGGGGTTGTATGAATCACCATAATGGTTTGGCTCGGGTTTGAAAGTGTACCACTTGTCTCCCGCTCCGTCGGTACGCGAGGATGCGTAGTCCACAAAAGCTTGTTCGGGGAGTTCCATGCAATCACGAGTGTCGTGGGGACCACTACATAATTTACACGAAGAAGTGATTTTGTTCACTTGGTTTGAAGGTTTAGGAGCCTCGTAAGATTTCATGAGAAACTTGACTTGGTCTTCAAGTTCTATGATCCTACGGTCGGAAGTGCTTGAATTGTTCGAAGGCAAAGATATTGCCTTGACCGTTTTATTCAAATCACGGGGATCACTCCAACTTTCGTTGTCATAAAGAGCAAGATCCTCTAGGAGAGCCCATGATTGTTCCGCACTTAGATCACGTAGCTTGCCACCGGCCGATTGGTCAATGGTTTGCCTCGTGGAGAGATTGATATGGTCATAGAAGATTTGGACTTGGAGCCAAAGTTCTATGCCATGGTGAGGGACTTTTTGGAGTAAGTCCTTGAATCGAGTCCATGCCTCATAGAGAGTTTCGCCTTGACGTTGTTGGAACATCAAGATATCATTCCTTAGCTTGGTAGTTCTTCCCGGTGGGAAAAACTGAGCAAGGAAACGAGTGGTGAGATCATCCCAAGAGGTGATGGATCCTGCGGGTTGACGTTCTAGCCACTGACTAGCTTGGTCCCGCAAAGAGAATTGGAAGAGACTCAATCGGGTCGTCTCTCGAGTGGCAACATCAAGGTCTATAGAATCAACGATTTTAAGAAAGTCCTTGAGATGTTGATTAGGATCTTCAGAACGAAGTCCATGGAATGCGCATCCACTTTGCACCAACCGGATGGTGTCGGATCGCAAGGGTGTGATATTGGCTCCTTGAGTGAGCTCAATGGTGTTTCGATAGCCATGGTGGCTAGGACGGGAATACTCTCCTAAAGTACGGGCTCTAGGAGGTGGTTGTGGTTGTTGTGGTGGTGGGTTGTGGGGGTTAAGGATATTACCATCTTCCATGATGTCGGACGGTAATGGTTACGAACAAAGACACGAAGAAAATAGATAGACTAAAGAAAACCTAGAAAAATAAAATAAAAAATCTCACTAGAAAGGAATCTAGTGAGTAGACCTAATAGAAATAAAAATTCAACCTAAACAATAACTATTCCCCGGCAGCGGCGCCAAAAACTTGATTGCGTGGTTTTGTAACCTTACAACAGGTTTTACCTCTCGAGGGATCTCAAGAGGCTTACAACCCCACCAGGCAGTGTACCTGACCGATGTAGTATAGTGTAGTGGTAAGTACGGGGGATTGATCGTTCTCCACAGGGAATAGTGTTCGTTAGGTATGAAAGGCTACTCTAATTAGGTCTAAGGGTTGAGGAAGATTCTTTTTTATGTTTTTATAATTTTATGAAAGCAAGTAAAATCTCGGGTTTTGAAGGAGTGGGCGGAATTAGTTGCTAGTCAACTAACCCAAATTACTACGAATGCAAATAAAATAAATAACTGAAAATAAAATGTGGTGAGAAACTTATGTGTAGAGAAATGTGTTTACTTAGATTTCCTTACTCCCTAACTATCTTTTACCGGTTAATTAGTGTGTATTAGTCGCGTGGATGACGGGTGTATTCCTTAATACCATTCGTGGGGTGGCGTACTTACTTCCCCAACTCTACAAGCTCCTACTTCACTCCTATGTCGAGCCGGCTAGGAAGCTCCTAACATGGGATCACTAGAATTCGCTTGTGCATTAAATACAACCATAAAAACCTTTAGTACGCATTTGGTTCATGTTTCTTAAGACGTTCAAGCAAGTTACCGAATAGGAAGTTAGCCAGTTTTCTTAAGCCTAACATAGATAAACAATCATCCAATACAACTAATAACACATTAATAACCAATAATCAATAGCTAGGTTTCATTAGATCTAAGCAAACACAAGATAAAATTAGCCTAACATGTTAAACAAAAGACAAGAATAAGATAGAATCAAACAACACATAGACATATTGAATGATTAATTGATAACTTATCTTTCAATGAAACATGGAAGATCTCAAGGCAAAAAGCCCTGAAAAAGTAGCTGAATTCGTCCTAGGGTTTTCTCCCAAAATTCCACACACTAAGCTCTCCTTAATGACAAAAAATTAGAAAACTATATATAGATTTTTGGATCTGACGGCGTCACCTTATGGAGTGTGACGCCGTCACCTCGCCGCTTTTAGGGTTCCCGGATGACCTTCTTGACGCCGTCCCTCTTTAGCTCTTCAAAAATCCATTCTGGCTTATCAAGGCTTGACGCCGTCGAACCATGAACGTGACGCCGTCCCCTTATGATTTAAGCCGTGACGCCCTTGATTGATCAAGTTAAAGCGTGACGCCGTCAGAATTCACATGCCATTTTCACTGGCCCGTCATGAGTAAATTTCACGTCCAACTTTTCTTGCCAAGGCATGACGCCGTCTAGAGTAAATCTTGACGCCGTCAAGAGTAACTTTTAGCCGATTTTTGAGACTTTGCCGTTTTCTTCACTTTAATGCTCCAAAAACGTCCAAAATGCCTCCTTTTCCAGATTTCTCCTCAAAAGTACCTAAAATGACAAAAGGAACGATTTAGGGCAATATTTGATCAAATAAATATGATTTAAGGCTTAAATGACCCCTTAAAAGCGATACACTTTTCGCCTCATCTTATCGGCGAGAAAACCCTTAATGATTACTTATGTCTAAAAGTTATATTTAACTGATCAGGTTAGCTATAACCGTGGGAGCCACATTCTCTTCCGTAGTCAAATGCGCAGGCCACTAATAAACACAGAGGTTATCAATGCACTAATAAGTAGTAACCAAAGACATCAACATATAAACTTTAATTGATGGGAAAGCAATATTAAAGGGAGTGCAATCTTTCCGTTGTCACATTACACAAGCCACCAATCCTGATGAATTAAAGCTTACTATTACAATAAAACAAACTACTAACATAAATAATTAAAATGAAGACTTAGCAACCAATCGAATTAGAAACATATCAAAATATCAAATAATCATAAACATGGCTAACACATAAGGGTGTTAGCCCATAATCTCTATAACAAAGTGCATAAACATAATCGTAATTAATAGAGTATTAAGCATAATGAATACGTTACAATGATTAGAGATGCTCTTCAAGGATAATTAGGTCTTCTAGGGTGATCTTCTGCTGTTTTGAGGGGTTGTGATCGTCTGGGAATGACCCTAAAGGTTCCCAAAGATGCCCTAATTCGTTAATGAGTTCGGTATTTATAGATTCTGAAATCTGGGTCGATACGGCGCATCTATAGAGTTAGATGCGCCGCATCTATAAGTAAACATAGCCTCCAAGTCTGAAACTGACCCAATACGGCGCATCTAAATACCAGATGCGCCTCATCTCCCAATACGGCGCATCTAAGGACCAGATGCGCCGCATCTCCTTCAGATACAGGTAGATCTCCTTTTTCTCTTTCCGTGGCCGCTTGAATCACCTAAAACGGAGTCCGGATGAAGATTTTATGGCCAAAATACGAAAGCATCTTCAAGTGTCGACTTGTAATCTTGACTTCTTCATTAAGCTTCTAATCTTCACTTGATCTCTTGAATTCTTGGTAAGCATTGTATATGGCCGATACGGCGCATCGGATTGGTCCGATGCGGCGTATCAAGGTAACTTCGCGTGGGGTCCAAGATTATAATATTCGCGATTATTCTTCAATATCTTGGAAATCTGGTGAAGTCTTGAGATTGATATGCCGCATATCAGGAGCTTCATGCGGCGCATATGGAGTAAAACAAGTTGGTTCTTCTCGTTGACCAAGGTTTCATATGCGGCGCATGGGATAAATCCATGCGGCGCATTCTTCAAAGTCAGGCAATGGTCTTTAATCTCTTCAATTCAGTAGACTTTTCCAATCTTGATCATTTTGCTCCATTTTTAGTCCATAATTGCTAAGTTTCACCAAATGCTTGTTTTTAACTGAGAATTACAAAAGTAAACGATTAAGTATCAATTCTCATATATAATATAATAAAACAAGTCAAATAAATAGGATAAATGATGATAATAAAATGTACTTATTTGAGTTCATCAAATATCCCCCCACTTGAACTTTACTTGTCCCCAAGTAAACCTTAGAATAAATCTTATGAAAATGTATCCTAAAAGATATTAGGATTTATTTTTATATTTAAGCATGTATTCGTTTTGTCATAATCACACAACCAAACACTTAACGAATTAGGAATAAAATAAAAATATTTCGATAAAAGCAAATCTAATCGTTTAACTGTCCAGTCGTGACGAATATTCTATCATAAGCTTGGCAAGTATACACATCTCCCCCACTAAAGCCAAGGAATAACAAGTCTAAAGCGGTAAAAAGGGTTTTGAGGCTTATGGGTTGATCATCCTTTTTAATCTCTATCGATCTCAAATTCCAGAAAAGGCGACAAAATCACAAATATATGATCGAATCCACGACCACGATACTTGCAATTACTCAAATCCTTAACTCGAATAGGCTAAAGATAGGACCAAGTAATCTTTACCAATAATATTATATCAAAAAGGGCGACAAAATCATAAATACATAGCCGAATCCACGACTACGATACTTAAGATTGCTCAAATCCCTAATCTCAATAAATCAAAGGTTTGGATGAAGAATGATACAGGGTATGGATAACATTTGGGATATAAATTGGTGTAAAATGAAAAATAAACAAAACAGATAAATTAAAATCCTAAGTGTGGTTAATCACTATCCCAACCATCCCATGAATAAGACTCATATCATAGAATAACTCACGCTTTAACACTTGAAACACACGCTTTAGGTAGACACGAATTATACTCAACAAGATCTCAATCAAAGAATAACCTTAGTTGGCGTTCCCGTAACGGCCAACTCCCATTCAATCCATATATATAATACAACAAAGAGTGGCCATATGAACCACTTACATAACTTTACATCGTTGGTTTAACAAACTTCCAACTTTCTTCTTTCTTTTTCTTTTCTTATTATTAATATATATTTTTCTCTTTTTTTTTTTTTTTTTTTTTTTTTTTTTTTTTTTTTTTTTTTTTTTTAAATAAAACATAAATAACTATTGGTGTAAAATTTCACCACTTCACCATCACAAAAAAATCGTCATAACTTCAGATAAAATAACAGTGAAAGTAGTAAACACACGAAAATCAAAAATACAATATGTACTTTCACTCCATTGCATTGTGCAATTTCCCGACCTAACCAAAGATAATGAATTACGCATGCGAACACAGGTAACGCAAAGAAACACACTTTGCCTAAAGCAACTAACCACGGACTTTAATCTACAGGGTAGGCTAAGGTGTAAGGGTGTAACGAAACATTATAACAAAGGTGTAAGAAACGAAAGGAATGGCTCTGAGTGTTTTTCTAGGGGTATCTTACTCTAAAAGTGAGAGTAACAAAAGGGTTTTTACGGGGGTTAACTAACCAGTGTAGTTAGCTAATAACACATAACATATAATAGGCTATTTGGGTGTAATCCTAGAAATTTACCAATTTAGACAAGTCATTCCAATTATATAAATAATACTTATTATGGTGGTCTCGAATAGTATACAAGCCAAGTTCTAAAGTTTACAAGTCACCGGCACACTCATAGATTTGTGAATTTTGAAAAATCACAATTTTTGAAAATAACGTCATGTGTGCAGCTATGCAACTTAGATCTTAAACAAAAACATGCTAAAAATATTTTAAATTTAAGCATATTAAGCATATTTTTGAAAAATAAGGACAAGTAAACGTTCTAATTCTCCATCCCCCCACTTAAGATAAACAACGTCCTCGTTGTTTAATTTGAAATTAAAAACAGGAAATTAAAAGAATTAGAACGGAAAACTCCCCTGAGATTTGCTCGGTATGATCCTCCATGTAAGAATTCGAGCATATAAAATGTGGGAGTTCATCAACATCTTCAATCGTCCATACCTGTAAAAATATAGAGACCACAGAAAAATAGACTCGAGAACATCTCGTTAATCATTGGTTAGAAAAATAAAAATATTAAAAATTACAGGTCAGAGTGTCGATGCGCCGCATTCATGGAATATTGGATACGCCGCATCAACAACCTGTAGGAAATATTAAACTGTACATCATCAGGTCAGTCGATACGCCGTATCTTATAGAAAAAGATACGCCGTATTGAGCCTGGAATAAATACGAATCAGAATAAAAGATGTGTCGCATCCTTAACCAGGGATGTGCCGCATTAAATAAACTGACATAAAGTTTTAAAGTCAAAAATAAAAAATGCAGAAAATAAAATAAGATATGACCAGTGCATGAGATGCGTCGCATCTTCTGCAGGTCTGACAGACTCGACACAGAACA
Source organism: Artemisia tridentata subsp. tridentata (assembly GCA_021014915.2). Taxonomy (NCBI): domain Eukaryota; kingdom Viridiplantae; phylum Streptophyta; class Magnoliopsida; order Asterales; family Asteraceae; genus Artemisia; species Artemisia tridentata. The sequence continues at coordinate 135,796,307 of CP139501.1, forward strand.
GAAAATTAAAAGATAAATCCGGGTTGTCTCCCGGTCAGTACTTGTCTTTATTCCAGAGTCTTCAAGTTAGACTCACGTTCAGCTCCTTAATACCGATCACATTTGAAAGGTTGATTTTCCGCCTCTAGTTGTAATCCCTTTCAAATCGTGTTTTACCAAAAGAACTTTGTTAAGCACCGTTGACAATTGGTGCACTCAATTGCCAATCCATTAATCATGTTGTTTTGTTCCTTTAGCAAGATATCCGTTCATTGACATATCTTCCATAGCAAAACCTGTTATCATAGGTAAAATCGTCAGTAGCATCTGTTCGCTAGAAGATTAATGAATTTAGAAACGAATATAAAGAATAAAAATGGCTGATATCTGCGGACGATGCGCCGTATCCAGAAAGTTGGATACGCCGTATCATATTACGTTAAAATGTAATCAAACTTTTATTCAGAAAACAGATACACCGCTTATGAATTAGAATGCGCCGTATCAAGTTTAAATTATCAAAAATCGTAACAAATTCAAATTTTAATAAATATAATCGATTTTTGATTTAGTAGATGCGCCGTATCGATAAAGATCGATACGCCGTATTTGTTTAATAATTCGAAAACTGTTTTTAATTTAAATAATAAATACGCCGTATCTGTAAAAACAGATGCGCCGTATGGCGTTAACGTTTAGAAAAATTTCTTATTAAAAACAGAATATGCCGTATCTTGGGGAAAGATGCGTCGTATTCGAATTTATTAAACGCGTTGTATTTTATAAAAATTAAAAGCAATACGCCGTATCTGTGAAAACAGATGCGCCGTATCGTTTGTATAAGCACAATACAACGACAGTAGTCATGCAGAAAAAACAAATAAAAATAAACACAAGAAAGTAAAATAAATTAAAAAGAAAATAAAAGACAAGCATGGGTTGCCTCCCACGAAGCGCTTGTTTTTGTTCGAGTCACGAGCCTGACTCTACCCTTATTTACTATGTAATAGGGTATTGTTCCCCCCACTTGGGATCAAGTGCGGGTGATAGTAGCAATAAACACGAAGAGAGTGTAAATTTGCTAGTAAAGATGGAAGAAATAAATAAAAATCATACCTTGGCAATATATGTACATCCTTCCTATCCTTACCCGGTTTGGTTGATAAATTGGATGACTTGACCATTTCATCTGAAAGAGTAGTGTGCTGAGGAAAGATGAGTCTCCTTTCTTCTTGGTTAGTCACTTTGGTAGTAAGGCGTCCCTTGACTTCCACAGAAGATGAGAAAGGGTCTTTAGCAAGTAAAAGTTCGAGTTCCTCTATAACCTTCATAGGGTCGAAATCATCATCTTCATCAATCATAGCAATGTTTAAGAGCTCATCACCAAACTCTTCTTCGAGCTCCACCAAATACGGGTTGATCACAGGTGCTTCAATAGGTAGTGTAATATACTCCACCTCATTATCCTTTTGTTTTGCAACCTGTTTAGGAAAACTAGCAAGATTATTAGTAACGGGATCAATAGTATTTAATAAATTTGTACCACTTTGTGTTGTAAGTGACTCCAATTCATCTTGTGAATTTCCATCTTCAACTAGCGGTCTTGCAATTTCAACATCGTCCCGAATTTCATCCTTAAATAAGTAATCCCAGATTTCTTCAAAATCCCTTGTCGGGTCAAAATCTGGTTTATCCGCTCCACACATAAATACTTCCGTTTGTTGTGGTAATTGCGGTATGTTATCGTACACAATAGCATCAAACTTTTCAATACCCGAATACTCATTATCTTCATCCGAGGGAATATTATCATGGTGTTTTTGATATGATGAAAATATATCTTCCACCTCGGGTGGAAAATCACTAGTAATAGCATTATACACCATTGTCCCATATTCATCTTCATTTACATCATAAGCAGTTTCGGATGAATAAGCTTCTTTGTAAACAATTGCCGGATTTTCATTCAAATCAAACACTTGTGACTCTTCTTCATCTTGGGCAACTTCCGGAGAAATAACATCATCAATAACTATTGCCGGAAACCTAATTGCACCAAAATCGTATGATTCTTCTTCATCATCATCATTGGATAAAGTCCAAGTGTGTCTAATTGGCAATGTCTTTCTTTCTTTCCCTGACTTTTCCTGCTTCAATAACAAGTATTCTTCCATCGTGAGTTCCTTATCCTCGATGACTTGTGCACCATATCTTGCTCTTTCCCAATCGTAGATCCCATTATTGCTCAAGGCTCTTTCCTCTTCAAGTCTCATATATTCTTCCATAGTAATGTCTGGATCGTCCATCTTCATTATTACCTGAAAGATAAACAACCAAGAGCAGCAGTAGACGAAACAAAAATAAAAACTAAACTAATAAAAATTAAATAAACACAAAAAATAAAAAAAAGGAAAAATATTTTTAGGTCACAGAAGATGGATACGCCGTATCCAACAGACAATGGATACGCCGTATTCGCATATACGCGTATCCAACAACAATGTACCGTATTACTTTTGCAATTCTTTTTTTTTTTTTTTTTTTTTTTTTTTTTTTTTTTTTTTTTAGAAAATTTTAAAATTAAAAATCACACAAACTAAAAAAAAAATTTTTGCCCACAGAGCGTCAATACGTCGTATTCACAGACAAGAATACGCCGTATTGAAACAGATAGATGCGCCGTATTCACAGACAAGAATACGCCGTATCTCCCTTCTGAGACAGACACACAGACAAAAACAAACGATAAAACAAATAAACCAAACACACAAAAATAAACTAAAAACAGAAAAATACCAATAAGACTAGCAAATAGATAAATTCACTCCCCGGCAGCGGCGCCAAAAACTTGATGTGTCGTTGTATAGGTGATTATTCCTTATCAAGTTTTACATTTATATTTTGCCGACTTAACCTATAACAACACTAACGGGCAGTGTACCCGATCAATGTAGCCTAGTTGGTAAGTAGGGTGTCGATCACTAAGAGTGAGATTTCTAATATACTAATTCTAGAGGTATTCGACTCTCCTAAACTAACGCAAAGGGGGGTTCAGCCTGAGAGACTGGCACGAGTTTGGTTTTATTCTAACTAAACTAAGATAAACAAACAATAGAAAATACCAAAGATAAGAAGAGTGTGTTAACCAAGTTTCATATATGATTAAGTTTTAATAAGTTCTAAGACCTGCAGTGATTGGTGCTCAAGACTAGGCGCGGTCCATCCTACCTCTTGTACCTAGAGTCTAGATTCCATTGGAATCCGCATAAAGCTGCTTAATAATTGTGTTTATGTTTAAATAGCTTGTCACTTGTTTTATTGCTAGTTTTATATGAAGTGTATGTAATTAATCCTTTCTCGTTGGCTCTAATCTTATCGGCGAGAAATCCCTTAATGATTACTTATGTCTAAAAGTTATATTTAACTGATCAGGTTAGCTATAACCGTGGGAGCCACATTCTCTTCCGTAGTCAAATGCGCAGGCCACTAATAAACACAGAGGTTATCAATGCACTAATAAGTAGTAACCAAAGACATCAACATATAAACTTTAATTGATGGGAAAGCAATATTAAAGGGAGTGCAATCTTTCCGTTGTCACATTACACAAGCCACCAATCCTGATGAATTAAAGCTTACTATTACAATAAAACAAACTACTAACATAAATAATTAAAACGAAGACTTAGCAACCAATCGAATTAGAAACATATCAAAATATCAAATAATCATAAACATGGCTAACACATAAGGGTGTTAGCCCATAATCTCTATAACAAAGTGCATAAACATAATCGTAATTAATAGAGTATTAAGCATAATGAATACGTTACAATGATTAGAGATGCTCTTCAAGGATAATTAGGTCTTCTAGGGTGATCTTCTGCTGTTTTGAGGGGTTGTGATCGTCTGGGAATGACCCTAAAGGTTCCCAAAGATGCCCTAATTCGTTAATGAGTTCGGTATTTATAGATTCTGAAATCTGGGTCGATACGGCGCATCTATAGAGTTAGATGCGCCGCATCTATAAGTAAACGTAGCCTCCAAGTCTGAAACTGACCCAATACGGCGCATCTAAATACCAGATGCGCCTCATCTCCCAATACGGCGCATCTAAGGACCAGATGCGCCGCATCTCCTTCAGATACAGGTAGATCTCCTTTTTCTCTTTCCGTGGCCGCTTGAATCACCTAAAACGGAGTCCGGATGAAGATTTTATGGCCAAAATACGAAAGCATCTTCAAGTGTCGACTTGTAATCTTGACTTCTTCATTAAGCTTCTAATCTTCACTTGATCTCTTGAATTCTTGGTAAGCATTGTATATGGCCGATACGGCGCATCGGATTGGTCCGATGCGGCGTATCAAGGTAACTTCGCGTGGGGTCCAAGATTATAATATTCGCGATTATTCTTCAATATCTTGGAAATCTGGTGAAGTCTTGAGATTGATACGCCGCATATCAGGAGCTTCATGCGGCGCATCTGGAGTAAAACAAGTTGGTTCTTCTCGTTGACCAAGGTTTCATATGCGGCGCATGGGATAAATCCATGCGGCGCATTCTTCAAAGTCAGGCAATGGTCTTTAATCTCTTCAATTCAGTAGACTTCTCCAATCTTGATCATTTTGCTCCATTTTTAGTCCATAATTGCTAAGTTTCACCAAATGCTTGTTTTTAACTGAGAATTACAAAAGTAAACGATTAAGTATCAATTCTCATATATAATATAATAAAACAAGTCAAATAAATAGGATAAATGATGATAATAAAATGTACTTATTTGAGTTCATCACATATTTATGTGGTGCTAGTATTATGACGCCTGATCAACATGATAATACTTACACCATATAACGTGCACTCATTGTGGCCATAGGACATCTTGGGGAGTACCTAAGAAATTTAGAATCTGAATCTCCATAGGATTATCCGTGTTTGGTTCATTCTATATTCTATTTCCGTTCATTAAATATCTGGAATGAGTTGAACTCTCTTATTGCTTCCTGTTGACCTCTGTAGAACTCTCCACTAGTAATACAGTTAATCTGATTTGAAATTCTGTTCATATTCCATGTAAGCTTTTCAGAAGATCCACCTATCATCCAATTATGATTTATGGTTCTTTGAATCCGAATCAACCCAATTTGTCTCTTTCTGGGGAATCTGAACCCACTTTGTTTTTGATTGAGTCATGAGAAACCTTTGGTCTGAAGATCTTTTGGAAGAGCCTCCTCGGGCATGAGAATATTACGATGATCTGTTGCGACTTGTTACGATTTCGTTTCACCTTGCGAGTTCAAATTTCGAGGATGAAATTTTTCTGTTAGAGGGGAAGAGTTGTAAAACCCAAAAATCTGAAACATGCAAAATGACCAAAATGCCCCTACAAGTTTAAAAATTTATTAAAGGATATTTAAAGCACCAAAGTGATTCCAAAATTCAAGTAATAAGCTACACATGGAATGAAATAATTTTTTTTTCATGTCCAAAAGTCATTGTCTCACCTAATTATATGTACAAAACACCTAATACAATTTTATTTAAATTGATTCTATTTAAATTAAATTTAATTATACATAACTTACAAAATAAATAGGAAATCAATTCAAAAATCAATTCCATTTATTTGGTCAATCATGGACCGATTATTAGGCCCTCTTCCCCCTCCATAGTCGGCCCCCACTTCAATTATTTAGTTACTTTTTAATTGTTTCCAAAACCTAAAACCGAATAACACAAAACACACACAAAAATCCACAATCGATCCATACGAATTTCTGGAGCTGAGCTATTATTTTCTGGGGTTCTTTATAATCAAAAGTAGCTGGGAAAATTGGTTAGAGGTCGTGGGATTCAGTGGTTCGATCGCTAGACGTTTTTGTTGTCGCAAATTCCATCCGAGAGGTATAAATTCGTTTTGATTAATCCCCACGTTAAATAATTTATCTGGTATTTTTCTCACGCCTATTTAATCATATAAGACATATAAAAATTATCAAAATTGAATCATGCAAGGTTTTGTTGATCGTTTGAATTTTGAAGTGTTAAAATAGGTATAAAATATAAAACATGCTATACGAATTTTATGGGCCTCTTGCATAATTTTTATGAGTTCTAGGATCATCAAAAAAGTCTGGAAAAATGTGTTTTTGAATTTTTATGGCTTGATTCGATCGTTTGAATTATTAATGATTAAAACGAATATAAAATATGAAACACTATATACGATTTTTCTGGGCATGAGAGTTATTTTATTTGAACTCTATATGATCCATATGAACCTGGAAAAATGTTATTTCAAATTTTTGCTACCTAAAAATGGCTTTGTCGAATTTTGTGTTAAATCGGGTTTTTAAATGAAAACCGTGTAAATTGGATAAAAATAATAACGAACGATTTAGGGTTTTATTTTGGGTTAGATCTGATATAATGAATGATATAATGGGGAAATAATGATTGGATGATGATTTGAGAAATCGGGGTTAGGGTTTGATAATTTAAAGTGTTACCGATTTGATTTTAATTAAGAAAAGGGGTATTTTGTAATTATTAAAGATCGTGGGTCATTTTTGTAATAAGCCTTAATATAAGGGGTATTTGTATAAAATATAATATAGGGACCTTTTTCGTAAATTATGCAACTTATGGATTTAAATTGTAAATTATGTAAATGTGTAAATCGATTTGGAAATAAATAAAATAGAGGGGTTAAAAGTGTAAATTATGAAACTTAAAGGACTAAAGTGTGATTCTGAATAAAATATGTATTTTAATTAGTCATTTGCAATAGTTTCATTTAAGACCCTTAACTTTGGAATATTTACAATTAAAACCCTAAATTATGGAAACTTGTCATATCTAACCCTGGACTATCATAACTTGTTAAAATCTACCCTATGTCCATAATATGCTTAAAAATAATGACTTAACCTAAGTTATGATACTTAAATCTTTCCGATTATGGAGACTTTCTAAAAATGGAAACCTGCAAATTATGGAAACCTGCTAAAAATAGAAAGTTACTAAATATGGTAAGTTACTAAAACTGGAAAGCTGACTAAATAAGTAATCTGAACTAAATAAGCTTTTAATAAGTTAGTTATGAATTCGTGTAGATTCGCTGAAGATGGCGTTTGCTTCCGACTTTGATATTTTCTGTTGTGTTTTCATTTGCGGTATAAGGTACAGATATTCTGACCTTTCTTATAAGGTTTCTCATGATCTCTTTCATTTCTGATCCGTTAGTTTTTGAACTGATGCCATTGCTATGATTCCCTTTGCTTGAACCTTCTCCATTGATCCCATATGATATGACCTCTGTTATGAACCTATGTTATGAAAACTTTTTTAATTATACCATGGAAATGTTTTGAGAAAAACCATTTTAAAAAGATGTTTATAAATGATGCGAAACTACTTTTATATAAAATGTTACTAACTTTTATGAAAACTATATTTTGAAGACTATCTTTATAAAAACCGTTTTGAAAGATTATTTTTATGAAGACCACTTTAAAGGATCGTTTTATGAAAATCATGAATAAAGGATTGTTTAAAATGGACTTTTGATAGAAACTTTTGAAATGAACTTTTGATCTGAACCTTGACTTGATTATTTAATATGAACCTTGATCTGATAAACTCTGATTTGGACTTGTGGTACTACTTCTGATGATATTTGATATAGACTATCTGTTATGAACTATCTGTTATGAGCCATCTGTTATGACACTCTGTTTTGATATGATATCTGACTCTTAGTTTGATACCCGAGCCAAAATTTGTTTCCTAGCCATGAAGGTAACATGGTTGTGTCATTGATGCACCAATGGCATGACTCTAGGGCGGTAGAGTGATGGTCCGCCACGTCCCCTTATCTGTTATCTGATATGCGCATTATATTATTTTGGCCACTATTTATCTACGTGGGCGTATGGATGCATCCTAGATCTGATATGTTTAGTGGATTTAACATGATTGATTTATTATTGTCTGGTGATTGGTACTGTGTGCTATACATGCCCTTCACATATATCTGGGAGCTAGCTACTCCATTTGATGAATGAGGACACCCCTCATATTATCTGATTATCTGAGAGGTCTCCCCTCTATATGATTTGAAGATTTATGGTTACGTTATGGTATGATCTGTTTCTGGGCTCGTGGTGGATTACTATCCCTTTTCTCTTTCCTTTATACTTATTCATTGACTTATCCCTTGAACCATATTACATCTGTTTGACCTTTGTTTCTGTTATTCTGTACTATTCTCTATTACTGTTTGTTATCGTTATATCTGTTCACTGAGCTCTCGTAGCTCAGCCGCATTTCTTTTCCTGCGGCAGGTTTTAGTAGGAAGCTGGGAATGGGTGGAGAGTACCTTGGACTTAGAAGACTTGATAGCTACTTTTGGACTTAGAAGTGATTAGAAATTATTATTATTTCGGAATTAGTATTTATTGGAAGTTCATTTGTAACCTTGTAGTATCTGTATTTCATTTGTAACCTTTGAGAATTCTTGTATTACTATAGATGTATGCTTTGTTTTGATCTGATATGAAACCATTAGTGTGATATCTTTACCCTTGTCGGGTTGGGGTGTTACAAGAACAACATAACAACCCTTACTATTGAGGACAACTACCATGGGAAGCAGCCTCTGTGTCAGAGATGCAAGATGCATCATACCGGACAATGCATTGCAAAATGCGGGAAATGCCAGAAAATAGGCCACAAGACTAGAGATTGCAAAGCTATGAACGGAAGGGAACAACCATCGTCCATAAAATGCCACGGATGTGGTGCAATGGGGCATTACAAGAGTCATTGCCCAAACTAAAATGTCATCTAGAAGGCCAAGGTTGATGCAGGAAAATGAAGACTCATTAAAAGACCCCAATAGTGTCGAGAAATGACACCTATGTTTAAGCAGAAGAATAAAATTCCTGCTGTAATAAAAATAAACCCTAGTTTAAGATTTCCTAAGTTGTATTTCCTTATGTACTTTGCCTTAGGTTTGATGGATGTAACCTAAGTGAAACAACTATCGTTCTACCATATGAATCTCTACCTTGTAATATTTCAGTAATCGTCGTAATCTATGTCTATTTCCATTTCTAATCCATTTTTCCTATTCATAGTTGATATGTAACAATACCTTGATATCACCCTAAGAATTTGACTAAACACCATATCTGATCAAACAGTAGACTAATACCACATTGTAAGGAATCTTTATCTAAAACCTAAGTTTGTACCAAGAATATCTAAATATCACTTTAGAAATTCCTGACTTATCATTGGAGTATGAACAAAAAACTTTCTAATTCTTGTGAAAATAATCAGAGGGTGTCCGACTTTGTGACGGAACCATTATAATTGAACAATATAAAATTCCTTGAAGAAACATAAATATCATAGTGACTGAACCAGGCATCACATCTTTTGGTCCTCAATTATACATAGCCTAGCTACCTATGTATAATTTAAGAAGAATCATGTCATAAATGGAACAATTATCTTTTCAAAGTCTGTAATAACAATTTTCATTCCAAAGTAAGATTTTGGGATAAAATAAACAGTTCATGAACATCACTTTTGGCAAGCCCCAGTAAATATCTACACCTAATTCCCATCACCTCTATTCTAGGAAACTGAGAAGAATACAAACATGGAAACCCTAAGAATTCACAAAGAAATTTTTTGGAACATACAAGAACGAGAAATTTTATTAAAAACCACGGAAATTAATACATAGTGAGATGATTAACATCGGAAGTGCTAATAATACAATGAACACAATAAAAGGCATATAATCTTCAATAGGTTGGCCCACCATAGCAACAAAAACCACCACCAACCCAGCGATAGCAAGAGCCACCACAGGATGAGTCACCTTGATTATTCTGCGTCGTAAATGCATCAAAATATTAAAAGCCACAACGAAACTAATTCGTAAACATAAAGGTAAATGAGTTTTATTCCACACTTATTAAAGGTTACATAGAAACACAACAAAGACCCATTACAAACAACACTAGCTTAAAAACTATTACCCCCAAAACTTATCCACAACAACGGCTAGGATTTTGAGGGGTACGACAACCAACAAGATCCCGATTAGGTTGTCGGAATCTTCGCCGGGGAGGAGAGCTAAACAAGCGGCGGCGAATACGATGAACATAGTTGCAAAAATAATGGCGAATGGCGGCATTATTTTTTTTGGGAGAGATGGAGTGAAAAAGGTAAAGTGGGGAAAAAAAAGGGGAAAGTAAATAGGGTATTTATAGGGAAAAACTAGCCGTTATTTTACTATTCACGACCATTAAGTTACAAATCACTACCATTAAAAATCCACTAGTCTCGACCGCTAGAACACTAAACATTAAGTGTTAAATACTTCCTACTCTCGACCGTTATTTCCACTATTCATAGCCTATGAATGCATTAGTTGACCAAACATTCAAATTCATTTCATCTAGTACGAATAAATCTAGTTGGATCTCGTCTCCTTGATATTCAAATAAGAATCTCACGAAAACATTCTTCCATAAACTCTCATTTCTGAACACCACATTTTTCAACACCTATCACTGGCTGAACTTCGGGACGAAGTTCAAAATTGAGGGGTGGATACTGTAGGATCCTACGAAAATCCATTGTAATAATCCTCATTGATTAATGATAACCTCAGATTACTGTCTAATAAATCCCATTTTTACAGGGAAATTTAAAATTTTCTTCTATCACTATTCCTACTAAGTCGCGTTATCACAACATTTACCAAACAACGGCATTTGTTTCTGACACATACCTCGAGACATAACGATTCGACAAAGACTAATATCTCACAAAACCCCATGTACACTAATTCTATAACTACAATTAATATCAATAACTACATACGTGAATTGCATTGTTACAACATATTTTAAATACACTAATCACATTTAAATTACACTAATTATACTTCCTTTCACAAAACAACCCAACCAAATCACCTACTGTCCAGTCCATCTCACCACACAGATTCAAGGCCCAAATTCGAGCCCACCCTTTCTTTGTTATTTCATGCGTACTCGACCAGCCACGCACCCTCCAAAACAGCTCGAGATCTTCCGACTTTTAAACTCAACACACGAATATTTTTGCATCATCCTGATTAACACCCACTAGACTATACATGTGCCAATTTCCAGATCTAAATGTCGAGTATTACCATAATTTTGGAAGCCAAACCGTTCGTCCCATAACTACCAAAAACGTATGTATAAGAATCACAAAACTCAACCGATTTAACCCACGCTTTTTCCTACGACTTTCTAACGATAATATTAACAAACTATGATATTAAAAAGGAAGTTAGATCAGCAGTAGATGTTTATGGCTCGTTACATTCATTTGTCACTTGTTTAAAATACAAACCGAACACACCTATAGCACAAGAACAAAAGATAAGGTTTTACCAACCCTTCCATATCTCCCCAATATCTCATTCTGTCAGTAAACCACTTAGGTGTCCTCCCATCTACAGTAGACACCAATGATTGGAATTGAAAGTCAATAAGTCAAGGAAACGTGTGTAAATCTATCTCTATATATCCTACCTCTTTTAGCAACCTACCTCACTCACTTCCCACTTCTTTCGCTCTCACTAAACACCCCAAAAACCCAGAAACGTTTGGAAGCCACCGAGCAAAGAAGAAAATACGTTAAAACGTATTTCAAGTCCTGACGAGTGGACTGTTCTCGAGTTTGCACTCTATTCGAATACCACAGCGTCTCCACCACCTTTTCTAAGGTGTAGTAAGTGTCTCATACTCCCTTTTATTTCAGTCACACGTTAAGATCTTTAGTTCTTGCATGTTCTTTATTATATTCGAACGTATCATATATTACCGATACTTGTATCTACTCGAGTAAACTACATAAAACCCACAAGGATGTGGCTGTTCACTGAGGAGTGTAGATCATACCCTACTTGCACGTTATTTATCACCATGCATCAATAGATATCATGTACGAAGTATAATTCTCTGTTTATTTATTTCATATCATATATATATATTATAATTATAATATTATGTTTATTTTTATATATATCATATATATATATATATATATATAAGAAACGAGGGGTGACATGCCTCCACTGTGAAGGCTTGAGAGTCACTACTCACCTCACACTCACACTTCATTGCATGCATACTTCGAACACACACGCTCTCACGATCATACTTTAGTTATATACGCATGAACATAATATGTCACACGTTAAAACTGAACTTGAAAACACCTAGATTTATTTTAAAAGTTTTGTACACAGAAAACAGTCCAAGTAGGCTACAAAATGACTTCATATCTCACGAACCGACTTACAGATCATACGTTTTCTTTACATGAACTATTACACGACCCAACAAGCTACATTTTTCATCTAGACAACTCGTTATTGATGAACTCAAATAAGTACATTTTATTATCATCATTTATCCTATTTATTTGACTTGTTTTATTATATTATATATGAGAATTGATACTTAATCGTTTACTTTTGTAATTCTCAGTTAAAAACAAGCATTTGGTGAAACTTAGCAATTATGGACTAAAAATGGAGCAAAATGATCAAGATTGGAGAAGTCTACTGAATTGAAGAGATTAAAGACCATTGCCTGACTTTGAAGAATGCGCCGCATGGATTTATCCCATGCGCCGCATATGAAACCTTGGTCAACGAGAAGAACCAACTTGTTTTACTCCAGATGCGCCGCATGAAGCTCCTGATATGCGGCGTATCAATCTCAAGACTTCACCAGATTTCCAAGATATTGAAGAATAATCGCGAATATTATAATCTTGGACCCCACGCGAAGTTACCTTGATACGCCGCATCGGACCAATCCGATGCGCCGTATCGGCCATATACAATGCTTACCAAGAATTCAAGAGATCAAGTGAAGATTAGAAGCTTAATGAAGAAGTCAAGATTACAAGTCGACACTTGAAGATGCTTTCGTATTTTGGCCATAAAATCTTCATCCGGACTCCGTTTTAGGTGATTCAAGCGGCCACGGAAAGAGAAAAAGGAGATCTACCTGTATCTGAAGGAGATGCGGCGCATCTGGTCCTTAGATGCGCCGTATTGGGAGATGAGGCGCATCTGGTATTTAGATGCGCCGTATTGGGTCAGTTTCAGACTTGGAGGCTACGTTTACTTATAGATGCGCGCATCTAACTCTATAGATGCGCCGTATCGACCCAGATTTCAGAATCTATAAATACCGAACTCATTAACGAATTAGGGCATCTTTGGGAACCTTTAGGGTCATTCCCAGACGATCACAACCCCTCAAAACAGCAGAAGATCACCCTGGAAGACCTAATTATCCTTGAAGAGCATCTCTAATCATTGTAACGTATTCATTATGCTTAATACTCTATTAATTACGATTATGTTTATGCACTTTGTTATAGAGATTATGGGCTAACACCCTTATGTGTTAGCCATGTTTATGATTATTTGATATTTTGATATGTTTCTAATTCGATTGGTTGCTAAGTCTTCGTTTTAATTATTTATGTTAGTAGTTTGTTTTATTGTAATAGTAAGCTTTAATTCATCAGGATTGGTGGCTTGTGTAATGTGACAACGGAAAGATTGCACTCCCTTTAATATTGCTTTCCCATCAATTAAAGTTTATATGTTGATGTCTTTGGTTACTACTTATTAGTGCATTGATAACCTCTGTGTTTATTAGTGGCATGCGCATTTGACTACGGAAGAGAATGTGGCTCCCACGGTTATAGCTAACCTGATCAGTTAAATATAACTTTTAGACATAAGTAATCATTAAGGGATTTCTCGCCGATAAGATTAGAGCCAACGAGAAAGGATTAATTACATACACTTCATATAAAACTAGCAATAAAACAAGTGACAAGCTATTTAAACATAAACACAATTATTAAGCAGCTTTATGCGGATTCCAATGGAATCTAGACTCTAGGTACAAGAGGTAGGATGGACCGCGCCTAGTCTTGAGCACCAATCACTGCAGGTCTTAGAACTTATTAAAACTTAATCATATATGAAACTTGGTTAACACACTCTTCTTATCTTTGGTATTTTATATTGTTTGTTTATCTTAGTTTAGTTAGAATAAAACCAAACTCGTGCCAGTCTCTCAGGCTGAACCCCCCTTTGCGTTAGTTTAGGAGAGTCGAATACCTCTAGAATTAGTATATTAGAAATCTCACTCTTAGTGATCGACACCCTACTTACCAACTAGGCTACATTGATCGGGTACACTGCCCGTTAGTGTTGTTATAGGTTAAGTTGGCAAAATATAAATGTAAAACATGATAAGGAATATTCACCTATAGAACGACACATCAAGTTTTTTGCGCCGCTGCCGGGGAGTGAATTTATCTATTTGCTAGTCTTATTGGTATTTTTCTGTTTTTAGTTTATTTTTGTGTGTTTGGTTTATTTGTTTTATCGTTTGTTTGTTGTCTGTGTGTCTGTCTCAGAAGGGAGATACGGCGTATTCTTGTCTGTGAATACGGCGCATCTATCTGTTTCAATACGGCGTATTCTTGTCTGTGAATACGACGTATTGACGCTCTGTGGGAAATTTTTTTTTTTTAGTTTGTGTGATTTTTAATTTTAAAATTTTCTAAAAAAAAAAAAAAAAAAAAAAAAGAGATTGCAGAAAGCTAATACGGCGTATCCATTGTCTGTTGGATACGGCGTATTAACTTGTGCCGTATACGGCGTATCCATTGTCTGTTGGATACGGCGTATCCATCTTCTGTGACCTAAAAATATTTTTCGTTTTTTTTATTTTTTGTGTTTATTTAATTTTTATTAGTTTAGTTTTTATTTTTGTTTCGTCTACTGCTGTTCTTGGTTGTTTATCTTTCAGGTAATAATGAAGATGGACGATCCAGACATTACTATGGAAGAATATATGAGACTTGAAGAGGAAAGAGCCTCGAGCAATAATGGGATCTACGATTGGGAAAGAGCAAGATATGGTGCACAAGTCATCGAGGATAAGGAACTCACGATGGAAGAATACTTGTTATTGAAGCAGGAAAAGTCAGGGAAAGAAAGAAAGACATTGCCATTTAGACACACTTGGACTTTATCCAATGATGATGATGAAGAAGAATCATACGATTTTGGTGCAATTAGGTTTTCGGCAATAGTTATTGATGATGTTATTTCTCCGGAAGTTGCCCAAGATGAAGAAGAGTCACAAGTGTTTGATTTGAATGAAAATCCGGCAATTGTTTACAAAGAAGCTTATTCATCCGAAACTGCTTATGATGTAAATGAAGATGAATATGGGACAATGGTGTATAATGCTATTACTAGTGATTTTCCACCCGAGGTGGAAGATATATTTTCATCATATCAAAAACACCATGATAATATTCCCTCGGATGAAGATAATGAGTATTCGGGTATTGAAAAGTTTGATGCTATTGTGTACGATAACATACCGCAATTACCACAACAAACGGAAGTATTTAGGTGTGGAGCGGATAAACCAGATTTTGACCCGACAAGGGATTTTGAAGAAATCTGGGATTACTTATTTAAGGATGAAATTCGGGACGATGTTGAAATTGCAAGACCGCTAGTTGAAGATGGAGATTCACAAGATGAATTGGAGTCACTTACAACACAAAGTGGTACAAATTTATTAAATACTATTGATCCCGTTACTAATAATCTTGCTAGTTTTCCTAAACAGGTTGCAAAACAAAAGGATAATGAGGTGGAGTATATTACATTACCTATTGAAGCACCTGTGATCAACCCGTATTTGGTGGAGCTCGAAGAAGAGTTTGGTGATGAGCTCTTAAACATTGCTATGATTGATGAAGATGATGATTTTGACCCTATGAAGGTTATAGAGGAACTCGAACTTTTACTTGCTAAAGACCCTTTCTCATCTTCTGTGGAAGTCAAGGGACGCCTTACTACCAAAGTGACTAACCAAGAAGAAAGGAGACTCATCTTTCCTCAGCACACTACTCTTTCAGATGAAATGGTCAAGTCATCCAATTTATCAACCAAACCGGGTAAGGATAGGAAGGATGTACATATATTGCCAAGGTATGATTTTTATTTATTTCTTCCATCTTTACTAGCAAATTTACACTCTCTTCGTGTTTAATGCTACTATCACCCGCACTTGATCCCAAGTGGGGGGAACAATACCCTATTACATAGTAAATAAGGGTAGAGTCAGGCTCGTGACTCGAACAAAAATAAGCGCTTCGTGGGAGGCAACCCATGCTTGTCTTTTATTTTCTTTTTAATTTATTTTACTTTCTTGTGTTTATTTTTATTTGTTTTTTCTGCATGACTGCTGTCGTTGTATTGTGCTTATACAAACGATACGGCGCATCTGTTTTCACAGATACGGCGTATTGCTTTTAATTTTTATAAAATACAACCCGTTTAATAAATTCGAATACGACGCATCTTTCCCCAAGATACGGCGTATTCTGTTTTTAATAAGAAATTTTTCTAAACGTTAACGCCATACGGCGCATCTGTTTTTACAGATACGGCGTATTTATTATTTAAATTAAAAACAGTTTTCGAATTATTAAACAAATACGGCGTATCGATCTTTATCGATACGGCGCATCTACTAAATCAAAAATCGATTATATTTATTAAAATTTGAATTTGTTACGATTTTTGATAATTTAAACTTGATACGGCGCATTCTAATTCATAAGCGGTGTATCTGTTTTCTGAATAAAAGTCTGATTAAATTTTAACGTAATAAGATACGGCGTATCCAACTTTCTGGATACGGCGCATCGTCCGCAGATATCAGCCATTTTTATTCTTTATATTCGTTTCTAAATTCATTAATCTTCTAGCGAACAGATGCTACTGACGATTTTACCTATGATAACAGGTTTTGCTATGGAAGATATGTCAATGAACGGATATCTTGCTAAAGGAACAAAACAACATGATTAATGGATTGGCAATTGAGTGCACCAATTGTCAACGGTGCTTAACAAAGTTCTTTTGGTAAAACACGATTTGAAAGGGATTACAACTAGAGGCGGAAAATCAACCTTTCAAATGTGATCGGTATTAAGGAGCTGAACGTGAGTCTAACTTGAAGACTCTGGAATAAAGACAAGTGCTGACCGGGAGACAACCCGGATTTATCTTTTAATTTTCTGTTCTGTGTCGAGTCTGTCAGACCTGCAGAAGATGCGACGCATCTCATGCACTGGTCATATCTTATTTTATTTTCTGCATTTTTTATTTTTGACTTTAAAACTTTCTGTCAGTTTATTTAATGCGGCGCATCCCTGGTTAAGGATGCGACGCATCTTTTATTCTGATTCGTATTTATTCCAGGCTCAATACGGCGTATCTTTTTCTATAAGATACGGCGTATCGACTGACCTGATGATGTACAGTTTAATATTTCCTACAGGTTGTTGATGCGGCGTATCCAATATTCCATGAATACGGCGCATCGACACTCTGACCTGTAATTTTTAATATTTTTATTTTTCTAACCAATGATTAACGAGATGTTCTCGAGTCTATTTTTCTGTGGTCTCTATATTTTTACAGGTCTGGACGATTGAAGATGTTGATGAACTCCCACATTTTATATGCTCGAATTCTTACATGGAGGATCATACCGAGCAAATCTCAGGGGAGTTTTCCGTTCTAATTCTTTTAATTTCCTGTTTTTAATTTCAAATTAAACAACGAGGACGTTGTTTATCTTAAGTGGGGGGATGGAGAATTAGAACGTTTACTTGTCCTTATTTTTCAAAAATATGCTTAATATGCTTAAATTTAAAATATTTTTAGCATGTTTTTGTTTAAGATCTAAGTTGCATAGCTGCACACATGACGTTATTTTCAAAAATTGTGATTTTTCAAAATTCACAAATCTATGAGTGTGCCGGTGACTTGTAAACTTTAGAACTTGGCTTGTATACTATTCGAGACCACCATAATAAGTATTATTTATATAATTGGAATGACTAGTCTAAATTGGTAAATTTCTAGGATTACACCCAAAAAGCCTATTATATGTTTTGTGTTATTAGCTAACTACACTGGTTAGTTAACCCCCGTAAAAACCCTTTTGTTACTCTCACTTTTAGAGTAAGATACCCCTAGAAAAACACTCAGAGCCATTCCTTTCGTTTCTTACACCTTTGTTATAATGTTTCGTTACACCCTTACACCTTAGCCTACCCTGTAGATTAAAGTCCGTGGTTAGTTGCTTTAGGCAAAGTGTGTTTCTTTGCGTTACCTGTGTTCGCATGCGTAATTCATTATCTTTGGTTAGGTCGGGAAATTGCACAATGCAATGGAGTGAAAGTACATATTGTATTTTTGATTTTCGTGTGTTTACTACTTTCACTGTTATTTTATCTGAAGTTATGACGATTTTTTTGTGATGGTGAAGTGGTGAAATTTTACACCAATAGTTATTTATGTTTTATTTAAAAAGAAAAAAAAAAATAATAAAAAGAGAGAGAGAAAAAAATATATTAATAATAAGAAAAGAAAAAGAAAGAAGAAAGTTGGAAGTTTGTTAAACCAACGATGTAAAGTTTTGTAAGTGGTTCATATGGCCACTATTTGTTGTATTATATATATGGATTGAATGGGAGTTGGCCGTTACGGGAACGCCAACTAAGGTTATTCTTTGATTGAGATCTTGTTGAGTATAATTCGTGTCTACCTAAAGCGTGTGTTTCAAGTGTTAAAGCGTGAGTTATTCTATGATATGAGTCTTATTCATGGGATGGTTGGAATAGTGATTAACCACACTTAGGATTTTAATTTATCTGTTTTGTTTATTTTTCATTTTACACCAATTTATATCCCAAATGTTATCCATACCCTATATCATTCTTCATCCAAACCTTTGATTTATTGAGATTAGGGATTTGAGCAATCTTAAGTATCGTAGTCGTGGATTCGGCTATGTATTTATGATTTTGTCGCCCTTTTTGATATAATATTATTGGTAAAGATTACTTGGTCCTATCTTTAGCCTATTCGAGTTAAGGATTTGAGCAATTGCAAGTATCGTGGTCGTGGATTCGATCATATATTTGTGATTTTGTCGCCTTTTCTGGAATTTGAGATCGATAGAGATTAAAAAGGATGATCAACCCATAAGCCTCAAAACCCTTTTTACCGCTTTAGACTTGTTATTCCTTGGCTTTAGTGGGGGAGATGTGTATACTTGCCAAGCTTATGATAGAATATTCGTCACGACTGGACAGTTAAACGATTAGATTTGCTTTTATCGAAATATTTTTATTTTATTCCTAATTCGTTAAGTGTTTGGTTGTGTGATTATGACAAAACGAATACATGCTTAAATATAAAAATAAATCCTAATATCTTTTAGGATACATTTTCATAAGATTTATTCTAAGGTTTACTTGGGGACAAGTAAAGTTCAAGTGGGGGGATATTTGATGAACTCAAATAAGTACATTTTATTATCATCATTTATCCTATTTATTTGACTTGTTTTATTATATTATATATGAGAATTGATACTTAATCGTTTACTTTTGTAATTCTCAGTTAAAAACAAGCATTTGGTGAAACTTAGCAATTATGGACTAAAAATGGAGCAAAATGATCAAGATTGGAGAAGTCTACTGAATTGAAGAGATTAAAGACCATTGCCTGACTTTGAAGAATGCGCCGCATGGATTTATCCCATGCGCCGCATATGAAACCTTGGTCAAAGAGAAGAACCAAGTTGTTTTACTCCAGATGCGCCGCATGAAGCTCCTGATATGCGGCGTATCAATCTCAAGACTTCACCAGATTTCCAAGATATTGAAGAATAATCGCGAATATTATAATCTTGGACCCCACGCGAAGTTACCTTGATACGCCGCATCGGACCAATCCGATGCGCCGTATCGGCCATATACAATGCTTACCAAGAATTCAAGAGATCAAGTGAAGATTAGAAGCTTAATGAAGAAGTCAAGATTACAAGTCGACACTTGAAGATGCTTTCGTATTTTGGCCATAAAATCTTCATCCGGACTCCGTTTTAGGTGATTCAAGCGGCCACGGAAAGAGAAAAAGGAGATCTACCTGTATCTGAAGGAGATGCGGCGCATCTGGTCCTTAGATGCGCCGTATTGGGAGATGAGGCGCATCTGGTATTTAGATGCGCCGTATTGGGTCAGTTTCAGACTTGGAGGCTACGTTTACTTATAGATGCGGCGCATCTAACTCTATAGATGCGCCGTATCGACCCAGATTTCAGAATCTATAAATAACGAACTCATTAACGAATTAGGGCATCTTTGGGAACATTTAGGGTCATTCCCAGACGATCACAACCCCTCAAAACAGCAGAAGATCACCCTAGAAGACCTAATTATCCTTGAAGAGCATCTCTAATCATTGTAACGTATTCATTATGCTTAATACTCTATTAATTACGATTATGTTTATGCACTTTGTTATAGAGATTATGGGCTAACACCCTTATGTGTTAGCCATGTTTATGATTATTTGATATTTTGATATGTTTCTAATTCGATTGGTTGCTAAGTCTTCGTTTTAATTATTTATGTTAGTAGTTTGTTTTATTGTAATAGTAAGCTTTAATTCATCAGGATTGGTGGCTTGTGTAATGTGACAACGGAAAGATTGCACTCCCTTTAATATTGCTTTCCCATCAATTAAAGTTTATATGTTGATGTCTTTGGTTACTACTTATTAGTGCATTGATAACTCTGTGTTTATTAGTGGCCTGCGCATTTGACTACGGAAGAGAATGTGGCTCCCACGGTTATAGCTAACCTGATCAGTTAAATATAACTTTTAGACATAAGTAATCATTAAGGGATTTCTCGCCGATAAGATTAGAGCCAACGAGAAAGGATTAATTACATACACTTCATATAAAACTAGCAATAAAACAAGTGACAAGCTATTTAAACATAAACACAATTATTAAGCAGCTTTATGCGGATTCCAATGGAATCTAGACTCTAGGTACAAGAGGTAGGATGGACCGCGCCTAGTCTTGAGCACCAATCACTGCAGGTCTTAGAACTTATTAAAACTTAATCATATATGAAACTTGGTTAACACACTCTTCTTATCTTTGGTATTTTCTATTGTTTGTTTATCTTAGTTTAGTTAGAATAAAACCAAACTCGTGCCAGTCTCTCAGGCTGAACCCCCCTTTGCGTTAGTTTAGGAGAGTCGAATACCTCTAGAATTAGTATATTAGAAATCTCACTCTTAGTGATCGACACCCTACTTACCAACTAGGCTACATTGATCGGGTACACTGCCCGTTAGTGTTGTTATAGGTTAAGTCGGCAAAATATAAATGTAAAACTTGATAAGGAATAATCACCTATACAACGACACATCAGTTATGATAACCAAGATTCGACCCTTAAAAACTGCCAAAGCATCACGCAGAAACCATTTTTAAAGTAACAAAAATAACGAGTTGGGATTAATAATCCATTAAGCTGTTTTATAAGCTATTAGTATAAGCTGGTCCTGGAGCTTTTCAATATAGAAACAAGAGGATAAAAATAAGCATTTTGAACATACCCAACACACCCCAAAAGGTACGGTTAAAATTTGCTAACGGGCTTAGAAATATGGCTCGTTAAGGGCCCAATCTTGGATAAATAAGCTACTGGACGTTTAAGCTATCAAAATAAGTTTTATTAATCTTAAATAAGCTTCAGAAAAGCACGCCACCTTTTTCCCACCATTATTTACACTTTGGACTAAAAATGTAACGCACATTGACTAGAAGGACTAAAATTGCCAAACTATGAAACTTGTGGACTAAAGCTGTGAAAACAGTTTATAGAGGATTTAAATTGACCAATGATGTAACTCCAAGCCTTATTTGTACTTTTGGACAAGTTATGGACTATTATTGGACATTGGACTTAACGAAGGACTAACGATGTGACGCAAACACAGTTAGGGTAAAAAGTATAAAATCTGGAAAGAATAAGGACCAACTGATCTCACTTGACATTCTTATTTCATTTTCCATTTTTCGTCACCCCATCACTTCATATGCATTTTTACACATTTTAGTTATGCATTATTTAATTTTCGTTATTTCTTAGAAATTTAACAATTTCACTTGCATATCATTCCATCATATTTGAGGAAGTAATATTTGGAGCCAATTGACATAAGAGTCAAGATAATGGTATATTTTAAGCATATCACACTCACATCATCAAATCGTTATACGATTTCTCACTTTCACACTCACTGTTAGTAGTAAGTCAGAATCTTAGACTTCCCTCATATTCAGGTCTCGTATTGAAGAAGTTTCCGTGATCGTTTTCGTAAGCCTTAGTTGATCTTATAATTCCATCTTGTCAGATACACTCCAGGTGAGTCGTGGCCCCTACTCTTTTAATACTTGTTTTTAATAACTCTTTTGGGGGAGATACATGCTTCAACTGTTTTAAGTTTACTTTTGTACTTTGAAACTCTCATGATTTACTCAAAATCATCAACTATGCTTTACATGTTTTGAATCACCCATTGGAAGGGATATATGCTCGTTATACTTGCAAATTGCTTGCTTAGTTGAAACACTGTGTTTGAAAGATAACATTTCAACTACTCGTTGTAACATGATATTGAGACTCATTATATGCATTCATATAGCAATTGAATGTACAGTTAACTTCACTATGATATTTCTACATTTCAATAGAAATAATTGCCAAGAATAAAATACGCATATTCCATGAACCCCTGAAACCTATATTGCCTAAGTTTACTATATTGCCATAAAGTCCCTCGATCATGAGCCATTAATCACTGCGGTGAGCGCGAATATAGTGAACAGCTTCGAAACCTGTTAGAGGCTGACAGCCTATCCCACTAAATACTTGGACGGAATGCCTATATGGTTAGTCGTATTTAGTCGCGATACACTATATTTGAGAAAAATAGGAATTGGCAAATCACCTATTACATGAGGGCTAACACCCATCAGTAACCTGATGTGGACTCCACCGTTTTACGGTACTCTATTAACGTTTTGCGTGTCATGAGGCTTAGGGCAATATAACTTTACGAATATATGAATGTTTCATATATATTAGGATACAGCTGTATTTAGTTAAACACCACTCCACACTGATAGATTTCAGACACTATATTATTGTTTTCACTATGTGTTAGGATTATGGATCCTGTATTTGAAACTTAATTGTTATCATATGTGACTTAGTTGTGACTTCTAATAAAGACAGCCCAAATTACTTGGTATATCGTTACTTTTAAAAGTTGACCCAGCACTTCATTTCGAGCGTATATCAACGTAGCTCATTTTCATTTAAAACTTGAAACTTATGATCACTTGAGTTCATACATGATTTACCTGTGGATTTTTACCCAACGCAACTTACTATTTACTTCAGGATGTACTAGTATTTATTTCAACTATCACTATACATCTCTTAAATTCATTGAAAGAAAGTTATTTTCTATTAAACTCCACGAACTCACCAACCATTGTGTTGACGTTTTAAGCATGTTTATCTCAGGTAATTAACGGAGCAGGACAAGACACGGAGCGGGCATCTTATACTCTGATAAATAAAATGGTGTAAAATCAAATATGTCATTCTTTCCAAATTACCACACTTTTGTGATTTTCAAATCAGATATTTCACCTTTATACCAAAACTATTATTTTGAATGGCATATAACTTTCAAAACGCCTATTCTGGGCCGTTTTCTGAAATTTTAACTCGATCCTCACCGTAACACCCTAATTACTTTTCCGCTGCCACTAAACAAATTAGGGGGTGTTACACAATTGATGGAGGATATGTTGCTTTTGGGAGTAATCCCAAAGGAGGGAAATCACAAGCAAAAGTACAATAAAAACTGGTAAATTAGATTTTGATAATGTGTACTTTGTAAAAGATCTTAAGTTTAATCTCTTTAGTGTCTCACAAATGTGTGACAAAAAGAACGGTGTTCTTTTTACTGACACTGAATGTTTTGTCTTATCTCCTGACTTTAAGTTGACTGATGAAAGTCATATTTTACTTAAAGTTCCTAGAACAGACAACATATACAGTGTTGATTTATAAAATATGGTTCCCAAAGGAGGTTTGACTTGTCTCTTTGCAAAGGCCACATCAGATGAATCTAAGCTTTGGCATAGAAGACTTGGACATTTAAATTTCAAAACATTGAATAAATTGGTTAAGGGAAAACTTTTATGATGTTTACATTCGAAAGTTTTTGAAAATGTCGAAATCTGTGTTGCTTGTCAGAAGGGAAAACAACATAGAGCTTCTTGTAAGACCAAAGTAGTGAACTCTATATGTCAGCCTTTACATATGTTGCACAAGGATTTATTTGGACCAACAATTGTAAAAAGTTTAATGAAAAAGATGTATTGCCTAGTTGTCACAGATGATTATAGTAGGTTTACTTGGGTTTTCTTTTTAGCAACTAAGGATAAAACTAGTGGCATTCTTAAGGCTTTCATAGCCAAGGTAGAAAACCTAGTTAATCATAAGGTTAAAGTGATAAGATGTGATAATGGAACTGAGTTTAAGAATAGGGATATGAACCAGTTTTGTGAGATGAAAGGTATTGAGAGACAGTATAGTGTAGCTAGAACTCCTCAACAAAATGGAGTTGCTAAGAGGGGGAACAGGACACTTATTGAGGCTGCTAGAACAATGTTAGCTGATTCTAAATTACCTACTAGTTTTTGGGCTGAAGCAGTTAATACTGCTTGTTATGTGCAGAATAGAAGTAAAGTATTTAAGCCTCACAACAAGACCCCTTATGAACTTTTACATGGTTGAAAACCATGGCTAGATTTTTTAAGACCATTTGGGTGTCCTGTTACTATCTTGAATACCATAGATCACTTAGGCAAGTTTGATGGAAAGGCTGATGAAGGATTCTTTGTTAGATACTCAATGAATAGCAAAGCTTTTAGAGTGTTCAATAGTAGGACCAGGAAAGTGGAAGAGAACTTGCATGTTAGGTTTAGTGAGAGTACACCTAATGTTGCAGGGAGTGGACCAAACTTGTTGTTTGATATTGATTCACTAACCAAAACTATGAATTATGAGCCAGTTGTTGCAGGTACAGAGTCTAACAATTTTGCAGGTACAAAAGCAAGTAATGATGCAGGTCAAGCTGGTAAGGAGACAAGACCTGACAAAGATTATATTTTGCTGCCTATTTGGACTATTGATCCACCCTTCTCATACCAAGAGTCAAAGAGTTCACAAGAAGATGATCTTGCTGAAGATAAAAAAGATGATAAAGAAGATGGTGTAAAATCTTCTAATGATGATAAAGTAGTTAATGAAGAAAAGCAGACTGATGATCAAGAAAAGGATGATGTATCAAAAATTAACACTAGTAGTACTAACTATGTTAATACTGCGAAGCCAAGTGTTAATACTGCCAATGAAGAAATTAACACTAGCAGTACTAATACTGTTAATACTGCTAAGCCAAGTGTTAATGTTGCTGACAAGGAAGGCATATCTTTTGATGCTGATGACTATCCAGATGATCCAAACATGCCTGAATTAGAAGAAATCTATCCTGATACTGATGATGATGTACTTGTTGCAGAGGCTGACTTAACCAATATGGAAGATGTAGTCCCTGTCAGTCCTATTCCAACTACAAGAGTTCACAAGAATCATCCTAAGGAACAAATCATTGGAGAGCCAAAATCTGCTGTTAAAACAAGATAAAATGATAAAGGATTTGAAGGAACAAGGTTTCTTTGCTAGATCCCTTCACCAAAGAAACAGTCACAAAGACCTGCAAAACTGTTTATTTGCTTGTTTTCTATCACAAATAGAACCCAAGAATGCTCATAAAGCATTACAAGATCCAAGCTGGGTGAAAGCTATGCAAAAAGAGCTTCTACAATTCAAGCTTCAAGAAGTTTCGACATTGGTAGATTTGCCTAATGGGAAGAGGGCAATTGGTACTAAGTGGGTTTTTAGATGCAAAAAGGATGAAAGAGGCATTGTGATTTGAAACAAGGCAAGGTTAGTAGCTCAAGGATACACTTAAGAATAAGGTATTGATTATGAGGAAGTATTTGCTCCAGTTGCAAGAATTGAAGCTATAAGGTTATTCTTGGCTTATGCTTTATACAAAGACTTTGTAGTGTATCAATTGGATGTGATAAGTGCTTTTCTGTACTATTGAAGAAGAAGTTTATGTCTCACAACCACCTGGTTTTGAAGATCCCAACTTTCCTGACAAGGTTTACAAGGTGGAGAAGGCACTATATGGTTTACATCAAGCTCCCAGAGCTTGGTATGACACATTGTCAACATACTTGTTGAATAACGGTTTTAGTTGAGGGAAGATTGATAAAACTTTGTTTATCAGAAGGCACAAAGATGATATCTTGTTAGTTCAAGTTTATGTTGATGATATCATCTTTGGATCAACAAACAAGGTTTTATGTGTTGAATTTGAGAAGCTAATGCATGAAAGATTTCAGATAAGTTCAATGGGTGAACTTACATTCTTTTTAGGGTTACAAGTTAAGCAAAAGGAGGATGGCATATTTATCAGTCAAGATAAGTATGTGGCTAAAATTTTGAAGAAGTTTGGGTTTACTGATGTGAAGCCTGCAAAGACAACTATGGAAACTTCCAAGCCCCTGCTCAAAGATGAAGATGGTGAAGAAGTTGATGTTCATTTATATAGATCAATGATTGGCTCATTGATGTATCTTACAGCTTCAAGACCTGACATTATGTTTGTAGTGTGTGCCTGTGCAAGATATCAAGTCACACCAAAAGTTTCACATCTAAATGCTGTGAAGAGAATTTTTAGATACTTGAAAGGTCAACCCAAATTAGGCATTTGGTATCCAAAAGATTCACCTTTTGACTTGGTTGCATACACTGATAGTGACTATGCTGGAGCTAGCTTGGATAGAAAATCAACAACAGGAGGTTGTCAGTTTTTGGGGTGCAGGTTGATTTCATGGCAGTGCAAGAAACAAATTGTGGTTGCTAATTCCACAACTGAAGCTGATTATGTGGCTGCTTCAAGTTGCTGTAGACAAGTGCTCTGGATTCAGAATCAATTGCTGGATTATGGGTACAATTTTATGCATACAAAAATATATATTGACAATAGCAGTACTATGTGCATTATAAGAAATCCTGTTTATCACTCCAAAACAAAACATATTAAGATAAGACATCATTTTATAAGAGATTTTTATGAAAAGAAGTTAATTCAAATTGTTAAAAATCCATACTGATCATAATGTTGCAGATTTGCTCACAAAAGCTTTTGATGTGGGTAGATTTCAATTTTTGGTTGTCAGTATTGGAATGATAAATCTTTGAAAATTCTTATCTCTTTGTGTTTTTGTAAAGTTTTGAAAGGATTAGTACTGTTATTAGGTCAAAAATTTGTTTCTGCTGCTAAATAAGTTTAGAAATGCTAAGTATACTTAGTGTTGCTAGTATACTTAAAACTGTTGTGTTAATGCTGCTAATTATACTTAGAACTGCTAGTTTTTCTGAACAACTGCTGAGTATAATTAGATGGTTTAAGTGTTATTGCTTGTATTTTTCTTGGTTTTGGACTAACATTTGCAGGTTAAGCCAGCAATATGATTAGTGTTGATGGTGTGTGAGAAGCAAAGTGGTGATTTGTTTGCTGTGATGCATCTGATTAATGATAGAATGGATTTAAGAATCTCTTGACAAAGGTTCACACTTGAGTTAGGAAGTTCTTTAAAAACTTATTCTTGAAATCAATTTATGCTTATTTGGTGGAATATTTGAACATGAATTGATGGCATAGTTAGTCAAATAATAACTGAACTAACTCATTCTTTACCATTTTATACTTTCATTAGTATAATGTTTTAGTCTAAGGACATCTTGTATTGAGAACAGCGAGAAAAAGTGAATCTAATGCATTTGTGTTAGAGGCAACACCTGCTACGAGCTAGAAACCCTGTCAAGAAGGCTCTTTTAAAGAGTCTATCTGATCACAGGCAGTATTTATACTGACATTAATGGTTCTTACACAACCAGAGGTTAAATGCAACCGAAAAAGATTAAGTGTCTTCCTTTAATATACTCAAAGAAAGTTTCTACATAAGTTGTATTGAATTTATTCAATATTACTTAACCTTTACAAGCTAAGGGAATTCGATCTAGTATTCAACTGGGATCAACATCTTCGGAAGTAGATTTTTCCTTCTATAATTCACTAACTTTAGCTTCAAGAGCTGGAATCTTTTCTTAAGCACTAGTAAACTTTTTCTCTTCCAATACAAGCTTGCCATACTCTGCTCGAAGCTTTGTCAGACTACCCTCAATAGTTTTTACTTGGGCACAAAGTTCGACCACTCGGAGGTTCTTGTCAAAGTCCTCCATGGAGTTATCACACTTAGCCTCGAGCTCTGCCAGTTTTTTGTTCCTGGATATCTCCCTCCTGTGCAAAACATCGATCTCATCAAACAGACGCTTCACAGTCTTTAGCAACTCTCGGCTGTGTTGATTGAAAGCATTGTTTGTCTAGTATAGGCTTAATCATGGAAGTTACAGAGGTCTTCAGCACTCAAACCTTGAAGTACTCCATCCAATCAGTAGGGGTAACCTTCGACACCAGATTATGGCATGCTTCTGCATCTTTTAACATTGGGGTTGCTGGGAAACCTAACAAAAGGAAGTGCATCATTCAGATACATAAGTAGATATACATTTATGAACAAGGAGTAGCAAAGGAATATAGAAATACCATGAAGGTCAGGCTCTTTGTCATTCGAAGGATCTGAAGATTCAGCTTGTCCTTTCACAGAGGTTGCCTCATCCCCTTCGACGGGTAACTCTGGGGGTAGGTGCAGGAGTGACAAGCTTCCTGTTCACGGATTGCTTGGTAGCCTTCGAACTACTTGCTTTCCTAATTTTCAATCTGTCCACAATGCCAATGATAAAGCTCATAGGCACCGCAGTAGCACCATTAGCAGGATGTGTTTTCAACAATCTGATAAGGATCCACAAAGCTGATAGGCTCCGCAGCAGCACCACTAGTAGGATGTTTAGTCATAGAAATAGAAGGAGAACCAACGCCAAGGTAGTAAGTTGGTCCTTTAATCATAAAGCTCAAATCCTTCTTACTCCCCGCCACGACGAATTTCCCGAATGCCATTACTGCAGCCAAAAAAGGAAGCAAAGATATAATATCCGTAGAATTGAATAAGAAATAAGGAGAAGGGAAAGACAATTACCCATCCCGCGTTGAAGTATGATATGTTGTGTAGGACTGTGCTTCCAAGAGGGTTTTAACCCAGCTAGAAATAGGATGGGATCTAGAAAAGTTTGAACACGAGCAGGATGCTTGGCTAGACGTTGGTAAATCCAGTTTTGGTGGACAAGGCAGAGTATTGGATCTTTGAAATACTTGGCATCAAGCTTGTTTTTTGAGGATAAAAGCTCAGGGTAATCTTCGTGTACGATTTTATCTTCGATATAGAAAAACATATTTTTCCAATCTCGTATGTTGGTGACTGGCTTTAGAATCTCAACAACCTCAGGACCACCCCTCTTTTGGAAGATCAGCCAATCCCCAGCTGGACCCAGGTTTAGAAAACCCCTAAAAAACTTAAGTGAGGGCTCACCCCCATACATTTTACACATCACCATAAACCTGGTGAGTTTGGCTAAGCCAAAAGGGTTAGCTCGATATATATGGCATTCATAGTAGTTTACGTTAGCTTTTATATTTTTAGAAAGTGATGGTCATTTGTATCATGTAGAAAAAGTGTGTGTCGTGTAAATGAACAACCATTGTAAGGCTTGTGTTGGACCAAGTTATTAAAAGATCAAGTAAAGACAACAAAAGCCCAAGTCCAACACAAGCCCACCTCAAGGCCATTTAGGGCAACAATGACCGGTCACTCATCTATAAATACCACACTCTCACACTCATTTTGTGTGCCTCTAAGTGTAGTATAGGTGTGAAAGTGTGTGTGTGTGTGTTTATTAATCTTGTATTATTCTCTTATGGATTAAATATACATTCGGCTACAAGTTATAAATACTATACGCATCTCTTTTCATCTTATCTATTCTTCTTTTACTTATTAGAGTGCCACGCACTGTTTTAGTACTAGTTGAGTAGTTGATTAATATAGCTTTAGTTTGTGTTGTGTAAGGTTCGATTAGATCTAATAGTTTAACAAGTGGTATCTTCGCCTCACAAGGATTTAGGTACTAGTTGTGTTTGTTTTTTTGTGTTTAACGTAGGTTTTTACAACAAAGCTTGTAGCTTTTTGTTTTTTACGCATCAACTAGTGTGTTTTTCATAAAAAGCTTGAAGCTTTTTGGTTCTAACGTGCGTTATTGATAAAAAGGTAGTAGCTTTTGTGGTTTTTTGTAAAGTTTTGATATAAAGGTTAAAGCTTTTAAGGTTATTCGACTGTTTTAAAAGAAAAAGTTGTAAACTTTTTGTGTTCGAAGTGGTTTTTGTGGGTTTTGATCGAAGAGAAGTACAACAAAAGGTTCAAGGTTCGACTCTCCTCGCTACGGATTGGATTTTATTGCGTTTCTTGTATAAGAAAAGTAATAAAATCAAGCTACTCGTCATCGTGATAATATCCAATCCTTGTACAAGGATTGCGATAAGTTAGGGTTTATCGCAATTTAAATTGCGATAAAAAGGGGTTTATCAAAATTGGAACTTTGCTGTGTTTATCGCAATTGCTGCTGAGCTTCTTATCGCAATTCTAACAAAAGATTTTTATCGCAATTATAGTTGGGTGTTTTATCGCAAATCACTTCTCGGGCATTTTATCGCAAATCAGTTCTCGGATAACAAAGGGATAACTTATCGCAAACTAATCTCGGACAGAACTGAAAGTTTGGATTTTGGCAGATTTGGTCCCTCGCTTTTTCAGCAGCTTTGTGTAACTTTCAGATTTGGCAGTTTCAACCCTCGCACTTTACTTAAACGCATTCAAACTTAAATAACTTTTATAGATTTGATTCGATCGTGATTTCTTCAACACCAAAAGTGAACTCGGTATTTTTGCGCTTGTATAAGTGTAGAAAATACTTCGACAATCGGATATCTACTCTCTTGTATAAGAGTGTTAGATTTTTTATATAAATTAGATATTTCTATCTAAATTGAAATTTTACCATAATTTGTATAAATTTTGGTCAAATTGAAATTTCTATAGAAATTGAAATTTTATCTAAATTATAATTTACATAACTTTTGTCGAAATTGTAAACTTTTGATTTTGTCTAAATTATAGTCTAGTCAAATTTAGTAACTTTATTTCATTTGTTTCGTTTATCTAAATTGTAACTTCAACGATCATCAACAACAAACCAAGGCTTCACAACAACATCAAAGTTTTACCTTCAAACAATCACAACACCTATTTCTTTGCAACGATCCTGCAACAATCAACCTTATCATACAACAACATCAACAATGACTACTCAACAAGATATTCATGCAGCCGGTGCAGAAAACCGTCCTCCCATGCTAGAAAAAGGTAGTTATCTTCCATGGAAAAGCCGCATGCTTCGATACTTGAAAACTAAACCTAATGGACAAGGAAAACTCTTGATCACCTCTATCAAGTATGATCCATTCAAGCCTCGTCAGATTCAAGTAGCTGGTGATCCAAATCAAACACCTCCCATTCCACCATCCTTTCGTGATCAAAAGGAAGAAGAATACACTGCAGATGATTGGAAGCAAATAGAAACAGATGACTTAGCTATGCACTTAATTCAACTCGGTTTACCACAAGAAATATTTTGTGTTGTTGACAGTTGTGAAACTGCTTATGATATGTGGGAACGAGTTCGAAGGCTTTGTCATGGTACGGAAATTAGTCAACAAGCTTCTAACTGAATGGGATAAATTCACATCTACTCCAGCTGAACCAATTGAATCTTACTACACAAGGTTTTGCACTATCATGAATGAGCTTATCAGGAACAAATTGGCTCCAAGGCAAATTGTTCAAAACATCAAGTTCATCAACAACCTACCAGAGGAATGGGGATGATATGTCATAATCGTTAACCAAACAAAGAATCTTCATGAGGTGAACTATGATCAACTGTATGACTTTTTGAAGCAAAACCAGAAAGAGGCTGATGAAGTAAGGAAAGAGAAGCTAGCCAAACAACATGATCCTTTAGCATGGATTGCTCAAGCACCAACACCTTCAACAGTGAACACACAACCATCATCATCCACTCCCACTCAAAACTACATGCAACAACAATACACTCCACAAACTGCTGTCATTCCACAACAACCATTCTACCCACAAGAACAAAAAGTCATTCCACAACAACAATACCCACAATGCCAAGAACCTGACGTCAATGACCAAGATGAAGTTATGGCAGCTATGTCACATGCATTTGCTCTAATGACAAAAGCATACCAAGGACGCTATTCCACACCAACAAACAACAACCAAAGGATTTCATCGAACACTCGCAACAGGCAAATTGCACAGCCGAGGTTCAACATGGGTAATCAAGGACAAATGGTTGGAGTTTATGGGAATCAGCAAGGATATGCTACAAGGTTTCAGATGGGTAATCAAGGGCAGTATGCAGGCAATTAGAATCAGTTAGGACAAGTTTTTGGAAACAGAAGGGGTCAGAATATGGGGAATCAGTTTGGGAATGTTGTTGCTCCAGTTGCTGGGAATGCTGGGAATATGAATCAGGGAAATGTGCTTAAGTGTTTTAACTGTAATGGAATTTGTCACATGGCAAGAAACTGTCCCACCAAGCCAAAGAAGAAAGATCTGGAATATCTTCATAAAGCAGTGCTTCTAGCTCAGAAGGAAAAGGCAGGGTTTCAGTTGAATGCAGAGGAGAATGATTTCATGGCATTGATGGATGATATGGAAGACTTGGAAGATATCGATGCCAATTGCATTTTCATGGCCAATCTTCAGGAGGTTAAATATGATACGGATTCTGAAGCACCTCCAGCTTATGATATCAATGGAATCTCTAAGGTACCACCATATGATACATGTCCCAATAATGAAATGTTTGAAATGTCACCTCAGAATGAACATCATCTTGCGACTCCTACACCAACTTA
Source organism: Artemisia tridentata subsp. tridentata (assembly GCA_021014915.2). NCBI lineage: Eukaryota > Viridiplantae > Streptophyta > Magnoliopsida > Asterales > Asteraceae > Artemisia > Artemisia tridentata. The sequence continues at coordinate 135,829,485 of CP139501.1, forward strand.
TGATACATATACGGACTCCCCAAGTTGTAGCAATACTAATTTGGCTACTCCAGATATGGATCATAATGAGGGCTTCGAGTCACAGCATACTGAGACTGAAGAGGAAACACGTGCTTTATTTGAATCATTATTGAACAACTGTAGTATTGAAATTGAAAAGGTCAAACAAGTCAATCGCGATGTCAAGGCCGCGAATGAAAAATTCACCGCTGAGCTTGAGAGATACAAGGTGAACGAAAAAGCTTTCGAATTTAACCACAGACGACAGTCAGAACTTGAAATTGGTTACAGAGATTCTGTTTTAAGAGAAAAACAATTGCAAATCAAATTTGACACTCTTGATGTCAATTTGAACATGAAAATTAAATCTTTAAACAAGGAAATTTCTGAATTAACCAACCAACTTTCTAAACAAAAATCAACTTGTTCTGATCTTGAAAAAGAGAAGAAAGTGTTGCATGCAACGTTTTCAAAATGAGAAGATGAACTTCTTGATGAAATTCTTGACAAACAAGCAACAATTAAAAAGTTGGAAGAATTGCTTGTAAAAACGGGTCATTCTACACAAACAATTAATTTGTTAATTAACGATCCAAACCGAATTTACATACAATGAAGAGAATGGCTCTCGGTTGTGAAAACCCTTGTTATCTCAAGAAAGCTCAGAAAGAACAGAATGTGCTATATAATGGTAATATTATAAATGATGTACATGATCCACCCTCTAGTTATGATTCTTATGAAACGATTGAGCTTTCCAAAGAGAGTAGAAATAAAATGCGAAAATTGAACAGAGAAATCAAACCAATTGACTATAATGAACTTAACAAACTTTCTGTAGTTCATCTTGTTCAAAAAGAGTCACCATTGTTTTTCAAAAAACCAGTGGCTGTCGCAAAAAGAAAAGTTGTTTCAAAACATCTTTCTAACATCGAACAGATGTACTCTAACAACACTTGCTACATAAGTGAAGCTAGAATACTTTTGGATGTTCTTAAAAAGAGAGTTGAAATGCTTCAAACTGTTGTGGTAACCAAAACAAATGTTCAAATCAATGATTGGTTTTCAAATTTTCAAACTGAACAGAAAAAGATGTTCGAAACAGAAATTACTCCCATTGTAACTGCAATACATGCAAGAGTAATCCATGTTGAGAATGCAATTGTGAAAGAATCAGCCGAATTTGTCAAGGACCACAAGTCCTTGGTGAAGGAAGCAAATGAAAACATTGAACGAATCAAAGTTTTGTAAAAACAAAATGACGCACTCTCTGAAGAAGCTCTCTCGACTGATATTATGTCCATTATTTACCAAATATATTCTGTTGAAGATGATGAAAGAATTCGAGCTGAGACTTCTGAAATTGTTTAAAAATATGAAAATGCTTTTGCTAGGATTGAAAAGGAAAACATCACATATTTTAAACAACTTGATCGGAAAAAGGAAGAATGCAAGTATGACAAAGTGTCGTATGAACGTTCTTACAAAGAAATGCAAAAACAAATTGATCTTTTGAAGTCTCAGCTTGAATGTCAAAAAGGGAAGGGTGAAGAAATTAATGCAAAGCCAAAAATGTCAATTTCACAATGTGTTCCTTCACACTTTCCCAAAGAAAAAGGAAAAGAGAAAGTAGTTGTCGAAACACTAAAAGTGATAGCACCTGGACTTTATAAGATTAGTACCACTACTGCGTCTACCTCTACATCTCAAACATATAGGGCGATAGACAAAAGTGTGAAAAATAATCCAACAGAGACTAGGCATGCTAAAACTGATTCAAAGGACAACAAGATAAATCCTAATGAGTGTGCCTTACCTTCTACAGGAGTAGAAAGTACCTCTAAGAGCAGCAGACCAAAGCCTAGGAGCAATACAAGGAATAGAGTCTCGCCTGCATCTAAGAGTGACAACAAGAATAAAACGGAAGAAGTAGAAGAACACCCTAGGATTTTATCGCTTTCCAAGAAGAAACATATGTCATCTAGATGTAATGTTAAGGACAATATTTCAAGTGCTTGTAATGAATCTGTTTGTTTAATGAGAAAGAAATCTTTGTCTGAAAATGTCTGTGATGATATTGTTTCTAATTCTGTGAATGTGAATGCCATGCCTAAACAGAAAGATGTGCCTTCAGGAACTAGTGCTAGGTCTAGATACATTAAAAGGCTTATTTCAAAATCTAGGAAAACCACTAGTAGCCTATTACCTAAGGACCATCTTAAGTTTTGCACATGGAAACCAACGGGTAGAATGTTTACACCTAAGGATGGCACATTAGAAATTGCTTCGAAAGATCAAATTGAAACCATCTCTAAGTGTGATATACCTGTTATATCTAACCCCCTGGAACCAAATGTTAAACGGTTTCCATATACAAAATCATCTATTTTACACAGGTCATTGAAATTTGTCTTTGGATCGTTGACTCGGGTTACTCCAAGCACATGACCGGGAATCTGAAGCTGCTAATCAACTTTGTATGGAAGTTCATGGGAACAGTTCCGTTTGGAAATGATCATGTAGCAGCTATTCTGGGTTATGGAGATCTATAGTTTGGGAACTTTCTAATCACTCGGGTTTACTATGTCGAAGGATTGGGACACAACCTATTTTCGGTCGGACAGTTTTGTGATGCGGATTTAGAGGTTGCATTTAAAAGGAATACATGTTTCGTTAGGAATTTGATTGGAGATGATCTTTTAACCGGAAATCGTGGCACCAATCTCTATGCTATCGACATAAACCAAATGGCCTCGTCATCACCAATTTGTCTTATGACAAGAGCTGACGACACTAAGTCCAGGTTGTGGCACTGACGCCTTTCCCATCTCAACTTCGACACAATTACAAAGCTTGCCAAAGATGACATCATCTCCGGTCTCCCTAAATTCAAATACACCAAAGAACACTTATGTCCATCCTGTGAGCAAGGCAAAAGCAAAAGGGCAACTTATAAACCTAAAACCGTTCCCAGTTCGGTTGATAAGTTACATTTGTTGCATATGGACTTATGTGGCCCAATGAGAATTGAGAGTATCAATGGGAAGAAGTATATTCTTGTGATTGTCGATGATTATTCAAGATATACATGGGTAAGGTTTTTGAGATCAAAAGACGAAGCACCAGGCATCATCATCACCTTTTTGAAGTGAATATAAGTCCTACTTTAAGCTCCAGTTAGGATAGTAAGAACTGACAATGGCACGGAATTCACGAATCAGGAGTTAAGAGCTTATTTTGAAGAAACTAGAATTACTCACCAGACATCAGCTGTTCGAACTCCATAGTAGAACGGGGTAGTTGAAAGAAGAAACAGAACTCTTGTGGAAGCTGCTCGCACTATGCTGATTTATTCCAGTGCACCGTTGTTTTTATGGGCTGATGCTGTTTCTACTGCTTGTTTTACTCAAAACCGATCCCTAATCCATCCAAGATTCAATAAAACCCCCTATGAATTAGTAAACAACAGAAAACCCGATATCTCTTATCTTTATGTATTTGGCGCTTTGTGCTATCCTAAAAATGACAGAGAGGATCTGGGGAAGCTGAAAGCTAAGGGTGATATTGGTATCTTAATTGGTTATTCTGATAACTCGAGGGCATTCAGGGTATATAATAGAAGAACGAAAAGAGTAATGGAGACGATGAATTTGAAGTTTGATGAGATTTCACAAATGGCTTCTGAGAGACACGCTCTAGAACCCGCACTTAACCTGATGGCTTCTAATCGTATCAGATTAGGACCCGCACCACAAAGTCAAACTTCTGGACATATCAGTTCAGGACTCATACCCTAAGGAGCTCAGTCAACTACAACTGATAAACTGACAAATCAAGAACTGGATAATTTCTTTGAGTTTATGTATGATGAATACTATGGTGGAGCTTCGACAAATGCATCATAACAACGTTCCGCTGCACCCGCTCAACAACATCAACCACAACCACCACCACAAGATGCATCTACTACAATCGAAGCTGACGCACCAACTCCCTCCACGTCAACATCATCTACATCTACTCCTGCCACTCCAGTAATTGAGATTGTTTTACCAAGAGTTGATGAGCAAACCCAAACTACACCAATTCAAGAAGAACCATACCAAAACGATGCTGTGTTAGATGAAGAAGAACCATTTGAAAATCCATTTGCTACGGAATCTGCTGAATCTTCTTCAAGGTTACATGAACCACCAAACACGCATTCATTAGATCCAAGGTACCCTTCAACGTTAAAGTGGACTAAAGACCATCCAATAGAACATGTTATTGGTGAACCTTCAAGGCCAGTACAGAAGAGAAGACAACTCGCCACCGATTGTGATATGTGCATCTTTGCCTGCTCAGTCAGTTTAAAAGAGCCAAAGAACATTCGGGAAGCAATGTCAGACGATGCATGGATTGAAGCAATGCAGGAAGAACTTCTCCAATATCAACTTCATGACACTTGGGATTTAGTGCCGAGACCCATTGACAAACTCGTCATTGATCTTAAGTGAATATGGAAGAACAAAAAGGATGAAGAGATGACTGTTATTCGCAACAAAGCTCGTCTCGTGGCCAAGGGATTCAGACAAGAAGAGGGAATAGATTTTGAGGAGTCATTCACGCCAGTAGCTAGAATTGAAGCAGTCAGGATATTCTTAGCATATGCGGCTCACAAGAACATCACGGTCTATCAGATGGATATCAAGACTGCATTCTTGAATGGAACTCTGAAGGAAGAGGTGTACGTGAGTCAGCCAGATGGATTTGTTGACAAAGATCATCCCGACTACGTCTACAAGCTCAAGAAAGCTATCTATGGTTTGAAACAAGCCCCAAGGGCGTGGTACGACGAATTATCATCTTTCCTACTTTTGAATCATTTCACCAAAGGAACAATTGACCCGACCTTGTTTACCAAAAGGTTTAAAGATGACATTTTGATTGTTCAGATTTACGTGGACGACATAATCTTTGGGTCCACTAATCCGAAACATTCAAAACTTTTCGCAAATCTCATGAAAAGTAAATTTGAAAGGTCTATGATGGGCGAATTAAAATTCTTCCTTGGACTTCAAATCCATCAATCCCATCATGGCATTTTCATTAATTAAGCGAAATATACAATTGAGATTTTAAAGAAACATGGAATGGAAAATTGTGACTCTGTTGGTACTCCAATGGTCACTTCACCCAAAATTGGTGCTGACTTATATGGGAAACCCATTGATCCGAAGAAATATTAGAGCATGATTGGGTCTCTCATGTACTTAACTGCTAGCCGACCCAATATACATTTTGCTGTCTGTTTATTAGCACGGTTTCAGGCAAGGCCTACCGAACTTCACCTCAAAGAGGTTAAACGGATCTTCCAGTACCTTCGAAGAACCATCAACATGGGACTTTGGTATCCGAAGGATTCGGAGTTCAAACTAACAGCCTTTGCAGATGCCGATCATGCTGGTTGCTAAGTCACTGCAAAAAGTACATCCAGAGGAGCACAATTTCTAGGAGAGAAGCTAGTAGGCTGGTCATCGAGGAAACAAGACTGCACGACGATTTCAACCGCAGAAGCCGAGTATGTGTCTCTATCTGCGTGTTGTGCCCAAGTTCTATGGATGAGGACACAACTCACAGATTATGGCTACTCTTTCGACCACATACCTATGTATTGTGACTCGAAAAGTGCAATAGCCATCTCGTGCAATCCCGTTCAGCACTCCAAGACCAAGCATATTAGAGTCCGCTACCACTTTATCAAGGAACACGTCGAAGAGGGTACTATTGAATTATTTTTCGTGAAGACTGAATACCAACTTGCCGATCTATTTACTAAAGCCCTCCCAACAGAGCGGTTTGAATACTTAGTTCGTCGAATTGGAATGCGAAGCCTAACTCCCGAAGAGTTAGAAAGTCTTCTCGAATCTTCTTGAATTATCTCATGAAGCTTCGCATGTAAATATTTTTGAAAAACAAAATACAAAATTTGAAAAACCAACAAAAGAAAAATATAAAAATATAAAATTTCAAAAAGACATAAAAAATATAAAATATAAAAACCAAAAATATTCTTCTCACGACATGTCTCTCGTATAATCGATATTCTGTACGTACCTAGAAATGTCATTCAACAATGATACGGGCATGTACAGATGCTTGAGCGAGAGTTCATTTAAACGTTTTCTAAAACATGTCGTCTCTCAAATTTCTAATCTTACGGCTTTCGTATATTTCAGTACGAAACCCGCGCCACATTGATGACTTCTGATTATTTCAGATCAGGACTCGTAATGTTAACGGCAAAATCAAAAAATCCTTGAGCACATGATCAAGATTTTTCAAATAGATTTTTCAAAATCTTTCTCAAATTCTGTGCTCAAGATTTTCATAAACAAAACTCCCTCTTAGACCCAAATGTTTAACAATATGCTTAATTTAAGGGGGAGTATAAAATTTAAAAATGAAAAAGGTTCCAATTTCATGCTCAAATCCGTCTATCTCTCCAAAAAGTTTTCATTTAATCAGTTGATATCAAAAATATCACTTCATGCTATTTTTGAGGGGGAGAAGACGTGATTAAATGTGATCAAAATCATGGTTTGAATCTCAATAAGTGCTTAACTCAGTTCTAACCCTCGAATTGACAAAATTAAATGACCGTTATCGAAAAGACTTGTCCGGGACGGGTAATAATTTCAAGCTGGTTTTCCAGTGATGTAAGCGTGTCTCGCAAAGGACTTGTCTGAGTAGAATGTACCAATTCGAGAGATGATCATTGAATATGACCGGGATGGGTAATAATTTCAAGCTAGTCTAACTAGTGATGTAAGCGTGTCTCGCGAAGGTCATGTTCATTGAAAATTGATCAATTCAAAAATGTGCGAACTCTACCCAACATGTGCAATTTTTAGTTAAAAATGCCTGAGCACATGTGAAGGGGGAGTATTTCAAAAATGTTAAACTCTCAAAGTGCTAACTAAATGTGTTTATTCATGAACACTTTGAGGGATTTTCAAAAGGTTTTATGGCAAATCTAGGATAGTCACGGTGTTATAAGGTGACTAAGGTTAGGGAAAACCGTCCCATGATCTGCCAGAGCTGGAGGGATCTACCCAAGGACAATTCTAATAGATTAGAATTAGAAGTCCTTAGGTAAGATTGAAAAAACGAGTTAATGAGAAAGGGAAAGAAGGGGTTGAAGAATTAAAAAGAAAAGTTTAATGAAAGGGTGAAAAGAAATAGCCCTCCATGAAAACTTAGGGTAGAAACCGGGTCAATACATCTGCTATCGGTATTCACTAAGGTGATACTGATATTGAAGACAAGACGTCATGGACCCAGTGACGCGCTGCACCACCCCTCCTAGCCACTCAGATATCTCTTAAAAGATATTTGTTTCATTTCTCACGGAGAACACTACATAATCTATCGGCCTCTCACTCCGAGATGTGTTGATATTGAAAAAGGTGGCACTCTGCTCCATGCCTCTGACTACTAAAACTAAAATGCACATTACAGAGTCTAGAGCCATGAGATTCATCAAAAGATCTCTTAGGAACACTTTCAAGATAATTCACCTGTGTTCACCAATAAGGACACATGGTGTACATGAGTCTTAATGAGATCTACGGATCTTGCCAGTTTTATCATGATGGTTACATGCTTCAAACGGTCTACAGTCGTAGGGTGATCTCTAGCGACTCACTGAATCGTGGGTGCACATCGGTGTGTCCGTGTAAGCCCTCTCGGGGTATCCGGTTCAGAACGGCCTGGGGGAGATTAGAGAAAGTCTACACACTATGCTGTTGACGATCTCGAAGTCCTAACCCGTAAGCGCTAGATGATTATCACTAACAGTTTTATGCAGCTACCTTAAACATCCATCAACCATCATCATACATCAAACATCTTCACCTCAGCATACTCATACTTATGAAGAACATCCCTCATCAAAGCTCAAGTGTTAAAAGTTCAAGACAACGAGATCAAGTTAAAGACAAAGTGTAACAACCAAGTCAAGAGGCTAATCAAGATGTCAAGAACAAGTTCATATGTCAAACGATGAAAGATTAAGAGGAGATTGTTAGCAAGGGAAGATTGTTAGCAGAAGTTTACAGTCCAAGATGTATGAGTATGTTGGAGGTTGCGACGCATCATCACGAGAAGATTTTGATCAAGGCAAGAACATCCACCAAAGGACGATTACTTTGAAGATCACAGTTCATGAAGGAACATTGATTGAAGACCATTCTACAACGACACACAAAGATCAAGACGTTGAAGACAAAAGACAAATCACTAGAGCATAATTGAAATGACTACCCCTTAGGGGGAGATTGTTAGCTTTTATATTTTTAGAAAGTGATGGTCATTTGTATCATGTAGAAAAAGTGTGTGTCGTGTAAATGAACAACCATTGTAAGGCTTGTGTTGGACCAAGTTATTTAAAGATCAAGTAAAGACAACAAAAGCCCAAGTCCACCACAAGCCCACCTCAAGGCCATTTAGGGCAACAATGGCCGGTCACTCATCTATAAATACCACACTCTCACACTCATTTTGTGTGCCTCTAAGTGTAGTATAGGTGTAAGAGTGTGTGTGTGTGTTTATTAATCTTGTATTATTCTCTTATGGATTAAATATACATTCGGCTACAAGTTATAAATACTATACGCATCTCTTTTCATCTTATCTATTCTTCTTTTACTTATTAGAGTGCCACGTACTGTTTTACTACTAGTTGAGTAGTTGATTAATATAGGTTTAGTTTGTGTTGTGTAAGGTTCGATTAGATCTAATAGTTTAACAGTTTAAAACCTCATAAATAAAATGGGGAAGAGGCAGCCTTAGGTTAGACTGAGTGAAATTATGGGAGTACAAAGCTACAAAACCCTCAGGTGCATCATAGAGGGTTTGCTCGCGACTGGGTAGCATGACCGTTATATCAGCAGGTATGTCACAATCAACCAATAACTTGGTCAATGTGGACTTATCTAGATGTCACTTTTGGATTTAAATGGTAAGTTTTACGCCCGTAAGTAAAATAATAAAAATAGTACATGATTACTTACCTTTCGAGAGATGTAAGATGGTTACTGTTGCTGTGAAGATGAAAAGAAAGTTTGGAAATGAAGAGGTTTGTTGAGAAGAGGTGGTTTTGATCTTTATCAAAATTATCTTGATCGTACACGTGGTAAGCCAGGAAGTACAAACCGGACTCCAAATCAAAATTCAAATGTGGATTTGATAGTTACATAAACTGAGGAAGACGCATAAATTTTAGCTTAAAAATCTAACTAACCCCTTGACAAATGGAGACTTAGGATCATCAAGGGCATGATTACGCGCATTTAATACGGTTACCTTTTTTTGTTTTATTTTAAACACATCTGTGCAGGCTATGTTTAAGCTGCGAACATAGTCGTTATGTGGAGTCGAAAGCAATACATCTAGTGTATATGCATCACTTTTGACTGGGGCTTGAGGACGTACCCTTCGAACTGCTAGAAGGTCTCCCTTTCAAGCATACTCGGATACTATACTCCGAAAGACTAGGCTAACTTTTGAAAGTCTCCTCTGGTGTAAAATGATACTTACGTGATGATTACCAGTATAAGAATCCGCCAGTCGAAGCCTTAACACCTTCCGAGGTGTTTTCTTCGAAGACATTAGCATAAAGGACGGTTTATACCAGGTCAAACCCATGTCTCCTACCCTATCAAGGCTTCCCCGCCAAGTTAGGGATCGTGGTACACTAACCCACTTATCACCCAAAATCATGGGACACCCCCATGATCTCGGGATTTCACGTAGAGGTCCAACCCCTGCACATCATTTAACGTAGTGTTTCCATTTATTTTGTCATAGGTTACTTCAAGCTTGGTAAGCCATCACACGACCCCTTATCCTTTGATCATCATCGAAGGCCACGTAGTACCTTTATGTGTACGATCAAAATTGTTGTCGAATTTCCTGTTATTGTTGTGGGATCATTTGTTGTTGTTGCATGAAGTTGTGATTGGATGTTGAAGGTTGTTGAGGTGTATACATTGGAGATGGTGTGGTAGCAACAAGTGCTAATGGATCATGAGACTTGGCAAGTCTTTCAGCTCGTATCTAATTTGCCTCTGCTTGGTTTTGTTTCAAGAAATCATACAACTAATCATAGTTAACTTTGTGCAATTCCTTTGTTTGATGAACGATGGTGACATATCCTTCCCATTCTGGTTGTAGGTTGTTTAGGAATTTGATGTCGTTAGCAATGTTCTTCACAGTCAGCTTGTCTCTTGCTAAGTCATTCATGATCTGACAGAATATGTGGTAGTACTACTCTATTAATTCTATAGGAATATAAGCGAATTTATTTAGTTCATTCAGTAGTTTTGTTTCCATTTCTTGTTTCCCAATGTCTGTTCCATACATCAACCTTTTAAATCTTTCCCAGACTACATGAGCACTTTCACAACTGTCTATTGTTGCGTAAATCTCAAGTGGTAATCCAAGTAGAACTAGGTGCATTGCAAGATCATGAATTTCAATGTGAGCCTTTTCATCTGTGGTTAATTCTTTCTCTGTTTCTTCTCTATAGAAATGAGCTACTGGGGGTGTTGCTTTTGGATCACTACGGTCTTTGATTTGTCGTGGTTGAAAGGGTCCATCCAAAACGGATTTAGTCTGTTTAACAACAAATAACATAACAACAAGATAGCGTACCACTGGATATATCTACAAGATAGCGTATCATAACAACAAAAAACATACCCTCTACAACTGCCAATGTAGCCTGTTTAACATCACCCAAAATATTGAAAATATAAACCTGTAAGAAACACCTTAATGTCGATATTTGAAACAACCAAACAACCACCTCTCTTTTAGATTCAACAATACAACTGAAAATATAGAAATACAGAAAAATATAAATTTAGGAAACCATGATTACCAGGAAGTTTTTAGGACTATCTATTTCCCAAAGCACAATTGGCTGCTAGGTGTCCCAACAACTCGACATCAAACGAACCATGTATGTGATCCTGACATAATAAGTTTGCTAGAACCATCAAACATGCCACCTAATACATTGATCACATTGTATATAGAATATGCACGATATGTAAAATGGGCATACTAACATTGATGTACGGAGCCTGGAAGAAATCGATATAAGAATCTTCAAGTAAGCGTGCAAGGAGATGTTTTGTCATAAAGATGCTCGGATAATGACCTCCTCATGACCAAAATCACTCCACTGAAGCATCATAGAAAATGCTTAAATCGATTTCTTCCCCACTCGCTACCTCAACATTAATGTGTCCATTTGATAGATCATAGATAGCCTAAATAGAAATTAACAATGCCTCAGTTATTGGAAACAGGATATTATAGACTGGCTCATAAAGTGTATTGGCTACAAAACAAGGTTGCATTTTATGCCATCCAGTGTTTGTCATGCCAAAATTAAGACACGCTCAGAAAGTGTGTATTGGCTGCAAAGCACGGTTGCATTTTATGTCATCCAGTGTTTGTCATGCCAAAATTAAGACACACTGGATAACCATATCATCATCTCCAAGTAACTATTATCCGAAATATATATACGAAAAGCGCGCATGAACTTTTGGAAAACTATAATACTTAAGACTAATAATTTATGCTTTAAACTATTAGTAGTAGCATTAGAATCAAACAAAAATAATAAATAGAATACCACAACAAAATCCGTTAACCTCATAACGAAAACTCTCTTTCAAACGCATAGTTTACGCTACATGATTTATACGGCATGAAAATTTCAAATCACCACTGTCTTTCACTTGAAATCTTTGGAGTTTGCATTCTGAAAAAAGTACCGGAAGAACTGAAAATGTATGACTCAGAGGGGATCGAGACATACAAATCACTTGCACTTAAATACTCCAAAGAGTTGTTTCAGATATACCCGAACAAAGAAGATCCTTATTTTCCCCCAGATATCCTCTTTGATTGGGTAAATCAGGAATAACTGCTTTGAGTATCTAGTTGCAAATGGCATGTAGAGCTTGATCTCCTATAAGCCAAATATTAATATTTCTTCAACTATCTTGTATAGATCGACATGGTTACTTTATAACAACCCTGCTCCTACAAAATTACAAATCAAAAATCAGAAAAAATGGATGTAGCATAATTGCTTATGCAAAAAAAATGTCAGGATGAACACATGTGTTCCCATTCCCAAATACACACTTGGCTACTAAACCAACTTGATAAGTAACGTTCACCTTCAAGCGCCATAGAGAATATTTAAATCGATTTCGTCCACCCCCTCACCAGAGCATTATTATTTTTAGCCGACAATTCTTGCATAACCTAAATACAACATGTATCAATCTATTAACAACTGCACCAAAAAAAGTATTTGACACGACAAGTGAAACCAAATCAACATAACAAAAGAACACACATCTAAATCCGATTCACAAAAACAACACATGAAGTCTGCAAGAGATTCAATTAACCTAGACCAACATCCAATAAGATAAAACATGAGGATACATATACATACATCAGATTCTATACAGCGAAAGTTAGCTCCGCTTGTTGATTAACAAAATATATTAAATTAGCATTCATGATCACATATTATACAAAAATTTAGAAAAGCAATAACCATGACCACACAACCGAGTTTAAGAAAAATTAAGAAGAACCTATTTTGCCCAGGCAAAAAATATATTGTAGCTTTTACAAAAAACTACAACCATTAACACAACTCATAAATGTGACCACGTACCACTTTAAAGAGTTACAACCGCGTACAATACTGAAGTTTGAAAGAATGAAGAAGCACCTATTTTGTACATGAAACAAAAAATTTGTAGCACTCAAAAAAACAACAACACACATATGGATGACTGCTACCATACTCTAATGAATACCAAAAAATATTACAACTACATACCAGACTCCAAAAGAAATCAGAAACCTCAGCCAAACATAGATACATGCATGCTGATCAATCAAGTATTACTCATAAAATGTAAAGTACCAACTTAAAAATCAAACCAGAATCTGGATTGAAACTAACTCGTGTAGTGAAAACCACTGACCACGCCATGCATAGAATCCCCACGATAACAGCATCATTAGCAAGCTGAAAATGCAAATTCAGATATAAGAAAAGACCCCAGATTAGGTCTACAAAACGCGCAACACTAACTGAAATCCCACACCAAGCACCTCTTGTCCTGCGACAGATCAAAGTAATTCTATTTATTATCTTGACAATGGAAAACAGTCCGAAAACATGCAGGTATCCCAGAGATCACACAAAAATTGATCCAATAAGCTGTAATATAAGTATCCAAAACTTATTTTATGAGATGTTAGTTACGTCACTTGATTTACCACTCGTGTCCATCATTTCTACTAATACCAAATATGAGTGACATATCAACTAACCTAACAACCATTTCACGACCCTGCTATTTCACATTTAGTTTTCACAAAACTTGCTCTATGGCAGTCATTAAAACCCCAGACCTAGTACCTTGAACTAAATATCAAACCTACTTCAAAACACAATAACATTTTGTACCTTATAATTTTCATCACCTCAAAATCACCACTCGCAACATCACTTCAACAAACTAGAACCCTGAAACAATCATGTATTCAACGATCACATCAGAAAACATCTAAACATCAAACACACAAACTAACATACCAATATAAAACACCCCAAGACATCAAACATCTAGAGCAAACCTACTGGAAATACAATCATATTTCATACCATATATTTTTCACCATGCCAAAATTACGGTATGCAACGTCGTTTCAGCAAACCAAATCCTGAAAAAAACCATGCATTTAACACTCACATTAGAAAACACCCAAATCCTAAAACAACCGCGCGTTTAAAATTCAAATAAGAAAACAAACTAAAACATGAACTAAAAATTTGCAAGAAAAAAAGCACAAAATACGAAACAACCACGCATTTAACTCTTACTATAAACCCTACTTGCACAAACATAAAACAACTAATACACTTACAAAGTAAAAATCTGCAAAAAAAAGCATAAAACATGAAAAATCCATGCATTTAACATTCACATCAGAAAACATCCAAAACATAAAACACCCAAGTCCTAAAACAACCATGCATTTAAAATTAAAACGAGAAAACAAACCAAAACATGAAACATTTCAACTAAAGTAGATCAATATCCCTTACTGTGACACCTATATGCATGAACAGAAAATAATTAATGCAATTACAAACTAAAAATTTGCAACAAATAAAGCAAAAGATAACTGAACTTCCAAATCACATACCCAATTTCACCTTCTGTAAACGCCCTCCAATTTTTAGTACCGCCTATAGAAGAAGCTCAAATAACAGAAATCTGCAAAAATATTACAAACAACCAAAAATAAGTAAAGATCATACTTATCACGTATCAGACTTATCACAAAGATCAATCAAAATAAACTAAAAAAAAGAACCAAAATACCTCACAGAAACAAATCAGATGGTCATGATTAAACCGGTATATGTGTTCAGAGAAAGAAGCCACAGACCAAGAAAATAAATATGCAATAGCTTATAATGATTCTAGCAATGATATAATCGAAAACAAGTGTACAACTTGCAACCAATTCTATGATCTTACTGGATCACAAAGCGGCAGTGGAAAACAGGTGTAAAACATGCATTAAACCCTAGAATTAAGTAGCAATTAAGTGGAGAACCAACTAAGCAACCTACCCACTAAGCACATATTTTAATCACTTAACCTGACGGCTCGGCTCGGCGTGTGAACAGTTTCGGCTCAAGCCATGGCTCCACAGTGCACCCAAGCCGTTCCACTCCTCAAGTTGATCCTCAAGTCGGCGGCTTTGGAACAGTGTCAGCTCCCAAAACACTTCAATGAATGTTATAAAGTATAATATAAATATTATTCCCTCAATCCTAAAATATAAGTCCACTTTTCTATTTTTTATGGTCCCAAAATTAATGTCCACTTTCAATTTCAACCAATCAAAATGATTATAAGTTTGCAAGAATGAATTTTTATTGGTTAATATTGTAAGGGGCTCACTTTTATTAAAATTTGTGAAAATATGAAAGTGGACATGTAATTTGGGATGGAGGGAGTAGATTTAATAAAGTTCATCAGTTTTTATTACCTACGAATGTTTTATCTTTGAATTTGAATGTAAAATTATTTTAACTTGAGTTATGACCGTTATTTGACAAAACAGTCACATTCATATGCTGTTATATAAATCCCGCTTGTATGATTACTCCAAATAAGTATGAGAGGTCAAAAAAGTGAAGTACTATCTCAAACTTTCAAAAAACTTCTTTCAAATTAGCTTGTGTTTTTACATCCTCGATACCACAGATCTCGCTATCGTCGCAACATAGCGCATGTACCATGCAAGTTTAAGTAATTATCGTTATGTAAGACCAAGTGAAAGCGCAACTTCTGTTTTCTTACATGTAATATACCTAGTTGTTTGTTTCAACTTATATATTCGGCTTATTGCTTATTTGTTTTCGTGCTTATGTTTCATAAGCTCACTTTTTGTGGCTTATTTTGAAATTTTTGGGCTTATATAATTTATTATGACATTACAAGCTTATATAAGTCAAAAACTTTTTCAAATAAGCCAAAAAAAGTAAGCTCAATATGCCTAAAACCAAATAAGACATAAGTCGGCTATAAAAACCGAAACAAACACCCCATATACGAAATTATTGTAATACCACATCTCTCCCAAAATAAATGTTCACATTTAAATTGTACAAACTTTTAAGGTATCTTACTATTTAAAATTCTTCGCCAATCAAATATCATCCATACATACTAAAACCTTTACTTTACTTAAAAATTCGACATTCTATAATTATCGTATACAATAAAGTTGATCAATATCAAAGTTTAAAACCCTTATGTACTTTGGTAGCTTGGTTCATGATGATTTTGTTAGTTTTGTGGACATAATTAATACGTGTATGTCCGGATTCGAACTCGAGACCACGGGATTGCACACTTTACGTATGAGAATTAATGTTTAATAATTAATGTAAACTGTTATATTTAATTATTAATTACACAATAACAAATAACGAGCATTAAGTAATTAACGGTAATTGACTAACTATCGTTAAGTATTAAAGAGAAGGACTATAGATGAAAATAAAGGTCAAGAGGCTTCCGGAATCCCTTGGGATTGTGTAGGCCGATCGTTTGGGGTATGGGGAAACCCAATCCAAACCTAACTTGTCCTCTAAGTTTGTCATGCTATAAAAACAAGGAAAAGGGTTCATTGTTTGCTAACTTTTGTACACACACAATACCCTAACCTTGTTTTTCTCTCCTCTTTGTGGTATTCGGTCGATCATCATAAACCACAAGGGTGATTGAATTTTTTGATTATCAAAAATTGTTTTGTGTTTTCTTGAACTAGCATTCTCATTAATTCGGTATTAGCACGTGTGTACAAGAACATGGTACAAACACACTATTGTTTGTATCTTGGTTTGAATTGAAAAACGGTAAGGGTCAATTCGTTAAACCATTAACCCTAATTAGGGTTTTAATATCGTCTTGAATCGTGCTAGTTTGGAATTGCAAAAAGGTACGCATACGATTTAAATTCGGTTAATTAATTATTGATATATGATCCTACGCTTCCGCATGATCTTTGATGTATTATGTGTTTTACATTTATGCTTGTCATATTATGTAATTCTAACAGTTGCATTACGAGCCGTTATATTGTGTAATTAATTACCGAAACACGTAAAAACGAATCTTGTATTGTGTTTGCATGTTATACGAATTCTAGGGTTTATAAAATTCGAAAACCCTAATTTTTTTAATTGGGTCCGATTGCCCTTTAATTATTATAAAAAAATAGGTTTTGTTTAATAATTGGATTAGAAACCCTAGGATTGCATGCGTAGTTTATGTGTTAATTAATGAATATGTGGTCTGTCATTAATTATATGCGATCTTGTGACTTTTCTCAATAATTGTTATGTGATATCCATGATGGGAACACGCATGTTTCGTCATGGAAAATTGATTATATGCGTTAATTGTTAAGTGATTACACATGTTTTTATTGATAAATCTTGAATTGGGGAAGACCTCAATAATATTAATGAATCAATTATGTGCAATATGGTATATATTTAGCTATGGATTACGCAATCGACTCTTCGATGTATGTGGCTCAGTTCCATTGCAAGTGAATACCTTAGTTAAATATATGCCTTATAAAACCTAGAATTGATTATTAATAGGTTTTTATCAAATTAGTTTGCATGTGGCTAATTGTTTACACATATTAATTGTTAAGTTATGTGCGCATTGTTTAGATGTCTATTTTTTATTTTTACTCGTTTGTTTATTTTTTGTGTGACAAGTTGTAAGTAAATGGTAAATTTTTGAATAGAAAAATAAACTGGACTAAACAATTATGCAATTGGATTTGTTTTTAAGAGTCGAAATCTAAAACTTTTAGTTGATTGATGGTTTTCATACCAAAATAGTTAGAAAGACTCATCCAATCTTGACAAACTATAAGAGGGGTATAAGGAGGATTGACATTAAATTGTCAACCGAAAGAAACGGGTTTTTAATTAGCTTTTAGCTAACCTTTGTTTCTTCGCTTCTTTGCGAGTCAAAATTGGAGTTACCTAAGACAATTTTTTATGTACAAAACATCTTAAGGTGAATTGACCTCAATTCCACGCGCCACTTGTGGCAATTGTCCGAATAACTTGGGTCTTTTGACTCATGCAGTAGTACGATATAGTGGGCGATAATTGAAGGTAATTCTTTGATTGGTTTATCCAATACATTAATAAAAACTTTGTTGATTTGATCTTAGTGAAATTGGTTAATAAAAAGTTTTATTAAAACCTATGATACGAAGTTGTATGCATGCTTCTTCGTGCATATTTTGATTATACACATCAAATTAGTACCCTTAAATTTAAGTTTATGCCATCTAATTATAAGAAACACTTGAAGTTGCAATTTAGCTTAAGTGAGATCTTAACTAGATTGCAATGAAAAGGTGAATTTTCATGTTGCGTGAGATCACAACTGGATATTTGTAGTTTCTAAATTAGACAACTTAATTGAGTTAGTTAGTGAGAGCTATGACTCAAGGCATAAGATGGGATAAAACATGCTTACATTGCAAATAGACTTTTGGAAATTGTAAATCCCATAATGATCTAGGAATTGGGAAATGTTTGGTAATTATTGTTCGACAATTACCTTGTTTTATACTTTTATTACTAGCAGATCAATTGATTTAATGGAACTATGTTAATTTGGGTCCTAGTTTCAGGAAAATTGTATGGTTATATGAATATTACCAAGGGTATTTAATTTTCTTGAAAGTTTGTATTATCGAAAATACTAATATTTGAACTTTTTTCTGTAGAACTGGCTTAAACCGATAATACTACACTCAGTTTTGCGTTCAAAAGTTTCTTTGAACAAGAAAAATTGACTGGCCCCAACTTCAATGACTGGTACAGGTCGCTTAGGATTGTCCTGCGGGTAACCAAAAGACTAGAATATTAGAACACGCCTTGTCCTGCTGAACCTACTGTTTCTACATCTGTAGAGGAAAAAGCAGCATGGAAAGTTGAGTACAAGAAACATAATGATGTGGCTTGCATGATGCTTGAAATGATATCAAATGCTCTTAGAAAGCAATTTGAGCATTTTTTTTCCTTATGATATGCTCAACGAACTCTGACGTATGTTTGAGAAACCACAAGCAGTTGAATTGTATGATTTGATCGATGCTCTTCATAGCTGTAAGCAGGGAGATAGTAAATCCCTAAGTTCTCACTTCTTGGAAATACAAGGATACCTGAACCAACTAGAGCAACTCAATTATCATTATCCTCCTGATGTATGTATTAGCCTAATCAACAGGTCCCTTAAAAAGGACTTTGGTGGTTTTGTGCGTAATTTCAACATGCATTGCACGGGGAAGACAGTGAGTGATTTGCATGTAATGCTCATTGACTATGAGAAAGGATTATCTACAAAGGCGCCTACACCACAAGTACTGGCTATTCATGGTGGTAGGATACAGAAGCCAAAACCGCAAGTGAACAAGAAGGGTAAAGAAAAGGTTGATAAGGGTAAGCAAGTTATGGCCTATCAACCTAATCCTAAAAAGAACAACCCTCTAAAGAAGAAAGAGAATCCCAAAAAGGATCAGTCTTGCCATCACTGCCATGAGGTGGGACATTGGAAGAGGAATTTTCCTCTCTACCTCGAGGAGTTACGTTTGAATAAGCTGAAGTATAGTGGTAAAGCTAGCACTTCAGGTAACTTGTTTATGATTGAATTATTTTCATTTTCTCATCAAATAAATTCTTGGGTATATGATACTGGATGTGGTATTCACATTTATAATACACTGCAGGGGTTTAGAGAAGAAAGGAAGCTGACCTATGGGGAGCAATATCTGCATGTGGGAAATGGAGCGCAAGCAGATGTTGAAGCCATATGATCATTTAATTTAGTTTTGCCTTTGGGCTTAGTACTGTTATTAAACAATTTTCATGACGCACCTACTATTGTTAGAGGTGTTGTTTCAGTTTCTTTGTTATTGGATCTTGATTTCATTAACACTATTACTAGTAATGAAATTTCAGTTTCTTTAAATGGTATTTTTTTTATGCTATTTCTGGGAATGGTGTGTTTGTGATTGACATGAATGATAATGTATCCGATAGAAATAATTAAATGTATAGCATAAATAATCGGAGAATCAAGAAGGACTTGGATTCTAATTACCTCTGGCATTGTCGCCTTGCCTAAATAGGCAAGAAATGCATGGAAAAGCTGCAACACGATGTGCTTTTGAAACGTATCAACGATGAATCATTATCTGTGTAGAATATAAACATCTTGATTGTGTGCTTGATTCAGGTGGTCTTGGATCTTGAAAGATCAAGAAACCCATGGTAGATAAGTTAGGTGGAAGATGAAATAGAGAGAGAGTGGGTAACTCAAAAATCAGGAAAATTAGATTGACAGAAATGAGAGTTCCACCCCTTCCCATGTGTGGGAAGAGTTTATATAGTTCCTAATATTGGTGCCCCTAGTGGGCTGTGGAGTGAGCTGACAGTGGGGAAAGCCCCGACCCACTCCACAAATATAAATACGACTAAACTAATAATACTAATACTAATATTGCTAAGCTAATATAAATAAGCCTACGAGCTATGTAGATGCTAAATAGATGCTCGGGGTGACCGAGCCTTCATCTGAATATTTATATTCCTAACAATCTCCCCCTAAGGGAGGTCACCCCGGAAATAATAATTTGAATTCTAGCATTCTGTCTTCTGAACTTGACGTCATAGCTCGTAGTCTTTGATTCTTCAATGTCTTTAGTCTTTGTGCCTTCAGCAGTAATGATTTGATGACTGATTGATTGTCTTGGATGATCTTTGAGTATTCTTCGACTTTATCATCCAACATTTGTTTCCAAGTCATCTTTCAGCAGTATGTTTCCATGTGATGTGTTATTCTTTGAGCCGACATGCTCACACCATTTGGTGTCATGATCTTCAACATCAGAGTAAGCAGAAGCCGTGTTGAAGGTGTTTAGGTTGATCATGACTTTGTTGAATTCCAATGATGATGTAGTGTGAGCATGTGATGCTGGATTGGCATCTTTTCTGTAATCTGCTACAACCGCAATCAGCTGCAACTTCAATCAGCTACAACCGCAAACAGCTGCAACAGCAATCAGCTACAATCGCCAGATGTTCCTGCATACGACAGTTAGCAATAAAACGTCCGGTACTTACAGGTTCGGACTTTGAGATTGTTAACAGCATAGTGTGAAAACTCTCCCTAATCCTTACCAAGACCGTTCCTAATCGAAAACCCACAGAGGGCTTTTTAAAATCGTACCGTAGTATATCAACGATTAGGTGAGTCGCTGGAGATCACTCCACGACTGTAGACCGTTTGAAACCACCGCGATCACTAAGCGTAATCCACAGGGAATTACCGAAGTGACCTGCTTTCAGGGCTGCTTGATGTTGACCCTGGCAAGAATTTCCATTCAATCATTGAGAATTACATTTGTAAATTCTCTCATAAATGTTCTGGCAGATTGCTAAGATCTGCGTAGGACTCATAAGTTTACAACTGGTGTCCTTAATGTTGAACAACCAGTGTAGAGATAATTTGTGTTCCTATGAGATCTTATGATGAATCTCGTGGCTCTAGACTCTATAGTGCACTTTGATTTAGTGAGCGGAGGCTGGAGAGGACTGCCACCTTTTCAATATCATCTAACTCGGAGTGAGAGAGATGATAGGAATGTATTGAACTCCGTGACAATTGAAACAAGAATCCTTTGAGGGACCTTGAGTGGCTAGGGAGGGTTGTGCAGCGTATCACTGGGTCCATGATACTTTGTCTTCAATGCCAGCAATCAACTATGTGATTCTGACAGCATATGTATTGACTTGGTTTCTGCCTAAGTTGTAAGGAGGGCTATTTCTTTTCACCCTTTCTCACTTCGTTTCTTTTTAATTCTTCAACCCCTTCAGTGCTTACCGAGACTTCATTACTAGAACCTTGTTGGGTTTGTTCCAATACTAGCTCCATCTCAGTCGGCACTCTTCCCTAATTCACTTTTCTCCTTTTTTAATCATACCTAAGGACTTCTACACTATCTAGTGGATTGTCCCTGGGTAGATCCCTCCGGCTCTGGCGGGATCGTGGGAACTTGAGCCTAACCTTACCATCCTTATAACTCCATGCATTAAATAAAATGGTCGGTCTTTGGTGTTCTACCACAATTGCCAAACCAAATCTTTGAAAAATCTCTCAAAGTGTTCATGATTAAGAACCACATTTTAGTAACACCTTGAGAGTTTTGAATTTTTCAAACGCTCCCCCTTAACACGTGCTCAAGTGTTTTAATTATAAATTTGCACATGTCGGGTGAAGCTCGCACTTTTGAATTGATTGATTTTTCAAGAACATAATCATCGCGAGACACGCTTACATCACTAGTAAACTAGCTTGAAATTATTACCCGTCCAGATCACATTCAAGGAAAATCGCTCGAAATCGGTACATTCTACTCAAACACGTCCTTTGCGAGACACGCTTACATCACCAGATAAACTGGCTTGAAATTATTACCCGTCCAGGACATGTCCTTTCGACTACTGACTTTAGCTATCGTCAATTCATTTGTCAAGTCTGAGTCACGATCTCTTGCGATGCCAAATCCTTTTTGTTTCCACTAAACATTTGCTCCCCCTCAATATGTGCATCGATATACGAAAGAGTTTAGCACATATGAGAGAGCTTACATTCATGTCCAAAACATCACATTTTATCAGATTTCATATTTAAATCACATTCTCTCCCCCGATCAAAAATTTCAAACCATTTGAGATTTGTGATCCCAATTGATTTAAATAAGTTAGAAAAATGTGGGAGAAAATGTGTCCGATTTAATATTTTCTGATAATGGAACATACTATGCTCCCCCTTAAACTAAGAGGGAGATTCACTGCTTATTATGCACAATTCGAAAATTATGACACAAATGATATTGACCTTTTTGCGTAGATGATGTGATCATCCGCTTTTCTGAGTGAGTCAGTGGTCAACATCGATTTTCCATCCACCAACAACTCTTTCGCTAATGTAGTTGATCCCCACTTGGCGAGACCAAAATAGATGAATGGTGGTGGTGGTGGTGAGAGTGTTGTTGTTGTTGCCGACGTTGTTGTTGTGGTGAATTCTGAGCCAATCAATAGAGTTTGAACTACTGATCAAATGGTTAGAATGGGAACTGGCACATTCATTTTGGCTATGGAATCTGCATAAGAATATCAACACAGATATACATACATACAGATACACTATTCCTTAATAGCTACCCTTCAACAGCTTGCCACATTATAATACCAAATTCATTTAATCAAACCACAGTCAGGAAATACGTCAAACTACTATCTAGCATGAAGAGCAAACAGCAATCATGAACATGGCAATTCACACATATTTCATCATTCAATTCAGGATCTTAGGAACAAGATTCTAACACGATAGATATATACCTAAGGAAATCCTGAGAACATATGCACTATATCAACAACAATTAAGCAGCAATCGACTAACAAGAGTCAAACAACAGTTGAAACTCATTCATTCAGATCATACACATGTCATAGGAGTATTCAAAAGCATCAACTGCAACTGGTTTTCTTACTTCTTTTAGGTTTTGAGTCTTAAAGTATTTAGGGGATTACACGAGGATTCCAAAGTAACACAAATGAACCTTCTAGATATATAAAGCTAGGAAACTATAAGCACATTGCACATAATGTCCTAAACTTTCTAGCAATTCACACATTTGGCCATTTGATATAAAATTTTAGCAAGATCCTCTTCAACTAATACCCCATTAACTGCAAAACCATTTCAACAAGTATGAGTTAACCAAGAAACCCGTTTGATGATATAAAATTTGAATTCACTCTCCCCCTCAATCAATGACCCGTATTAAAGATTTGTAGTCGTTGATTGAGTGACAAATTTTATGCATAATCCAAGTTTAAACAAATTTCATACAACACATATTCACCAAGTGTCTCACAAATAATTTTCAGAAGAATCATAGAATGAAAACTATTTGCATACAAAGAAGATTTCTCTTCCTTTTCAAGAAATGATGCACTGAAACGTACATCAGATCGAAGAAACATGGATATAAAGTAATCCATGCCCAGGTGAACATCACCCAGTTGGAGGAACAGCCGTCTTTTTGGCGACGTGCTTTCCCCAGTTTGAAGCGCGGGTTGCTATCTGAAGTAATAGCAAGCCATTTAGACATGTTTTAACCATCCATTTTAACTTCTGCTCGAGCTTCATTTAAAGACCCGTGCCATTATTGAATGACATTTCTAAGTCCGTAAATGTTATCGATAAACAGAAGACATGCCTAGGTGAAACTATTTTTGGTCTTTTCTAATTTTTTAATTTTTATGGTTTTTCTGATTTTACGCTTCTCTATTTACAATTAGCAAGATTTCTATATATCTATTTACAAAATGGTATAAGAAATGAAAAAGAATGTAAGAAGCAAAATATATACAAGGATACGAACCGAAAAATCATTACTCCTCAGCATTCTGAATCTTCTCCGCATTCATCACTTGACATGCTGAAGAGCAATGTGAGCACTTTTAATCAGGGATTGATTCTGGCTTTTCACTCTCCCCGAATTAGTGCTCTCCCCCAATCTGACAACCTTTCCTGATGAACACCCATAATAGGAAGAAGAAGAAGAAGACTTTGGATGAACACCCATAATAAGAAGAAGTCTTTTGGTAACCAAATGCATGCCGTCTTTAGTCTTCTAACACTCCCGCCCTTGAGTAAAGCTGTCAAAAACCTTAGGCCTCTTTTCGTAAGTTTAAGTTGAGCCTCAACTGAAATCTAGCTTAACCCCACAACTCATCACACAAGAACTGTCATGAGGTTAAGCTAAACCACAAATTTAAGCCCAGTAACAACTTGATTTCAGCTTAACCTCACAACTCATCAAACAAGAACTGTCATGAGATTAGGTTAAAATCAAGTTGGACCTAACCTTAAACTATAGAACAACTTGAACCTAACTTAACTCCACAACTCATCAAAGAAGAACTGTCATGGGATTAAGTAAAATATCAAGTTGTAAGAAAAGAACTCAACATTTTTGAATGTAGAGAAGACTGTAGACTCGACCTTCTTCAAGATTGCCCAATGTGGAGGAACAGAATACCAATCATCTTCATCTCACCAAATGCCTTCCAGTAACCTTACATATAACCCATCAGCCCGCAGCATACACATGAGATGATAACACCCAACAGAGAATGTAGAATAGACTGACGACTCGACCTTCTTCAGTCTTACGTATAACACCAAAGTAACAAGTTGAACCACTGATCATCTATAGTATGTATCCATCCTTGGATATTAAGCCCTGATCACGTGAACCTGTTGTGCGTCCTTGATGTACACATTCTCTCTCCCCTGGTGGTTACGATTAATCAGCCCATGACGTAACAGTGAAACGTAAATACCAAGGTAACAAGTTGAACCACTGATCATCTCTGCGGTTATCAACACCGGAATAACTTCAACTCGGAAGCAGTATAAAGCCCGATCACGTGAACCTGTTGTGCGTCCTTGGTGTACACATTTCTCTCCCCCATGATGGTTACGATTAATCGGAATCATCATCATGATGTGTACATGTAGCCTAATGACGTATACATGAAGCATTGACTAGAAACCCTTTGATGCTGATTGAACCAGCCCGTGAGAATATGTAGATTAGCATTCCATGACCATGTTCTTCAACACCTTGATAGACGGAAGAAGTAGTGTTGGAGAAACATGGTTTGCACGACTCCTGAACTGACGTATTCAGGAGTCGTATGACCATTTCTCAATCATCAACTAACATGTAGATTAATATTCACCCTTTCCCCCCCTCAAAATTGCATATGCCTGCCAACTGCAATTTTTGATGATTGAACTAGTGAATATGAATACCATCAACGGTAAGTAGCTCCACTTGACGGTTCTTGAAGACTGACATGTTGTTTACTCACCCTTTCCCCCCCTCAAAAATTGCATATGCCTGTCAACTGCAATTTTTGGTTGAATATGTGAATAAAAGTATACTCCAATATGCGCCGATCAACTTGAAGATTGAATAAGCACGGGAAGAGCATGAATCTTGTTGATGAGAATGGCCATAAATAAGAAGATTTCTCTTCTTCCAAAGATAAAGCGCACTGAAGCGTACACCTTTCTTTTCTTTGAGGAACGAGGCCTGAACTGAGGTATCCAGACATCATAATGATGACGAGCGAGGCCTGTACTGATGTGTACAGACGTCATAGTCGTTGAAGATCGAGGCCTGCACTGATGTGTACAGACGTCATACTGATGAAGAACAAGGCCTGCACTGATGTGTACAGACGTCATAATCTCTCTCTTTACTACTTCTCTCATCTAACTCGTTACCAACCCCATTATTATTTTGTCGGCTTGAAATCGTGACCACTGATGGAGAAAAACCCAATATGATGAACTTGAGCCTGAAGTAACATAACCCGAACTTGTGACTTAAACTTGTACTAATGCGAGACAAAGAGCGGTGCAGAGACTTCGTGCAACATCGAATCCCTAAGTACTCTATACTCTTCAACCAACCAACCATCAAGTATAAGACGTACATCACCTCTTGGATATCCACAACTTCGTGTGACACTGAGCACTACAACGTGACTCCTTAAAGTGATAGTTATTTTGTAAAAGAGAGAAAGAAAAAATAACTAGATACCCAAGTCCTCGTCATTGTAAATGTTGAAAGCTCGAACAAGGATCTCGAAGACTCTTCATCCAACCTCCCCGATATCTTCAGATACTAAGTACACGCACCCATGAAATTTCACTTCAGCCTCAAATAAATAATATTGATCTAACGCCGTAGTCACATCTTGTCGTTTAACTGCCCCGATCCAGCCATTTGTAATGTTTTAGCTGATCTTTGATAATGGTTTTAACCCGATCATGGTCAAGAGCGCATAGCCCATCATTACGGGATTTTACAAATCTATGATTTAAACCGAGAAATAAGTTCTTTCGCGGGATTTTACAAAACCAAGAAGAAACCGTGAGACAGTAACAGATTGAATGTGGCATGACTGATTTGATTTTGGTGAACTTCAGCTTGGGTTAAGAATATCTCGTGAGAATTGCAGATCACATCACAACTTTTAAAACCTTTGTCCAACTAACCAACCTCGTACACAAACAACTAGTTGTGACCACTTGATGAGGGAAACCCGATATACCCATATTGCAAATGAAGTAGAATTACTCAAATTTGTTACCTAAGCTTGCATTGTTGTTGGAAGAACGGTGTTGAGTCTCTAAGTACGTAATGTTATCCTGACAAAGTATGAGACTTTCATCACCTCTTGCGATTATCCACAACGTATTCTACGTGTGACACTGAGTACTACAATGTATCTCCTTTAAGTGATAGTTAACCAGGTCTTCAACCATCCACCCCGACTTCTGGAAACTAGATAACCCAAGTCTTCAACTTACATCTTAAGCACGAGCAAGTTATCATTGAAATCATGCATCCAACCATCCCCGATTTCAAGATAAAAATAGGTAGACTCTTTCGTGAAATCCAACTTCACCCTCACGCAAGGAATGCCAAATTAACTTCGTAATCATTTTATGCGGTTGAATAGTCAAAGGGAGAAGAAACATGCGCTAATTCTTAGCAGTGCCCATGACTCATAGTCAGTCCAATCAAACATAGCTGTTTGACCCAGCTGCTTGGATGATATCAGGTGCAGCGCATGGAATAGTTGTCGTACTGTATACAGGATTTTACAGTTCTTGAGATTTAACCGAGAAATAAATTCAAGAACCAACTGCACAACAGTAAGTATCAGACCGCTGAAATCTTATGCCAATAGCTAAGCCCCAAACCGCTGAAAGCTAAACCACTGAAACTGGAACCGCTAATATTCAAACCTCTGGAGACTGAACCACTGAATCCTGAATCGCTACGATCTGACCCGCTGAAACCGGAACTGCTAAGATTCAAACCGCTGGAGACTAAACCGATACGATCTTACCTGCTGTAACCGGAACCGCTAAAATTCACATCGTTGGAGACGGAACCGCTAGGAAACTCGCACTAATTCTCCCCCTCAAAAAGGGCATGAAATGACCCTTTTTTCCAAAGCTGAGAGTCCGTGATGTTTGAGAATTTGTCCGACACAATACTTGGAAAGAGACAAATAAAACTACTGCAACGAAGATAGTGATTAAGACTCTCTTGTAGTAACCCCTCGTTTGTCTCCTCATCAATGGTTTAGCAGATTAAAAATTCCCTGAAGCTCATAATATGCCAACACCGCTTGATGAACTATGTTTAACTATATAGTGTGTAACGGGTTAAAACGCGTCTCGGAACCAACCACCTCCCGTCTTTAAGTCTGACCACCTCTTGAGAAGATCTTGTACTACAATCCC
The DNA here is from genome assembly GCA_021014915.2 of Artemisia tridentata subsp. tridentata. Classification (NCBI taxonomy): domain Eukaryota; kingdom Viridiplantae; phylum Streptophyta; class Magnoliopsida; order Asterales; family Asteraceae; genus Artemisia; species Artemisia tridentata. The sequence goes on from CP139501.1 coordinate 135,857,609, forward strand.
ATTAGAATCTTGAGAAACAACAATCACTTGATGAGGCTTGATAAAGTACAAGTCCGCGACTTATACTTACACTAAATTTGTGATTTAGAACCTATTTTGAGCAGAACAACGTAACTCCTTTAAATATAGGTAGTGATATATACCCAACCTTCCATCCTTTATTGTATATATCCACTTCTTGAACTACCAAGTCTAATCACCATAAGTACGCTCGAGTAAGGGTCATCAAACATCGTGCATCCATCCAACCCCGAGATGTTTGAGACACTAAGTACACCAACCCGTGAATTAACAAACCAACCAAGCTACCATAATTTCCCAATTCCTACCGATCTTGTAGCACAAACTAATCTCGAAAACAATAGTCAAACCCCATAAGTATTACTATGTCTAAATCCAAGTCCAGCCTACTTGTCCAAAATTAATTTCACGGGATTTTACAGCTCTTGAGATTTAAACCGAGAAATCGAATCTTTCGCGGGATTTTCTAAAATCAACAAGAGAAACCGTGAAATCAACAAGGACAGCTAAGAGTGAGTTGCAATACTAATCTTCAAAATTCAAATCAACGAAGTTAAATCTCAACTTGGTCAAATCGCAACAAGTCAAGTCGCAGTTTGTCAAATCGCAACAAGTCAAATCGCAATCAACCAAATTGCAATAAGTCAAATCGCAAGTGTCAACTCGCAACGTCAAACTGCAACTGGTCAAATCGCAATAAGTCAAATCGCAACAAGTCAAATAGCAACTTGCCAACTCGCTATTTACCAAATCGCAATTAGTCAACTGTAACTCAAATCGCAAAGATCTAATCGCAAGCTCACTCGCATAGCATGCACCAATGCTGCCAAACCCACAAGTCTGTAAACACGTTGACATTCATATACCCAAATCCTAGTCGCGACGTATGTAATCATGTGAGATTATGTAGATCCAAACATACCACTCGTTTTTGCCAAATACTTATCAAAAGAAATTGTGAATCCCAAAAATACCACACTTTCGTCCAATAAATAGCCGAACTAAATAATTCACTTTCGTCCAATGATAGGCCCGATCCGAACATAAGCCCAAAAACTCTCTTGACCAGCCCATTCAACTATTTAGTAGCCCCAATCCAAAGAAAAACATCCATACCCTATCACATTGGGTATTTAAACATCACTAAACCAACTTATCTCCAACCCTAATCATATCTTAATCCGCCTCTTTCACTCTCACCTAACTGCTCCTCTTCTAAAAAAATATTCGATCAGTAAAGTTACCCACAACTCAAACCCTAAACTCAGATCATCTTCACAAATGGAACGCAACCTCATCAATCCGTATACAGATATCACGTAGCCACGAAACACACCCCAAATGAGACCCTTGAGACTTTTATCTCATATCGAATCATAGCACAATAACAAACCCGTATGTATTACTTTTGGTTTAGCGAACATAAAAAAAAAACAACTTCAAGAACATATGTTCGAATCATTAAGCCCACGAAAGATGCAAGATATCTCAGCTTCAAGATCTTTGAAAAAGGGTCTCGGGTAGGCTTATAACCATTTGACTTTTGTTTGTTTTAACGAAATGAAGAAAAAGATTATACCATCATTGTTATAAATCTTTTCTTTTGTGTTTCGAATAATTAATTGATTTTTAGTCTTCAAAAGAATTTAGATCGATGATGAGTTTAATCTCTTAACAAATCTATGATGATATTTTCTATTCGTGTGTTTGAAGTATCATCTGAAACACGAATGAAAAATCTGAGATCGTTCTATAATTTCGGTTTCGGATCTGTGATGAAAACTTCTTAGTGGTTTTGTTCTTGTAAAGGACATTGGGTATTTGTTGTGGTTTGATTGTTGTTGATTTATGATTGTGGGTTTGGTTTTCTTCTTCATCTTCTTTCTTTTTATCGTTTTGAGTACTTTGACTTTTCTTGACTTGTCAACTGTAGTAAACCGCCAGTCAATAAACCGCCAGCCAATAAACTGCCAGTCAATAAACCGCCAGTCAATAAACCATCAATCTATAAACCACCAGTCAATAAACCGCTAGGACAGGTCAAACTGCTGTTGACTGGTCAAACAGTCAAGCCGCTGGAGCATCAAGCCAAACCAGTCACTTTCATTAACTTTGTTTTGTTTACCAGTTTAAGCAACAAAAATAAACCGCTGGTTCAAAAGTCCTTTTGTCCAGTTTACCCGTTTAAGTAAAAACCAATAAACCGCTGCAGGAGTTGGACCACAAGTTGCTATCACCAGCCAAAAAAAACAAAAACACAGCCAATAAAATAGTCCTCTTAAATCCAACCCGCTAGCAAGAACAATGCCAAGTCCCAACAAACAAACAAAAACTGTTCCAACACACGAGATAAGCCATTAACACGTTAACATGACATGTACACCAAAATAATATGGAACACTAAAATCTAACAAGCCGAATCCTCAAAACAAGTAAACCAAATCCTTAAGCTGAAGTCTCAACACTCAACAAAACCAAAAAGTTTCAAACTCATAAGAAATACGTGAATGACCAAACTGTGAATCAAGAAAACTGAATATGTATTTAACCACACATGCATTAAAAACCAATTCAAAAGAAAAACAAAGACTTGAACACCAAGATGGGCTGAGATGGGCTTTGAGCAGTAATATCAAAGAGAACAAAAAAAATAACGGGAACGAGAGATTAGAAACCAGATTCGAACCAAAAAACAATGAAATCGACACACAATCAAACCGAACCTAACCATGGCTCTTGATACCAATTGTAGAATATAAACATCTTGATTTTGTGCTTGATTCGGGTGGTCTTGGATCTTGAAAGATCAAGAAACCCATGGTAGATAAGTTAGGTAGAAGATGAAATAGAGAGAGAGTGGGTAACTCAAAAATTAGGAAAATTAGATTGATAGAAATGAGAGTTCCACCCCTTCCCATGTGTGGGAAGGGTTTATATAGTTCCTAATATTGGTGCCCCTAGTGGGCTGTGGAGTGAGCTGACAGTGGGGAAAGCCCCGACCCACTCCACAAATATAAATACGACTAAACTAATAATACTAATACTAATATTGCTAAGCTAATATAAATAAGCCTACGAGCTATGTAGATGCTAAATAGATGCTCGGGGTGACCGAGCCTTCATCTGAATATTTATATTCCTAACAATTTGGGAAGATGACAAAGAAACCTTTTGTAAATCGTATAGAAAGGGCTTCAGATCTACTTGGTTTGATACATACTGATGTATGTGGACCACTTAGACATGTGTCAAGGAAAGGTGCTAACTACTTCTTAACCTTTATAGATGATTTCAGCCGTTATGGTTATGTTTATTTACTTAAACATAAACATGAGCTATTTGAAATATTTAAGGTTTTCAAGAATGAAGTAGAATTGCAACTAGGAAAGAAGATTAAGGATCTTCGATCTGATAGAGGTGGTGAATACCTAAGTCAAGAGTTTAAAGATTATCTAGTTGAGTGTGAAATTGCTCAACATCTCACATCTCCTTATACACCACAACAAAATGGTGTATCTGAGAGAAGAAATCGTACATTGCTAGATATGGTACGATCAATGTTTAATCTTACAACTCTTCCTTTATCCTTTTAGGATTATGCTTTAGAATCTGTTGTTCACATTCTAAATATGGTTCCAACCAAGAAGGTTGATAAGACACCATATGAGATATGGCATGGTAAAGCTCCTAACTTGTCTTATTTAAAGGTCTGGGGTTGTGAGGTGTTTGTTAAACGTGACTCACCAGATAAACTCCAACAGAGATTTGTTAAGTGTATCTTTGTAGGATACCCAAAGGAAATGATGGGTTACTACTTTTACTACCCACCTGAAAACAAAGTAATTGTTGCTAGGTATGGATACTTCCTTGAAAGGGATCTCATATCTCGAGAATTCAGTGGGAGAATTTATGATATGGAAGATGATCATGAAGATACATCACCTTCTGAAAACACTAGCGAACTTCCTATGGAACCTGAAAGTCTGGGTCCTCCACCTGAAGTTTTTCCCATTCGTAGGTCTGTTAGGACTACACGTGCTCCTAAACGTCTATGTCTTAATGTAGAAGTTGAGGAAAATATATTAGGGGATCTTGGAGAACCTGCTAATTATAAGGCTTTCATGAATGATCCTGAAAAGGACAAATGGCAGGTTGCAATGAATGGGGAAATGCAATTCATGATAGATAGCGAAGTCTGGATTGAAGTTGACCTTCCTTCCAATGCTAAAGTTGTTGGAAGTAAGTGGCTCTTCAAGAAGAAAACTGACATGGATGGCAATGTACACACCTATAAGGCTCGTCTGGTAGCTAAAGGCTTTACTCAAACCTACGGGATTGACTACGAGGAGACTTTTTCTCCTCTAGCAGACATTAGAGCTATTAGGATTCTCATAGCTATAGCAGCGTACTATGACTATGAGATTTGGCAGATGGATGTCAAAACCGCCTTCTTAAATGGTCGCCTAGATGAAGACATCTATATGGCACAACCTGAGGGGTTTGTGAATCCATAATTTCCAAACTGTGTATGCAAACTTCAAAGATCCATTTGTGGATTGAAGCAAGCATCAAGGCAATGGAATAAGAGATTTGATAAAGAAATCAAAAAGTTTGGATTTACTCAGAATCTTGATGAGCCATGTGTATATCACAAAGCTAGTGGGAGTGATGTTACTTTCCTTGTCCTATATGTAGATGACATATTGTTAGGTCCCCATAATTGTTGTAACACAAGTATAGATAAGATAGAAATAAGATATAAAGAGATGATATAGGTCGATTACTTCAAGAATAGAAATGACAAAGGTTTATTAGAATTAATGAAATAACCAACACCTCAAAGTGAGGTATACAAGTAGTATTTATAGGACAAGAGTGCTAGGGCAACACTCTTGTATATTCTTCTAGAAACTAAGTCATAGCCACGGCCCATGGGCCTTCTAATAGGGCCGATCTAAATAAAACAAACATAAAGGCCTTAACTAAGCAACCTATTACATAACATTATGATCAAGACTTGATAATAGTTACATGTTTTCCCAACAATCTCTCTCTAAGGGTTGGTCATCAAAGGTTGCTTAACATCTTCTTTGCTTCATTAGCTTTGACATCTTTTGTATCTTTGTTCTTTGTTCTTGTTCTGTGTGATGTGATAATGTTGTTATCTGCCTTTCATCAACGTCTTTGTCTCTGGTGTCTTTACGTCTTTTTCACCATGCTCATACTTCTTTTGACTTTGATCTTTGTACTTCAAGTGATTCTCATTCTTTAGCTTTGATCTTTGACTTATGAGCTTTTGCTTCGATTTTTTATGAGAAGTGACTTTGAACTTTGAATGACATTCTGGTGTTGGTATGAGCATGTGGAAATGGAATGCTGTTGATGATAATGGTGGTAATTATGGTCACAGCTAGCTGGAACTCCAGGTCTCCATTAGTACCTGCATGAAAACAGTTAGGAATAAAGTTTCCAGCACTTACAACACTAGTACAAAACTGGGATTTCGTCACACATGTTGTTTTTCGAACGACCACACAGTAACTTTTTACTAAATGTACCAGAATAAAATAAACAGCCACACTTGATCCGACTTGTGTGACCATTTCGGAATTACAGCTGAGGCTACAGCCACACATTTGAATATTTTCGTGACTAGAGGTATCTGGTAAAACTTGTTTTGATTATTTAGTCACTTATAATGTGGGACGTATGACGTATACAAATAAGTTTGAAATATTAGTCACACTATATATATACATATGTGACAAATATATGTCACACAATTGAACAGTGTGACCAAAATCCATATATGTTCACATGAAGTAATTGTGTATGTGGCTAAATCATATACTCAAGTTTGTCACACATTATTTAAATGTGACTGCTAGTTTTTGTTAAAAATTTAGCCACATATGAATTTGAAATGTGTGACAACTGAAAAGTAAGTTTGAAGAATTAGTCACGATATGTGTTAGTGCAAATATTACGATATTTAAACTAAACGGTTTCTTCGGTTTTAATAATGACAAACATGTAACTTGTAATACATAACGTAAAATGTGCAAGTTACTTGTAAACACAAATCATTAATGCATACTTCCATCAACACCTCCCGACGTCTCAAGTATGCTTCAACGAAGTCGTAGATTTCCATCCCGACGTAAATCACTCAAGGTATGGAAAAACAAATCTACTACTCGATAAATGATCAAAGGATTATATTTTTCTAAACTTCACATTTTTAATGTGACAAAACATTTTTTCAAAATATATCTTACAAATTATTTCTGAATTTAAAAGAATGGTTTTATTTTGAAAAATAAGTTTAAAAATCCCAACAGTCAATTTTCCCCCCAAAATAGCTTCAAACATTCCCAAATAAACCTTCCCCACTAAAACCAAACGGAGGAGCGTCCACGGTACCACTAAAGTAGCGACGGCTCCATTAAATTTAGTGGAGCCGTCTGAAAATTAGTGGAGCCGTGCCTCTATAACGGCTAGTTTTCCCCATGCCTATAAATAGTGGACCATTTTACACTTCCAACTTGATTTTTCCAGTCTCTTTTCTCTGGTCTAATCCCTCCTCACTTAGAACACTTTCTTTGATCATTTAGAGAGTCTTAGTTTGTTTAAGAGTGATCCTTTCATTCCACCAAGAGATCCTCTTCATTCCTCTTCAAGTGCAAGAGAAGAACACAAGGTATCCAAGTAGATACAAAGTGTGTCGTTTCTCTTCAAGTGCAAGAGAAGAACACAAGGTATCCAAGTGGATACAAAGTGTTGTAGTTGTAGGTAGAAGAACTTGTAACATTTGTTACACTATTGATTGTATCATAGCATACATTAAGATCATTTTTCTTTTGAGATTTTATGAGGGAAGATCATTGTAATCTTATAGAGATATTGAATATCTCTAGTAGCCATTGGGCTAGTGTGTTGATCAAGTTGATCAAAGGTAGATAGGGTGGATTGATCAAGTTGATCAAAGGTAGTGAGGGTTGATCATTGTGATCTTGTCGAGATCTTGGAGATCTCTTGAAGCTTGTGGGCTTGTGTGATTGATCAAGAAGATCAAGGGTAGATTGGGTAGATCGAGTCAAGTGGGAGTAGATCATTGTGATCTTGTTGAGATCTTGGAGATCTCTTGAAGCCATTAGGCTTGTGTATTGATCAAGTGGATCAAGGGTAGATCGTGATAGATTGGTGCTAGCTAAGATTTGCAATCGACATCTAGCTTAGTGTCGAAAATAGGATAAGCGACATGTACGATTTTCTCCGCCTGAAGGGAGCTTGTTGATTAGTGAAGTAACTCTCGAGTTGGGTACTCGGGGAGTGGAGTAGGGCGAAGAGGAGCTTCATGACCGAACCACTATAAATCACCGTGTCCGGTTTGCACCTTCTTACTTATCTCTTTATTTTCATTTCATTCTTTATCGCTTTATATTTACACTTGCATTGCGTTTATGATTAGGTGCCTAGTTGCTTATGTTATGTTGATAAAGTATGTGTCATGGTTTGATTGTGCTTGTGTTGTAGTTTACTATATTCATCTCTAGATGTTATATGACCATAGTTGACACTTTTCATATTACGTCACACTTGATCGGGTGTTTGATACAAAAAGTTCTTAAGTTTTTAAATGGAAAAGTATTCACCCCCCTCCTCTACGGTTTCCACAATTGGTACCAAAGCCATGTCGCTCAAATTTTTAAAATAAATGATTTTCAAAATTGAGTACGATCCATGTATCAAATTACCTATGAAGGTGATAAAATATGAAAAGTATTTAGTTGCTTAATACTTACAAGTTTTGTTATTAAGCATACTTTGTCATACTAGCTTGAAGGTTTTCTTAAACTACTAAAAGAATAGAGTTTTAAGTGTGCGGTCATGTTTTCAGAACGAGTCATTAAGTCATGCAGTTTTGAAAATAAAACAGAACACGGTACCACTAAATATAGGACGGTACCGTTATAATTAACGGTACCGTGAGGTATTTAATGGTACCGTGCCTGTGTCTGTCAGTTTTCAGTATTGGGTCATTTTCAGAAATTCTTATAAAATCAACCATAAGTCCGTAGGAGTCGTGTCACCCATCATTTTAAACAATGTTGAGTCTACTTTCATTTGAAAAATACTTTTATGAATTAGTTCTAAATGAAAGTATGTTAAAGTCCTTGATTTTCAACTAAAGGTCTTTTGGTTATGCCGTTTGCATAAATTTTTGGTTAAACTGAAAAAGGGCGTTTCAACTTTTGAACCTTGACGTGTTCACAAAGTGATTTGGTAAAAATCTTTGAAATGGGGAGGAAACCAATTCATTGTCAAATAAAATCAAGCTAAGTATACATTGTTATACTTAATACACAAAATGACGATAAGTATTTTTGTGTGTTAACCTAAATGGCTATTTGTTTTTATTTGTATCTTAGTATTGTTAGTTAATATTTTTGTATGCTTATTGTTATCTTTAGTTAAGCTAATTTTATCTATAAGCATAAGTATCTTTCATGCATTGTTGCTATTTGTTTATTATAGTTTTCCGGTTTATGCGTTTATAAGGCTCATGCTAAATTACTTGCACTATATTAAGTAATTAGTTTGCATTGCATATAGGCATAGACCATTTTTCTTGCATTTGTTGCAAGTTTTTAAAATGGTTTAGTAACCTTCTTAGGAATAGAAACTAAGTTGGTAGATCATGTGTGTCGAAAGATATTGTCTTAGACAATTATTTTTCCAAAGGATTAAGTGTAAAAAGTATATCACCCCAAAATACTTAACACTTTCATAAAATCCGTAACATGAGCTCTAAATCATTACATCATTTTGTCTTGCTTGACCATGGGTTGTCTAAACAAGATAAAAGATCATATTAATACATTAGTATTTAAGTAAAAGAAAATGTATTAAACTTGCATTGATCTAACACACATACAAAATGTTTTAAACTTTTAGTATTTTACGCATGTTGTATAAAAATAGTTAAGATAATTATTTTTATACTAATGAGGTGTCGAAAAACTAAGAATATTATACTTAATAATATAATTAGTTTTTCTCAAATAAAAATAAATGACAATACCAAAGTAGTAACTTAATATGTCATTAACCTCACACATACAACTAGTATTAGAATAAATGGAACACATTCCTTAAATTTTTATTTTCTTTTTAAAAGGAGTGATTGTGAGGGTTAAGTAAGATTTCGAGTACATATCAATTCATTATTCAAATTATGATTGATATCATTATCGAATCTAATTGACAAGTTTTCGAGTGTGGACATGAAATTGGAATCATTATTTGTCTAGCTTCAAGATAACATCAAAAGATGATGAAATATATTATCTTAAATCTACATACTCAATCACACTCGATTGTTATGAAAATAATGACGTCCTCTCAAGACGAATATAATATGCATCGGATCATAACTCACACTTGTGTTGAAGATGCCATATTGAGTCTTCTTGTCCAATGGTTGTGTTCCAAACATTAAACTAATATGTTTAAAAGATGCATAAAATACACAACTAAGTAGGATTGACAACTTGGATGTTTCATCCGAAATATACAAGTAATTTACATTGCAATGCAATTAGTAAATGTGTCATTTCCGAAAAACCAAACACGAGCAAACAAACAACATATGTAAACTTTGCTCATGAACAATTCAACACTCAAAGTCACATGAATGGTTATGTTACAAGAGAATACATTGCATCCTGTTAACAAATATATGATATTAGAGTTGAATAATAACCTAATACAACATGTGTCATTGCATAAACAAGTAAAATTGGTCATACACTAAAATACTTGTTTCACTAAGCATTCGTAAGAGTGATAAGTTTCCTCTTAGAAAAGCATATTTGTTGAAATATACAATATGTCTCATTTCAAATACAATACTCACAAGATCTATTGAGGTAAATAACCTTTACTAGATTCTTTTCTCAAGATATGCAAAGGAGCATTCTTGAAACACACACAAATATAGGATATTAGACTTTCAAAGTATGGTTAGTTGAGTCATATTAGGCCATGTATTAGCAAAATAAGCTAATATCATCTTTGCTATACTTCAATAGGCAAATATAGGAATTTGAATTTTTCTAACATGAGAATGACTACTGGAGAACCTATCGCACTAGAAATTCAATTTGCCCTATGATGCGTGCGATGTGTCATTGCGGTTTAGCAGTATTAATGCCTACTCAAGTTTTAAATTTATATTTAGCCGACTTATCAATAACACACACACTTAACGAGCAGTGTACCCGGTCAGTATGAATATAATGGTAAGTAGAGTGTTGATCACTAAGAGTGGAACGTATTATCTAGTTATTCTAATCAGTATTTTAATAAACTATGTTAGCTATACAACCTAATCTAACGCAGGGGGGTTCAGCCTGAGAGACTGGCACGGTTTGGTTATGATTAAATAGTAAACTAAACTAATGAACACGAATCAGCGATTAGCACACACGTACACAGATAGATACTTGAGACAATAAGAAGACCTGTCCTGATAATTAAGTAGCTTGTCACTTGTTTTATTGCTAGTTTTATATGAAGTTTATATAATTAACCCTTTCTCGTTGGCTCTAATCTTATCGGCGAGTAAACCCTTAATGATCACTTATGTCTATCCTACTATCCTAGAAACGATAGAATAAATAGGCGAGGAAGGGGCATGGCGACCCAAGCAATGCTCAGCTAGACACAGAGGTTATCAATGCACTAATAAAAGTCACCAAAGACATCAACATATAAACTTTAATTAATGGGAAAGCAATTTTAAGGGGTGCGCATGATATTCTGTAGTCACATGACATCAGCCCATCAATCCTGATGAATTAAAGTGTACTAATACAATAAAACAAAACTACTTAATGAATTGAATACATGCAGGACCTTCTTACAGCTCTTGTATCTTCGTTCAGGGTGTGTCTTGTGCTGCTAATACGTCTGAATTCGTCTCTGGTTTGGTACTCGTACGTATGGTATCTTGCACACAAAATTCGTCTGACTTTGGGGTATTTATAGTTTCTGTCTGAGGGTTAGATGCGACGCATAGGATAAGTAGATGCGGCGCATTGACTTAACTTCGCGTGGGGTCCAAGATTAAAATATTCAGGAATATTCGTACACCGCCTTAAGATGCGGCGTAACTCCATTTCTCTATGCGGCGCATGTCCTTTGCTGTCTTGGATTGTAACTTGTGAAATCTTGATAGTGATACGCCGTATGTAAGAAGTATGTTGCGGCGTATCTGGAGCAAAATGATCTTGATCTTGTACATTTCAGTAGACTCTTAACATCTTCCTTGTTTTGCTCCATAATTAGTCCAAAATCGCCAAGTTTCACATAATACTTGTTTTTACCTGAGAATTACAAAAGTAAACATTAACGCATCAATTCTCATATATAATATAATAAAACAAGTCAAATAAATAGGATAAATGATGATAATAAAATGTACTTATTTGAGTTCATCAAATATCCCCCCACTTGAACTTTACTTTTCCCCAAGTAAACCTTAGAATAAATCTTATGAAAATGTATCCTAAAAGATATTAGGATTTATTTTTATATTTAAGCATATATTCGTTTTGTCATAATTGCACAACCAAACACTTAACGAATTAGAAATAAAATAAAATATTTTGTTAAAAGCAAATCTAATCGTTTAACTGTCCAGTCGTGACGAATATTCTATCATAAGATTGGCAAGTATATGCATCTCCCCCACTAAAGCCAAGGAATAACAAGTCTAAAGCGGTAAAAAGGGTTTGTTGGTTAAGGGTTGATCATCCTTTTTAATCTCTATCGATCTCAAATTCCAGAAAAGGCGAAAAAATCATAAATACATGATCGAATCCACGACCACGATACTTGTAATTGCTCAAATCCTTAACTCGAATGGGCTAAAGATAAAACCAAGTAATCTTTACCAATAATATTATATCAAAAAGGGCGACAAAATCATAAATACATAGCCGAATCCACGACTACGATACTTAAGATTGCTCAAATCCCTAATCTCAATAAATCAAAGGTTTGGATAAAGAATGATATAGGGTATGGATAATATTTGGAATACAAATTGGTGTAAAATGAAAAATAAACAAAACAGATAAATTAAAATCCTAAGTGTGGTTAATCACTTTCCCAACCATCCCATGAATAAGACTCATATCATTGAATAACTCACGCTTTAACACTTGAAACACACGCTTTAGGTAGACACGAATTATACTCAACAAAATCTCAATCAAAGAATAACCTTAGTTGGCGTTCCCATAACGGCCAACTCCCATTTAATCCATAAATATAATATACAACAAATAGTGGTGATATCTCCCACTTAATACAAAACTTAACATAAGTTTGTTAAAACAAACTTCCAACTTTTCCTTTTTCTTTTTCTTTTCTATTTTTTCGATTTTTTTTTTTTTTTTTTTTTTTTTTTTTTTTTTTTTTTTTTTTTGACATCAACATATATGTGTAAAATTTCACAACTTTACTATCACTATTTTTCCGGATAATTTTTCCATATTCTTCATACTTTCAGAAATAACTGTAATAGTGAAAGTAGTAAACACACGAAAAATAAGCTCAAAGTTATACAATATTTACTTTCATACCAATTGCATTGTGCAATTTCCCGACCTAACCAAAGATAATGAATTACGCACGCGAACACAGGTAATGTAAGGAAACACACTTTGCCTAAAGCAATTAACCACGGATTTTAATCTGCAGGGTAGGCTAAGGTGTAGGGGTGTAACGAAACATTATAACAAAGGTGTAAGAAACGAAAGGAATGGCTCTGAGTGTTTTTCTAGGGGTATCTTACTCTAAATGTGAGAGTAACAAAGGTTTTATACGGGGGTTAACTAACCAGTGTAGTTAGTTAATATCACATAACATATAAAGGCTATTTGGGTGTAATCCTAGAAATTTACCAATTTAGACAAGTCATTCCAATTATATAGATAATACTTATTATGGTGGTCTCGAATAGTATATAAGCCAAGTTCTAAAGTTTACAAGTCACCGGCACACTCATAGATTTGTGAATTTTGATAAGTTCACAATTTTTGGAAATAATGTTATGTGTGCAGCTATGTAATTTAGACTTTAAACAAAAACATGCTATAAAAATGTTAAAATTTAAGCATATTAAGTATATTTTAAGCATATTTTGAAAAAGTTTAGGACAAGTAAGTGTTCTAATTCTCCATCCCCCCACTTAAGTTAAACAACGTCCTCGTTGTTTGTGTCAAAGGTTAAAAACTGGAAAATAAAAGAATTAGAACAGAAAAACTCCCCTGAGATTTGCTCGGTATGATCCTCCATTATTCGTATAAGAGCAAAAATTAACTTTCTTGTGGATGAGAATGTTTAAGCTTCAAAAATGATGTATCCACAAGAATGCAGGAATCTATAATACCATTCAGACTTTAACACACCTGAGTTAAGAAGGTTCAAACTTGCATAATACATTAGTAGTTAGTAAAATAAAACTAAAAAAATTAAAATGAAAATCATCAGGTCAGTCGATACGCCGTATCTTATGGAAGAAGATACGCCGTATCGAGCCTGGAATAAGTACGAATCAGAATAAAAGATGCGTCGCATCCTTAACCAGGGATGCGCCGCATTAAATAAACTGACAGAAAGTTTTAAAGTCAAAAATAAAAATGCAGAAAATGAAATAAGATATGACCAGTGCAGGTGATGCGTCGCATCTTATGATAGAGATGCGCCGCATCGTCTGCAGGTCTGACAGACTCGACACAGAACAGAAAAGTAAAAATTTTTCTTCCGGGTTGTCTCCCGGTCAGCACTTGTCTTTATTCCAGAGTCTTCAAGTTAGACTCACGTTCAGCTCCTTATTCCAATACTTCGGGTTCAAACTCCACCACCTTGTTCTCAGTATCCTCAATTTTATTATCAAAGTATTTTTTAACTCGTTGCCCGTTTACCTTGAATATATAACCATTTTTATCGCATATTTCAATAGTCCCATATGGATACACTTTCTTGACAACGAACGGACCCGTCCATCTTGATTTAAGTTTACCTGGATACATCTTTAATCGAGAATTAAATAGCAGCACTTTCTCTCCAATAGTAGACATTTTATCCCCGTGTAACCTCGAGTCATGGCATCTTTTAGTTCTTTCTTTGTAGATCTTTGTATATCTGTAGGCCTCATCTCTTAGTTCGTAGAGTTCATTAAGTTCCATGAAACGGTTCTTCGTTGCAGCTTCCATATCCATATTACATTTCTTCAAAGCCCAATATGCACTTCGGATTAAAGGGTTTAATTTGGAGTGCGTATTACTGTGTGTAAATTTGGGTAAGAAGTTGAAATACGGAGCATCTCTTTCATATTTATAGGGTAAATACGATGCGCCGTATCGCATAATTGTATGCGCCGTATCTTATCTAAATTCGTTGACTGGTCAATAAGTGTTAATTAGTCAGAGATACGGCGCTTAGAATACTAAGATCCGCCGTATTGTTGCGACAGTGAACTAAATTTAAATAAGGAACGTACCTTGGCCTCCGCAACACATTTCCTTATACATCAAATCGGGGTAAAACGGTATACCATATGATATATATAAATTCAAGATAAGAGCAATAAGCATATCCGTTTTATTAATGATTATAATCTTTATTGTTTAGTGGATAATGATTTACTCCAAGGTTAGGAGCAAATATCGTTTTAAGCTTACAAAATTAAGATTATATATTCGGGAGAGGTTTCGTAGAGAACTCTCTATAAGGCTAGGTAAATTATTGTAGAGGATACCTGGAATTCTATTTCAAGAATTTTAAGATACTCAATGTTACCAGTACTGAATTCTCCTCCACTCTTGTCGTCTTATTACAGCCTTTCAATCATCTAAGGTTTGATTACTCCAGCTAGCGTCTCTTGGTTAGGTTCAGAATGTAATCTTCCATAGTGATGCTTAAGCCATCATTTATCCTGAAAGTAAACCAACTTGTGCACGAGAGTAGTGGAACGATCAAAGTGAATATCAAAAATCAACTATATTTATCAAATTAAATTCGTCGTATTAACAAAAGCTAATGCGCCGTATTTTCGTTACGTTTCAAAATACAAGATTTTTGATTTAGAAGATGCGCCGTATCGATAAAAATCGATGCGTCGTATTTGTTTAATAATTCGAAAACTGTTTTTAATTTAAATAATAAATACGCCGTATCTGCAAAAACAGATGCGTCGTATGGCGTTAGGGTTTAGAAAAAAATTTCTTATTAGAAACAGAATACGCCGTATCTTGGGGAAAGATGCGTCGTACTCGAATTTATTAAAAGCATTGTATTTTATAAAAATTAAACGTAATACGCCGTATCTGTGAAAACAGATGCGCCGTATCGTTTGTATCAGCACAATACAAAGATAGCAGAATGCAGAAAAATACAGAAAAGAAAAACAAAAAAAACAAAAATAAAACAAACAAAAAGAAACACAAATTACAGAAAACAAAAACACACAAAAACAGAAAATATGCAAACTATACAATGAATGCAATCTATCTAATATATAATAGGGTTAGTGGTTAGAATCTAAAAATAAACTAAAAAGAAAAACCTAATTAAAATACTAATCAAATTAACAGATAATAACAATTCACTCCCCGGCAACGGCGCCAAAAACTTGATGCGTGCGATGTGTCGTTGCGGTTTAGCAGTATTAATGCCTACTCAAGTTTTAAATTTATATTTAGCCGACTTATCAATAACACACACACTTAACGAGCAGTGTACCCGGTCAGTATGAATATAATGGTAAGTAGAGTGTCGATCACTAAGAGTGGAACGTATTATCTAGTTATTCTAATCAGTATTTTAATATCCTATGTTAGCTATACAACCTAATCTAACGCAAGGGGGTTCAGCCTGAGAGACTGGCACGGTTTGGTTATGATTAAATAGTAAACTAAACTAATGAGCACGAATCAGCGATTAGCACACACGTACACAGATAGATACTTGAGACAATAAGAAGACCTGTCCTGATAATTAAGTAGCTTGTCACTTGTTTTATTGCTAGTTTTATATGAAGTGTATATAATTAACCCTTTCTCGTTGGCTCTAATCTTATCGGCGAGTAAACCCTTAATGATCACTTATGTCTATCCTACTATCCTAGAAACGATAGAATAAATAGGCGAGGAAGGGGCATGGCGACCCAAGCAATGCTCAGCTAGACACAGAGGTTATCAATGCACTAATAAAAGTCACCAAAGACATCAACATATAAACTTTAATTAATAGGAAAGCAATTCTAAGGGGTATGCATGATATTCCGTAGTCACATGACATCAGCCCATCAATCTTGATGAATTAAAGTGTACTAATACAATAAAACAAAACTACTTAATGAATTGAATACATGCAGGACCTTCTTACAGCTCTTGTATCTTCGTTCAGGGTGTGTCTTGTGCTGCTAATACGTCTGAATTCGTCTCTGGTTTGGTACTCGTACGTATGGTATCTTGCACACAAAATTCGTCTGAATTTGGGGTATTTATAGTTTCTGTCATAGGGTTAGATGCGGCGCATAGGATAAGTAGATGCGGCGCATTGACTTAACTTCGCGTGGGGTCCAAGATTAATATATTCATGAATATTCGTACACCGCCTTAAGATGCGGCGTAACTCCATTTCTCTATGCGGCGCATGTCCTTTGCTGTCTTGGATTGTAACTTGTGAAATCTTGATAGTGATACGCCGTATGTAAGAAGTATGTTGCGGTGTATCTGGAGCAGAATGATCTTGATCTTGTACATTTCAGTAGACTCTTAACATCTTGCTTGTTTTGCTCCATAATTAGTCCAAAATCGCCAAGTTTCACATAATACTTGTTTTTACCTGAGAATTACAAAAGTAAACATTAACGTATCAATTCTCATATATAATATAATAAAACAAGTCAAACAAATAGGATAAATGATGATAATAAAATGTACTTATTTGAGTTCATCACCCTAACGGTTGAATTGAGCACCACTAGTGATAGTCTCAAACTCATTATCTAACTTGAAAATTTTTCATTCTAACATTTGTGTAGAGATAGTTTACATCGGTGAACTTTATCTCTTGTTAGAATTTTATTTTAAACAAGTAGTAATTAGGATCTGCCTTAGCAAACCTAAATTGCTTGCATCCCACATACGTGTTTCAAAATGATAACATGTTCTCATAAGATATGATTAAATATCTTCATGATCTTAAAGGCTAAATGATTATCATGTTTTGCATGATGTTTGCATTTATTCCTTATGTGCATTTTACATGATTTGCTTGAAAAGTTTGCAACCACACTATGTCTCTTTGACATATTAAGAATTAGGTATGCCTATCACTATGAATCCTTAGAAGTCATAGAGTCATACACTAGTGTCAAAACCTATAAGTCAAAGTAGTCGCGAAGTTATCCTAATTCCCTAGTCATCACTTCTCCTTCTTTCAAGTAATACACCCTTTTGTCATGGGAAGGTTAGATACAAACCTAGTAGAACTCGGAGTAGGGTTGACAACTTAAATATTTCATCTGAAATATTCAAGTAAGTTTAACTTGCAATCGCAATTGTTAAATGTCATATCCGAAACATCATATTCATGCCTTTTAACAACATATGTTAAAACGGTCATCCAAAAGCTAAAAGCTAACATCAACCCTCGGGTGACAAAGGACTCACGAATCACTATATAAGTGATTAATAGTTTACTTTCATCCTTGTGTGATTACACACTTCTTAAGATCCCAAACCCTGCTGCGAATCAGCACCATAGGCCTAGCTTTACGTCTTTCAAAACCCCGTGAAACACTCGCGTGTGAAGCACATCAAAATCCATAAATCAACCAAACCTCTCAACCGAGAATCCCCTAATCATCTTCGCTAGGTCTAGGAATGATGGAACATATTCCATAAATCTTATGACTATTTAAATATTTCACTGGAAATATTAAAGTCATCCCTTGTACCCCTCTTATGACTACCTGAATATTTCACTGGAAATATTGTAGTCATCTCATGTGTCTCGTCTCATGACTCTTTAAATATTTCACTGGAAATACTGAGTCATTCTTTAAATCCCTCTTATGACTACTTGAATATTTCACTGAAAATATTGTAGTCATCTTGTGCATCTCGTCTCATGACTCTTTAAATATTTCACTGGAAATATTGGTCATTCTTTAAATCCCTCTCATGACTATCTAAATATTTCACTGAAATATTAAGTCATCCCTCACGTTCCTCGCATTATCACTTAAATATTTCATTGGAAATATTGAGATCATCTCTTCCATTTCGTATCATGACTTTTAGATATTTCACTGGAAATATCAAGTCATTCCCTCTATCTCGTCCCATGACTTTTAGATATTTCACTGGAAATATCAAGTCATTCCTTGTATCTCGTCTCATGACTTCTAAATATTTCACTGGAAATATTAAGTCATCTCTCACGTTCCTCGTATGATCACTTGAATATTTCACTGGAAATATTGAGATCATCTCTTCTCGTTTAGTACCGTTCAAAGAATTTATTACGTATAAATTATCTCCTCGTGTCAAAAAATCTCACTAAATCAGCGACATTTATTCGTAAAATCCTCTTAAACTCTAATGACGACGTAAATATTTAATCCGAAATATTTAAAGTATATTTAATTTGCGAAATGCAATTAAATATCATTTTTCATTCTCAATTAACGTTCGTCGAATCCCGTTGGATTCATTCATAAAAGAATTTATTCGGTATAAATTCCTTTAATCTATGGTCTAGAAAAATCACAACATATTTGAAATTTCTTTGTTCAAAAATCTAATTCTGGGTCAAAACTGACCTCAGCAGATCACGACACCCTTAAATAGGGGACGATACCGCTAAATTTAACGGTACCGTAGGACCGTTGTCTGCTGAGACAGGTCTTCAATTCTTACCAACACTATCAAAACCCACTCGATGTGGTCTTGAACCAGAACCGTCTCCTATCATAATAGATTTTGTCTATCTTCTGATTCCTTAGATTTTTCCACTTTCACTTTCGCATGGTACTGAACACACCATATGTATGGTTACATCCGTATCCATTATCTTCCCAACTTATCTACACCTTTCAACCTTAGTTCTACACTACCAATGCTTGCGTATCCCACTCACCTTCCACACACTTCAAGCGAAGAACCGCTAGGATAAGTTGAGATAACCCCACTAGAACCTTATCACTAACCTCACAACCCTAAAGATTTTATCTTCTTAACCCTTAGGATATCTCCAAGTAATCACATGCCTCATCATATAAATATCCTATGAATATTCACAATGATTGAGAAGAGCTACGTGAGTTCAAAGGTGAAGTTTATCGTATGCTATCCACCACTTGTCATGACGTTACTAAGCTCATCGCTTCCATCAACGTTTGTTTTCCTCTTTATCTTTTACATCTTGTCCGGATGGTCATAGATTAAGGGGGAGCGAAAACACACTCATATAGTCTTTCACCAAACACTCTCAAGAACACACAAATGTGGTTCTTATTCCTTAGGAAACTTCCCTTTAGCTGCCCAGAACGAAGCTGCACAAGAAAATTCGTGACTTCCAAGTCACGGTATCGTTAAATAGGCCACGGTACCGTTAAATTTAACGGTACCATGTAGTATTTAGTGGTACCGTGCCTATGTTTGACGAATTTTCACTGTTCCCTCCAGATCCCTGCATCCCTAACCTCAAACCTACAAAATTTTGAAAACTCACATACACCCTAGGATTCCCTCACTACACCATATTACTCTACCACCAACTTTAATTCGAATCCCATAACTCTTGCCTATATAAGGCATCACGATTGCAAGCTTACCTTGCATCTCATCTTCAAACCTCACACTAACATCAATCCTCATCACACTCAACCCTTATAACTAAACTTCACTCTTGACAGTGATAGTTAGTCTAAAAAACCTTCAACCCATCGATCATCACACTTAAACCTTACAAGTGATAGTTTGTCCACCAACCTTCAATCCTCACAATCACACAAAACCCTTCATACACCAAATTATCTCTAACACACACCTAGGATCATCCAAACTAGAAATCTAGAACTTCGTTACCTCAACCCCATTAGAGATATCCACCCCCAATCCTGTTAGGATCACATGCACATTTTTTTTCTTTTCTTTTGAAATATATCATGCATCTCATTGTCAGTGCAAACGATATATTAATCTAAACCATCCCAACACCAATCATCTTAGGTAGATGATTATGTTGTTCAAAAAGTTTGTTAGAACTTGCCTTCCTAATGACAACTTGGAAGAAGTCATTTTGTGTGTCAGTCAACGAACGAATCTCGTTCTTGTTAGTGTGATTGATTGAACAATTACACCTTAGGTTGTCGGTCGGATTGTGACACTTACGTGTTAACATAGTTTAACCCTTGCATGTCTTGCTATGTGTATTATATCCCTATAATGCTGCTCCTGTTCTTTTATATATTATGTTGCACGAAGCTAACCCTTGATGTAGGAAAAGCCTTTGTAAAATTTGATCCATGGATCCGCTAGATACTAAGGTAAATAAACAAGGGGATTAAGTCACCATAGGGGAGCATTTAGCTAGGGGGAGCTCGGGAGTATTTGAATACATAGCACGGAATCTTTCTAATGGTGGTGATAGAAGACTTCACTGGGATGATGCAAGCTCGCCTTTTTGGGGAGAAAGGAAAGTAATGCAATAAGGAGGAGTAGGGAGTGAATTCAAGGGAGCGCTCGAGGCAACTACTTTTTTGATTCGACAAAAGAGGGAGAAGAGAGTGTAAACAGGTTACTTTTACGTTTTACTATGTGTTACGGTTTACATATTTGTCATCATCAAAAAGGGGGAGATTGTTAGTGCAAATATTACGATATTTAAACTAAACGGTTTCTTCGGTTTTAATAATGACAAACATGTAACTTGTAATACATAATGTAAAATGTGCAAGTTACTTGTAAACACAAATCATCAATGCATACTTACATCAACACCTCCCGACGTCTCAAGTATGCTTCAACGAAGTTGTAGATTTCCATCCCGACGTAAATCACTCAAGGTATGGACAAACAAATCTACTACTTGACAAATGATCAAAGGATTATATTTTTCTAAACTTCACATTTTTAATGTGACAAAACATTTTTTCAAAAATATATTTTACAAATTATTTTTGAATTAAAAAGAAAGGTTTTATTTTGGAAAATAAGTTTAAAAATTCCAACAGTCCATTTTCCCCCCAAAACAGCTCCAAACATTCCCAAACAAACCTTCCCCACTAAAAACAAACGGAGGAGCGTCCACGATACCACTAAAGTACCGACGGCTCCAATAAATATAGTGGAGCCGTCTGACAATTAGTGGAGCCGTGCCTCTGTAACGGCTAGTTTTCCCCTTGCCTATAAATAGTGGACCATTTTACACTTCCAATTTGATTTTTCCAGTCTGTTTTCTCTGGTCTAATCCCTCGTCACTTAGAACACTTTCTTTGATCATTTAGAGAGTCTTAGTTTGTTTAAGAGTGATCCTTTCATTCCACCAAGAGATCCTCTTCATTCCTCTTCAAGTGCAAGAGAAGAACACAAGGTATCCAAGTAGATACAAAGTGTTGTCATTCCTCTTCAAGTGCAAGAGAAGAACACAAGGTATCTAAGTAGATACAAAGTGTTGTAGTTGTAGGTAGAAGCACTTGTAACATTTGTTAGTCTCTTGATTGTATCATAGCATACATCAAGATCATTTTTCTTTTGAGAGTTTGTGTGGGAAGATCATTGTGATCTTATAGAGATATTGAATATCTCTAGTAGCCATTGGGCTAGTGTGTTGATCAAGTTGATCAAAGGTAGATAGGGTAGATTGAGTCGAGTGAGGGTTGATCATTGTGATCTTGTCGAGATCTTGGAGATCTCTTGAAGCTTGTGGGCTTGTGTGATTGATCAAGAAGATCAAGGGTAGATTGGGTAGATCGACTCAAGTGAGAGTAGATCATTGTGATCTTGTTGAGATCTTGGAGATCTCTTGAAGCCATTGGGCTTGTGTATTGATCAAGTGGATCAAGGGTAGATCGGGTAGATCGTAATAGATTGGTGCTAGCTAAGATTAGCACTCGACATCTAGCTTAGTGTCGGAAATAGAATAAGTGACGTGTACGGTTTTCTCCGCCTGAAGGGAGCTTGTTGATTAGTGAAGTAACTCTCGAGTTGGGTACTCGGGGAGTGGAGTAGGGCAAAGAGGAGCTTCGTGACCGAACCACTATAAATCACCATGTTCGGTTTGCGCCTTCTTACTTATCTCTTTACTTTCATTTCATTCTTTATCGCTTTATATTTATACTTGCGTTGCGTTTATGTTTATGTGGCTAGTTTCTTATGTTATGTTGATTAAGTATGTGTCATGGTTTGATTGTGCTTGTGTTGTAGTTTACTATATTCATCTCTAGATGTTATATGACCATAGTTGACACTTTTCATATTACGTCACACTTGATCGCGTGTTTGATACAAAAAGTTTTTAAGTTTTTAAGTGGAAACGTATTCACCCCCCCCCCTCTACGGTTTCCACAATATGGATTTAAAAGTGACAAATATATGTCACACACTTGAACAGTGTGACCAAATGTCATATATGGTCACACTATACCATAGGCATACATGATTAAGTGTAACCAAAATTCGATACATATGGTCACGTAAGTTAATATGTGTGTCTAAAGTTTAGTGTGTGCTTGCCTGCCAAATCCTAATGTGTATCGTCACATTTAATTGTAGCACAATCATGTAACTATAGGCTATACAATAGTCACACCATACCACAAATGTGTATCAAAATTATGTTTATGGCCACATTATAAGGGTATTATATGTGACCAATACATTCAAAATAGTCACACTGTGAAATATTCATGTGACTATAGTCAAAAATTTCAAAATCTCAATGTTTTGGCTCCATTGTAAGCATTTATGTTGTATTTAATCCTATCTAGTTGTTCAACAACCACATTAATTGTACCATATTATATCCTTTTTTTTTTCCTGCATTATATAATACCCCTGTTATCATCAACACTTTATCATATCAATTGCTTTTCACCATGGATGCATAAAATGGTTATCAAATGGTCTGCATTGACTGCTGGGTTGAAAGTGAAAACAAGGCTGGATTGACCTTTTTTGCACGGCGTCCCCCTTATATGGATTTCAGGTGGTATGTTTGTCCAGTGTGCCTTGAAAAAAGGGGAACCCCGTCTTATACTGGTAGAGGTGGTGTTACAAGGGAAAACACAACTACAACAGATAGTAGTGGATATGTAATTGGATTACATATTAATGCATCTACAATAGTTGGTGCTTACTTGGGCAGTGGTGATGAAGAAACTGAACCAACTGCAACTCAAACAGCAAGTGGAGTATGCCCAAGTCAAGCACCAAGTAAGGAACCTGCTACTCAAAAACCAAGTGAAGAATCTGCAAGTCAAACACCTAATAAAGAACCTCCAACTCATAAACCAAGTGATTCACCTGCTAGTCAATTAACCAAGTGAATCACCTGCAAGAAATGCTATGTTGTCTTTCAGTGTAAATGAAATTTAACTGATATGTTGTAATTAATATGTTATTAACAATGCAGTATGGTTACTACTTTTTTTATGTATGTGTTGAATTTATAAGTCAAACTGGGTTATTCAAAACACTCCACAATGTGTTTTTCAACTATACATGTTTATCTCATAAGCAGTACTAACTATACATTCTAGCAGTATTAACTCTAACTCTAGCAGTCTTAATTCTATTTCTTGTCCTTGGGTCCTAGATACTTTCCCATCTTTTTGAGCAGTAGATATGCCATGTCATTATAAATAAACTGAAGCTGGAGTCTTTTCTTCCCACGCAACATCTGATCTAGAATGTCTTTGTGAAATTTTAAAGGGTAATCCTTTTCTACAAGCATGTAAATCACCAACTCATTTACAGTTAAAGCATGTACTCCACATCCTTGAAAAAGTTTCCATTCTTTAACAGTATTATGCTTTAGTCTTCTCCAACATTCATCCTCATGATTTGGTTCAAACATTACCTTCAAGTAATTCCAGACTTCTCTATCATAAGCTTGTTCTGGTGTCTTATTACCAAATCTTTCTTTGAGTAATTTCCATAGAGCTATCATATCTTCTCTATCAAAATTATAAACCATTTGAAGAAAGCTTACAAACCTTCTAGAAGAACCATCATGGCTCTTAATATCATAATAAACTGTTTTCCCATGAGATCCAGACTTATAATCAACAATGGGTTGTTTAACACTTACAGGTTCTGCATCCATGGCTTCTCCTTCAGGTTTTCCTACAGAGACAACTGCAAGTTCAGAGTGAGCTTCCATTTGTTCTTTAGCAACAGCTTGCTCAGTTTGTTCTTGTTCTCTGCTCTGTTCTTTCTCTGCTTTTTGCTCACTCGTCTTCTTTTTACTGCTTTTTCTTTCCAACTATTCACCTGCTCTTTTTGAACTTGTTTTCTCTTCTTTCTTTTCTTCACTGCCCTTTACCACCTTAGCATTCAAGAAGCTTTCAGTTTTTCTCTTGGAAATTGCATATAATTCTTCAATTCTTTTATCATTCAAGAATTTCAAATCCTTTAGTTTCCAATTGTCCACATTCCCCAAATACCTGCACATGAAAGCTCTTCTTTGTGCTGGAGTGGGTGGCTTGTTCTTCTTAGTTGCATATCTTTGTGCTGCATACAACTTCTTTTTTGCATCAATAAATTCTTTCAGCATCCTGGCTTTTTCATCTACTGAGTACTGATCTTGCTCTTCTTTAGTTAGTTTCTTAGCAAGCTCACAATCAGCTTCAAACTGAGCCCTTTCCTCATCCCATGAAGCTATTAACTCTGCACTTTTAGCATCTTTTTCTTCTTGTATTCTCTTTTGTTCCAAAATTATCTGATGTTCTGATTCAGACTGTTGTGCAAATTTCTTAGCAACTTCAACATCAAGTTGCTCTTGCTCTTCTTTTGATAATGGTTTCTCCACAGGCTCTTCAGTAAGAATCCCTTTACCTTTGCCTTGTACCTGTGGAGTTGATTGTTTAGCTTTTAGATTTGATGATGGTTCTTGTATCACAACACCTTTGGTTACTGGTTTTGATTTCTTCAGCTCAGCAATTACACTAACAGTAGTTGTACAATCTAGCGTAGCAGTACTAGCTTTTGTACTACCAGCTGTAACTGGCTTACTAGCAGCAATAACTAGACCACTAGCAGCACTAATACCCTGATCAGTAGCACTATCAGCAGTTGTAACCTTGCCCAAATAGCTATCAATCACCACTTGATTCCCTTGGTTATCAGCAACTAAAAATTCCATTGGATCACTATCTGCACCAATACTTTCACCCTCTTTAGCCTCCCTTGAAACTTTGCCTTCATTCCCCCCTGTTTGGGAGCATCCTTAGAAGCTTTAGAAGATGTAACTTTGTGTTTGGTAATTCTTGATCCTTTGACTCCTTCTAAATACCTAACCCTTCTCTTCAAAGCCTTTTTCTCCCCACCTTGAGCTTTGATGAGTCCATCTTGAGAAGCAGCTTGTTTTTGCAGATCAATAATTTGTGCAGACAGCTTGGTACAGGTATCCTTCAATTAATTCAAAAGTTGCATACTATCCTCACCACTTCGGCTTGTGTTACCTAGCCCGAGAGGTGGATCATTGGAAAATTTAAGTTCAATCTCACCCCTAGGATGAACATCTGAACCCCCCATTGTTTCCATGTGACTGGGTCCTTCACCTGAATCAGTTCCATGTGGACCGGACTCATTAGAAGTTGTCTTGGTTCGGGTCTTAATGATGTTACCACTGTCCTGTGCTGCTGCTAAGCTAGACACAGTAGTGGCAGCCCTTGCCAACATGTTACTCTCCCACCCAGTGACAGCCTCATCTGCAA
Source organism: Artemisia tridentata subsp. tridentata (assembly GCA_021014915.2). NCBI lineage: Eukaryota > Viridiplantae > Streptophyta > Magnoliopsida > Asterales > Asteraceae > Artemisia > Artemisia tridentata. Next base: position 135,883,656 of record CP139501.1, read on the forward strand.
CAGTTTGTATAGAACCACTAGCCTGAGGTAGTTCAGTGTTCTTGGTGTTAGTCCTACGTTTATAGGTCTTTTGTTGTTGTTTAGATGATGTAGCCAAAAGTGTGGGTGTGTGATGGGTACCAGCTGGGATTGTTGAACCTTCACCCATTTGGGTTTGGGCTAGTGCCACCATTGTTGGAAACAAAGGTGTCACTGTCCCTGAAAAATCTTTTCCATCCCTCATCATATTAGCAAAAACCTTTTTGGTAAGGCAGGGAGTGGAATAAACATTTTTGTGACTTTTCTTATTTTCAAATTGGTTGTCCAAAAAGAGTTGCAAAAACCTTGGATATAGAAAATATTTAGCCGAAGAACTATCCACGTTCTTAACCATACTATCAAAAATTAATTTTGAAAAATTAAATCTTTGAGTATTTTCAGCCAAACAAATTATAGCAGAAGCTAAATTACTGCTAAATTCATTCCACGCAGTGGTCTTTGGACTTAGACACACTAAGACAATATGAATTAAGAATTTCCACTAAGGAGAAAAATTACATTTATAAAACTTTAAAGCATCTGATTTTCTCTCATAGCCCATCAGTAAAAGTTTTTCAAAGATTGTAGTATTTGGAAGATTCTCAACTCCGTTAGCATCATCTAGGAGAAGATCTCTTCGAATAGACGCCTCTGTAATGAGAATCCACTGCCCATCTACAAGGGCATGGATTTGTACTTCCCCATTAATAGTTCTGACCTTAGCAGACGACCAAAACTGGCTAATGTTAGAAGTATATGTAGTAGGTTTTACTGTTAATGCAAACTTAATATAGCTTGCATTAAGGAAATTAATGATCTCAGTAAAATCTACAGACTCATTGGATTTTTCTAAAAAGGCAACATTATTATGAGGTTCAGTAAAAGTTAGGTTCGACATTATGATTTGATTTGGGGGTTTTGCAATATGACGATTAAGATTCGTTTAGGCCGTGGAAGAGAGAGAGTAATGTGTGTGTGAATATGATTGTGTGCCGCAATTGGGGATTTATACCCTTTAAGTAAAAAGTGACACAAACGTACCCTGCACTCCCAAACAGTACTAACGGATACCCAGCAGTACAAATTTTACGATAGCAGTACAATGTTTTTGCCTAGCAGTACAAACTTTGTGCAAAAACTTTTTCTCAGCAGTATGAACTCAATTTTCTTTTAAAACCATACTCCACTCATACATTTGGAAGGGATTAAGTGTAAAGGAAGAAACTTAATTAGTTTTGGTGATATTGTTGGGATATGTCAAATATGTTGGGATATGTCAAAAAATTTCTTTAACTTTTCAGGGATTGGAGGAGGAGAATCTTCCCTTGGGCGTTTGTTTTTGTTTAAAACAGGAGTTGAAGAGGATTCAGCCATTGAAATTTGAAATATAATATCTAATGAAAATATCAAAGGAGTTGTATATGAATGGTTTTCCAATCGATAGGTATAAATAGGCTGGAGAGGTATATGAACGGTTCCCAATACTTTAGGCGGGAAGAGGGACCATGGAAATGCGCCAAAAGTAAACAGATGGATAATATTGGTCCGATTTGGTTTGTGTTTGGTTTGGATTGACTAGTGTAGTTGATTTGGAAGTGTGTTTGGTGTTGGATTGACTAATTGACTTGTTGATTAGGGTAATTGATATTTTCTATATTAATGATATTTTCTATATTAATGATATTAAATCTGATTAGGGTTTGACTCGACAAAATGAAACCGAGGGAATGTTTGGAATGATTCGGGATCGGGTTCATTATTATTGACCCGAGGGAAGTGTGTGCGTTAAGGGTGTTAACCATTGGAAGTGTGTGCGTTAAGGGTGCGTTAACGCACTTGCGTTAACCCCTTAACGCCACGTTATGGTAAGCTATAATAATAATAAAATAAATAAATAAATAAATAAATCATTTCTACCCTCTCTAGAACGCTATGTATCCGTTGTGTTTTGAATTTTTTTTACAAAACACCCCCTTGGTTCTTAAGCGGGATAATCAAATTCAAATTCAAAATTCAAAATTCAACTACAAGCAGGATAATTTAATTTCAAATTCAAATTTCAGGGTGCCTATATATACAACACCACTAGAGTATTATTATCACGCACACAGATTCTCAACAATGTCTCACAAAGATTTCTCCCAACAATTCCCAACTCACCGTGAATTCTCCCAACAATTTCCAACTCACCGTGACTTCTCCCAACAATTTCCAGAACAACACGACTTTACCCAGCAATTTCCAAATGAACCGGTGAACACTCCACCGGAAGATATCTTTCCAGTGTTCACACCGGAAAATGAACCGGCCAACAATCCACCGGCTGTGGAAGAACAACCAAATCCACCGGTTGTGGAACAACCGACAAATCCGTTTGGACTGAGTGAGGATGAACTCCGACTTCTTGAGCAAGATGAGGAAGTGAGGAGAGAAATAGAACAACGCGAACTAGAAGAGGAAGTTGCTCGTATGGAGCAGGAGAGAAATTGGTTTGATATTATGGAAGGAAAGTATTATGATGGTTTTCAGGATCCCGATCATGATATTAGGATCTTACAATTTTATGATATTGCAAAGCAAAAACGATCCCGGATCTTACAAAGGATCTTTAAAAGCTTAAGATCTTATAAGATCCCGATCTTTACCATAGGATCTTAAGAACTAATACAATCCGATCTTACTTTTCTCGAACCACAAACTAAAAAAGTATGGAATGTATTTTGTAGAATTAAAAAAAAAACAACATGTTAATATTCTTAAAAATTTCATAATCATAATTTAAGACAATATTTCTATGAAATATTTACATAATTTGTGTTTATGATATATATTAATTTATAGATTTGTATAATATTACAAAAACTATTAACAAAATGACATTATAGTAGGATCTTAAGATCCCGATCCGATCTTACAATCTCGATCTTGCAAAGACGAAATCGATCCTAAGTAGGATCCCGATTTTGAAAACCTTGTGAGACATTTGGGATAAAAACGGAACACACGAGGGCTATTGGACTATTCAAGACATGCTACCCGTAGACTAACTGATGCGTGGTTTTGCAACCTTACAACAGGTTTTACCTCTCGAGGGATCTCAAGAGGCTTACAACCCCACCAGGCAGTGTACCTGACCGATGTAGTATAGTGTAGTGGTAAGTACGGGGGATTGATCGTTCTCCACAGGGAATAGTGTTCGTTAGGTATGAAAAACTATTCTAATAGGTCTAAAGGTTGAGGAAGATTCCTTTTATGTTTTTATATTTTTATGAAAGCAAGTAAAATCTCGGGTTTGAAAGAGTGGGCGGAATTAGTTGCTAGTCAACTAACCCAAATAACTACAAATGCAAATAAAATAAATAACTGAAAATAAAATGTTGGAGAAAACTTAAGTGTAGAGAAATGTGTTTACTTAGATTTCCTTACTCCCTAACTATCTTTTACCGGTTGATTAGTGTGTATTAGTCGCGTGGATGACGGGTGTATTCCTTAATAACAATCGTGGGGTGGCGTACGTACTTCCCCAACTCTACAAGCTCCTACTTCACTCCTATGTCGAGCCGGCTAGGAAGCTCCTAACATGGGATCACTAGAATTCGCTTGTGCATTAAATACAACCATAAAAACCTTTAGTACGCATTTGGTTCATGTTTCTTAAGACGTTCAAGCAAGTTACCGAATAGGAAGTTAGCCAGTTTTCTTAAGCCTAACATAGATAAACAATCATCCAATACAACTAATAACACACTAATAACCAATAATCAATAGCTAGGTTTCATTAGATCTAAGCAAGCACAAGACAAATCTAGCCTAACATGTTAAACAAAAGACAAGAACAAGATAAAATCAAACAACACATAGACATATTGAATGATTAATTGATAACTTATCTTTCAATGTAACATGGAAGATCTCAAGGCAAAAAGCCTTGAAAAAGATGCTAAAATCGTCTTAGGGTTTTCTCCCAAAAATTCCACACTAAGCTCTCTTCTAATGACAAAAAAATTAGAAAACTATATATAGACTTTTGGATCTGACGGCGTCACCTTATGGAGTGTGACGCCGTCACCTCGCCGCTTCTAGGGTTCTCGGGTGACCTTCTTGACGCCGTCCCTCTTTAGCTCTCCAAAATCCGTTCTGGCTTATCAAGGCTTGACGCCGTCAGCTCTTGAACGTGACGCCGTCCCTCTTTGATTTAAGCCGTGACGCCCTTGATCAGGTTAAAGCGTGACGCCGTCAGAATTTACATGCAATTTTCACTGGCTTATCATGAGTAAATTTCACGTCCACCTTTTCTTGCCAAGCCATGACGCCGTCCAGAGTAAAATCTGACGCCGTCAAGGGTAACTTTTAGCCGATTTTTGAGACTTTGTCGTTTTCTTCACTTTTGTGCTCCAAAAACGTCCAAAATGCCTCCTTTTCCAGATTTCTCCTCAAAAGTACCTAAAATGACAAAAGGAACGATTTAGGGCAATATTTGATCAAATAAATACGATTTAGGGCTTAAATGACCCCTTAAAAGCGGTACACTTTTCGCTTCATCAAATACCCTTACACTTGAGATTTTGTTAGGAATATAAATATTCATATGAAGGTTCGGTCACCCCGAGCATCTAATTAGCATTTATATAGTTCGTAGGCTTATATATATTCGTTTAGTAGTATTAGTATTATCAGTATTATTAGTGTAGTAATATATATTCGTGGAGTGGGTCGGGGCTTTCCCCACTGTCAGCTCACTCCACAGCCCACTAGGGGCACAAATATTAGGACTATATATATAACCCTTCCCACACAAGGGAAGGGTGGAACTCTTCATTCACTTAATCTAATATTACCAGTTTTCTCTCAAGAGTTTCCCACTCTCTCTCACTAACATCTCACTAACTCATCATGGAATTCTTGATCTTTCAAGATCCAAGGCCACCCGAATAGATCCACACAATCAAGAAGGTTATTTCCTACAATTGGTATCAAGAGCCATGGTTTCATCTTGGTCAAATCTGTGGTCTAGGGCTGTTTATTCGGGTAGTTTGAAGACAAAGTGTGGGCTGTATATTCGGTTAGTTTGAAGACAAAGTGTTTCATCTTGGTCACTTTTAATAAGTGTTTCTTGATAATTTCTTTAGTCAAGAAGGTTAATTCATACTCATTTTGTTCTTCTCGGTGTCATTCACTTTTGTGATATGGTTTTAACGTTTTTATGGGTTGTAAAAGTCCACTATGTCATTTCAATCGGTGGCTTATTTTTGTTAAAAAGTGGGCTACAAAGTGGTGTTACTGCTCATGATTTTAATCTTCTTTGGTCACTCGTTATACACATGGTGGAATTCAAACTATGAACCTTAGTGGGCTACAAATGATGTCTCAAGTATTTTTGTCTAAATTCTCGTACTTTTGTTCTGGTCAAACATCACATCAAGAATGTTGGTTTGATGATTTGTGGTTCGTACATCATCCATCACTAGTTTATGATATGTGCAATTTGCTTCACTTCTGTTGTCATACGCCACTATTTTCAAAGTTTTGAGCCTTTTGTCTCGTTTGGACTTCACGAATTTTGGGCTTCAATTGTTCATTGTGTGTCAACGTGAGACTTGTGGTGTGATAAATGGTTTGTCGTGACTACTCTGGTCATCTTGTTTGGTGTTGTACAAATTATGTTGTGCCCAATATTTGGTTAATACTTTCGGTTGTAGTTTGGCTGCAGTTTCTGACCCTTATGGTGGGTTAAGTTTCGATTTGGATGGTGTAATGTGAAACAGATCTGGGTTTAAAGAATGGGTGTTCTTGGAGGCGGTTTGTGTCAAATGTGGTGTTCTGTGACTCGGTTTGTGTCTTCTTGGGAGTGAAGTTTGGACTGTAACCAAAAATGGATAATGAGGACAAAAAGTACGAAAGTGACAGGTTTGACTGGTCAAAGACGCGGTTTGTCTATTGGCTTACAGACTCGGTTTGTCTGTTTAACCCTGGACTCGGTTTGTCCATACTATCATGAACTCGGTTTGTCCATTTAAACACGAACTCGGTTTGTCTATTTAATCACAGACTCGGTTTGTCTGTGTAACCCTGGACTCGGTTTGTCCAGACAATCACGAACTCGGTTTGTCTATCTTTCATGAACTCGGTTTGTCTACTTGGTTGAGGCTTATGTGTTTTGGCACAGATGCGGCTTGTCTGGGTTGATAAAGGTGAAACAATATGAAAGAAAATGAAGCCAACACGCTGACCACAAGCCATACATCAAACAGACTCATTGACCTCAGCGTTATAACATCATCAGTTCAAGATTCACAAGATAAAAATGAAATGAAAAACATATCAAAAAGAAGTGATCACAACCTCGACAAAAGTCCATACACCACATTAACTCCTAAAACTTGACACAACGAACCTTCATATTCATAACAACTAATATCAAGATTCTGTAAAAACATTTAATCCTCTGATCTCAGAAGCCTTCGTAGCACTTTATACATCATCAAACCTTTGAAGGTCGACCAAACGATAGACATATTCATCATAGAGCATCTGATTCAAAGCTAGATTCGAATACACATTTCACGATCTCTGCTTCTCTTCTCGTGTGTTACATGAGTATGTATGACTTCGAAAGCCTACGAACACACGAAAAGATATATCATCATCAATCGTTATTGCAGCATGTTTTATTTTATGTTTTCTATCCGAAACTAAAAGAATATGAGTAATAACATGCTTGCTATTCCTCTATATCCTTGGTTCGTTCTAAAGATACACAAAACAAAAAAAAAATAAACGCTATTAAAACCTACCCGAGACCTTAGGTTAGAACTACCTTGTGGTCTTGTGTCTCGATCTTAAAGATTTTAAAACAAAAAGATTAAAGGGTCGTGTGGGGTACTTAGCCGTGGGTTATGAGTGGGTTGGAACTACAAGGTACGAATGGTGTTAAAAGGTTGAGTGAAGTAGCTTGATGGTTATTTGGAGAAGAAGTGATGGGGGCGGGGTGTTGTGTTCTTAGGGTTTGTGGTTGAGAGGAGAGGAAATGATGAATGAAGGCAGATGATTTAAGATTAGGGTTAAGTGAGGATTAAGGAGTGGGTGTTAAATACCGGATACCTAGGGTTAATTGGATTTGGGTTTCAATTGGGCTCAATTGGGTTATACGTGTAAATTGCATCCGGGTTTGTGATTAAGATTGGGGCTTATGAATCGAATTGTGAACTTGGGCCAATTGTATGTTTGTCTTAGTTGGGCTGATGATGGGTGGCATCACATGAAATAAATTTACTTGGGTTGTATAGGCTGGACTTGAGTCTTTCAAGATATAACTTGCTTGGTATTAATCAAGTTGATATGTTGTTGAATATCATTGGGTACTACTCTTGAGCAACGTTTTTGATCGAGCTTCAAGTTTTCAAAATGTGATATCTTCAGGTTCATGAATGTCAGCGGGATTACAAAGGTGTGGATGTGGAAGCATTGTCCTATTGGTGCCCACGATTTAAGTGAGTCTGCAATTTGATGTTTACGAGTTGAGTTACAGTTGACAAATTGCAATGTAATTAATTGTGATTTGTCATGTTGCGTGTTTGTCTTATTGCGACTTGACGGATTGCTATTTGACCAGTTACGATATGACGTTGCGAGTCAACACTTGCGATTCGACTAATTGTGATTTGGTTGATTGCAATCTGTCCTGGTGCAAATTGACAATCTGTGACGTGGCCTGTTGCAATTTGATCGTGTTGTGATTTGACTTCTGTGACTTGAATTTCGAAGATTGGTATTGCACCTCACTCTTGGGTATTCTGGTTGATTTCACGGTTTCTCTTGTAGTTTTTAGAAAATCCCGCGAAAGATTCGATTTCTCGGTTTAAATCTCTAGAGCTGTAAAATCCCGTGAAATTAATTTTGGACAAGTAGGCTGGACTTGGATTTAGACAAATTAAAACTTACGGGGTTTGACTATTGTTTCCGGGATAAGTTTGTGCTTCAAGATCAGCAGGAATTGGGTAATTATGGTAACTTGGTTGGTTTGTTAATTCACGGGTTGGTGTACTTAGTGTCACAAACATCTCGGGGTGGATGGATGCACGATGTTTGATGACCCTTGCTCAAGCGTATTTTAAGGTGATTAGACCTGGATGTTCACGAAGTGGATATATACAATTAAGGATGGAAGGTTGGGTATATATCACTACCTATATTTAAAGGAGTTACGTTGTTGTGCTCAATATAGGTTCTAAATCATAATTTAGTGCAAGTTTAAGTCGCGGACTTGTTCTTTATCAAGCTTCATCAAGTGATTGTTGTTTCTCTAGTTTCTAATGGGATTGTTGTTCAAGATCTTCTCAAGAGGTAGTCAGGCTTAAAGACAAGAGGTGATTTGTTTGGAGACATGTTTTAACCTTGTACTCACTTTAAAGTCATATGCATTTCATCAAGCGGTTTTGGCATATTACGAGCTTCAATGAATTGTTAATCTTCTAAACCATTGATGATGAGGAAATCAAGGGGTTACTACAAGAGAGTCTTAATCACCATCTTCGTTGCAGTAGTTTCATTTGTCTCTTTCCATGTTTTGTGCCTGACAAATTCACAAACATCACGGACTCTCAGCTTTGGCAAAAAGGTCATTTCATGTCCTTTTTAAGGGGGAGAATTATCGCAAGTTTCCTAGAAGTTCCGTCTCAAGCGATGTGAATCTTAGCAGTGTCGGGTACAGCGGGTCAGATCGTAGCGATTCAGGATTCAGTGGTTCAGTCTACAGCAGTTTGAAGCTTACTGTTGTGCAGTTAGCTCTTGAATTTATTTCTCAGATAAATCTCAAGAACCGTAAAATCCTGTACACAGTATGACATCTATTTCACATCCAAGTAGCTGGATCAGACAGCTTTGTTTGATAGGACTGACTATGAGTCATGGGCACTTCTAAGAATTTGCGCTTGTTTCTTCTCTTTTTGGCTAATCAATAGTACAAGATGATCACGAAGTTAATCAGGTATTCTTTATTTGTGATTGAAGTCGAATTTCACGAAGGAGTCTACTTATTTTATCTTGAAGTCGGGGTTGGTTGGATGCATGACTTTCAATGATAACTTGCTCGTGCTTAAAATTTAAGTTGAAGACTTGGGTTATCTAGTTACCAGCAGTCGGGGTAACTATCACTTAAGAGTTATTGGAGTACTCAGTGTCACACGTCAATGACGATGTCGATAATCGCAAGAGGTGTTAATGTCTCATACTTTGGTTGGGTATTGAGCACTTAGAGATCTGCTTGGAGCATTAATTCTCTACACCGTTCTTCCAACATTAGTGCAAGCTTAAGTAACAAATTTGGGGACTACTACTTCAGTCTTCAGTATTGGTATATCGGGTTTCCTTCATCAAGTGGTCACCGATCTGTGTACAAGGTTGGTTAGTTGGCCAAAGGTTATAAAAGTTGTGATGTAATCTGTAATTCTCACAAGATATTTTTAACCCAAACGGATGTTCTCCAATATCAAATCAGTCATGCCACATTCAATCTGTTACTGCCTCACGGTTTCTTCTTGATTTTGTAAAATCCCGAGAAAGAACTTATTTTTCGGTTTAAATCATAGATTTGTAAAATCCCGTGATGATGGACTATGCGCTCTTAACCATGATCGGGTTAAAACCATTATCAAAGTTCAGTTAAAGCATCATGAAGGGCTAGATTTGGGCGTTAACCACAAGACGTGACTACGGCGTTGATTCATTATTATTTATTTGAGGCTGAAGTAAAATTTCATGGGTGCGTGTACTTAGCATCTGAAGATATCGGGGAGGTTGGATGAAGATTCTTCAAGATCCTTGTTCGAGCTTTCAATACAATGACAAGGACTTGGATATCTAGTTATTTTTTCTTTCTCCCTATTACAAAATAACTATCACTTTAAGGGGTCACATTGTAGTGCTCAGTGTCACACGAAGTTGTGGAAATCCAAGAGGTGATGTACGTCTTATACTTGATGGTTGGTTGGTTGAAGAGTATAGAGTACTTAGGGATTCGATGGTGCACGAAGTCTCTACACCGCTCTTTGTCACGCATTAGTACAAGTTTAAGTCACAAGTTCAGGTTATATTACTTCAGTATCAAGTTCATCATATTGGGTTTTTCTCCATCAGTGGTCACGACATCAAGCCGACAGAATGATAATGGGGTTGGTAACGAGTTAGATGAGAGAAGAAGTAAAGAGAAAGAGATGACGTTTGAACACAGCAGTTCAAGCCTCGTTCTTCATCAGATGACGTTTGAACACAGCAGTTCAAGCCTCGCTCTTCATCAAATGACGTCTGAATACCTCAGTTCAGGCCTCGTTCTTCAAAGAAAAGAAAAGTGTACGCTTGAGTGCACTTTATCTTCAAAAGAAGAGGAGTCTTCTTATTAATGGCCATTCTCATCAACAAGATTCATGCTCTTTCCGTGCTTATTCAATCTTCAAGTGGATCGGCGCACACTGGAGTATATTCTTATTCACTTGTTCAACCAAAAATTGCAGTTGACAGGCATATGCAATTTTTGAGGGGGGGAAAGAGTGAATAAACAACGTGTTAGTCTTCAAGAACCGTCAAGCGGAGTTACTTATCGTTGATGGTATTCATATTCACTGGTTCAATCATCAAAAATTGCAGTTGGCAGGCATATGCAATTTTTGAGGGGGGGAAAGGGTGAATATTAGTCTACATGTTGGTTGATGATTGAGAAATGGTCATACGACTCCTGAATACGTCAGTTCAGGAGTCGTGCAAACCATGGTTCTCCAACACATCTTCTTCCTCTATCAAGGTGTTGAAGAACATGGTCATGGAATGCTAATCGAGTCTCACGGGTTGGTATAATCAGCAACAATGGGCTTCTAGTCAATGCTTCAAGTACACGTCATCAGGCTACATGTACACATCATGATGATGATTCCGATTAATAGTAACCATCATGGGGGAGAGAAATGTGTACACCAAGGACGCACAACAGGTTCACGTGATCAGGGCTTAATATCCAGAATGGATAAATACTATAGATGATCAGTGGTTCAACTTGTTACCTTGGTATTTACGTTTCACTGTTACGTCATGGGCTGATTAATCGTAACCATCAGGGGAGAGAGAATGTGTACATCAAGGACGCACAACAGGTTCACGTGATCAGGGCTTAATATCCAAGGATGGATACATACTATAGATGATCAGTGGTTCAACTTGTTACTTTGGTGTTATACGTATGACTGAAGAAGGTCGAGTCGTCAGTCTATTCTACGTTCTCTGTTGGGAGTTATCATCTTATGTGTATGCTGCGGGCTGATGGGTTACATGTAAGGTTACTGGAAGGCATTGGGTGAGATGAAGATGATTGGTATTCTGTTCCTCCACATTGGGCAATCTTGAAGAAGGTCGAGTCTTCAGTCTTCTCTACATTCAAAAATGTTGAGCTCTTTTCTTACAACTTGATATTTAACTTAATCCCATGACAGTTCTTGTTTGATGAGTTGTGAGTTAAGTTAGATTCAAGTTGTTCTGTAGTTTAAGGGTAGGTCCAACTTGATTTTAACCTAATCTCATGACAGTTCTTGTTTGATGAGTTGTGAGGTTAAGCTGAAATCAAGTTGTTACTGGGCTTAAATTTGTGGTTTAGTTTAACCTCATGACAGTTCTTGTTTGATGAGTTGTGAGGTTAAGCTAGATTTCAGTTGAGGCTCAACTTAAACTACCGAAAAGATGCCTAAGGTTTTTAACGGCGTCACTCTAGGACGGGAGTGTTAGAAGATTAAAGACGGCATGCATTTGGTTATCAAAAGACTTCTTCATATTTCGGGCGTTCATCCAAAGTCTTCTTCCTATTATGGGTGTTCATCAGAGGTTGTCAGATTGGGGGAGAGCACTAATTAGGGGAGAGTGTTGAGCCAGAATCATTCCTGATTGAAAGTGCTCACATTGCTCTTCAGCAAGTCAAGTGATGAATGCGGAGAAGATTCAGAATGCTGAGGAGTAATGGTTTCTGGTTCGTATCCTTGTATATATATACTTGTTCATATCTTATACCATCTTGTAAATAGATTTATAGAAATCTTGCTAATTGTAAATAGAGAAACTTAAAATCAGAAAAACCCATAAAAATTGAAAAATTAGAAAATACCAAAAATAGTTTCACCTAGGCATGTCTTCTGTTTATCGATAACATTTACGGACTTAGAAATGTCATTCAATAATGACACGGGTCTTTAAATGAAGCTCGAGCAGAAGTTAAAATGGATTCTTAAAACATGTCTAAATGGCTTGCTATTACTTTAGATAGCAACCCGCGCTTCAAAATGGGGAAAGCACGTCGCCAAAAAGACGGCTGTTCCTCCAACTGGGTGATGTTCACCTGGGCATGGATTACTTTATATCCATGTTTCTTCGATCTGATGTACGTTTCAGTGCATCATTTCTTGAAAAAGAAGAGAAGTCTTCTTTGTATAACAAATAGTTTTCATTCTATGATTCTTCTGAAAATTATTTGTGAGACACTTGGTGAATATGTGTTGTATGAAATTTGTTTATACTTGGATTATGCATAAAATTTGTCACTCAATCAACGACTACAAAACCTCATGACAGTTCTTGTTTGATGAGTTGTGGGGTTAAGCGTGATTTTAGTTGAGGTTCAACTAGAGTACGGGTCATTGATTGAGGGGGAGAGTGAAATTCAAATTTTATATCATCAAACAGATTTATTGGTTAAATCATACTTGTTAGAAATGGTTTTGTAGTTAATGGGGAATTAGTTGAAGAGGATCTTGCTTAAATATATCAAATGACCAAGTATGTTAGTTGCTAGAAAGTTTAGGACATTATGTGCAATTTGCTTATAGTTTCCTAGCTTTATGTATCTAGAAGGTTCATTTGTGTTACTTTGGAATCCTCGTATAATCCCCAAAATGCTTTAAGACTCAAAACCTAAAAGAAGTTAGAAAACCAGTTGTGTTTGATGTTCTTGAATGCTCCACTGACATTTGTATGAACTAAGTGAATGAGTTTCAAATGTTGTTTGTCTCTGCTGCTTAATTGTTGTTGATATTGTGCATATGTTCTCAGGATTCGCTTAGGTAGATTGCTATTATGATTAGAATCATGTTCCTAAGATCTTGAATTGAATATTGAAATTCGTGTGAATTTCCATGTTCATGATTGCTAATTGCTCTTCATGCTAGATAGTGGTTTGACGTAGTTCCTGATTGGGGTTTGATTATAAGATGAACTTGGTATTATAATGTGGCAAGCTGCTGAAGGGTAGCTATCTAGGAATAGTGTATCTGTATGTATGTATATCTGTGTTGATATTCTTATGCAGATTCCATAGCCAAAATGAATGTACCAGTTCCCATTCTAACCATCTGATCAGACGATCAAACTCTATTGATTGGCTCGAAATTCACCACGACAACAACATCGGCAGCAACAACAACAACAACACTGTCATCACCGCCACCACCATTCATCTATTTTGGTCTCGCCAAGTGGGGATCAACGACATTTGCGAAAGACTTGTTGGTGGATGGATAATTGATGTTGACTACTAACTCAGAAAAGTGGGTGATTACATCATCTGCGCAAAAAAAAAAAAGGTCAATATCATCTGTGTCATAATAATCACTTTGTGCAAAATAAGCAGTGAATCTCCCTCTTAGTTTAAGGGGGAGCATAGTATGTTCCATTATCAGAAAACATTAAATCGGACACATTTTCTCCCACATTTTCTAACTTATTTAAATCAATTGGGATCACAAATCTCAAATGATTTGAAATTTTTGATCGGGGGAGAGAATGTGATTTAAATATGAAACCTGATGAAAATGTGATGTTTTGAACTTTAATGTAAGCTCTCCCATATGTGCTAAACTCTTTCGTATATCGATGCACATATTGAGGGGGAGCGAATTGACAAAAAGGATTTGGCATGCATCTTATGTGAGCACGGCTCAGACTTCACAAAAGAATTGACGAAACATATACTGTCATGAATCGAAAGGACATATCCTGGCCGGGTAATAATTTCAAGCTAGTCTAACTAGTGATGTAAGCGTGTCTCGAAAAGGATGTGTCTGAGTAGAGTGTACCGTTTCGAGAAACTTTCTGTGGACTTGACCAGGACGGGTAATAATTTCAAGCTGGTCTAACCAGTGATGTAAGCGTGTCTCGAATCGGTCATGTTCACTGAAAGTGGATCAATTCAAAAAGTGCGAGCTCTACCTAACATGTGCAAATTTATAAAACAATCAACCGAGCACATGTTGAGGGGGAGCATTTGAAAAATATAAAACTCTCAAGTGTTTGCAAAAATGTGTTTCAGAATCATGAACACTTTGAGAGATTTTTCAAAGATTTGGTTTGGCAATCGTGGAAGTACACCAAAGACCGACCATTTTAATTAATGCATGGAGTTATAAGGATGGTTAGGTTAGGCTCAAGTTCCCACGATCCCGCCAGAGCCGGAGGGATCTACCCAGGGACAATCCACTAGTTAGTGTAGAAGTCCTTAGGTATGATTAAAAAGGAGAAAAGTGTGATTAAGGGAAGAGTGCCGACTGAGATGGAGCTAACACTGGAATAAACCCAACAAGGTGTTAGTTATGAAGTCTCGGTATGCACTGAAGGGGTTGATGAATGAAAAAGAATTGTAAAGATAAAGGGTGAAAAGAAATAGCCCTCCTTACAACTTAGGCAGAAACCGGGTCAATACATATGCTGTCAGAATCACTTAGTTGATTGCTGGCATTGAAGACAAAGTATCATGGACCCAGTGATACGCTGCACAACCCTCCCTAGCCACTCAAGGTCCCTCAAAGGATTCTTGTTTCAATTGTCACGGAGTTCAATACATTCCTATCGTCTCTCTCACTCCGAGTTAGATGATATTGAAAAGGTGGCAGTCCTCTCCAGCCTCCGCTCACTAAATCAAAACGCACTATCGAGTCTAGAGCCACGAGATGCATAATAAGATCTCATAGGGACACGAATTATTTCTACAATGGGTGTTCAACATTAAGGACACCAGTTGTAAACTTATGAGTCCTACGCAGATCTTAGCAATCTGCCAGAACATTTATGAGAGAATTTACAAATGTAATTCTCAATGATTGAATGGAAATTCCTGCCAGGGTCAACATCAAGCAGCCCTGAAAGCAGGTCACTTCGGTAATTCTTTATGGATTACGCTTAGTGGTCGCGGCAGTCTCAAACGGTCTACAGTCGTGGAGTGATCTCCAGCGACTCACCTAATCGCTGATGTGCTACGGTTCGATCTTAAAAAACCCTCTGTGGGTTTTCGATTAGGAACGGTCTTGGTAAGGATTAGAGAGAGTTTTCACACTATGCTGTTAACAATCTCGAAGTCCGAACCTGTAAGTACCGGTCGATTTGTTGCTAACTGTCGTATGCAGGAACTTCTGGCGATTGTAGCTGTGGAATGCTGTAGCTGGTTGCTGTTGTAGCTGGTTGCAGAAAAGATGCCAATCCTCTACCACATGTTCACACTACATCATCATTGTAATTCAACAAAGTCATGATCAACCTAAAAGACCTTTAACACGGCTTCTGCAAACTCTGATGCTAAAGATCATGACACCAAATAGTGTGAGCATGTCGGCTCAAAGATTTATACATCACATGGAAACATGCTGCTGAAAGATGACTTGGAAACACATGCTGGATGATATTTTCGAAGAATACTAAAAATCATCCAAGACAAAGGAAAGGCCATCAAAAGTTCACTGCTGAATGCACAAAGATACAAGACTTTGAAGAATCAAAGACTACGAGCTATAAAGACAAGTTCAGAAGAAAGAATGCTAGAATTCGAATTATTATTTCCGGGGTGACCTCCCTTAGGGGGAGATTGTTAGGAATATAAATATTCATATGAAGGTTCGGTCACCCCGAGCATCTAATTAGCATTTATATAGTTCGTAGGCTTATATATATTCGTTTAGTAGTATTAGTATTATCAGTATTATTAGTGTAGTAATATATATTCGTGGAGTGGGTCGGGGCTTTCCCCACTGTCAGCTCACTCCACAGCCCACTAGGGGCACAAATATTAGGACTATATATATAACCCTTCCCACACAAGGGAAGGGTGGAACTCTTCATTCACTTAATCTAATATTACCAGTTTTCTCTCAAGAGTTTCCCACTCTCTCTCACTAACATCTCACTAACTCATCATGGAATTCTTGATCTTTCAAGATCCAAGGCCACCCGAATAGATCCACACAATCAAGAAGGTTATTTCCTACAGATTTGCTTGTCCTCAAGCAAATGCGCTTTTATTCTAATCAAAATACAAGTTAGGGGTCATTTAATGCAAACATAAAAGTAATTACAACAAATAATCGTTCCACTTTAATCATAATAAGCACGGAGATTATAAACTAGCACCTCACAAGTAGTGTTTAGATACTCACATCTCTCAAGTGTCATCAAAATAAATCTCATAAATGAAAACGGATAATATCTCTCACTACCTGTCATAGCAAATAGATTACCATAGGCTTGGGAAAGGATCGAAAACCTCCTCCACTAGGCGTAAGCACCTAAGATAAACTATCAAAGAGGGCTTTTAAATGGGTTATAACGTTAGGTGTAGGGAAAAGGAAAACACGGTTTTGTTGGATAAAGGATGTTTTACTGGTGGCGAGTTAAAGATCTTGATCAATTACATGTACTATACAATGTTGCTAAGCCAAGACTCGACTCGATTTAAACTAAAAACAAAATAACAAAAACATAAAATAAAATAAAATGAAACGGGATGGTAGTCCGTATGTTTTTTCTATTTTTCTTTTTCTCATTTTTTTTTGTATTTTTCTTGATTTTTTTTTTTTTTTTTTTTTTTTTTTTTTTTTTTTTTTTTCATACACTATTGCCCTACCATCCAAAATAATACATCATAGGGGCATTGCATCCCCCTTACACTTGAACTTTTACATAACTTTACAAATAATTATTCTAATGACTCGAATTAAGATAATCGAAAAACTTGGAGTACTTTTAAAATATTTAGCACATATGGGGGTAATAAATGATGTTCTTCCCCATTACTCCATTACACTAGTACTTTACCCATGAGTCCCAATCGTCCCAAAACAATATGTACAAGGATATGACTCGACTTAGCAACCATGTAATCAACTAGATAATTAACTTGGGTTTAAACAAATGTTGTAACAATAATGCACTAAAGATGAGTGCATACAAGGTAGGCTAAGGCGATTTGGGTGTACATTTAAGTGGGGTGTAACAAATTCTTCCTTTAAGTAAAATGCTTAAAGGTCGAAACGAAAAGATAGGCTCTGAGGGGTGTACTAGGGGTATCGTGTACTAAAAATGAGTACAACGCAAAGGGTGTGGGAGAATTACTTGACCAATGTAGCCAATGTAATTATAACAAAAACACAGGTGTAAAACAATGGGTTAATCCTAATGCCTCTTATCATGTAGTAAATCTAACTACACGAATGTAGTCTCACTTGTGGCCTCGGAATGGTCCTAACGCAAGTTCTAGAATCTAAGTGCTACCGGTACACACATCATAGCATAAATGCTTTTCCTACCAATTCTAGGGGCGAACCTCACATATTTGGGGGTGGAAAATTTTTTAGTGGTACGGTTTTTGTGCTAGTCATATAACTCCTATCCGTGAGACGCTCATTAAGATCAAAGTTTCACTCCTATATGTTGTAAAAATATTTAAATTTGGCACTAAAATTACCCTAACAGGTATTTATCTCAGTTTTATTACACATCTGCTATTAAAAAAACAAGAATCAAGCGTAATAGTATTCTCTAAAATCGTACTTTTACCCTCCCCTTACACTTAAGATGAACATTGTCCCCAATGTTCAAATAACAAGATGTAACAGCATAAAGTAAAAGAATGAAATCAAATACTCCCCTGATTCGCTTGGTGGATAATGAAGTAACACGGTTAGATCTTCTTCCAAAGAGAATGTTGAAGCTCCATGACTAATGCATCGCCATAAGCATTATCCAAAAACATTTCATTGTCCAAAATAACCTGTTAAACCTGAGAAAACAACATGAAAACCTGCATAACATCGGCGGGATAAACTCTATATATAAGGATATAATGCTTGTGGAATGATAATTTTGCAGATTCCTGGAGATTATAAGTTGGAGATTTTAATAAAAACTTTTTATGAAAACAAAACTTTCAAAAATTTCTGAAAATTAAATCTGACGCCGTCAGGTTATAAACCCTGACGCCGTCAGAAATGACCTGACAAAAATTTTCATTTTAAGTTTCCGGAAAATTTCTGGAAAAACCTTTACCTTACTTCCTGGAAATCCTGCAAAACATCATTATGACTCGATACAAGCATTTGACTCAAACACACACTAATATGTATGTTAATTTATTATTATTACGATTCATGTTAATTTGTGTTCTAATAAACCGATTTAGATTTCCCTTACACTTAACTTTTGCAAAATACCTTTATATGTAGTTAAGACGAAGTTAAAAACAAAATAAAGCATTTTCACAAATTAGTTTTGAACATGAATCAATACTAATAAAAATTAAACACACATACGGAAACAAATAAAAACAAACAAACAAACAAATAAACACACAAAGCAAATAAAGCTTGGGTTGCCTCCCAAGAAGCGCTTTTCTTTATTAACGAGTCTTGTAGCTAGACTCAAAGTCACTCTACCCTATATAAGTGAGCTCGTCATCGAGGACGTCTTTAGGGTTAAGCTTGGATTGAAGTTTCCTATTGGTCCGCTTAGTACGATATATCTTTTCAAACTTCTCTCCATCCGGGTCATACAATGTCATCTTAATATGCCATGACCCATCTCCATCTTTGGGTGGTTTGTCCCAACTCCACTTATGATCATCTTCCTCACAAGTCCACTTATTCATTCCTAGGTTAATTGGCAAAACTCCTAGGAAATCAATCATCTTTCTAAAAACTAGAGGGTCTTCAAATGGATCCAATTCGGTGTCCCTAGCCAAGAGTTGTTCTACCGTATGTGTTCGGTTCACAAAGTCCTCTTCTAGGTAAAATGGGCGTTGGGGTCCTATGAAGCCTCTATCTATCCAAGGTCCATATCTAGATGGTCTCCTATTCAACTCTAACCAATGGGGTGTCGGTTCATCACTAGTATCATAAGCATGTTTCTTCACATCATAGACTGACCAAGTATCTCCTTCTCCTACCGCTATCTTGGATTCCTTACAATCAATCATAACACTAGCGGTCGCCAAAAATCCTCTACCTATCAACAAGGGGCATGTAGGGTCGCTAACCATATCAAGGACGTGGAAATCGGCTAAAATGGTTAGTTTTCCAATGTGTACTAACACGTCCTTAACTACTCCAACCGGGTAAGCAACACTTCCATCCGCTAAACCTATTATTACCTCGGTTTCTTCAAGTTTTCCAAGTTTTAGAGAGGTGTAGAGAGGTAACGGAAGTAGGTTAAGGCTTGATCCAAGATCGGCTAATGTGTTATAAGCCTCCGAATTACCGATCTTGCAAGGTAGAACAAATAAGCCCGGATCATCTAATTTCTTAGGTAGCTTATTTTGAACAAAGGCGGTCCCTTTTTCGCCTAACTTGAGCTTCTTCTCATCCAACACATCAACAACCGGACTTTCAAGGTGGAGCTCCTTGAATTCTTCGTCAAGGTTTTGAGTGGGAGGTGTTTCAACTATGTTGTTGACCAATTTGGATGTCATAACTTCTTGGTCATTTGGAACGACTTGGGTTTGTTTGAAACACGTGCTCATGGAATTGACCGAATAATATTGTGGACAAGAACTAGGGGACGAAACCGATGAAATAGCGTTGACGTTTAGTTTCGGGTTCTTGACCGTGTCGCTAGGGAGTGCTCCCATTTCTCGGTCATTGAGGGCTTTTAACAAGGTGTCAATCTTATTGGTCATCTCGCTTTGTTTTTGTTTGAAATCGGCTTCAAACTTGGCTAAACGAGCTTCTTGAGATGCCATAAATTGAGACATCAATCCTTCAAAGTTATTGGTACTACCATTGCCGGAAGGATTGTTGTTGAAAGTACGGTTCGAGTTGGAACCGCTTGATTGGAAACGATTAGGTGGGTTGGAAGAATTGGGTTGTTGTGCGTTTTGGTTTTGTTTCCACCTAAGGTTCGGGTGATTTTTCCATGACGGGTTGTATGTATCACCGTATTGGTTTGGCTCGGGTTTGAAAGTGTACCACTTGTCTCCCGCTCCGTCGGTACGCGAGGATGCGTAGTCCACAAAAGCTTGTTCGGGGAGTTCCATGCAATCACGAGTGTCGTGGGGACCACTACATAATTCACATGAAGAAGTGATTTTGTTCACTTGGCTTGAAGGTTTAGGAGTCTCGTAGGATTTCATGAGAAACTTGACTTGGTCTTCAAGTTCTATGATCCTACGGTCGGAAGTGCTTGAATTGTTCGAAGGCAAAGATATTGCCTTGACCGTTTTATTCAAATCACGGGGATCACTCCAACTTTCGTTTTCATAAAGAGCAAGATCCTCTAGGAGAGCCCATGATTGTTCCGCACTTAGATCATGTAGCTTACCACCGGCCGATTGGTCAATGGTTTGCCTTGTGTAGAGATTGATATGGTCATAGAAGATTTGGACTTGGAGCCAAAGTTCTATGCCATGGTGAGGGACTTTTTGGAGTAAGTCCTTGAATCGAGTCCATGCCTCGTAGAGAGTTTCGCCTTGACGTTGTTGGAACATCAAGATATCATTCCTTAGCTTGGTAGTTCTTCCCGGTGGGAAAAACTGAGCAAGGAAACGAGTGGTGAGATCATCCCAAGAGGTGATGGATCCTGCGGGTTGACGTTCTAGCCACTGACTAGCTTGATCTCGCAGAGAGAATTGAAAGAGACGCAATCGGGTCGTCTCTCGAGTGGCAACATCAAGGTCTATAGAATCAACGATTTTAAGAAAGTCCTTGAGGTGTTGATTAGGATCTTCAGATCGAAGTCCATGGAATGCGCATCCGCTTTGCACCAACCGGATGGTGTCGGATCGCAAGGGTGTGATATTGGCTCCTTGAGTGAGCTCAATGGTGTTTCGATAGCCATGGTGGCTAGGACGGGAATACTCTCCTAAAGTACGGGCTCTAGGAGGTGGTGGTGGTTGTTGTGGTGGTGGGTTGTTGGGATTAAGGATATTACCATCTTCCATGATGTCGGATGGTATGGTTACGAACAAAGACACGAAGAAAATAGATAGACTAAAGAAAACCTAGAAAAATAAAACAAAAATCTCACTAGAAAGGAATCTAGTGAGTAGACCTATAAAATAAAAATTCAACCTAAACAATAACTATTCCCCGGCAGCGGCGCCAAAAACTTGATGCGTGGTTTTGCAACCTTACAACAGGTTTTACCTCTCGAGGGATCTCAAGAGGCTTACAACCCCACCAGGCAGTGTACCTGACCGATGTAGTATAGTGTAGTGGTAAGTACGGGGGATTGATCGTTCTCCACAGGGAATAGTGTTCGTTAGGTATGAAAAACTACTCTAATAGGTCTAAAGGTTGAGGAAGATTCTTTTTATGTTTTTATATTTTTATGAAAGAAGTAAAATCTCGGGTTTGAAAGAGTGGGGGAATTAGTTGCTAGTCAACTAACCCAAATAACTACAAATGCAAATAAAATAAATAACTGAAAATAAAATGTTGGTGAAAACTTAAGTGTAGAGAAATGTGTTTACTTAGATTTCCTTACTCCCTAACTATCTTTTACCGGTTGATTAGTGTGTATTAGTCGCGTGGATGACGGGTGTATTCCTTAATAACAATCGTGGGGTGGCGTACGTACTTCCCCAACTCTACAAGCTCCTACTTCACTCCTATGTCGAGCCGGCTAGGAAGCTCCTAACATGGGATCACTAGAATTCGCTTGTACATTAAATACAACCATAAAAACCTTTAGTACGCATTTGGTTCATGTTTCTTAAGACGTTCAAGCAAGTTACCGAATAGGAAGTTAGCCAGTTTTCTTAAGCCTAACATAGATAAACAATCATCCAATACAACTAATAACACACTAATAACCAATAATCAATAGCTAGGTTTCATTAGATCTAAGCAAGCACAAGACAAATCTAGCCTAACATGTTAAACAAAAGACAAGAACAAGATAAAATCAAACAACACATAGACATATTGAATGATTAATTGATAACTTATCTTTCAATGTAACATGGAAGATCTCAAGGCAAAAAGCCTTGAAAAAGATGCTAAAATCGTCTTAGGGTTTTCTCCCAAAAATTCCACACTAAGCTCTCTTCTAATGACAAAAAATTAGAAAACTATATATAGACTTTTGGATCTGACGGCGTCACCTTATGGAGTGTGACGCCGTCACCTCGCCGCTTCTAGGGTTCTCGGGTGACCTTCTTGACGCCGTCCCTCTTTAGCTCTCCAAAATCCGTTCTGGCTTATCAAGGCTTGACGCCGTCAGCTCTTGAACGTGACGCCGTCCCTCTTTGATTTAAGCCGTGACGCCCTTGATCAGGTTAAAGCGTGACGCCGTCAGAATTTACATGCAATTTTCACTGGCTTATCATGAGTAAATTTCACGTCCACCTTTTCTTGCCAAGCCATGACGCCGTCCAGAGTAAAATCTGACGCCGTCAAGGGTAACTTTTAGCCAATTTTTGAGACTTTGTCGTTTTCTTCACTTTTGTGCTCCAAAAACGTCCAAAATGCCTCCTTTTCCAGATTTCTCCTCAAAAGTACCTAAAATGACAAAAGGAACGATTTAGGGCAATATTTGATCAAATAAATACGATTTAGGGCTTAAATGACCCCTTAAAAGCGGTACACTTTTCGCTTCATCACTAACATATTTGGATTTATTGGACTATTCGTTTGGTTATTGTTTGAGTTACGGATTGGTTTAGCGTTCAGGGTTTAGGGTTTAGGGTTTAGGGTTTAAGGTTTGTATAAATACTCGTTCTATTATAAATTACTCGGGAAATTGATTTTCAATAAAGTCTTTTGACTTGGAAACGTTCGCTAAATGAAAGTGTCATGGCGAAATTTTGTTATTTCCAAAGATTAATTTTGTCGTAAGTCCAAACTTGTTTTAAATCATAAAACAAGTATATATACCTTGTACTAAAAAATGGGATTACGGGAAAATACCGACGATTACCAATCGACTCATCTTGTTTGATATGTTTGTTGTTAGTTATCTCTTTGACTTCTTTTCGTCATCTCGTCTCGACTCGAGTTATCATCAATACTCTTCTCGACTATTCGGTTATTCATTTTTTTGGAGTGAGTACTCGTGAGTCCGTGTTCTCTACCGTTACACGAATGATGATACCAAACCCTTTTAAAAGGCTAAAACGAGATTATTTTTGGAAATGAGAATGCTTAACTTTTGAAAACGCTTGCGCATTTGATTTTTTTGGTGAATATGCCGAGTACGTTGCGTTGCGATACGTTGCGTTAAATCGTTTGATACGATATTCATTTTCTTTAACTTTTACAAAGTTTGAATATATTAGAGTATTTTCTTTTGTTTTGTCGGTGAATTTTAGTGTGACTTAATCTTAATACCGCCAATTTTGTCCATATAATATTCAATTACGGATAACCGATACCCGCGGGGAAACCTGAAAAACCGATGGATAATATTAATTGGGTATCCGGTGGGATATGGGGCGGGTACGGGTATATTATAAACGGGTTCAGGTATGGGTACACTAAAACCCGCCCCGAACCCGAACCGTTGCCATCCCTAGTTACCGGCTATAGCCGGTTTTAACCGCCACGTCAGCACCATTAAAAATCTTGCCACGTCATTTATAGTTAAACCAAACCACAAATTCAATAGTCAACCGGCAATTAATCCGTTTACCCGATCATTTGTAAACACACAATAATCAATAAACCCTAATCAAAACACACATTCTTCTGGCAAACACAAACACACAAACAATGAAATAACAACAAAGGTATGTTTTTTAATGTTTTCACATATCAGTTGATGATTGATTGTACAATAATTAGTATCAGGCTTTTGATCTATAAATGGTGCTGTTAGTGGTTGTTACCGATTCTAATGTAAAATGGGGTTGTTTTGTATTTTATAATGGTTGTTATGCTATGTCTAATGTATGCTCTGTTTTTTTTTGTTTTCCATACTCTGATTTTCGTATACATAATGGTTGTTATGCTATGTCTAATTAAGTGTTTTGTGTCTGAGTATTTTTTGTTGCCTGTTTGTGAGTACACTGAGAGGTCTAAATCAATGAGAGCATTGGAATGTGCCTAGTTTGTGATTGGCCAGTAATGAGAGTACCTAGCATACTTGTTTGTGCTTGGCCACCAATGAGAGGTCCAAATGCAGCCTATTAGAGTACACTGAGATGTCCATTGAGACTGCAAATACAGGTTTTTTTACTGTTTGTGAGTACCCTGAGAGGTCCAATGTTTGTGATTATTAAAGCCTAGTTGGCCATCAATGAGACTTGAAATGCAGCCTAGTTTGTGCGACATTGCTTCATTGTTTGGGATACCACAAAAGAGGACCAAATATGAGAACACAATGGATTCTTCTGCAACGGTAAACCATCAAAAGGTTTTTCTTTGATTGTGATATAGTTTAACATTTGAATCAATAAAACTGATCTAACAGTTGTTATTTGTAGATGTCATACAAATTTCTTCTGATTCAAGCAGTTCAGAATCAAATGATGGTGCTCTCAACATCCTTCCTGGCCTCCTTGCTTGGTATTATCCAGAGCAAGATTCTGATGCAAGTACTGATACTTGGGAAGTGGAACCTATCCAAGCCATTGAACCTCCAGAGGAACTCCCATCTCAAGCTCCTATCCTGGCTCTTCCTGTGCAAGTTCAAATACCAGTTGAAAATGCACACAAAAAGAAATTTAATCAGGAT
Source organism: Artemisia tridentata subsp. tridentata (assembly GCA_021014915.2). Taxonomy (NCBI): domain Eukaryota; kingdom Viridiplantae; phylum Streptophyta; class Magnoliopsida; order Asterales; family Asteraceae; genus Artemisia; species Artemisia tridentata. Next base: position 135,908,628 of record CP139501.1, read on the forward strand.
ATTGTCTTAGGAATGCCGTGTAGGAAGAATCCTATAGGTTTTGGAGCACCTTCTAGCAACCATGGGAAAGGCAAGAGGAAGATGGTTTAGGGGTTTAGGATATACATTAACAACTTTTGTGTTTTGTAAATGGTATTTGGTTAAATTCTGACATTTAATTTGGATACTGATTTTCCCTTATGTATGTACTGTATTATGTTTTGAATATTCTCCTTTCTGTATTCCCCAGCAACTTGCTTGTTTTGGTTTTTAATATATGAATAAAAAGTCTTCAATGTTCAAAAAAAATGGTAGCAATTTGTGTTTTGTAAATGTAATTATTAAGGGTACAATAACTGCTAATTATGTAAGTATTTTGGTTTGTTAAATGGGTAGCAGTTTGTGTTCTTGATGTGATGGTTGCACAGTATGGTACATTTGCGATTATTAAGATAATGATATATAACATTTTGAGCCAAAATTTTGATTTATTCAAGTTTATGCTTTAATTAACAGGTTCAAAGGCAAAATTTTCAAATAATTCAATTGTTAATTTCAAAGTAGAACTTGGTGCCAAAATTTTGATTCAAGTTTTTTAAATCACCTAATTACAAGTAGTTACCAAGAATAACGATTCATATTCTTGGTATACCCTCTTTTCTCTCCATAAAAAAAAGACTGCAATGTAAACACAAAAATCAAATCTTCTATCACCATTACTCTCCAAGCTAAGCCAAAATCATTTTCTTTTACCCTTTATTGCTCAAGAGTCATGGAAATTGAACCCATTGTTGATAATGATCCTTTGGTTCCTCCTGATGATATTGAACTTGATGATAACAACTTAGGATATGAATCCGAAAAGTATTCAGATGACGAAGATATAGATGCGCCTGGAACCAATCGACCAGATACGATACTAGCTAAGAGGGGCATAACCAGGCTAAAAAAGTTTCGCCTGAAGTATGGCCAACCTGGTGGAATAAAGCTCAAGGTAACCTTCGATGCATTGAGTAGGGTATCAGGGGAACACAGAGCACTGTTTTCAAGTTTTTTAGGAGATCTGGTTCGTGAGCGCATAGGTTTGAAGATTCTTTCCTGGAAAAAGGTGAATAAAGAATCAAGAGATAAACTATGGGCTGAAATCACGGTACATATATACTATTTTGTAACCCAGTACTACATAAGTTTATATATGCAGTTACATTATGTGCAACTAATTAACAACATTGTGTTAATCTTTGCAGAAATTTTTTGATGTTGACGTGACATTCAGAAAATTGATAATGACTCGTCTTGGTCAACTGCTAAGGAATTTCAGAATGAAGCTCAGAGAAAAATGCATTTTGCCCAACCTAAATACACCTTCCAAACTGACTGAAGTCCCGGCCAAGTATAGTGCAATTGTGAATTCAGCAAACTGGGTCGAGTTTGTAAACTACACGACCACCGATGCATACAAGGTTTTAATTAGTCATCTTTATTTAAGTCTATATGTCATTTCATAATTTTCAGTTTGCAGCATTACCGCATCTAAACGCCTTATGATTTTGTGTTTTTAGGAGAAATCTGATAAAGCTAAAATGGCGCGTTCCCAAAATATTTATCAGCATAAAATGGGACGAGGTGGATATGTTTATGTCAAATAGAAAATGGTAAGATTACATAATGTTTGTTTTAAAAATTGAGAGACGATCAGTATGAGAAATGAATTTGTTTACATTGCACAATTTGCACATTTGCATTTAACACCCTCATATTTTCGATTATCTTGGTTTAACTGTACATGTGTATGCATCCTCATATTTTCGTTTATCTTTGTTTAACTTTACATGTGTATGCATTTGATGTTTATTAGATCCAAAATAAAGAGATTGAAGCAGATGAAGAACCCCCGCGTGATGTAATGTGGTTGAAAGGAAGGGTAAACAAAGACGGCGAATATCCAGATGATGATATTAGATCAGTGGGAGATAAACTTGTAAGTTTGACTGCAAATTCTATTATTATGCTTATATACCAGCAGCATTAACTTTGTACTAGCAGTAGTAACTTGTATACCAGCAGTATTAACTGCGTACTAACAGCAGTAACTGTGTACTAGCAGTAGTATATTTTTCATTGAAGTTCATGAGTAGCACTAACTCCAGCTGAGCAGCATTGACACAAATATGTGCAGAAAGAAGCTGATGACCAGATCAAGGAAAGAACCTTGAGTCTTGATAATGGCACTGATGCCATGACAGTTGTCTTTGGTAAGGAAAAGGGCGGTTATGCAAGAGGAGTGGGAGGTGGAGTAACATACAAGAAGTATTTTGGCCTACCTCGAAGAAAACAAGAAACCGATGAAAGACTTGAGTTACTTCAAACTCAACTGGATAATAAGAGACGCGAGTGTCAAGAAAAAGAATAATTGGTCAATAAATTGTCCACTAAGATGACCGAAAAAGATGTCCGGGTCAAGAATTATCCAGTGAGGTAGAACAAACAAAGGGAATGCTTACTCTACTGATGACACAGTTGAATAAACAAGGGATGCATATAAATTTGGCATATGATCCATTGCCATTAGCCTCAGATGTAAGCCATTTTTTATGTTGTTAGCAATTTCATTTTCTAATGCTAACACCACTGATGCTAATGATACCAGGCATTGAACATAAACTGATGAGTCAATGTATTTCTTAATTTATATTGCAGGTGACTCCAATGGCCATTGACAATATAGAGAGCAGCGCTAATGAGGTGGACGGCACTCAGCCAAGTGATGGTGTAAGTGCTAAAGATGCGAGAATTCAGGAGAAGTCCAATGGCCTTGTAACTTCGGAAAAGGTAACGGAAACAATGGTAAGTAATAAAACATCCGCCTTTGATTTTTGAATTTTACATACATGATGCGCGTGATGTGTCGTTGCGGTTTAGCAGTTTTAATGCCTACTCAAGTTTTAAATTTATATTTAGCAGACTTATCAATAACACACACACTTAACGAGCAGTGTACCCGGTCAGTATGAAGATAATGGTAAGTAGAGTGTCGATCACTAAGAGTGGAACGTATTATCTCGTTATTTTAATCAGTATTTTAATATCCTAACGCAAGGGGGTTTTAGCCTGAGAGACTGGCACGGTTTGTTTGCAATTAAATAATAAAATAAACCAATAGGCACGAATCAGCAAGTAGCACACACATACACAGATAAATACTCGAGACAATAAGAGGGCTGTCCTTATGATTAAGTAGATTGTCACTTGTTTTATTGATAGCTTTATATGAGTGTATGTAGTTAACCCTTTCTCGTTGGTCCTAATCTTATCGGCGAGTAAACCCTTAATGATTACTTATGTCTAAAAGTTATTCCTAAGTGATCAATTTAGTAATAACCGTGGGAGCCACATTATGTCCCGCAGTCAAATGCCCGCAAGCCACTAATAAACACAGAGGTTATCAATGCACTAATAAGTAGTAACCAAAGACATCAACATATAAACTTTAATTGATGGGAAAGCAAGTATTAAAGGGAGTGCAATCTTTCGTTGTCACATTACACAAGCCACCAATCCTGATAAATTAAAGTTTGCTAACACAATAAAACAAAACTACTTAATGAATTAAACACATGCAACACCTTCTTACAGCTCTTGTATCTTTGATTTGGGTGTGTCTTGTGCTGCCTCCTTGACTGAATTCGTCCTTGGTTTCTCCTGTTCGGTCTTCGGTTTTAGGTTAAAACCTTGGAACTTGTAATTCGTCTGGTCTACGGGGTATTTATAGTTTCTGTCTGAGGGAAGATGCGGCGCATCTACTAAGTAGATGCGGCGCATGTACTTAACTTCGCGTGGGGTCCAAGATTATAATATTCAGGAATATTCGTACACCGCCAGAAGATGCGGCGTAACTCCATGATTAGATGCGGCGCATGTCCTCTTGTATCTTGGATCGTATCTGGTGATATCTTGATAGAGATGCGGCGCATGTCATGAGTGAGATGCGGCGCATCTGGAGCAGATTAGTCTTGATCTTCTTCATTTCAGTAGACTCTTAACTTTATGCATGTTTTGCTCCATAATCTGTCCAAAATCGCTAAGTTTCACCAAATGCTTGTTTTTATCTGAGAATTACAAAAGTAAACGATTAAGTATCAATCCTCATACATAATATAGTAAAACAAGTCAAATAAATAGGATAAATGATAGTAATAAAATGTACTTATTTGAGTTCATCAAATATCCCCCCACTTGAACTTTACTTGTCCCCAAGTAAACCTTAGAATTTCTTTTATGAAAATGTATCCTAAAAGATGTTAGGATTTATTTTTATATTTAAGCATGTATTCGTTTAATTCATAATCACACAACTAAACACTTAACAAATTAGAAGTATAAATAAAATAATTCGATAAAAGCAAATCTAATCGTTTAACTGTCCAGTCGCGACGAATATTCTATCATAAGCTTGGCAAGTATACACATCTCCTCCACTAAAGCTAAGGAATAACAAGTCTAAAGCGGTAAAAAGGGTTTGTAGGTATAAGGGTTAATTATTCTCTTTTCACTATCGATCTCAAATTCCAGAAAAGGCGACAAAATCACAAATACATGATCGAATCCACGAACACGATACTTGCAATTGCTCAAATCCTTAACTCGAATAGGCTAAAGATAGGTCCAAACTTCACCAATAATAATATATCAAAAAGGGCGACAAAATCATAAATACATAGCCGAATCCACGACTACGATACTTAAGATTGCTCAAATCCCTAATCTCAATAAATCAAAGGTTTGGTTGGATAAAGAATAATGAAGGGCATGGATAACATTTGGGATATAAATTGGTGTAAAAATAAAAATAAACAAAACAAATAAATTAAAATCCTAAGTGTGGTTAATCACTATCCCAACCATCCCATGAATAAGACTCATATCATCGAATAACTCACGCTTTAACACTTGAAACACACGCTTTAGGTAGACACGAATTATACTCAACAAGATCTTAATCAAAGAATAAACATTAATTGGCGTTCCCATAACTGCCAATTCCCATTCAATCCATAGATATAGTACAACAAATAGTGGTGATATCGACCACTTACATAACTTTACATTGTTGGTTAAACAAACTTCCAACTTTTCTTTCTTTTTTTTTTCTTTTTTTTTTTTTTTTTTTTTTTTTTTTTTTTTTTTTTACTTTTAAACATAGATGTGTAAAATTTCACCACATCACTATAATGATAATTCTGGATAATTTTTCCATATTTTTCATAACTTCAGAAATAACGGTAATAGTGAAAGTAGTAAACACACGAAAAATAAACTCAAAGATATACAATATTTACTTTCACTCCATTGCATTGTGCAATTTCCCGACCTAACCAAAGATAATGAATTACGCACGCGAACACAGGTAATGTAAGGAAACACACTTTGCCTATAGCGATTAACCAACCACGGATTCTAATCTACAGGGTAGGCTAAGGTGTAAGGGTGTAACGAAACATTTTAAACATAGGTGTAAGAAACGAAAGGAATGGCTCTGAGTATTTTTCTAGGGGTATCTTACTCTAAAAATGAGAGTAACAAAAGGGTTTATACGGGGGTTAACTAACCAGTGTAGTTAGTTAATATCACATAACATATAAGGCTATTTGGGTGTAATCCTAGAATTTTACCAATTTAGACAAGTCATTCCAATTATATAAATAATACTCATTATGGTGGTCTCGAATAGTATACAAGCCAAGTTCTAAAGTTTACAAGTCACCGGCACACTCATAGATTTGTGAATTTTGGAAAATCACAATTTTTGAAAATAACGTCATGTGTGCAGTTATGCAACTTAGATCTTAAACAAAAACATGCTAAAAAATTTTTAAGTTTGATATATTAAGCACATTTTAAGCATAATTTTTGAAAAAGTTTAGGACAAGTAAATGTTAAGTGTTCTAATTCTCCAATCCCCCCACTTAAGTTAAACAACGTCCTCGTTATTTGTATAAAAGGTTAAAAACTGGAAAATAAAAGAATTAGAACAGAAAAACTCCCCTGAGATTTGCTCGATATGATCCTCCATTTGTATAAGAGCAAAATCAACTTCTTGTGGATTAGAACGTTAAAGCTTCATACTTGATGTATCCACAGGAAATCCAGGAAACTATAATACCACCAACACTTTAAAACACACCTAAGATAAGAAAGGTTCAAACTTGCATAATACATTAGTAGTTAGATAAGAATAAAACTTAAAAATCATCAGGTCAGTCGATGCGCCGCATCTTATGGAAGAAGATACGCCGTATCGAGCCTGGAATTAATACGGATCAGAATAAAGATGCGCCGCATCCTTAACCAGGGATGCGCCGCATTAAAAATAAGCTGATAAATAGTTTTAAAGTCGGAAATAAAAAATGCAGAAAAATTAAAATAAGATATGACCATTGCAGGAGATGCGTCGCATCTCAGAATTGAGATGCGCCGTATCCTCATGCGGGCCTGAAACAAAAATAAAACAAAATAAATGATAGGATGCGTCGCATCTGTTAACCAGATGCGGCGCATGTAGATACCAAACAGACTGTTAACAGTCTGTTGTAAAATGACTCGACACAGAACAAAAACAAAATAATAAAAGATAAATCCGGGTTGTCTCCCGGTAAGCACTTGTCTTTATTCCAGAGTCTTCAAGTTAGACTCACGTTCAGCTCTTTAATATCGATCATTGAAGGAGTCGGAAACATCGCGCTCCCTCATCGCCAATTCAGTAATATTGAACACTCCTTGCTCGTCCTTAATTTCCACGCCGTTCTTCTTCAATATCTGTATGAACAAAGTCCTGTCCCTTTCGGGCAGAGATGACAAAATGATAGACGGGAAATTCTTATTATCATATAGGCATAAATAAGCAAGGTGGGGTGGTAGGTCAATAAACACATCATAATTCAAATTCGTTTTCTCAACTACTCTCCTACGTTTATTAATTACCACACAATCATACCACTCATCATCAGAATCATTAACAACATTGCGTCTAAGTTCGGTAGGTACATTAAGGTCAATGAATTCCTCAAAGTTCTCATGATTAGGATTAGTTGATTTGTTTTGAATTAATGTTTCTCCCATAAGTCTAGCTTCAAGATCGAGGTCCATACGCTCTCTTAATCCTAGCACATAAACACCTCTAATTATGCTTTTAACCGGATCTTGGCACCTATAGACTAGTTTATTATTCCCTACCCTTAATGAGATTTTTCTCTTAAACACATCAATCTTAGCATGGGCAGTAGACAAGAAAGGTCTTCCGAGGATCAAAGGAATCTTAACATCCTCGGGCATGTCTAGTATAACAAAGTCTACGGGAAAAATAAACTGCTCAATCTTAACTAGCACATTATTAGCAATCCCTTCAGGTCGTTTTACCGTTTTATCAGCCAATTCAATAAGTAACTTAGTTGGTGCTAATTTTCCTAGTCCTAGGGTAGCGAATGTCTTAAGAGGCATAACACTAACACTAGCTCTTAAGTCAGCTAACACATTATTGAAAGATATATCATGAATAGAACAAGGTAGAGTAAAACTTCCTGAGTCTCTTTCTTTATGAGGTAAGGCATTTGAGTCGATTGCAGGGCTCTCTTCTTTCATTGTTGCCTTGATCTCCTCTTCAATCTTTGTCTTCTCTTTTAGTAGTCTCCTTAAGCTGATTGAAGAATTAAAGAAAAATTCGGGTCTTGCACCATCATTACCATTCATCGATCTTCTAGGTATATTAGGAGTGACTTCTTCAGTGGTGCTTATGGCCTTGACATGATCTCTTGGGTTGGTTTTAGTTGAGCTCGGTAAACTTCCATATCCCCTTTCTTGAAGAACTTTGCTCATTTGACCAATTTGTTGTTCCAATGCTTTGATCGAAGCTCCTTGATTTCTTGTAGTAGTGTCTGTTGAAGCTCGGATTTCTTTGATCATAGCAGAATTCTCTTCATGTCTTTTAGCAGCATCGGCCATAATTTGCTTTAAAGTAACGTCTAAAGTCTGCCTCCTCTCTTGATAAGCGGGATTGAAGTTGTTCTTTTGATAGAATCCCGGACTAGCTTCCCTAAATCTTCCTGAAGGTCGGAATGGTTGTCCAAATTGGGTGTAATATGCTTCTTCAAATGTCTCACTTTCATTCTTGTTCGGGCAATCTTTAGTGTAGTGAGGTCCTTCGCACTTTTCACATCCAACTTGGGCAGCATATGCTCTTTCATCTCGCTTCTTCATCTCTCTACTAATTTTATCCAATTGAGCTTGAATAGCAGCAATCCCGTCAAAATTAGTGCTGCTCTTAGATCTAGTAGAGGTCCCATCGTGCCATTTCTGAGAATGATCAGCAGCTTCTTGGATCGCTTTCCTAGCATTAGTTGCACTCATCTGAGGTACAGCTCCCTTAGCATCCAAAATCTGTCTTGTAGGCACGTCCAGTCCTTGATAAAACAATATTATTTCCTGCATAGGGGTTAGATAGTGTTGAGGACATTTTATCAATAAATCTTTAAATCGTTCCCAAGCTTGATAAAGAGTTTCATCAGGCTCTTGCTTGAAACTATTGATAGCCTCCATCTTTTTAGCAGTCTTAGCAGGTGGGCAATATCTCTTCAGGAATTTGCTCTTCAAATCTCCCCATGTAGTGATTGAACTAGCAAGTTCATTCCTTAGCCACTTGTTAGCAGCTCCTTTTAGCGAGATTGGAAAGATTCTTAGCATGATCTGATCGTCAGTGACTCCTTCTGAAGTAAACAAATCTTTAATCTCCAGGACCTTTTCAACATGCTCATTAGCATCCTCATTTTCCGTCCCACTGAAAGCATTCTCTCTTAGTTCTTTGAGAAACTGACCTTTCAACTCAAATTTTGACTTATCATCAAACTTAGGTCTAGCAACTCCTGAAGTGTAATCAGCACGGGTACTGTTCATGTATTCCTCCATAGTAGTGTTTTCGCCCATTATTTCTGTTTCAACTTCCTCTTTCTCTTCAGAAAAGTAATCAAGCTCGAGTGAACTTGAAAGATCAAAGCTTCTTGTGTTGAAAAGCCTTTTAAGCGAATGTAGGGCTCGTTCAGGATCTTCGAAAGGTTGAATCAAGTTCTTCGTAGAACTCCTGGTCATGCACTTCCTGAAATCAACACAAAAATATCAGTAGGGTATGCCCGAGAAAGTAATATATCAGATAATTAATAACGAAAACGGAATACGAAAAATTAAAGTTACTGATATCTGCAGACGATGCGCCGTATCCAAAGAGTTGGATACGCCGTATCTTATAATCGTTAAAATTTAATCAGACTTTATTCAGAAAATAGATACGCCGCTTAGAATTTATGGATGCGCCGTATCTAATTAATAAATCAAAAATCGATAAAAATTAAATACGTCGTATTAACGAAAGTTAATGCGCCGCACTTTCGTTATGTTTCAAAATACAAGATTTTTGATTCAGAAAGATGCGCCGTATCGATATAAATCGATGCGTCGTATCTGTTTAATAATTCGCAAACTGTTTTTAATTAAAATAATAGATACGCCGTATCTACGAAAGCAGATGCGTCGTATGGCGTTAACGTTTAGAAAAATTTTTTTTTATCAAAAACAGATACGCCGTATCTGCAAAAGCAGATGCGTCGTATTACTTTATCGCTTAGAAAATTTTTTTTATCAAAAACAGATACGCCGTATCTTGGGGAAAAGATGCGTCGTATCGAATTAATTAAACGCGTTGTATTTTAAAAAAATTAAACGCAATACGCCGTATCTGATAAATCAGATGCGCCGTATCGTTTGATTTAGCACAGTACAACGATAGCAGAACAGAAAACACGAAAAATAAAAACAAATAAAAACACACAACGAAAATAAAACACACAAAAATAAAAGAAAAAAATTAACACACAATACAACAAATATGCAAAATAGTACAATGATGCAATTAATCTAATAAAAAGAAAAACCTAATTAAAATACTAATCAAATTAACAGATAATAACAATTCACTCCCCGGCAGCGGCGCCAAAAACTTGATGCGCGTGATGTGTCGTTGCGGTTTAGCAGTTTTAATGCCTACTCAAGTTTTAAATTTATATTTAGCCGACTTATCAATAACACACACACTTAACGAGCAGTGTACCCGTTCAGTATGAAGATAATGGTAAGTAGAGTGTCGATCACTAAGAGTGGAACGTATTATCTCGTTATTCTAATCAGTATTTTAATATCCTAACGCAAGGGGGTTTCAGCCTGAGAGACTGGCACGGTTTGTTTGCAATTAAATAATAAAATAAACCAATAGGCACGAATCAGCAAGTAGCACACACGTACACAGATAAATTCTCGAGACAATAAGAGGGCTGTCCTTATGATTAAGTAGATTGTCACTTATTTTATTGATAGCTTTATATGAAGTGTATGTAGTTAACCCTTTCTCGTTGGTCCTAATCTTATCGGCGAGTAAACCCTTAATGATTACTTATGTCTAAAAGTTATTCCTAAGTGATCAATTTAGTAATAACCGTGGGAGCCACATTATGTCCCGCAGTCAAATGCCCGCAAGCCACTAATAAACACAGAGGTTATCAATGCACTAATAAGTAGTAACCAAAGACATCAACATATAAACTTTAATTGATGGGAAAGCAAGTATTAAAGGGAGTGCAATCTTTCGTTGTCACATTACACAAGCCACCAATCCTGATGAATTGAAAGTTTGCTAACACAATAAAACAAAACTACTTAATGAATTAAACACATGCAGCACCTTCTTACAGCTCTTGTATCTTTGATTTGGGTGTGTCTTGTGCTGCCTCCTTGACTGAATTCGTCCTTGGTTTCTCCTGTTCGGTCTTCGGTTTTAGGTTAAAACCTTGGAACTTGTAATTCGTCTGGTCTACGGGGTATTTATAGTTTCTGTCTGAGGGAAGATGCGGCGCATCTACTAAGTAGATGCGGCGCATGTACTTAACTTCGCGTGGGGTCCAAGATTATAATATTCAGGAATATTCGTACACCGCCAGAAGATGCGGCGTAACTCCATGATTAGATGCGGCGCATGTCCTCTTGTATCTTGGATCGTATCTGGTGATATCTTGATAGAGATGCGGCGCATGTCATGAGTGAGATGCGGCGCATCTGGAGCAGATTAGTCTTGATCTTCTTCATTTCAGTAGACTCTTAACTTTATGCATGTTTTGCTCCATAATCAGTCCAAAATCGCTAAGTTTCACCAAATGCTTGTTTTTATCTGAGAATTACAAAAGTAAACGATTAAGTATCAATCCTCATACATAATATAGTAAAACAAGTCAAATAAATAGGATAAATGATAGTAATAAAATGTACTTATTTGAGTTCATCAATACATGACTAATTTACCATGTTTTATATATACGTATAGGAACCTGCTAAAACTGTCAGGCCTAAGCAAAACCTAAGTCACGACGAAACGGGTCTCCAGATTCCCAATCGCAACAAAATGTGTCGTCTCCAACACAAACACTGCCAACAGTATGTATTTCAACATGTTTCTTGTTATTCTTTTGTTTAAATAATGTAACGTGTTTTATATGTACATATAGGAACTTGCTAAAACTGTCTGACCCAAGACAAAGCCTAATTCATGACAAAACGGGTCTCCAGATTCCCAATCGCAATAAAATGTGTCTCCAACACAAGCACTGCCAATAGTATGTATTTCAACATGTTTCTTGTTATTCTTTTGTTTAAATAATTTCTGATATATACATGCAAAAATTCTTTTTTTTTAGACATTTAAGTGCAAACTATGGCACTTAAAGAAAGCAAATATAATTGCTCTGGGTACTGTATACCAGTCTCATGGAAAGCAAATGCTGCATAACCAACCACTCCCAAATGATTGCTACAGAGTGTCAATTGATTCATCGTTAGTTGATGCAGCATGCATACCGGACGCAGCAAATAATGGGTTCAAAACAGTTAAGGCAGTCGTAGGTAGTTTCATTGCATGTCCAAAGGATCAATTTATTGTTGAAGAGGAGGTACATACATGTGTTTTTTCAACCTACATATATATAATTCTTCATATTTAATTCAATATTTGATACAAGCGTCTTTTGTTTACTACAGGTTACACCAACAAACCCTGTGACTAAATGTGGACCACCAGTACCATCGAAGAAAAAATATGTATCTGTTAACGACTTAAATCGACTGCAAGCTAAGCCGCCGAAGATTCAAAAGTCTTTAAATTATGGTACTTGAGAATTTGATTATGTACGACATTACAATTGTATATTCTGTTCAGTTATATACATTCGAGTTTAATTCAATTTGAAATTTCTTTTAGTTTTTAATTATGTTTTTTATATATGTATATATATATACCCATTCCAGCAGCACTAGCATAGTACTAGCAGTAGTAACTCTGCTTCAGCATGACTAACTTAGTACTAGCAGTAGCAACTCTGCTCCAACAGTACTAACTTAGTAATAGCAGTAGTAACCCTGTGACTAAAAGATGCAGTCACATAATATGGTCACACTTATCAACATTATTGGTTACTCTTTGTTTAATTCGATGTGTGACTAAATATTACAAAATGCCACACAAACTAAAAATTCATGTGACCATTGGATGAACAATAGTCACGCAAAATACACATTTCTTCACTTTAAACAGCATATGGTCACACTTATTAACACTTTTGGCCACTTTATGCTTAATTGTATGTGACTAAATACCCAAAAGAAACATGCTTTGTGTGACTAAATATTACAAAAGGCCACACAAACATAAAATTCAAGAGGCCATTGGATGATCAATAGTCACATAAAATACACATTTCTTCACTTTAAACAGCATATGGACACACTTATTAACACTTTTGGCCTCTTTTTGCTTAATTGTATGTGACTAAATAACCAAAATAAACATGCTTTGTGTGACTAAATATTACAAAAGGCCACACAAACATAAAATTCAAGTGGCCATTGGATGAACAATAGTCACACAAAATACACATTTCTTCACTTTAAACAGCATATGGTCACACTTTTGGCCACTTTTTGCTTAATTGTATGTGACTAAATAATCAAAACAAACATGCTTTGTGTGACTAAATATTACAAAAGGCCACACAAACATAAAATTTAAGTTGCCATTGAATGAACAATAGTCACACAAAATGCACATTTCTTCACTTTAAACAGCATATGGTCACACTTATTAACACTTTTGGCCACTTTCTGCTTTTTTGTATGTGACTAAATACCCAAAACAAACATGCTTTGTGTGACTAAATATTACAAAAGGCCACACAAACATAAAATTCAAGTGGCCATTGGATGATCAATAGTCACACAAAATACACATTTCTTCACTTTAAACAGCATATGGTCACACTTATTAACACTTTTGGCCACTTTTTGCTTAATTGTATGTGACTAAATACCCAAAACAAACATGATTTGTGTGACTAAATATTACAAAAGGCCACACAAACATAAAATTCAAGTGGCCATTGGATGAACAATAGTCCCACAAAATACAAATTTCTTCACTTTAAACAGCATATGGTCACACTTATTAACACTTTTGGCCACTGTTTTTTAAATTTTATGTGACTAACTCCAAAAAAACAACACACGTTGTGTGACTAAATCATCACAAATGTCACATTTATTATATATTCATGTGGCCATAGGACGGGAAATAGTCACACAAAATACACATTTACTTGAATAAATCATCTCAAATGTCACATATATTATATATTTATGTGGCCAAAGGACGAACAATAGTTACTCTCAAAAAACATTTGTGTGACTATAAAGTGTTTACTGTCACACAAAATTGATTAATCCAACAAAACTTGTGCCTAATTTGTCACACATATTCGGGATTTGGTCACTCTTTTTCAATGAAAACAGCCACAAACTAAACAATGTGACCATATGCCACCTACGGTGGCACGACCTTTGGTGACTCACACCCAAAAAAACGTGTGTAACTATATGCATATCGTCACACATTTTTGGGGTGACGAAATCCCATATCTGTACCAGTGCAAGTTCGGACTTCGAGATAAAGATAATTAACAGAATAGTGTGAAAACTCTCTCTAATCCTTACAAAGGTTGTTCCTGAATCGGATACCCCTAAGAGAGCTTACACAGATATACCAAAGTATATCAATGATTCAGGGTGAGCCGCTGAAGTATACCGAAGTATCACTCCACGACTGTAGACCGTTTGAAACCACTGCGAACACTAACCGTAATCCATAAGGCCGGTTTACCGAAGTGACCTGCTGTCAGGGCTGTTTGATGTTGACCCTGGCAGGGATTTCCATTCAGTCACTGAGAATTACATTTGTAAATTCTCTCATAAATGTTCATGGCAGATTGCTAGGATCTGCGTAGGACTCTTAAATTTACAACTTGTATTCTTAATGTTGAATAACAAGTGTAGAAAAGTTTAAGTGTTCCTAAGAGATCTTTTGATGAATCTCATGGCTCTACACTTGATTAGTGTGTTTTGATTTTAGTAGTTGGAGGCATGGAGTAGAGTGCCTCCTTTTCAATATCAACACATCTCGGAATGAGAGGTCGATAGATTATGCAAGGTTCTTCGTGAGAAATGAAACATTTGAGAGATACTTGAGTGGCTAGAAGGTTAAGTGCAGTACGTCATCCGGTCCATGACGTCTTGTCTTCAATACCGGTGTCATCTTAGTGACACACAGTAGCATATGAATTGAACCCGGTTTTTGCCCTAAGTTTAACTTTTGGAGGGCTATTTCTTTTCACCCTTTTCTTTACTTTTCTTTTTAATTCTTCAACTCCTTCTTTCTCCTTTCATTTCATTACCTTTTTTTTCAATCATACCTAAGGACTTCTAGTACTAAACTATTGGTGTTGTCCTTGGGTAGATCCCTCCGGCTCTGGCGGATCATTGGACATAAACTTAACAATCACCTTATTAATCCATGATTATCCTAGGTTTTTCCGATCATGTTGCCATATAACCTTAGAAAAATCTCTCAAAGTGTTTATGATTATAAAACATACTTTGTTAACACTTTGAGAGTTTTCCATTTTCAGAAATACTCCCCCTTCACATGTGCTTATGGATTTTAAAGAACGTTTACACATGTTGGGTGGAGTTCGCCCTTTTGAATTGATTGATTCTTAGTGAACATGACCACTCCGAGACACGCTTACATCACCGGTTAGACTAGCTTGAAATTATTACCCATCCTGGTCATATTCAAGGAGAATATCTTGAAACGGTAAACTCTACTTAGACAAGTCCTATTCGAGACACTCTTACATCACTGGTTAGACCAGCTTGAAATTATTACCCGTCCAGGACAAGTCCTTTCGATTACTGACAGTTTAGTTTCATCAATTCGTTGGTCAAATCTGAGTCGAGCTCATATTAGATTCCACATTTGTTACCATATTTTAATCACTTTTGTTTTTCTCCCCCTAAAAGATAGCATATCTATGTTGTTTTTGATGAACATTTTGATTAAAATATGCTTTTTGAGGTTTGTAGGAAGAAACGAACAACAACTTATCGTTTTGAACAAAGATTGTTTCAAATACTCCCCCTCAATAAGTGAAATAACTTTTTGAGGTTTTGATTACGAGAGGGAATACTTGTTCTTTTGAGCAGAATTATGAAAAACTTAAGAAATTTGATTAATTCTACTCAAAAGTAAGAAGCTTTCGCTCCTTATATTAGGATTGAGGCACTGAAGCGTAATTCAGGGTCCTTTCTTTACAAAGAATGGGTTGTGCACTGTTATTTGTGCACAAGCCAATATGTTTTACAAGCAAAAGGTATCAAAAATATCAAGAAACATATACCTAGTGTAGACATCAATCAACATTTCTGAAAGTCGTGAATACAGGATCTGGTCGTTGAAAGTTTCTGATTGGAAAGGATGGTCTGCCTCCAATATAGCTTTCCAGTCTCCGCATCTGATCTATGAATGTTAGCCTCTTTTCCATCTTCAGGATAAATTGACGAACTTCTCGCATTTGAGGAGCTGTCCACCTGCTAGTCTTGTACAACTCCCGATCCCTTAATCGAATGGCTAACCCATCTCGAACTTTCTTTAGTGTGTGGTCGCAAAACTTATGAATCTCCTTGTATCCCAGGAAGAAATTGCTGGTGAGATCACTTTTGTAGATGAAACCAAAAGTTGGGTCTTTCTTCAGGGTATACTGGGGTTCTTGATTGATCTCTGAAAGATGTAGTAGTGGTGCAGTTAAGTTAAGCTTCTGTTGATAACTCTCGACTCCAAGCTGCAAGTCTTCAACACGTTCTTGAATGAATTTTCTTCGAATGTAGTAAAGTAGTGAAGTGTTGAATGCGTATAGAAACTCGGTTGAAAAATGATGCATTTACCCTTGAACCTTTATGAGATACATGTCTTCAATGTCGTTGAGGTTCAAATCTGGGAAGTCTGCTTCTGAGAATGTGTAGATCTTCTGATCTTGTCTTCTAACCCTGATTTTGTTCAGAAAAGTGTAATCATACTTCTTTTGTGCTTCGATGCTAACTACGGAAATGATTCTGAGATCGCTCATCACCGGTGTCGGTGACTTGGCTACAAGTTTGCTTTTGTACCAGGTTTGTCACTTTTCATACTAGTAGTAGATTCCTAGATGCGCATCTTTATCATACAACACTTTGTTAGTGACGAAGAGGTTTGTTCCTGTTTCTTCGATGGCCGGTTGTGGTTATCTTGCAGCAGGAATCAAGGTTATTGACGTTGCATACTTGAGTTGACACTTGACGCCGTGTTGGAGAAGTTCAAGATCGTTGTTGAAGAAGAAGCTGTAGGGAACAGCAGGATGATCGGAAGTTCCAACAACTGGCAACGGTTTTGTCCAGTCTGTAAAATATGGTTTTTCTATTGCGAGGTGTTATCAACCACATAGGTGTTAGGATTCGTCCATCTGATATCATTTGACATTGCACGGGCAATGTTTTCCAAGTGATATTCCAGTTCAGCTGCACTCAACGACCAATCTTTAAGTAAGTTGAAAGCATCATTCTGTATTCGAAGAAGTTCTCCTTTAGTGATCTTCTTGATGCGTTGAACACGTTTGAGTTTTTTAGTAAACTCAAGTGTGTGACCTTCAATCATTGAGTCGTCGTCAATGTAAAGTTGAGAACTGACGAGTTTATCAAACCATTCGTATCCTTCAGTTGTCTCATCTTCAAGCCATGAAACAACCTTAGACTTTTTGTCTTTAGGTTTCTTGTCTTTCTTAGACTTGTTATCTTTTGGCTTTTGTGGAGATTCTGGTCGATAGTGAACTCGTTCTAAGTCATCCGCTTCAGTGAACTCGAAATGATGTTCCATTGCTGTGGGTCCGGATCCTGATGCCCTTGGTGGAGATTTGGCAGTTGTAATGGTTACAGACGGGATAACTGGTTCCTTGTGCTTAGAGGAAGAACCACCGACAGTCTTTTGTTTCTTTGCTTGTGAATTCGAGTCGGGGTCTTCGACGTCCCTTGGTATTTTGTCTTTCTCAGAATCGGCTTTGCATGACTCCTTTGAAATGTTTGCCGCGATAGCATCAGAGAGTGCTATTTCTTCAGGAGTCTAGGTTGTGAGGCCCGATAATTTATCAAACAACTAAATCTGAAGTTCTTCAAGTGTTAGTTCCTTTGGCTTAGGAACAGTGTGAAGAGTCAGAGGAGTAGAAGTGATTATGTCATTAACAATTTGAGTGATGAGTGGCTTGAGTTGCTCTCTCAATGGTTTGAGCCAAGGTTTTCAAGATCGGGATCCTACCTAGGATCGTTTTCATCTTTACAAGATCGTGATTGTAAGATCGGATCGGGATCCGAAGATTCTACTATAATGTCATTTTTTTAATGATCTTTGTAATATTATTCAAATCTACAAATTATTATATATTATAAACACGAAATTATATGAATACTTTATGGAAATGTTGTCCTAAATTATGAATATGGAATGTTTAAGAAGAATTACATGTTGTTTTTAAATTATATAAAAACATAAACCACAAATTTGTAGTTTTTTAGTTCGCAGTTCAAGAAAAGTAAGATCGGATCGGAGTATATCTTAAGATCCTATAAGATCTTAAGGTTGTTAAGATCCTACGTAGGATCCGGATCATTTTTGCTTTGTAGAATCGTAAAATCGTAAGATCCTAAGATCAGGATCGGGATCCTGACAACTATGGTTTGAGCTGATGCTTCAAATCTTTAGTGACAACTTTTGGTAGATTAGTGTGGAGATACTTTTTAGTGTATTCCATGATTGTTGTATCCATATCTTTGCATAAATACTCATCCACCTGTTGTTTGGTCTGTTGAAGTTCAATCATTTGCTCTGTTAATCCTTTAACCATGCTTGTGAGAGTCTCCAGCTGATTCTTCATCTTGTCCTTCTTCTTTTGTCGAGCCTGTTTAACCGCTTGTTTGACCTTTGCTGAAGCTTGAGAGACCAATGGATTCAAGGGTTTCTTGATGGATTTGCTTGTTGGAGTTGTTTGTGTTGGTGGTGGAGATGAATGAGTTGAAGACTCAATGATATTTTCTTTAATGGTTTTGTCTTTTGGTGAGGTTGGTGGAGAATCTGGAGATGTGTCATCAGGAATTAGAGGTGATGTTGGAGGTGTCTGTATGTAGTTGTCAGTTTCATTTTCTAAATCTGCATCCCCCTGCTCTTTCTGTTTCTTCTCTTCCTCTCCCTTAGCTTTCTTAGCTAGCTCCATCTCTTCAGCGGCCTTTTTCACGTCTTCATCTGTCACTAACTCCATATTATCATCATTGTCTTCATCATCCATAACAAAATCATCTGTGTGATGAAGTTCTTGCTGGTCATATTAGGTGGCCATATCTGTGTCTCCTTCCTTACCGGGTTGATTAACCGGATCAGAGGAGACAATCTTTGAAGAACCTTCACCCTCACTGGGTCGATTAACCTGAAGAAGTTGACTTGTCATGCTATCACCCCCATCCTTGCCGGGTTGATTAACCGGAGGAGGTTGAGGGTCTTCTAAAGCAGGGGCCATGTCGACATTATCATCCTCATAATCCCCAAGTTCTTTATCTACCTCCTTGTGCAACTTTTCCTTCATTCTTTCTTCATCCGTTACAAGTATCTTTAAGCTCGTTTCTATAGCAAGTTTGGTTGCTACATCCTCCTTGTAGACAACTTCATCTTCATCTGACTAGGTGTCAGAATCTGATTCACTTGCAATATCAGGTTCTTTTTTCGGTGATGGGTCGGGCTTAGGAACTTTTGTGGGCACATATCTTTTCTTTAGTCTTGGCGGTGCAGGTTTCTTTTGCTTTGTTGTGCTTGCCGTGCTTCCAGTTTTGCTACCGCGTTTGCTTCGGGTTTTGACTTCTGAGGGTTCAACTTCATAGTGAAGGAAACCTACCCTTCCAACCTTTAATGCTTCATCATTCTTCTTATAAGCAAGTGTTTTTTGGATTTTGTCGGTAAGAAGAGAGTCAGGAAGTCTCTTCCCTTGTTTGCGAGTGCTTCCTTTCGGGATGTAGATTTTGTTGACCGTTTTGTCCATTGCGAATTGATGCTTCTCTTGATCTTCAAGACGACGAGGTATGTCTTCATTGTCATCAAGGAGATGGTGGATGAGTAACTTGGTGAATCTGACAAAAGGAATTTTGGTGAATGGAGTGAGGTAATCACTCTGGATCTGAAAGACTATGTCTTCCCAGAAAAGTTGAGCGTAATCAGTTTGTTTCTGATTCACTATTCCCCAGAATATTTGCAAGTGAGAAAGTCGAGGATGCTCATAGCCGCTGTCTCTTCGGGAACTGATCGGGCCAAAATGTAGTAAATTGTTCTCCAAGGTTGAGGAATGAACTTGGCCTCGACTTTGGAAAATGATTTGAGTGGTTTATTTAGTTGTACGTCATATCCAATTTCTAAAAGGAAGTTAAGAACGACTTATTCTGAGGGAGTAGGATGAAACTTCATGCTTGGTGCAGGAGCTTCGGGCAGAAGTAAGACTTTTCGAAGATAATTGACATTAACAGTGACTTCTTTTCTGTCCAGTGTGCAGGTGAATGAGTCTTCTGTTATATCCAGCTTGATTGTGTCCCACATTTGATGAATGTAGAACTCAAGAATGGATGAAGACTTATCCAGCATGCTCCTACACTTGTGTAGTTTAAGAACTTCAATTGCTATTTGGCACGAAGGTTCTGCACACTTGATCTTGTGAAATTCAACATGTGCCTTATTCTTGCCAATTTCCACGTCATAATCTTGTGGAAAAGTACTTTCTTTGGTGAGCATGGAAAGTGATTGTTGAGCAGCCATTTGTGAAATCTGAAACATCAATCAAAGACACAAATATGCAGGATATATGAAAATTAGCACATTGTTAAATTTGAGATCATTCATGTGTCCAATTCCTTGTATCATTGATTATATATGTCTAATAATTATAAACTTTGCAAATCTAAAAAAATTGTTATGCTAACTTGACATTTTTTTTGGAACATTTTATTAACTTTTGAGCAATTGTAATTATCGTCCAATTACAATACTTTCAATTTCGATGAAATTCCAATTACAACACTTTCAATTTCGATGAAACTCATTTAATTGCAACAACATGTGATTTTATTTAAATTGCGATATAATTATGACCAATTCCGACAAGGTTAATGAATTGCGACAGATTTGTTCAATTGCGATAAGTTTGGCCAATTGCGATGGAACTTTGAACATGTAACACCCCGACCCGACAAGGCCAAGATATCACATTATGGTGTCATACAAAGCATACATTATGCAAGCGGAAGTCTTTTAAATAAATAACCAAGTCTCGAACATCAAGACTAGTATCAAAAGATAATCCCAAATGCATAGTGGGTTAACCAAACAAAACCAAGGTAAAATAATATTCAAAGTACTGAAAGAAATGAAAGTCCGAAACAATGGACAACGAAATGATAAATAAATAGGTCTTTAAGTCCTACGCTCTCTCATTCCCAAGCCCGTCGCCCCGCTTATTACATGCCGCATAAGAAAAGAAAACATGCGGCTGAGCTTAAAAAGCCCAGTGAACAGATATATACAATCATAACATAACGGTAAATAAGCATAAGCAACGAAGGAATAAGAATACAAAACGAAAAGTATAATCATGAAAGTCATACGAATTTTAAAGAGAACTAAGAGTCAAGAATGCATGAGAACTGAATAAGAAATGAATCAAGAGAATAATGAAATAAGGGAAAAGTTCATATAAGGATGTGCCATAGGAACTACATACATAATCCGTCAAATCATACTAAAGCAATACAAGTATACGAAGAGGGGAGACCTCTAAGTAATAAAAGTGTGAGAAGGAGTGTAAGGCACACACCACCTGGTCACCATAACATACAATACATAAACCTAGGATATATCCATACGCTCCCTAACAAAATATGGATGCCAGTACTAGACTGGTCACACATATATAAAGTTGGCCAATAGTGCACACAAAATCATAACATAAGGGGGAACGCCGTAGATCTATCACACCTCTACGGGAGTGTCATGCATAGGGTGCCATCCAAGACATGATCATGGTACCTCCACAACTAGGTTAGCTCAGGCACAGATCTATCATAACATACAACAATAATAATCTAGCATGGCAAGAGAAACAAGATAGTAACTCAATAAGCATGGCAAAGCATAAGTATAACATAGCAGAGACATTTAAATAAATGTCAGAATGAATCAATACGAATGACAAGCATACAATGAATGTCATGAGTCAAATGAGGGAATCATATCAGGCATAGGATCGATAGAAATATCCCTACTGAAAAGGGAAAGAATATTTGTACCTTATCAAAGCACAAAAATCAAAGCAAATAGATGAATGGAAGCAGATGATCACTCCTTCTTCACCCGATCTACATTAATCATAAGTTTATTTATAAGTTTCATAGTTTCATAATCATAAAGGTTTCATTTTAGTTTTCTTTCCATTTTAGGTAACTTTTCATATTTAGCAGGTTTCCATAATTAGTAACTTTCCAAAAATAGTAACTTTCCAAAAATAGTAAGTTTCCATATTTACTAACTTTCCAAAAATAGTAACTTTCCATATTTAGTAACTTTCCAAAAATAGTAAGTTTCCATATTTAGGTTTAAAAGCAATTTAGGGTTTCTAAAAATAGTAAATAGTATTTAAAAAGGTTTAAATAGTTATTAATGTCGAAATTGAGTTTCATATATTAATACAATTATAAAATGATGTCATTTCACAATTTAGAGTCTTAAAAGTCAAAATAGGGTTTCCAAATTAAGTAAATGTGAGATTAGGGTTTCTAATTACACAAGTCATTTTAATTGATCATTTAAAGTGATTAAACTCCAATTAGGGTTTCATACATTCAATTAGGTCATAATTAAGTTATATTTCCCGAATTAGCAGTTTTAGGGTTTAATTCATATAATTTGGGTTTCATATTATCATTATTCAAAGATTAGGGTTACTTATGTGTCGGGTTCGTGCAAGTTTTAAATTTATAAGCTAGGGTGAATTACCGAATCTAAAAACAACACATACGAGCAAGTATACTCTTCTGTTGTAGCAAGATTTTTTTGGTAAGTCGGGATCGTTCGCAGGGATTTGTGTAGTGAATCGAATTGTAAGTTAAAAGCAAATTTCTCGAACAAGCAATAATGATAATATGAAAATTCAAATGATTAAAAACTACACTTGCTTAGACTAGTGTACTACAATTGAATAATATGATTGTGATAACTTTGGATAACATGTTGGTTATGATAATTAGTTTGGTGACTAATCTATTGTTTCTACAAATTAAACCTTCGTCAAGATCTTAGTTTATAAAAACAAGCATTACGTTCAACCAATCAATTCAAGATCAATTCAAGGTTCATAAGTTGGTGTACCTTAAACACAAAAACAATCTTTTGTCTAATGAAACAAGCTTAAGAAATGGTCAATACGAAAGGTAACCGATTATAGACAAAAGGTCACAATTGATAATAAACTATTAATCTCTCGACCCTTGAAATGGTTTACAATCAATCCGTTTTGATAGACAAAAACATTTTCATTACAATCACGATTAAGTTTCTTTGTTTAATCAAGAATAGTGGATGACAACAATCATTCATAGACAAATGATTATAACTAGTTGAATAACAATAGTTCTCTCGACCCTTAAAATTACTAGCAACTAGTTAAACTTGACCAACAAATGTCACTATGAAACTTGATCACAATTGGTTCTTAGAATCGACTTGAAATTGAATTAAAACATGTTATCACAATACTATGCCAATCAATAGGTAATACACATCATCTAAGCAAGTGCACAAAGGCACTAGCCACTCATAGCAAACATAAACACAATCTTAAAACCTTGAACATTAAAAACCATGATTGAGAGTCTTACAATGATTGAAAATAAGATTACAAGTGAAAAGGCAATGATTCTCACAAGAGATGAATTGGACTTTGACTCTCCTTTTGTTCATGGACTTTTTGGACGAATTAAAGAGTATGTGATGAGTGGTTGATGGATTCTCCTTGTTGATTGATAGTTATGTGTGTGTGTGTTCAATACTCATCAAATGGTCCTTATAATACTCCAACCAAGGGTCTTGGTTCATTAATGCGTCTCTTGTCCTCCAAGTAGTGTTAATTAGACCATTATTATGATTAGAAGGTCCTAGAACCGGATGTGTAGCAATCAAAAAACTTAATGATGAAGATTTGGAAATCAGACAACATCCAACTGATCGGTATTTCACCCAATCGATCGGTTGGTCTTCAAAACTGACCTCCATCCGAATCGGATGCGGGCTGCATCCGATCGGATGGAGCTTGCTGATTTACTCTTTTTTGGTCTTTGGCCATTTGACTTGTTTCTTGTTCGTAGCTCTTGGTTCTTGGATCTTTCCCTTCATCTTTAAACTCATTAACTTGACTACATAGACTTTTACTCTTCCAAGTACCTTTAGGTGCGGGACTTGCCACAAGAATCTTCATGAAATCATAAACATTTCCTTCTTCCTCGTTTTTGCATCGTTTTCATCCTTTTTCCTGTTTTTGGCTACATAAACTTCGCAAACACACTTTGGTATGATTAAGTAACAAAAGCATATAAATATAACCATAAAACACATATAAAAACACAAATAACGCTACTAGAAACATGTTAGATTTAAGCGTTATCAAATCCCCCACACTTGAACTTTGCTTGCCCTCAAGCAAATCTAGAAATAAAAACAATTATCCACATGGCATACAAAAAATGATTGGAAAAATGTGATGCAAATCTATCAAGCACGAGTACAAGATAGATTCATCATTTTAAGCTTTTATGGTTGAAGCATCGAGATGTTTGACAATACCCAAATGATTTTCTTGCTTGATATACATTACTAAACACCTCACGAAAGGGAAATGAACTATAATTCACTCAAAACACTCATTTGTATGATTGGTGGAGTATATAAGAGGAATGACACTCATTTGCTCAGTCATGATCTAAATATTACCATGATCTAAGTATACATGTCAAAGAGGACTTTTATTCGGGTTTAAGGCTTAGGTGCAATATCAGACTTATGTGTCACTATCTCATGCAAAACATAATAGATCGCTAACAACGAATTCTTGCATCACCAAATAACGGATGGTCACTAGATTGTACCTTGGTTCGCTAACAACGTTACTTGCATAACGGATGGTCGCCAAAATACTCCCCAGATCGCTAACAACGTTAGTCAATTCCTCAAGAAATCGGATGGTCACTACATGTCCATACATTTAATAATTTCACAAAGTCAAAAGGGTAGGATAAGGCATGGGATATATTTGAGAGAGGTTTGATGATAAAAACAAAAACTAATCAAAGTCTATTAACCGAATGTTACTAGCTATTACAAACCACTATCATGCCGTTTTGCGAGAAACTCCATACTTCCTTGATTCGTACTTTATTCACTAGCCCATTGGCTCATTCTCGTCACCTTATAGTTGCGATGACTCTTTTTCTCTTTTCTTTTTCTTCTCTTTTTTTTTTTTTTTTTTTTTTTTTTTTTTTTTTTTTTTTTTTTTTTAATTGCGATGACTTCACAACTTTTGGAGTTTGCAACTTTCTTCGAACTTTCATGATTTCCCATATAACATCCATCTTGCCAAATAGCTAGCAACCAACCAAGACTTGACTAGGGGTAAGGCTAGGCTAAAAGGTGTAAAATCTTTTTGAATTTTTCTAGGTTTTATCAAAAGATAAAGATAGGCTCGGAGGGTGTAACTAGGGGTATCTAGCGTTAAAGATAAACGCTAACAAATGGGTCCATATGAGTGGTAAACTAGCTAGTGTAGCTAGCTTAATATATAATTATATGTAAATGGAAGGCCATTTGGGTTAAATCCTAAGGTTGCCTCTTATCACGCATATACACTTATATCACAAAAGATGTGATCTCACAACGGTCTCGTAATGATTTACAAGTACAAGTTCTAGAATAAATAAAATCACCGGCACACTCATAGCAAAAAATCTAAGCATAAAAGATGTATGCTATATACGAAACAGGCTTAAATCCTCACAGTTTAGTGGTAAGGCTATAATATGCGCTAGCTAATGTTATCGATCCCAGAATGGATTGCAATATTAATCGGGACACATCTCGAATTTTCAAAAATTACTGGTTCACCAGTGGATAAATATATAATCTTTAAAGTGACAAACAACTAGATTACAAGGGCAAACAAAATTTAAAATTAAGCTCGAAACATACAATCTATTCTTATTTTCCTATTCACCCCCCCTACACTTAAGTTAAGCATTGTCCTCAATGTGATAAACGATTTCAAGGAATGAAATAGGGAAATAAGAGAATAAACCGTATTTTCTGCTCAAGGTGATTCTTGATCCTCGCATCCCAGCTTCGCAATCATTACCTGCAGTAATCTTAAAAAGAAACACTTTTTTCGTTTTATTAAAAGCTAGTGATACACCCCCACACTTAAGTTCAACTAAGCAATTTAGAAAAACTTTGGGGTTTAATCACTTGAAAATAAAAATAAAAATGAAAACACACGGGTTGCCTCCCGAGAAGCGCTTGTTTTATTAACGAGTCATCAGCCGGACTCGAACTTCCTTTTCATGTTGGTGCAATTTCTGGATTCTTCTTTGAGAATTTTGGAACATACACCACATTTCCTATCACTATTCCTTCTCCAGTTTCATCTATGTCTTCCAATTTAATTTTCTCCCATGGTCTAGGAAGAACATCATAGATATAACCAGAATCCTCGGCCCACGGAGTGTTTTTCTTGAAATCGGCCGGGAAAGGTGACATAAATGCTATAGCTTCATATTCCGATTCAGGCGGAATCTCTTTGATAGAAACTTCATTCATTTGCTCCTTTTCATAATACAATTTAATTCGGTGCCCATTAACAATGAAACTTCCACCATGTTTGTCATGCAATTCAACATATCCAGATGGAAATCCATGTTTCACTATATACGGTCCGAACCATTTCGGTTTCAGCTTAGGAGCTTTGAACTTGTATTTCATATTAAAAAGCAGAACTTTGTCTCCAGCTTTGAATTCTTTTCGGATTCTTAGCTTTCTGTCATGATAGGCTTTGGTTCTAGCTTTGTAAAGCTTGGAGTTCTCGTAAGCTTGGAGTCTTAATTCATCGAGTTCATGTAATTGCAAAAATCTCTTTTCTCCAGCTATTTTGAGATCTGGGTTACAGCTTCTCAGTGCCCAGTAAGCGCGATGTTCAATTTCGAATGGCAAATGACAGGTTTTTCCATACAAAAGTGTGTATGGTGTTGTACCAATTGGTGTTTTGTAAGCCGTGCGAAATGCCCACAGAGCATCATCTAGTTTCCTCGACCAAACGGCGGGATTGTCTTTAACCGTTTTTTCGAGTATCCTTTTTAAGGCTCTGTTGGTATTTTCAACTTGACCACTGGTCTGTGGGTGATAAGCTGTAGCGAAACGATGATGAACTCCGTATCGCTTCATAATTTTCTCCATTTGTTTGTTACAGAAATGGGTTCCTCGATCACTTATTAAAGCTTTAGGAATTCCATAACGAGCGAAAAGCTTTTTGAGAAAATTAACAACTACTCGTGCATCATTGGTGGGTAAAGCTTCAGCTTCTACCCATTTGGAAACGTAGTCAATAGCAACGAGAATGTATTCATATTTGTGTGATTTAGGAAATGGTCCCATGAAATCAATTCCCCAAATATCGAATAATTCACAGACTTGAATGCTCTTTTGTGGCATTTCATCTCTTCGAGAAAGACTACCGGATTTTTGGCACGCATCACAGTTCTGAACAAGAGTATGGGCTTCTTTAAAAATGGTTGGCCAATAGAATCCAGCATCAAAGACTTTTTTGGCAGTGATGGAAGGACCATAGTGTCCCCCAGTCGGGCCATGATGACATTCATCAAGAATTCTTCTCGTTTCGGAACCATAAACACATCTTCTTATCATCCCGTCGGGACACATTTTGAAAAGATATGGTTCTTCCCAATAGTAATGTTTAAGTTCTGAAAATAATTTACTTCGTTGGGCATGAGTTAATCCTTTCTTTAGAATTCTTCCAACAAGATAATTTGCATAATCTGCAAACCAAGGAATTTCGTTCTCATCTACTGTATCAACAGTCATGAGTGTTTCATCCGGAAAATAATCGTCAATCTCATCTTCTTTTAACTCTTCCAAATTTGGATTTTCTAAACGAGACAGATGATCAGCAGCTAGATTTTCTGCTCCTTTCTTATCTTTGATTTCGATGTCGAATTCTTGGAGTAGCAAAATCCATCGAATAAGACGCGGTTTGGCATCTTGTTTGGCAAACAGATATTTTAACGCTGAATGATCAGTGAACACGATTGTTTTTGAAAGCACAAGATAAGATCTGAATTTGTCGAAAGCAAAAACAACGGCTAACAATTCTTTCTCCGTAACCGTATAGTTTTGTTGAGCGTTGTTGAGTGTTTTGCTTGCGTCGCACATGAGCTCGAATGGTAGTGACCAATTAGGTGAAACCATAATGGGTGCACTAGTCAGTTGGGTTTTCAACGTTTCAAATGCCTTCATGCAATCTGCATTAAAGTCAAAAACAGCATCTTTTTCAAGAAGTTTCGTCATTGGACGAGATATTTTGGAAAAATCCTTAATGAAACGACGGTAAAAACCGGCATGTCCTAAAAAACTTCTAACGGCTTTAACGTTGGTTGGGGGTGGTAATTTGGTTATGACATCAATCTTTGCTTTGTCAACTTCCATTCCTGCGCTGGAAATCTTGTGTCCTAGCACAATTCCTTCAGTCACCATGAAATGACATTTCTCCTAGTTGAGAACAAGATGTGCAGCTTCGCATCTTTCAAGCATTTTATCTAGATTAGAAAGACAAGCTTCAAATGTGCTTCCAAAAACTGAAAAGTCATCCATGAAAACTTCCATAGACGTTTCAAGCATGTCTTGGAATATAGCAATCATACATCTTTGAAAAGTCGCGGGAGCATTACATAATCCAAAAGGCATACGCCGGTAAGCGTAAGTTCCAAAGGGACATGTGAATGTAGTCTTTTCTTGATCAGCCAGATCAATAGGAATTTGGAAATATCCTGAAAAACCATCAAGGAAGCAAAAGTATTTGTTCCCTGCTAATCTCTCAAGCATTTGATCCATGAAAGGCAAAGGAAAATGATCTTTCCTGGTGGCTTTGTTCAATTTTCTGTAATCAATACATACTCGCCATCCTGTGACAGTTCTAGTAGGAACTAATTCATTCCGTTCGTTGGTCACAACAGTCATTCCTCCTTTTTTCGGAATACAGTGAACAAGACTCACCCAAGGACTATCCTCGATGGGGTAAATGATACCAGCATCAAGAAGTTTGATGATTTCTTTTTTAACAACTTCTTTCATGTTGGGGTTGAGTCGACGTTGTCTTTCTACAACTGGTTTGGCATCTTCTTCGAAATTGATTTTGTGCTTGCAAAAATCAGGACTGATTCCTGGGATATCAGAAGTTTTCCATGCAAAAGCTCTTTTATGCTTTTTGAGAACGGAAATGACGCATTCTTTTTCATTATCATTGAGCAACGAAGATATGACTACTGGAAGTAGCAAATTATCTCCCAAGTAAGCATACTCAAGATTTTCGGGAAGTGGTTTCAGCTCAAGATCAGTCGGTGGTTCTTGAAGTGATGTTTTGATCCTCATTTGATCATTAAAATCGATTTCCTCAAAATCTTCTTCTATTTCTCCTTCTTCAACTTTTGTTTCTTCTTCTTCTTCAAACTTTACTTCCATAAAATCAGCGAATTCCTTATCAAAATTTGTTTCACTAATTTTCTCTGAAATAGTCATGAATGGATCCGAATCTTCAAGTAATGCATCCAATTCTTCCTCAGTGACTTCATCGATTACATCAATGTTGAAACAAGTGTCATCACCAGAATATGGATATTGCATTGCTTTATCGATTAAAAAGGTGATTCTATCATCTCCTACTCCAAGATTCAGTTCTTTTCCTTTCACTTTGATGATCGCGTCAGCGGTGTTTAGGAAAGGTCTTCCTAAAATAAGGGGTACTCTACTATCTTCCTCCATTTCTAAGATCACAAAATCCACGCGAAAAATGAATTTACCAACTTGGACAAGCATATTCTCAGCAATACCAACAGGATATTGATAAGAATGATTTGCTAATCGAATACTCATCCTTGTGGGTTTCAGGGTGTTGATTGAAAGTTTCGAATACAGAGAATAGGGCATCAAATTGATACTTGCACCTAAATCGGCTAAAGCATCGCATGTGATGTTGTTTCCTAATATGCACGGAATCAGAAAACTTCCGGGATCTCCGAGTTTCGGTGGAATTTTGTTTTGAACAATAGCTGAACATTCTTCATTGAGAAAGGTAGCAGATATTTGCTCCAACTTGTTTTTGTTATTAAGAAGTTCTTTCAAAAATTTCCCATAATTGGGCATCCCGGCTAGAACATCAATGAGGGGTACATTGAGTCTAACTTCTTTGATTATTTCAACAAACTTCTTATAACGCTCCTCCATTCTTTCTTTCTTAAGGCTCTGAGGATATGGAATTTTTGGAGTGTAAGCCTTAATTGGTGGTTTGGGTTTGGGTGGCGTTTTTGGTGTATTTTCCTTCTTGGCTTCTTCTTCTTCATCCTCACTATCATCATTGATGATCGTGGTATTGTTTGGGTTGGGTGGTGGATCATAAGAAAGGCCACTTCTTGTGAATACAGCATTGATATGCTCATTTCTGGTCTGTGGTGGACGATAAGTTTTATCGTTCGATCCAGATGATGTTGGCTTAGGGTTTGTTTGGGTATTACTTGGCAACGAACCTGATGGTCGGGAAGAAATTTGATCAGAGAGTCTACCAAATTTGTTTTCAAGATCTTGAATAGACGCTTGATGATTTTTCTGACCTTGCTCAACTTTGGTTTTGAGATTGAAAAATTGATTCTTGACAAACTCGTTGGTTGATTTCTGAGCTGTGACGAATTCTCTCATCATTTTTTCAAAATCGGTTTCTTCGGGTTTTTTGTCATTGTTTTGTGTGGTCTGGTTGTCTACTCTTGGTTGGGAATCACGGTTGTTATCCCGTTGTTGACGATCTTGCCAACTAACAGAGTTTCGTCCGTAATAATTTCCACGATATCCTCCTCCACGGTATCCTCCTTGGACATAATTAGCTTATCCTTCTTTGGGTTGATCCATAGGTTGATCGTCGCATTCTAAAGATGGGTGATTACCTCCACAGTTGTTACAACCATCTCGTATTTCTTTCATCTCTCCTTTAAGATCTTTGTATTGCGAATCGATTCTGGAAACCAAGGTTTCCATTTTTTCCATGAGTTTAGATGAATTGGAGCTTTCAACAAAAGCAACGGTTTTCCTTAAAGGTTTGGTTTTGGCATCTTTCGACCAGTCGAGTTTGAGAAGAACTCGGTCTTCAAGCAATTGGTATGCCTGGTTAGGGGTCTTATAAAGAAAAATTCCTCCAGCATCAAGAATTCCTTGAGATGCTTCATCAAGTCCATGGTAGAAGATTTGGATAATGGTTCCTCGTCCTAAACCATGTCCATGACAACTTCGAAGTAGATCTTTCATACGAAGCCAGG
The DNA here is from genome assembly GCA_021014915.2 of Artemisia tridentata subsp. tridentata. Taxonomy (NCBI): domain Eukaryota; kingdom Viridiplantae; phylum Streptophyta; class Magnoliopsida; order Asterales; family Asteraceae; genus Artemisia; species Artemisia tridentata. The sequence goes on from CP139501.1 coordinate 135,939,822, forward strand.
CTTCGACGAGCAATTCGTTAGGGTTTTGTGTGAAAGCACGAATTTCTCCCATGAGTCGGTCAAACATGGCAGGTGGAAAGAATCGGCTTACAAAAGCTTGCCTCATCTCCTCCCAAGTATTGATGATTCCGGGTGTTAATTCGTTATACCACACTTTTGCATCTCCAGCAAGTGATGACGGGAAAAGTTTGAGTTTAATGGCATCCACATTGGTGTCGCCATATCGGAACATGCCACAAATTTCAATGAATTCGGCAATGTGTTTGTGAGGATCGGCCCTCGAACGGCCATCGAATTGATGGTCTTTGATCATAGAAAGATGGTGACCTTTCACGGTGAAATTGTCACCTAGGTTGACAGCAACAATAGCAGCTCCAGGAGTGGGTGCTACGGCTCGGTTGGCTTCCCACATGGGTCTATCGTCAGCCATGGGAAAAAGTTGATCAGTGAATGGATTATAAACGACTTTGGCTTCAAAAAAGTTTTCAAACGGTGGGTTTGGTACTCTCGGTATACGGTTAGCTAATGGAACAAAGGGTTTTCTTTTCTTTCTTTGTCTTCGGACTAAACGTTCGGGATCTGAAAAAGGTGAAGTTGGTTCTATTCCAGTTGATCGAGTGTTCATACAATTCCCCAGAGAATCAAGGCAATGTCTAAACAAACGAGCGAAGAACGAAAACAATTTAAAACATCAGAACTGACCAACCGATCGGATAGAATGGTCTACCGATCGGATGATGCTCTCGGTAAAATTGGTTTGAAGGAATCCGATTGGATGGAAGTGCCTACCGATCGGATAGATCTCTCGGTAAAATGAAAAACTGGGCAACCGATCGGATGGATGTGAAACCGATCGGATTCTCAGCTCGGTAAAACTTTTTTTTTTTTTTTTACGAAAACTAACTAGGCGAGAAATGGACTAAAACTTACAGAAACACAATCAAAATCCCCGGCAAACGGCCCAAAAACTTGATGTGTCTGGTTCGTGCAAGTTTTAAATTTATAAGGGTGAGTTACCGAATCTAAAAACAACACATACGAGCAAGTATACTCGTCCATTGTAGCAAGATTTTTATGGTAAGTCGGGATCGTTCGCAGGGATTTGTGTAGTGAATCGAATTGTAAGTTAAAAGCAAATTTCTTGAACAAGCAATAATGATAATATGAAAATTCAAATGATTAAAAACTACACTTGCTTAGACTAGTGTACTACAATTGACTAATATGATTGTGATAACTTTGGATAACATGTTGGTTATGATAATTAGTTTGGTGACTAATCTATTGTTTCTACAAATTAAACCTTCGTCAAGATCTTAGTTTATAAAAACAAGCATTACGTTCAACCAATCAATTCAAGATCAATTCAAGGTTCATAAGTTGGTGTACCTTAAACACAAAAACAATCTTTTGTCTAATCAAACAAGCTTAACAAATGGTAAATACGAAAGGTAACCGATTATAGACAAAAGGTCACAATTGATAATAAACTATTAATCTCTCGACCCTTGAAATGGTTTACAATCAATCCGTTTTGATAGACAAAAACATTTTCATTACAATCACGATTAAGTTTCTTTGTTTAGTCAAGAATAGTGGATGACAACAATCATTCAAAGACAAATGATTATAACTAGTTGAATAACAATAGTTCTCTCGACCCTTAAAATTACTAGCAACTAGTTAAACTTGACCAACAAATGTCACTATGAAACTTGATCACAATTGGTTCTTAGAATCGACTTGAAATTGAATTAAAACATATTATCACAATCATATGCCAATCAATAGGTAATACACATCATCTAAGCAAGTGCACAAAGGCACTAGCCACTCATAGCAAACATAAACACAATCTTAAAACCTTGAACATTAAAAACCATGATTGAGAGTCTTACAATGATTGAAAATAAGATTACAAGTGAAAAGGCAATGATTCTCACAAGAGATGAATTGGACTTCGACTCTCCTTTTGTTCCTGGACTTTTTGGACGAATTTAAGAGTATGTGATGAGTGGTTGATGGATTCTCCTTGTTGATTGATAGTTATATGTGTGTGTGTTCAATACTCATCAAATGGTCCTTATAATACTCCAACCAAGGGTCTTGGTTCATTAATGCTTCTCTTGTCCTCCAAGTAGTGTTAATTAGACCATTATTATGATTAGAAGGTCATAGAACCGGATGTGTAGCAATCACAAAACTTAATGATGAAGATTTGGAAATCAGACGACATCCAACCGATCGGTATTTCACCCAACCGATCGGTTGGTCTTCAAAACTGACCTCCATCCGAATCGGATGCGGGCTGCATCCGATCGGATGAAGCTTGCTGATTTACTCTTTTTTGGTCTTTTTCCGTTTGACTTGTTTCTTGTTCGTAGCTCTTGGTTCTTTGATCTTTCCCTTCATCTTTAAACTCATTAACTTGACTACATAGACTTTTACTCTTCAAAGTACCTTTAGGTGCGGGACTTGCCACAAGAATCTTCATGAAATCATAAACATTTCCTTCTTCCTCGTTTTTGCATCGTTTTCATCCTTTTTCCTGTTTTTCGCTACATAAACTTCGCAAACACACTTTGGTACGATTAAGTAACAAAAGCATATAAATATAACCACAAATCACATATAAAAACACAAATAACGCTGCTAGAAACATGTTAGATTTAAGCGTTATCAGTTACTATTGCAATTATGCCAAAGTTAAAGGTTAATATGCTAATTAATCAAAACATAAATTAAATACTTTTAAGATGACAAATAGCTCATTTAGGTTCTAAAGGTGAAGCAATTATGCTTATAAGTGTTTTAAATAAGTAATTACTTAAATTCAGAATTAACATTAAAAACAGGTCCAACTTTAGCTATTTTTAACACACCCTAAACGAGCTTATAAAATTCTATACTTTTACCCAGATATACCTATATGTCTTAAGTATTTTATGTAATTTTTCCAGATTTTATTAAGTGGTACAAGTACAAACTAAAAATCGACAAACACAACACTTTCCCGAATTCGACCTGCTGGAACACCCCGAAAGTATGTATTTATTCACCCGAGTTAAACATTTCAGAAAAATCCACAAAAAATTAATAACTTAACTCATATACCAAATATCATTCTGCCAAAATTTCAGGTATTGAATCGTTATAGATATTAAATTAAAAATCATAGAACACGCTTGAATTTTCATACCCCGAAATGCAGTTTTGACACATGAATTTCCAAAAATCTAACGGTTACCTTCCCGACCTCTAGAAATCATCAAACCAATTTTATTTGATCACTATTTCACTGAATTTAGTTTTAGGCCGAAGAACCACTAAAATTCATGTTTGTATCATTGGTTTAAAATTCGTTTAGTTAGGGAAAAATTTCTTATAGATTAGTTTGTTTTATATATATCCGATTTCAATAACACAATAAATTATATTGACACATATTGATCCGAAAATGTTTTTATTGATTAAAGTTTACATGGTACCTCTTGTATGGATCGAATAGAATCAGAACACAAAGATTTCCAAGATGATCAAATCACCAACACTTCTCTTCTCCTTTTGATCATGACCGAATGAGAGAAAAAAAATAAAATATGGGTCGGTTATGTTTTGTTCAACAATTCGAATGGATTAAAATGATGTGTATTCGATTACCTTTGTGATACGAATGGAATAAGAACACAATGATCACGATCAAGCTATTGTTTCTCCTCTTCTCCTTGTGTCGAATGGAACAAAGTTTTTAGGGTTTTGGTTTGTTTTTCTCTTGCCGTCCAAATGAAGTAGGAAGAAAATGTTTAGGGTTTTCTTGGAGAGGGTATAATACACGGTTTGGAATAGAAGAATTAGGGGGATTGAGCCGAGAATTAGGGGGTGATCAAAGGGTGATTAGAACTTTCCAAATTAGCCAAATTATTTCCTACTTATCTCCATAATATGTTGTGTACATATTTTTATTATTTTCGGCCCATAGGAATTTTTTAAACGTGCTATAATTTATTTATAAAGTTCTTGTATCATTTCACATTTTACTTTAGGTTATATGTTCATATTGTGTGGTTTCGAGTCATAACATGATATATAACTCAAGTTTTAATTTATAGCGTATTTTATAAGTCGTATTTAATTTAGGGTGTTATAATTCTTCCCTTCTAAAAAGAGAATTTCGTCCGCGAAATTGAAATACGATATAGAAATAGAAGTACGAAATCGAAAGCGATATCAAAATGAGTACGTACCACGTCAAAAAGAAAAATGTGGATAACTGGATTGCATTGATTCTTCGGTCTCCCAAGTAGCCTCGCTCTCAGGATGATTCTTCCAAAGAATCTTTACGAATGGAATGGTTTTAGTTCTCATGACTCTTTCCTGACGCTCCAAAACAGCCTCAGGTTCTTCACTATACGAAAGATCTTCCCGAATCTGATCGAACGGGCAAGACACAACATGAAGCGGATGATAATTATACCCACGAAGAAGTGACACATGAAAAATGTCATGCACATGCGATAATTGGGGAGGTAGCGCCAAGCGATAAGATACCTCACCAACCCGATCAAGAATCTCAAATGGACCGATATAGCGTGGACTAAGCTTCCCTTTCATACCAAAACACTTAACGCCTCGAAAAGGAGAAACCTTCAAGAAAACACGATCACCAGAGTTAAACACAACATCACGACGATGACGGTCAGCATAGCTCTTCTGTCTAGTACGAGCTTCCTTCAATTTCTCTCTGGCCACAGCCACCTTCTCATTAGTAATCTTAATTAATTCTGGTCCCTCAATGAGTCGTTCCCCGACCTCATTCCAACAAACCGGCACTCTACACTTACGCCCATATAACATCTCAAACGGAGCCATTCTGATACTAGCATGCCTACTATTATTGTAAGCAAACTCCACCAAACACAAGTAATCATCCCAGTGGCCTGTCCACTCTAAAGCACAAGACCTCAACATATCCTCCAAGGTCTGAATTGTCCGCTCCGACTGTCCATCAGTCTGAGGATGAAATGCCATACTGAATCTAAGCCGTGTACCCCAAGATTTATGTAACCCTTTCCAGAAACGAGACGTATAACGAGGATCACGATCGGACACAATAAAAGACGGCGTACCATGCAACCGAACAATTTCCTGCTGAAAAACCTGAGCCAAACGACTCAAAGAATAATCAACACGAATGGGGAGAAAATGCGCAGATTTGGTCAGACGATCAACAACGACCCAAATCGCGTCATGCTTCCGAAGAGTACGAGGTAAACCGGTAACGAAGTCCATAGATATCTGGTCCCACTTCCATGTAGGAATGTCGAGAGGTTGCAAGAGACCACTTGCACGTTGATGTTCAATCTTAACCTGCTGACAAATCATACATCTAGCCACATGTAAAGCTACATCCTGCTTCATCCCATTCCACCAAAAATGTTGCTTAAGATCATGGTACATGTTAGTCGAACCTGGATGAATAGAGAACGGAGAACTATGTGTCTCAGAAAGCACAGCTTCACGAAGAGTAGAATTATCTGGAACACATAGACGATCACCAAACCAAACAACACCATCCACATCTACACGAAATTCTGACTGTTTACCATCCTCAACATTATGTACAATAGCCTATAACTCGCCATCATCTTTCTGAGCTTCCTTAATCCTCAACATCAAATCAGACTCCACCTTCAAGCTAGCCCAAAAACCATCATGACCCCGAACACACAGCTCAACTTCCATAAGCTCTAAGTCATTAAGAATCCTCGGCTCAAAGTCAAGACTAGCAATCATTCCCGACTTATGACTCAAGGCATCAGCCATAACATTGGCTTTTCCAGGGTGATACTGAATATTAGTGTCATAGTCTTTCAACAACTCCAACCAACGTCTCTGTCGCATGTTCAATTCCTTCTGGGTAAAGATATACTTCAGGCTCTTATGGTCAGTGAATATATCACAACTCTCACCATAAAGAAAATGCCTCCAGATTTTTAAAGCAAAGACAACGGCAGCTAATTCAAGATCATGAGTAGGATAGTTTGCCTCATACGGTTTCAACTGTCTAGAAGCATATGCAATCACTTTCCCATGTTGCATCAAAACACAAACCAAACCCTTCTTCGAAGCATCTCTGTAGATCTGATAACCTCCTGAACCTGATGGTAGAGTAAGAATCGGCGCAGAAACAAGTCTCTTCTTCAACTCTTCAAAACTAGCTTCTCCCTCGTCGGTCCATACAAACTTCTCTCCCTTGCGCATAAGCTAAGTCAACGGTAACGACAAACGAGGAAAACCCTCAACAAACCTCCTGTAATAACCAGCCATTCCAAGAAAACTCCTGATCTCAGTCACATTGGTCGGTCTTGGCCACTTGGTGATAGCCTCAACCTTAGCCGGATCCATGGTGATACCATCTGCAGAAACGACATGACCTAAGAATGCAACTTGTCCTAACCAGAACAAGCATTTGGAAAACTTGGCATACAACTTCTTCTGCCTCAGAGTCTCCAAAACAACACGGAGATGGTACTCATGCTCCTCCTTAGTCTTAGAGTAAACCAAGATGTCGTCAATAAACACGATCACGAACTTATCTAAGTATTCGTGAAAAATCCGATTCATCAAATCCATGAAAACAGCTGGAGCATTCGTCAACCCAAACGGCATGACCAAGAACTCGTAGTGGCCATATCTAGTACGGAATGCGGTCTTAGGAACATCCTGCTCCTTCACACGTAGCTGGTGATATCCAGACCTCAAATCGATCTTGGAAAAGAATTTCGCTCCCTGAAGTTGATCAAACAAATCATCTATGCGGGGAAGTGGATAATGATTACGAATGGTGATACGGTTAAGTTCGCGGTAGTCGATACATAATCTCATGCTACCGTCCTTCTTCTTAACAAATAACACCGGAGCACCCCATGGAGAAACACTGGGACGGATAGAACCAGATTCAAGCAATTCCTGCAACTGCTCTTTCAATTCCTTCAATTCAACAGGAGCCATACGATAAGGAGTCTTAGAGATGGGTTCAGCACCCGGAATTAAATCAATCGAGAATTCAACCTCACGCTCAGGCGGCATGCCTGGAAGTTCATCAGGAAATACATCTGGGAATTCACGAACAACCGGAAGGCTCTCCATACTAGGAATTTCCAAAGATGAATCCTTAATCGAAGCTAGAAAACCTTCAAAACCATGTGTCAGTAAAGAGCGAGCTTTCATAGCGGATATGATCTTAATAGGTTTACCAAGCCGAGAACCTTGGTAAACAAATTCAGGATTACAAGGATCACCAAAAATCACACGTCTGGTATGGCAGTCAATCGTAGCTCGATGCTCTGACAACCAATCCATAACCAAAATTACATCAAAGTCGTACATATCTAGAGGAAGAAGATTTGCAGAGCGAACTCTATCGTCGAAACGAAGAGGGAAATTCACATATTCATGAGTAATGGTCACGAAATTTTTCATTGGTGTTGAGATAGATAAAGCATAGTTTAATGGTATTGCGGTCGTATTAATGTGTTTAGCAGATGTAGAAGATATCACAGAATGTGTAGCACCAGTATCAAATAAAGCAAAAATTGGACGATCAAATAAATACAGCATACCCGAGACAGTTCCAGAAGTACCCGCAGCCTGATCCCTGGTTAGTGCAAAGACTCGACCCTTAGAAGCCTGCTGCCCACCATTTCCATTCCCACGGTTGGTGCCACTCACCTTCGGACATTCCCTAACCCGATGTCCAAGTTCACCACAACTAAAACAGGCACCAGTAGCCTTATAACAAGTACGACCAGGATGAGTCTTCCCACACTCAACACAAATAGGAGGAGGTGGAAGTTGTTCCCCCACATTCCTCTGCCCTGCTGAATACCATGACTCTGTTGACCCCTGAGCTGTTTGTCACGGCCTGACCGCTGATTCTGCCCACTGTTGTTGTTACTACGCCTGTCATTACCCCGAAACTCATTACCCCTCGAAGTAGCATTCCTCTGACTATTACCCTGAACCTGCTGATGATCACTCTCCTGAGTCCTCTTCACTCCACGTCTAGACCTCTCTTGCATCAATTCCTTATTACGGACCGCATTGGCAACTTGTGCCACATCAGTAAAATCAGTATTTAGAATACCTTCCAGCAACTCATCACGTAACCCCCACTTAAAATGCATAGCCTGCTCCTCCGGAGTCCCAGCCTTCATACCCAAGAAACCCGCAAGTCTCACAAACCTCTTCATATACTCCGCACTCGACTCCCTATCCAACTGGAAAATATGATGATAGTCACGCTCAAACTTCTATTTCTCTGATCTAGGGAAGTACTGAAGAAAGAATATCTCCCGAAACTCAGCCCATGATAACCCAGCAATAAACTCATCACCTCCCTTAGCCATCCGATATGCCTTCCACCAACTGAGGGCATCTCCCTCAAATTTGTAACTAGCCAAACGTGCCTTAAACCCATCGTCACAACCAAGTACCTCGAATATCTTCTCAATGTGAGATATCCAATTCTCCGCCTCCACAGGAGAAGTAGCAGCACTAAACGAACGTGGTTTCTGCTTAACAAAATGCTCCAACCACACATGAATCGACACTGGTGGAGCATCACCACCACCACCGCCATTACCACTACCACTAGCGGTGTTCCTCCTAATCTCGTCCGTGATGCGTGCAGTCAAACCGGGAAGTAACGCATCAATAGCTCGCTGCCACCGCTGCATCAAGAGCAGCACCAGAGGGTCCATAATTCCGACGAGTATTCACCATCTGAAAGGTCATAAACGAGACAAAAGACAAAACAAGCGTAAGGGTCAAAATGTGAAGAAAGAGATCGCGTCAAACGAAAAGCCTAGTGTCTACCCAATATCCTCACAGGTCATTTCTAAGGTTCTACAGGTCAAACCCAGCTCTCTGATACCATAACTGTAACACCCCGACCCGACAAGGCAAAGATATCACATTATGGTGTCATACAAAGCATACATTACGCAAGCGAAAGTCTTTTAAATAAATAACCAAGTCTCGAACATCAAGACTAGTATCAAAAGATAATCCCAAATGCATAGTGGGTTAACCAAACAAAACCAAGGTAAAATAATATTCAAAGTACTGAAAGAAATGAAAGTCCGAAACAATGGACAACGAAATGATAAATAAATAGGTCTTTAAGTCCTACGCTCTCTCATTCCCAAGCCCGTCGCCCCGCTTATTACCTGCCGCATAAGAAAAGAAAACATGCGGCTGAGCTTAAAAAGCCCAGTGAACAGATATATACAATCATAACATAACGGTAAATAAGCATAAGCAATGAAGGAATAAGAATACAAAACGAAAAGTATAATCATGAAAGTCATACGAATTTTAAAGAGAACTAAGAGTCAAGAAGAACTGAATAAGAAATGAATCAAGAGAATAATGAAATAAGGGAAAAGTTCATATAAGGATGTGCCATAGGAACTACATACATAATCCGTCAAATCATATTAAAGCAATACCAGTATACGAAGAGGGGAGACCTCTAAGTAATAAAAGTGTGAGAAGGAGTGTAAGGCACACACCACCTGGTCACCATAACATACAATACATAAACCTAGGATATATCCATACGATCCCTAACAAAATATGGATGCCAGTACTAGACTGGTCACACATATATAAAGTTGGCCAATAGTGCACACAAAATCATAACATAAGGGGGAACGCCGTAGATCTATCACACCTCTACGGGAGTGTCATGCCTAGGGTGCCATCCAAGACATGGTCATGGTACCTCCACAACTAGGTTAGCTCAGGCACAGATCTATCAAAGCATACAACAATAATAATCTAGCATGGCAAGAGAAACAAGATAGTAACTCAATAAGCATGGCAAAGCATAAGTATAGCATAGCAGAGACATTTAAATAAATGTCAGAATGAATCAATACGAATGACAAGCATACAATGAATGTCATGAGTCAAATGAGGGAATCATATCAGGCATAGGATCGATAGAAATATCCCTACTGAAAAGGGAAAGAATATCTGTACCTTATCAAAGCACACAAATCAAAGCAAATAGATGAATGGAAGCAGATGATCACTACTTCTTCACCCGATCTACATTAATCATAAGTTTATTTATAAGTTTCATAGTTTCATAATCATAAAGGTTTCATTTTAGTTTTCTTTCCATTTTAGGTAACTTTTCATATTTAGCAGGTTTCCATAATTAGTAACTTTCCAAAAATAGTAACTTTCCAAAAATAGTAAGTTTCCATATTTACTAACTTTCCAAAAATAGTAAGTTTTCATATTTAGGTTTAAAAGCAATTTAGGGTTTCTAAAAATAGTAAATAGTATTTAAAAAGGTTTAAATAGTTATTAATGTCGAAATTGAGTTTCATATATTAATATAATTATAAAATGATGTCATTTCACAATTTAGAGTCTTACAAGTCAAAATAGGGTTTCCAAATTAAGTAAATGTGAGATTAGGGTTTCTAATTACACAAGTCATTTTAATTGATCATTTAAAGTGATTAAACTCCAATTAGGGTTTCATACATTCAATTAGGTCATAATTCAGTTATATTTCCTGAATTAGCAGTTTTAGGGTATAATTCATATAATTTGGGTTTCATATTATCATTATTCAAAGATTAGGGTTACTATTGCAATTATGCCAAAGTTAAAGGTTAATATGATAATTAATCAAAAAATAAGTTAAATACTTTTAACATGACAAATAGCTCATTTAGGTTCTAAAGGTGAAGCAATTATGCTTATAAGTGTTTTAAATAAGTAATTACTTAAATTCAGAATTAACATTAAAAACAGGTCCAACTTTAGCTATTTTTAACACACCCTAAACGAGCTTATAAAATTCTATACTTTTACCCAGATATACCTATATATCTTAAGTATTTTATGTAATTTTTCCAGATTTTATTAAGTGGTACAAGTACAAACTAAAAATCGACAAACACAACACTTTCCCGAATTCGACCTGCTGGAACACCCCGAAAGTGTAACACCCCAACCCGACAAGGGTAAAGATGTAACACTAATGGTTTCACATCAGATCAAAGCGAAGCATACATTATGGTAATACAAAATTTCTCAAAGGTTACAAATGAAGTACTGAGTTTACAAGGTTACAAATGCGAATACCAATTCTAAAATTTAATAACTTCTAATCCAGAATAACTAATCAAGTCTTCTAAGTCCATGGTGCTCTCCACTCATTCCATCTTCCTACTAAAACCTGCCGCACACGAAAAAAAAACGTGCGGCTGAGCTTAAAAAGCCCAGTGAACAGATATATAATAAACGGAAACGAAAATAAACGGAAATGAACAGAAGTAGCATAATGAATAAGGTATAAGTAAGGTATAAAGAGTAAAGGTTTAGGACAGTCATCCACCACGAGCCCAAACAAATCAAATCATATCATATCGTAACCATAATCTTCAAATCATATAGAGGGGAGACCTCTCAGATAATCAGATAATATGAGGGGTGTCCTCATTCTTCAAATGGAGTAGCTAGCTCCCAAATTTTGTGAAAGACGTGGATTGCACCCACCATCAGTCACCAAATCAAATCATATCATATCATATACAAAGCAAATCTAGGATGCATCCATACGCCCCCCAAACAAATCATATTGGCCATAAAAAATCATATCATAGTGAGCTCATATCAAATCAAAATTGGGACGCTGTACAACATCACTCGAGTACACTAGAGTCATGCCACTGGTGCATCAATGACATGGCCATGTTACCTTCATGGCTAGGAAAATATTTGGCTCGGGTATCAAACTGGAGTCAAAGGTCAAAGGTTCATATCAAAGCAAAGGTTCATATAGTCATAGTCCAAATCTCAAAGTTCATATCAAAGGTTCATAGGTCAAAGGTCAAAATGCCAAAGGTTCATATCATAGGTTCAAATCAGGTTTAAATCAGAATCAAGAGGTCGAAGGCACCTTATTAAAAAGGGCAGAATATCTGTACCTTATTCCAAAGCAAAGCACAATCAAAATGAATAAGATGAAAAGGAATCAGGTCCTCTCCTTCTTCACACCTAGAGGGGTAGAAAAGAATTACAAACCTTTCTATATTTAGTAACTTTCCATTTTTGGCAGGTTTCCATATTTAGAAAGTTTCCATTTTTAGTAATATGGAGTAACATACTTAGGTAAATCATTATTTCTGGAATTAGGGTATCTTTTATCATATTTTCATAATTGGTCTTTAAGAATTCACAATTTACACTTTATACCCCTTATTACAAAAGTTACACTTTTAACCTTCAATTATTCATAGTTACACATTAAACCCTTAATTTATCAATTTTACACAATGGTCACTTATTTTATCATGTTATATGAATGTATCCTCAATTTTACAGAATTTACACAATAGGTCCCTCTAGTTTACAAGTTACATATTTAGTCCCTTAATTTACAATTTCAACTTTATATTATTTATAATTACATATTAATCCAGTAAATCACCAAATTAACACATAACCCCCTGAATATATTAAAATACTCAAAACAGCACTAACTTTCCAGAAATTACAAGTTTAGTCCCTCCATTTAATTATTTTCTAAATCGAACCAATATTAAACCCTAAAAACATTTTAATCCTTTAAAATACAAAAATGACACTAGACCCCCTCCTCTTATATTTTATACAGTAAGTACATGTCCCAAAATAAGTTCTAAAAATAACCCTTGAGTTTTAAAAGTTACAAAACTCACCCAAAACAATTTAAACAAATCGTATAACACTTTAATTAGCCAAAACCCTAACCCTAAAAATACAAATCATTACCCCATCATTATACCATCATTTAATACTCATTAAATAGCCAAGAACAAGCCCTAATCCTCAAACCCTAATCGAATTACATTTTTATTTCTTTTTCTTCTTAATTTCTTTAAATCGGTAAAAACCAAATAAATCAAAATGATTATGCTTGGCCTTAACAATTCAAAATAACATTTTTCCTAGGTTAATATGATCATATAGAGTCCAAATAAAATAAATATGAAGCCTCAAAAATTCGGATTGAATTATTTAGGGTTTATACACGTTTTTAAGATTTAATTCACAAATAAATTGGTAGATCATGCATGGATCGATTTTAACATTTTCTTTGATGTTCTTAACATATATAGGGTCTGAGAAAAATACCAAATCAAGATTTGAACGTGTGGAATGAGGTGTACGAATTCTTTTGTACGCGATTAGCCAAAACGGGTCAAAAATCACCACGACTTCAAAAACGATCTAAAAATCATGAAACCAATTTTCACGTGTCACATATGATGTGAGGAACACAATAAAAATAAGAAACGAATTTTTCCAAGATCGAATGAATCAAAATGGAATTTTTACCTTTCGGGTTGAATTAAACAAAAATTTTCGAAAACCCTTGAATCCGGCCACCACAATTCGAAGTATTATTTTTCTAGGACTCCTTGGATGATGATCTAACACAGAAAAATGGTCTAGGAATTTTAGAGTGTCGATTGGAGGCTATAGGGATTTATTTGTGTGTGTTATTTTACTCGGCAATTTAGGGTTATCAAGAAAGGTATGATTGATTTATAAAATAGGAAAACCGAGTCAATGGGGTGGGCTTGGACCAGAAATCTCGGCAAAATGGGTTGGCCAAATTAATGTGATTTATTTCCACATTTAAATGCATTTATTTTACTTTTATACAATTTAAATGTTAATAAAAATGTTATTCGGCTCTATGGGGGCATTTTGGTAATTTTATCTCTTGTATAAATGTTAAATGAAATTGTTAAAATTATTTGGTATCATAACTTATGCATTGTCAGAAGTTTGGAATTTATTTGATACTTTATAAGCTTTTAATTTAGTTTTCAATTTGTAGGGGCAATTTGGTCTTTTTGCACATTTTAGATTTTTAGGGTTTTACAACTCTTCCCCTCTAAAAAAAAATTTCGTCCTCGAAAATTGAAGTCGCAAGGTTAAACGAAGTCGTAGCAAGTCGCAAAGGATCATCACAAACCTTCTCACACCCGATGAGGTTCTTCCAAAAAGATATTCAGACCAAATAGTTTCTCATGACCCGAATCAAAATGAGGTAGGTTCAAAATTTCTCAGAAGGAAACAGAATAAGTTGATTTCTGATCGAAAGGTCCATGCAACATAAAATGGAGGATAGGTGAATCTTCAGGAGGCTCATAGGGAATACGAACAAGATTTTAAATCAAATTTACTGTTTCAACAGTGGAGAGCTCTACGAAGAGTTTAAGATTTATAACTGAGGTCAACAGAATGCAAAACGAGAGTTCAACTCAATCAGATATCTAATGAATGAAAGCAAAGTATACGCATAGGTAGAATGAACCTAAAGTCTCACTAATCACGGATAATCCAACGAAATCAAATTCTAAACTTCTTAGGTACTCCCCAAGATATCCTATGCCCACAACAAGTGCACGTTATATGATGTAAGTATTATCACGTTGGCCAGACGTCTTAATACTGGCATCATATAATTATGCCCTCATGATGGTCATACTTTATCTCAAGTCGCAATCACAACCACCTATCTTAATCCACCTAGTACTTCTACAGTCTCAGAGGTCAACCACATCAAGAGCCATAGTCCATAGGAAAAACAAAACTATTCGAAAGAGTATCAAAATCCCAGATTGCCTAGCAGAATTGAGGTACGCCGTCGCAAGCACCATATCTTCCACAAGTTACCCAAAGTCTCTCAAACGAAGCCATAGCCGAACATACGAAAATGAACACAAACCGAATTGCTCCTAGGAACTTAAATTATCAGAGGGTCTTATTACTATATAACGAAACTTAAGAGAGTCAACGGAATGCAAATTAGTCGCCAAGAACTTTGGTCTTCATAGAATCAATTCTTCCAAACATAAAGGGTCTGTTTCAAAATCCGCTCATTCAACACCTCCAATCTTTCCAAGTCCTGTTAATCTGTCTTCGTCTGTCCATCAATCGGGAAGTGAAACCAAAATCGGAAACTGGTGTTTGGGTCGTCGAGCCTCCTGCAGTTCTTTTTGGAAGGTGATAGAGTGTTGTGGATTTCTGGCACGATCTTTCAGTCTCATCATCATACAGTCTGCTTCCGTTCTCAATTCATCTTAGTACAACCAAGATGAATAGGGAAGTGAGACTGTACGTCTTCATCAGCTCCCAGGTTCGCCATTTTGACTGGATCGTCTTCTTCTGCATCGCCAACCTTCTGCCTTATAAAGAACGTCTTCACTCTTCAGGGTAGCCGCCATTGTTGTCAACTCCAAGTCAAGCAGTGAATTAACTCTTCCGACATGTTTCTAGTTGTCCTGCTGCATATGAAAAACCTTCTGTGCTACAATGGAGTACCACCGAGTCTCTTCCTGATTTATCCCAAACTTGTTTCGCCCGAGGGTAAGGAAACTAACTTTTATTTCAGCTTTTCTAAAACTCCATTCTAAATCGAACTAAGTTGTTTCTCTCTGTTCACGAAATTTTCTCAATGGTATCATAAGTTGCAACATCTTCCAGCATTCTTCTGCAAGGTTCAAAAGGTTTCAGTTCTCCATTCTGTTATTAGTCTTGACCACATGGCGATAGTTTTCAAAACTTGTGGGATTTACAGAGATATCCTCGATTAAGAACATCGTTGCCTCTACAAAAATCAATTTCTCAGAATGTACCAATGACCGTCGGATTTCTAGCGAAGTGCAAAGATGATTTTCATGTTCTTCCTCGTCTCCGAACGTACTATTAAGTCATACAATGACCATTTGTCTAAATACTCACGAGAAAACATCATTTATCAAATTCGCAAAAAAAAAACAATCAGAGCTTTAGCTAACACTATTAGCGTCACTAATCGTCATAGCAGTCTTTTACGAATACTGAAAGCGATTCCATGGATAAGATCTATTCATCAGAAGGAAAACTGCGCGCTCTGAAATTAAACAAGCACATAATCGTTTCAGGGTGGAGGAATATTGGTTCCTAACGGTAATACGGTTCAGCTTCCATACATATTTCCAGTACCATCCTTCTTTATCGCGAACAAAAACTAAAGCCTGCCCAGAAGATACACTTAAGTAAACTCACTTCCTGGTCGTCGGTTACTGCTCTTCCCGGTTGCTCTAGTTAATTGGTATGATCCGAAAGACATCTTCGCTTAGTGACTAGAATCTCTCAGTATCATGTCAAATCTTACTTCATACTCCGGTGGAAAACTTGGTGATCCAACAGGGATTATATTCAAGAAGTTCAGGGTGCCCAAATAACATTCAGTACAAGGTTCATGTTCAGAGAGTTCAAGCGCCAAAAGCTTCTAAGATAAGGTTTAGTCGTTGAAATACGAAATGGTTTCTAGGAAAACTTCAGTACTCGAAACAACATATCTGTAAGGGATGCCAAAACAAATGTGGAAAGTTAAAGTTCTGGCTTATATAGCTGAGATGAGTCCTAACAGGTTTACAAAGGTGAAGAACGCATCGCACAAAATTTATTTCAAACATTTCTCAAATCTTATTCGGGAAAATTCTCATAATTCAACGGAGGTACACGAAACGTTAATGCCATAAGAAATTCGAGATAAAATTCTAAACAATACAGCTACTAGACTCCTAACTCCATGCTTAGATTGGTTTACTTGCAGTATATTCCAAGTCTGAATCCTTCTCCTCTTCCTCGCTGATCCATCCGTTCCGGTTCCCTTCTGGCTGGGGAAGTGGTTGACTTGCAAAACCCTCATAAGTGTCTCTTCCTTCATCTTCTATGCGGTCCACAAATCCGTACAAATTGCGAGGTTCGACTCGCACCACTCCTCCTTCTACTGAAAACCTGGGGCATCTTTCCTGGTATCTAGTTACAATGCCCTCTCCATCTGTTACTTCCGCCCCGTGCAGCTGTTCTCCCGTCCCACTTATATTCATGATGGTCCTCCTTTCTTCGATCCGGCCCGGCCACATCCTAGTGGGGATCAATATCCTCTTGGCAATCCTCCTCAATTTTCCGATCCTCTTTCGGCCGATGGCGAACCTAGTTGTCCAACGATATCTGCGACGTGCTGGAGGTGCCATGCTGAAAATGACATAAACGATACTAGGTATTAAAATTCGGTAGGTGTCAAAATTTACTCGAAACTCAAGAAATTCACGTAAAATATCATCGAATGAGCGATCGGTCAACATTAATCATTCAATCAAGCAGATCGGCAACGCAAATCTTATTATTCGGAAATGAGATGAGAATATCCTTATACTCGTAGTTATGAACTACAAGACTTCTCGCAAGGACATGGATGGGTGAAACAAAATCAAATAGTGTCGGAAGATTCATAGATACTTATCAAAAGCAAAATACAATTACGAGGATACATCAAGTACACCATTGCCATGGGGATTCTCAGAATGATCGAAGTGGCATCAAAATGATTAACGAAAGGATCAGAGGTCAGAGTCAAAATCTGAAGATAAGGATCAATTAGTGTCAGGCAATTACTATGCAATTTCCAAAGCTTTCCAGAATTAATCAGGTTCAAATTTTCAGGTGGTGCAAGGTGTGAGCTTTCAATTTCCGAAAGTGATATCAACAGGATCTAACCAAAAGCAAGGCACGAATCAGAGTGATGCGGAAGCAATGATACTTAAACAAATGCCTTATAGTCTACCCATTCCTCACTGGTCAAAACTTAGGTTCCTATGGGAAAATCCTAAAGCAATGTTCAAAGGTTGACTTACGAGCGCCTACAGGGAAAACTTAGTGGTCCTAACTTACACAGGCCAAGGGTAAATGTATTACGAATCGCAACCTGTCTCTGATACCATAATTGTAACACCCCAACCCGACAAGGGTAAAGATGTCACACTAATGGTTTCACATCAGATCAAAGCGAAGCATACATTATGGTAATACAAAATTTCTCAAAGGTTACAAATGAAGTACTGAGTTTACAAGGTTACAAATGCGAATACCAATTCTAAAATTTAATAACTTCTAATCCAGAATAACTAATCAAGTCTTCTAAGTCCATGGTGCTCTCCACTCATTCCATCTTCCTACTAAAACCTGCCGCACACGAAAAGAAAACGTGCGGCTGAGCTTAAAAAGCCCAGTGAACAGATATATAATAAACGGAAACGAAAATAAACGGAAATGAACAGAAGTAGCATAATGAATAAGGTATAAGTAAGGTATAAAGAGTAAAGGTTTAGGACAGTCATCCACCACGAGCCCAAAAAAATCAAATCATATCATATCGTAACCATAATCTTCAAATCATATAGAGGGGAGACCTCTCAGATAATCAGATAATATGAGGGGTGTCCTCATTCTTCAAATGGAGTAGCTAGCTCCCAAATTTTGTGAAAGACGTGGATTGCACCCACCATCAGTCACCAAATCAAATCATATCATATCATATACAAAGCAAATCTAGGATGCATCCATACGCCCCCCAAACAAATCATATTGGCCATAACAAATCATATCATAGTGAGCTCATATCAAATCAAAATGGGGACGGTGTACAACATCACTCGAGTACACTAGAGTCATGCCACTGGTGCATCAATGACATGGCCATGTTACCTTCATGGCTAGGAAAATATTTGGCTCGGGTATCAAACTGGGGTCAAAGGTCAAAGGTTCATATCAAAGCAAAGGTTCATATAGTCATAGTCCAAATCTCAAAGTTCATATCAAAGGTTCATAGGTCAAAGGTCAAAATGCCAAAGGTTCAAATGCCAAAGGTTCATATCATAGGTTTAAATCAGAATCAAGAGGTCGAAGGCACCTTATTAAAAAGGGCAGAATATCTGTACCTTATTCCAAAGCAAAGCACAATCAAAATGAATAAGATGCAAAGGAATCAGGTCCTCTCCTTCTTCACACCTAGAGGGGTAGAAAAGAATTACAAACCTTTCCATATTTAGTAACTTTCCATTTTTGGCAGGTTTCCATATTTAGAAAGTTTCCATTTTTAGTAATATGGAGTAACATACTTAGGTAAATCATTATTTCTGGAATTAGGGTATCTTTTATCATATTTTCATAATTGGTCTTTAAGAATTCACAATTTACACTTTATACCCCTTATTACAAAAGTTACACTTTTAACCTTCAATTATTCATAGTTACACATTACACCCTTAATTTATCAATTTTACACAATGGTCACTTATTTTATCATGTTATATGAATGTATCCTCAATTTTACAGAATTTACACAATAGGTCCCTCTAGTTTACAAGTTACATATTTAGTCCCTTAATTTACAATTTCAACTTTATATTATTTATAATTACATATTAATCCAGTAAATCACCAAATTAACACATAACCCTTTGAATATATTAAAATACTCAAAACAGCACTAACTTTCCAGAAATTACAAGTTTAGTCCCTCCATTTAATTATTTTCTAAATCGAACCAATATTAAACCCTAAAAACAATTTTAATCCTTTAAAATACAAAAATGACACTAGACCCCCTCCTCTTATATTTTATACAGTAAGTACATGTCCCAAAATAAGTTCTAAAAATAACCCTTGAGTTTTAAAAGTTACAAAACTCACCCAAAACAATTTAAATAAATCGTATAACACTTTAATTAGCCAAAACCCTAACCCTAAAAATAAAAATCATTACCCCATCATTATACCATCATTTAATACTCATTAAATAGCCAAGAACAAGCCCTAATCCTCAAACCCTAATCGAATTACATTTTTATTTCTTTTTCTTCTTAATTTCTTTAAATCGGTAAAAACCAAATAAATCAAAATGATTATGCTTGGCCTTAACAATTCAAAATAACATTTTTCCTAGGTTAATATGATCATATAGAGTCAAAATAAAATAAATATGAAGCCTCAAAAATTCGGATTGAATTATTTAGGGTTTATACACGTTTTTTAAGATTAAATTCACAAATAAATTGGTAGATCATGCATGGATCGATTTTAACATTTTCTTTTATGTTCTTAACATATATAGGGTCTGAGAAAAATACCAAATCAAGATTTGAACGTGTGGAATGAGGTGTACGAATTCTTTTGTACGCGATTAGCCAAAACGGGTCAAAAATCACCACGACTTCAAAAATGATCTAAAAATCTTGAAACCAATTTTCACGTGTCACATATGATGTGAGGAACACAATAAAAATAAGAAACGAATTTTTCCAAGATCGAATGAATCAAAATGGAATTTTTACCTTTCGGGTTGAATTAAACAAGAATTTTCGAAAACCCTTGAATCCGGCCACCACAATTCGAAGTATTATTTTTCTAGGACTCCTTGGATGATGATCTAACATAGAAAAATGGTCTAGGAATTTTAGAGTGTCGATTGGAGGCTATAGGGATTTATTTGTGTGTGTTATTTTACTCGGCAATTTAGGGTTATCAAGAAAGGTATGATTGATTTATAAAATAGGAAAACCGAGTCAATGGGGTGGGCTTGGACCAGAAATCTCGGCAAAATGGGTTGGCCAAATTAATGTGATTTATTTCCACATTTAAATGCATTTATTTTACTTTTATACAATTTAAATGTTAATAAAAATGTTATTCGGCTCTATGGGGGCATTTTGGTAATTTTATCTCTTGTATAAATGTTAAATGAAATTGTTAAAATTATTTGGTATCATAACTTATGCATTGTCAGAAGTTTGGAATTTATTTGATACTTTATAAGCTTTTAATTTAGTTTTCAATTTGTAGGGGCAATTTGGTCTTTTTGCACATTTTAGATTTTTAGGGTTTTACAACTCTTCCCCTCTAAAAAAAATTTTCGTCCTCGAAAATTGAAGTCGCAAGGTTAAACGAAGTCGTAGCAAGTCGCAAAGGATCATCACAAACCTTCTCACACCCGATGAGGTTCTTCCAAAAAGATATTCAGACCAAATAGTTTCTCATGACCCGAATCAAAATGAGGTAGGTTCAAAATTTCTCAGAAGGAAACAGAATAAGTTGATTTCTGATCGAAAGGTCCATGCAACATAAAATGGAGGATAGGTGAATCTTCAGGAGGCTCATAGGGAATACGAACAAGATTTTAAATCAAATTTACTGTTTCAACAGTAGAGAGCTCTACGAAGAGTTTAAGATTTATAACTGAGGTCAACAGAATGCAAAACGAGAGTTCAACTCAATCAGATATCTAATGAATGAAAGCAAAGTATACGCATAGGTAGAATGAACCTAAAGTCTCACTAATCACGGATAATCCAACGAAATCAAATTCTAAACTTCTTAGGTACTCCCCAAGATATCCTATGCCCACAACAAGTGCACGTTATATGATGTAAGTATTATCACGTTGGCCAGACGTCTTAATACTCGCATCATATAATTATGCCCTCATGATGGTCATACTTTATCTCAAGTCGCAATCACAACCACCTATCTTAATCCACCTAGTACTTCTACAGTCTCAGAGGTCAACCACATCAAGAGCCATAGTCCATAGGAAAAACAAAACTATTCGAAAGAGTATCAAAATCCCAGATTGCCTAGCAGAATTGAGGTACGCCGTCGCAAGCACCATATCTTCCACAAGTTACCCAAAGTCTCTCAAACGAAGCCATAGCCGAACATACGAAAATGAACACAAACCGAATTGCTCCTAGGAACTTAAATTATCAGAGGGTCTTATTACTATATAACGAAACTTAAGAGAGTCAACGGAATGCAAATTAGTCGCCAAGAACTTTGGTCTTCATAGAATCAATTCTTCCAAACATAAAGGGTCTGTTTCAAAATCCGCTCATTCAACACCTCCAATCTTTCCAAGTCCTGTTAATCTGTCTTCGTCTGTCCATCAATCGGGAAGTGAAACCAAAATCGGAAACTGGTGTTTGGGTCGTCGAGCCTCCTGCAGTTCTTTTTGGAAGGTGATAGAGTGTTGTGGATTTCTGGCACGATCTTTCAGTCTCTCCATCATACAGTCTGCTTCCGTTCTCAATTCATCTTAGTACAACCAAGATGAATAGGGAAGTGAGACTGTACGTCTTCATCAGCTCCAGGTTCGCCATTTTGACTGGATCGTCTTCTTCTGCATCGCCAACCTTCTGCCTTATAAAGAACGTCTTCACTCTTCAGGGTAGCCGCCATTGTTGTCAACTCCAAGTCAAGCAGTGAATTAACTCTTCCGACATGTTTCTAGTTGTCCTGCTGCATATGAAAAACCTTCTGTGCTACAATGGAGTACCACCGAGTCTCTTCCTGATTTATCCCAAACTTGTTTCACCCGAGGGTAAGGAAACTAACTTTTATTTCAGCTTTTCTAAAACTCCATTCTAAATCGAACTAAGTTGTTTCTCTCTGTTCACGAAATTTTCTCAATGGTATCATAAGTTGCAACATCTTCCAGCATTCTTCTGCAAGGTTCAAAAGGTTTCAGTTCTCCATTCTGTTATTAGTCTTGACCACATGGCGATAGTTTTCAAAACTTGTGGGATTTACAGAGATATCCTCGATTAAGAACATCGTTGCCTCTACAAAAATCAATTTCTCAGAATGTACCAATGACCGTCGGATTTCTAGCGAAGTGCAAAGATGATTTTCATGTTCTTCCTCGTCTCCGAACGTACTATTAAGTCATACAATGACCATTTGTCTAAATACTCACGAGAAAACATCATTTATCAAATTCGCAAAAAAAACAATCAGAGCTTTAGCTAACACTATTAGCGTCACTAATCGTCATAGCAGTCTTTTACGAATACTGAAAGCGATTCCATGGATAAGATCTATTCATCAGAAGGAAAACTGCGCGCTCTGAAATTAAACAAGCACATAATCGTTTCAGGGTGGAGGAATATTGGTTCCTAACGGTAATACGGTTCAGCTTCCACACATATTTCCAGTACCATCCTTCTTTATCGCGAACAAAAACTAAAGCCTGCCCAGAAGATACACTTAAGTAAACTCACTTCCTGGTCGTCGGTTACTGCTCTTCCCGGTTGCTCTAGTCAATTGGTATGATCCGAAAGACATCTTCGCTTAGTGACTAGAATCTCTCAGTATCATGTCAAATCTTACTTCATACTCCGGTGGAAAACTTGGTGATCCAACAGGGATTATATTCAAGAAGTTCAGGGTGCCCAAATAACATTCAGTACAAGGTTCATGTTCAGAGAGTTCAAGCGCCAAAAGCTTCTAAGATAAGGTTTAGTCGTTGAAATATGAAATGGTTTCTAGGAAAACTTCAGTACTCGAAACAACATATCTGTAAGGGATGCCAAAACAAATGTGGAAAGTTAAAGTTCTGGCTTATATAGCTGAGATGAGTCCTAACAGGTTTACAAAGGTGAAGAACGCATCGCACAAAATTTATTTCAAACATTTCTCAAATCTTATTCGGGAAAATTCTCATAATTCAACGGAGGTACATGAAACGTTAATGCCATAAGAAATTCGAGATAAAATTCTAAACAATACAGCTACTAGACTCCTAACTCCATGCTTAGATTGGTTTACTTGCAGTATATTCCAAGTCTGAATCCTTCTCCTCTTCCTCGCTGATCCATCCGTTCCGGTTCCCTTCTGGCTGGGGAAGTGGTTGACTTGCAAAACCCTCATAAGTGTCTCTTCCTTCATCTTCTATGCGGTCCACAAATCCGTACAAATTGCGAGGTTCGACTCGCACCACTCCTCCTTCTACTGAAAACCTGGGGCATCTTTCCTGGTATCTAGTTACAATGCCCTCTCCATCTGTTACTTCCGCCCCGTGCAGCTGTTTCTCCCGTCCCACTTATATTCATGATGGTCCTCCTTTCTTCGATCCGGCCCGGCCACATCCTAGTGGGGATCAATATCCTCTTGGCAATCCTCCTCAATTTTCCGATCCTCTTTCGGCCGATGGCGAACCTAGTTGTCCAACGATATCTGCGACGTGCTGGAGGTGCCATGCTGAAAATGACATAAACGATACTAGGTATTAAAATTCGGTAGGTGTCAAAATTTACTCGAAACTCAAGAAATTCACGTAAAATATCATCGAATGAGCGATCGGTCAACATTAATCATTCAATCAAGCAGATTGGCAACGCAAATCTTATTATTCGGAAATGAGATGAGAATATCCTTATACTCGTAGTTATGAACTACAAGACTTCTCGCAAGGACATGGATGGGTGAAACAAAATCAAATAGTGTCGGAAGATTCATAGATACTTATCAAAAGCAAAATACAATTAAGAGGATACATCAAGTACACCATTGCCATGGGGATTCTCAGAATGATCGAAGTGGCATCAAAATGATTAACGAAAGGATCAGAGGTCAGAGTCAAAATCTGAAGATAAGGATCAATTAGTGTCAGGCAATTACTATGCAATTTCCAAAGCTTTCCAGAATTAATCAGGTTCAAATTTTCAGGTGGTGCAAGGTGTGAGCTTTTAATTTCCGAAAGTGATATCAACAGGATCTAACCAAAAGCAAGGCACGAATCAGAGTGATGCGGAAGCAATGATACTTAAACAAATGCCTTATAGTCTACCCATTCCTCACTGGTCAAAACTTAGGTTCCTATGGGAAAATCCTAAAGCAATGTTCAAAGGTTGACTTACGAGCGCCTACAGGGAAAACTTAGTGGTCCTAACTTACACAGGCCAAGGGTAAATGTATTACGAATCGCAACCTGTCTCTGATACCATAATTGTAACACCCCAACCCGACAAGGGTAAAGATGTCACACTAATGGTTTCACATCAGATCAAAGCGAAGCATACATTATGGTAATACAAAATTTCTCAAAGGTTACAAATGAAGTACTGAGTTTACAAGGTTACAAATGCGAATACCAATTCTAAAATTTAATAACTTCTAATCCAGAATAACTAATCAAGTCTTCTAAGTCCATGGTGCTCTCCACTCATTCCATCTTCCTACTAAAACCTGCCGCACACGAAAAGAAAACGTGCGGCTGAGCTTAAAAAGCCCAGTGAACAGATATATAATAAACGGAAACGAAAATAAACGGAAATAAACAGAAGTAGCATAATGAATAAGGTATAAGTAAGGTATAAAGAGTAAAGGTTTAGGACAGTCATCCACCACGAGCCCAAAAAAATCAAATCATATCATATCGTAACCATAATCTTCAAATCATATAGAGGGGAGACCTCTCAGATAATCAGATAATATGAGGGGTGTCCTCATTCTTCAAATGGAGTAGCTAGCTCCCAAATTTTGTGAAAGACGTGGATTGCACCCACCATCAGTCACCAAATCAAATCATATCATATCATATACAAAGCAAATCTAGGATGCATCCATACGCCCCCCAAACAAATCATATTGGCCATAACAAATCATATCATAGTGAGCTCATATCAAATCAAAATGGGGACGGTGTACAACATCACTCGAGTACACTAGAGTCATGCCACTGGTGCATCAATGACATGGCCATGTTACCTTCATGGCTAGGAAAATATTTGGCTCGGGTATCAAACTGGGGTCAAAGGTCAAAGGTTCATATCAAAGCAAAGGTTCATATAGTCATAGTCCAAATCTCAAAGTTCATATCAAAGGTTCATAGGTCAAAGGTCAAAATGCCAAAGGTTCAAATGCCAAAGGTTCATATCATAGGTTTAAATCAGAATCAAGAGGTCGAAGGCACCTTATTAAAAAGGGCAGAATATCTGTACCTTATTCCAAAGCAAAGCACAATCAAAATGAATAAGATGCAAAGGAATCAGGTCCTCTCCTTCTTCACACCTAGAGGGGTAGAAAAGAATTACAAACCTTTCCATATTTAGTAACTTTCCATTTTTGGCAGGTTTCCATATTTAGAAAGTTTCCATTTTTAGTAATATGGAGTAACATACTTAGGTAAATCATTATTTCTGGAATTAGGGTATCTTTTATCATATTTTCATAATTGGTCTTTAAGAATTCACAATTTACACTTTATACCCCTTATTACAAAAGTTACACTTTTAACCTTCAATTATTCATAGTTACACATTACACCCTTAATTTATCAATTTTACACAATGGTCACTTATTTTATCATGTTATATGAATGTATCCTCAATTTTACAGAATTTACACAATAGGTCCCTCTAGTTTACAAAGTTACATATTTAGTCCCTTAATTTACAATTTCAACTTTATATTATTTATAATTACATATTAATCCAGTAAATCACCAAATTAACACATAACCCCCTGAATATATTAAAATACTCAAAACAGCACTAACTTTCCAGAAATTACAAGTTTAGTCCCTCCATTTAATTATTTTCTAAATCGAACCAATATTAAACCCTAAAAACATTTTAATCCTTTAAAATACAAAAATGACACTAGACCCCCTCCTCTTATATTTTATACAGTAAGTACATGTCCCAAAATAAGTTCTAAAAATAACCCTTGAGTTTTAAAAGTTACAAAACTCACCCAAAACAATTTAAACAAATCGTATAACACTTTAATTAGCCAAAACCCTAACCCTAAAAATAAAAAACATTACCCCATCATTATACCATCATTTAATACTCATTAAATAGCCAAGAACAAGCCCTAATCCTCAAACCCTAATCGAATTACATTTTTATTTCTTTTTCTTCTTAATTTCTTTAAATCGGTAAAAACCAAATAAATCAAAATGATTATGCTTGGCCTTAACAATTCAAAATAACATTTTTCCTAGGTTAATATGATCATATAGAGTCAAAATAAAATAAATATGAAGCCTCAAAAATTCGGATTGAATTATTTAGGGTTTATACACGTTTTTTAAGATTAAATTCACAAATAAATTGGTAGATCATGCATGGATCGATTTTAACATTTTCTTTTATGTTCTTAACATATATAGGGTCTGAGAAAAATACCAAATCAAGATTTGAACGTGTGGAATGAGGTGTACGAATTCTTTTGTACGCGATTAGCCAAAACGGGTCAAAAATCACCACGACTTCAAAAATGATCTAAAAATCTTGAAACCAATTTTCACGTGTCACATATGATGTGAGGAACACAATAAAAATAAGAAACGAATTTTTCCAAGATCGAATGAATCAAAATGGAATTTTTACCTTTCGGGTTGAATTAAACAAGAATTTTCGAAAACCCTTGAATCCGGCCACCACAATTCGAAGTATTATTTTTCTAGGACTCCTTGAATGATGATCTAACACAGAAAAATGGTCTAGGAATTTTAGAGTGTCGATTGGAGGCTATAGGGATTTATTTGTGTGTGTTATTTTACTCGGCAATTTAGGGTTATCAAGAAAGGTATGATTGATTTATAAAATAGGAAAACCGAGTCAATGGGGTGGGCTTGGACCAGAAATCTCGGCAAAATGGGTTGGCCAAATTAATGTGATTTATTTCCACATTTAAATGCATTTATTTTACTTTTATACAATTTAAATGTTAATAAAAATGTTATTCGGCCCTATGGGGGCATTTTGGTAATTTTATCTCTTGTATAAATGTTAAATGAAATTGTTAAAATTATTTGGTATCATAACTTATGCATTTTCAGAAGTTTGGAATTTATTTGATACTTTATAAGCTTTTAATTTAGTTTTCAATTTGTAGGGGCAATTTGGTCTTTTTGCACATTTTAGATTTTTAGGGTTTTACAGAAAGTATGTATTTATTCACCCGAGTTAAACATTTCAGAAAAATCCTCAAAAATTAAATAACTTAACTCATATACCAAATATCATTCTGCCAAAATTTCAGGTATTGAATCGTTATAGATATTAAATTAAAAATCATAGAACACGCTTGAATTTTCATACCCCGAAATGCAGTTTTGACACATGAATTTCCAAAAATCTAACGGTTACCTTCCCGACCTCTAAAAATCATCAAACCAATTTTATTTGATCACTATTTCACTGAATTTAGTTTTAGGCCAAAGAACCACTAAAACTCATGTTTGTATCATCGGTTTAAAATTCGTTTAGTTAGGAAAAAATTTTTGATAGATTAGTTTGTTTTATATATATCCGATTTCAATAACACAATAAATTATATTGACACATATTGATCCGAAAATGTTGTTATAGATTAAAGTTTACATGGTACCTCTTGTATGGATCGAATAGAATCAGAACACAAAGATTTCCAAGATGATCAAATCACCAACACTTCTCTTCTCCTTTTGATCATGACCGAATGAGAGAAAAAAAATAAAATATGGATCGGTTATGTTATGTTCAACAATTCGAATGGATTAAAATGATGTGTATTCGATTACCTTTGTGATACGAATGGAATAAGAACACAATGATCACGATCAAGCTATTGTTTCTCCTCTTCTCCTTGTGTCGAATGGAACAAAGTTTTTAGGGTTTTGTTTTGTTTTTCTCTTGCCGTCCAAATGAAGTAGGAAGAAAATGTTTAGGGTTTTCTTGGAGAGGGTATAATACACGGTTTGGAATAGAAGAATTAGGGGGATTGAGCCAAGAATTAGGGGGTGATCAAAGGGTGATTAGAACTTTCCAAATTAGCCAAATTATTTCCTACTTATCTCCATAATATGTTGTGTACATATTTTTATTATTTTCGGCCCATAGGAATTTCTTAAACGTGCCATAATTTATTTATAAAGTTCTTGTATCATTTCACATTTTACTTTAGGTTATATGTTCATATTGTGTGGTTTCGAGTCATAACATGATATATAACTCAAGTTTTAATTCATAACGTATTTTATAAGTCGTATTTAATTTAGGGTGTTATAGAACAATTGCGATAAATTTGACCAATAGTGATGAAACTTGAATTTCGATAAAACTTAATCCAATTTCGATGAAATTTTGAATTTCGATAAGTTTTGTGCAATTGCGATGGATTTTGCAATTTCGATAATTTCTTATACAAGAAATTTCGATTAACACTGTATATATATTTTTTCTTGTGAATCTTTATCGAAATTTGTTTCTTGTCCAATTTAGATCAAACCACATGTTATAACATAATCCATGAACATATTTAAACAATTCCAATAACAGTTTATCTATATTGAAGACACAGTTTTGCAATTTCGATAAACCCCATTTCAGTTCTTGTCGAAATTCAGTTTAATGAATTAGATGTATATGTGTATGGATCAAATGAGTTCCTATGATGATTCTAAGCACAATGGACTGCATTTTAACATCTTTTAGCCATGAATCAAAAAAATTGGACCTGGACGTGTTCTTCATAAACCCTAAACATCAAAATTGATTCAAACGTGTTTTTGGGCACAAATTAATGGTCAAATTATGTTACTTAACATGTAAGAATACTATCTCACCCATTTAATTAGGCCAAGACATTATCATTTGAATTCCCCCAATTCATATGCATGAACCCTAAAATCAAGAATCAATCAATTGAAGTTTCTAGGTATAATTAAACACTCACAACATGTTAAACATTTGATATTAATTATAACCCACCACAAAAATTAACCATAAACACATCCAAACGATTTCCCCCAAATCGTATTAAACCCTAAACCTTAATAATTAAAATCTGATCGATTGAGCCGTTGGATCGTTAAGATATTAAAAACCATTTCTTATATTTGTACAAAGATCATGAAACAACTTACGGTATTGAGATTGAAAGCATGGACTAGTCAAATGATTTTCGTTCGTTGATCTTGGTGGGTGGAAAAGTAAATGCTTATGACAAGTGCAGTAAATGCAGTCAGTTTTTTTGATTTTGTTAAAAATTTAAGTTTTAACTATAAATTTTGCAATTTTGGTCCACCACTCACAAAAGGTTAGACACACTCAACAATTTATTGATGAAAACAATTTTCAATACTCCCCCTCGACTTTAGAATATTTAAAAATATTTTGAGATCAAGGAGGGTATTACAAGGATAGTTTTACCAACACATTTTGCAAACAACATCCTTTTGGAAATATGCAAGTACAAATTTTAACGAAACTATAAAAAATTTTGATGGTCCCTATTAAGAGAGTAACACAAGATCTACTCTACTAATTACCACGTAAACTAGTATAACAACACTACGAATGAAACTAATAACGAGAGACTAATAAACAACGAGAGATAGAGAAGAGAATAAGAGAAGAAGAAGGATGATTTTATTATACTCGAAATACTAGCAAAGCTTCCGCACATAGTGAACAAAACCAACAATAAATGAGGCACCCTAAGCCTTCTATTTATCGGTAAGGGATTAGGGCGCCATGTGCATGAGATGTTCCAGAAGTTATTACATTGGATACCACGGTCCATGGACTACTAATGGACCGTGGGCTTTAACTCTAACATATAACCCATTACAACCAATTTCGATAACATGGCCAAGACTTGAATGATTTTGTGAAATGTGTTCCTAACAATCTCCCCCTAAGTCTTGGTCATCTTGGTTGCTTGACGTCATATTTGCTTCATTGGCTTTTGACGTCTTCATAATCTTTGATCTTTGTTCTTGTCTTGAAATGATATGGTATGGTAATGTTCTGCCGTCCTCCAATGGTCTTTCATTCTGGTGTCTTTACGTCTTTTCTACCATGCTCATATATCTTTTCGACTTTTGTTCTTCAACTAGTTCTCACTTCTTCAATCTTTGACTAGTGAAAGGTTGTAGTGCTTGAACTTTGACTTTTCTTTAATATTTCTGAACTTTTGTTATCTCTAAGTCTTTTGTGAGAACGTATCTTCAGGATATAAGCATGATGGAAAGGTGGTGGAACTCCAGGTATTCATGATTCGCTGCAGGTAAACAGTTAGCAATAAATCATCCGGCACTTACAGATTTGGATTTTGAGATCATCAACAGCATAGTGTGAAGACTTTCTCAAATCCTAACCTAGGCCGTTCTGAACCGGATACCCCCAAAAGGGCTACACAGACACACCGAAGTGCACCCACAATTCAGTGAGTTGCTGGAGATCACCCCACGACTATAGACCATTTTTGGAGCAAACACTAAGCGTAACCCTCAAGGGATTACCGAAGTGACATGCTGTCAGGGCTGTTTGTTGTTGACCCTGGTAGGATTTCCATTCAATCACTGAGAATCACATTTGTGGTTTCTCTCATGAATGTTCTCGGCAGATTGCTAAGATCTACGAAGGACACTCTTATAATTTACAACTAGTGTTCTTTTTGTTGAACATCCAGTGTATACAAAGTTTACCTAAGAGATCTTTGATGTATCTCATGGGTCTAGACTCGATTCAGTGCATATTTTTTTGGTCGTCGGAGGCATGGAGCAGAGTGCCTCCTTTTCAATATCAACACATCTCGGAGTGAAAGGTCAATAGATGATGAAGGGTTCTCCGTGTGAAATGAAACAAGTACCTTTTGAGAGACACCTGAGTGGCTAGAAGGTTTAGTGCAGTGCGTTACTCGGTCCATGACGACTTTTATCTTCAATACTGGTGAAGCCCAACCAACCAGTAGATTATGTATTGAACCCGATGTCTGCCCTAAGGTTGAACAAATGGAGGGCTATTTCTTTTCACTCTTTTCTTTACTTTTCTTTTTAATTCTTCAACCCCTTCTTTCTCCTTTCATTTCATATCTCCTTTTTCAATCATACCTAGGACTTTCTAGTTCTAAACTATTGGTATTGTCCTAGGGTAGATCCCTCCGGCTATGGCGGATCATAGGACGGTTATTCCTAACCTTAGTCACCTTATAACTCCATGACTATCCTATTGATGCCATAAACCAAACCTTTTGAAAATCTCTCAAAGTGTTTATGATTATGAAAACATGTTTTTGTTAACACTTTGAGAGTTTTGTGATTTTCAAAAATACTCCCCCTTAACATGTGCTCATAAGTGGTTAAGGTAAATTTGCACATGTAGGGTAGAGTTGGCACTTTTTGAATTGATTGATTTTCAATGAACATGATCGTCGCGAGACACGCTTACATCACTAGTAGAACTAGTTTGAAATTATTACCTGTCTAGATCACATTCAAGGAAAATCGCTCAAAATCGGTACATTCTACTCAGACACATCCTTTGCGAGACACGCTTACATCACCAGATAAACTGGCTTGAAATTATTACCCGTCCCGGATATGTCTTTTCGACTACTGAATTTTGTTATCGTCAATTCGAGGGTCAATTCTGAGCCTAGCTCACATGAGATATCATCTTTCGAGTTACCATATTTTGATCATATCTTTATTCTCCCCCTCAAAAATAGCATACTTATGATGTTTTTGATAAACGTTTGATAAAAATACTCTTTTTGAGTTTTGTGGGAAGAATTTCAAGAACTTTTTGTATGCAAGACAAAGATTATTTTTCAAATACTCCCCCTTGACAAGGGAATACTTGGCCTTATGAGCAGAATTTTTGAAAAACTTAGAAAAAATTTTGGTTTAATTCTACTCATAAGAAAGAAGCTTTCGCTCCTTTGATCAGGATTGAGGCACTGAAGTGTACCTCAGGGTCCTTTCATTACAGGTACGGGTTGTGCACTGTTATGTGTGCACAAGCCATAGTTTAACAATCATATAGCAAGAATAATGAATTATAAGAATGAACCAAACTCTTACTTCATCCTCCTCTTCTGAATGATGTGTAGACTAGATCCAGTCTTTGGAATGTTCTGACCGGGAAGGATGGGCGTCCTCCAACATAGCATTCAAACCTCCTCATCTGATCTCTTCTGAATAGCCTTCTCTCAACCTTGTTAACAAACTGGTATATCTGTCTCAACTGATCACCATTCCATCTCTTTGTCTTCAGCAATTTTTGATCACGAACTCGAATAACTAACCCATCACAGACCTTCTTCAACGTGTTGTCGCAGAACTTATGAATATCCTGATATGCCATGAAGCAGTTGATTGTCAGAACACTTTTGTAGACGAATCCAAAAGTTGGCTGACTCTTGAAAGTGTGTTTCGCTTCATTGTTGATATCCGGAAGATGTATTAATGGTTCAGTCAAGTTCAACTTTGTCTGGTAGCTCTCGACCCCTATTTGAAGATCTTCTACACGTTCTTTGATAATCTTTCTTCTGATGAAATGAAGAATAGATGTGCTGAAGGCGTATTGAAGTTCTGGTGTCACATGTTGCAGTTTCCCTTGAACTTTAATCAGATACATGTCTTCAAGATCGTTGAGACTTAAGTCCAGAAAATCCGCTTCAGAGAACGTGTAGAGTTGCTGGTCATGTCTTCTTACTTTGATTTCTGACAGGAACGTGTAATCATACTTCTTGTCCCCCTTCAGACTAGCAACAACAACAATCCTGAGATCACTTCTCACTGATTCATGAGACTTCCTGGTTAGTTTACTTTTGTACCACATCTTCCTTTTCTCGAACCAGTGATAAATGCCCAGCTCTGCATCTTGGTCATAGTGCACCTTCTCGGAAATGAAGAGATGAGTGGTTGTTTCCTCGATAGCAGGGTGTTCGTATCTTGCTGCTGGAATCAAAGTAATTGAAGTTGCATATTTTGTTTGACAGTTGGCCCCGTATATGAGAAGCTCAAGATCTTTGTTAAAGAAGAATCGATATGGCATGGCTGGTTGACTTGAATTCTGATCACCGGTAGAGGCTTCATCCAGTCTGTGATGTATGGCTTGTTCTTACTATCTCTGCTGCCAATCACATCTGGATCAGTCCAGCTGAAATCGCTTGACATTGCTCGGGCAATGTTTTCGAGATGATACTCGAGTTCAGCGGCGCTTGAAGAGTTGTCCTTGAGAAGATTAAAGGCATCGTTTTTAATCCGGCTAAGTTCCCTCTTGGTCAGTTTCTTGATATGTTGAGTACGTTTGAGTTGTTGTGTAAACTCAAATTTACTATCTTCCATCTTGGAATCTTCATCTGTATGTGTTTGAGCACTTGCCAATTTGTCAAACCATTCATTCCCTGGTGTGTCATCATCATCAAGCCACGAGACTACGGTTGATCTTTTAGAAGATTTCTTGCTTGTGGTAGCCTTGGACTTTGGTGGTGAACGAGGTTGATCAAATTCTTGCTGAAAGTCCATTTCCTCTGTGGCAACGTGCTCAAAATGATGCTCTGTCTCCTTAGGTTCAGACTCCGAAGCCTTTTGTGGTTGAGATGTTGTAGTAGTTGACGGTCCAATAGGTTCTTTGAGCTGTGGACCAGATCCTCCTTCACCCTTGTGCTTCTTGGATTGGGTGTCAGGGTCTTGGTCTTCTTCATCTCGTGAACGTTTTCCTTTATTGGCCGCAACTTTGCAAGATTCCAGATTAGCCTTAATTGCTTCACAGAGAGCAATTTCTTCTGTTGTAGGTTAGAGGATTGCTGTGAGTTTGGTGAGGAGTGCTAGTTGGATTTCTTCGGTTGTATAATCTAGAAGCTGCTTTAGTTGGGTTGCTGAGTCATGAGGAATCGATAATGTGATGTTGTTAACCTTTTCTGTGATGTTGGTGTCGACATACTCTTCAATCTTTTCCATAATCTCTGGCATGTATTGCTTGACATATTTCTTTGTGTTGGCCTTAGCTTCCTTGAGCAGTCGTTTCTTAACATCATCATCAAGGAATTCATCCATTTGTTTCTTGGTTTCCTGCAGCTGTTCTACTTGCTCAGACAGACCTTTGACCGTATTTTGCAACTCGGTTACTTGGTCACTTAGTTTGTTGTCTTTCTTTGCCTGTGCAAGTTTTGCTGCCTTTTTCAACTTTTTAACATTCCTAGCAATCTTCTTTGTGTTCTTGCCTTTGATGATTGTTTTTATTGTGTCTTCAGTTGTTGCCTTTGATGGTTGGGTGGTGATGATGATGCCGGAGGGGTTGGAGCCTTTGGTGGTGAGTCAGGAGGTGTTGGCGCCTTTGGTGGAGAGGCAGGAGGTGTTGGAACCTTAGGTGGTGAGGAAGGAGGTGTTGAAGCCTTAGGCTGTGAATCAGGTTGAGGCTCATAAAGAGTGAGAGTTAACTGAGGTGGAGTGAGGGGTGGTGTTTGAAGATATTCATCTGCTTCTTTTTCAGCCGCCTTGTATTCAGCTTCAAGTTGATTTGCAGCTTTAGTGGTTTCCTCCCCTATAGGTTGCTCGTCCTCTGACTCTTCCTAGAAATTATTAGCGTTTCCTTCTTCATACTGCTCCAGATTACCTTCTTCGAACATGTCATTCTTTATCTCCTCATCTGTCAACGGTTCTTTTTCCTTGCCGGGTTGATTAACCGGGCTTACTGGTGGAGGCATGTCCTCAGTATGTGATTCAGACTTATCGGGTTGATTAACCGAATCGAGCTGAGATGTTTCTTTTGTAGTAACTCCAGACCCTACGGGTTGATTAACCGGATCAGGTTGGGTTGGAATCACTTCTTTTACTGTTCCGGATCCTCCAGCTCCCTTTTGTTGTTCCAATTTTCTTTGTTCTTCAACCCTTAAATCTGCTCTTCTTGCTTCATCATCCTTGTATGTCTTTTTGCTTTCTTGTATAGCTGTAAAAGTAGCTAACTCTTCGTCCATGTAAACAGTTTCTTCTTCCTCGAATTCAGTTTCTTCTGAGTCAGTTTCCTTTTCAGCATGAATCCCTACTTCTTCTTGTTCTGGCTTTGGAATATCAACTTTGACTCTCCTTTTGATGATGTTAGGCATAGAAGGTTTATGGATTTTCTTAGAAGCACTTGAAGCACTCCCAGTCTTACTACTCCTCTTTGAACGAGTCTTAGTCGATCCAGTCCCTTCTTCACCAAGCTTTGAGAATCCGACGCGACCTTTACTGAATGCTCTGTCATAATCTTTGTAAGCTTGAGTTTCCTTTACAGATTCTGTCATCAGAGATTCTGGCAGTCTAATCCCTTTCTTGTGTGAGCTTTCTTTGGGAAAGTAGATTGAATTGATAGTCCTGTCCATCTTGTACATATGTATCTCTAGATCTCCAGAACGAGGAGAAATGTCATTGTTCTCGTCAAGCAAAAGACTGATGAGCAATTTGGTGTATCGAACAAATGGAACTTTGGTGAATGCTTTCATCATTTGAAAAGTCATGTCTTCCCAGACAAGTTCAGCATAGTCAATCTTTAGCTGATTGACTAAACCCCAGAAGATTTGAAGGTGAGACAAACGCGGATGTTCATGACCACTATCCCTTCCTGAGACTGAACGGACCAGTATGTAGTATATGGTTCTCCAGGGTTGTAAGATGTGTTTTGCGTTGACTTTTGAAATTTTGGTCAGTGGAGTATCCGGTTGGACATCGTATCCAATGTCGATGAGGAATTTAAGGACTTCATCTTTGGATGGTGTGGGCCAATATCTGTTAGCAGGTTCTGGTGGTTCGGGTAAATCCAACGCTCTGCGAAGGTGATTTGGTGTGACTTTAACCCTTTTGCGATCCAGTGTGCATGTGAAGTATCTTTGTTTGGAGTCCAGCTCTAAAGTATTCCACAATTGATGAATGTATAATTCAGGAATGTTATCAGAGCTGTCCAGTAAGCTCCTGCACTCGTGTTGTTTGAGTACTTCCACGTCAATCTGACAGCTTGGTTCAGGACATTTTATCTTCTCAAAATCTACCCTTACGTTGTTGTTGCCAAATTCTGCCTTGTATCCACGTGGACGAATTTTAGCTCTTGTGGGCATTGGGGGTGTTTGTTGTTGAGGTGCAGCCATTGGAGATTTCTGAAACATCAATCAAGCACAAATATGCAGGATACATGATAGTTAGCAAAAACTTGTTGTTATACATGAGATCCTTTTGTTGCTTAGATTGATTTTACATGTTTAACTATAGCAGTTATCAAATTATATCAATTTTACCAATTTCTTTAGAATTTGTCCAATTTCGATAGACTTGGAATTGTCTAAGGAATTTGTTCAATTCCAATAGAAATCACATTTGCGATAGAAATCACATTTGCGATAGATATCACATTTGCGATAGAAATGACATTTGCGATATGGTCACACTATACCATAGGCATACATGATTAAGTGTAACCAAAATTCGATACATATGGTCACGTAAGTTAATATGTGTGTCTAAAGTTTAGTGTGTGCTTGCCTGCCAAATCCTAATGTGTATCGTCACATTTAATTGTAGCACAATCATGTAACTATAGGCTATACAATAGTCACACCATACCACAAATGTGTATCAAAATTATGTTTATGGCCACATTATAAGGGTATTATATGTGACCAATACATTCAAAATAGTCACACTGTGAAATATTCATGTGACTATAGTCAAAAATTTCAAAATCTCAATGTTTTGGCTCCATTGTAAGCATTTATGTTGTATTTAATCCTATCTAGTTGTTCAACAACCACATTAATTGTACCATATTATATCCTTTTTTTTCCTGCATTATATAATACCCCTGTTATCATCAACACTTTATCATATCAATTGCTTTTCACCATGGATGCATAAAATGGTTATCAAATGGTCTGCATTGACTGTTGGGTTGAAAGTGAAAACAAGGCTGGATTGACCTTTTTTGCACGGCGACCCCCTTATATGGATTTCAGGTGGTATGTTTGTCCAGTGTGCCTTGAAAGAAGGGGAACCCCGTCTTATACTGGTAGAGGTGGTGTTACAAGGGAAAACACAACTACTACAGATAGTAGTGGATATGTAATTGGCTTACATATTAATGCATCTACAATAGTTGGTGCTTACTTGGGCAGTGGTGATGAAGAAACTGAACCAACTGCAACTCAAACAGCAAGTGGAGTATGCCCAAGTCAAGCACCAAGTAGGGACCCTGCTACTCAAAAACCAAGTGAAGAATCTGCAAGTCAAACACCTAATAAAGAACCTCCAACTCATAAACCAAGTGATTCACCTGCTAGTCAATTAACCAAGTGAATCACCTGCAAGAAATGCTATGTTGTCTTTCAGTGTA
Source organism: Artemisia tridentata subsp. tridentata (assembly GCA_021014915.2). Lineage (NCBI taxonomy): Eukaryota > Viridiplantae > Streptophyta > Magnoliopsida > Asterales > Asteraceae > Artemisia > Artemisia tridentata. The sequence goes on from CP139501.1 coordinate 135,977,651, forward strand.
AATGAAATTTAACTGATATGTTGTAATTAATATGTTATTAACAATGCAGTATGGTTACTACTTTTTTTATGTATGTGTTGAATTTATAAGTCAAACTGGGTTATTCAAAACACTCCACAATGTGTTTTTCAACTATACATGTTTATCTCATAAGCAGTACTAACTATACATTCTAGCAGTATTAACTCTAACTCTAGCAGTCTTAATTCTATTTCTTGTCCTTGGGTCCTAGATACTTTCCCATCTTTTTGAGCAGTAGATATGCCATGTCATTATAAATAAACTGAAGCTGGAGTCTTTTCTTCCCACGCAACATCTGATCTAGAATGTCTTTGTGAAATTTTAAAGGGTAATCCTTTTCTACAAGCATGTAAATCACCAACTCATTTACAGTTAAAGCATGTACTCCACATCCTTGAAAAAGTTTCCATTCTTTAACAGTATTATGCTTTAGTCTTCTCCAACATTCATCCTCATGATTTGGTTCAAACATTACCTTCAAGTAATTCCAGACTTCTCTATCATAAGCTTGTTCTGGTGTCTTATTACCAAATCTTTCTTTGAGTAATTTCCATAGAGCTATCATATCTTCTCTATCAAAATTATAAACCATTTGAAGAAAGCTTACAAACCTTCTAGAAGAACCATCATGCCTCTTAATATCATAATAAACTGTTTTCCCATGAGATCCAGACTTATAATCAACAATGGGTTGTTTAACACTTACAAGTTCTGCATCCATGGCTTCTCCTTCAGGTTTTCCTACAGAGACAACTGCAAGTTCAGAGTGAGCTTGCATTTGTTCTTTAGCAACAGCTTGCTCAGTTTGTTCTTGTTCTCTGCTCTGTTCTTTCTCTGCTTTTTGCTCACTCGTCTTCTTTTTACTGCTTTTTCTTTCCAACTGTTCACCTGCTCTTTTTGAACTTGTTTTCTCTTCTTTCTTTTCTTCACTGCCCTTTACCACCTTAGCATTCAAGAAGCTTTCAGTTTTTCTCTTGGAAATTGCATATAATTCTTCAATTCTTTTATCATTCAAGAATTTCAAATCCTTTAGTTTCCAATTGTCCACATTCCCCAAATACCTGCACATGAAAGCTCTTCTTTGTGCTGGAGTGGGTGGCTTGTTCTTCTTAGTTGCATATCTTTGTGCTGCATACAACTTCTTTTTTGCATCAATAAATTCTTTCAGCATCCTGGCTTTTTCATCTACTGAGTACTGATCTTGTCTCTTCTTTAGTTAGTTTCTTAGCAAGCTCACAATCAGCTTCAAACTGAGCCCTTTCCTCATCCCATGAAGCTATTAACTCTGCACTTTTAGCATCTTTTTCTTCTTGTATTCTCTTTTGTTCCAAAATTATCTGATGTTCTGATTCAGACTGTTGTGCAAATTTCTTAGCAACTTCAACATCAAGTTGCTCTTGCTCTTCTTTTGATAATGGTTTCTCCACAGGCTCTTCAGTAAGAATCCCTTTACCTTTGCCTTGTACCTGTGGAGTTGATTGTTTAGCTTTTGGATTTGATGATGGTTCTTGTATCACAACACCTTTGGTTACTGGTTTTGATTTCTTCAGCTCAGCAATTACACTAACAGTAGTTGTATAATCTAGCGTAGCAGTACTAGCTTTTGTACTACCAGCTGTAACTGGCTCACTAGCAGCAATAACTAGACCACTAGCAGCACTAATACCCTGATCAGTAGCACTATCAGCAGTTGTAACCTTGCCCAAATAGCTATCAATCACCACTTGATTCCCTTGGTTATCAGCAACTAAAAATTCCATTGGATCACTATCTGCACCAATACTTTCACCCTCTTTAGCCTCCCTTGAAACTTTGCCTTCATTCCCCCCTGTTTGGGAGCATCCTTAGAAGCTTTAGAAGATGTAACCTTGTGTTTGGTAATTCTTGATCCTTTGACTCCTTCTAAATACCTAACCCTTCTCTTCAAAGCCTTTTTCTCCCCACCTTGAGCTTTGATGAGTCCATCTTGAGAAGCAGCTTGTTTTTGCAGATCAATAATTTGTGCAGACAGCTTGGTACAGGTATCCTTCAATTAATTCAAAAGTTGCATACTATCCTCACCACTTCGGCTTGTGTTACCTAGCCCGAGAGGTGGATCATTGGAAAATTTAAGTTCAATCTCACCCCTAGGATGAACATCTGAACCCCCCATTGTTTCCATGTGACTGGGTCCTTCACCTGAATCAGTTCCATGTGGACCGGACTCATTAGAAGTTGTCTTGGTTCAGGTCTTAATGATGTTACCACTGTCCTATGCTGCTGCTAAGCTAGACACAGTAGTGGCAGCCCTTGCCAACATGTTACTCTCCCACCCAGTGACAGCCTCATCTGCAACAGTTGGTATAGAACCACTAGCCTGAGGTAGTTCAGTGTTCTTGGTGTTAGTCCTACGTTTATAGGTCTTTTATTGTTGTTTAGATGATGTAGCCAAAAGTGTGGGTGTGTGATGGGTACCAGCTGGGATTGTTGAACCTTCACCCATTTGGGTTTGGGCTAGTGCCACCATTGTTGGAAACAAAGGTGTCACTGTCCCTGAAAAATCTTTTCCATCCCTCATCATATTAGCAAAAACCTTTTTGGTAAGGCAGGGAGTGGAATAAACATTTTTGTGACTTTTCTTATTTTCAAATTGGTTGTCCAAAAAGAGTTGCAAAAACCTTGGATATAGAAAATATTTAGCCGAAGAACTATCCACGTTCTTAACCATACTATCAAAAATTAATTTTGAAAAATTAAATCTTTGAGTATTTTCAGCCAAACAAATTATAGCAGAAGCTAAATTACTGCTAAATTCATTCCACACAGTGGTCTTTGGACTTAGACACACTAAGACAATATGAATTAAGAATTTCCACTAAGGAGAAAAATTACCTTTATAAAACTTTAAAGCATCTGATTTTCTCTCATAGCCCATCAGTAAAAGTTTTTCAAAGATTGTAGTATTTGGAAGATTCTCAACTCCGTTAGCATCATCTAGGAGAAGATCTCTTCGAATAGACGCCTCTGTAATGAGAATCCACTGCCCATCTACAAGGGCATGGATTTGTACTTCCCCATTAATAGTTCTGACCTTAGCAGACGACCAAAACTGGCTAATGTTAGAAGTATATGTAGTAGGTTTTACTGTTAATGCAAACTTAATATAGCTTGCATTAAGGAAATTAATGATCTCAGTAAAATCTACAGACTCATTGGATTTTTCTAAAAAGGCAACATTATTATGAGGTTCAGTAAAAGTTAGGTTCGACATTATGATTTGATTTGGGGGTTTTGCAATATGACGATTAAGATTCGTTTAGGCCGTGGAAAAGAGAGAGTAATGTGTGTGTGAATATGATTGTGTTCCGCAATTGGGGATTTATACCCTTTAAGAAGAAAGTGACACAAACGTACCCTGCACTCCCAAACAGTACTAACGGATACCCAGCAGTACAAATTTTACGATAGCAGTACAATGTTTTTGCCTAGCAGTACAAACTTTGTGCAAAAACTTTTTCTCAGCAGTATGAACTCAATTTTCTTTTAAAACCATACTCCACTCATACATTTGGAAGGGATTAAGTGTAAAGGAAGAAACTTAATTAGTTTTGGTGATATTGTTGGGATATGTCAAATATGTTGGGATATGTCAAAAAATTTCTTTAACTTTTCAGGGATTGGAGGAGGAGAATCTTCCCTTGGGCGTTTGTTTTTGTTTAAAACAGGAGTTGAAGAGGATTCAGCCATTTAAATTTGAAATATAATATCTAATGAAAATATCAAAGGAGTTGTATATGAATGGTTTTCCAATCGATAGGTATAAATAGGCTGGAGAGGTATATGAACGGTTCCCAATACTTTAGGCGGGAAGAGGGACCATGGAAATGCGCCAAAAGTAAACAGATGGATAATATTGGTCCGATTTGGTTTGTGTTTGGTTTGGATTGACTAGTGTAGTTGATTTGGAAGTGTGTTTGGTGTTGGATTGACTAATTGACTTGTTGATTAGGGTAATTGATATTTTCTATATTAATGATATTTTCTATATTAATGATATTAAATCTGATTAGGGTTTGACTCGACAAAATGAAACCGAGGTAATGTTTGGAATGATTCGGGATCGGGTTCATTATTATTGACCCGAGGGAAGTGTGTGCGTTAAGGGTGTTAACCATTGGAAGTGTGTGCGTTAAGGGTGCGTTAACGCACTTGCTTTAACCCCTTAACGCCACGTTATGGTAAGCTATAATAATAATAAAATAAATAAATAAATAAATAAATCATTTCTACCCTCTCTAGAACGCTATGTATCCGTTGTGTTTTGAATTTTTTTTACAAAACACCCCCTTGGTTCTTAAGCGGGATAATCAAATTCAAATTCAAAATTCAAAATTCAACTACAAGCGGGATAATTTAATTTCAAATTCAAATTTCAGGGTGCCTATATATACAACACCACTAGAGTATTATTATCATGCACACAGATTCTCAACAATGTCTCACAAAGATTTCTCCCAACAATTCCCAACTCACCGTGAATTCTCCCAACAATTTCCAACTCACCGTGACTTCTCCCAACAATTTCCAGAACAACACGACTTTACCCAGCAATTTCCAAATGAACCGGTGAACACTCCACCGGAAGATATCTTTCCGGTGTTCACACCGGAAAATGAACCGGCCAACAATCCACCGACTGTGGAAGAACAACCAAATCCACCGGTTGTGGAACAACCGACAAATCCGTTTGGACTGAGTGAGGATGAACTCCGACTTCTTGAGCAAGATGAGGAAGTGAGGAGAGAAATAGAACAACGCGAACTAGAAGAGGAAGTTGCTCGTATGGAGCAGGAGAGAAATTGGTTTGATATTATGGAAGGAAAGTATTATGATGGTTTTCAGGATCCCGATCATGATCTTAGGATCTTACAATTTTACGATATTGCAAAGCAAAAACGATCCGGATCTTACAAAGGATCTTTAAAAGCTTAAGATCTTATAGGATCCCGATCTTTACCATAGGATCTTAAGAACTAATACAATCCGATCTTACTTTTCTCGAACCACAAACTAAAAAAGTATGGAATGTATTTTGTAGAATTTAAAAAAAAAAACAACATGTTAATATTCTTAAAAATTTCATAATCATAATTTAAGACAACATTTCTATGAAATATTTACATAATTTGTGTTTATGATATATATTAATTTATAGATTTGTATAATATTACAAAAACTATTAACAAAATGACATTATAGTAGGATCTTAAGATCCCGATCCGATCTTACAATCTCGATCTTGCAAAGACGAAATCGATCCTAAGTAGGATCCCGATTTTGAAAACCTTGTGAGACATTTGGGATAAAAACGGAACACACGAGGGCTATTGGACTATTCGAGACATGCTACCCGTAGACTAACATATTTGGATTTATTGGACTATTCGTTTGGTTATTGTTTGAGTTACGGATTGGTTTAGCGTTCAGGGTTTAGGGTTTAGGGTTTAGGGTTTGTATAAATACTCGTTCTATTATAAATTACTCGGGAAATTGATTTTCAATAAAGTCTTTTGACTTGGAAACGTTCGCTAAATGAAAGTGTCATGGCGAAATTTTGTTATTTCCAAAGATTAATTTTGTCGTAAGTCCAAACTTGTTTTAAATCATAAAACAAGTATATATACCTTGTACTAAAAATGGGATTATGGGAAAATACCGACGATTACCAATCGACTCATCTTGTTTGATATGTTTTTTGTTAGTTATCTCTTTGACTTCTTTTCGTCATCTCGTCTCGACTCGAGTTATCATCAATACTCTTCTCGACTATTCGGTTATTCATTTTTTTGGAGTGAGTACTCGTGAGTCCGTGTTCTCTACCGTTACACGAATGATGATACCAAACCCTTTTAAAAGGCTAAAACGAGATTATTTTTGGAAATGAGAATGATTAACTTTTGAAAACGTTTGCGCATTTGATTTTTTTGGTGAATATGCCGAGTACGTTGCGTTGCGATACGTTGCGTTAAATCGTTTGATACGATATTCATTTTCTTTAACTTTTACAAAGTTTGAATATATTAGAGTATTTTCTTTTGTTTTGTTGGTGAATTTTAGTGTGACTTAATCTTAATACCGCCAATTTTGTCCATATAATATTCAATTACGGATAACCGATACCCGCGGGGAAACCTGAAAAACCGATGGATAATATTAATCGGGTATCCGGTGGGATATGGGGCGGGTACGGGTATATTATAAACGGGTTCAGGTATGGGTACACTAAAACCCGCCCCGAACCCGAACCGTTGCCATCCCTAGTTACCGGCTATAGCCGGTTTTAACCGCCACGTCAGCACCATTAAAAATCTTGCCACGTCATTTATAGTTAAACCAAACCACAAATTCAATAGTCAACCGGCAATTAATCCGTTTACCCGATCATTTGTAAACACACAATAATCAATAAACCCTAATCAAAACACACATTCTTCTGGCAAACACAAACACACAAACAATGAAATAACAACAAAGGTATGTTTTTTAATGTTTTCACATATCAGTTGATGATTGATTGTACAATAATTAGTATCAGGCTTTTGATCTATAAATGGTGTTGTTAGTGGTTGTTACCGATTCTAATGTAAAATGGGGTTGTTTTGTATTTTATAATGGTTGTTATGCTATGTCTAATGTATGCTCTGTTTTTTTTGTTTTCCATACTCTGATTTTCGTATACATAATGGTTGTTATGCTATGTCTAATTAAGTGTTTTGTGTCTGAGTATTTTCTGTTGCCTGTTTGTGAGTACACTGAGAGGTCTAAATCAATGAGAGCATTGGAATGTGCCTAGTTTGTGATTGGCCAGTAATGAGAGTACCTAGCATACTTGTTTGTGTTTGGCCACCAATGAGAGGTACAAATGCAGCCTATTAGAGTACACTGAGATGTCCATTGAGACTGCAAATACAGGTTTTTGAACTGTTTGTGAGTACCCTGAGAGGTCCAATGTTTGTGATTACATTGAGAGGTCCAATTGAGACTTCAATTAAAGCCTAGTTGGCCATCAATGAGACTTGAAATGCAGCCTAGTTTGTGCGACATTGCTTCATTGTTTGGGATACCACAAAAGAGGACCAAATATGAGAACACAATGGATTCTTCTGCAACGGTAAAAGGTTTTTCTTTGATTGTGATATAGTTTAACATTTGAATCAATAAAACTGATCTAACAGTTGTTATTTGTAGATGTCATACAAATTTCTTCTGATTCAAGCAGTTCAGAATCAAATGATGGTGCTCTCAACATCCTTCCTGGCCTCCTTGCTTGGTATTATCCAGAGCAAGATTCTGATGCAAGTACTAATACTTGGGAAGTGGAACCTATCCAAGCCATTGAACCTCCAGAGGAACTCCCATCTCAAGCTCATATCCTGGCTCTTCCTGTGCAAGTTCAAATACCAGTTGAAAATGCACACAAAAAGAAATTTACTCAGGATATTGTCTTAGGAATGCCGTGTAGGAAGAATCCTATAGGTTTTGGAGCACCTTCTAGCAACCATGGGAAAGGCAAGAGGAAGATGGTTTAGGGGTTTAGGATATACATTAACAACTTTTGTGTTTTGTAAATGGTATTTGGTTAAATTCTGACATTTAATTTGGATACTGATTTTCCCTTATGTATGTACTGTATTATGTTTTGAATATTCTCCTTTCTGTATTCCCCAGCAACTTGCTGGTTTTGGTTTTTAATATATGAATAAAAAGTCTTCAATGTTCAAAAAAAATGGTAGCAATTTATGTTTTGTAAATGTAATTATTAAGGGTACAATAACTGCTAATTATGTAAGTATTTTGGTTTGTTAAATGGGTAGCAGTTTGTGTTCTTGATGTGATGGTTGCACAGTATGGTACATTTGCGATTATTAAGATAATGATATATAACATTTTGAGCCAAAATTTTGATTTACTCAAGTTTATGCTTTAATTAACAGGTTCAAAGGCAAAATTTTCAAATAATTCAATTGTTAATTTCAAAGTAGAACTTGGTGCCAAAATTTTGATCCATGTTTTTTAAATCACCTAATTACAAGCAGTTACCAAGAATAACGATTCATATTCTTGGTATACCCTATTTTCTCTCCATAAAAAAAAGACTGCAATGTAAACACAAAAATCAAATCTTCTATCACCATTACTCTCCAAGCTAAGCCAAAATCATTTTCTTTTACCCTTTATTGCTCAAGAGTCATGGAAATTGAACCCATTGTTGATAATAATCCTTTGGTTCCTCCTGATGATATTGAACTTGATGATAACACCTTAGGATATGAATCCGAAAAGTATTCAGATGATGAAGATATAGATGCGCCTGGAACCAATCGACCAGATACGATACTAGCTAAGAGGGGTATAACCAGGCTAAAAAAGTTTCGCCTGAAGTATGGCCAACCTGGTGGAATAAAGCTCAAGGTAACCTTTGATGCATTGAGTAGGGTATCAGGGGAACACAGAGCACTGTTTTCAAGTTTTTTAGGAGATCTGGTTCGTGAGCGCATAGGTTTGAAGATTCTTTCCTGGAAAAAGGTGAATAAAGAATCAAGAGATAAACTATGGGCTGAAATCACGGTACATATATACTATTTTGTAACCCAGTATTACATAAGTTTATATATGCAGTTACATTATGTGCAACTAATTAACAACATTGTGTTAATCTTTGCAGAAATTTTTTGATGTTGACGTGACATTCAGAAAATTGATAATGACTCGTCTTGGTCAACTGCTAAGGAATTTCAGAATGAAGCTCAGAGAAAAATGCATTTTGGCCAACCTAAATACACCTTCCAAACTGACTGAAGTCCCGGCCAAGTATAGTGCAATTGTGAATTCAGCAAACTGGGTCGAGTTTGTAAACTACACGACCACCGATGCATACAAGGTTTTAATTAGTCATCTTTATTTAAGTCTATATGTCATTTCATAATTTTCAGTTTGCAGCATTACCGCATCTAAACGCCTTATGATTTTGTGTTTTTAGGAGAAATCTGATAAAGCTAAAATGGCGCGTTCCCAAAATATTTATCAGCATAAAATGGGACGAGGTGGATATGTTTATGTCAATTAGAAAATGGTAAGATTACATAATGTTTGTTTTACAAATTGAGAGACGATCAGTATGAGAAATGAATCTATTTACATTCCACAATTTGCACATTTGCATTTAATACCCTCATATTTTCGATTATCTTTGTTTAACTGTACATGTGTATGCATCCTCATATTTTCGTTTATCTTTGTTTAACTTTACATGTGTATGCATTTGATGTTTATTAGATCCAAAATAAAGAGATTGAAGCAGATGAAGAACCCCCGTGTGATGTAATGTGGTTGAAAGGAAGGGTAAACAAAGACGGCGAATATCCAGATGATGATATTAGATCAGTGGGAGATAAACTTGTAAGTTTGACTGCAAATTCTATTATTATGCTTATATACCAGCAGCATTAACTGTGTACTAGCAGTAGTAACTTGTATACCAGCAGTATTAACTGCGTACTAACAGCAGTAACTGTGTACTAGCAGTAGTATATTTTTCATTGAAGTTCATGAGCAGCACTAACTCCAGCTGAGCAGCATTGACACAAATATGTGCAGAAAGAAGCTGATGACCAGATCAAGGAAAGAACCTTGAGTCTTGATAATGGCACTGATGCCATGACAGTTGTCTTTGGTAAGGAAAAGGGCGGTTATGCAAGAGGAGTGGGAGGTGGAGTAACATACAAGAAGTATTTTGGCCTACCTCGAAGAAAACAAGAAACCGATGAAAGACTTGAGTTACTTCAAACTCAACTGGATAATGAGAGACGCGAGCGTCAAGAAAAAGATAAATTGGTCAAGAAATTGTCCACCGAGATGACCGAAAAAGATGTCCTGGTCAAGAAATTATCCAGTGAGGTAGAACAAACAAAGGGAATGCTTACTCTACTGATGACACAGTTGAATAAACAAGGGATGCATATAAATTTGGCATATGATCCATTGCCATTAGCCTCAGATGTAAGCCATTTCATATTCTAATGCTAACACCACTGATGCTAATGATACCAGGCATTGAACATAAACTGATGAGTCAATGTATTTCTTAATTTATATTGCAGGTGACTCCAATGGCCATTGACAATATAGAGAGCAGCGCTAATGAGGTGGACGGCACTCAGCCAAGTGATGGTGTAAGTGCTAAAGATGCGAGAATTCAGGAGAAGTCCAATGGCCTTGTAACTTCGGAAAAGGTAACGGAAACAATGGTAAGTAATAAAACATCCGCCTTTGATTTTTGAATTTTACATACATGACTAATTTACCATGTTTTATATATACGTATAGGAACCTGCTAAAACTGTCAGGCCTAAGCGAAAGCCTAAGTCACGACGAAACGGGTCTCCAGATTCCCAATCGCAACAAAATGTGTCGTCTCCAACACAAACACTGCCAACAGTATGTATTTCAACATGTTTCTTGTTATTCTTTTGTTTAAATAATGTAACGTGTTTTATATATACATATAGGAACTTGCTAAAACTGTCTGACCCAAGACAAAGCCTAAGTCATGACAAAACGGGTCTCCAGATTCCCAATCGCAATAAAATGTGTCTCCAACACAAGCACTGCCAACAGTATGTATTTCAACATGTTTCTTGTTATTCTTTTGTTTAAATAATTTCTGATATATACATGCAAAAATTCTTTTTTTTTAGACATTTAAGTGCAAACTATGGCACTTAAAGAAAGCAAATATAATTGCTTTGGGTACTGTATACCAGTCTCATGGAAAGCAAATGCTGCATAACCAACCACTCCCAAATGATTGCTACAGAGTGTCAATTGATTCATCGTTAGTTGATGCAGCATGCATACCGAACGTAGCAAATAATGGGTTCAAAACAGTTAAGGCAGTCGTAGGTAGTTTCATTGCATGGCCAAAGGATCAAGTTATTGTTGAAGAGGAGGTACATACATGTGTTTTTTCAACCTACATATATATAATTCTTCATATTTAATTCAATATTTGATACAAGCGTCTTTTGTTTACTACAGGTTACACCAACAAACCCTGTGACTAAATGTGGACCACCAGTACCATCGAAGAAAAAATATGTATCTGTTAACGACTTAAATCGACTGCAAGCTAAGCCGCCGAAGATTCAAAAGTCTTTAAATTATGGTACTTGAGAATTTGATTATGTACGACATTACAATTGTATATTCTGTTCAGTTATATACATTCGAGTTTAATTCAATTTGAAATTTCTTTTAGTTTTTAATTATGTTTTTTATATATGTATATATATATATACTCATTCCAGCAGCACTAGCATAGTACTAGCAGTAGTAACTCTGCTTCAGCAGGACTAACTTAGTACTAGCAGTAGCAACTCTGCTCCAACAGTACTAACTTAGTAATAGCAGTAGTAACCCTGTGACTAAAAGATGCAGTCACATAATATGGTCACGCTTATCAACATTATTGGTTACTCTTTGTTTAATTCGATGTGTGACTAAATATTACAAAATGCCACAAAAACTAAAAATTCATGTGACCATTGGATGAACAATAGTCACGCAAAATACACATTTCTTCACTTTAAACAGCATATGGTCACACTTATTAACACTTTTGGCCACTTTATGCTTAATTGTATGTGACTAAATACCCAAAATAAACATGCTTTGTGTGACTAAATATTACAAAAGGCCACATAAACATAAAATTCAAGAGGCCATTGGATGATCAATAGTCACATAAAATACACATTTCTTCACTTTAAACAGCATATGGTCACACTTATTAACACTTTTGGGCTCTTTTTGCTTAATTGTATGTGACTAAATACCCAAAATAAACATGCTTTGTGTGACTAAATATTACAAAAGGCCACACAAACATAAAATTCAAGTGGCCATTGGATGAACAATAGTCACACAAAATACACATTTCTTCACTTTAAACAGCATATGGTCACACTTTTGGCCACTTTTTGCGTAATTGTATGTGACTAAATACCCAAAACAAATATGCTTTGTGTGACTAAATATTACAAAAGGCCACACAAACATAAAATTCAAGTGGCCATTGAATGAACAATAGTCACACAAAATGCACATTTCTTCACTTTAAACAGCATATGGTCACACTTATTAACACTTTTGGCCACTTTCTGCTTTTTTGTATGTGACTAAATACCCAAAACAAACATGCTTTGTGTGACTAAATATTACAAAAGGCCACACAAACATAAAATTCAAGTGGCCATTGGATGATCAATAGTCAAACAAAATACACATTTCTTCACTTTAAACAGCATATGGTCACACTTATTAACACTTTTGGACACTTTTTGCTTAATTGTATGTGACTAAATACCCAAAACAAACATGATTTGTGTGACTAAATATTACAAAAGGCCACACAAACATATAATTCAAGTGGCCATTGGATGAACAATAGTCACACAAAATACAAATTTCTTCACTTTAAACAGCATATGGTCACACTTATTAACACTTTTGGCCACTGTTTTTTAAATTTTATGTGACTAACTCCAAAAAAACAACACACGTTGTGTGACTAAATCATCACAAACGTCACATTTATTATATATTCATGTGGCCATAGGACGGGAAATAGTCACACAAAATACACATTTACTTGAATAAATCATCTCAAATGTCACATATATTATATATTTATGTGGCCAAAGGACGAACAATAGTTACCCTCAAAAAACATTTGTGTGACTATAAAGTGTTTACTGTCACACAAAATTGATTAATCCAACAAAACTTGTGCCTAATTTGTCACACATATTCGAGATTTGGTCACTCTTTTTCAATGAAAACAGCCACAAACTAAACAATGTGACCATATGCCACCTACGGTGGCACGACCTTTGGTGACACACACCCAAAAAAATGTGTGTGACTATATGCATATCGTCACACATTTTTGGGGTGACGAAATCCCATATCTGTACCAGTGCAAGTTCGGACTTCGAGATAAAGATAATTAACAGCATAGTGTGAAAACTCTCTCTAATCCTTACAAAGGTTGTTCCTGAATCGGATACCCCTAAGAGAGCTTACACAGATATACCAAAGTATATCAATGATTCAGGGTAAGCCGCTGAAGTATACCGAAGTATCACTCCACGACTGTAGACCGTTTGAAACCACTGCGAACACTAAGCGTAATCCATAAGGGTTTACCGAAGTGACCTGCTGTCAGGGCTGTTTGATGTTGACCCTGGCAGGGATTTCCATTCAATCACTGAGAATTACATTTGTAAATTCTCTCATAAATGTTCATGGCAGATTGCTAGGATCTGTGTAGGACTCTTAAATTTACAACTTGTATTCTTAATGTTGAATAACAAGTGTAGAAAAGTTTAAGTGTTCCTAAGAGATCTTTTGATGAATCTCATGGCTCTACACTTGATTAGTGTGTTTTGATTTTAGTAGTTGGAGGCATGGAGTAGAGTGCCTCCTTTTCAATATCAACACATCTCGGAATGAGAGGTCGATAGATTATGCAAGGTTCTTCGTGAGAAATGAAACATTTGAGAGATACTTGAGTGGCTAGAAGGTTAAGTGCAGTACGTCATCGGGTCCATGACGTCTTGTCTTCAATACCGGTGTCATCTTAGTGACACACAGTAGCATATGAATTGAACCCGGTTTTTGCCCTAAGTTTAACTTTTGGAGGGCTATTTCTTTTCACCCTTTTCTTTACTTTTCTTTTTAATTCTTCAACTCCTTCTTTCTCCTTTCATTTCATTACCTTTTTTTTTAATCATACCTAAGGACTTCTAGTACTAAACTATTGGTGTTGTCCTTGGGTAGATCCCTCCGGCTCTGGCGGATCATTGGACATAAACTTAACAATCACCTTATTAATCCATGATTATCCTAGGTTTTTCCGATCATGTTGCCATATAACCTTAGAAAAATCTCTCAAAGTGTTTATGATTATAAAACATACTTTGTTAACACTTTGAGAGTTTTCCATTTTCAGAAATACTCCCCCTTCACATGTGCTTATGGATTTTAAAGAACGTTTACACATGTTGGGTAGAGTTCGCCCTTTTGAATTGATTGATTCTTAGTGAACATGACCACTCCGAGACACGCTTACATCACCGGTTAGACCAGCTTGAAATTATTACCCATCCTGGTCATATTCAAGGAGAATATCTTGAAACGGTAAACTCTACTTAGACAAGTCCTATTCGAGACACTCTTACATCACTGGTTAGACCAGCTTGAAATTATTACCCGTCCAGGACAAGTCCTTTCGATTACTGACAGTTTAGTTTCATCAATTCGTTGGTCAAATCTGAGTCGAGCTCATATTAGATTCCACATTTGTTACCATATTTTAATCACTTTTGTTTTTCTCCCCCTAAAAGATAGCATATCTATGTTGTTTTTGAAGAACATTTTGATTAAAATATGCTTTTTGAGGTTTGTAGGAAGAAACGAACAACAACTTATCGTTTTGAACAAAGATTGTTTCAAATGCTCCCCCTCAATAAGTGAAATAACTTTTTGAGGTTTTGATTACGAGAGGGAATACTTGTTCTTTTGAGCAGAATTATGAAAAACTCAAGAAATTTGATTAATTCTACTCAAAAGTAAGAAGCTTTCGCTCCTTATATTAGGATTGAGGCACTGAAGCGTAATTCAGGGTCCTTTCTTTACAAAGAATGGGTTGTGCACTGTTATTTGTGCACAAGCCAATATGTTTTACAAGCAAAAGGTATCAAAAATATCAAGAAACATATACCTAGTGTAGACATCAATCAACATTTCTGAAAGTCGTGAATACAGGATCTGGTCGTTGAAAGTTTCTAATTGGAAAGGATGGTCTGCCTCCAATATAGCTTTCCAGTCTCCGCATCTGATCTATGAATGTTAGCCTCTTTTCCATCTTCAGGATAAATTGACGAACTTCTCGCATTTGAGGAGCTGTCCACCTGCTAGTCTTGTACAACTCCCGATCCCTTAATCGAATGGCTAACCCATCTCGAACTTTCTTTAGTGTGTGGTCGCAAAACTTATGAATCTCCTTGTATCCCATGAAGAAATTGCTGTTGAGATCACTTTTGTAGATGAAACCAAAGGTTGGGTCTTTCTTCAGGGTATACTGGGTTCTTGATTGATCTCTGAAAGATGTAGTAGTGGTGCAGTTAAGTTAAGCTTCTGTTGATAACTCTCGACTCCAAGCTGCAAGGCTTCAACACGTTCTTGAATGAATTTTCTTCGAATGTAGTAAAGTAGTGAAGTGTTGAATGCGTATAGAAGCTCGGTTGAAAAATGATGCATTTACCCTTGAACCTTTATGAGATACATGTCTTCAATGTCGTTGAGGTTCAAATCTGGGAAGTCTGCTTCTGAGAACGTTTAGATCTTCTGATCTTGTCTTCTAACCCTGATTTTGTTCAGAAAAGTGTAATCATACTTCTTTTGTGCTTCGATGCTAACTACGGAAATGATTCTGAGATCGCTCATCACCGGTGTCGGTGACTTGGCTACAAGTTTGCTTTTGTACCAGGTTTGTCACTTTTCATACTAATAGTAGATTCCTAGATGAGCATCTTTATCATACAGCACTTTGTTAGTGACGAAGAGGTTTGTTCCTGTTTCTTCGATGGCCGGTTGTGGGTATCTTGCAGCAGGAATCAAGGTTATTGACGTTGCATACTTGAGTTGACACTTGACGCCGTGTTGGAGAAGTTCAAGATCGTTGTTGAAGAAGAAGCTGTAGGGAACAGCAGGATGATCGGAAGTTCCAACAACTGGCAACGGTTTTGTCCAGTCTGTAAAATATGGTTTTTCTATTGCGAGGTGTTATCAACCACATAGGTGTTAGGATTCGTCCATCTGATATCATTTGACATTGCACGGGCAATGTTTTCCAAGTGATATTCCAGTTCAGCTGTACTCAACGACCAATCTTTAAGTAAGTTGAAAGCATCATTCTGTATTCGAAGAAGTTCTCCTTTAGTGATCTTCTTGATGCGTTGATCACGTTTGAGTTTTTTAGTAAACTCAAGTGTGCGACCTTCAATCATTGAGTCGTCGTCAATGTAAAGTTAAGAACTGACGAGTTTATCAAACCATTCGTATCCTTCAGTTGTTTCATCTTCAAGCCATGAAACAACCTTAGACTTTTTGTCTTTAGGTTGCTTGTCTTTCTTAGACTTGTTATCTTTTGGCTTTGGTGGAGATTCTGGTCGATAGTGAACTCGTTCTAAGTCATCCGCTTCAGTGAACTCGAAATGATGTTCCATTGCTGTGGGTCCGGATCCTGATGCCCTTGGTGGAGATTTGGCAGTTGTAATGGTTACAGACGGGATAACTGGTTCCTTGTGCTTAGAGGAAGAACCACCGACAGTCTTTTGTTTCTTTGCTTGTGAATTCGAGTCGGGGTCTTCGACGTCCCTTGGTCTTTTGTCTTTCTCAGAATCGGCTTTGCATGACTCCTTTGAAATATTTGTCGCGATAGCATCAGAGAGTGCTATTTCTTCAGGAGTCTAGGTTGTGAGGCCCGATAATTTATCAAACAACTAAATCTGAAGTTCTTCAAGTGTTAGTTCCTTTGGCTTAGGAACAGTGTGAAGAGTCAGAGGAGTAGAAGTGATTATGTCATTAACAATTTGAGTGATGAGTGGCTTGAGTTGCTCTCTCAATGGTTTGAGCCAAGGTTTTCAAGATCGGGATCCTACCTAGGATCGTTTTCATCTTTACAAGATCATGATTGTAAGATCGGATCGGGATCCGAAGATTCTACTATAATGTCATTTTTTTAATGATCTTTGTAATATTATTCAAATCTACAAATTATTATATATTATAAACACGAAATTATATGAATACTTTATGGAAATGTTGTCCTAAATTATGAATATGGAATGTTTAAGAAGAATTACATGTTGTTTTTAAATTATATAAAAACATAAACCATACATTTGTAGTTTTTTAGTTCGCAGTTCAAGAAAAGTAAGATCGGATCGGAGTATATCTTAAGATCCTATAAGATCTTAAGGTTGTTAAGATCCTACGTAGGATCCGGATCATTTTTGCTTTGTAGAATCGTAAAATCGTAAGATCCTAAGATCAGGATCGGGATCCTGACAACTATGGTTTGAGCTGATGCTTCAAATCTTTAGTGACAACTTTTGGTAGATTAGTGTGGAGATACTTTTTAGTGTATTCCATGATTGTTGTATCCATATCTTTGCATAAATACTCATCCACCTGTTGTTTGGTCTGTTGAAGTTCAATCATTTGCTCTGTTAATCCTTTAACCATGCTTGTGAGAGTCTCCAGCTGATTCTTCATCTTGTCCTTCTTCTTTTGTCGAGCCTGTTTAACCGCTTGTTTGACCTTTGCTGAAGCTTGAGAGACCAATGGATTCAAGGGTTTCTTGATGGATTTGCTTGTTGGAGTTGTTTGTGTTGGTGGTGGAGATAAATGAGTTGAAGACTCAATGATATTTTCTTTAATGGTTTTGTCTTTTGGTGAGGTTGGTGGAGAATCTGGAGATGTGTCATCAGGAATTAGAGGTGATGTTGGAGGTGTCTGTATGTAGTTGTCAGTTTCATTTTCTAAATCTGCATCCCCCTGCTCTTTCTGTTTCTTCTCTTCCTCTCCCTTAGCTAGCTCCATCTCTTCAGCGGCCTTTTTCACGTCTTCATCTGTCACTAACTCCATATTATCATCATTGTCTTCATCATCCATAACAAAATCATCTGTGTGATGAAGTTCTTGCTGGTCATATTGGGTGGCCATATCTGTGTCTCCTTCCTTACCGGGTTGATTAACCGGATCAGAGGAGACAATCTTTGAAGAACCTTCACCCTCACTGGGTCGATTAACCTGAAGAAGTTGACTTGTCATGCTATCACCCCCATCCTTGCCGGGTTGATTAACCGGAGGAGGTTGAGGGTCTTCTAAACTAGGGGCCATGTCGACATTATCATCCTCATAATCACCAAGTTCTTTATCTACCTCCTTGTGCAACTTTTCCTTCATTCTTTCTTCATCCGTTACAAGTATCTTTAAGCTTGTTTCTATAGCAATTTTGGTTGCTACATCCTCCTTGTAGACAACTTCATCTTCATCTGACTCGGTGTCAGAATCTGATTCACTTGCAATATCAGGTTCTTTTTTCGGTGATGGGTCGGGCTTAGGAACTTTTGTGGGCACATATCTTTTCTTTAGTCTTGGCGGTGCAGGTTTCTTTTGCTTTGTTGTGCTTGCCGTGCTTCCAGTTTTGCTACCGCGTTTGCTTCGGGTTTTGACTTCTGAGGGTTCAACTTCATAGTGAAGGAAACCTACCCTTCCAACCTTTAATGCTTCATCATTCTTCTTACAAGCAAGTGTTTTCTGGATTTTGTCGGTAAGAAGAGAGTCAGGAAGTCTCTTCCCTTGTTTGCGAGTGCTTCCTTTCGGGATGTAGATTTTGTTGACCGTTTTATCCATTGCGAATTGATGCTTCTCTTGATCTTCAAGACGATGAGGGATGTCTTCATTGTCATCAAGGAGATGGTGGATGTGTAACTTGGTGAATCTGACAAAAGGAATTTTGTTGAATGGAGTGAGGTAATCACTCTGGATCTGAAAGACTATGTCTTCCCAGAAAAGTTGAGCGTAATCAGTTTGTTTCTGATTCACTATTCCCCAGAATATTTTCAAGTGAGAAAGTCGAGGATGCTCATAGCCGCTGTCTCTTCGGGAACTGATCGGGCCAAAATGTAGTAAATTGTTCTCCAAGGTTGAGGAATGAACTTGGCCTCGACTTTGGAAAATGATTTGAGTGGTTTATTTAGTTGTACGTCATATCCAATTTCTAAAAGGAAGTTAAGAACGACTTATTCTGAGGGAGTAGGATGAAACTTCATGCTTGGTGCAGGAGCTTCGGGCAAAAGTAAGACTTTTCAAAGATAATTGACATTAACAGTGACTTCTTTTCTGTCCAGTGTGCAGGTGAATGAGTCTTCTGTTATATCCAGCTTGATTGTGTGCCACATTTGATGAATGTAGAACTCAAGAATGGATGAAGACTTATCCAGCATGCTCCTACACTTGTGTAGTTTAAGAACTTCAATTGCTATTTGGCACGAAGGTTCTGCACACTTGATCTTGTGAAATTCAACATGTGCCTTATTCTTGCCAATTTCCACGTCATAATCTTGTGGAAAAGTACTTTCTTTGGTGAGCATGGAAAGTGATTGTTGAGCAGC